>CM045758.1:43484648-45884648 GCA_025200525.1 Camellia lanceoleosa
ACTGTCTTGTGCACTCATAGGGTCTAAGAGACTTTAAATCCTCTAAAGGCGCAATTCCTTTGGTGCTTGTTGGACCCGAATGACTTTAAACAGTCTGGTATAGCCACCTAACTGTGTTTGTAGTGAGTTCCTAGAAGACCAACTGAGACGGTGGAAACTAGAGTTCGAATGGTGATGCCTAGAATGCAAAGGTTTGGAATTTTCGAGACTAAAGTCTGGTTTAAATACCAAGGGGTGTATCCTCGGCTTGAAATCTGTATGGCAGCCCCATAGGTTGAGGTAGCTTGTATGCGCCTTAATTCTGGATATTGAACCAACCTAGCCTGTCACCCTGTTGGAGAATAGGGAAAGTTGCAAACATAGTGTAGACATCCCATTTTTTACGGCTTTTCAAAACTTGGTTGTTTTTGCGAATTCATCCGATGACGAGTCTGTTTGCTCGCCAAGCGCTCGAAGTCCTCGGCGGAACACCACAGGTTTGAGCCTTACAAACCCTACATCCACTTTGTCTCCTTTTTGGACCATGCCTTGGTCTTTCCCTTCTGCAGTCTCTGATGGCCTACCGGCCATCTATAAAGGCTGCTGGCCAGAGCTTCTGGTCTGCTGGCCATTGATGTACCTTGCCGACCATCAATGATGCCTTGCCGGCCATCACTGATGGCTGGCCAGCCACCAGTGTTTTCTATAGATATTTTATGCCAGCTATTTGCACAGATGCTTACATTTATCTACACGTGGAGGGCTAGATCTCCTTGTATAGAATTCATCTTTTCTATATATAGGGAGTCTCTCTCTCATGTTTTGAGGTTGGAAGATTTAAAACTCAAAATTTTCTCTCTCTAGATTTCCCTCTCTCTCTTACAATTCTCTACACTTTTGCCTACTTACACTACACTCTTGCCTTTATTTCCTTAACCAAACTTGATCACTTTTGAGATGAGGTTCTTTGAGGCCTTTTTGAAGCTCTACAAGTTGGCTTTAGCTTGAATTGTTGCCTAGAATCACTCTTCTCTTCAAGAAGTATAATATTTGCTTTGTTAGCTTACTTTGAATACTTGTTTTCCTATCTTCTTCTCCCTATTTTTGAGTTGTTTTAGGGTTATAAAAACTCTATTAAAATGGGCTGAAATTTGTGGTTTGAAGCCATCTTAAAGTAGGGGGTGGTCCACCCTTCTTTATACCTTGTTTGTATGGCTTCTTCACTTGTGTTTCCCATTTTCAAACCACTCTTTTTTTGGGCTTTTAACCACTAAATTTCAGAGTATTTTCGGTGGCAAAAAAACATGTTTTAAAGCCCAAAATTGGAGGGGTTAGCCTCCCCTCCTTGTGTCTTGTTTGCTAGCCTAGTTAACTCCATATGCTAGCATGATTCTCTAGCTTTTTGTAGCTATACTCCAGCATGTTTTTGTCTTTATTTTAGATTGTTTTAGCTCTGTTTTGGGCTGTTTGGGTCGGTTGAGCCTTGTTTTGCATGGTTGTAGTGTAAAGGTCCTCACAAGGGTGGTGTTTTAGGTCATTAGGCACCTTTTGTTTGAGTTGATTACATGCTTTGGTGTTGTTTTGCACTTCATTTCAACACTAATTACCTCTACAACCTCCCTGCTTTCTTGGTTTTTTTTTTGCTTTGAAAGTTATTTCAAGTCATTTGTTTGCCTAAGTGTGGAATTGAGGTTTCATACTTAATGGTTTAATTCCTTTAGGGGTTCATTACTAACTGTATGAGACTTCTTTCATACCCAAAGCAACTTGTGTTTTGAGCCTTCTTTCCATTAGAGGACTCTAACTTACCTTTTGGACTTAATTTGGCTAAGTAATGGTTGGTAAGTTAAAATGAGTAACTAACAATTTGGGACTAAAATTGAGTAAGATAATAACTTGTGTGTTGTGTGTTCAATCGAACGTTAATTGAACACAAGGAAAATTGGGACATTTCATATTCAAAGTGATGAAATGCCTCAAGTTTCCTAGGTCTCCATTCCCTTTATCATGCATGATAGGGTGATGATTCTTGAGTGTCTTGTTTTGCATTCATTAAGCTTGCACATCTTGAATCACAAGCCATCATGCAATGAAATTGCTTGGATTGGTGGTTTGCGGCTTAGGTTCACAACTCCTTGGATTTATCCATGAAAAAGAGGGGTGAATTGTGCAGACAGTCCTTGGAAAAACCCCACTTTTGCTCTGTTTGTACTCTATTGCAGCATGGTGATCCAGTGTATTAGTGGCTGGCAGACCACCATCTATGGCTGGCAGTGCACTATAGATGGCCAGCAAACTACCTTCTTGGCCGGCGAATGGCCGGCAGCATTCATCCATGGTTGGTTAGCCAATGATGTAATCCTCAGTAGAATTTTGGTAAGCTGGAGTAAAAAAGTTATGGAAATGTTCAAATTTGCAAACAAAGGCTTTCAAGAGCAAAACGAAGGTCTTTTCGGGCAAAAACCGAGCATGTGCATCTTCCACTTCTCGAGGCAGAGTAGTGGTAGCATAATTAGAAATGTTAATTGCCTAGTTTACTTACATTTGGGTTGTAAATTAATTAGCTAGCTTACTAGTTAATTCATTGAAGTGTTATAATAATTAGTTAATTAGTTTAGCTAGTTATTCATTTGTGTTGTGATAATTAGCTTAATTAGATTAACTTAATTAGCTTAGCCCTAATTAGTTGCTAGTTAGTTTTGCTTCATTCATTCGGACTCTCCTTCGTGAGAGCAAAATGTAATAATGTGTATGTCTTCCAACCCCACGTCTTTCTCCTTTTTACTTAACCACTTTTGATGGTTAGTTTAGGAGCATCACGTTTCAATTAGCATGCCTTATGCTTGCATCCATTCCTCTTGTATTGCATACACCAAGGCTTGGCACATCATTCAAACTGCATTGTCATTTCAATACCTTCTTTGAATACGTGTTTAACCACATGTTATCAAATTGAATCATATGCCATATTAGTAGCCGAGCCAATTAATTACATATTACATGTGTTGCATTAGTCATTTTGCATAGTTAGGAAGCATGCATATTTTTCTAACTTTGTCTTCTTTTGGCTTAGAGTACTATGTGAGCTTTTAGTGCTTTAGCATCTTTGCATGAGTGTGAATGTTGCTTACTTGCTAAACTGCTTGAATGCTTGTGGATTAAGGCTTGTTGTTTGAATTGGAACGATTCAACGAATGTATGTTTTAAGCCCATTTTGTTGAGTGGCAAATTCGCAAACTTTAAGCCCACTTAAGGTGGCAAATTCAAATCCTTTTCACAAAACAAACATGAATTTGAATTGTTCCAACTTGAGCAAATTAGTCTATACTTGCTTGTGCGCATCACATAGTAAAGCTAGCTTAATAAGCAGAACAAGAGCACATAATGTACATAAAAATCATATCATGATTAGTTGAGGCCAATCTTTGATCGGGCGAGCGGGGGTGCTCAATTCATGACCTTTCCCTCTCGTACCTAACTTTCCAAGCCGAGGCAACTTTGGTGATGACAAACACGTGGCCTTTGGCACGAGTCATGGGTTTCCTAAATTTTTCCAAAATAAAATATTTAGGTGGCGACTCTACATCTGGCAAAGCAGTTCAATTTTGGCATTTTTTATTCAAAATTGATTTTCCAAGAGATTTGTCGGATTTAGACTCTTTGGTGTTTATCAATTTCACATTGCACTTGTGAGATTAGATTCAGAACCATGGGAGTCTGAACTGTAGGGCTTATTTTTGAGTTTCCGAAGAAAAAGCCAAGCTACACATAGCTAAGCAAAAAAGTAGTACCTATGGTTTTGAAGCGCAAGATGAAGAAAAAAGCCTTAAAAACAAGAAGAAGAAGAAGAAGAAGAAGAAGAAGAAGCTCCCCAGCAGCGTAAGGTGAGTCCTCGCCAATTAGCCCTGTAAGGTACTTCCATTTCCTAGCTACTACATCATATTCATTATCTAGTATCATCTATTACATCGTACCATTTTATTACCTGCATCCTTTCCATGTTAAGCTTAGTTTGGCATGTGCTCATACATTTCCCTCATTAAAACATGGTTCTGTTATGTGTAAGTACCCATGCTGCATTGAGGCCTGTATTGAGGGTGTCGGCACCTTTTCTGTGTTAGACGTGGTCTACTTTGTGTCCATGCCTTTTCTAGGGAAGACGTGGTTCGGCCTGCTCCCCTTATTCACTTCGTCCATTACATTCATTGCATCGTACTTTATCTTGTTGCATTCAGCATTTAGGATCATTATCTTTCCTGTGTAGATCATTCCTCACTTATATCATACCACCCAATTACTTGTACTTTCTCTTTCTGCGAAAAACATAGTTTTGCATGTGCTCGCACCCTTTTCACTTTAAGACATGGTTCTGTTATGTGTAAGCATCCATGTTGCGTTGAGGCCAGTATTGAGGATGTAGGCACTTAGCCTGTGTTAGGCGTCGTTTGGCTCGTGCCCACACTTCTTTTCTATATAAAACGTAATTTGATTTGCATCTTCATTCTTTTATAGTATTCGTGTGTTTTGCACTGCTTGTGGTTTGATTATTTCGTTACATTGTGTAGCATTTGCATCTTGCCCTTGAACTACGCTGGTTTGATTCCTTGCAAAGGGATACGTAGGCAACCTTTGGGTTCAACCTTTGGCAATTGTATTTTGCTTTCTTTTCTTGCCCAAGTTTTACGACCTTGTCAAGTAGGTCGTCTCTGGGCTTTGGCATTCACTCACGTCATTTCATGACTTCAAGTTCTGTTAAAGAGGGGCAACTGTAGACACCCCATTTTTGACAACCCGCAAGACTTGGACGCTTTGTCTTGGACACTCGATGATGAAGTTGTGTTGATTATGATTCAAAGTCTAAATGAAGGAACGTAAGCTCACTCTCCAAAACCAATTCTAAACCTTTCATATGTATACTATTTTTACCCCAGAAATTCATTTTTGACCATTGTGCCACCCTACCTTAAGTTTAAAACAGTGGAACAAGGGAGAGCATTGGGAGCCGGCCGTACCACATTGGGAGCCAACCATAGCTATTGGGAGTCGGTTGACTCTCGTTAGTGAGAAACACTATTTTGGGCAAGAATAGGCTAACTGTCCATTTTTGAAGATATTTTATGACCTATTTTTCTCAAATTCTATAAATACGAGCATATATCTTAGTGTTAGAAGTTGGGAAAATTTCAAAGAAGCAAAAACATAGTTGAGAGCCCCTTCTGCTTGTGCAAGCTACCTTTGAGATATTTGATCACCCTTACACCATACACAACCTTGGAGCCATACCTTGGAACCTTGGTTGAGCTTTGTAAGTCACAATTCAAGCTTGAGAGTGTGCTTGGACCAAGTTTGGTTCACAAACAAGAGGTTACCTTCTTCAAGAGGTATAAGCTTACCACCTTTCTATTGCTTTCATTTCTGTCTTTCTCTATCTCTTTCTAGTTTTTTTATATTGTTTTGATCCTATTTTAAGTGTTATAACTTGGGTTTGAATGGCTACCAAAGGGTAGAGAAGGTTAGCACCCTTTCTTGCACTCTGTTTCATATCTCACACCCTTGTTTTACACTCTTTTCTTTGACTCTTAAACTGATTTTCAAAGTTTGAAAGAGGCTAAAAAATATGGTTTGAGGTCTCAAAAGTGAAGGTGTTAGCCACCTCTCCTTGCGCTTGTTCATTAGCCTTGTATTTCTTTGCTCTTTCCTACCCTTTTTTTATGCTCTTAACATGATTTTTAGCCATTATTTGTAGCATATTAGGGGTTGTTTTAGGGCTATTGTAATTTATTTAATTAGTGTATGCTTTGAATATCTAGCTTGTTGTGTTGCAAGTCTTCATATCTAGCCAGTTGTATTGTGTCACCCATGCTTTGATAGTTTTTCTTTGGTTAAATTTCATGTCAAGAGTCCCATTTTAAATAATCAATTCATGTGATCATTTATGCCGCCTTTATCTTTTCTTCTTTTCTTTTCTTTTGTTTAAGAGTCACTTCAACCGATTGATAGTTATTCAAGACATGGGAAAGAGACCTATGCTTAATGGCTTAATCTCTACGGAGCTTCATCGTCAAGGCATAGGCTCTCTTTCATGCCAAGAATCACTTCTTATTTGACATTTCTTCTCATTTAGTGGACTTAAACATAATTTTGGACAAATTGATTAAAGAATGGCAAAGACTAATGAAATCGGCTTAAAATAAACTAAACCGACATAAGAAAATATTTAGAGTTGGTTAGATTCGACCGGACATTATGCCGAGTCCATCGTTCCAAGAATTGTCGCGCATCAATCCATGATACATTGATAAGACTTAGAGCGAGTTTACTTTCCTTTTTGAGTCTTCATGATAAAAGGGAAGGGTCGTTTTTCATCACATTTATCAATTTTGTCCAAACATGCTCGGGATCATCAAGCCATCAACTTGTGCTAATTGATGGTTTCGAATGCGAATTCATTCTTCTCTTGAGTTTTCCATGACAGAGAGGGGCAAAAGGGACAAACAAAGCCTAGAAAGGCTCTGTCTGCACTGTTCTCATCACAAAATATTTTTTGGCATAAAATTTAGCCCCGGCCACCACTTTTTTGATTCGGCTAGAGCTCATTTAGGGCCAGCTGGCTCCTAATGTTTGGTAAGTATTGAGCTATTAGCAGAAACAGGGGGCAGTGGCTGAAGGTGAAGTAGAGCAGTCTGGGCAGACAGAGCAGCTTCTAGGCACTATGCATACGATCATTGTGTCTCATGGTTGCTCATATTACTATTCTCATTAGTATTGTTGTAATATCCTTGGTGCAATTATTATTGATATAATGCCTTTGTTGTAATAAATTAGATAGTTAGCTTAGTGTCCCTTAGAAGTCAATTAGCTTAGCTAGTTAGTAGTTGGCTAGTTTAATTCATTTATTCGAATTTGTAATAGTTAGTCTATTCCAGACATTTGGACACTTATTTACACCCTCCTGTGCGAGGGCAAATATGTAATAATGGTGTATGTCTTCCAACCCCCATTTCTTTCTTCCTTTTATTTACCCGCTTATGATGGTAGCATAGAGCATCATATTTACTTAGCATTCCCATGTTCGCATAGCCTTGTTTCAAGTACATTTGGATTCAGCTCATCATACTAACCAATGTCAATTTCAATTTCATTGCTTGAAAACATGATTTATCACATGTCTTGAATTGGATCATATACCATGCTCATAGCCGAGCCTATAAAAATTGCATAAATGTATGCGTTTCATTAGTCACTTTATATCATTTAGAAGCATGCATATTTTCTAATTATTTTGCTTTGTTTGACTTGCCTTGGAATACTAGGTGAGCGTTTATTGCTTTAGCATCTTGCATTGCGTGTGATTATTGCAATGTCGGGCATGCTTTCCATGAGGCTAATTGCTTAAGTGATATAACTCTTTGAATGCATGTGGATGAAGGCTAATTGCTAAAATTGGGATAAGTTGATTAATGTACATGCAAACTCACCTTTTCAAGTGACGAGTATCAAAAATAATTTTCAAACAAATATGAAATCAAAGCGTTCCAACTTTTGCAAATTAGTCTATACTTGTTTGATTCTTACATAGTAAAAGTAGCTAATAACTGGAACAAAAGCATATAATATATATAAAAATCATATCATGATTAGTAGAGGCCGATCTTTGATCGGTTGAGATGGGTGCTCAATTAAAGACCTTCCCCTTTCATACCTAAGTTCCTGAGCCAAGACACTTTGGTAATGACAGACTAATGGTCTTTGGCATGAGTTACGGGTTTCCTAAATTTCTTAAAAATATTTAGGTGGCAACTCTGTAATCTGGTAAAGCAGTCCATTTTTGGCATTTGATTCAAACATCGATTTTTCAAAAGATTTGTCAGATTTTGACTCATTTGTGTTTATCTATTTCACATTGTATTTGTGAAATCAGATTCAGAACTACAGGAGTCCGAATTGTAGGGCTAGTCGTATCCGAAAAGAGCACGAAAAGCAAGCTACATATGTGTAAAAGTCAGTTTGCAGAGATACAACTGACCGTTGATACCCATCAAAGGCTATCTGCGAGTCATCCAGATATGCTTGATAGTCTGCTCAAAGATTAACCACAGATTGCTAAATAGCGGCTTGATTACCCAAAAGAGCCTGATATTGTGCCCGCGTTATATGGAATGGCGGTGGCACTGGGGCTGGTGCGGCAGCGGGCTCTATCAGAACATCATTAGGATTAGCCGGGGTATCGGGGAGGAGTAGTGGAGACGACAGGCAAGCAGTGGTTTGGCGCCATTGAGTTTTACCATAGAGCGGTGGTGGCAGAAACTAAATCTCATTGGGTTCGAGTGGGTGTGTCTCTTGACCTTTTATGAGTACAATGATGAGGTTAGCAAAAGGGAGGGCCCATGTAGAACCGTCTTGGGTGTTGCGCAACTTGACTTCATTAAGGATACGGAACATCTGGTTGGAGATCAAAATAGGGATGTTGACCCAAAACCCAAAGTCAAATCGGTGCAAGGCATGAAGGAAGTCCCCTTACCGCTCTTCCTTGTGGCCTAAAGGGATGACATTCCTTTTTAGAACCACATCAAGGAAGATGAGGTGACGCGGTAAGTTAGCCCGCCAGATGCTAGTTCGGTTGTCATCATCCTGTCGCCCCTCATAAATTCAATCACCAGTGCCGGGACTATGAGTTCCCAAGTGAACACCATGAACTGCTTTTCATTGATAGTGTCTATGGAATAGTGGAGAACTTCGGCAATAGAAGATGGTGTGACCACTAACTCCACCCCATCAATAATGGACAAAAGAGCTCTTGGGGCCTCGTCACTGGTGTATATGTTTTGATAAAAGACTCGCACAATGCGAGGATACGCCAGTTCAGTGACGGTGAAGACACCCATGAGGCCCCAGTCTTCAAGTTGTCGGACACTCCACGCAGTGGGTTGATGGCGATGAAAGAAGTCCACATCAAAAAGTCTATCACATGCAATTGGTTTGTTGGCCCAGGTGTCAGTTGGTACATCCCTAGCGGCGATGTTATCATTGTGAGGCCTTTTGGGTGCTCGGCGAGATGATGTAGACTTATCTGCATAAAACAATACAACCAACACAACCAAAAATATGAAATTATTATATCAACACTCATCAAATAGCGCATGCATGCACAAATCACTAAAAACCTCATTGCCATCACACCACCGGATTTCTTTTATTTCAATTTTTTTTTATTTTAAATACTACCGTGAATTAACTTACACTAAGTTAGCATGAAGAAAATGGACAAATGCAAATATGAAATACAATGAATAAATAAATAGATCAGTTAGTAGAGGAAAAGAGAAGAAAAATAAAATAAAATAAAAACACAGAAAATAAAAATAAAAACTAAACTGCTAAACAATTAAACTGATAATTAAATCAGTAAATAAAAATAAAACTAAATCAATAACTAAACAATTAAACTGATAATTAAACTTTGCATTGCAAAAATGAAATATGTACATGGCGAACCATTCAGAACAAGTATCATGCCCCACAAGTCAGGTTAATGATAGAATTTACGTAAATGTGTGGAATTCCAAGACCGTGGCAGACTTCTGCCAAACATGTCTTTGAGCCGATAAGCCCCCGTTCCCGTGATTGAGTCGATCTGGTAGGGGCCGTCCTATTAGGACCTAACTTTCCGTCAGCCAGCTTCCTGGCAGCTGGAAGCACTTTCTTTAGGACCAATTCGCCTGGTACATAGCGGCATAGCTGAACGCGTTGGTTATACGACTTAGCAAGCTGCTACTGGTACCGTGCCATAGCGGCAAGGGCATAGTCTCTTCGTTCTTCAATCAGAGTCAAATCCAAAGCCAACATCATATTGTTTCGGCCCATATAAAAAACTCTTGATTTCAAGGTTAGGAGGCCGATCTCCAAGCGGATAATTGCCTAATTCCGAAGCACAAGGTGAACGGCATTTCCCCGGTGGACCGTCTCAGTGTTGTGCGATGAGCCCATAATACACTCAGCAGTTCTTCAATCCATCGGCCTTTCCCTTTCTCCAGCCTCTTTTTGATGTCGTCTAAAATGGTTTTATTAGAGGCTTCAGCTTGGCCATTACTCTGTGGATAAGTCGAGTTGGAAAAGTATGGTCGAATACCATACTTGCTGCAAAGCTCCCGGTAGACTCCGCAATCAAACTGGGTGCCGTTGTCTGATATAAGTGCTTTGGGAATGCCGAACCGCGTTATGATATTTCTTCATACAAAACGCTTTACGTCGGTATCTCGGATATGCGTTAGTGCCTCTGATTCTACCCATTTCATGAAATAATCAGTCGCGACGATCAAAAATCGCTTGTTACCCGGGGCATGAGGCAGCGGTATGACAGTGTCAAGTCCCCATTAAGCGAACGGCCAAGGGCTGGTTATGGAGCTTAACTCTTCAGCAGGCAGGTGAATCAGAGGAGAGAACTTCTAACACTGTTCGCACTTTTTCACGTAACACTCGGCATCGGCTCTCATTTTCGGCCAGTAATACCCTTGTGTCATAGCTCGATGAGCCAAAGAGCGCCGGCCAGAATGTGCGCCACAACTGCCTTCATGTGTTTCAGTTAGAAGCTCTTCGACTTTGTCCGAATGCACACATTCTAGGTATGGACCAGAAAGGGATTTTTTATAAAGCTTTCCTTGCGGATCCAAGTAGTATCGCAATGCTTTGTTTAGTAGTTTGTGCGCTTCTTTCTTGTCCACTGGGAGTTGTTCGGAAGATAAGAATGCAGCAATGGGGTCCATCCAACTTGGTCTTGACTCTATGACATTGACCTGGACTTCCTCCGAAAGGCTAATGCTCGGCTCCGGGATGAAACCTACTTCGATGGTCTGTTTAATCTCTGAGTTAATGGCGGAGGCTAGGCAAGCTAGGGCATCTGCATCTATGTTCTGATCATGTGTTATTTGATTCAATTCATGATGGTCAAATTTTGCCAGCAAAGAGTTAGCTGTTTTCATGTAAGCCGCCATATGGTTATTTTTTGCCACGTACTTCCCCTTTAGCTGATTGATCACCAGTTTTGAATTGCAAAATACAAGCAAACGCCGAGCACCCAAAAGATGTGCATTCCGCAAATCAGTTAGAAGGGCTTCGTTTTCGGCCTCGTTACTTGATGCTTTGAAGCCGAGTTTGATGGCCTGCTCAATTATTGCGCTGTCGGGAGCCATGATTACTACTTCGGCTCCACTGCCCTATTGATTAGATGATTCATCACAGTACAACTGCCAAATGTCCCCAACATAAATTCTCCAGTTCGGCTTAGGTCGAATTTCATTAGCCTTGAAGTCGGCAAGACCCTCAGTAAATTCAGCCACAAAATCGACAAGCACCTGTCCCTTAATTAAGGTTCTAGGCAGAAACTGAATATCGTACTGGCCGAGTTTAAAAGCCCACTTTGAAACGCACGATTCGTACACTCACAGGCATCTGGTGGAGGGTGGTCCGTTGGTACCCCGATGGTATGCCCCTAAAAGTAATGCATCAGCTTTCTCACTGCCATGACAAGGGCCATAATGAGTTTTTCCAACAGAAGGTAGCTTGTTTCAGCATCAACCATTGCCTTGCTCACATAATACACTGGCCGCTGCTCCTCCAGCTCTTCCTTTATCAGTACGACACTGACAGCCCAGTCGAAAACTGCCAGATACAAAATGAACGGGTCACCTACTGAAGATGTTGTCAAGAGCGGAACTGATTGGAGGTAGGTCTTGAGGCCGTTAAAAGCGGCTTCGCACTCGGCGGTCCATTCAAAAGCCTTGCCCTGCCGTAGTGTATAAAAAAATTGTCGGCAGCGATTTGTGGAACGACTGATGAACCTGTTGAGTGCGGCGGCCATCCCCATCAACTTTTGAACCTCTTTCACTGAACGAGGGGAGTTGAGCTCCAAGATTGCTGTGATTTGCCTCGGGTTGCCTTCGATTCCTCGGTGGTTGACAATGTAACCCAAGAATTTGCCAGAGCCGATCCCAAATACACATTTGGAAGTGTTCAGCTTCATTTTGTATTTGTGTAAAATGCCGAATGTCTCTTCCAGATCGGCTAGATGAGTTTGCTCTTCTTTGGACTTGACCACCATATTGTCAATGTACACTTCCATAGTGTGGCCGAGTTGCTCCTTCAACATGGCAGTGACTAGTCTTTAGTAAGTTGCCCCTGCATTCTTCAGCCCAAAAGGCATAACCTTATAGCAATAGGTTCCTCTTGGGGTGAGGAATGCGGTTTTGTCTTGGTCCTCCGGATGCATGGCAATTTGATGGTAGCCTCTGTAAGCATCGAAGAAGCTTATATGCTAATGGCGTGCCGTTGCATCTACAAGTCGGTCTATTCTGGGGAAGGGAAAACAATCCTTGGGGCAAGCTTTGTTTAGGTCCGTGAAATCAACGCAGACTCGTCAAGTCCCAGTTTTCTTCTTCACAACCACAATATTCGAGAGCCATGTAAGGTAGGTCACTTCCCTGATTGCCCCGACGTCAAGCAACCGATCAACCTCTTCAACAACGGCGGCAGTGTGCTCTACGGCTGACCGCCGGCTTTTCTGAATAATCGGCTTGCATTTAGGGTCCACGTTTAAACGGTGCTGTGAAACAGACAGATCCACACCCGGCATCTCATATGGTGTCCACGCAAATACATCAAGGTTGCCGAGCCGAAAGGAAATTAGCTGCTGTCTGTCGGTTTGATTTAGGGAGGCGCCGACCATGAAGAACCTGTCTCGGTTTCCATCAATTTCAACTCGATCTAGGGCTTCCGTGGCCTTTTCACTTGGGAGCCGCCCAACATCGTCGAGGCTCTCTCGATCCGACGCCTCAATAGAATTCACTTGCAACTCCTTTGGCGTCTTTCCAGTAAGGAGATAACATGCCTGTGCCGATTTCTGGGAGCCACGGATTTGCTCAATGCTGCGTTCTGTCAGGAAGCGTAGCAGCTGATAATAGGTGCTTGGTACGGCATGCATAGTATGCAACCAAGTTCGCCCCATGATGAGATTATACAGCGATGGCAACTTGACAACCAAGAATTCCATATCCACGGTTCGGGAGCCCACTCGAACGGATAATGTGATTTTCCCTATCGGGTATTTTGGATTGGCGTTGAAGCCAAATAGTGGATAAGGAGCCAGAGAAAGATCCGATTCGGAGAAGCCGAGTTTAGTGAATGTCTTGTAATACATAACTTTCGATGTGCTCCCCGGATCAATAAGTACACACTCAACGGTGAATCGGTTTACGCGTAACTCGATTACCAAGGGATCGATATGGGGAAGTGTCACTCCGGCCAAATCTGAATCATCGAAACAAATGCTCGCAGCTTCATGGGGCCGTTTAGCCGGAGTGAGTTGATTTTGAGGGTCGGGATTCGACTGAATCGTATGCACTGCGGATGACATTGGCAGGCTGTATATCATGTAGATCACGCCGAATGGAGGTGAATCATGTCTTAAGGCTATTGCTTTGGTTGAGTTGCCTTTTTGGACATACTGTTGTAGCCGACCATCTTGTACCAATTCCTCTAGGTGGTCCTTCAATGCATAACAACTCTCAGTATCATGGCCATGATCCTTGTGATACTCGCACCGCCTATCTCGTCTTCTCGTGTTGGGAGGACCCACCATTTTGGACGGCCATTTGAAGAACGGAAGGCGTTGGACTTTGGACATAATGCGCTGATCGGCTTTGACAACTTCGTATATTTCTTGTCTGCGCACCTTGTGCGCCTGCTATCGACTTGCAGTTGTTCATTTGCTCGGTAAGAGCATTGGTCGCTTGATTGGCGAGAATCCCGTCTCTTGTCTCGTTTAGCCCGATTCCGTGGTTCAGGGCTCTGAGGTGGTACAGCATTTAACGGCTAAGCAATTTCAGAAGGGGCCGTCTTATTGGCCATGTTTCCGGCTTTAACCCGCAATGCGTTATCTTCCACTTTACAGTATTCCTCAACTTTCTTCATCAACGACTAGACTATTTTGGGGGGTCTTCTAGTCAAGGAACTACGGAGAGCACTATCAGGATGCAAACTCATTTTAAAGGTGGCAATGGCCATGGAGTCGTTGCAAGCATCATCGACAAGATTAAAGCATTCCCGATAGCGCGTTGAATACGCTCGTAAAGTTTCTCCCGGCTAGATCTGCGTTGCCCAGAGAGAGTCAACTTGCTTCGGCTGGACCTTGTTGGTGATAAATCTTGCCTTGAAGGATTTCTGTAGTTGATGGAAACTCTTAATCGACGTCGGCTCCAATTTATAATACTATCTGACGGCCAATGGCCCCAAACTGCTCAGAAATATTCTACACATGAGAGCCTCGTCGTCTGCATGCAGCGTCATGGCTTGCTTATAATGATGGATATGATCAGTGGGGTCCGATTTCCCATCGTACAAGGTGAACGATGGGGCTTTGAACTTTTTGGGTAATACTGCCTTTGCGATCCGTCGCACAAAGGGATTGTGCTGGTCCTCTTCGTCTGAACCATTTCGTCTTCGCTTATGCCTTATACGTGGACTTTCTTCAGAGGAACTGGTAGTTTCAGATCGTCCCTTCTTCTTGGGCTCCGGGGATAATGAGTCGGAGTCGCTATCAGTGTCTTATTGTCGAGCTCGAGGTCATTGACCACCTGCCCTCAGAGGTCATTCCGGATCTTGGTGCACAGCTTGTTTGGACTTCGCCACTTCCAAGGCCAAATCCTGACGGACACGTTCATTCTCAGCGATCATGTTCTCCAACCTCTGTTCGTTTTGCTTTGCTTGTTCCATGATCGCTTGCATTGTCTCATGTGCTGAAGTTGAGGGTGAGTCGAAGTTCAAGGCGCGTCTTGTGGCGATAGTCTCCGGTCCAAGCATGTTTCTTGGAATGAGGTCATCTCTTTGTGTGGTCTCGTCAGTGACTATCGGAGGGTCTTCCGTTACGCCCGCCATAGATGTATTTGAGTATTCCCACAGACGGCGCCAATTGTGGAGAAGGTAATTTGGAAATACTCTTTGAATCCAATGGGACGCTCGAGATCCTCAGCTAGTAGCCTGAAAAAGAATGAACACTCCAGTCGGGGTGCCGGAATTAGCACTCCGACGGCTAAGTCAGTAAATGCTCTCTAGATTGCGTGTGTCTTAAGTTAAGCGTACTAATTCTCACATCCCTCTTCTTGTTCGTCATTCTTCTATTTATATACGCTCCTGGTCTTCTAGGTAGGGCCCGCTCTTGATCTGACATGTACTTATTCACTCGGCCCCCCTATTATGCCGTATTCCAACTTTCATTCGGCCCCCTGCTCGACTTATTCGGCATCTGAAACGTCAGGGGCTGGCCGAATGCATACTATACTCCGATTGGGAAAATACACACTGCCTATCTACGTCTGCTTTTATTCGGCTACCACAGGTACCAACACAATTTGTGTTTTTGTGTGTGTATGTGTGTGTGTGTGTGTGTGTGTGTGTGTGTGTGTGAGGATGATGATGATAGGTACAAGGATGATGAACAAAGCTCAAAATCACCATTAAACTACCAATGTACTAATATTACAAGTAAAAACTAAGAAATTTAAACAAAAAGAGAGTGATTACCTTAAAAAAAAAATAGAGAGAAAAGAAAGGAAGAAGAGAAGGTGTAGATCCGCTTGGAAAAATGACCGCTGGAACGTCGCCGATCGAAAAAGATGGTGATGTTCCAGTGGAAGGTGGTTTTGAGAAAAAGATGGGGTGAAGGTTGAGGGTTGGAGGTTGAAAGGGTTGTGATGGTGGGGTTTGATGGGTTTGTGAGAGAGAGAGAGAGAGAGAGAGCAAAGAGGATGATAAGGTAGGGAGAGAGAGTTCTGGGAAGAGTGAGGGTCGAAAGAGGGTCTAGGGTTTGGCCTAAAGGAATGGGTTTTTTTTTTAATAAAAAATAAATTAATAAAATAAGTAAATATAAATAAATAAATAAATAAATAAACAAATAAACAAATAAAAAAAATGCACGAATTTTTTTTATATATAAAATAAGTAAATAAAAATAAATAAATAAATAAAACTACAAAAAAAAATTATTATATATAAAATAAGTAAGTAAAAATAAATAACTAAAAAAAATGGCACAATTTTTTTTTTTTTATGAAAAGAAAAAATAAAAATATATAAATAATAGAATAAAATCGGAACAATTTTTTTTTTTTTTTTGACCAGACCGCTCGTGCATCCAATGGGGCCACATGTGCGATAATTATGGACCGCTCCAACAGCGCATGCGTAGAATACTTTTAGGCCTGAGCCGCTAGTGCGGCCTGGCCATCCGCTCGAGCACTTAATTTTTTTTAAAATTTTTTTGGAGATGGACCACCTATTTTGCACAGCACGAGCAATGTGCTCTTTGTTTGGCTCGTGCACCCTGGCCCTCACCTTTCAGCGTATTCATTACTTAGTGTGCTCTTGGGCTTGGGCTGCTCGTGCACCCTGGCCCTTCACTCGAGCGCCCAATGTTTGGTACTTCCACTCATGCACCCGTGCGTGCAATTTGCTACAAATTTTTTATTTTATTTTATTTTTTTAATAAATAAACCCAATTACAACCCAAAGAAAAATTTATACCATTTCTACCTTCATTTCACATCCGAAATAAATATAACACTTTGAAAATATCAAAATGCTTAACACAAGTATAATTTTCACGCGAAAATCATGAGTACTACTTTTTTCCCTAACAATGTTTGTAACTTTCCCTATTCTCCAACAAGGTGACAGACCAGGTTGATTCGATATCCAAAATCAAGGCGCATAAAGCTAACTCGACCTATGGGACTGCCATATAGAGTTCAAGCCGGGATGGTTTTGAAGTAATCTCCACACCCCTGGGTATTTAAACCAGACTTTAGTCTCCAAAATGCAAACCTTTGCATTCTAGGCTTTGCCATTCGAACTCTAGTTTCCACCGTCTAAGTTGGTTTCCTAGGAACTCACTACAAACACAGCTAAGTGGCTATACCAGACCGTTAGATGCCATTCGGGCACGGAAAACACCAAAGAAATTACATCTTTAAAGGATTTAAAGTCTCCTAGACTCAAAGCAAGTACTATGGAAGATATATTGGGTCCGTCAAGTGGACGACCTCAATCATCTCCCCTTTCTCAATACTATCAACATAATGTTTCAATCGTTGGCCATTCACCTTGAAGGTCGTACCATCTTGTGGATTTTTAATCTCAACTGCCCCATACGGAAAGACTTCTATAACCTCATATAGGCCATCCCACCGAGATCGGAGTTTACCCGGGAACAACCTTAATTTAGCATTGAATAGCCACACTTTTTAGTGAAGCTCGAAGGACTTATGAGAAATGTGTTTATCGTGAAATGCCTTAGTCCTAGCCTTGTAAATTTTAAAGCGCTCATATGCATCATTGCGGAGCTCCTCTAACTCATTAAGTTGGAGTTTCTGGTGGTCACTAGCTTTGGCCATATCAAAAATTAAACTTTTTAATGGCCCACAAAGCCCGATGTTCTAACTCAATTAGAAGTTGGCATGGTTTCCTGAACACAATCCTATATAGAGACATCCCGATGGGTATCTTATATGCAACGTGATAGGCCCAAAGTGCATCAACCAGCCTAGTGGACCAATCTTTTTATCGAGTCTCACAATTTTCTCGAGGATGTGTTTAACCTCCCTATTAGAAACCTCTACTTGACCACTAGTCTGGGGATGATAGGGAGTGCCAACTTTGTGAGTGATCATGAATTTGCGCACTAATGCCTCGAAGAATTGGTTGCAAAAATGTTTGCCACCGTCACTAATTATGGCACGTAAGAACCCAAAACGACAAAAAATGGTTTCATGGAGGAATTTAACCACAACTTTGTGGTCATTCGTTCTGGTGGCCACTGCCTCAACCTACTTGGAGACATAGTCCACAGCCACCAAAATGTATTCAAATCCAAAATATGGTGGAAAGGGATCCATGAAGTTGATGCCCTAAACATCAAAAATCTCAACAATCAAAGTAGGGGGTCATTGGCATCATATCTTGTCGAGACATAAAGCCCATGCATTAACAACACTCATAAGCTCTACAGAAGTTATGGGCATCTTTGAAGATAGAGGGCCAGTAGAACCCACATTGTAAAATCTTAGCGGCTGTTTTTTGCCCATTGAAATGGCCACCACATGCATGAGAGTGACAAAATGTGAGAATGCTATGGGTTTCACTCTCAGGCACACAACGCCGAATCACTTGATCCGAACAATACTTGAACAATTTCGGGTCTTCCCAGAAATAATGCTTGTAAAGCCCCTAAAATATGTATTTACTTTTAAGACCCTAATGTTGAATTATATTTATTTATTTATTTATTTTTAGCCCCTCGTTTACTTGAATTAATTCGAATCTTGTCGGTTAGCAATTGCTATTTTTATTTTTATCGAAATAAAAATTTCTCTAACCAGATTAGGTTCCCTAACTTAATTTAATTCTACCTAGGTTGCATGTATTTAACTTCAAGCCCTCACTTTTTTTTTAATTCAAAACTTGCCCCAAAATAGTACTTGTACCTTGTACCTTGGTATACCATCAATCTTGCAATATATATATATAAGCATATATACACCTTGAGGGATGTACCTAGGACCAAAATTAATAAAATAATAACCCCCTCACACTTCCCCAAGAGAGGAGCCAATTTTCAAAGACCATGATTATGAGATTCTAGAGAAACACAACCTAGTGACCTACCTAGGATGCAAAATCCAAGAATTAGTTTTATTACAACTAGATGTGGCCTTAACCAATGGAACAAGCCTCCTAAGCCCCTTCTATTCCTTTAGAATTCAATCAAACCCTAACCCTTCCATCCGATTCCAACTAAAGGACTTTTATGTCTTTTTACCCCAAAATTGCCTATATATACCACACCCTCCCTAGCTTGCAAACATACACACAACACACTCACTCACACACACATTTTGGTTAGAGAGAGGGAGGAGAGCAAGGAAGAGAAGTCTAGAGGAGGAGAGGGAAGAAGAAGAGAGTTTCTTGTGCAAAGCTAGAAGGTAAGCCACCAACACAACCTTCTCTTCATTTTCTTTTCTAATGCATGTTCTTTTTAAAGATTTTAAGTGATGTTTCAGATCTGTTATTATCATGTTCTTATGATAAAAATACCAAGATTTGAGTATTGTTTCCATCGCTCTTGTGTTTTACCCATTTTGGCACAAACCATCTTCTTTTTGTACAAATCTCTCAACTTTTCAAGGGCACTCTTTCAAAAAAAATTTCTGAGTTAAACATCTGATAATTAGCATATTTTCTTCACAAAAGAAATGAAACTTTCCCATGGTGGAACCCCCTTTTCATAAATTTTCTTAATTTGGGCATTCTACCTTAGAACATGTTTTTTTCAGCCAACTTTCGAAAATTCCATAAAAATGTACAAAAATATTCTGAACCTCTATTTTATGTCAAAACCTTCCTTAAGGAGTTATCTTTCAACTAAAATTGGTTTCATCGAAAAACATTGAGCGGTTTGCAAGAAAATCAAGTTTTCGTAACAGTTGACAGATCTGGGCAGATTCTGGACAGATTCTGGAACAGTGCTGGACTATTTTCTAAATAACTTAAAATCGGGAAGAGCAATCCCATTTCCGAAAAATGTTCTAGAAATTAGATCAAATTCTCTACGAACCATAGGAAAACCGAGTCCGGTGGATGAACCTAAGTAGTCCTTCCATATTAACCTTCTTGTGATGTTGAATCTGGAAATTTGTTATGTTTGGATGTTTTTATACCCTTGTATTCATGAAAATGTTTAATGGCTTATTATCATATCTTGGCATGATGTTGTATGGGTATGTTATGTTATTTATCTTCTTATCTTGAGGAGGCATGCTTATGTGGATTTTATTTTATTTTATCGTTTAGTTGGACTAACCTTGACTTAAAACACTTAATTCAACGGGAAACCTAATTGGGTGGGTATTGGGTTTTCGAACACTTGAGTAGTGAAAAGATGAGAATATGTCGTACATGGCTTGTTGGGATGCGTTCCCTATTCGAGGTTAAATCTTGCGCAAGTGGTTTTTGGGACCCTTGAACGGAGCGGTTGTCTTCGGACCCTAGGTGGTTTGTTGCAAGGAGGGATTTCGGGCAAGGCCCTATTTTACCGTCTCTTTTGAGGCCCTGTAGTTGGCGCTACATGGTACATAACCGTTGGTAGGCATTCGAGGTTAGGTCTGCAACAAAGCAGCAAAAGAGGGGGCATACCGAATAATCCGCGTCCGATTCTTGTGGTTGGGAGGACGGAATCTCTTTTGGGGATTTCTAGTTTACTGACATCTAACTTAACCATTTATTTAATTATTTATTTATTTATTTATTTGAGTATCATGCTTTACTACTTGATGTTATACTTTGTGATTGTGTATTGGACTGGGAAAAATGAGTGGGGTGTGTGTGTGTGTTTACTGGGCATTCAAAGCTCACGGCGTATCATACCAGGTGACGAAGCGGAACTCATAGCGGAAGACGACAAGCCGGAAACCATTGAAGACTTTTGGCTATCTTAGGAATACTAGAAATTTCCTTTTTTGTTATTTTGTAAGACTCACATGAAGTTTAAAACTTTCTTTTTGGGATGTAATGTAATGGAACAATCTTTTGAATCAAGTATAATTGTGGTTATTATGTATTTATATCCTACGTATGAACCTTATTGTTGTTTATGAGACCTTGTGTCAATGCATTGTAAGATCTGTCAAAAAGGTAGTGCGCTGCCTAAGAAAGCTGGACTTAGAAGGGAGGTTATTTTGACTCCTCCGGCGATCTGGGATCTTACTTGGTTATTGACTATAGGACTCACTAGTGACTCTCCCTTGATTGCAACCTATAGTGTAGAATCGGGGCGTCACAATGCTTGACTTGTGAGAAAAATTGGTCTTTGTCTTGCTTAGACCAAGTTTTCAGAATTTGACCAACTACCAAATAATTCACTATGTGAGCAAACCACGGGAGGGTCACTTGTGATACCACAAAAAGTTGCTCATCCGGAAACGAGTTGTGCAAGGCTAAGGGATCACTCGTGTGCTCAATAAAAATGAGAGATAGATAATCTGCAACTACATTTTCGGATCCCTTCTTGTCCCGGATTTCTAGGTCAAACTCCTATAGGAGTAGAATCCACCTAATCAACCTAGGTTTTGTCTCTTTTTTGGACAATAAATACTGCAAAGCGGCATGGTTAGTGAACATAATGACTTTAGACCCTAGAAGGTAGGACCAGAACTTATCAAGTGCAAAGACAACAGCTAGAAACTCTTTCTCAGTGGTAGTGTAGTTTAATTGAGCATCAGAAAGAGTACAACTAGCAGAGGCTATAACATGGGACACTTTATTCACCCTTTGGCCCAAGATGGTGCTGAGGGCATAATCAGATGCATCGCATATGATCTCGAAAGGAAGGGACCACTCAGGAGATTGCATGATAGGGGCAGTAGAAAGGGCCGCTCGAAGTGTTTCAAATGCTTTCAAACATGCATCATCAAAGATAAAAGGTGCATCCTTAGCAAGTAAACTACACAAAGGACGTAATATTTTACTAAAATCTTTGATGAACCTATGGTAAAAACTTGCATGCCCTAAGAAAGACCTAACTTGACACATAGAAATAGGTGGAGGAAGGCCTGCAATGAGGTCAACCTTAGCTTTGTCTACCTCTATGCCTCAAGGGAACACAATGTGGCCCAACACTATACCCTCACGAACCATAAAATGGCTCTTTTCCCAACTCAAAATCAGGTTTGTCTCCACATAATGAATAAGGACTTTAGTTAAGTTCTAGAGACATTCCTCAAAAGACAGCCCAAACACGGAGAAGTCATCTATGAAAACCTCTAAAAATTTCTCCACCATGTCAGAAAAAATGGCCATCATACACCGTTGAAAAGTCGCTGGTGCATTACATAGCCCAAAAGGCATGAGCCTATAAGCAAAAGTGCCAAAAGGACATGTGAATGTGGCCTTTTTCCTAGTCAGCGAGGTACACCGTGACTTCATTATACCCCAAGTATCCATCAAGAAAACAATAAAAACCCTACCCCGCCAACCTTTCAAGAATTTGATCAATAAATGGCAATAGAAAATGGTCCTTCATAGTCATGGAATTTAGTCTCCTATAATCAATGCACACTCGCCACCCAGTAGTGGTTCGTATGGGGACCAACTCTCCTTACTCATTCTCAACAACAGTGATGCCCAATTTCTTGGGCACCACTTATGTAGGACTCACCCACTTGCTATCTGAGATGGGGTATATAATACCCGCATCTAACAATTTCAACACTTCATTTTTCACCACCTCTTTCATATTGGAATTAAGCTTCCGTTGCATTTCACGAGAAGGTTTGGTGTCCTCCTCTAGATATATATAATGCATGCACATGGAGGGATCTATCCCTCTCAAATCAACCACTGATGTAGCGACCCTAATTTTTCGTAAGTCATTATTTATTATTATTACTTATTTTATTTTTGACTTTATTAATTACGTGGCTACATAAGAATTTAATGTAGTATTTAATTAATTTAATGTGTTATTTAATTATATATAATTAATCTGAATATTTATAAATTTATATTTGTTATATATATAATAATAAAAAAGTGTTTTATATATTGATAAAAGATATATCATATTTATATATGTGTTGTATTTATGTTATATTTGTAAGATATAAATATAATAGTAAATTAGGTATATATAATATACTAGACCTAGAAATCACAAAAGTGTGTGTGAAAGTTTTCCAAGAGAAGCAGTAGTCAGGGGAGAAAGTGAGAGAGAGAGAGAGAGAGAGAGAGAGAAAGAGAGTGTGTGTGAGTGCAGCCAAGAGAGAGAGAGAGTGCAAGCCGAGAAACAGAGAGAGGGACGGCGGAAGAGAGAAGAGAAAAGGAAAAAAAAGGGGTTAGGGTTTTATTTTGGGGGTTTCTATTAATTCTTCAAGTAACTCGTTGATCTTCGAAAAATAATTGTGAGTACAAAACCCACTTCCCTTGATTTATGTTTAATTCATTGTTTTTATTTATTTGATATTAGTTTGATTTTGTATTTGCATGTAGATGATGGATTGATTTCATTATTTGGTTAGATGTGTATGTAAGGTTTAGGGTTTTTATATGTATTTATTTTATGATTGTAATCACACTCATGGATATATGAAATTAAAATAAACTTAGAACCCATAGATAAATTCCTTACACTGCACAATGACTTTATGGATTGTTATTTTATTTGAGTGTTGGTGAGAAAGAGTGTATAAAAAAAAGGTGAGGATTTTAAGATTTATTTGAATGTCTTAAGTTTGGCATTGTTATATTTATTCTCATGAGTAGATGAGAGATTGTGTATATATATATATTGTTGCCTCGTTCTCAGGAGTAGACGAGTGCTTTAATTTATGCGCGTACATATATGCTAACCATCCGGAGAGTGTGGGTCAAACTTGGGACGATATCCCCGTACAAGTTTGGCTTCGAAGCGGTGTTAGGTATACGGGAGGCACATGGGATATATGTGTAAGCCGGAAGTGAAGGGCCGAAACGGTGGAGTTAAGATACAAATAATTTAATATGAGTTTATTGGTATAGTGTGAATTGTATTGATTTATACATCTTGAAAAATAGTAAACGACCTTGTTAAATTACGAAATTTGGGTAGAGGCATGTATATGTAATTCTAGACAACTTTTGTGTTTTAACTTTTTACTAAAAAGATCGATTAGAACTTGTAATCGGATTGGTTACAAAAGTTTTTGTTCATTTTAGCAATGCAGATTTTAGATACTGTTTTAACCCACGAAACAAGCTTATTTTTATTGGTTTCGCATAAACTGAAGTAAAACATTATTCTGAACACTTTTCATATTTTGAACTTTTCTGCAAAAAAATCATCTTAGGGCAGTTTCTTTTCATTTTCAGCTTCAGATTTTTTGATTGAATTCCGTCTAGGTTCTTCTATCAAGATTTTCTCTTAACCTGTTCAGTTTCTACTAAATTCCTTCGTGTTGCCTTTTATAAAATTTGATTATGTACACCTTTTGTTTTTTGAGTTTTGGTCAATTCGAATTATTTAAGCATGAAACAGTGCATTTTTTTATATTTCTTCAGCAATTCCCTTATGATTAAATTATACTAACTTTATTTTTTTTGCAGAATGGTGAGTCTTACCAATTTTTTTATGCAGGGCTAACACACCATAGTTTTACATTTATTTTATTTGTTTTATACTCAATTTATATTTAGTTGTGTACGTATAAGAAACTAAATGCCACTATCTCTCAGGAAACTACCACTTCATCTCGATGCGGGTGGAACTACTTGTCTTGTCTCGTAACAAGAATTAAATGTACTTTTGTTTGTGTCTGGTGGACACGTGGGTGTCCAATATTTGTACTCATACCAGTATACTTGTCACGACCCAAACCCGCTCCTACAGGTTTAGCGTCATAACCAGCCAGTAATCCTCGGATTACCGAAGGCCTCCGACTAATTAGCAAATTATAAAAGGCTAACAGAAGCAAATATAGAAATATACATAGTCCATTGAGCTGTGTAGACATACATGAGACTAAAATTTCAAAAACTTAATATACTTAGGTGTGACGTCATAATTGCAGCAATTCGCGTCACATTCATTATAGATATAACAAAAGGAAACTTAGCCCAAAATACATATAAACAAAAAACTTGTTCATATTCCAAAAAAAAAACAAAGTCTCAAACATGTATGTCACAAAAGGAAAGCTCCTCGAGAAGCACAACAGCTGGCTGACACGACAGAGACTCTAGGTCATCAACTCTGTACCTGGTCACACGCTTGGTCACTTACGTACATAAATAATAGAGTGAGCTAGAGCCCAATGAATAATAACAAAGTAAAGATTTTATTGAATGATGTCCATAACAGATTTAGATTTCAATTCTCTTATCAAAATAGAAACAGAGGCATATTCATATCAGAAACGGAGTCATAGTCATATTCATATTCATATTCAAATCATGTGTGGGATATCCATTAGCATTAACATATCTCTTTGGTCAAGCATATCAAGTTTCATAATGGAACCTCCGGTACCGGGTGTCTTATCACATACGTAGGCCACAGTATTGTTTCTTCCGGGCAAGGGCCTATGCCACAGTATTATTTCCCCAGGCGAGGGTCTCATGACCATAAAACACAATATTATATCTCCTGAGCAAGGGCCTCTACTAAGGATACCACAAATACATCTCAAAAAGTGGATCATCATTCACGTAATCACAACATATCCTTTTGTATCCTTCAAAAACAGTTCATATCATATCATAATGTTCAGAAAGTACATTATATTGAACATAGCTTTACTAAGTTATTACTTACAAATGGTTCCAGTAGCAGATAGATAGAGCAGGCAAATCAAATAGCTTACGGCACGTAACCTACACAAACATAACAGATACACAGACTGAAACACGCTTGGATAGTACTTCACTTATTTCATTTCGTTGTTTCTAAGTTTTATCCTCATTATTATGTCTCAATCATGGCCTAGGAATGCATAGGATGCAATGAGGATTCCAAAATGCACTTGAAAACTCTTAGTCACATATGCTGAAAACAAGGGCCTCACTCAGGTGTAACTTCCTTCGCTCGAGCGGATGCTCAAAAATGTGAGTGGTAGCTCGAGCGTAGATTCCTTCGCTCGAGTGGTCTATAAACTCTGCAAAAGTATTGGTTGCTTGATTTTTTCGCTCGATAGTCGCTCGAGCGTGTGACTGATGTCTTTGCTCAAGCGCAACTCTTGTCGCTCGAGCGATCTGCAAAATGTGTAAACTTCTGGGAGCATGTATTTTATGCTCGAGCTAACTTTTGGTTGCTCGTGCGGAAGTGCAAAACAAAAGGTGGTCGCTCGAGCGAAAGTTCTATGCTCAAGCGGAGAGGCAGATTTCTGAAATTTCCAAATTGCACTCTCAAGCTCAAACTCGAATTTAACACATCAAAACTCATCCTTTTGGGCCAAAACTCAAGGAATCACTTGTAAACTTACAAAACATCATGAATTAAAGATCATTACTCAAAATCAAGGCCCAAAAGCAAGTGAATTCTATAAAAACAAACTTGAATTAGATGTATACACATCATGCATGTATTGACTTGGGTTCAAAGCTTCCAAACTATGATCAAATGAGGGCTAATGGTGAGAAATGTTATGAATTAGTAAAACCATGCTAAAATTACCACATGCATGAGAGAAAATCCTTGAAAACAACTTCAAAACCCCATGAAATATACATGCATGCATGGAATACTCTTCTTTTCTACTTCCTTAGTCTAATTCATGCATCTCATGGCCTAATATCTTTGAATGCACCCACTAACTAATGTACTTACAAGACTAGAGGCTTGAATTCTCACCTTAGATGCTTAATTGAACTCTACTTGGCTAATTGATTAAGTTTCCAAGTCAAATCTTCAAGTCTCCAGCAATTCTCTCAATTGAATTCAATCTTCTCATCTCTCACTCTCTCTACATTTGTTGCCTCAAAGGTGAAAGAATGAGAGTGTAAAGTATGTTTTAGAGGTTATTGTGCCTTATATAGGCTTGGTTAACGGGACTTAATTAAGCTTGGCTTAAACTAAATCAAAGGGTTATTACTTAATTCTAATTAATTCATTCTGAATCGAATTTCAATTCAACCTACCATAAAATTCTAAAAATTCTAAATAACATATAAACCAAGTCAATTTCTTGATCAAACGATGATAAGGCCTTCAGTTCGCAAAACACAACAGAAACACAAACAGATATTCCTACGTAAAACAGATAGAACCTCATATTGCATATAACACATGCAATTAATGCAAAATTTCACCTTAATTCCTTATTAGGTATTCGTAATCATGGTTTAATGGTTAATCATAGGTCGGGGTTGTTACAATACTTGTATACTGACTCGTTTTGTCTCTTAGCATCTTAGGTGCGTTCTATTTAAGTGCAACGGAGCTTCCTTTGCAGGATTAGTTGGAGCTACAATGATGCCGAGAAATTACTATAGTTATTAGACATGTCTCTTGGACTTCTTTTGTTTTCTTGAGCTTAGGGTTGATATTAGTTTGTTTATTTATTTATTTTTATAACCTTAGTATTTTGACAATTTGACATTGTGGGTTATTTTTCAACTTTACATTATTTAAGTTGTTTTGACCAGTTATTGTTACTTTAATATTGAAGGTATTGGATAGTTATGAATCTATGATGGATAGTTTGGTTGGTGTTTGTTAATTATTTTTTTTATCCCTTGTATTTTTTTTTTTAGTATTGAAATTTACTTAAACCTTATGCAGACGAGAACGTTTAGATTTAGATTCACCCCTAGAATTTGGATGATAGAATATTGATTGGAGTTTAGTCCTAAATTTAATTGTCCAAATTTTTGGGTGTAACAACCGACTACCTTATAGCACTCCAATGTGCCACAAGAACACTCATTAATTGACTCTCCCACTCTGCAGTCAAATCAGATGTAATTATGACTGGTAAGGTATCCTGAGGCCCTAAAAATGCATACTTGAGTGTAGCTGGGAGTGGCTTCAACTCAAGTGTAGGTGTTGTGACTAGGGATGGTATGGCAAGCTCTCTAGACAAAGGAGGAAGGGACTCAAACCGGGCTTTCCACAGAGGAAAATCCGATGTAGAAAAAGAATTAAGTAAGGCATTCACCTCCTCAATTGATCCGTCAATATCAAAATCCTCGAACCCAAAATGAGCTAGACAAGCCTCTGGAGGGTCCTTTACAAGAATGGAGGGTAAAGCTTCCTCCACAATCTCATCTACAACATCCATAAATAAACACTCCTCTCTTTTATGGGGTTGTTGGGATGCTTCAAAAACATTGAGTTTCACTTGCATATTCCCAAATGAAACTTCTATAAACCCGGTACGACAATTAATACATGCATTGGAAGTAGCAAAGAAAGGTTGACCTAAGATCACCGGGGGAGATTGATTTTCACCTGTTTAAAGACCTCCATCATTGCTTCCATGGATGCCGTCTTCTTATTAAAAGGGGACGGTGTATCAAGGCATTGGGGAAAGGGTGCCTTAGGCACATATGTCGCCTTAGGCTCATGTAAAGTGCTAGGGACTAAGTCATCCCCCTTAGGTGTCTCTCTCTCACCCTTGCTCTCTTTGGGTTGACCATCGTGATCATTTTTCTTAGTCTTAGTTGCATCAGACGCAACTAGCTGAGGCTCTAACTCTCTTCCACTTCTTAATGTAATCACCGCTTGCACCTGCTCATGGTGCTTTCCACTCCCACCTGACCCCTCTGCCCCATATTGACCTTTAGGGTTGGCCACAGTTTGACTCGATAATTTTTTCTCCTTTCTCTTATTCATGTTATTAGCCATTTGACCCAATTGGGCCTTTAGCTTAGCAATTGAGTGAGTATGGGAGTGAACTATTGTGCTAACCTCTTAAGTTCTAAGAGAACTTCTAACACTAAAGTCTCAAAGGCCGAGTCGCCTTGAGGAACAAACGGGGGTTGTGGTGGCCAATAAGGTTGTGGTAGTTGGTAAGGTTGCGGTGGTCAGTAAGAAGATTGGTTGGCAAAATTATTAAAATTCTGCCTTGGTGGTGGAGGATTGTAAGAAATGCCTTGTGAATGAGGTCTCCATGAAAAATTAGGGTGATTTCTCCATCCCGAATTGTATGTGTTAGAATATGGGTCATTACTCGGGTTAGAGAATCCTTGAGCTGCATTCACATGCTCTTAGACTAATTCCGGAAATTGTGATGTCGAAGGGCACTCACTCAAGTCATGAGCAAGGCTCGCACAAATAGCTCATGCCTCGTGAAATTGAGGCTGATCTTGCTGTGTAGGGCTATGTCCCGAAGCTAATGATTGGTCAATCTTATGGGACAATGCCTCTATCTGTTAGGCTAACTCTAGGTTTTGCCCTACCTCATAAATGCCCCTGGTTTTCGGGGCTCCCACTACCAGTTGTCGGACTTGCCAGGCTGCGGAGGCATGGTGAAGGGAATTATCACTTAGGTTCTCAAATAATTGCCATGCCTCGGCGTTATTTTTGGACATAAATGTCCCACCACAAGAAGAATCCACCATTTGGCGTTGAGGCTCAATTAAGCCATAGTAAAAGGTTTGAACAAGTTGCCAATCAGGCACTTGGTGATGGGGACACTGTTAGAGAAGGTCACGAAGTCTTTCCCATGTTTCATGAAACTGTTCGCCATCAATTTGAGCAAAATTAGTGATGGCTCGCCTGAATTGGTTGGTCTTACCAATGGGAGAGTACTTCTCCAAAAACTTCTGCTATAATTGGTCCCAAGTTGTGATTGAATTAGCAGGTAAGGAGTTCAGCCAGTGTTTGGCTTTGTCCTTTAATGAAAATGGAAACAAACGCAACATTAGGGCCTCATTGGTGAAGTTCTAGATCCTCACTATAGAGCAAATTTCCAAAAATTCATGTAGATGTTTGTAAGGGTCGTCATGAGCTAGTCCATGGAATGATAGGAGCAGTTGGATGGTACTGGACTTAATCTCGTAATAAGCAGTAGTGGTGTCGGGTAACTGGATACATGATGGTGATGTATATGCAGTGGGTGTAAAATAATCATTAAGGGTCCAGTTGGGCCCATTTAGGACATTCAAATTCGCCATCTCAATTGGTTCGAGGTATGGGTATGGATATTCAAGCCTGGGAACACAGGAAGAGGCTCTAAGTTTCCTAAGAGTCCTTCTAATTCAAAGTCCAAATTCCACAATTCAGGGTGACAAGAACAGCGCCCGTGCATACATTACTCACACACACACACTAAAGTTCTGACTTTGTACACTAAGTTATGAAAACAGAATACCAAAGGAGAAAATACTCACAGTAGTTAAACGAAAACGCTTTACTTGTCTTGCGAGTGCTTGACGCATAGACCATTGTCTCTAATCCACTTAAGCTCTTTCTTTCTTTTTAGCACTTTGGTGCTCTGTTTGTGAGTATTTGCATCTATTTTTTTTTTTTTTTTAGCACTTTGGTGCTACGATTTTTTTGTTTAAAACTTGGTTGCACTTCACTTACACTTCAGTGATGGCTCCAATTGCAAACACTCTGCACACTTAGCAATACAAAAATATAAAATCCTAAACTAAAAATTAAAATAGGAATGTAACTTTAAATGACTTAATTTCGTCAAAAGTCCCCAGCAACAGCGTCAAAATTTGATGGGTCGTTTCACATACCAAAAACAAACACTAAATTATACCAAATTTTTTTAGAATAATTGCAAGTCTAGATATCGATCCACAGGGACTAACGGGAAATTAAACTAATTTAATTGTTTAATTCCTAAATTAATTTTGACAAAAAGATTGAGGGATTCATAAACTAATAATAATTAAATTAAACAAAGTGATTAAACTAGCAATTATAAATAAAATTGGAATTATTGATTTTTGGGAAAAACCTAGGGTAATAAGTCCACCACTAATTACATAAATAAGGCTTTAATCTGAGATTCAATTATGTTACGGTTCGAACTAAATAATACTTCGCAACTACAAGCTCGAAACATTTATCAAGAAAATTAACACGTTCAATGTATAAGCACGAACCATCTCAAGTGGTATGAGCCGTTCACTCTAAACTAGGGTAGCAACACGGCTCGTCTCTCGTAGTATGGCTTGTCTCATACCTTGAACATAAAAAAGTAGAAAATCATTGTATGGAAAGCATTCAACAACTACAAAAAGTAGAACACTTAAAGAGATAACAAAAAATATAAATTTGAAACTTCTTAAACACCATACAATTTGTTCAAATCTTTACATAATCAAAAAGTAAAGAGAAAACCTAATTATATAACTAGGATTTTATCAAAACCCTAGAAAAGAAGAACCTAATTGCTCATGGAGGAGTCGGAAGAGGTGGAAGAGGAAGAAGCCCCCCATGAAAGTTCTCCTTGAAGCTTTAAGAAAATCACCTTTCCTTAGAATAATTTTTGAACCCTAGGTTAGCCTATTTTTCTTCCTTTTATTTTCATCCGAACAAACCCAAAATTTTGTGCATGCATCCCTAAGTGGGCCGCTCGAGCGGTGGTGGGCCGTACGTGCGGTGGAGTTTAGCCGCATGTGCGGTGAGGTGGCTAGCTTGGATTTTTCGCTTCTCTCATGAAGAATCTGCTTTTGCACCTTTTTTGATTGAATTTGCGTATTTCCTGCCAAATATATACAAGTACACAAAATACATCATCTCTACCAAATAATCAAAATTGAAAGACTATAAATATAACTTAAGCGACCTCAATGTGGTACCTTACGGCCTACATCAGTCATGTAAAAAAAAAAAATACTACTCATATATAAAATTTTTACAAAAAAAAAAAAAAAAAAATTACAAGCGATAATACCATTTTGGTAAATAAATATCATCTTTGTGTATCATTATCACATAAAAAAATATGTAAAATTATTAGTAATTATGTGAAAATATATTAAAACTATAAATATTTTATTATTATACACACCTTTAACTCCTAAAATGGCAAAATTAGTAGTGAGATTTTTATGGACATAGTAATCCTGAAAATTGTGTTTTTTTTTTTGTTTAGAATCATGAAAAGTGATGAGTTTGTTGTTAAAATTTATGTGAACTGAGAATTATGGTTTAGCGGATTCGATTGTGAGGGTAAAACCGAAAATATGTGACCATTAATTTCGAGAAGGATTTATTGGGCATAAACTCCAGTCTATAGGACCGGTCCATTCCCTAACCAAAAAACCCTAGAAGACAAGGATATGAGTGATTTTATTTGCACTCAAATAATAACTCAGTATATCTAATTAAAATTTTAAAATTTAGTCATTATTATACTTTAATATAAATTTACTAATAAGGACATTACATATTAAATCATAAAATAAAATATTTTTTCTTGTAGTATACCCAAACTATTTATATGTATTATTCATATTCAATTCTCTTCATATTCTTCTCCAAGTTCCAATTCATCTTCTTCTTCATTCCAAAATTCTAATCAATCCCAGCAAAACTCATCATTATCCTCAATATCATTGTTTCTTATTGTATTGTTACTTATAAATAAAAGAAAACAAGAATACAATATGTGCCATTGTGTTTTCATTGAAAACCTCTTGATTTTTCATTGAGCCAATCTTCCAAACATCTCGGAGGTAACCAATGATTAAAAAAATAAAAAAACCAATGATTACAACAGGGTAGGACAAAACCACATGATTGGTTAAAACTTCACTGTGAATTTGCTTCAACACAATATTGGACTAGGACTTTTCTTAGGTGTGCCTTGCATATGGTATGCAAGGCACTTACACCCTTGTATGTTGCATTTACACATTTGTATGTATTGGGTTATATCAAATTATTTGAAAATTTACACATTGGTGACCTGCTAGGTGGGTCACTTTGCAGATAAATTAATAAAATAATATATTACACTTTCCAGGTTAATTAATAAAATAATAAAAAATGTATAAGTTTTCACAAAAGCCGTATAGTTTCAAGAAAGGCGTAATGAATTTCAGAAAAAGGCGTAACTGATTTCTGAACACTTACGCCTTTTGTAAAAACTTACACTAAATAATATACACCTTTTATGAACACTTACTCCTTTTCCGAGTTGACTTACCAAAGGCGTAAACAAACGAAAACTTACACCTTTTGCTTAAGCTTATACCTTTTCGTGGAAGTGCTTAAATTTTATTTGAAAAGTTACTCTTTTGGTGTAAGAGTTTTTGGCATAACATTTATACTTTTGCTGAGAACTTACACCTTTTCTGGAAGCCCCCTTTAAAGCTATTTCGGAAGTCAATGGTGTAAGTATTTTCACGAGAAGGTGTAAGCCTAAACAAAAGGTGTAAAGTGGATGAATTTTTTTTGTCACAAATGGTGTAAGTTCGAGGAAAAAGTGTAAATCTTATGCCAAAAATTCTTACACAAAAGGAGTAACTTTTCAAAAATGGTGTAAATATTTTGACGGAAAGTATGAAGGATGTTCATAATCACAAAAGGAGTAACAAAGGGTTCATTTCAAAATGTTCAGAAACACGTATGAGTAACATATGTTCATTTCAAAGTAGTAAACACAAAAGGAGTAACATTTCAAGTGTTCAGAAACAAATTGAGACAACCATCGAACAAATCAAAGGGTTCGTGGACCTACCGACCACCCAAGCGCCGGTGGGCTCCGGTGGTCACAGCTTCGAGATCGGCACCTCCACGGCACCGCCACAAGAAATGAAAGGTTTTTGAAAGATTGGCTATCGATCTTGGTCTCTCAGGTCGATGTCGGCCTATTCTCCGCCGATGTCGGTCTCTCTCGTCGATCCTCGCTTATCTCGGCCAGGTTCCATCGATCTTGGTCCGTCTGTGTCCATGTGGGTTCTTCTCTGTCGATCTCGCCGATTTTGGTCCTTCACGATCATTGTCCATCTAATTTAACTTTTCTAAGGGAGTTATACCTTTTGTGAAAAAAAAAATTCATCAAATTTACACTATTTGCCTAAGGTTACATGTTTTCGTGGAAGTGCTTATACTATTTCTGAAAAGTTACTCCTTTTGTGTAGGAATTTTTGGCATAACATTTATAGCTTATGTTCGAACTCACACCTTTTGTGGAAGCCCAACTTAAAGCTTTTTCGGAAGTCACTTATACCTTTTGTGAAAAAATAAATTCATCAAATTTACACATTCTGCTTAAGCTTATACCTTTTCGTGGAAGTGCTTATATTTTTTTGGAAAGTTACTCTGATCTGAAATAATTTTTGTCTTAAGATTTAAAGTCTTTCTTCAAACTTACACCTTTTGTGAAAGAGTATATGAGCACAAAAGTACAAATGTTATGGCCAAAATTCTTACACAGGAGGAGTAACTTTTTTAAAAATGGTGTAAGTATTTTCACGAGAAGGTGTAAGCCTTACCAAAAGGTGTAAATTGATGGAATTTTTGCACAAAAGGTATAACCGACTTACTTAAATAGCTTTTAAGTTGGTCCTTCACAAATGGTGTAAATTGAGGAAAAAGTGTAAATCTTATGCCAAAATTTGTTACACAAAAGGAGTAACTTTTGAAAAATAGTTACTCCTATTTTGACGCAAAGTATGAAGGAGAAACATTTAAAAGTGTTCATAACCACAAAAGGAGTAACAAAGCTATTTAAAAAATGTTCAGAAACACAGGAGTAACATATGTTCATTTCTAAGTAGGAAATACAAAAGGAGTAACATTTGGAAGTGTTCATAAACAAATTGGGACAACCATCGAACAAATCAGTGTTCAGGACTTCACCGACGACCCAAGCGCCGTGGGCTCCGGTGCTCACAGAGGTTCGAGATCGGCAGCCACGGAACCGCCACGAAATGAAAGGTTTTTGAAAGATTGGCTATCGATCTTGGTCTCTGCGTGTCGATGTCGGCCTATTCTCCATCGATGTCGGTCTCTCTTCGATCCTCGCTTCGGTTCTGCCTCCTCAAATGATCTTGGTCTGCTCTCCATGTGGGTTCTTCTCACGATCTCTGCCGATTTGGGTCCTTCACGATCATTGTCCATCTAATTTAACTTTTCGAAGTCAGTTATACCTTTTGTGAAAAAAAATTCATGAAATTTACAAAATTTGCTTAAGGTTAGACATTTTCGTGGAAGTGCTTATACTATTTCTGAAAAGTTACTCCTTTTGTGTAGGAATTTTTGGCATAACATTTATAGCTTCTGTTCGAACTCACACCTTTTGTGGAAGCCCAACTTAAAGCTTTTCTAAGTCAGTTATACCTTTTGTGCAAAAATAATTTCATCAAATTTATACCTTTTCGTGGAAGTGCTTATATTTTTTTTGAAAAGTTACACCTTTTGTGTAAGAATTTTTGGCATAACATTTATACCTTTTCTTCGAAGTTACACTTTTGTGGAAGCCAAGTTAAAGCTTTTTCGGAAGTGACTTATACCTTTTGTGGAAAAATAAATTCATCAAATTTACACCTTCGCTTAAGCTTATACTTTTCGTGGAAGTGCCTATATTTTTTTTTTGAAAAGTTATTCCTTTTGTGTAAGATTTTTTGGCATAACATTTATACCTTTTCTTCCAACTTACAGCGTTTCTGGAAACCCAACTTAAAGCTTTTTCGGAAGTCACTTATACACTTTGTGAAAAGTCCAAAAAGGAATTCATCAAATTTACACCTTCTGCTTAAGCTTATTCCTTTTCGTCGAAGTGCTTTAAATTTTTTTTAAAAGTTACTCTTTTGTGAAATTATTTCTGACATAAGATTTATACTTTTTCTTCAAACTTACACCTTTTCTGAAAGAGTAATATAAGCCATAGTATAAATGTGATGCCAAAAATTCTTACAGAAAAGGAGTAACTTATCAAAAATGGTGTAAGTATTTTCACGAGAAGGTGTAAGGCTAAACAAAAGGTGTAAATTGGATGAATTTTTTTTTCACAAAAGGTATAAGTGACTTCCGAAATAGCTTTAAGTTGGGCCTTCACAAATGGTGTAAGTTCGAGGAAAAGTGTAAATCTTATGCCAAAAATTCTACACAAAAGGAGTAACTTTTCAAAAATGGTGTAAATATTTTGACGGAAAGTATGAAGGAAAAGTCCTAATCCCACAAAAGGAGTAACAAAGGGTTCATTTCAAAATGTTCAGAACACGTATGAGTAACATATGTTCATTTCAAAGTAGTAAACACAAAAGGAGTAACATTTCAAGTGTTCATAAACAAATTGAGACAACCATCGAACAAATCAAAGGGTTCGTGACTCACGACCACCCAGCGCCGGTGGGCTCGGTGCTCGCAGGCTTCGAGATCGGCACCTCCACGGCACCGCCACAAGAAATGAAAGGTTTTTGAAAGATTGGCTATCGACCTTGGTCTCTCTGGTGTCGATGTCGGCCTATTCTCCGCCGATGTCGGCCTCTCTGTCGATCCTCGCTTATCTCGCCAGGTTCCAGCCAACTTGGTCCGTCTGTGTCCATGTGGGTTCTTCTTCGATCTCTGCCGATTTCGTCCGTCTGTCGATCATTGTCCATCTAGGTCTCTATGTCCGCTGATCTCGGTCTATCTCTCTCGTCTGCTGTTTCTATATTAAAAACGGTTCTCTTTACATTGACATACTTGGTTGGATTTGGACTCGAGTCGCTATTCCAAGCCCTCCTGCAGTGGTCTTCTTCAAACGGAGTTGTATCGGGAGAAAGGCGGCCTCCAAACGCCTCTTCTCTCGACATTGCCACAAGACAAAAACAAAGGTGATTGATTTTAGGAACTTACAGTGTTTTTCGGGGAAAAACGGACCTTAGACGCTTTTGCGGTTACTTACATCTGCTTGTCATAAGATTTGTACTTTTTCTTCGAACTTACACCGTTTGTGAAAGCCCAACTTGAAAGGTTTTTCGGAAGTAACTTATACCTTTTGTGGAAAAAAAAATTTCTTCAAATTAACACAATTTGCTTAAGGTTACACCTTTTCGTGGAAATGCTTATACTATTTCTGAAAGGTTACACCTTTTTCTGTACGAATTTATGGCGTAACATTTATAGCTTATTTGCGAATTTACAGCTTTTGTGGAAGCCCAACTTAAAGCTTTTTCGGAAGTCTTTTATACCTTTTGTGAAAAAATAATTTCATCAAATGTTCACCTTTTGCTTAAGCTTATACCTTTTCGTGGAACTACTTTAATTTTTTTTGAAAACTTACTCTTTTTCTGTAAGAATTTTTGGCATAAAATTTATACCTTTTCTTCGAAGTTACACCTTTTGTGGAAGCTGACGTTAAAGCTTTTCGGAAGTAACTTATACGTTTTGTGGAAAAATAAATTCGTCAAATTTACACCTTTTGGTGAAGCTTATACCTTTTTGTGGAAGTGCCTATATTTTTTTGGAAAAGTTACTCCTTTTGTGTAGGAATTTTTGGCATAACATTTATAGCTTATGTTCAAACTTACACCTTTTGTGGAAGCCCAACTTAAAGCTTTTTCGGAAGTCACTTATACCTTTTGTGAAAAAATAAATTCATCAAATTTACACCTTCTGCTTAAGCTTATACCTTTTCGTGGAAGTGCTTATAATTTTTTGGAAAGTTACCTTTTGTGAAATAATTTTTGTCATAAGATTTACGCTTTTTCTTCATCCTTACACCTTTTGTGAGAGTGTATGTGAGCAGATAAGTACTAATGTTATGCCCAAAGTTCTTACACAGAACGAGTAACATTTGTAAAAATGGTGTAAGTATTTTCACGAGAAGGTGTAAGCCTTACCAAAAGGTGTAAATTGATGAAATTTTTTTCACAAAAGGTATAACCGACTTTCAAATAGTTTAAGTTGGGCCTTCGTAAATGGTGTAAGTTCGAGGAAAAGTGTAAATCTTATGCCAAAATTCTACGTAAAAGGAGTAACTTTTCAAAAATCGTAAAAATTTTGACGACAAGTTCAAGGAGTAACACTTGAAAGTGTTCATAACCACAAAAGGAGTAACAAAGGGTCCATTTCAAAATGTTTGTAAACACGTATGAGTAACATATGTTCATTTCTAAGTAGTACAAACACAAAAGGAGTAACATTTCAAGTGTTCATAAACAAATTGAGACAACCATCGAACAAATCAAAGGGTTCGTGGACTACCGACCACCCAAGCGCCGGTGGGCTCCGGTGCTCGCAGTTTCTCAGATCGGCACCTCCACGGCACCGCCGCCAAGAAATGAAAGGTTTTTGAAAGATTGGCTATCGATCTTGGTCTCTCTCAGGTCGATGTCGGCCTATTCTCCGCCGATGTCGGTCCTGTTCGAGTCCATGTGGGTTCTTCTCTGTCGATTTCGGTCCTTCACGATCATTGTCCATCTAGGTCTCTATGTCCGCTGATCTCGGATCTCTATCTCTCTCTCTCGATTTCAGCTTCTTCAAGTTCACGACTTACGCTGCTTAGTCAAACGCCAACTTTAAAGGTTTTTCTAAGTCACTTATAATTGCTAGGAAAAAAAATTCATGAAATTAACACAATTTGCTTAAGGTTACACCTTTTCGTGGAAATGGTTATACTATCTCCTAAAAGTTACCTCTATTGTGTTGGAATTTATGGCATAACATTTATAGCTTATTTTCTAACTTACACCTTTTGTGGAAGCCCAACTTAAAGCGTTGACTTATACCTTTTGTGAAAAATTTCATCAAATGTACACCTTTTGCTTAAGGTTATACCTTTCGTGAACTGCTTATATTTTTTTGGAAAAGTTACTCTTTTTCTGCATTTAATGTTTGGCATAAGATTTATACATTTTCTTCCAACTTACACATTTTGTGGAGGCTCAAGTTAAAGCTTTTCCGAAAGTAACTTATACCTTTTGTGGAAAAATAAATGCATCAAATTTACACCTTTTGGTGAAGCTTATACCATTTCGTGGAAGTGCCTATATTTTGTTTGAAAAGTTACTCCTTTTGTGTAAGAATTTTTGGCATAACATTTATAGCTTTTCTTCGAACTTACACCTTTTGTGGAAGCTGAAGTTAAAGGTTTTTCGGAAGTCACTTATACCTTTTGTGAAAAAATAATATCATTAAATGTACACCTTTTGCTTAAGCTTATACCTTTTCGTGGAACTGCTTATATTTTTTTTGAAAAGTTACTCATTTTCTGTACGAATTTTTGGCATAACATTTATACCTTTTCTTCGAACTTACACCTTTTGTGGAAGCTCAAGTTAAAGCTTATTCGGAAGTAACTTATACCTTTTTGTGGAAAAATAAATTCATCAAATTTACACCTTTTGGTGAAGCTTATACCTTTTCATGGAAGTGCCTATATTTTGTTTGAACAGTTACTCCTTTTGTGTAAGAATTTTTGGCATAACATTTATAGCTTTTCTTCGAACTTACACCTTTTGTGGAAGTCGGTTAAAGGTTTTTCGAAGTCACTTATACCTTTTCTGAAAAAATAATTTCATTAAATGCACACCTTTTGCTTAAGCTTATACCTTTTCGTGAACTGTTATATTTTTTTGAAAAGTTACTCATTTTCTCAGGAATTTTTGGCATAACATTTATACCTTTTCTTCGATTTACACCTTTTGTGGAAGTCGGTTAAAGCTTATTCGAAGTAACTTATACCTTTTGTGGAAAAATAAATTAATCAAATTTACACCTTTTAGGTGAAGCTTATACCTTTTCGTGGAAGTGCCTATATTTTTTTGAAAAGTTACTTTTCGTAATAATTTTTGTCATAAGTCGATATTTTTTCTTCAAACTTACACCTTTTGTGAAAGAGTGTATAAGCACAATAGTATAAATGTTATGCCAAAAATTTACATAAGAGGAGTAACTTTAAAAAATGGTGTAAGTATTTTCATGAAAAGGTGTAAGCTTGTCAAGGTGTAAAGGAATGAAATTTATTTTTCGTAATAGGTATAAGTGACTTCCAAATAGCTTTTAAGTTGGGCCTTCACAAATGGTGTAAGTTCGAGGAAAAAGTGTAAATCTTATGCCGTAAATTGTTACACAAAAGGAGAAACATTTCCAAGTGTTCCTAACCACAAAAGGAGTAACAAAGGGTTCATTTCAAAATGTTCAGAAACACGTATGAGTAACATATGTTCGCTTCTAAGTAGTAAACACAAAAGGAGTAACATTTCAAGTGTTCGTAAACAAATTGAGACAACCAAAGGAACAAATCAAAGGGTTCGTGACTTCACCGACCACCCAAGGTTCGGTGCTCGCAGAAGCTTCGAGATCGGCACCTCCACGGCACCGCCACAAGAAATGAAAGTTTTTTGAAAGATTGGCTATCGATCTTGGTCTCTCGTGTCGATGTCGGTCTCTCTCGTCGATCCTCGCTTATCTCGCAGGTTCCAGCCGATCTTGGTCCGTCTGTGTCCATGTGGGTTCTTCTTCGTCGATCTTCGCCGATTTCGTCCTTCACCGATCATTGTCCATCTAGGTCTCTATGTCCGCTGATCTCTATCTCTCTCTCTCTCTCTCGTCTGCTGTTTCTATATTAGAAACGGTTCTTTTTACATTGACATACTTGGTTGGATTTGGACTCGAGTCGCTATTCCAAGCCCTCCTGCAGTCGCTGCCTCAAAAGGAGTTGTACTGTAGAAAGGCGAAGCCCTCAAACGCCTCTTCTCTCACATTGCCACAAGACAAAAACAAGGTGATTGGATTTTAGGAACTTAACAGGTTTTCGGGGGGGAAAAACGGAACTTAGACGTTTTATGGAAAATAACCTTTTCATAAAGTTTGTTAAAAGAAAGAAATTATTTGAGAAAATGTATAAACTTTGCAAATATGGTGTATGTTTGTCCGAAGATGGTGTAAATTACCATAGAAAAGATGTAAGTTTTGTTTTTCACTAAAGGTGTAACTTGAAATAAGAAGTGTAAATTTTATGAAAAAGGTATTTCCAAAAAATGTGTAATTTTTCAAGAAGTTGTAAATATTTCAGAGAGATGGTGTAAATTTTAAGGAAAGCTGTAAAATTGATTTAATGGTTGTAAACTTTGTGAGTTTTTGCAAAAGCTATATGTTCCCAAAGAAGACCAATTATCGGTTTAATGTTTCCTTTTTACTTAAAGATATAAGTTCCCAAAGTTAGCCCAATCCGAATAAATGTGAATGCTTCGTTTTTAGAAAAGATATAAGTTCCAAGGTGTAACTTTTATTAAGAAAATTAATATTACCCTAAAGATATAAGTTCCAAGGTATAACTTTTATGAACAAAAATAATTTATAAATGATGTCGGCCATTAAAAGGTGTAAGTTGTCGTAACAAGTATAAAAATGTCAAGTGTTCGTAAGAGGTGTAAGTTCTCGCCCGTCTGCCTCTCTTCCATCTCGACCTCTCTTTGTTTGTCTTTTCTCCGCCTGCCTCCGTTGTTCCATTTCCCAGAGTCAGAGGGTTTTACAGAGAAAAATTTTAGGGCCGAGCTTAAGTTGTTGGGAAGGCTAGCCATGGAAGTGGATGCATAAATACTTTTTGAAGTTGATTTTTGTTTGCGGAGGACAACCGCAAGGGTTAATCGAGCACCACCGCCGGTTCTGCTCGATCCGTTGGTATTTCCTTTATTTCGTCGCTACATTATCTGCCTCCTTGTTTGTCTTGTATCATTCGTGATATACCTTCACACCCAATCCAAATCGACACCATCGAATCGTTTCAGACTCCATTTTCAGATTTTGTGCTATTCAATAGGAACTCTTCCTCTCGCTAACCTAAATGGACCCAATAGGAACTGCTTCAGACTGCTTTTTGTATTTTCTCCTTTCAATAGGAAGTCTTCCTCCGCTATCAAGCTGCGCAAGTTGAACATAGGTATCATAGTAGTTAGCAACAAGCATAAAAGGTGTTCTCCATTTACATGGCGAACTTCTTACGAGGGTTATATATAATCTAAAGAAGACTTGGAAAAAAATTTGTGTAATGTTGGGACGGGAAAAACGAATTTTTCTTTTTTTTTCGAGTAGCCAAAATAGGGAAAATAAGAAACTCGATAAACAAACAATGACTAATCTTGTTTCAAGAATCTGTAGCACACTTTGCTGAATTCTCGCTTTCAATTTTGTACTACTCACGATTTTATATTGTCGAACTTATGTTTAGAAACAATCAGGTTACACTGACTCTTGAAAATAGATCAAATACCGTGGTCGACACGTGAGAGCCTGGACAAGTGTATGGGATATGTGTCTGATACTTTTCAACCCACGCTTTTATATAATTCATATAGGACTTTTCTTAAGTGTGCAAATTATTGTGAAATTACTATAAATGTGATTTCGACACTGAAAGTTACATGTAGTACCATTTTATGTCACATATTAGACTAAAAATATGATATTTTTTCCCCACACCGCTGCATTTATTGAATGTAGGGTTAAGATTTAATTAGTCCGACTGCATATACATATCAAGACCAAGACTGCATCGAGTCCGTAACACAAGAACAACTCTTTCTTTCAAGGTCAATTTCATGCATAGTTGACTAGATTCAACTTAAAACATAGGACAAATAATTGAGAGAGTTGAAATGAGGATGACGCTTTCAAATTTTGTAGAGAGCTATTCGCTTCCACACCCGCTCAATCAATACTTGAAGCTGCTCACTTTTATGGCTAGCCTTTCCAACAACTTAAGCTGCCAGAGACGATGGCGGAAAACCAATACCTTCTCCCCACCGAAGCCGGACAACCGTAACAGACATTAAGGAAGAAGTTTGCCTTTAGTCCTTCTCTAATATCCAACTTTTCTAAGATGTCGCCCATTCGCATCGCCAATGCCCTCTCGCTTCGTGGGTTGACGGTTCAGAGGTGAACTCTTTAGGAGGATTCAACTGCGCGCACATACAAAGGTGCTCCCATCCCGTGATGGTCAACTTCTTAACGGTTGTTCGGGCTTCAAGTTCACGAACTATCGTAAGGGTGAGGTGAAGAAATTCAAAAAGTCAAGAAGCCTGCAATTCACGAAGAAAATCTCCTTCAGAGAAATGGAGAACCTTGCTCGTTATTGCACGCAACTTTAAAATGACGGCTACCTTTGTCTTGAAGTTATCATCTTGCATATATATATAGCGCTTACATTTGAAGAGGAAGGTAGTCATTCATGAGTTGCGGTCAGTTCGACTTTATTGAGCGAGTTCATGAAATGCGTACTCTCATTTGTCTTTTTTATGACATTCGTGCAGAATGAGAATGGATGGGTACGTTAGTAATATTTGTTGGCAGGCAGTGACAGACTTGCTTATTTCATTGTCACATACAATTGATGAAACTTGCTTGTACGCCCGGCAAAGTATTCTTCTCTGATCCGCCACCGCTCACAAGACCAAGGTAATGGAGCATGGACCAGATGCACCACTCGATTCTCAGGCAACCAAGTTGCTCAAGAGGAAATTGAAGCCCTCAACTTGATGGTCGGCCTTCCAACAACTTAAGCAGCCGGACACGATGGCTGAAAACCAATACCTTCTCCCCATCTGACTCGGACAAGCGTAACAGATTACAGAAGAAGTTTGCCTTCAGTCCTTCTCTAATATCCAACTTTTCTAAGATGTGGTCCATCCCGCATCGCCAATGGCCTCTGCTTCGTGGTTGACGGTCTTTAGGTGAACTCTTTAGGAGGGATCTCAACTGCGCGCACATACAAGGTGCTCCCATCCTGTGATGCTCAACTTCTTAACGAAGTTGTTCGGGCTTCTTCAAGTTCACGAACTATCGTAAGGGGGAGGTGAAGAAATTCAAGAAAGTCAAGAAGCCTGTGCAATTATTACTAACGCATGCATATCGCGTTGTTCAAGAGATCGCAATCGAAGCCAACAATTATTACTAACGCATCTATCCATTCTCATTCTCGCATTTAAGGTTATAAAAAGACAAATGAGAGTACGATTTCATGAGATCGCCAATGAAGTCCAGATAGCTCAAGAACTCATGAATGATGCCTACCTTCCTCTTCAAATGTAATCGCTATATATATATGCAAGATGATAACTTCAAGAGAAAGGTAACCGCTATTCAAAACTTGCGGCAATGACAGTAAGGTTGTCCATTTCTACTTAATCGATTGTCTTCGTGACTTGCCCGCCTTCTTGACTTCTCTCAATTTCACACCTCCCCTTACCACGCCAGGCACTTGAAGAACCGAACAACTTAGTTAAGAAGTTGAGCATCACCGATGGAAGACACCGTATGTGCACGCACGCCAGATCCCTCCTAAAGAGTTCACCTACGCACACGCCAACCACGTAAACAGAGGCCATTGAAGATGCCCTGATGGACCACATCTTAGAAAAGTTGATATTAGAGAAGGATCAAGGCAAACTTCTTCCTTAACTGCTACGCTTTGTCCGAGTCATGTGGGAGAAGGTATTGGTTTTCACCATCGCCTCCCGCATAAGTTGTTGGAAAGGGCAACCATCAAGTTGAGGGCTTCGATTTTCATCGAGCAACTTCAAGGTACGTAATCGAGGTGGTTGCATCGCGGCCCATCCTCCATTACCTTCGGTGCTCGACAAAGGGCCGATCAGAGAATAATACTTTACTCGGGCATAAGCAAGTTTCATCAATTGTATGTGACAATGAAACATGCAAGATCGCCATCGTCAGCCAACAAATATTACTAACGCATCTATCCATTCTCATTCTCGCATTTAATGTCATAAAAAGACAAATGAGAGTACGATTTCATGAACTCGCCAATAAAGTCCAGACAAACAAGAACTCATGAATGACATTTACGCTCCTCTTCAAATGTAATCGCTACATATATATGCAAGATGATAACTTCAAGACAAAGGTAGCCGTCATTCAAAAGTTGCGTGCAATGCCGGGCAAGGTTCTCCATTTCTACGAACGAGATTTTCTTCGTGAATTGCCTGGGCTTCTTGACTTTTCTGAATTTCTTCACCTCTCCCTTACGATAGTTCGTGAACTTGAAGAACTGAACAACTTCGTTAAGAAGTTGAGCATCACCTAGGATGGGAGCACACTGTATGTGCACACACAGTTCAGATACCTCCTAAAGAGTTCACCTACAGACACGTCAACCATAGAAACAGAGGGCATTGACGATGCCCGGATGGACCACATCTTAGAAAAGTTGGATATTAGAGAAGGACTGAAGGCAAACTTCTTCCGTAACTGCTACGCTTTGTCCGAGCCGATGGGGAGAAGGTATTGGTTTTCACCATCGTGTCCGGCCGCTTGTTGTTGGAAAGGCCACCATCAAGTTGAGGGCTTCAATTTCCTATCGAGCAACTTGGTTGCACGTAATCGAGGTGGTCGATCCCGTCCATGCTCCATTACCTTCGCAAGCAGACAAAGGCCGATCGAGAAGAATACTTTTCCCGGGCGCATAAGCAAGTTTCATCAATTGTATGTGACAATGAAACAAGCAAGATCACACGCTTCCCAACAAATATTACTAACGCATCCATCCATTCTCATTGTGCATTTAATGTCATAAGAAAGACAAATGAGAGTACGATTGCATGAACTCGCCAATAAAGTCCAGACAAATTTCAAGAACTCATGAATGACAAATACCTTCCTCTTCAAATGTAATCGCTATATATATATGCAAGATGATAACTTCAAGACAAAGGTAACCGCTATTTAAAAGTTATGGCAATGACAGTAAGGTTCTCCATTTCTACGACGGAGATTTTCTTCGTGAATTGCCTGGCCTTCTTGACTTTTCTGAATGTCTTCAGCTCCCCTTACCACAGTTCGTGAACTTGAAGAACTGAACAACTTAGTTAAGAAGTTGAGCATCACCGATGGGAGCACAGCACACCGTATGTGCACGCACAGCTCAGATCCTCCTAAAGAGTTCACCTAAAGACACGCCAACCACGTAAACAGAGGCCATTGACGAGACTTGGGTAGGCTGCATGAAGTTCGTGGCTTCAATTTCTTGCTTGTTTCATTGTCACATACAATCGCCGAGACTTGCTTGTACGCCCGGAAAAGTATTCTTCTCGATCCGCCAATGTCCGACCAATTCAAGGTAATGGAGCTCGCCAGATGCTACCACTCGATTCGGCCGCAACCAAGTTGCTCAAGAGGGAAATTGAAGCCCTCAACCGGATGGGCTTTCATCCGTTTTTGTGGATGTGATGAGCACCAATTTCTCCGACAATGAATCGTGTCCGCATTGTTTAACCCCGCCATGAAATAGTTCGCTTGCTTCGTGTCCTTTGTAGTCGGCCTTCATAAAAGTATGTGCGTAGTCCCAAGAACAGAAATGGAAAACAAAATGTAGTCCTTCCTCAGGTAATATTTATACATTATGCATTTATCGCCAGTACACATAATTATTTTAATTGTAAGTCGTGTGAACTAAATGCAAAATTTGGATGTCCTTCTTTCTTTTGTCTCTGCTTCAAAATCAGATATGTGTTGGGGAAATTTCGCGACATTTGTCTCAGGTTTACTTAAAATTTAGAGGTTAATGTACCACATGTTGCGTACCGCTTGTTTGTGTTCTTGTAAATATTGATTCAATACTTTGCGTGAGTTGTCGTCATTGCATCTGATGGATATTGGTCACGTCGCACCAACAATGTTAGTTTTCTCCTTAAAGACTTCCTACCACTTCGTTTCGTACATATGTTTGTAAACCAACGCAATCGATCACCAAGGAATATGCTCATTTTTTTTCAGGATCAATTCTTACAGCAGCCCGTGTACTTTTGTGTTTGTGTTATTTGTTTTCCACAAATTTTGAATGGCCTCGCTTTGCAGCATCAATTTACAACTTTTGTTTCAATTACGCCCGCTTGATTACAACTCTTCACCGCTTTTGTATCGTAAAATATGCATATACGCGTTTAATCGCATTTGTTGTTGTAGTGAACTTATAACTTTACTGAACTGACATAATCGCAATCAATTGACATTACAATCTTTGTTTTATAAATCACAAATGGCATTAGCAATTAGACCGAAAATGTCCAGGAATTTTGAAAGGACTGCTGTAATTCGTAGTTTAAAGTGCATCGATCCAAATTACACAACGGACAAAATGTGTACACCACTCGTAATTTCCTTCAATCTAATTTGTATGATTTGCTCTTTCATAAAGGGAAGGAAAAGATTGAAGACAATTGTAACAACAAATCCAAATGTCCCACACTATCGCCGCTTCTTGTCTAAACGGCCACTTGCACCATTCATTTGTTAAGGTGTACTAGTTGTTTATTTTGACAATATGGAATTACATTTTTGGTAATCAAATTACGCTACCGTCAAGTTCGGGCCAGGATGTTTGAAATTGCTTTTGTTCCGCATGTCCTAAAATGTTTAAATTGTGGTTTATTCAAATTCCTGGATGTACGAAAGTCAGATATGCCGATTTCGGGCCACCACATAAAACTTGCATATATATATGTATTCATATTTAAGATTTATCGATGATAAGCTTCACGATGCTTGCATGCACCAAAGAACAATTCAAGGAAATGCAAGGGCCGACTACACATCGACAAAAATTGGTGAGTGTCGAAATCAGATTCTCTATAATACACTATGATGGAAACACATCGCCGGGTTGCTATCCACACGCTGCATTGAATGGTCGAGTGGCCTTGTGATTGTTTCCACGCTTGTAGGATTGTAGCATGTAATAAGGTCACCTTCCTATTGTTTTTGTAAATTTCAATTTTTGTAAAAGTCCACCACGCTTTTGTCGCCGACTTTTTGTCAGAATCGTTATTTGTATTTGCAATCTTATTTAATTACCAACAATGCACGCGATTATGCTTTGGCATAAAGTTCTACTTAAAGTAATTTTGGACTCATAGTTGTTACTTGTCTTGTAATACCGCCATTTACTTGGTTAAAGACTAGAAAGGAGATTGGGGAAAGGTGGAAGGCACTCTCCGATGAGAAAAACAGTTTGGAAATGGCTAAGGCGAATACCGAGGAACACGCCAAAGTTGTACCATCCGCAGACCAAGTCCTAAAAGGTCATTACGCACTTCATGTTTTCAGAAATGCATTTGGCTAGGTCCCGCTTCTCGACATTGTTGGTTGTATTTTTGTATTAATTTAAGGGTAAAAATGTGCAGGTAAAAGCCAACTCCGCATATCATTGAAGTCAATTGTTGAGCTAGTTAACCTGTTCAACGGCACAAAAGCAGCAAATATTGACATTGGGTTTGCTGCCTCCGGGATGAAGTGTACACGATAGATCACGATTTGTGCGCATGGTTGGTACAGTAACTTCGATCCCGACAAAGAGTTCATTGAATGTTCATGGTTGTCAAGTCGCTCACGGTAAGGCAAAGGAATGTTTTATTGGGAATACGGTGAAGGCGATGACGCAGCTATCGGGTCATTAGAAGCATATCCCAATATCTACGATGAGGTTGAGTTGTTAACTGAGTCATTCCTTTGAACAAGTTGAGACTTTATCCGACCGAGACCGATGGTGCGGAGGACGAAGTTTCGCGAAATTTGCGCCAGACGTGTTGGGGCCATGTTGTGTCCTACCACAATGGCCGCTTGAATCCATCGCTCATTCATGCCGTGAAGGACGGAATCGATGCGAGCTTGTAATTGGGCAAAGTTGACACCGCAATGCCTTCACAACGGTGTTCGCAAGTATAAAGGTCATCGCAGCGTAACCGATGTGTGTTCCTGCTAATGGTATGCCAATAACTTGATTTTTTTTCCATTCCCCCCTTCATGTGTTTGATGCATTGTTCTGTCATGGCTCAACAAATTGGCCTTCATTGGGACATACAATGGTACCTGCTTTGTGAGTACGATTTAACAACACTCTTCCTCACTAAGTATGGTACTCGCAGGAATATATTTTCTGCGAGTACCGTCATGAATTTAAGAACAACGAGTACAGGGCAAAAAGTATGCCGAACCTCAATGGAGGAACCAATTAAAACTAGGTTGCGAAGAGGGGAACCTGAACATCATTTTTTTTTCCTTCGAGGAACCAATAAAGTCGTTTGTGTGCTGTACATTTTTTTCCCCAAAAACATTGCATTATATGTGCCTATAAAGTTGACAAAGATCCTCAACAAAATCGGTATTCTATGTAATGCTCCTCCGCAAAATTCTGAATAATGAATGTCATTGTTACTCAATATAGTTAATTTTTCCGGGAAGAACAACTTAATTATGGTGTGCCCTCAATGTCCACAAATTGTACCTTTGATCAGGTTTGTCCGACCGACCACGACGCTGTCCACACCTCGCTTCATGATTGGGGTGATACCCAAATACGGAGACGCCGCGACGATGAGAAGGAAGCACAAATTCCCAACAATTGCGTAAGCACTCCTACCATCAGGTACGCTCACACCATCGCCCACTTTCTTCAACATACAATGTCGACTTCATTTATGCGCTTTATGATTAGGTGGAGTTTGATTCCAAAGAACGCGGATGATGCCGACATGGATGCATGCCATGTCGAGAACCAACAAAAAGGACAAGATAATGAAGTCCGTGATGAGCAATTTGGAGTCCGACATTCGCTAAGTGAAGGAAATGATGAAGCAAGTTCTCCACAACCAAACAGATTTAATGGAGATGTTATGACATTTCGCCAAGCAAGTTGTTGGCAATGACAAGGTAATCCATCCAAGCAAAGACGCAATTTTCACACGCTTGAGCCACATTGTTAAAGATGGTTTATAAGACTAAGTTCACGAATGTGTATGTATGATTAGGTGGAAGGCAATGATGTGTGTATCATTAACCTCTCCTCCAATGTTGCTCAACTGAAGGAAATGCTGAAGCAACTGCTTCAACATTTCAGTTTGGGCTGCAACGAACCGTTCACTGAACAAACCAATTTATGTGAACTGAAGCAAATGCTACACCACCTCATCGAAGGTATATTCTCTACACCGCAACCGGCAGGCGTGGCCCAAGAGGGTGTGGACCCTGCTGTTGGAGTCAAGGCGCACGACGATGGCGTACAAAACCATCCGACGGGTTAACCCAATGGAGTGTAATATTTCAGATGTACAAGGGTGGATCACCAACAACAGATTTTGAAGGAACCTTGGCAAGGGACAAAAGTCATTTGCATGATGGGCGGTTTAACATTGAAGAAGGTGGGGACAACAACAAGAAGGGAGGCCTTCGCCGGGAAACATATGAAATCAAGATAAATACACTCATGACCTTCAACAAGGGCATGGAAGAACATGGCGTATGTGCATACTTCTCCTACTAAGCTTGGCAAACCATTGGGAGCAATCGAATCACATGAAGTGCAAAGGGAAGACGAAAAGGAAAAGGAAAAGGAAAAAGCGCGAAGTGGAGTTCAAGCCATCGAGGTGGGGGATATGCAATTGTGCATCGATAGCAAAACAAATAGTGGAGTTGATTTACATCGCTCACCATTGGATGTTGATGGTGTGGACAATGTGAACAAGGTACAACATCGCTTTTCATGCCCCACAAGTTCTCAATACCAAATTCATGCCCACATCAATAATGTTTTGCTAATTTTACAATCATCTCGTTGTATTGTACTAGTTGTCAAAGAATTGCATGTTTGCGCTATGATCGCCGCCATATGTTAGTACACATTTCTAACAAACTCCGCACCAAACATCACAAGTTGGGGAAAACTCGACGCCACAGCTTTTACATCATTTCACGTTGTTTTTTATGACTACCGACCTTGTAATGTAAGCTTCAATTTTTTATGAAAAGTGTACCGTTAGTTGGTCGCTTATTTTGTAGGATTCGCTGACGATGTTGGACAAATAAGGGTTGTTATCATGAGGAACAAAAATTCTTAACTATGTATTTGACGATAGCAAAAATGAAATGTATTGTTTCATTTACTACTTGCAAATTTTAAATGACAAATTAATCGTGAAATAACTATCGCTCTAAGCATCATTTTTTGTAGGGACATTGTTGTTTCCATGAATCTTCATGGACGGCCATGTGAAGTTGCCACCCTGCGTGACATGCGCACGCCAAACCAGTGGTCCTCGCTATCCGATTAATCGTAAGTGTTCGCCGACAAATATGAATCTGCTTCAAGACTTCAACTCGTAAACCTTTGTAATCAACTTGCCTTGTGTCTTGCATACAATGTTCCACCAATCAACTTGGTGGTGGTGCAATTGACTAATCGACAGAGGGATTTACACAATGACGGAGGCACATCGATTGGTTCTTTCCCCGATATGTGTCTGGTAAGTAAGTGTTTAAAGTTACGCTGTGTATTGTGTATGATATATTTTGAGAAATGTTTCATTAATGACCTTTATGCATTACACATGCAGACTTTGATTCTAAATAAAGATATGCAACCTTCGCACCATGAACATATCGCCACATCCTTTTTCGACATGACAGATACATCGCGCGATTGATGCATGCCAGAGGGTAATATCAATGTTCATCCTGCTATATTAGAACGAAAATATGAAAGGCATTACATGTTTACATGGCCTCTAAACAAGGTCTCGCTGTGTGTTTACGTAGATTTACATGCCTTTCAATTACAGAGGAGTGCATTGGTTGTTAAAATTGATATGGTGGACCGTAGCCTACCTATTCGACTCGTCCCATCCAACCGAATCAACAAAAGGAAGCTAAATGCGCTAAAATTTTGGTATGTCCTTCTCGCATTTCAACACTACCAAAAACTTGAACATCCTTTACGAAAACCAACTTCAACCTTGTGAACAGTTCAAACTATGCACGACTTGTCGCAACTACACTTTGGAAATGATTATGTTACAGACGCATGTAGCTTTCCTCCAGATGTTAGATGAGAGGCCAGTACAACAACTGGACGAGTAATCCACAATCCCTCCCTCACATTAATGTCTATGCTGCATGACTGACTTAACGAACCTATGGTGTATTGACGACAACTTGAATGTGAAATTATTTTTGTAGCACGTTTGTCTGTGGATGTTCACCATCAAATTCATGCAAAGAACTCGATGAAGCCCCGTCCACACAAGGTACATTCTACCGCTTAATTTCCATTTGTCAATCAAATCTCGCCTTTGTATGTCCCGCAATTTTAACCGATTTGTCTTATGATCTTTCGCATACAAAGTTCGCCTCCTCGTGGTGCGCTATAGTTGTTGGTTGACATCGTTATGGATGTCAATAATGCAAAGATCGCAGAGTACCGGAGTGCCTTCATATGAGCAATGCCACAAGCTAGGCCGTTGATGGGATTGGCCGCCAAGACGCCAAAGAATTTGGGTGGCAATAGGACTTAACTAATTTTTATTGTTTGATTTCAATATGGATGTTATTTATGGGTCCCCAAAGATTGTTTTTGCCGGACGATGTAAATATGGACTACCCGCAAAGTGCAAGTCAAATGTAAACATGGATCAAACATGTCGATGTGGTCACGACTTAGTACTATTTTCTTTACGATGTTTCTTGTTCGATGAATGCGATCAGAATCAGATATAATTTACTACCGCTTTTGTTGTCAAGTGTTTTTATAATTTAATTACTTAAAAGGAAAATTAATTTTCAAAAATGAAAGAAACCACATTATGAATGAAAACTCAATACTCTTCAGAGGTAGGTTATATATCACCCCATTAGCACATATGACTCAAAGTAACAAAACTTTCATGGCTTACAGGAAGGTTAAAAAAAGATATCAAATCTACATATCCGTGATCATCGCCAGCTTTCTCAAGAGTTGTCCGCATTATCTCGATTGATCGCCCTCATCCATTGTCTTATCGCATTTCGCTTCGCCGCCGCCAAGTTCTCATCGTCACCAATCAACGCTTCGCTTGATAGCGCCGACTTGCCGCTTCCAAACTTGACAACCGTAGGTCCACTTCATTCAAATTTCAGATAGTTTGCAATCGCTTCCAATACAGAGCAACATGAGCTTCAACAATAGCTTCAATCTTGTTCAATCGACATTTTGTAGGAATATGTGTATGGTTTATTTGATCGACTACTTTTTTAGAGGAATGTACAGATTCATAATATTACACAACACTATGTCAGTATGTATTTGTAATATATGGTACATGACTTGTATGTTTGCGTAAGACCTCATGCATTGTGACATACATTGTATTAATTTTCAACCGCCGAATTCATCTTGCAAAATTGCTCCTTCTTGCATGCACCAAGTCATCCGCTCAAGACTTCGATCGCCCATTATTTGGCATTTCCAACACACATGCATTGCACCTTCCATCAAGATTATCCCAATCGCTATTGATTTCACACCCACGCTTGGCCATACATTCACATTCCTCATTTGTATTTGTGCCCCAACCCAATTACATGTCTACTCATCCCTAAATGTTTGCACAATTGCTCTTAACAGATACATATGGCTTTCCAGCCGCACCCAACCTATTTCATGAACTACCCGCAACAAGAAGTTGCTTTTACGCTAGCTTTGGGGTAGGTGTTGCCACCAAACAACAATAAGTGTGTTCACATCTTTAAACCTACCACCAACGATTAATGACTACGTTTAAGGTAATTTAACATTTACAACCAACCACAAAAAGTTTGGAACCAAGTGTTGTTTCCTTTGCATTTGGGTTTGTTTTTATGCGTATATATTCTTCGTGAACTCCGCGAAACAAAGTTGACTCAATCAAGAACCTTCACACGATGGATGCACACCACGGTAAACGCGTCAGGACAATCACTTGCAACGGCCGACAGCCTCAATCAAGTCACCGTAATTGATTATGCAGGGTATATCGATTCGTCCGGTGATCGACGCTTTTTGAAACAGGTTCCCAATCAGGAGTTTTGAACCTCTACGGATTATAACCGCACCCCAATACAAGATGCTTGCTCGGGAAGTATTTTGGAATTCCAGCCACTGCTTGCCAAACGAAGTTCAAGCAGAACACCATCGCCGATGTGCTTTTCAAGGTCACAAAAGCCCTCGCGGTTGAAATGCAGCCGCAATTCCTCATGTCACGACTCCCAAGTTAGGCATCGCTTGGAAAGTGAGGTTGGTCGATGACCTGCCGACTCATTAGGAACTCACGGATAGAGGACGCAAAGGCGTAGTCGAAGATACATGGATCGAACCCGCAACCGCGATCAAGGCTATAATGGAGGATCTCAGATCGTGTCTGACCGACCTTTCGACATTACTCAGACCGAGGTTGTTGATTTGAGCGAGGATTAGCAGTTCGACATGTGTATGACATAGTAAGCGAGTCTTGTTCGGCCGCATCGCCGAGTTTAAAATAAACGACTTACAAACTAATGCATCATACTCGCTAACCATTGCAACGTGCATGCTAATGTCTTCATCATGTCCACTTTGTTGAAGGTATTTTTGGGGCACCGCCCCTCACTAAAACCCGCCTTATGATTTTTGTTGGTACGATGACAAGGTAATTTTTTGTATTGTCAATGACCGATATCGTAAACTATGGTGTAACCTATGGTTTGTTGATTACTTCATGTTTGTGAATCGCTCAATATGGACAATAAGGTTTATGTCGTAATCATTGACCGAATCACAACCTGTAATTGCGCATAAAACTTGTGCACAACCGGCAAACGGTGTCATACACTCTAACATCAATATGGCCACATAATGTTTTGTTTTTTAAAACACAACCGTTGTGTGGAAGCATACCCCATGGGGTCAACCTGTGCATTAGCAATTTGTCTCCCATTGTGCATTGTTATGAACTAATCAGCTACCCTTCAAACAAAAAATTATACAATAGACCATGCAGAACCAGAGTATTGATATTCACTAATGAAGAAGTCAGCACGATGGTGAAGAAATGTACGACGCATTCTATATATCTGCTTTCAACTTATGTAACAGTTAATAGTTGAGCCCACAGAAAAGTGACAAACAGATACTAGTTGACAGATAATGATTTGCCAAATCATAATTAGAAACAAACCCGCAACAAATAATGGTTGTTCATTACAACCAAAATTCATGCACCAGATAAGAGAACCCGCAATGTATAATGTGCCACGATAAGGACAATGCACCCACAAAATTCACCATCCACAAAGCATCCACAAAATTCATCCACATAGCATCCACAAAAATGAATCCACATACCATCCACAAAATTCGCCCGCAGATTCCGCCAAATACCATCCACAAAGCTCTTACAATGACACCAACGCTTCCCAAAATTCATTACGTATCAACATTATAAGTTACATCATAATACCTTATAAAATTTCGTCCAGACATTCATTCCATAATAAAATTCATTCCACAAAGCTATAAAATTCGTCAGACATCATAATAAAATTCATTCCATAAACATTACTTACATCATGAAGTACAATACAACAAAATCGTACAAACTTCCATTAAAGTTCCCAAAATACAAAGAAGTACAAAAGTTACATGATCAAGTACAAAATGATAGAAAATACAATGAAATACACCATCGCTTTGATAATATGTTCTATCCTTTCAAGCCTTCGACCATGGTCATTTGCAAAGTCATGAAGCCTCGCCTACATCGCTGAAGTGTTCTATCGTTAAAGCATCACCAAATGAGTGTTGAAGGATTCTCGACGTAACGCCTTCATCATCTTCACCACGGTTGAAGTAATTGCAATGGGGAGTGGAGTGGTACTCTACAATGCATGACAATCACTTAGTTGAATACGACAAATATTATCACACTACTAAAGGATTAAAATTTCCAATACATACTTACATATTTTGATGGGCAAACAAAGAACAAACGCCTTCATTTCCATTCTCATTGTTCTCGATAATACGTATGGCAATGTTCTTCCCCAATTGCATAGCCTCGCTTCTATTGTTATGTTGCTAATGTTAGAAGAAGAAGCCATGTTTTAAATCACAGACATGACAAAGTTGTAGTGCTCGCTATGCTTCGCTTGATGGGGTCAATAGCATGTCTAGTTTAATTTGAGGGAGAGAGTGTGTCTTTATCGAAAACATCTATTTGTTCAAACCGCCATGTTTAATAGCATTTGCACAGAGGTTACATGCACTAAACTCGTAATAGCATTTGAACAAACATCGCAAATTCAATCTACACACATAGCATTTTGAACCGAACAAATACAATAGCTTTCAAACATAGCATCTGTGATTAATTACACACATGTTACACACATAGCATTTTGAATCAACAAACATGGCAGCTTTTACAAACATATCAGTTCAATGTGAAGTAAATTATCAATCACACATGTTAAGCAACTATTATCAACAAATCATACTGACGTGAAATGATTAGGGGCAGATTGTTGGAGACTGTGATTCAGTAGTTATCAAAGTGAAATAGTTATGAACAAATGAGACATGTGATTTTGAACAAACCACACTGAAATACTTATCAACAACTCAGTAATAGTTATGAACATTTAAGTTCAGTTTCATAATAGTTATCAATGTTGGTAATAGTTAATTCAAGTCACGCAGCCTAACACATTAGTTGATAGCGCTCATTACAACAATTCATGCGTGATTCACAACAAATTCAAAGAAAATCACATTATCAATCGACATTGAAAATTACGCAACTATATGCATTCATTCAACTAATTATCAACTGCATAATCATACTATGTTCGCAAAGATGTGATCCTTCCATTTTATGTTGGATCAAGGGCCAGCGTATTCATACTACGCTCGAAAATGTATACTTTAACATGCATAAATGTTCGCCACAATATGTGCCACATTTTTCAAGCATACCATTAATCTATCTCGCATAACAAAGAATTTTCAAAGCCCAGGAATTTGGAAGCCGTAATTTTCGAAGCCCTATTTTTCAATGAGTAATTTTGGAAGCCCTAATTTCCAAAGTTCAAATCTATTTTGTGAATCACAACCATAACTTCTTGATTTCATTGCTTTGGAGGATCTAACTCGTTCATGTATGGCCCGAAGCCCACGTTATCGTCAACAAATTCCTTGTCTACAGCCGATGGAGGTCGCTGTCGAGCTATGGCTCGCGAAGCAGAATGAGATTGAGGTGTATACTCTGTATAAGCTGTGTAGCAGAGCGGGAAAACGAAAATTTTTGTTTGGTTTGCATTTGGGAGACGAGTTTTGAAGAAATAAATTTCTAAAAAATTGTTTGGTTTGGGTTTTTCAAAAAACATTTCTAAATCACTTTCTCTCTTACTCATCAATTAATCACTTTTTTCTCTCCTCTCTCCTCTCTCCTTCCCAATCACTTTGAAAAATGCTTGGGAGCACTAATTAGTGCTCCCACTAATTAGGTGGCAGTGGGTCCCGTCAGAAATGATGTGATGTTTTGGTCTTGGAGTTGTATTTTTTTTTATTTAATTATTGTTTTAATGCATTAGTGCTATTAGTGGTGGTGTTTTTAGTAGGATGAATCATTGTTGCAATCACTTTTTATCCGACACACATCTACTCAAATTCTCTCAAAATATCAAATCATCCCAAACTCCCAAAAAAACAACTCTCCCAAAATACACAAGCAAACAAACATTCAGAAATTTCTAAACTGTCTCCCCAAAATTTTTATGAAAAACAACTCTCCCCAAAACAAACCAAACAATGTTTATTTTCATTTTTAGTCCGTAACCCAAAAAATCACTAAGAAAATATCAGATGAATAGAGATTGGGACCCCTTTCCTCAGACGAGATCCTCTCCTTGCAAGCCCTCCTTGCGGCCGTTGCAGAGAGATTGGGCCTACTTTTAGGCCTAATCTTGATAATTTGAACTGCTCATATTTTATGATTTATTCAAGATATCATACCAGAAAAATCAACTGACGGATATCGAAAGTATGGGATGGTGTTATAGGTAACAGCTTGAAAGAAAACTACTCCGATCGATAGTCAGGATATTCGGTCAACGCTATTTCCCATAGGTATGTAGTCCGCGACAAACTGCATACATTTTATCGATGATAACTTCAAACGGGTCCTCGATTGCCCCTACGGGCCTAACAACACTATCCAATGCAATGCACAATATTTTTGTATTCATAATACATTGGGATTATGATTCCTCGATTTGTTATATAGATTTGTTGGTTTCGCCTTTCATCCCGTGGTAATGTACTTATCAGATTTCTCGTTATCCTAAATTTGGAACCGTTGGTTGAGCTTTAGGAACCAAGTCTAGTTGCCCAGATTTTGGAAGTGTTCATATAGCTAATATGCTTATCTCGTGAAATGCGGAAACAAATTTTGTATGCTTATCTGCTCGTATGTTGATACAACTAGTATGTTTATCTTTTGTAAAACAGGAAGCGTGTAACATGAGTCACTGTCCCCTATAAGTGGTTTGCCAGGTTCAGAGGCGTCGATGGCAAATTTAGAAAATGATGAGGAACGGAAAAAGAAAAGAGATAAGAATATTGTGGTCATATAACTAAATGTGTCACGATTGGTTTATGGTAATCGAACATTTATGAACCGCTAATGTCTCGCTTATTGCTCATATTGTGTTTAGTATATCTCAGATCGGCGTTGGCTCACCCTATATGGGACACCATTTTCGTGTACAAGTAACATGGCACCTCTACGACATAGCTTGATGGATGTGGGAGTTGAAGACTCTTAGTTTTTGATTATTTTGTTGTATTACATGTACATCAAGCCACGGCTTCTTTTTGTATAGAGTTAGCACTCTTCTTTGTGAAACCAAGTGTGAAGTTGGGAAGTCAGAAGCCTATAGGGCACTTGCTTTTGTTGTTAACATGTAATATTGTTGTAAGAATTACTCGATGAATGAAAAGTCGTTGATTTCTTTATACCATTGCATGTCTAATATAATGGGATTTATGTATTATTTTGATGGCATTACGCCATCCTTTGTATCATCATTGACACGCTTTGCCCTGCTTAGCGCCTCGCATAAACGGGATTATTATCCGCTGATCGTTAGTCGCTGATACATTGTCCGCTGGCCACTCGGTTCAAATTTTACCCTTGACTTAAATTTTATTCATCTACCAGAGAACTATTTTAATTTTAATTTGTAGGTCAAAATTTAACTCAAGATTCCCTACCTTACTAAGACGCCTCATTTATGAAAAATAAACAAAACTACAAAAATCAAGAAAAACAATTAACAAGAATATAAATTGGCACGCCAAACATATAATCAGCAAATTTCCTATCACAAACATCATATCCAAGTACAACAAAATCTATTACTATGAAAACACGAAAAATTTAATTTTAAAAAGTAAGAAAATACGTGAATAACATAAAAATAGCAACTTCAGAACTACCTTTGTAATACGGGTTTGGCATGTTTACAAAAAGCCAAAAGTCCAAAACTCATAATTTTACTTCAATCACATTATTTAGGTTAATTTTTGACGCTCATGGAAAAATGTGTATTACGTAATTGTATAAATTAATGTGTAAGGAAAACAACAATGCTACGATGTCGCTTTGGTAACACTTACGCTTTGCTTATATTTACAAAAATTAAAAAATTTCAAATTTATGAATTTGTTTGGTAAAATTTTTGATTTATAAATCGGTTTCTCGCTTATAAATTGGCTAAAAAATAAAAACACAAAAATGTGTTTCCATTTTGAGTTTTTAGTTTTTTTGGTTTTTTTACCACCCAACACTAGCCACCACCCGCCACAATTTTCCACCACCGTCTTCCGCCACCACCACTCACCCACCTACCATCCACTCGCCACCACCACCCATCCCTCACCGCCGCCACGACCACGACCACCACCACCACCCACCATCCACTTGCCATCCACCCGCCACTACCATCCACCGCCCGCCACCTACTTGCCACCACCACGATCCACCCACCACCACCAGCCACCTGCCAGTCACCCGCCACCACCACCCACCACCCACCCGCCACCCACCTGCCACCACCACCCACCACTACCACCACCACCACCCACTTGCTACCACCTACCACCCACTACTGTCACCCACCCATCCACTACCACCACCACCTGCCACCTACCCGCTTTCACCCACCACCACCCGCCATCCGCCACCCACCACCCACCACCTGCCATCACCACCACCACCACCACCACCACCACCACCTGCCACCTACCTGCCACCACCCGCCATCCGCCACCTACTTGCCACCACCACCCCTCACTTGTCCCCACCACCACCCCCACCCGCCATCCGCCACCCACCCCGCCATCCGCCACCCACCGCCACCACCACCCACCACTTGTCACCACCACCAACACCACCACCCGCCACCCACCGCCACCACCACCCAGTACCACCACGCCCCCCACCACCACCACTACCCACTCACTACCACCCACTACCCGCCACCGTCACCCACCCACCCATCCCCACCACCCGCCACGTACCTGCCACTACCCACTACTACCCACCACCCTCTTGCCACCACCACTCACCACCACACCACCACTACTACCACCCATTCACCACCCACCACCCGCCACCGCCACCTACCCACCCACCACCACCCACCGCCACCATCCGCCATCCGCCATCCGCCATCCACCTGCCACCACCACCCGCTCGTTACCACCCACCACCCGCCATCGTCACCTACCCACCCACTACCACCACCTACCATCCACCCGCCACCACCCGCCACCACCCACCACCACCAGCTACCCACCACCCACCGTCACCACTTTCCACCACTGTCTTCCGCCGCCACTTACCACCACTTGCCATTTCTCACTCTTTTTTATATTTTAAAAATTTTTAAAACATTTTGTCAATTACCAAACGCGTTTGTCGTTTATGTTTTTCTAAAAATAAATAAAAACTAAACAAAAACCAGTTTATAAAATTTTTGTAAATAGAAACTGAAAACGTAAACGTTACCAAACACACGTATCATGAAAAATCTTTCATGAAAATAATCATTAAAGTTTTGTGACTCTTGGATTACACTTAGAACAAAGCAGCACACATTAATCAAGGTAATCCAAGGATCAGAAATCTTTCATGATCATTTACATGACAAAAATTAATGATCCCTAACTTTTCTAAAGGAAAAATTATAATTCGGAGTTATGTTGCCGTAATTTTTGACTTTTTCTGAAGGGAAAAACGGGGGAGCTCGAAACGGGGGAGCCCGAATCCCCCGAAAATGCCATTTTGGGTTAAAAAAAAAAACGCAAAGGAAAAAAAAAAACAAAAAAACAGTTTACTTAAAATGGAAATTAGGGGGATTCGGGGGAGGGGAATTCGAGCTACCAATCAAAATTATTTTCTGAATAGTAATAACTGTTGGACTTGTTGGTTTTTTTCCCCAACTTGCCAACTTCGCCTTATGTAGTGTCACGTACGTTTCGGTTTCCCTCCCAAATTTGGAACAAAAACCAAAGTCGCCAGACATAGCTTCCCACGATGCAAGATTTTTCATGATGACCCACATGCCAGAGCCTTTCTAATCTCACCAGCTCATTTCCATTTCTCACATACAAATTTCGCAACTGTGGTGTCCTCCTTCTCTCCATTTCGGTTTTGTTGCCCACCTCCAAGAATACACTCTCTCTCTGCTCTCCATTTCGATCAAGGCCAGTCGCCGACTCAGAAGAGTCACCATTTTCTGCATGTGTGAGTCTGGTTTATTTGTTTTTTCGAGCACATTATTATTATGACTCATCAGGTTCCACTCGCACGACATTACCATTTCTGAACTAATAAACTGTTCCTCCTTAGGTCATTGAAACCAGACGTACGACTAGGTATACAAACTACGCGAGTGACAAACTGATATTGCCATTGACGAGTTCCATAGTGACAAACGGTCTTCGCTCAAAGAAGGCACCGGTTTTTATTTCTCTCGCATGAAGGTAAGTTATGCATGGGTGATGTTGGGTTGAATGTCCGATGTGGCCCTGCTCCAAGTAAAAGCGATTGGTTGTTGATTCCGCTTCAAGTCGTAAATACTATAAAACGAGTACAACATATGGGCAATTAATTTCAGAAACAAAGGGCATGCCATATCCGCATAAATTAACCACAACATATCGTGACTTGAAAATACACGAAAAGTACCACTGCATAATGTAATGAGGACTCAATGGTTCGCTCATTGTAAGTTGTTGACAACAAATTCGCTTTTGTTACAATTTCGAGTAATGTTCTTTCGTGATCCTTATGAATCTTGCATTAAATTCTTTGCGTGAAATATCGTAAGTGGATATGGGCGATATGTCGATAATGCGGCTAACCGTGAGTTTATGTCGCTCAAGATTTCATACCGTTAGGTTTGCAAGGTTATGTTTCAGACGCATTAAATACCACGGTCTGCTCGCGGTATGGCATATTGTGCCGTTATGTAACGCCATCACGAGGTTGTGCGATTTGAGTTTGACACACTTGCGATAGCCTCAAATTGCACCATGAATTGTGGTAATCGGATTAAAATCAGGTCGATTTGTTACCGTAATATGTGCACATAGGCCACATGTTGCGATTCTCATGACAGAATTTAGAAATCCATAATTCATCGAGTTATACTAAACCACTTCAGCTCATAATTTTCGTGACAACGAAACGACGCTACCATTTTCACTTAAAATGGCACAACTTTTAAATGGCAAGGCAAGATTGACTAACTTTAAAGTTAACCGACGAAGATGATAGAATGCACAAAACGACATACCAATCGATGTAATTTGGCCTTCAACAAAATTTCATTTACGCCGCTATTTGTTACAGACTAAGGGGCACATTGAAGGCAAGAGGGACAGGTTCACGTATTGAAAGGGTTGACATTACCGAGCCCCTCGCCGAAAAGCGCCACTTGACCATTTATTTTTACAGTTCGACAAGGTCCTTCAAAGCGCTCACAAGATTTAATCCTCCGTCGTAAACGTGTGACAAGATTTTTGCACAATTCAGATTACATATTTTCAACTCATAGCTTATACAGGCACATTTCGCTTGTACTCAAAAGAAATTAAGATTTTAGAGACTAAAAGTAAGGGCCAAAATAATTTGGACCATTTATAATTGTTGTTGCGTAAATTATGTGGTTATTATATATAGAGTAATGCTAGGAATCATGAAAATAATATCATGAATGTGATCATGAAAGATTCTCCACATTTGGATTATACACACAATAAAACACCATACACTAATCAATGCTAATCAAATGATAAAAACATTTTCATGATACATTTCATGATATTATTGTCATGATCTCTAATATTACTTTATATTTTTAGCAACCAAAATTGGACATTACGGATGCATTATTATGTAGTTGGGACAAAATTTGTTTGTGTAAAAATTGGTCCCTAAATGTCAATGTTCTGCGATTTGTGTACATATATGTATAGATATCCATCCATATGTAACATATACTTACTAAATTGACAATGTTTGCACCAAAGAACAATTCAAGGAAAGACGAGAAGGCATAACCCCGACCTAATATGGTGAGTGTGCGACATGTAGTAAGTAGAGTACCGCCATGGAAACACGGATCGCTGTCATAGCAAAGTATGGACTTCTATTCCATGCGCACACCAAATATGTGCTTCTATCGTGGTCGATTCAAATGATTTCCAGAAATATAGACGCCTATATTGCATGTTCTTATAAACTCCGATTATGTGTAAAATTCCATGTCCGTTATTATTTAAACTGTAAAGTAAATAGTAATTTGTATGTGCAAACATATGTAAATACCATAAAATGTGCACACATTAAGTAGTCATACAACTTTTGGTGACAATTATTTTGGACTTAAAGCCCTATTTGTCTCAGATAAAGGCCACGCTCAGGTAACACTTACAGAGCCGAAAGGATATTGGGGAAAGGTGGAAGGAACTCCCCGTGATGAGAAGAAGAGGTTTCAGGACATGGCTAAGGCAAGTGCCAAGAACTGGCGAAGAAGTTGCAAAGAAATCGCAAAGGTACTTTAGGTGCTTAGTGTTTTCAGAATCGCATTTGGGGAGGACTCGCTATCGACACAATGTTGGTTAATTTTTTGTATTAATGTTCACGTTAATAACATTGCAGAGTAAAATGTAAGTCCGCATATCATTGAAGTCAATTGTTGATATCGTGAACCGTTGTAACGAAGCACAAAAGCAGGCAGTCATTGATATTGGGTTCGGTGGCCTCCTCGTTAAAGTGTACCAGATAGATCACAACATGTGCCAATGGTTGGTACAGTAACTTCGATCCCGACACTGTTCGCTGGATCGCTCATGGTCACACCGAGGCTCACCGTGAGGAAGTGCATGTCTTATTGGGTATACGGTCAAGGCAATGACGCAGCTTCATCGTTCAATAGATGCATATCCCAATATCTACGAAGAGGTTGGAGCCGCAAGGGAATCATTCCTTTGAACCGTTGAGAGTTTATCCGACCGAGAGTGATGGTGCGGATGACGAAGTTTCGCGAAGTTTGCCCCAGACGTGTTGGGGCCATGTTGTGTCCTACCACAATGACCGCTTGAGCTCGCTGCTCGCTCATGCCGTGAAGGATGTGACCGGTATGGGGGCATCTAATTGGGCAAAGCTGACACTGCAATACCTTGTCAAAGGTGTTCGGAAGTATAAGATGAAAGTTCAGCGCCATGCAACTGGATGTGTTTTCCTTCTGATGGTAACGTAATTGACCGTTGTTTGTTTGTACCATGCCGATTTCATATTTCATCCATTGCTGTGCATATGGGTCAATAAAATGGCGCTGCTATAACTACAAACTTACTCGTAGTGAACAAAGATGACAAATATACCATATGATTGTGTTGTAAGTTGTATGCATTGTTAATCTATCACGGATTATTTTGTTCAAGTGTATAGTAAATATGTTTTCCCCTTATAATGCAATTTATTTTACTTGGATCGCTTTTGCCCTCCTTGTAAGAGTACGCCGGTTATTACACGCCCGGCCCCTCGCTAAATGATTGGGGTTATGCCGAAATACGGGAGACGGGGGGAGGTATGGGAAGGAAGAAAAGGTTGCAAAGAACATGAGGTAATCAACCCATTCATTCTCAGACATTTCACAAAGATTGCCCCAATTGTGTTATGGATAACTGATGCATGTAATTTGTGTTCCTATGACTAGGTGACAAGCAAAGGACAAACAAAGGACCCTTTCCTTAGCTGCCTCATTATATTTTCAGCTTTGTCCTCCCTATTTACTCAAATACTCGAACTTTTGGGGCTAAAACATTAAGTTCCCATGTGGTGGATGTTGTAGCCTTACAAATTCAATTTTATGTACTACTTCCGTTATGAAATGAATTTTGGTGAAGCCCTGAAGTCAGAGTTTTGGAAAAGCTTGAAGATTTTGGTTTTTTAACCTTGTAAAAAGGTCAAAACATTGTCGTCCAGTTATTGTAGTTCGTAATTTGAAAATTATCTTTTGTTTATGTAATTGGGAAAAGGTAAAGTGGTAAACATGGGATCGACTGAAGTTTTTATCCACACCAGATGAGCATGATTTACAACAAATTTTTTTTTCATTTCAGATGAATGGAGGAATTAATTTTTATTACATATATTTAATATGTCAAGTGTGTACACATACGTTGTGTGCAACTTAAGAAAGGCATCAAACTTTACGATTCACGCTTGAGATCGATTAACCATTCGGTGCATTACCATTTTCATTTATGATTTGAATCCCGATTTGACAACTATGTCGTGGAGTTTCCTCCAACAAAAGCGAAAGCAACGACATTGATGACGAATTGACACACACCATGTCAATAACAAATGTAAACCACGGATTGATGATGTTCGTTTGAGCAAGGTTGAGACCGACATTGGTGAACTCAAGGAAACCATGACGCAAGTGCTTCAGAGCAATGCGGAAATAAGGGACATGTTGCTCAATTTCCGAGGGAAGGAAGCCATGACAATGCAAAGGTAAGCAAAAGCAATCAAGCATAATATGCTTCGCATACCACACAGGTTAATTGGGGATGAAATTTGGTAGTAACTTAATGTATGTGTTTGTGTGATTAGGTGGAGTCGAATGAAAGAAATTGTAACATTAACATGTCCTCCAGCATTGCTGAACTGAAAGGAATGCTGAACGAAGTGGTTGCAGCTATATTGTCTGGCAAACAACCGTTTAGTGAATGTACACTTATTGTCAAATGAAGCAAATGATGCAAAGAAAGCAAGGCGGGTTTATTGAAACAAAGACAATTGCCTCAAGGCAGAGGAAAAGGGTTTTGACCCTACCGCGGGAGTCGAGTTGCATGATGGCGGCGTGGTCTTCCCAAATTATTATGGTAGCCCAAATGAGGGTAATGTTGAAGATTTACAGGGGGTGGATTGGGAGGACAATTATGTGAATGCAATGTTGTCGAATGAGATAATTGATATGCAGGATGGACAGTTGCGTACCGTCCAAGAAGTTGGGGACATGCACAACAACCGTGGCCTTGCGTTGGAGGAAACATACGCAAGCGAAGATAGCAAATCTCTTTCGGTTCAGATTCTGGCCATCAAGAACGTTGCACAACAGAGTTTATCTTCGTTTGATGATTTGCAAACCTTGCGACCAATGCGAGGAGAAGCAGACAATGTGCATCCTTCTCCTGGTAAGGTTGGCCAAACATTGGGAGCGGGACAAATTGTAACAGGCACACGAAAGGGACGAGGAAGAGGAAGAGGAAGAGGAAGAGGAAGAGGAAGAGGAAGAGGAAGAGGTGTTGAACCAACAGACGTAGGGGATATGCATTCGTGCAGCGATAGGAAAATGAGTACTCGACTTACTGCCGAAAAATTCCCAAGTCGCCACATAACTTCACCTTTCGTATGTTTCATTACCAATTGATGGCGACAAAGATTATCGATCATAATTGAACCATTATTTGTGTTGTATTTTAATATTTGTGATTCTACCGCAAGCTTGCAAGAATAAATGTTGTACACTTGTGTTGCGATTTCAGACAAAGTCTGTCCCAAACCGCATGTGTTGGACAAGCGTTCCGTTTCACTAAGTTAGACATCGCCGCACCAATTTTAGATGCATAAGGATGTGTTATGTACTTTGCAAATTAATTTTCCTATAAAGGCCGAAGTTAGTTAATTGTTTATATTAATAGGAGTTGATGTTACTTGATTGTTTATATTGATAGGACTTGATAACACCGGAGAGCATAGAGGTTTTATCACGTCAAAAATGAAGTTGTTGACTCAGCATTTGATTTACGTAAAAATGAAAGGTACGGATGAGTTTAGTACTGCAATTAACCTGCTCCATAGTATTTGTGAAATAAATTTGATTTCCACAATTTTCATGTGTCGTGCTATGTTTATTTTATTGTTGTAGGTATCGCTTTTAAATTTTCATTCTCTATGATTTGATGGGTTTATGATGGGTTTATCGATGTCGCATGTAGGATTTTCTTTGAATTTAATGCAAGGGAAAGATCAAGGCTAAATTTCCTCAGAAGTTTTCTTCTTTTGGTCTTATCCTCGCATTAATATCTACCTATTGGGAAAATTGCAAACCATCGATATTTTCACAAAAATATTTACAAACTCATGGAAACCTTTATAATTTTAAATATGAAACTTAATAAAGTTTACCCATGAATTGCAAATTTGTTTGAAAACTTGTAATGAAGTGCAATTTTCCGTAGCTATTTTCTTCTACTCGCTTACATTTTCCACTTATTTTGGGATACTATTGGCTCCAATTGTAAGAAACATGTGTTTTTTTTTTAAACTTGTCGACCGAAATGAGCATTACAATTTTCACATATTATTTTACCAAATACTTGTAATATGTAAAACTTTGTCTTTTAATTATGTTCTTTAAAACCTAAAAGTAATCTTCATTGATTGGAGACTAGTAGAATCAGAATATTCCGCCATAGTTGTACAAATGTAAAAAATAATCTTATGTTGTACGCTTAAGCCAGATACGCTTAAGTTTTACTAGGTCAGAGGTTGCTTCTTACTGGTTGATGTCTACGTTTAATGCAGGGACATTGTCGTGTCTATGAATCTGCATGAAATGCCTTGCGAATGTGCTACGTGACGTGACATGCGCACGCTCAAACCAGGGGCATGGCTATCTGACACTGTAAGTCGTGCCATCTGACAATGTTATTTCCACTATATTCGCATGATGGACATCCATGTAGGGACATTGTTATTTTGTATTACGTTTAAACAAATGGCAAACCTTATTTCGCAAGTTGCCTGGTCTGTTACAATGTTCCAGTCATTCAACTGGGTCGCCGTTCAATTGACTAACGGACAACGGCAAGTACACAAAGACGGGAGGCATACTGCGTGGTACTTTCCAGTATATGTGTCGGTAAGTAAGTGTTTTAGGTCGGTTGTGTATTGCGTAATATATTTTCATAAAACTTTGGCTGACTCAACTTTTACACACTAAACATGCAGTCTTTGATTCTAAATCAAAAAACTCAACCTCTGAACCATGATAATATCGTCAAATCATATTTTGGACATGACAGATATACCGGGGTGCTTGATGCATGTCAGAAGGTAATATGAATGTCCATCCCATTGAAGCGAGTAGATTTAATATGAACGTCGGTAATATGAATGTCGATCCCATTTACATGAATGTCAATGTAAATATGAAAGTTCGTACATGTTCGCATGCCCTCTAAACAATGTCTTCACTTGTGTTTATGTGCAGATTTACATGCCTTTCAATTATAGAGGAGTACATTGGTTGTGCCTAAAATAGATATGGTAGACCGTGTGGCACTCTATTTGACTCATTGGCATCGCCACACTAGACACCAACAAGTCAACGCTGCAAATATGTTGGTATGTCGTGGCCGATTTCACATATCTACTTCAACACCGTCACATCCTTCACAAAACTAACCCCGCTATTCTCGCAGTGTTCAAACAATGCATGCCTTATCGCAACTACAGCTTTGAAATGAATATGTCAGAGACGCATGCGCATTTTGACGTCCGTGATGTTAGAACAAAGGCCATTACAACAAATTGGACGAGTAATGCACAAACCTCACACACGCTTTACTTCACTCTGAATCACTCATTTAACAAACCCGCTTATATTTTACGAAACCGAATGTTACATTTCATTTGTAGCACTTTCGATCGTGGATGTTTGTGATCAAGTACATGCAGAAATTTAATATACCCAATGTCCACACAAGGTACATTGTACCGCTTAATTTGCAATTACGAAAAACCGCTTATTTCCTACCAGAATCGTGCACGATTTGTGTTATTCGCTTTGTGTACATAGTTTCATCCTTCAGGCGCCGAAGTCGCCGCTGACTTCATTATGGATGTGAACAATACAAAGATGGGCGAGTATCCTTCCCGCATGTGATTGATTGCAATTACAACAAATACGGGCGATTTTATCATGGCTCGCCAAGACGACAAGAATTTCGATGCCAACCACAATCGGATAATCGTGATCCTTTTGTCGTGACAACTTCTTAGGTCGCAATGTGATAATACTAATTTCCCACACGTATTGATTGTACACGTAATTCCAATGTTTGGGATCGAACAAACGAGGGAGGTCTAGTAATGTTTGTTTGCTTTTATCGTGGCTCAGACGTAATGTCATACACATAATTCCAATGTTATGGGTACGTAACAAACAATGCAATGTCATATTTGCCGAAATGAATATAGTAATTTTTGTCAACCGCAATGTGATATTTGTCCAACAAACAATGCAAGTTAAAAGTAGTAATGTTTGTTCGCTTTTACAACATCCATTATGTTTGTTTGATTTTTGTCAATGCCATGATTTTGTCCAAAACAAAGCAAAAAAAAGGCCACAGAACAAACAAATAGCGGTGACTATAATGCACTTTGAAGGGGAATTGATTACTTCATAACAATGCACAAACGGTGAAAAATTGCACAAAAAATAAAAACAACCATACAACAGACCATTAAAAACACAGAGTATTGACATTCAATTTTGTTTTTGTTCGGCAAAACAAAAAACAAAAATCAGATTCATGAAAAGCACATACAAGGTGTCAATGCTACATCAAGAAAGAGGAGGTTGAGCTAAACAAGGTCCGACCTCCTAGTTGGTGATGCATCAATGAAGAGAAACAAAAACAGAAGGAAAACAATAAGAATGTAACTCCAAGCCCATCCTCAGAAAACCGCATAACAGGGCAACCAGATGAAACTCCAACGCAGCATGAACAAACTTAAGACCATAGAGCCGCCATTGAGACTTGAGCGTGAACCTTCAACCTGCATTCAGACTTGAGCCTGATCCTTCAACCTCCAAAAAAAAGAAAACAACTACAGCAGCAGACCAACAATTACAACAAGGCCAGCAGCAGACCTCGAATAACTTTCCCCAATCCAGCAGCAGACTTCCAATACAGCACACCAAAACATCATTCAAACAGTTGGAAAAAGGCCAATATGCAGCAGCAGACTTAAGGCTATTCGTTGATCCCATATAGCAGCAGCAGAGTACATATATAGCAGAGCAGAGTTGAAGCACAGCAGAGCAGCAACCAGAAATGAGCATGCTTGACCCCATAAAGTAGGCTACGATTTGGGGAACAGAACGGCTAGAACACCCCACTCTGATTGAGCATCTGCCAGCATGGCTTGGGCTTGGTCCAACTCAGCTTTAGTTGTCTGAATGGATGCAGAACGATGTCTAATTTGGGAGAGCATCATCCTTGCTTCTTCATGAAGCTGGTCATGTTGCTGCTGCAGATGAGCCTTTCTTTGCCGGACAGAGGCAAGTTCTGCCATGAGTTTGGCTTCCTCAACTTCAAGTGCTGAGTGTTGCTCAAGAATGCCTGCAGAGGTTTGCTGGCTTAGTTTGAGTGAAGTAGATATGGTGTGGGCTTCGTTTAGGAAATCCTTTTTGGTTTGCATATCCTTCCAGCAAGTCTGAACCATCTCTGAAAGGGTTGGCCATTCCGTGATGATCTTGGCCAATTGCTTTACTTGAATGGGGTTGAAAGGATTAGGGGAGAGGTTTACAACAGCAGAAAGACAGGCCAAGGTTTCATCAGGTTTGTGGAGAATGATTTCTTCAACTGGGGTGTTAATGAGGTTGATGAAGGTGGTTAAGGTTTGTTGAGTTTCAAAGATCAAATGATGTAGCCTTTGAGGCAATGGGGATATTTCGTCTAGATCTTGTTGAAGAATCGAAACTTCGGCCCAAATATCCTGCGATGGACCGATGGCCTTTGAACATTAATGGTTCGGTGACAATATATGCTTGCAAGTAATAAAGAGTAAATAGGATGAGGTTGGAAATGGTAGTACCTGTCCTGATAACGCAAGGCTTGTGACGGTTGGCCTTGTTCACCGTGGTTGTGGCATCAGACGAGTTGTTTCGTAATCGATGAAATGGCAAAGATCGGCGCCTTCAGCTCTTTTCTCAGATCGCTAACAGGATAGTCATCAGGACCTTCAAGTTCTCTCGCCCATTGGTCGTGGAGATGAGTCCTCAGATATGTCCATCCTCAGAATTGGAGAACAATACCAGCATTTAACGAGAAGTTTTTTTCCCCAAACAAACAAAGAACATTTGTAATTCTATTTACCTTCGCCGTGGTGAACTTGTGGTTGAGGGATTTTGTGTTCTCATCATTGGAGAGGATTGGGTGTTGATTGAAATGTCAAATTCAATCCTCTCGATTCTTTGTTTGAAGTTTGGGAATTGGAGGGGTTGGATGGTGATGGTTGAGGGCTAGAGATGAAGGGACAATGTGTTGAGGAGAAGTGGAACGATGTTCGATGCCGATTGTAGATTGTGGCGAAGAGTGTGAAGAAGGTTGTAAGGAAGTCTGTGATGCTTGGTGGTGGTGGAGTTGGTTGTACAATGGGTTCTGTGGGTACATTGTCGATGGATCGGAATTTGATGAATGTGTTGAGGAGAAGTGGAAGCATCGTCATCATCGCCAGCAAGAAGAAGTAATCTCCTTCTTTTCTCTCGCACAAAAGTAAGTGATCAGGCCGTGAATGGAAATTCAGATGATGTAAAATGTAAAGTGAAGGCTTACTTCAGACACCGCTGAAGGATTTGATGTAGTTTGGCCAAGCATTTGCCGAGAGGGATATCCCACTCGCTTAGGGTCAGGCTTAGAGCAGAGCGAGCTCTTCTCTCTTCTTCATTGTGACCTCTGTCTCCGAGGGTACGGGTGGTAGTTCCTCTCGTATATCGTCTGCTTGCACGCAAAAGAGTCTGCATTAATTTTGAATCAAGGGGTGTTTGTCCGAGTAGTTGCATCCATTGGAGCCTTGCCTTTATGTTGGTCCCTAACCAATGGTTCAAAGAAGAGCCCAATTTTGGTTGCCAAAGGTTAAACAAGTTAGTGTTTTAGAGAAAAAACAAATCAAATTGCATGACACGATGGGATCTCAAGTATATGGAGGAAGGATACTGTAGCCTTAACCTTGGAAGGCGAGGATATGCGCCCTGAATATGACAAGTATCAAGTTAGCTGACTTTCAAGTGGCTTGTAGAAAATAATGGCGTATATAAGTCCCCACCAATGGTGAAAAGCAAATGAAAGCAAATCAAGGTGTTTGAAGAAGAAGGAGCCAAATTCTTGGAAAAGTTTGGTGTTCTCTGTGAGCATGGATTCAGCTTGTGTAGGATCTTTGAAGTGGATTCGACCCAATCTCCTCATGGATGGTTGGGTGGAAATAAGGATAAGGGATAGCCTGGGAAAGACCAAATTGCCTGGACCATTGATTCGGACTGTATGTCTCAAAACTGCAGCTGGATAGCTTGGCGGAGGATACGGAACAGCCAACCAAGACATGTCTACAGGTGAGAATGTGTCTCCAACTCTCATTTTGTTCTTGGACTTGGTCATTGTGTAAATCAGATGGGTCTGTGAAGAGGAAGCGAAGTCTACTGGAGGAGAATTCAAAGTTTTGAAATGGCATGTACAGGTGGGAAGGTCTCTGCGAAGGAAGGTTGTAAAACATGGTCAGATGATTTGTGAAAGTGAGGATGGGTTGGCTGGTATAAGTGAGCAGTTGCTCAGCATAGGAGTAGCAAACAGGTTTCAAGGTGTTAGGTGGTGGGGGTCGTGCCTCAGGGAAATAGGCATACAACCAGGCCTGGAAGAGCCAGAAGGGGCCACCACAGTTGCCAGAAATCTTCTTGTCCACAAAGGAAAATAGGGCCTTGTAAAGGGTGGCAAGAAGATAAGGGGCTAAAGCCATAAGTTGGCCATCTTGCATACACAAGGCAAGGGGGAGGTATTCTTTCGTGATCTTGTACCCAGGGACACAAAAAAGAAACTCACAAAGCCAAAGTAAGTAAAAAGCAGTTCTTTCTTTGTCATCGACAGGGGAACCAGGCTTGCCTTGGTATTTTTTGGCAAAATCTGTATAGCACATGTCAGTGTTTAAAGTAAATGTCACTTTTGGAGGCTCAAGGAGAGCATGAATTGGATTGCCCAAGATTGGGAGACCAGTCAAGTGAGCTACATCTAAGATGGTAGGGGAAATCATACCAAAATTGAGGAGTAGGGAGTTACTAGACTGCGACCAAAAGCATGCAGCAGCAGCAATCAGCCCCTTGTCCGCGTCATAAATTTTAGTCGACAGTCTAATTGCTTCACCAATGCCCTGGTGCTTCCATACTTCAGCGTCGTGACCTTCAATTCTCCTGGCCCGGCTTAATCGGTCTGGTGACCTCCACTCTCTGAGTGGGTTTTTGCTGACATTCCAGTTAGTCCACTTCAGTCCAGGTTGGTTGAGAAGAAGGTTCTCACCATTACCAAGGGGATAGTATGGAGCTAGCTCGTCTGGGAAGTAAGACGCGAAGGTAGGGCCTAGACTAGCCTTAGCGACAGAGCTTGTGCTGGGCAATAGGGTTGCACCAAATTTTAGAGGAGCGATACGTGCTCTGATAGGGTCTGGGAAGCGGAGTAGGTCTTCATTGTTCTCCTCAGATGGAGATGGTTGAGATTTTTTCGGCGCCATGGGTTAGGGTTTTGTCGTGCTCTGGTTTTGAACGGCAATGGTTGAGAAGGAGGAGTACAGTCTGGGGAGTTCGAATCAGAGAAACGAAGTGGTTTGAAGTTGAAAGTGGGTCTTTTATAGCTTATGATGGGGCAGATATTTGGGCTCTAGTTTATGTTTGTTTTGGCCCAGATAACAAATTTGCTATTGCCCCCAAACAATGGCCCCCTCGTTAGAAAAATGTTTTGTGGCCCTAATGGCCCTAATTTCCTGTTTGGGAAAGTTTTCTTTTTTTTTCTTTTTTTTTTTACCTGATATGGAAATTAGGGCCATTAGGGCCACTAATTTTCGAATCATATGACTTGGAGCCCCACAAGGGGGACCCCCATGACCCCCTCTCTCTCTGATTGGCCACTTTTTTTTTTTTCTTTTTTAAAAAAAATTTGTTCTTTTTTTTTTCCCTTCTCCAATCAGCAGCCCCCACGTGTGTGTGTGTGTGTTGGGGGGGGGGGGAATTGGTGGTGGTGCAGGTGGTGATTGGAGGGGGTGTCAATCACTTCCGCAATATTTAACTTGAACATGGGGGCTATTGTTTGCACCAAGTTTTGCCAGTCTCTGTCGACAGATGGTCGACTTAATCGAGGGCATGTGGCCAAGAATGTCCACCACCTGAATGTGGGCTCTCTGCATGTGGGTCACCTAGAAGTGATAGGGGAAGTTTTTACCACCAGTCATGGAGTTATTGGGCACACTTTCAGGAGGAAGCATGAGACAAAGCAGGAGCCTTGCTCTGTCGACAGAAGTTTAAAACAGTTGGTGGCCATGAAATAAACACAAGAAAAGGGAGCTCCACAGATAGAAGTGGAGGTTTAGTATTGATATCCAGATATCGTTTTTGTGGCCCAGCATTGCATGATCCCACACGTCTACATCATAACGCCACCCCGACTTGAATCTTCAAGTCCCTCTGCCAAATATTGACTTGTTCGATCGACCTTCCTTTTCACCATTGTGGGGCATGTCCCTCATCATTATGAGTTAGTGGGCATACTTTCAGGAGGAAGCATGAGACAAAGCAGGAGCCTTGCTCTGTCGACAGAAGTTTCAAACAGTTGGTGGCCATGAAATAAACACAACAAAAGGGAGATCGACAGACAGAAGTGGAGGTTTACTATACTTGGAATGCCTAGAACGGAGATAGTTCGTTTCGCCGTATACTGTTTTTGTGGCCCAGCATTGCATGATCCCACACGTCTACACCATAACTGCGACTGTAACTGCCCCCTGACTTCGAATCTTCAAGTCCACTCTGCCAAATGTTGACGCTTCCCTGTCGACCTTCCTTTTCACCATTGTGGGCCATGTCCCTCATCATTATGAGACAAAAATCGACAGAATATTGTCCACTAAACACAACCACAATCCTTGCAAACTGGGCCACTGAACCACAACACTAGGCCACTCACGCATTCGCCTCGACTATGAATCATCACACTCGCCAAATATTGAAATTCCTCTGTAATTTAATAAAAATATGTTCAATGTTACGTATTGTAATGACTTCAACTCAATTGTTGTACTACATTTTGCGTAACGAAATTACACAACTTATTTACATCAAAAACAAAATATACATCTCGGGTTTATAATCAAAAAAATGGGAACTACTTTTTAAAAAAAAAAAGTTCGGTCATATTTTCAGCTAAATTATGATTGGATATTAGATTAAAAATTCCTCTTTGCACCTATTTTTCCCACATCCTCCCAACAGCTGCTCCATTCACCTAACATTGAATCTTGCATGCCACCTGACTTACACGCTGGAGCAGTTACTGGCAGTGCTCATCGATTTAGTGGCCAGCCTCCAAGAGGAAACATGAACGAATTGGGAGTCTGTATCTGTCGAGGAAAGGCTAAAAGGATCTGGGCACAGGTGGCAACTTCAATTATATGCACTTCGACAGGTACAAGTGAAGCTTTTATGTGGTTTCAATACACAGAAATGACCGTGCGATTCTGCGAAGTTGCATAAAACAATTAATTGGCGAGATCATGGGTCGTGGGAATTTTATAGCTATAAAGGCCAGAATGTTTGCAGAGAGAGAGGACATGAACAACAACACAACTTACTTTCTACATTGTAACTTCTGTGTAGTTTTTTCCCTTCTCCTTTCTACTTTGTTACAGACAACACAACAACACAACAACACAACAACTTTCTACTTTCTACTTTCTACTTTGTTACCATCAGTTCATCGAAAGAAGTCTTCATCCTTTTCAGGCATTCAAACCAATACCACAATTGCTTGATTTTCTTCTTCAACTTGTCAAGTTAAAAATACTGCTTCGTTGCTGTCAATATAGGCCCACCATAATTTTACTAACAATAAACCCATACTTCCATAGTAAAACATGAAATAATTTCACAACTCCTGTTCGTAACTCCTAATTCATATACCAATCGGCATGGAGATAAAGTAACGACTTTGTTGGGTTACTTTCTCCAAATTATACAATTACCTGATTCACCTCATCAATTGTGTTCGAATCATTTTTCCACATTCGCTTCAACACTACCGTATTGCCCCAAGTCGCTTGGAATCAGGAGAAACATCGAAAAATAGTCGCCGTTGCTTAATGTGCGGTGTACTTGGATCCACCAACCCAGTTTTGCAGCGACCGGGCGATGACTCCGCATTGTACTCAAGGTCAGTTATGTGAGGTGTATCTGCATCTGAGTTAGTACCCACTGTTCGTCTAAACCGAACCTTAGGACACGTTCGCTTTGTGTGCCCAATGCATTTGCAATTCCCACATTTTCTTGGTCTTCCACAGTTGGACGATGCCCGTCCTGGGTTCCTTTGTCTTCACAACATCGGGATCTTCTACTCCAAATTGTCGCCAGAATGAATGTTTCCTCTGCTCCATTCCCACCGCTCAAATTCCTCTCATATAACTCCTTCATCCGGCCGTCATCGGAAGACATGCATCCCTAGCCTCTTTGAAACCTTCCGCTGATTGAGGCATAGAAACACATTTCGTTGTAGGAAGAACTCAATATCCCATACCGCCATCGTGTTGTAGTGCTATCAATTGAGGGTTGAGGCCATTGTGGCCATCCTTGCTTGACCCTTGTCCATCTATGCAAAGACACAAGTTGGGGAATTTATGAAATTTTCGGCTTTCATAACACATATCATGTGGCACAAGGTAGCCCCAACGACTCAAACTTCATGCAAGAACATCTCATTGCAAAGATCCATCGGATCGTGTGTTACTATCCATGATCATCCTTCACTTTGTACTTATGAATATAGTAGCATTTCGACCATCCCAAAGGGAACACGCCCTTCACATTCAACTTCCCTCTTCTAAGATTTCATCACGGAACATTCTAAATATATTTCGGTGAATAGCTCACTCCATGTCTCTATATCTCGCAATGGAGTAATCAATACCGGAAAAGTGTTATTTGTTTCAAAGATCATCTCCACCTCGTTATACCTTATCCTTGCAAGAGCCCGATCATAGTGCCTAACAAATTCATATAGCTTCAATTTGTGTTGGAGGAAGGGATTGAAATAAGCATTCATACACTCCGTGCGAAAGTGCTCTTCATCCCAAAGAAAGAAATGTCCACGATATATGCCTCAGCCCACATATGACGCTTCTCATATGTCTCCAACACCCAACTTGTTGGTTTGAAGTCCAAATTTTTCGACCATTGTCGCCGACCATGCTCAAACTTTGTCTCATCCGTTTCCATGTCCATGCCTCGCTTGAAAGCATGTGCAAAGCCACTATGTGAACATTTGAAACAAAGATTTTTCCCAAGATGCCAATTACATAATCGATGTCTTGCGTCTGAAATACTCTTCGATTGCCTCTCGACGCCTTATCCCCATCTCTGTCAAGACGGACACGGTGCTTTATTGCCCATCGCCTCCATAAATGTTTCCAAAACCCATGTGTATGTCTCAATTGTCTCATTAGCTAGCAAAACACATGCAAATATCGTGGTCCTAAAGTGGCTCGTCACACCAGCCAACATGACAAAAGGTTACTTGTATGCATTGGATCTGTAAGTTGAGTCAAATATCAACACATCACCAAACTTTGCGTAGTCACCGCGATTTCGAATCGCGCCGAGCAGATTTTGTAACTTGTTATCGTTACACATCATACTTGTAAAAAAAACGTGCATCAACATCAAGTTTTGCACATAGGTAAACCAACGCACCCTGCGCATCACCATCCTCAACTTCTGCTCTATGTTCGGCTAGAATATGGTTGTGCAGATCCGTACGGATGAAACCAACATTCTCATAAGACCGGATTGATTTACCATATAGTCCATGATTTGGCTAGTCTTCACACCGACATTGCGCATAGCCATTGCTTGAGCTTTGTCATTGTTTAAACTGCGATGTGACCTCGAATACATCACACGTTGTTGTTCCGCCAATTCATGGTTGTGGTCTCATGACGAAGTGAGTCACAACATACTTTCCCCTTCACCAAAGATCCGTGATCGCATCAGTATCTAAATTGGGCCTTGCAACCTACTCTTGTTAGTGCCTTGGGAGCTCTACTCTTCTCAAAGAACACGGTCCAAGTATTTTGGTAATCTCGACCCTCCCTTGAACACAACCACGACCTACTAACGACCTTTCCCTCTTTATTTGTGTTAAATTGATTTTCGTATACTAAAGCCCTTCGCTTTAGCATACGTGTAGAAATCTTCTCCATCTTCGATCGAATCAAATTTACATTCGAGAATAGCACGCTCAACATCACCAACCATGTCATTGCGATGAGCATCGTCAACCATCTCTTTTTTCACGTCGGCTCGCCATGTTCACCGCTCATGTTGGTTGCTTCTTCATTGCTCGGACCACCTTCGCAACCATGATCGAGTTCTCGCCGACTTTCATTCATCAAACGAATGTCATCTGCTTCATTTCAATGTCATAATCATGACCTTCCTTTTAACTTCATTTGGGGCCATATCAAGACAGACATTACTACAAACAATTACTTGATGACCGAAAATTGTTAACACAAACACAAACATGACATTTTCACACGGTTTAGCTGTTTGTGCAAACACAAACACTCGCTTGAGACAGAGAAAGAGAAAGGTTAGTTGCCAATGGAGGGGTTTCCGTTGGACCGAAGCGTAGAGCGGTTGAAGTTAGGCTGGGGGTTTAGTTGATGGAAAATAGCTGAAGTGAACGGGCCAGAGAGACAGAGAGGGAGACAGAGAGAGCGAGACAGCTCCATACCTCATATCTAGTTCCAGAGAAGGGCTTCACTTCAGCAATGGAACCAACACAGCCTTGTAGTTACGTTGTTGTTGGAAATCGCCCGTTATACTGTTCCCTACAGAGCTTCGTCAATGGAAATCATTAACCGAACAGGGGCTTCTCCCTGTTAATGGAAATCAACAGTTACACTGACTCGACCTTACACAGAGAGGAGAACAGAGAGAGAGAGAGCGAAATCTGAAGAGAGTGGGATGTAATCATGCAAATACAAGCATTAACCCACTGCCGGTTTCAACTTTTTCACGATTAAACAATTCAATGGTCTTGATCAATTATTGTAATCTAACGGCTAACAATTGGGTTGCATATGGTGTGCAACCTTAAGGGGGTTGCACACTTAAGCATGACCCTTAAAGAAATCACTATGGTTACTCTACAATGATTAAAAGTGAATAAACATGTGGATGCTAATCATCTGACCAAAAAGAATAATTCCTACCTTAAAACATATTCAAGAAAAATGATTTGTGCACACAATTTTTGTGGCACTAATGGCACTAATTTCCTATTCTGGTAACTGTTTTTTTTTTTTTCTTCTTTTCTTGCCTTATATGGAAATTAGTGCTATTAGTGCCACAAAAATTGTGTGCACAAATCAAAGTTGCATATTCAATTATCTAAATGGAAAATGTTTTGTGGCACTAATTTAGGTGGCACTAATGCCCCTAATTTTCTTTTCTGGTAACTGTTTTGTTTTTTTTTTTTTTTTTTACCTTATATGAAAATTAGGGACATTAGTACCACCTAAATTAGTGCCACAAATCAAAACCCTATCTAAATAATCAGGACACAACTAGCTTCTATCATAAAAAATAAATATATGAGCCACCCACATTATCTTATATTATACTAATGCCGCCAATGTATGTTGCGGTATCGTAAATACTTATGTCATTGTGCTTCAGCCTTCATTCAGGATAGGAGATGCTTTTTAATTTTTTAGTTTTTTTCTCATTATGCTTCAGCCTTCATTCAGGATAAGAGATGCTTTTTAGTTTTTTAGTTTTTTTTTTTTAACTATTTACTTTGAGATCAAAAAGTTTTGTTTGTAATAAATTTTTTGATTTTTTTGATCTTTGTGAGAAAAAAAAAAAAAACATTATGGTAGCGTTTGGTAGAGTTTTATAAATGTGATTTGAGAGTATGAGTTGTGTTTTGAGTTTTTGTGTTGTGGAATTATGATTTGAGTGTAAAAAATTTGTTTGGTAAAGAGTTTTGAAAATAGTTTTGAAAAGAGTTTTGATTTGAGTAGGGAATTGTTGATGTGACATTTGATATGTGAAACAAAAATTTACAACTCATACAACTCAAAATTATTTTAAAGCACATAAAAAATTTTAAAAATTTCAGAAAATATTTTTTTCGATTATATATCAATTGCAAAAAATTGTAAAAAAAAAAAAAAAAAATCGCTCATCTGGTCAACCGGCCGGACGTCCCTTTTGAAAAAAAAAATTTGAAACAGTAATCGGTTTTGACGTAATGCATTTACGTAACATATAGAGCGTTTTGCAGAGTTGTGAAAAATTAATTCCACAGCTCCATCCAAACACCATACTCAAACGATGATGTTGAATCATGATTCCAAAGCACAACCAAACACATCCTATGATTTGCATATGACATTTTGTCGTATTGATTTTTTAACTAATTTTATATTTTTGTAACTAAAATAACCTAAAATAACATGCCAAACATAGCCAACTAGGTTGATAATTCTTGTATTATAAATTATGTTTAAATATTTGGGAGCTTTAGAAAAGAAGTTTTAATAGCTCTAATATGTGTATGGGCCTATCTGATGTGATGTGTTGACCTTGTTTGTTTTTTTTTTTTTTTTTTTTTTTATATGATTTTTTACATCACTAAAGCACAATTAGAGCTCTAAGTTTAGAGTCCGGATCCTCTGCCATACTATCCTGCCGTACTTTCCTGCCATGCCCCAAAACGACGTCGTTTTGGGGCAAGTTTTCAAAAAAAAAAAAAAAAAGCCAAAAAAAGAGAACCAGAGGAAGAAACCTGCTCGACCCCCCACTTCCATCACCTCCCTCTCCATTTCCGGTATCGATCCCCCCCGACGAAGACGATGCCGACGAAACCCTTTCTTCATCGCCAAATTCACCGCCATTCCCACCCTCATGGTCCAACCTCGGACCCGCCACACCAAAGAATCGACCTATAGCCTCTTCACTCATCAAACCCTACCGTTTGTTCTCCCAAGACCGATTATCCTAATCGAGACCTCTCCGTCGCCGCTTCGAACCGTAATCGCTCGAATGGCGATCATCCCATTATCAAACCCTCGGCCTCGTGATGGTCAGATCTCGGGCGAAGAATGCCGGAATATTCGAGAAGATTATGAAGAAGAAGAAGAAGTTGGTATATGTATCAGGATTGGCATCCATTTCAAACCCTTCTTTACAGCCTCTCTCTTCTCTCTCTCTGAACTGGTTCTTCTCTCTCTCTCTGAACTGGTTCTGGCCTCTCTTTTTTTGGCTTTTTTTTTTTTGAAAACTTGCCCCAAAACGACGTCGTTTTGGGGCATGGCAGGAAAGTACGGCAGGATAGTATGGCAGGGGATCCGGACTCCTAAGTTTAGGGAGTTGAATCACTATTGTTCAAATTTTCAGTATAGGTTGTACTGGCTAGCCCAACAAGTAAATTAAGGTCAAATTTGGGTACTTTCAAATAATTTAAAAAGTCAAAAAGTTAAAAAGTTAACACTATTCATCAAAAGTCAACAATTACGGCTGCACAACTCCTAATTTAAATTTTCCTCTAAAAATCAATTTTTATAATTTTTTATTACACATTTTTCCATAAAAAGTCAAAAAGTTAATCCAAACATCCATATTTTCAACCTCAATTTTTTTGTCCAAAACGACAAAAAGTGCACTTATTTAGTCTTCCCAAACAAGGCCTAAGGCTATGTTTGGCGTAAAGATAAAATAGGTTAAAAAATTAATAAGATAAAATGTCACATCTAAATTATAATTATTTTATTTTTTCTCTTCAAAAAATCCATTCCAAACGAGATTTTTTAGTCCAGGTTAAAATAGTCAAAAAGTCAAACTACATCCCAAACGAAAGTTAATTTACTCAAGATTAATGCTAAAGATACTAAATTTTCTATCAAATAAATGACTAAATATCTCATATAAATATATGATCTATACTTTTATAGATCTCACACTCATATAACATATTTAATCATTTATTTAATAAAAAATTTATAATCTGTAACATTTTCCTTTGCTCGATCTCTTGCCATCATGTGAAAGTTTGGACGATGTGAATCTACAAATCTACAATAGATTGTAAGTGGGCATTTTACTCTTATTTTTTTATGAAGAAATTCAGGCTTCATTTGGCTGTGTGGCGTGGGTTGGGTTGGGTTTGAATTAAGGGTTGGTTTGGCATTTATAAAAAAAAGATAAAATGTCAGAAAAATTATTAAAAAAATTAAAAAGTTATTACTATTTATAAAAAAAAAAAATTTACCAAAAAAATATTACAAGTCAAGAAGATGGTCTGAAGTGATGTGCTGTTGTCTGCAGTGTTGTTGGTGCAAAAAAGTACAAGTCAAAAAGTTATCACTATTCTGCTCGTGGAGGGCCCATCACGGGTCCCGTTTTGATAATCTGAACCGTTAAATGTGTAAAATTTGTCGAGTACTATATGTTTGTAAACAATCATGTTGATTGGATATCGATAACTATATGATCAAATTAATTTTATATAAAAAAAAATGAACAGTATACAAAATAACGCTTGACAAAAAACTAATCCAATCAAAAGAATCTACAAATCTACAAGAGATTGTAAGTAGGCATTTTACTCCTATTTTTTTATGAAGAAATTCAGGGTTCATTTGGCTGTGTGGGTTGGGTTGGGTTGGGTTGGGTTGGGTTTGGTTTGGTTTGAATTAAGGGTTGGTTTAGCATTTATAAAAAAAGATAAAAAGTCAAAAAAATATTTAAAAAGTCAAAAAGTTGTCATTATTCACAAACAAAAAAATAAATACAAAAAAATAAATTTACAAAAAAAAAATTACAAGTCAAAAAGATAGCCTGAAGTGATATGCTGCTGTCTGCAGTTGCTGGTACAAAAAAAGAATAAGTCAAAAAGTTATCACTATTTGGCCCGTGGAGGCTCATCACGGGTCCCGTTTTGATAATCTAAACCGTCAATGTGTAGAACTCGTCGAGTACTATATGCTTGTAAAAAATTATGTTGATCGAATATCGATAACTATATGCTTAAATTAGCTTTGTATAAATAAAAAAAAATAGACGGTGCACAAAGTAACGCTTGACAAAAAATTATTCCGATCAGATAGCTATCGATATCTGATCAATCTGATTTTTTACAAGAATATAGTACTGGACGAATTCTACACATTAACGGTTCCGATTACCAAAACGAGACCCGTGGTGGGCCCTTACTGGCCGAACAATACCATCCAGTCCGAACAGCACCATAGACAATCTGGTCCTGTACATCTTGCTGCCAACCGTATGCATGACGATACCATCACTGTCAGTAGGCAATTATATATTTAGGGGTAAAATGGCAATTTTGCTATTTTATACAATATTTTAATACACATTTTTTTGTAAAAAGTTAAAAAGTTATCCCAAACAACTATCTTTTTTTTTTACTTTTTAGTTCAAAAAGTCAAAAAGTATACTTATTTAGGACATCCAAACAATCCCATAAATAAAGTAAGTTAAAGAATTAATAAAATAAAATATTATATTTAAATCATAATTATTATATTTTTTCTTTCAAAAAAAAAAAAAAAAAAAAAAAAAGGTCAACTTACATGAGCATTTTAATTTCAAACTAAAAAAAAGTTCCAACTTCAAAAAGCTAATTAAATTTTTTTTTTTGACAAACCACAACTCAATTTCTTGACTCAAATTAATTACCGCCACAAAATTGGGATGAAGAACACTTGCCATTGCACAAGTGTTAGTTACTAGGATTCATTTGAAAACCCCCAGCTAAGATTAAAAAAAATATTAAAAAATTAAATAAATTAAATAAATTAATAAAATAAAATATTACATTCAAATCATAATTATTTCATTTTTTCTCCCATAAAAATAAAAAAAAGTCAAAAAAAATTTGCCAAATAAATTTTTTAATCCTAAACTAAAAAAATCTCAACTCCAAACAATCAACTAAATTTTTTTTTTTTATGAAATGACAACTAGGTCTGCTTTCATAAATTTATTCCTAGTATGTAAAGAGTCTACCATATAATAGATTTCAATTTTCAACACTGACTAGGGAGGAAAATTGTCGTGGAAATTAGCATAAAGTCCTCCAACTAGTTTACGCAAACGTGTCATACTTCCATTACTCCCTTCATTTTAAAATATTAATTTTTTATTTCATTTTTTATTATTTTAAAATATTAATTTATTTTTAAAAATTAAAAATTAAAATAATATGAATTTCTTATTTTGTACTTTTTTTTAAATTCATTAACAACACAAAAAATATAATTATGACACTCGATATTCCAAAAAAAAAAATATACTGTCAAAGGTAGATTTGCAAAATCAATATTTTTAAAGTGCAATATTTGTATTATCAAAAAAAAATTAAATTTCTTAAAAAAAACTATTATTTTGAAACGGATAGAGTAGTTGTTTGATGCATAAGGTCTTTTAAAACAATTTGGGATGTAAGGCCATGTTTTTTTTTTTTTTTGTTCGTTTTTTCTTTTGATACATTGAAAACAAAAGAGAAATCGTTTTCCTAGAAAGGCCTCATATCAGCTACGTACCAACAAGCTCCTAAGCTCAGCAAGAGGGTCATTCACCACAAGAATCTCTGCCGGTTGCTCCATCCCAAATCTGGCTATGGCGTCTCCACAGATGTTGCTTCATGAAACATATACTCAATGGTGCATTGACAACCTCTTAGGATGATCCTAGCATCTTCAAGAATTCCACGAAATGAAGTGTTGTCGTTTGTGTCATCCTCCATTAATTTGACTGCCTTTTCTACATCTATTTCAATCACCACCTTGGACATGTCTCGTTGAAGAATACCCTTGTAGACTACCCAAATTTCAGCTTCTAGGCTTGAGCAGTTGTTTAGTGTGCCATAGTAACCACTGATCCAACTACTTGCTTCATCTTTGAACAGCCCACCGAAGTCTCCAAACCCATAACCTGTCTGATTCGGTAATTTTAACAAGTTAGAGTCAAATAATTAGATAGGGTATTAGAGCCTAATTCACATTAATTTATTTAAATTTAGTATAATTGAGATCATAATAAGATAAGGATTGTTTTAATTTGAGTGAATTTGATTTAATTAGTTAAACCTATAATTTATCAATGCTTAAGATTAATTAATCCTTTACTCATCAAATTGACAATAAGGGAAAGATGAAATAAGATAGAGTTAGTGGTGAATGTAGAGACAACATTGTAGAGACCTCTAGAGAAGAAGAAAGAGTTCATGAAGGAGAGAAAGGAAATAACTTCACACCCTTCAACAAATTGATTCCTTAAGGTAGGAATTCATCTCTCATTCCATAAAATTGAGTTATAAGTACACATGAACTCATAGGATTTAAGTTGAACCAAGATGAATTCAAGCATAAATTAGAAGTTTTGTTCAAGAGAATGAGAGGTGAATATGAATGTCTTAAATTGAAAGAGTAGGATGAATTAGCTTTCAAACTCAACATGCATGCATAATTTCATGACAATTTGTTCTTGTACACTTCACTTCATGCATGTGTTTTCAAAATTGAAAGGATATTTTATGGGATTTGAAGCTTTAAAGCTCAAACTTGTATATCTATGTATATACATTTCATTTCAGAAGTTTAATTGTTTTACATTGGAAAACTTGAGTTGAATTAAAGTCATCACTTGTGTTTGATGTTAGAATTTGTACGTCAAGGTTATTTTCATGGGTTTTGAGTTAAATTGCATGAAAATGAAGTTAGAATTTTAAAAGAAGAAGGTTCAAAAATTAGAGCAAAATTCGGACTGGATTTTACCCAGTTCCACACATGCAGCCTGAGGCCCCGCATGTGCGAAAAACAGGGCAGTTTAGAGTTGCATATTGAAATAATTACACGTGTGAGGCGCACGTGTGGTTCTAAGGGTAGTCCCAGTTTTGTTTTTTGCTCCATTTTCCATCTTTCGGGCCTTGATTTGCATGGTTTTAAAGTGTTTTTCATGTGTATTGCATCTCATGAACATGATTGAATTAGAGAATGAAAAGTTAGAAACCAATCAAGTAAACAACGAACTAAATAGAACCAACTGAATGAATGAATTCTGTATTGAGTTGTTGTACTTGAATTTTTTTGTTTAGGTCGGACGTCTCATCTTTAATGTATTTTTAGCACGTGTTTCAAGGAGCCCACTGTGAGTAACAATATTGTAAAGCTATGTTCAAGTGTTAATTATTTTCTGAATGATATTGCTAAGTTCTGTTTTTGAAACGATATTGTTTATTGAATAAATGATTGTCCTATTTTATGAACTATATTCGTGGCATTCATAGCATACTGCTACTGTTTACTGTTACTGTTATAGAGATTTTTGTCAGTTCCAATCTTGGAAACTACTGTTACTGTATTGATGGCCATCAATTAACTGTTCGGTCTTTAAGACTTACTATACTGTTCTGCTATTAGATGTATCACGTATGACTGCTATGATTTCATGTGACTATGAAATGTCCAAAATACTAAATCTGACTGTTTTGAATTGTTATAAGGACATCATTCATAAACCCCATCCCTTTACACATTTGTTATTTACTGGGTTTTATGTCACGACCCGAACCTGCCCCTAAAAGGTTTGGGCATGACCTAATCAGAATGCATGTAATGACCTATGATGAACAAATTTGGGGCCGCGGAAGCAAAGAATTTTTAAATAACAATAAACAGACACATCCATTGAGCAACTACCAAAACCAGACCATTTCGAGATTTAACAAAAGGCAAACATGCATTAAATAGGTTACAAAACATCTACAAATCCAAATTTCAGATATTAGGCACTCAAACGGTAGATACAATAACCTTGACTAGCAACATGGATACCAAAAATTACATATACAAAGAAATCGGTCTAATATGTAAGGGTTCCCTCCGTGCTGGGTTATCCTTAAGTCGACAAAATGCACGAGGTAATGCTAGAACGACTCCCTGGCTCCTCTGTAATCAGACAACATATAGAATGAGACAAGCTCATTGAATAATAGTGCAATAATAAAATCACAATGCACCTTAGTATATGTACCAAAATCAATTCTGAAATAACAGATTGGCTGTTGCCCAGATAGCCTTTCTAAGATGTAGCCTCACAAGACAACAGATAGCCTTTCAAGACAACAACAAATAGCCTTTCTAAGATGTAGCCTCAAGACAACAGATAGCCTCTAAGATGTGTAGCCTTGCGGCACAACAGATAGCCTTTCTAAGACAATGAGATAGCCTTTCTAAGATGTGTAGCCTCATAAGACAACAGATAGCCTTTCTAAGATGTAGCCTCATGGGCACAACAGATAGCCCTTTCTAAGATGTAGCCTCAAGGGCACAACAGATAGCCTTCTAAGACAACAGATAGCCTTTCTAAGACAACAGATATATACGGATATGGTTTCCACTTTTCATTTCCAGATCAATACATGATTTACAATTATGTCTTACAGAACAGATACACAAATATATATATGTAATGCATTATTACTCACAGCGTTGAGACAACGTGTTGCTTTCTCCTGGAATACGTCCTGTACATAATCAATGCACATTAGTTCTCTTTTCCTTTCTTAAATCATTCCTGAACCATTACACTTTGCATGCATTTACAATCATTATAAAGTCATCAGAAAAATATTCTAAAAATACCAGAGGATCAAGCACGCAAAACTGAACAAACATATTTTTGTTTGAAATTAAGCCTTCCTGCTCGAGCGCCACTTTGGCCGCCGAGCGATCAGATGAGGCACAAACCGCTGGAAGGTCAATTTTTCGCCGAAGGGCCTTCCTCCGCCGAGCGGACCAAGCAAAATTTCAAATTGAACTTCCAATTTGAGTTCCAATTTGACATTCAAAGCTGCAATCTATCGTTTACAACACAAAACAAAACCTTCCAATGGGTCTAACATCAAATGAAGGTATTAAATCACACAACACATCAATTACAACCCTCTTTACTCTTTCACTCATTCAATCCATACGCAATCAACCATCATCTTTCCAATTGGATTTACACACATATATGCATATAAAGTTATCTAAGCTTCTAATTAAAATTCATAGTTGAATATTCTCATGGAATAGCAAGAAAATAAGGAATAGATCCCCCTCCATAACTCAATTTGGTTCTCCAACATAGATGATCACATAAACTCTCATCATCATTCTTAACTTTCCAAATACAAGAAGAATTCCCAATCAAGATCAAGAAAGAGGGACTAGATAAAGAATTTTCCATACCTTGAGTTAAATCTAACCAATCTTCACCAAAATCTCCCAATTCCTTCATTTGGAGAGCCTCTCCCCCCAACTCTCACGTTTTTCCCCTCTTCTAAGAAGATATTTTTGTTGGTTCTAAATCAACAAGAGCATATATATATATAGATATATCCTTATAAGAGAATAAGACAAAATTGAATCGTTTAATCATTCCGAAATTGAAATTTTGTAAACGTACTTAATATTACCAGAAAATTATGCTGATCACAGATATATAATCAATTTCAGATAATTAAGACGTTAAGATGCCCAATTTCTAAGTCAAACGTGTTAATGGTGACAGATAGTTTTCTTGTGAAACAGATAGACTTCTTTTAAACTTGGGATTTACTTACTTAACCATAATTCCACATGGAAATTCACAATAAGCATATAAATATACCGAATAAGGAAGCTAAAAGTACACCAAGATCATAGATGAGGGTCGGGTTATTACATTTTAGTTCACTGTTTATTATATGTATGTAGGTGATCAAGCACCAGATCAATCGTAGCAACGTCGACCCGAACCCTTGTTTTGTCAAGCCAACTATTGTACCTCACCACGAGATTCCAAACCATCATGTGTCAAGGCTTTAGGGTGATTCAGAGTTCGCCCATCTATATTACGATCTTATGTGATGGACATGTCATGGAGTTTTTGTCAAGACTTTTATTTTTGACTGTTTTGTCATTGGGATTTAATCCCTAAGCTATGAACATGTTTTTTATTGTACAAGTTATGTTATGGACTTAAGTGAATGTGTGAATATATGTATATAAAAGGTTGTTTTGTTCATATAAGTCCTCACAGCTCATTAGATGATATGTTTTATTAATGATTGGCTTCTGCTAGCTCCATTTATTCTCATTATTGTTAAACAAGCCTTTGGTAATCACGGATTACTGGCCGGTTATGATACTAAACCTATATGGACGGGTTTGGGTGGTGACAGAGGTATTAGAGGGTTTGAATAAATTGGTGAAGTAGTCTTGGATCAAGTGTTTTAGGTCAATGGCTTGGTCAACCCAAATACCCAAATCATTCTTAAGCACCTCAATATGCAACCTCTTATATTTAATTAAGGTTGTAATATGGAAATATTTGGTATTCCTATCCCCTGGGTTATCCAGTCAGTTTTAGACTTTTGGAACCAAAGAACCTCCTCTTGGAAGATGGTACGATTATATTGGGAAATAAGATCAATTTTCAGCATGTGCAAGGGCCTGGGATTTTTGAATTCCTTTAATTCTCCCTAACAGCCATCTTTTACGTCTGAAAATATTGCCAAACACATCCTTGTTCCAATTTACAACCTTACTTGCCATGTTATTCAAGTTATCCATAAGAGAAGAATGGGATTGTTTCCAACTACTCTCAACCACTACCCTAGATCCCTTACGAGAGATCCAAGCAATTTCAAATTTAAAGGATTTAAAAAGCGGATTAGAGGTGTGCATACCTTAAGTAAGGACCATTAGAGGACAGTGGTTAGAGTAGGTACATGGTAGATTTCTAATAGTTCCATTCGAAAAGAGGGTGAGCCACTTCAAGTTGCTGAGAGTCCTGTCAAGTCCCACAATTGTATTATAGCCCATCATTGCCTATTGTTCGTCTAGGTTAGTTTGGGGCCAACATACCCAAGATCCATCAAGTTGCAATTGTTAACTCTTTCTGAGAACGTCAAACTGTGCCTTTGATTCAAGTTATGGTTTCAAGCTTGATTGGTAGGGAAGTTACGCTTCTTCTTGGCTCCCAAAGTCATTAAAATCACTTGTGACCAGCCATGGCTCATCAATGGTTTGTGATATCTCATCCAGATTTTCCCAGAGTTAATCCATCTTTTTAACCACAAAGCTTGCATAGACTGCCAACATTACCCAATTCAGTTAGTCTTGTCGGGAGATGGTAGCCATAATCATTTGTGAGGGCCATGTTCAAGGTCACAAATTCTTCTATCCATTGCTTAAGCTTTATCAACATGGAAATTTCTATGTTCTTGTGATGATCGTTATAGAGAAATTTCTCTGTTTGATAATAAATAAATGAGAAATTTATCTGCTTTTTGTTGGGGTGAAGGAGCGGTGGGCTGACCCATCTAAGCTAGAATAATGGGCCCAATCAAAACCAAGAAATTCCTCGAACACTATTGTTGTTCATATTTCACTCTTTGAGAACCATCTCTAACTTTATCACCGAAATGCCCTCTAGCCAGAGTACCAATTAGATAGTGTTAATGGTACTTTGTTTTGCAGATTTGTGAGGTGCTACCCACCTCCTCATTTAATCTCTCTAATAATTTATGTGAGCAAATTTTGAGTCTCCCAATATCAATTCCCAATTATAAATTCATCGCGTCTCTTTGATTTTATTAGTTCCACGATTGAATTTTCATGGACAATCTTGAAATTAAATTAGAACTGAGGAACTTCAATAGCAATGAATCCATAATAGTAGTTCACAACGGCAAGATTGGTGCAATTTATTAAGTTATTTATAATTTTTTTTATTTATTTATAAGAACTTGAGAAAGAATACTTTTAATTTCTATTTTTTGGATCATCAACCCTCCTATAACCAATGCATTGTAAGTCATAGAGCAACCGTTATGATCAAATCATGGGCAAACAGAGAAGAAAATGAGTCTCAAGATATCATGAAACCTTGGATGAGAAGCAACATATATGAAAAAAAAAAAAAAAGAAGCAATTAATCCATATATGTTGGCAGGCAATATGATTAAAGCAAACTCTAATAATAATGCACATATAGTACCCATTTTTTCCACCACTGCCATTTGAAGCCACACAGTTCTCACTCTCTTTAATGCACAGACAACCCACTCAAATCATCATACTTATGTTACTTTACTTTGAACTACCAATTTGAAGCTCCGTTTGGGAAGCCAATTTTGAGGTTTTTTTTATTTATTATTTTAGTCACAAAAAATAAAATAAATTTTTTAGTCTAATAAGACAAAATATCACATCCAACCCATAATCATTACATTCCTTCTCTCACAAAAAACTCAAAAGCCCTTCCCAAACTAGACTTTTTAGCCCCAGGCTAAAATAACAAAAAAAGTCAAAAACCAAAAAACCAAAATGCTAACCCACTTCCCAAACGAAACCTGAAATTGTTTTCGTACCAAAATTTTTAAATTTTTTCATCAATTAAAAGATTTCTCTAAATACTTTTAATTTATGGAAAAAAAATTGAAATTTTTGACATAAAAATATATTATTTTTAAATTCTCATTTTCTGTGATGAACAAATAATTTGAGACAAATGTAATACTTGCTATAAAATATCACGAAAAATGTTCCGTTGCTCGAAATTGTTGGTTCGAAATTGGCCCGAAATACCCAAAACGACGTCGTTTTGGGTATTTTATTTTATTTTATTTTTTTCCTTTTCTTTCTTTCTCTGTGCGTTCAATACAGAGGGAAGAGACGAGGGGAGAGAGAGAGAGAAGAGAGAAGAGAAGAGGAAGAGAGAAGAGAAGGAAGAGCGGCGGTGATGGCGGTCGGTGATGGCGGTCCCATTTCTAGTAGATCTGGATTATGAAAGGGATTTTTTTTTTTTTTGTTGATGAAGATGATGAAGATGATGATGATGTTCAAAATTTGAAGATGAAGGAAATTTTGTTGATGTTGATGTTGATGAACAAAATTTTGTTCAGGAAAAAATGATGTTCAGGAAATCTGAAGATGATGTTGATGAACAAAAAATTTGTTGATGTTGATGATGTTGATGTACAAAAAATGATGTTCAGGAAATCTGAAGATGATGTTGATGAACAAAAGATGATGATGTTCAAATCAGCAGACCCAAATCTTGTTGATGTTGATGAACAAAAAAAATTTGTTCAGGAAAATTTTTTTTTTTTTTTTTTGTTGATGTTGATGAACCCAGCAGTGCAGCAGACCTTCTTCTTGTTCTTCACTTCTTCTTCTTCTTCTTCTTCTTCATCAGAAAAAAGCGAAAAATATATATATATCGTTTTGGTGTCGAGCCACTCTCGAGCCACGCTCTTTCGAGCTACGAATTGGAACTGAAAATATCACTCATGTCAACACACAACTGATTAATTCAAGGTATTGGGGTTTAAAGAGCATGGCATGTGGTATAAGCCATGAGTTTTCATGGGTACCAAAACCTGTGTTTATTTGTGAGTGTGTACATTATTTGGTTCGGTTGCCAATTGAAAAAATATATAGAGACCATTTTATCCAACAAACTATTCTAACCAACTCGTGCTTCGAATTACTGTTAATTCTCACTCATGTGCTATTAAAAAAAAAATATATATATATATATATAAAATGAAAAGATTATAATTATTGGATTAGTTTAAATTTTATTTTATGGATAATGTGTATGGAAAACTCTACAAAATAAATAGCTTGAATCATTGAAACTGGATCCGCGTAGCATTACGGCTTGGACAGCACAATCAAGTTCAGATTTAAATTTGAGATAAGTCCAACACTAAAAATTGATGTTATTTTCTCGGATGTACTATCACAAATATTTAGTTACAAAAAATGAATAATTTGTAAAAATCTGATATTATTATTTAGGACAAATTTCACTTTACACTTATGCTGTTTGGGTCATATACAGTTTACTTTCTAACATTTAGAAATGACCACATAACGCCCTTGTGGTTTGTAAACTGAAATACATTGTTAGGCCCGGCAACGATTTAATGAAAAAAGACTAAAATATCTTTGTGTTTTCGTCATTTATTTGGAAAGCAAAGTGCACTTTAACCCCATGTACTTTATTTCATGTGCGATTTACTTCCTTAAAATTTAAAAATGAGTGTATAACCCATTTAGTCTGCCACGTGTTTCACACTTGCTATTAAGTTAGACAGAATGTCTAATAGTGTACCTTAATTCACAAACCACGCGGAGGGTATGCGACTATTTCCAAATATTATGAGAGTAAATCGCACATGACCCAAACTATATGGGAGTAAGGTAAAATTTACCCTATTATTTAATGTAACTCATCATAAAAATCATATTCTGACTATATCATTGAATAATTTTAGTCATATAATTATGTGTAAAAAGATTTGACTGTTTAGAATACTTTAAATTATCCATAAAAATATTTGTGGAAGTCCCAAATAGAAATAATGATTAACAATGTGGGATAACAAGAGTAAAAATTTAGATGACAGTGCATCACTCAATACGTTTTTCAACAACATTAACACAATTTTTTTTTGTTTTTTTGTCGGAAACAATTATTTGACATTAAATTTAAATTTACAAACACTTCAGTTTTGAAATATTTATTTCAAATTTTCTCTTTTTTTGGGGGGTCATGAACCCTGACACTCATACTTTGTTGTGGACTTAGAAAACGGGCTGGGCCTCAGTATATGCCAGTTTGGAAAGCCCAACTGAGAGTCTCTCTCTCTCTCACAAAAGCCCAAGACCTAATAAAAAAGAGAATCACAAGCTGCACAATCCATCAATATGAGAAATGTCTCTGTTGGGCCAGCACAACCTAACCTTAGCATCTAGATATTCAAAAAAATGCTCATAACATTTTTCACAGTTTCATTTTAAATATATAAATTTCACTTCACCTTCTGTGTTAGGACCTTAATGGAGTTGGAAACCATATATGCTCAAGATTGTCTTGAGAGTGAACACATGCCGATACGTCCATATGTAGTAGTCTCATTTTGTTAGGCTCATCTATTCCGTCTTTTCCAACTACCCAATGAGTTGTTCCTTAGGTCACACCCAAAGAGAATTACACCGGTTACTCACTCCCTTTTACCTTTTTTTTTTTTTTTTGAGAAAAAATAATTGTAAATTTTATTACATGAGAATTGAATCTAAACTGCATAGTTGAAAGATAGGTAAGAATTGTGTATCTATATTATATTGAATTGAATGAATGAATACAATAGAAGAAGCTTATATATATAGGCTGAAAAGAAACCTGAATAAGCATAGAAGAAGATAGAGATACAAGGAGATAGAGATAGAGATAGAGACAGAGGTAAGTATAATAAGTATAATATAATAATATACATTAACAGCCCCCCTCAAACTCAAGGTAGATAGGCATCAACAAACTTGAGTTTGAAAACTAGATTACTGAAACGACCAGGAGGATGAGCCTTGGTGAAGATGCCGGCTGTCTGATTGGCAGAGATAACAAAGATAAGATGAATAGTGTCACTAGTAACATGTTGTCATATGAAGTGACAATCAATCTCAATATGCTTTGTGCGATCATACAAGACATCATTATGAGCAATCTGAATAGCATTCCGACTATCACAATAGAGGTTAATCACAGTAGAATGAGAAACCCCCATATCAAAAAGAAACTAGCGAAGCCACACAAGCTCCTAAGTAGTGTCAATAAAAGCACGATACGCAGCCTCAGTACTAAAACGAGCAATAAGAGTTTGCTTCTTGCTACGCCAGGCAATGAGAGAGTCACCCAAGAAGAAGTAGAATCCTATAGTAGAACGGCGATCAATAGGGTCCCCTGCCCAATTAGCATCAAAAAATGCATGTAACTGTAGGGAAGAGTGAGCGAAGTAATGAAGACCATGAAACATAGTGCCTTTGAGATATCGTAAAATGCGAACTAGAGCATCATAATGTAGAGAGCGAGGAACAGCCATGAACTGACTAACAATGTAAACAACATAAGCAATGTCTAAACAAGTAATCGTGAGATAGACAAGACTGCTAACTAGTTGACGATATAAAGTAGCATCAGATAACAGGTGACCGTCAAGAGGTGTGAGACGAGTCTGAGGATCTTGCAATCAGTAAGACCAACACGAGCCAAAAGATCAGAAGTATACTTGGCTTGGGAGAGAAAGTAACTGGACGGATCGTCAGAGATTTCCAAGCTAAGAAAATAGCTGAGAAGACCCAAATCCTTCACCTCAAATTGGCGACTGAGAAACTGTTTGAGACTATCATATCATCCACATAGAGAAGAAGAAGAATAGTACCACGCGCTGTCTTACGAATAAAAATGACAAAATCAAAGGCACTGGAGGAGAATCCAAAATCATGAATAGTGGAGCTAAACTTGGTGAACCAGGCACGAGGAGCTTGTTTCAAACCATACAAAGCACGGCGAAGTTTACAGACTTTGGAGGGCAACACAGAGGAACCAGGTGGAGGTTGCATATAAACTTCCTCAGTGAGATCGCCATTGAGAAATGCATTCTTCACATCCATCTGACAAAGTTTCCAGTGGCAAGCAGCAGCAACGGCAAGTAAGCTATGAACAGAAGTCAGACAGGAAACAGGAGAAAAGGTTTCTTCATAGTCAATCCTATATTCTTGAGTAAACCCCCGGGCAACAAGACGAGCTTTGTAACGCTCAATAGAACCATCAGAATGAGTCTTGAGCTTGTAAACCCATTTACAACTAACAATACTTTTGCCAAGAGGAAGATTTGCTACCAAAGAGAGTTAGAACAAGCCTCTCGATAAGAAACAGGTTCATGAGAGGAAAATGTAATAGAACCGACAATGAAATAACGAAGAAGGATAGAAGGTTGTGTTACTCGAGTAGAATGACGAAGAGATACCTCAGAAGCATAACCAAGAGGTGAAGCAGAAGCCTCAAGACGGGTCGAAAGCATCATGGCAAGACTAGGAGCAGGATTAGGGAGTGGAGCATCAGCAAGATCAAGAGACGGAGTAGGATCCTCAGGATGGGCCGGAGGCAGCGGGGCAGAAATAGTGTCTGTATCAAGCTCATTAAACAATAGAGAGGGATCTGTGAAGAATAATGTAGTGGGAGGAGTGGACAGATAAAACTTAGATATAGAAGAAAACATCTTGTCTTTTCAAAATACCACATGACGAGACACACGAAGTTGTTGAGAAATAGGATCTCAACAACGATAGTTTTTATGTTCAATCCTATACCCCAAGAAGCAACACAAACGGGCTCGAGGTTCTATTTTGAAACTCATGTAGTGGAAGGAAGACAAAACAAGCACATCCGAACACACGGATAGGAGAATAGAAAAGAGGTTAGCCATATAAGCGCTTATATGGGGTATGATTGTTGATGGTAGGAAAAGGAACACGGTTGATAGTATAAGTAGTTGTGAGAGCAGCTTCCCTCCAGAAACGCTCAGGACAAGAAGAGGAAATTAAAAGAGCACGGACAGTATCTAAAAGATGACGATGTTTACTCTCAGCACGACTATTTTGTTAGGAGGTACCAAGATAAGAATAGTGAGAAAGTGTGCCATTTTGACGAAGGAATCTCAAAAAATTTGTTTCTTTGTATTCTTGGGCATTATCAGCACGAAAAAATTTGATAGTGGAAGAAAACTGAGTTTTGACCATTTGTGAGAAATCATAGTAGATTTGTGGTAACTCAAAGCGAGACTTCATAAGAAATAACTAGGTAAAATGAGTGAAATCATTTACAAAATGACAAAGTATTTAGATCCCCCCATAGTGGTATTAGGTGCCGGTCCCAAACATCAGAGTGTATGAGATCAAAAGGTGCATGAGACATAGAGGTACTGGATGGAAATAGTAAAGCAGATTGTTTTGCTAGTTAACAAGATAGACAATCAACTTTATCATTTGGAACAGGACCTAACTGACCATTGGAAACTAGAAATCGTAAACGACCAAAGGAAACATGACCTAACCGAGAATGCCATAAGGCAAAAGGAAAACTAGGAGTAGTAGGAGTAGCAGTCTGGACAGTAGAAGAACTGGAGGCACTACCAGAAAAAGCACTTTCTGTGACCAACATTTTGGTCGCGAAAAGTACCATATTTGGTCGCTAAAACCTTTTCGCGACCAAAATATGTTGGTCGCGAGTTGGTCGCTAAAGCCTCGTCACAGATAGTTTTCTGTGACTAAAAAAGCCTTTGGTCGCTAAACGTGACCATTCGCGACCAACTTTTTTGGTCGCGGAAAGTCCAATTCATATTACCCAAAAGTAAATTTTTAGCGACCAAAGGTAAGTTGGTCGCCAAAAGTCAACGCCTTGGCCCGAAAAATATAATTCTTTTGCGCTGCCTGGGACTTGAACTCTTGACCAAAGAGTCACCACACACCCAATCCACTCTACCAATAACAAGCTTCTTGTTCATATTTGGAAATAAAAATATATAACCCATAAAAATTGCGTTATATATTATTTTATAAAACTTTTAATGCCTAAACAAAAAAAAAAACATGTAATTACAGTAGTATTATTTTTTTTTAGATTTATCCCGCCATAACTTTTCGCGACCAACTTTTCTTTTTGGTCGCCAAAGGGTAAGCTTCCGCGACCAAAAAACCCTTTTGGTCGCCAATAGTATACTTTCCGCGACCAACGTTTTTTTTTGGTCGCCAAAAGTGATCTTCCGCGACCAGAAAATCCTTTGGTCGCCAATAGCATACTTTCCGCAACCAACTTTTTTTTTTGGTCGCCAAAAGGTGATCTTCCGCGACCAGAAAATCCTTTGGTCGGGAATAGTATACTTTCCGCGACCAACTTTTTTTTTTGGTCGCCAAAAGGTGATCTTCCGCGACCAGAAAATCCTTTGGTCGCCAATAGTATACTTTCCGCGACCAACTTTTTTTTTTGGTCGCCAAAAGGTGATTTTCCGCGACCAGAAAATTGTGGTCGCCAAAAGTTAAATTTTAGTCGCAGAAAGTAGACTATTTGCGACTAAAAAAAATAGGTGGTCGCCAAAAGTGTTTTTTTTTTGTAGTGAGGAAGGAATGCAAAGGTGGATGAACTCATATAAACGGCCATGTCTACGACCAATCCCAAGAGTCTGTCCCATCTTCGGATCCTAGACAACACAACCAGTTGGAGAAAAGAAAACAGTGAGGCCAAGATCACAGAGTTGACCAATTGAAATAAGATTAAGTGTACGATTGGAGATCAGATAAGTGTAGGGTAGAGAAATAGTGGAGATGGAAATATGACCTAATGACTAACATGCATTGGAGAGCCATCAACAATGTGAATAATAGGTAACGTAGAAAAAGATGTAATAGAGAAGAAAAGTGTAGGGTCAAAGGTCATATGGTTGCAACAAACGGAATCAAAATACCAAGAAGAGGTACCTGGAGTAACTGAGAGGACAGTAGAGGGTGTCCCGAGGTAGAAATAACCTTTTTGACAATAGCTTCAATGTCTTGAAGAATGTAAGGTGGTGACGGGGTAACAACGGATGATGAACCAGAGGCAACTGGAGTAGATGCAAGATGTGTTGAAAACTGATCTCGGTTGTATATTGTGGAGGGTCTAGAATAGCGACCATGCTGAAGATAACTATCTGAATGAGCCATGAGGTGATTAAATAATGAATCACAAAGGAAAACTAGTAATGGTAGAGTAGAACTAGATCAAACAGAGTGCACTAGTGAATTCGGAATGTCGAAAATAATTGGAAACCAGGCCAAAATGATCAAAAAAATGTGCAAAAAATAGGCGAAACAAGCCAAAAATTGAATTTTTGCCAAACAGGGTTCAGGACTGATGTCAGTAAGAGGGAAGCTGATGTCAATAGAGGCACGACACACAATAGCAGAAAGGGCACTCAGCGCACAGCAGCAAATTGGAAAACGCGAGCGCACAATAGTAGAACGGCATACACGCGGTGCACAACAGTAAGAACGGCGTACGCGAGCGCAGGCTGACATCAAGCGATGATGCGCTGAGCACAAATGCAGCACGTAAGGGCGCATGGATGAGTTTTTAGTGACGTGGTCGGTGCCATTGGAACCGTAAGGAGATTCTGATCAGTTTGGTGGTAAGGAAAAAAATTTTGGATGAAAATAACGATGAAACAGTGCTGGAACAGAGATAATAAAATGTATAGGTGATGGAATGAATACTGTAGTGCCACTGTGTACGGAACTAAGTGCAAAGAGAGAAGAAAATGGATATAAGTGTAGAACCTAGAGCTCTGATACCATGTTAAAATGGTTGAAAGATAGGTGAGAATTGTATATCTGTATTATATTGAATTGAATGAATGAATTCAATAAGAGAAGCTTGTATATACAGGTTGAAAAGAAACCTAAATAAGTATATAAGGAGATAGAGACATAAGGAGATAGAGATAAATATAATAAGCATAATATAATAATATACATTAACAAGTAAAATTCTAAGGTTGCGTTTGGTAAAGTTTTGTAAGTATGATTTGAGAGTGTGAATTGTATTTTGAGTTTGTAAGTTGTGGAATTATGATTTGAGTATAGAAAATTTATTTGGTTATGGTTTTTGAATAGAATATTGAATTGAGTTTTGAATTGAGTGTGAAATTGAGTTTTGAAAGTTTGATTTGACATGTAAAGTAAGAAAATTTATTTGGTTATGAGTTTTGGAAAAAAATTTCAAAACTTAATTCAAATTGTTATAACTCATAACAAAACACATTACTTTTACACTATTGAAAATTCTGATCAACACTCATAGCCAAACTCTTTTTAAAATTCAATTAAAAAAATTTATTATTAACAGAAAATAACATTAATCAATTTTTTAATTGAAAATACTACAAAGGAAATAATTTTTTTTCAAAATAAATATTCAAAAAAATTAAATCATAAATATTTAAATAATTTAAATAATCTAAAAAATTTAATAAGTAAAAAATTAAAATAAATATTCAAAAAATTTAAGTCGTAAAAATTTAAATAATTTAAATATTCAAATAATTTAAATAATTTAAAATGTTAATATTTTAAATTTAAAAACAACTCTACACTCAAATCGTAGCCAAACACCTAAAACAAAACTTAATTAAGAAATTATTTTAAAACTCATAACCAAATACATAACTTGAAACTCCATACTACTTTCACAACTCTACACTCAAATCGTAACAAAATACATAACAAAAAAATTAAAATATTTAAAAATATTTTTATAAAATAGAGTTTGAATTTATTTTTATAAAATATTTTAAATTTTAAAAATTAAAATCATAATATTTTGAAATTACAATATTTAAAAAAAATTTAAAAATTAAAAAAATCGTAACATATTTAAATATTAAAATATTTAAAATCTTAACAAAATTAAAATATTTTAAATTATTTAAATATTTAAAATATTTAAAAAAATTAAAATATTGATTTGATTTGAGTTTTGAAAAGAATTTTGAATTATGTATTTGATTATGAGTTTTAAAAAGTAATGATTATGTTTTGAATTGAGTTTTGAAAAATAAGTGTAGAATTATAATTTGAAAGCTTAAAACAAACAACACACTCAAATCAATAGGTGAAACTATAATTTGAGAGGCTTACCAAACGGAGCATAAATTTTTTTTCTAAGTTCCACTCACTAGTTACATTATTCGACACCAAAAAAAATCGTAAAAACATATCTAACATGAAAATTTTATTTATTTTGAAACAAATTGCAGGTTATTTTCTCCATTTATAATTGATTCTAAGATTTTAAAATAATTCCACTTTTTGCAATCAATTTCTCACGCTTTAATTTAAAGGTTGTACTCAAAGTTCTAATTTTCTAGTTGCATCTAATTGGAATTAAAATTGAAATTGGAAGCAAGAGTTTTGTACTGCTATATTTAGAGTAACTTGCTTTATCTAATAAAACATATAATGGGCAAATGTAAGTAAAAGGAGACATTAATCCAATGACCACTGTCATTTGAATCTCAATTGCTGTTGGCTATAAACAAAATGAACCTAATTTTCTGACCAAATTTTGGGTAATTTTTTATGTCATTGCTCCATAGTTGCATCATTCACATCAAACATCAACTTAAACATGTATGGATCATTGATAAAGAATCTCATTTTTAGAAGAATCATTTTACAAGAAAGAAAAAAACTCTAATACAAAATGTGTGTATACAAAATTTGAACACAACAAATAATAGTATAATAATTTTAAATATTTCCCAAGTGTGCCCAGTATATAATCCACCAGAAACCCGAGTCCACTGCCATGAACTCGGACGAGTCCAACTGTGTTGACTCACTTCTTTGCGATACTACCGTTTCTGCCATGCTCCTGACTCCAATATTCTCCCAGAAACGTTTTCGCAGCGTCCAAACTCGGGAAATAGGTCGGTTCCAGGAAGATCTCAGACAATGAATCGCTCGAATCGACGGTCATGAACGATCGATTTGCTTTCGCCTCTAGACTCCCCATCACGATCACAATCAACTGCTTGTACGAGTAGTAGAACTTCTTCAACGCCGATTCGATCGCCTGCAAAGCCTGAAGCAAATGAATCTTCTCAAACCCTAATTTCTTCCTGTAAAGCTTCATCGCCGCCTCTTGGATCCTCGGCCCTCCCATCGGATCCACTTCCACGCCCAGGATGTACGGAACTTTGTGCTTCAGATCCTTCGATTGCTTCGTGATCTCGATGAGTCCTCGCGATCGGAAGCAAAAAGCTTCAGATTCGGACGAGGCTTTGATCGAGAGCTGGTTCTTCAATCGGAGAAAATCGTCAGGATCCATGAGTAGATGCACATCTTCGATTTCGGAGAGAAGTTTCCATATCCTTTCGAGAATCCAGCAATCGCTCGAAGCTCTTTCAAAGTCCTTCGAATCGATTCTCTCTCCGATTCGTTTCAAAAGTTGTTGCGAAACGCAGATCCATGACTCCAAGATCTGTTGCGTTGTGTAGACCGTTCGGTTCTCGTGATTCTCAAGATTCATGAGATCCGATGGGCTTCTCTTCAGAGAATGAAGCTCCGATGGCTTGCATACCAGATCATAGTCGAGGCTCGGCTTGCCGCTGAGGTTCGGTTCTCCCAAACCTAGAGTGTACGGACACCTCCTCATCGCGCACTCGATGGAGTACAGAATCTTCTCTGCAACATCTTCAGATTTCTTCCACGTGGCGAGCCGAGGCAACAAACTGGCTTCGCTAGTTCGGCTCACCACCGTCGTCTCCCCGGAGAGCTTCCACACCTCCGCCGAGCTCCCGTCGCGAGCCAACACGCCTCCCGACGAATTCAGATCGACGATCGGAGCCGCGCCACGTGTCTCGTCATCCTCGTCTTCGCAGAGAAGAGCTATGAGCTCAACCTGAGTCGTCGCAAGCTCCTCCAACCTCCTCCTCCACTCCCTTCTATTCGCATACGGTCTCGAATCAGACAAAACCGTTGAAACGAACCTAAACGTGATCTCCAAAGCTTGCAACCCAGGTCTAAGAACTGACTCGTTCTTCCAACTCGGAAACTCTCCGCAACCCCATAGCTTCCTGAGCTCCGGAAGACGAAGGTAGTGCTCGTAAGCCAAAAAAACCGAGTCAGACGCCGGCGATAAACCACCGACTCGAATCGGCAACGGTACAGAAATGTTGAGCTTGGATGAAAGTTTGGGTGATTTGTTGGGTGAATCAGCAGTAACCATCTTTGCTTTGCAGTCCAAATCGACCATTATGTGGAAAAATATATATGAATTTGTATAGATTGATATTGATTGAAGAAGAGATAGATAGGGTATGTTTTGGCTTTGAAACAAAGAGGAGAGGGAGAGAGATGTATTTATAGGTGAATTGGAGTTTGAATGGGAGGGAAACGCGTGGAAACGGAAATACATGGAATATCAAAGTCGCGGCTGCGAGGAAAATTTTGAAATAATTAATTAAATCTAGAAATTATCCAAAAAATATAAAGGAAGTTGAATTTAAACGGCACATATCATGCAAAGCTTATCCATATACGGATGGTATAAGATATTAGATAGTCGGTCCAATTTCCGCAATGACAAAATTGCCCTGGTTCTTGTTTTTTGACCTAAGTCCGATTATTTTTTGTTTTTTACTTTTTCAAATTTTTTTAATATTTTATAAAAAGACGGAGAAAATGAATTTTGCGTCTTGTATTGAATTTTTTAGTTTTTTAATTAAAAGTTTCACGTTAAACGATACATAAGGAGTTATCTGAGATGACTTAAATAAGTGTATTTTTTATTTTTTTATAAAAAAATATGTAAAAAAAATAAAGAAGTGATATAATAAAAAAATAATAAAAAAATAAAAAGATGAATTATTTTGTATATGTGAAATTTGGCCTAAATAAGATTTGTATGTTCCTATCCAATAAAAGCGTGATTGGAGCTGTTTGGGATTATGGCCATGTCTGGGTGATTACTATTGCAAAACTCTCTTGTTAGGTTTGCGAAGGCTTTCCCAATGTGTTCTAAACTCTCTTAGGTGACTAGGTAGATACCGTGGGATTATGGTTAGCATTAATAGTGATAAATAATAACGATTGGGTAATAGTTGGGAACTAATATAATAAGATTAATTGTAATTAATTTTTGACATGGGTAGGCCCACAAGGGCCACGGCCCACCATGAGTAAACTCAAGCCCACCATTTAAACCCCATTGCATAACCCGGTTGGTAGAATCCAGCATCACTGGAAGCCAGCTAGACAGGGAAGGCCAATGATACTTGGGCACACGGCAGATGCAGGACAGGTCACGTCAGCAGACAAAGATCTGCAAAGTTATTGCCACAACACATCACCATTAATGCAGCCCATCACAGCATTTATTGCGACAACACCTCTCAGCCGGAATGGCACCACCTCACCCCGAACAAGGCAAATCACGACACAAGCTTTCGGGAGTAGGTCGAGCAGAGACAACGAAATGATTACCAAAGGATATAAGCGAAGTTAGAAGACAAGAAGAAGGTTAAGTTTTTCTATCCTCTCTCTCTCTCTACATTGGGTCCATCACCTTTTCTAATTCATACACCGGAGGGTTCGCCGGGGGACTACCCCGTTCCCCGATTGAACTTGCTTGCAGGTTACCCAGTGGGCTTGAGGAGCTTGGATCGGTCTAGCCCATTCACCAAGACGCACTGCATCATCAGTTGGCGCCGTCTGTGGGAATCGGTTTGTCCGCGCGCCAGTTGTGTTCATTGCCGCCGGAGCCCCTTTTCCAGCAACCTTTTTCACCTCATCCGTCACGTGCATGGTAACGACCAGATCCATGGCTTCCCACCATAATACTGCCAATCACCAGACCGACCCTCCTAATCCAAACAACCCACCGCAGTACTTCATCGAGCTCACCAACAGTATCAACCGTATGGCCGAACAAAACCAGGCCTTAATCAATGCTCTGCTCCAGCAGAACCTCCCCATTCCTCCACCACCTCCAGATATTCCACCCCATCCAGAACAAGTTCCGGGCCATACTATCCCACAACCCAATCCTCTCAACTCGGGGGGCTTGCAGCCCCCTCACCCACATGTACATCCACCTCCTCCACTCCCACGCCACAATCATAGCTCAGACTCAGGGTGAAGCTAGCGGCGTCAACATCTGTCTCCTCGGCGATGACAACATTCCCTTTGGGACGCCGAACTCGAGCCATGAAACTCTAACTCCAAGGGGTCATGAGAACATCCAACATAAGCCCTCCACTACAAAGAACTCCCCGCTTGTCGCCTCCATCCGAGACAAACCCCTACCCCCAAGTTCAAAATGCCTACGATCGACCCTTTGACGGAACAACCGACGGCCGACCACAGAGACCTACCAGTACACTCATGATCCTCCATGCTTTCCCGACGAAATCATGTCTTTGAGCCTTTCCCATGACCACGAAGGGTCGGCTCGCTTATGGTTGACCGATTGCCACCAGATTCAGTCTCCACGTTTCAACACCTCAGTGACTCCTTCCTGAGCCACTTCATCGGGGCCCAACGCCAGCGACGTCTGGCGACCCAACTCCTCAACATCCATCAGACTTAGGGGGAGTCACTGCGCAACTTTGTCACTCGCTTCAACACCGAAGCCTTACAAGTTGCTGAAAATGACGATAAAGTCATCCTCACAGCCTTCATGGCTGGTCTGCGGTCATCCGATTTCCTCTTCTCCCTCTCTAAGAACCCCCCGACATCCATGGCAGCCTTGCTCTCCAAAGCCCAAAAGTACATGAACGCCGAGGATTCTTTAGCCGCTCGGCAGGACTCAGCAACTAAATATCTGACTCCCAGAGACAAGAGAAAAGACCAAGAACCCAGTAACACCCGGCATCATAACCAAACACCCCGCTATGCCGACCAACCTCCTCGCGCCGACCGATCGACACCAGTCAGACCCCTCGGTCGGTTCGAGCGATATACAACCCTCAATACTCCCATGGAACAAGTTCTTAACCAGATCCAACGGGACTACCCCCTCAAGTGGCCTCTTCCTCCGCGGAACCCTTCCAACCGTAAAGACCAGTCCAAATATTGCCGTTTCCACCAGGACCATGGCCATAACACCGATGACTGCATCAGCCTCAAGGATCAAGTGGAGACCCTCATTCGCCAGGGGCGTCTAAGCCGATTCACAGACACTCGCCCTCAGCAGAGGCAAAGGACCGAGCCCCACAGAGACAATCACGGGCACACCCCCCCACGACGACCAGCTCAACCAGACCAGGGGCATGATTGACCCTCCCAACAACCTCGACTCCAAGGCAATCCACCTCCACCCGTGGGCGAAATTAGAGTTATTTCAGGCGGCCTTGCCTGTGGGGGACCATCCCGCTCAGCTCAGAGGGCAAAACTTAGAAAAATACGACAGGGCTCAGACAAGACAGTCGCCACAGTAGACCGACCCCCCAAACAACCCAAGCAGTGGACAGAACCCATCACCTTCACGGACGCCGACTGCAGTGGCATCCGTTATCCTCATGACGATCCCCTTGTCATCTCCACCGTTCTCTCCAACTATAAGGTCAGACGAGTCCTTATCGACAATGGCAGCTCGTCGGACATCATCTTCCTCAACTGCTTCCGCCAACTGCAGATCGGGGAAGAGAGCCTGTCCCCGCTCCAAACTCCTCTGGTTGGTTTCACTGGCGACCGAGTGACCTCTATCGGCTCCATTGATCTTCCCATCACCATTGGGGAGTACCCACGGCAGACCACGAAGTTGCTTACTTTCCTTGTTGTCGATCGCCTCTCATATAATATCATCCTCGCCGCCGCCTCAATGTCTTCCAAGCCATCACATCCACCTATCATCTCGCCCTCAAGTTCCCTACCGATCTCAGGGTCGAAACAGTCAGGGGAGAGCAGACCGTGGCTAGGGAATGTTATGTGGCCTCGCTTAAAGAAGTCAAACTGAAGGAGACAATGATCATTGAAGGGCTTGACGTCCGGGATGAGGACGAGCTGATCAGAGGCAAACCTGTGGAAGAACTCATTGAAGTTAACATCGATCTTGCCGACCCACTCAAAACTGCCAAAATCGGCAGCCAATTACCTCCCCAAACCAAGGCCGACCTTACCGCTCTCCTGACCGAGCACAGAGACGTCTTTGCCTGGACCCATGCAGACATGCCAGACATCGACCCCTCTTTCATAACTCACCGCCTCAGTATCGAACCTCATTTCCGACCTCACCGACAAAGGCAATGTATTTTCCATCCTGAGCGCAACAATCTCATAGCTGCAAAGGTTGACAAACTCCTCGAGGCTCAATTCATCCGAAATGTGGACTATCCTAAGTGGCTGTCCAATGTGGTTCTGGTCCGCAAGAACAATGGCAAGTGGCGTCTCTGCGTTGACTACTCCGACTTGAACCGAGCCTATCCCAAAGATAGCTATCCCCTCCCCCGCATTGATCTGCTGGTCGATGCCACAGCCGGTCACCAAATGCTCAGCTTCATGGACGTTTTCTCCGGGTACAACCAAATCGTGATACACTCATCTGACCAGGAACGCACATCCTTCATCACCGACCGGGGCACCTACCACTACCGTGTCATGCCGTTCGGACTAAAGAATGCTGGGGCCACCTACCAACGTTTAGTCAATGTAGTCTTCCACCATCAGATCGGACGGAACATGGAAGTGTATGTGGATGACATGCTAGTTAAGAGCAAACTCGCCGCCGACCACCTTACCGACCTACGAGAGACTTTTGCCACCCTTCGCAAATATCAGATGAAGCTCAACCCAAAGAAGTGTGCCTTCGGCGTAGGATCTGGCAAGTTCCTGGGCTTTATGGTCAGTCAGCGCGGCATCGAGGCCAACCCTGAGAAGATCAAGGCCTTGATTGAGATGCAGTCACCCAAAACCGTTAAAGAGGTTCAAAGACTAACCGGTAGAGTGGCAGCACTCAACCGTTTCATCTCCCGCGCAACGGATAAGTGCCTACCATTCTTCAAAATCCTTCGGCAGACTTTTGAATGGACAACTGAGTTCGAAGAAGCCTTCCAGATTAAAAGCGATTGCATGGCCAATCCTCCTCCTCTCACGAGTAATCACGGCGAGCCCTCTTCCTCTACTTAGCAAGATATCCGGCGATCGGCAATTTCATCGAGAGGACGGCTCAGTTCAACGGCCGGTTTATTACATCAGTTGGGCTCTCAGGGGAGCGGAGCAGAACTACCCCCTATTAGAAAAGCTGTCCTCGCCTTGGTCACCGCCTCCGACGACTCGCCTTACTTCCAAGCTCATGCCATAGTGGTCCTCACCAACCAACTAAAGAAGATCATGCAACAACCAGAGCTCTCAGAAGACTAATGCAAGGTCAAGAGAACTAAGCGATTCGACATCTCTTATCGCCTCGACAAAGAATCAAGGGCAAGTCAGAGCCGACTTCATCTTGGAATGCACCAATCCAAATTTCAACCGCTAACACTCCACCCCCACCAACTCCACCCGAACCTGAAGATCCTCATTGTTGGACACTCAATGTTGATGGCTCGTCTCGCAGGGAAGGAAGTGGAGCTGGCCTCATCCTTACATCACCCGAAGGGGGTTACTTCAAATGTGCTCTCCGCCTCTTGTTCGCGACCAGCAACAATGAGGCCGAATACGAGGCTTTGATAGCAGGACTTCGTCTGGCCAAGGACATTGGTGTTAGCCACATCCGCGTGTTCAGTGACTCCCAACTTATCGTCGGCTAGATCACGGGTGAATTCGATGCCAAGGATACCACAATGCGAACTTACAGGGACATGGCGCTCACCTTTGTTCGTCTCTTCAACACTTTCCAGATCGGACACATACCCAGGGCGGAAAACTCCAAAGCGGATGAGATGGCCCAGCTGGCCTCCGTCGACCAATCCGACCTCAGCCATGGAGTTCGCCTCGAATACCTAACTCACCCGGCCATCTCATCCGACCAACAAGAAGTGCAATTCCTCCAGACGGAACCCATCCCTTGGGCATCCGACATCTTCCTCTTCTTGACCACTGGAGAACTCCCAGATGACCAACAGCAGGCTGCCAAGGTCAGAGCCCGGTCGGCTAACTACATTCTGGTCGACGGCGTCCTTTACAAGCGCGGTTTCTCACATCAGACTGCGATGTCTCGGCCGCCCAAGCAACCTATGTAATGCAAGAGATCCATGAAGGAATCTGTGGCAATCATTCGGTGTCGGTCTCAGACACAAAGTACTCAGTCAAAGCTACTTCGCCGACCTCCACAAGGATGCCTCGATTTCGTCTTTGAATACGACAAGTGTCGCCGCCAACATCCCCATGCTCCTCCCATCGTGATCACCGCTCTCTTACCCGTTCGCCAAATGGGGTATCGACCTGGTTGGTCCACTTCTCACTGGTCGAGGCCAGACCAAGTTCGCAATTGTTGCCATTGATTACTTCACAAAGTGGGTCGAGGCAGAACCCCTCGCCACAATCACCGAGCGGAACACCACCAAGTTTATCTGGCAATCGATTGTCTACAGATTTGGCATCCCTCAGGCCATCGTCTCCGACAACGGCAAACAGTTCGACAATGCTAAATACAGGAAATTTTGTGCAGATCTCCAAATTCAACCATGCTTCTCTTCCCCCGGTCATCCCTAAGCAAATGGCCAAGTTGAGGTCACCAACCGTTATCTCCTAAAGATTATCAAAACTAAGCTCGAAGCTGCTAAAGGCCTCTGGGCTGAGGAACTACCACATGTACTCTGGGCTTACCGAACCACTGCCCGAACTCCTACTGGGGAAACCCCTTTTTGCTTAACATATGGCGCTGAGGCGGTCATTCCGGTAGAAGTCGGTCTGCCCACCCCCAGGGTCTTACATCCGGACCTCGCCTCAACCGAAGAACTCCGTCGAGCAGACCTGGACCTCATCGAAGAGCTCAGAGAGACTGCTGCTGTCAGAATGGCTTCGTACCAGCAAAAAATGAGAACACACTACAACCGCAGAGTCCGACCACGGGAGTTTTCGGTAGGGGACCTTGTCTTGAGAGAAGCAACTCTCGCCACCAAGAATCCGACCGAGGGCAAATTAGCAGCCAAGTGGGAGGGACCTTACGTTGTGAAGGCCCGCCCACGGCCAGGCACTTACCGACTTCAAGACATGGATGGCCGAGACCTTCCCCATCCCTGGAATGCTGAACATCTGAAGCGTTACTATCAATGAGTCCTTACTTTTGTATTGTCAAACTTATTGTATTTTCCTTTTTCAATACATAATACCAATATCGACTGGAGTTCCAACTTTCTATAATTCAACTGTCTGAATGTCGCTTCCACGAAACTTTCATTTGCAGCACCACTTTCAAAAGCCTCAGTCCGACCTGAGCACTTCTCAAAGCCTCGGTCAGACCAAGCACTTTCAAAAGCCTCAGTCCGACCTGAGCACTTCCTAAAGCCTCGGCCAGACCGAGCACTTTCAACAGCCTCAGTCCGACCTGAGCACTTCCCAAAGCCTCGGCCAGACCGAGCACTTTCAAAAGCCTCAGTCCGACCTGAGCACTTCCCAAAGCCTCGGCCAGACCGAGCACTTTCAAAAGCCTCAGTCCGACCTGAGCACTTCCCAAAGCCTCGGCCAGACCGAGCACTTTCAACAGCCTCAGTCCGACCTGAGCACTTACAAAAGCCTCAGTCCAACCTGAGCACTTTCAAAAGCCTCAGCCCGACCTGAGCACTTACAAAAGCCTCGGCCAGTCCGAGCACTTTCAAAAATCTCAGTCCGACCTGAGCACTTACAGAAGCCTTGGCCAGACCAAGCACTTTCAAAAGCCTCAGTCCGACCGAACACTTTCGAACAGCAGAAGACCCAGCGAAACAAGTGCTAGCACAGCCTTGGGAGAACACTCGGTCACAAGTTGAGGTCACAAAATTTACAGCATCTCCACTTAGTTAAATTAAAACCCACTTTTCCTACCCTCATTCATTGAATTATTACACCAGTCCAATCTCACTCTGCATAAAGGAATTTTATCAGTCTATTCTTACTATGCATGATGGCATTTTTAATTTAGCACGTTCAAATTCACAGGTTGAAATTCCAATTCAAATTCACCAGTCCACCATCTTTAATTCATCGGTCCAATTTTATCAACCCAATCTCACAAGTTCAAGTTCACCTGGCTCATTTTTCATAAATTCACTCTGTCATGAACATGAATTTTTCATAAGTTGAATTTTTCCATAAGTTCATTACCCATTTTCATTACAAGTTGAATTTTTCATAGGTTCACTCTGTCATGAAGGCAAATTTTTCACTCTCCATTTCAAACCCATCACACCAATGAGTACAGCTAACTACAAGACATAAATAGAGTTTTATTTATTGGCCAAATATGTACATCAGTCTATTACAATGCTTCAAAAACAAAACAAAACAAAAATGTGTATACAAAAAAAAAAAAACCACAAAAACTCCTACGTACACCTCTCCTCCAGATCACTCCTCCTCCTCACTGGAGACAAGGTTTGCTTCTTCTACGCCCTCGTCCAGGGGGGTCTGGGCCACATCATCCTTCCCAATTGTCACCTTGCTGAAGTCAAGTTTTGGGAACAGCTCTTCAGCCTTGCGCTTGAACATTTTCCAGCCACTGTCCCAGAACTCTGCCATTTCATGCTTATAAAAGTCTGACCGTTGGAAGCTCTCTATGACTTCAGACTCAGGTCTTCCTTCAGCCGTCGTCCGTGATGGGCCAGCCCCCCCAGACTCCTCCCTTGCCAGGCTGCTCGCCACTGCAGCATCAATCGCCATCTGGAACTCAGGAGACCCTTTGAATTGAGTAACAGCCGCAACACAAAGATCGGGGTAAGCTGCCCTTTCCGAGGCCGCCTTTGCCTTCTCTTCGTTCAGCTCTTTTTGTAGGGCCTCCTTTTCAGCTGCAGCGTTGGCTCGCTCAGCCCCCAACTCCCTCTTCCAGACCTCCCCCTCAGCAGTCAACTTCCCCCTCTCTGCTTCAAATTGTTTCTGCAGGGTCTCCCTCTCCACAGCCACCCTACTTCGCTCTGCCTCCAACTCCTTCTTTAGGCTCTCCTTCTCCGCCCTCGCCTTCTCCACCTCTACTTCCAACTCCCTCCCCAGCCTCCCTCTCTCCCTCTCTGCCTTGGCCACCTCGTCCTCCAACGCCTTTTGCAGAGCCTCCACCTTAGCATCTGCCTCATCTTTTTGCTTCACCAGTTCCTCGTTGTTGTTCATGGCCTCTTCATGCCGATCGTTGGCAATGGCACATGCTTGCTGGGACTCTGCCAACTTCTTCAGCTCGTCGACCAGCTGGAACTCGAGTGATACAACCCTGCGGCGTGTATCCTTCAGCTCTAGCTTGACTGCTTGCATCTCAGCCTGGGCACTCGTCCAATTTACCTTCTCCATCTTCAGCTTCTCCAACTATGCCTCAGCCTTCTCTGCCTTGAGCCTAGCTCCCCCCGCCTTCCTTAGGAGAGCCCCTGCCAGGGCAGTTACCTCCATCTGAGCGGAGCATAACCCCCTCAGCAGGTCAGCTTCATTGAATCTGGCGGCCGCACGCAGGTCTGACCCTTCGGCAATCTTCAACAGACGGTCAGCCCCTGCCCTGGCCGCCCACTTCCCTTCCACCTCCCAACATGGCGTGATAGAAAGCGGTGTTCAGACCACTCCACTCTCCCAGAAGCAGGACCCCTTTGGGTTTGTTGCTCTCCACTTGGCCCAGCACTGCTTACACTCGCTGCCACTTGAATTGTTGGGGCAACCTCCATAGCCTCCAGTGCTGGGATGACCCTTGCCACTTCTGCTACTTCTGGGGCATCCTCCACCAGAAGAGTCTCCACCACAGTTGGGGCCTCCTTCACTTTCTTGGGCCCAGGCTCCTCTGCAGCTCCTCCAGAGGCACTTCTCTTCTTCCTCTTCCTCTTCAGCGCCTCCTCCCCACCCCTAGCTCTCTCCTTCACAGGGTCCACAGGGAGCTTTCGTGGTTCAAACTTACTTAAATCCTCCCCCAACGGTTTCGGGCGAGGCCTGATCCTCTCCTTCGCGATCGGTTGTGAAGGTCGGTCGTCCTGTGCCCTCTTGAACATGGTGGCTTTGGCAAGAAGGGCCTGATCCTCAGCCTCCTGAGCCTCCCTCCGCGCCTCCAACTCTGCTCGGTCAAGATCCCCACTGATCGGCTGAGGACCCAGCCTTGCCTCAAACAGTGCAAAGGGCTGCACAAGGTCGTCCCATTTTGCCTTCTCCTTCTCCCTCCACTCATTCACCCTCTTCACCCTCTCCCCTGCCGCAGGCCCCAGTTTTGCCTCCACCGTTCTATTTGGCACCTTCCAGATGGTGCGCACCCCAGGCCCCCCGCTGGCAGAGACGTAGAACCACCGCGCCCGCCATCTCTTGATCGATGTGGGCAGACCAGCCACCAACCCCTTCCCCACAACTGCCTGCAAGGTGACCCACTTCTCCTGTTACCCTGAGGCCTTGTAACAAGCAAAGAACTCCTCCACCACCATCGACTCCCTCTCATTTGCTTTTGGCCATGCACTTGCACAGGCCACCAGGATCTTCCAGGCATTCGGCATCAGCTGGCCCGGGGCTACGTCCAGGTGGTTGAGCACGTCCACCACTATTTGAGGCAGTGGCAACCTCAGCCCCCCCTTCAGAGCCTCCTCGTACAAAGAAAACCCCCCTAACCTGGCGTCCGATGGCCTTTCCGTTGACGTCGGCAACCACAACTCCACTTCAGCCGAAATTTGGTACTTCTCGCGGATTGCCCCCAACTCCGCCTCCGTTATCGTCGATTTATCCGCCTTTGTGTGCCAATGATCTGGCCCCACCTCACTAATCGGCGTCGGAGCTGCCACCAAGGTGGAACCATGGACACGTATCGTTGATTCCCCCACCATCTCCGTCCTGTATTGTGCAGCCAATTCCTCTGCATCGTCGTCCCCCAGTGGATCTACCCTGACAATTACGGTCTCTTCGTGAGCCATTTCTAAGCAGTGTTCGCGAATAGCTTCTGATGCAGGTGCTAAAAAATTGAGGAAATGTCTCAACGGAGTATCGTGAGCAATGAAGGAACTGATACTTCGAGTGTTTTGAGTTCTTGTAAAGAAGTAGGTGAATCGTATGATACCAAAAGCCCACGGTTTGCCCGTATTTCAAGGATCCAAATTAATGTTCGCTAGTTTGAAAACTTTTCAAATCATCCGCCAAAACTGTCCCATCAATGCCCATAATAATGCCCTGACGTTTCACTCCTAATCTAACGCTTGACCTTTCCCCTCCCCTGAAATTTTGCCACGTGTATGGTCCAGATGCACTGACTTCTGCCCTCACCTTGTCTTTTCCACTTCAAATCGCCACGTGACACGCCGCTCTCGGTCACCCTCACGGTCGGCCTCGCTTGCTCGGTCACCCTCGCGGTCGGCCTCATCCGCTCGGTCACCTTTGCGCTCGGCCTCGTCCGCTCGGTCACCCTCACGATCGGCCTCGCTTGCTCGGTCACCCTCGCGGTCGGCCTCATCCGCTCGGTCACCCTCACGGTCGGCCTCGTTTTCTCGGTCACCCTTGCGCTCGGCCTCATCCGCTCGGTCACCCTTGGCCTGGCTCGGCCCACTCGGCCGACCACGCCCGACCTCACCGGCCGAATCCATCCTCCTTCTCATTATTCCCTTCGTTAAAGTCGCACTTTCGGGAATGGGGACTCTCGACATGGGTAGGCCCACAAGGGCCACCACCATGAGTAAACCCAAGCCCACCATTTAAACCCCATTGCATAACCCGGGTTGGTAGAATCCAGATCACCGGAAGCACGCTAGACGAGGAAGGCCAATGATACTTGGCAGATGCAGATAAAGCCACGTCAGCAGACAAAGATCTGCAAAGTTATTGCCACAACACATCACCATTAATGCAGCCCATCACAGCATTCATTGCGACAACACCTCTCAGCCGGAATGGCACCACCTCACCCCGAACAAGGCAAATCACGACACAAGCTTTCGGCGGGGTAGGTCAGAACGGCAGAGACAACGAAATGATTACCAAAGGATATAAGCGAAGTTAGAAGACAAGAAGAAGGTTAAGTTTTTCTATCCTCTCTCTCTCTCTACATTGGGTCCATCACCTTTTCTAATTCATACACCGGAGGGTTCGCCGGGGGACTACCCCGTTCCCCGATTGAACTTGCTTGCAGGTTATCCAGTGGGCTTGAGGAGCTTGGATCGGTCTAGCCCATTCACCAAGACGCACTGCATCATCAATTTTGGTTACAATGTCATAAAAGATGAGATAAGACAGAGTGAATATTTTTTGGGCAAATTATGAAATAAAATTAAAAAATATCGAGGTGTAGCGTATTTTTCAAATTAAACTTCAACATTTTAATTTCATCAATTTAATTTTTTATTTTCATTTCGTGTCACAATATATACCCCCATCCATCTCAATTACTTTGCTTGATAATTTGTTTTTTTTTTTTTTTTGAAATACAGGTAGCAATGTATTATTTTCTTTTAACATGTTGCGAAAATATTTATTAAAAAATTATATTTAATAAAAAAATTGAAACCCACCCCATCATCCTCTACTTACGGCCACCCATCGCCACCAATAAGCCACCACCACCCCCACCCCCACCCATAACCCACATTTTACATCTGTCATCAGTAGCCCTCAGATCTACCATTCCTGCCACCACTTCTCTTAGATCCACCAAGCTTCGCCTTCACACGCCATCGCCTTATTCAAATCGTCGCCTTCCACCTTTATATTTGTCGCCGCCTCCCTCAATCCTATCAAAGAGAGAGTTGCTTTTGTAGATCTCAACACCGTGAACAAATTACACCCACCTTTAATTTGCCCTCTCTCTTTTGGCCTTTTTCCAATCGCACAAATCCTCTTCACGAAGGAGACATAGTCAAATGAAAAGGGTCGTGGATTGTGGACAACGCAGTAAAGAACAATGTTGGATTGTAGAGAGTCCGACAATGGTGGACTGTGGAAAGTATGGAAAATAAATTTGTTTGTTGGGATTCACTCTTCCTTTTTTTTTTTTTTGGATAAGTAAGTCATATTATAACCAAAAAAACAATGAAATTCAATATACATCTTTTATAGAAAGAACAAAAATAAACAAAAACAAACTACTGCATCAAAAGAAACAAACTAAGCTTATAGAAGATTAACACAGCATTCACAACAAAAAGGATTCAAAATTTCCTTCTAGAACTCTTCAAATTATAAAGTTTTGCTTTGAGTGTTCTTTTGTTATTCTTCTTTGTAGTCTCCCCATTACTAAGGTCACTTGGAGATGGAATCTCTCTATTTTTTGGACTCTTCACTTGGCGCAATAACTCTTGACTTATTTCCTCATTCCCTAACTCTCCTATATCACATGATTCAAGGACATTAAAGGTATTAGATGTTGAGGAGACGTCTCTCTCTCTCTTTCTCTCTCTCTCTCTCTCTCTCTCTCTCTCTCTCTCTCTGTGTGTGTTTATCACTGTCGTTGAACATTACCCCGATCTCTCCCCTTTTTCTTCACCACTTCCCATTTAGTCAGAATTTGTGTTTTAGCCTCCTTGACTCTCCATTCTTGTTTGAAAGAGAGAGAGTTCAAAGTCTTTGGCTTTAATGGTATGACCAAAAGTCTTACAAACATCATATATTTGAGGCTTCCATGGAACCTTAACTTGAATCTTATATGGATCATCATATCTATATGAGCATTCTAGTTTAATAATGGTTTGGTTTTGTTACATTATTATGTTTCTCTATACATATATAACTCTGTTTTAGAGAGAGGCAGTGATGTGACATTCTGGCAAAATCATTCGTGAACTCCTTCATCCTTCTCAATGACTCCCGTAACTACTCTACATCCACCATGTCTGCTCTCCTCTCTTCGCCCCTAAAACTCACTGGTGACACCGCTGACTTGCTCGATACCGATGTCCTGGTCTATGACGATGCAAAACCAGAGGGCATAGAGGTCGCAAAATGGATTGTTGTGATGGAGTGGATGGTAGATAATGTGGGTTTGTGATCTAATATGGTCAAGCTCAAAAGTGGATTTTACAACAAGTTGAAAGAGCAAATAATATATTGCCACGTGTATTTCAAAGAAAAAATCTATTAAACAAAGTAATTGAGATAGACAGGGTATAGATTGTGACACAAAATGAAATTTAAGATTTAAATTGATGAAATTAAAACTCTGAGAATTAATTGAAAAACACACGTAGCCTTGAATTTTCTTTTATAATTTACCCTTATTTTTTTTAGCTAGAGAGAGAGGTAGTTTTTCCCAATTGTAAAATTACATTAATAATCTGATTGGACTCAACTGATTTCAAGTCTGACCCAATTAATAAATGAATTTAAAAGTTGAATCTAACCTTATTGCATGAACTTAAATACCTTGAAAAAGATAGATCAAATTGAGCAAGCCACAGAAACTAAGAATATAAGTTTGGTATTCACAGGTATAACCACCGTAGAATCATATAATATATATATATATAGTTAGTGTTTTGCTCTTTTTTATGTGGCATATTTTAAAGGTTTATAACTTCTTTTTTTCTAAAAAAATCACATCAGTAGGCCTTTCCCAATTACATATAAAGTTCTATACAAATTCAATTTCAATTATAATAACCAATTTTATATCAATTCTATTTGAGAAATACTTATTTTTTATATATATAATTATAATTTAATTATTATGATATTTGAAAAAAAATTATCTCAATATACAAATAAATAAATGAGACAGAATGTGCTTAATTATATGCATTGAACGGATCAAAATAATTTTAATTTACATTTTTTTATTTTATTTTTTTATTTTTTGCCTATCTTATTGATGTCTTAATATTAATTTTTATTTAATTTTTTTGTTTAACATGAAATTATTTATTACAAAACATTTAATATTAAGACAAATAAATAAATGAGATAAATAAAAAAAATTATAATTTGAATTATTCATATATATAATTATAATTTAATTATTATGATATTTGAAAAAAAATTATCTCGATACACAAATAAATAAATGAGACAAAATATGCTTAATTATATGCATCGAACGGATCAAAATAATTTTATGTTATATTTTTTATTTTTTGACTATCTTATTGATGTCTTAATATTAATTTTTTTTGTTTAACAAGCAATTATTTATTACAAAACATTTATATTTAATTTAAATTTTATATACCTATATACAATATGTATGAATAATTCAAAAAGAATATTAAAGAAAAAAACCAATACTCTACATAATTAATTTATGTATTTTTTTTCTTAATCCAATCACAACGTATTTATATTTAATCTTTTAAATAAATTATGTGTAGTTTTATTTCTACATATTTTTATTATTCAAATAAATATAAAAATAAAAATAAATAATTGGAATCACTTTTAATTTTATATTACGAATTCTCTTTCTAATTTAATTATTATTTTTAATATCAAAATGAGTGTTGATTTTACTCGCTTATAATTTAATATATATCATATAAAATCATTATATGATAATTACACTTTTATAGCACATTAGATTTAAAATTATCAAAATCAACAGATTATTTAACTAAATTTATTATGTAGAAGTATTCAACTAATACTTTTATACAACAATAATGTTAAGATTATTAAAATAAATAATTTACATTAAAATTTTATTTTAAATTAAAATTAATATTTTTTTAGCACATATCATAATATAAAATATCAGTACATTAATTAAAGGTAACTTCATTGTAATTTTATATCAGATATCACATTTTTAGAAGTGATTTACATACACATATAGCGTCCAATTCGATATTGATTGATTAAAATAATGGAAATCAATATGTTTTTTGTTAAGTTTTTAGAAGATAAATTGACAAATAGTAAATGATAAATAGTGTGAAATATTATTCTTAAGAATAATGATTCATCGAAAATCATTGTGCATATTTAAAGCACTTATTGATGTTTCTTGAATAATTTTTAAATAAAAAATTTAAATTTATAGTATTACTGACAATGCATATTCATGAGCTCTGCTAAAAAATATATGCAAAAATAATTTAGCTAGAATAAAAATTTGCGGTTATTATGATGTGTCACATAATTAATCAGAACCTTTTTAATAACTGAAATTATTAAGGTTATAAAGATTTTGTACCTGTTTCCATTTGAAAATACTGTTTATGATTTGAATTTGTAATTTTTTATGTATCAACTCTTACAATCTTATTAATATAAACATAAATCCTATCTTTGAATCAACCCACCTTAAGTACATTTTTTGTGTAATAAAATATTTAAATATCTATATATGATACAAGGAAATTGAGATTTCTAACCCATAAGGCCTCTAAGAGTTCCAAGTTTCTAATCTAAATTTCATAATTTTTTTTATTTTTCAAAATTAAAAAAAAAATCTTCTATTGGCTAGCTTTTATTCAAGCAAAAAAATAAAAATTAATATCTCTTGATTTATGACTTTCAAATGGAAAATATATCAAATCTAAAAAAAAAATGAAAATTATACTAATCCATTTCAAAATACAAATTTGGGGGTCACTAAATATGAAAAGCGATCTATTAATTTAAATTTAAAATTGGCATAATATAAATTTAAAATTATAATGATCTATCACATGATTTATAATTTTTAAATACAAATTTAAAATTATCATAATTAGCTCATAATTTTTGTTTTAATGAGCAATAAAAGTGACATTGAGATTATTTATATCTTTGGTGAGTTACACAAACAGTTCCTACAATTTGGGGTTCGTGTCATTTTGCTCACTGGCTTTTCAATTATGACATATTTGGTCTTGAATTTTGAATCTTGTTCAAAATAAGGACAATTGAAGATATCATTGCTCAATTTCAAGGGCAAAGTTGTCAATTTGATAAAATATAAATTAATTTGACAAAAATAAATGTCAAAAAATATTTTTGAATTTTTAAAAATTATTTTTACCCACCAAAGATAAAATTATATAAAATTGATAAATCTTTTACACATTTATTTATTTTACTAAATTAATTTTTATTATGTGTTTGGATGATTATCATGTAATAAATGGTTGTTTTTATTTTCATTAAATTAGGTTTTATTTTTTCAAAAGTCAAATATGACGACAACTTTGATATCATTATTAAGGCCTAGTTTGCGAAGACTAAATAAGTGCACTTTTTGACTTTTTATGAAATATGGGTTGGGTTTGGGTTGGGTTTGAAGTGATGTGTTAGAGAGGTGATGTGACTTAAATAAGATGATGTGACTTAAATAGGATAATGACTTTTTGTCTTTTTTTATTCATGCCAAACTTGGCCTAAAGCAGTCCATTAAATTAAAAAATCCAAAAATAAAAACATTCCATATATTAAATATATCGATTACACATTAAAAGCCTAACAATCACTCATTACATGATCATCATCCAAACACATAATAAAAATTAATTTGGCAAATAAATAAATAAATGTGTAAAAGATTTATCAATTTTACATAATTTTATCTTTGGTTGGTAGAAATAATTTTTCAAAAATTTAACAATATTTTTTTGATATTTACTTTTGTCAAATTATTTTATATTTTATCAAATTGACAACTTTGCCCTTAAAATTGAGCAATGTATCTTCAATTGTCCTTATTTTGAATAAGATTCAAAATTCAGAGTCAAATGTGTCACAATTGAAAAGTCAGGAACCAAAGTGACACGAGCTCCAAACTATAAGGACTATTAGTGTAATTCGCCCTTATATATTTTACAGAATAATGATTTTAAGAGGAGATATTATGAGAGTTTTAAAACCTCATATAGAATCTATATACTATTATAATTACAAAACATTGTCATCTTATTAAAGGTAAAAGTTGCAATTCTTTATTTTATTTTATTTTATTTTTTTGATTTTGTTTAATTTTTGTTAATATGCGTCACAATATGATTGGTCTATAGATTAATTTTATATTCTTAAAATAAAATTTTAAACTTAGATTCTTCCTTAAATTATGTTACTAGAATAAGATCAATATTCATTTCTTAATTTATGCATCTTTTATTAAATTATAAGGTAAATTTTAAATTTATATTCTTTTAAAATTATATTATTACAATTAAAATGATATCAATATTCACATGTGTTATAACAATGTATCATAATATTATTAGTGTAAACATAATATGTTATTAAATAAACGTATTCAAATTATTAATCGCTATTAGAAGTTTATGTTTTTATTTTTTGTCATTTTTATTTTTAAATTTTATAAAAAAAAATTTATATCTTTCTTAATTACAAGGACTTATCCAATAAATTTTTTTAACACAAATATTTTTTTTAACAAAAGATAAAAACATTAAGAAAATGAATGACTTTTTAACAATTGCCAAATATAATGGATTCTATTAATATATTTTTTTTTAATCTCAATTGTCAATTAAAAAAATTAAAATAAAATAAAATAAATAAATAAATTTAGCTTAAATAGTTAAAAAATTGACTTTTGCTAAAATCAATAGAAATAAACATTTTTTTCTATTAAAAGTAACAGTTGGTGAAATTTATTTTTTTTAAATAATAAAAAAAGAAAATAGGAGTTACACGTGATAATTTATTATTCAGCAATGTTACAGATCTATACTTTCACACACAATGATGTGGCAAGGTTGTTGGGCCCTATGTCTAAGTGTATAGTAAATTAAGAGTTGATATATATGATACCATATCATTGTAGATACAACTGTGGGTATATTTTTTGTTGGTCTCAAATATTTTTCTTATTATTTATCTAGACTTTTTTAGCACTTCCAAAACATGGTGGATCCTGCTAATTTTTTTTTTTTTTAAATCTCAATTGTCAATTAAACAAACTAAAATAAAAAAATTGACTCAAATTTCTAAAAAGTGACTTTTGCTCAAACAAATAGAAATAAGTGTTTATTTTTCTAACAAAAATGATGGTTCGTGAAATATCTCTTTTTATCTAAAAAAAAAAAAAGGATTATAAGTGATAATTTATTATTCATTTAAAATTATTTTGAGATCAAATGCGAATAACATTCTAAATTTCCTTTGTACCTTTTCTTTTTATCTAGATACTTTTATTTTATAAGAAATTTAATTTTATTATATTTAAGTATTTTATTGTAATTTTTAAATTAAAAATAATTTTCCAAAAATTATATTTAAATTATTTTATGTCATTATAAAATGCAACTTTTTTTAATATCAACTTATTCAATGATTCCTTTCTAAAAGGTGTATTTTCTTTTGTTCATTATTATTAAAATTTTAATTAATGATATATATTATTACAAAAATAGATTAGCAAATAATTTTATATATTTATATGTACAATTTTGTTTTGATTGCTCAGGTTATTTGGTGTTTCTGCCCAAGTCCATTCAATTTTTTTTGAATTTTTGAATTTTATATAGATTCTCACCAAATTGAAAATTATTTTGCCTAATCTTTAAAAATTTACAAGCTTACATGAGTTATTTGTGTTGAACTCATCCAAATTTAGAACTCTAGCAAGGGGGTTGAAAGTTACATTATTGAAATTGTGACAAATTAAAAATTGACACATAAATTGTGATACAATTGTGAAACTTAAATTTTAGGTTTCAATATTTTTTTGTTTTCATATTTTATATAAAAAATTTAACTATTTATTGTCACGCCCTAAAATTTGGATAATTAAATATTAAATTAAGACTAAATTCCAATCAATATTCCATTATCCAAATCCTAGGAGTGAAACAAAATCTAAATGTTCTCATCTCCAAAAGGTTTAAGTAAATTTCCATGTTCAAAAGATTATAAAGGATTTAAAAAAAAAAAAAAAACACCGACCAAACCATCCACCATAATTTCATAAATATCCAATACCTCCAACATTAAAATAACAACAACTACTCAAAACAATTTAAATAATATAAAGTTGAAAAACAAGCCAAATTATCAAAATACTAAGGTCGTAAAAAAAATAATAAATACACAAACAAATATTAACCATAAGCTCAAGAAAATAAAAGAAGTCCAAACGACATGTCCAACAACTATAGTTATTTCTCTTCACTATCGTAGTCTCAACTAATCATGCAAAGGAAGTTTGGCTGTGTTCAAACAGAACGCACCCGAGATGCCAAGAGACAAGACAGGTCAGTATATAAGTATACTGGTATGAGTACAAATATTTAACACCCACGTGTCCACCAAACACAAACGAGATAAGACAAGTAGTTCCATCCGCACCAAGATGAATGGGTAATTTCCTGAGATACGATGACATTTAATTTTTTGCGCATACACAATGAAATATAAATTGAGTATAAAATAAAAAAAATAAAAATAAAAATATGATGGGTCAGCCCTACATAAAAAGTTACCCAAAGCAGACAATATCGATGGCATATGAATGGTTACGATGTTGCATTTATATTATTTTATATAAACATATTTCATTAATTTTTTTCACATCTTGTGCATGGCACGAGTTTTCACTAGTTATTATATAAAAGTATTATAATATATCACAATCAAACACCACTTAAAATATAATTAAAGACCTGATGCACCGCTTTAAACATAACAAAAAGCATAAGAAATTAATAAAGACTTTTTTTGATTAATAGCCAAAATAATACACTATGAGTTATAACAAAGTCATAATTTGTATATTATAGAATTTTCTGTTGTTTTTATTTTTTTTTCAGAATTTTTTTTTTTTTTTATACAAGTGAAATTCATGATTTTTAATAAATTTGATTAACATAAATGAAGATTTGATTTTAGGTTTAGAATACACCTTCTTCTTCTTTTTAATCTTTGAAAGAAATTATTTTTATGAGCCTTTTACATAGAACCATACACAGTGATAAAAAATTTTATCAGCCATCAACAAATCTGTTTATATTTAGATTTCAATTGTTAAAATTTTTTACACATAAAGTATTAAGACTCAATTATTTTTTATTTTAAAAATAAATTTCCATACATAACATGGTGACCTACTAATATTTACTAAATTTGTAAGTAACATTAGGGGTGGGTGTGAATCAACTGCGTTCATGAAACCTTCAATTCGTCATTCGTCCGTCAGATTGGCGAATTGAAAAAAATCAATCCGCATCCATTCGCCAATTCGGTGGGTGTGGATCGAGCGAATTGGCAGATTGGTGGATGGATGCGAATTGGTTTAGCAGTTTAAAATTTTATAAATTTTCAACATAATTTAAATTGTGCACTTCCTCAAAAATAAAAAATAAAAAAAATATTACAGTCAATGACTTAATACAATCACTGCATGTCTCATCTAAAGAAATAAAGTTTGAAATTTTAGAATATTACAATCACTGTATATCTCATCTACATATTATAATCATAGTATAACTCATCCACATAAAGTATTACAATATGTAGTTGTTAAAATACAAAAACAATTCAAACCACCCAAACTACAAACATAACAGTAGTAGAGATTGTATACCTCTGTATTGTTACATTTATATCTATTTTTGAAAATGAAAATCAATTAGCATATATCATCTTTTTTTATTTATTATTTTTAAAGTTAGATTTAAAAACAAAAAATATATATAGATAAATAATACATTTACTTTTTTTCAATTCAAAAAATATATTTAAGTTAAAAACTCATTTTCAACAGAACATATTCAACAAAATATTTAAACTCTTTTTCAATTGAAAATACAAACAGAATATCTAAACAAATTGAAAACACAAAATCTTACAAATTACGAGGAGTGTTCGCGGTTTGACGGTTCAGTTACGGCCAAAGAAATCGTAAATTCGCCATTCGTTCAAAACTAGGTGAATTGGAAAAAATCAATTCACAACCGTCTGCTCGTCATCATGCATCTGTCCAAAATGCAACGAATCGGTTTGGTTCGGTCAGTTTGGGCGGATCGGTATATCTACTGCTTACCCTAAGTACTATTCACTCTGTTTTGTTTCTATTTCCAAAATTCACTTTTTGGAAAATTTTAATTTTTTATTTTCACTGATTTTTTTTTAATATTTTCAGATTTTTTTTTAATTTTTAGACACAACTCACCTAAATACACTTAAAAAGCATAATTTTTATGATTTTTTTTAAAAAAAATTCACTAAATACCTAAAATATATAATAAAAAAATACGAAAATTTAATATATTTTTTATATTTTGTTTATTTATTAATTTTTTAAAATATTTTTCAAAAATATTTAACTTTTTAGATACATCTAATTAATGTGTATATAAAAAACTAAAAAAATTGCTCAAAATTTTAAAAATATTCACTAAAAACAAAAAATACGAAAAAAAACTTAATTTAAAAAAAATTAAAACCAAATAAAAAAATTATTATTATTATTATTATTATTATTGACATTCAATCATATTTATCATCTCATAATTTTAGTACAATTTTTAATAAGAAGGTAATATTATAGGTGAGGGATATCTTTGGTAGGGGTATTTATGGTATTTTGCTTTAAAAACAAATGAGACTGGGTCCAGTTGGGTAGAGATAAGTCGGTATCCCATTCTCTAGCACTAGCTCCAAGTTACAAACAGTTAGATTTGGGGGTGTCGTCTGTTTTTTCAATTCAAACTTCAAAGTTTGGCTGCGCCCCAAAAACATAAGAGTTGATAGATAGAGAAGAGATACACCGAGTTGGACTCGATCTCTCCGCGTTTACCGCTTCATTTCTCATTCTCATTTGTCTAGTTGATCTTCCACAATATCCATGCTCACGTGTCGCCCACTGGTTGCTCGGTTTCAAACGGACTCAAATAGACATGTGATGCTATCCAACTAAGCATTACACTTTTTTTTTAATAATTTGCTTCGTTTCATTTTTCCAAAAACATTTTTTAGGAAGTTTTTTTTTTTGTTTTTCATATATTTTTTTTTACTGAATTTTTTTAATATTTTAAGTAATTTTTTTTTTATTTTTTAGACATACCTAACATAAATATATTTAAAAAATAAAAAATTTATGAAAAAAACCTTTTAAAAATTCACTAAATACCAAAAATATAAAAAAAATACGATAGTTCAGTATATTTTTTTTTTATATTTTTATGTATTTATTAATTTTTTAAAATGTTTTTCATACTTTTTTTTCTTTTTAGATACATCTAAATAAGGTGCATCTAAAAAGTTAAAAAAAATGTTTAAAATTTTAAAAATATTTACTAAAAACAAAAAAAAATCCAAAAAACTCAAACCAAGCACATTGATTAGTGACTCAAAAATTCTACCAAAATTTTTATCAAATATATTACATTAGTGTACGATTCACACAATGTGAATCGCATACTTATGTGAGACATTTAATAAAAATTTGATAAAATTTTTAGAGTTTTTAGTATTTTATTTTTTTTATAAATTTTTTTTTTATGTTAATAAAATTTTACGTGACATTATTTTTCACTAATTATAAATGTATATATTTATTATTATTTTCTAAACACTTAGGTCTCGTTTGGGACCCTCTATTTTAGTCAAAAAGTCAAAAAGTTATTAAATTAACCAAAAAGTCAACAACTCATACCAAAAATTCAAAGATTCTCTTTTCTCTCTACTTTTTATACATTTTTCGTAAAAAGTCAAAAAATCATCCCAAACATACTAGTTTTTTTTAGTTTATATTTTAGTCAAATAACTAAAAAATTACTAAATTAATCTGTTTCCAAACGAAGCCTTAATATAAATATAGTGAATTCTATTATTAAAATTAATCACAATAATAAAGATAATGAATTTTATTATTAAAATCAATCCCAATAATAAAAAATATGACATGATATATATCTTATTCATATACAATACTGTTTTTTTTACTCTTCCATCTAACCCAACTAGCTAGCTAAGCTAATCACGCGGCCCCAGCATGTGAGCTGTGCCCTTTCAACTAAGCAAACAGGTTCATATGTACGCCCCGACACGTGGCGTCACTCTTCACGTGTACCCAATCACTCCGAACTACTACTCCACCTGCCTAGATCTACGTGGACTCATCGGGTTGGCTTGGCGGTGCCTCATCAACGGCTGAGAACGCTACGGTGTGCTGGAGGTAACGGTTGGATTGGATTTTCTTTTTTAGAAAAATCAATGTTTAAAAAAAAAAAAAAAAAAAAATTTACTTTACTCTTACAAATAACTATATAATCCTCTTGTGAATTATAAATTAAAATATATCGTTAAATCCGTTAACGATTTAACAAAAACAATAAAATACCTGTCATTTGTTTGGGAAAAAAAAAAAGTGCACTTTAATATCTTATATTTTATTTCATGTGTGATTTACCTCTTTAACTTTGCAAATAAGCACATAACTCCTTTATGTATGTCACATGTTTCACTAAATTAGACTAATGTTTAACGGTACACTTCAGTTCACAAATCACGTAAAAGTTATGTAGTCATTTCTAAATATCAATGAGATAAATCGAATATGACTCAAAGCATAAGAGGATAAATTGAAATTTTCACTTAAAAAAAAATTGTATAGTGATGTGGTTGTATATTTGTGAAATTATAAGAAGAATAATCAATATTTTCATTGTAAATAAAAAGATCACAAGATATCACATTATTTTTTACAAAAATTATATATATAAATTTTATTGTTAAATGATTTTTTTTTAAAAATATTCATCAAATCAAAGAAAACTTATTTTTTTGTTATCTCTTTACAAGATCTTTTGTTACCGCTGTACAAGATTGATCCGATTTTTTTTTTTTTTATCAATTTTGCAATAAAAAAAAATCGATCTAAAAAAAAAAATCACTCAAATTTAAAATTAAATTAGATGAAAAAATTGATGAAAGATTGAAAATACTCAAACCAGATAACTAGTAAATGTATCATTTAAATTATCTAATATGTCAAACTTATGACACACGATATTTATGCTCAATATGGGAAACGTAATTATTTTGTCTTATATTTTTAGTTAGAGATGCATATAATTTGGTAGTAAACTAATAAATATAGTGAATAACTTGTTTTGCAAAGGTTAGTTAAGTTTGCACGTCTCTGGAGAGCCGAAGAGAGCAGAAGGATCGCCGCACCTTATCCAAAAAACTGAAGAAAGCGTCAATTAGCGTGGATGAACCGCTGAATTATTATTAAAAGTTAAAAATCTAACAAAAACCTAATCTAGTCACATATATTAAATAATTTATTATATATAGATATAGATGTAGTTAAATATTAATAGGGTAAATTATACTGACACCCCCTGAGATTCATGCTTATTACAATTCTCTCCCTCATATTTGAAAAATTATATTGACCTCCGTTAATTTAATTTTAGCCTATTTTGGGAAGTCGAAAATAATCTGTTTTTCAGATTATTGCCAACTTCCTTTCTAACAAAAAAATTGATTATAACCATCTTCTCAAAATAGCCATTTATATATGATGATCATATGAAATTTTAAACTTCAAAGGACAATTTGTAATGAAACTTTAAACTTCAGAGAGAGAAATATAATTTTTAAAAAATAAAAAAGAAAACTGTAATAAACATAAATTTAAAAGGCTGTCCATGTAATTTACCCATATTAATATCATCATCTTTAGACAAAGGGCATGGTGGTTTGACTTTGAAGACAGTCAACAATATAATACTGGTTTCCTGGAAAGGAAGCATGTTTTCGGAGCCATTCTTTGTATTGTGGGCTGTACCAACCCCACACATTGGCCCTTGCTATTTTTTTATCAATTCTCTCTCTCTCTCTCTCTCTCTCTCTCTCTCTCTCTCTCTCTGAACATCCCATGTTTTTTTTTTTGGGTTGTTGATTTTGTTTTGAAATGAATATATCTACTTTACGTGTTTTAGATAACGAAGAATTAGGAATATTTAAGCGCATCTATTCATAGAAGTTTACTTAAATTTAAATTTGAACATGATAAGTCACCAACTGAATTTTATTCTTGGAGCATCTCAATTATACTAACAACAATTACTCGTAGCTCAAAAAAAAGTGACCCGAGTTTGGCTCGACAGCCTAAAACAACGTTGTTTTGGGCTTTTTTTTTTTTTTTAATCCTCTTTTTATGTCTGGAGCAGAGCAGAGGGAGATGAGAGATGAGAGATGAGAGATGAGAGATGAGAGATGAGAGAAGAGGAAGAGGGTCGCGATCACCGCAGAGAGAAGAGGGTCGACGCCAAGGTTTGACGGTCGGTGATGGTGGCAACGAGCTCGATCGCCGCAGAGAGGAGCTCGATCGCCGCAGAGAAAGCAGAGACGCCGAGGTTCGACGGTCGGTGATGGTGGCGGCGAGCTCAACAGCCCAAATGGTAGCGGCGATCGACGATGATCTGAAGATTAGTTCATCAAAAAAAAAAAAAAAAATTTGTATTTTGTATTTTCTCTCTCCTCACATAGATAAATTTTATATTTTCAAGTCATTGAAGATAAAATTTTTTGGATTGAAGATAAATTGTTGATGTTGATGTTTAGATCAATGACTTGAAGAAATTTCTGGATTGATCAATGACTTGAAAAACACGGGAAAAATTTAAAAAAAAAAAAAAAAAAAGATCTGTGAAGATGATGAATCTGTATTGAAAATCTGTGTTGTTATGAAGATCTAATTTATTATAATAAATTTATAATGATGAAATCTCTTTAATTTTTTTGATCTGTGGTGTTGATGATGAAGATGAACTCTGTTCCTCTCTCTGTGTTGATGAAGATGAACCTAGCTTCCTCTCTCTCTGCTCATCATCTTTTTTCTTCGTCTTCAAAGAGAAGAATTAAAAAAAGAAAAAAAATCGAAAACGACGTCGTTTGGACTCGAGCCATTCGAGCCGTGTTGATTTCGAGCTACCAATCGAGATTGTTATACTAATTAAAAATTTATTATATTTTGATTCAAAGGTTACTTTTTTATTTTGGTTATAGACCTTTTCAAATACATTATTCAACAAATTTTCTATTCTTTTTCTATGTTATTTAAATATTATTTTTATTCATTTTAATTTAGAATTAATTTTTATAAAATTAATACAATTAATTTCAAAATATGAAAAGTAATATATTTTTAATATTTGAGTAGGTGAAACTATTAGTTACATTTATTGAGCAAAATCACTAAAACTAAAATGTTTGATAACACCTAATTCAACACTTAAAACTAAATGTATTAAGTGATAATCAATTAAATCTGTTTGATAACTATAATTGATATCACTAAAAAATTTAAGTTTCTCTTAAAATGTAGGCTAGTAAATTTTAAGTTATATTAAACTTACTTAATTCTGACTGAATTATAAATACTAAACATAAGTATCGATATACACTATTATAAACTCACTATCACCACCACTACTACTGTTATGCCAACGCCATCATCACCACCACCACCATCACTACCGCTATCACCGTTGCCGCCACCACCGCCATCATCATGCCGCCGCCACCACCGCCATCATCATGCCACCGCCACCACCACTTTCATTATTATTATCATTGTTGCCATAAGCACTATCACCACTACTACTACCACCACTACCACCTACCACTATTACCATCGCTACCATTATCCCCATCACCATCGCTACTACTATCACTATCATTGTCACCACCACTACTGCCATCACCATCACCATCTATCTCTCTCTTTTCTTTTTGAACATCCCATGTTTTTTTTTTAGGATGAGGTTTCCCTTCGGTCCTTCATCGGACTGGAAGGTATTGTTGGGCCCGTAAGGACCCATCACGGGTTCTGTTTTGATAATCCAACCCGTTCAATGTGTAAAACTTGTTGAGTACTATATGTCTGTAAAAAAATCACGTTGAACGGATATCGATAGCTATGTGATCAAATCAGTTTTGTATAAAAAAAAAATGGACGATGAAAAATAAATGATTGACAAAAATCTGATTTAATCACATAATTATCGATATCCGATTAACGTGTTTTTTTTTTTTACAAGCACATAATACTTGACGAGTTTTACATATTGAACAGCTTATATTATCAAAACAAGACCCATAGTTAGCCCCCACAGCCCAATAATACCCTCTAATCCGATGAAGGACGGGAGGAAAGCCTCATCCTTTTTTTATTATTTAATTTTGAAATGAATATATCTACTTAGGTGTCGTTTCTCTGTTTCTAGATAATGAAGAATAAGGAATATTTAAGCGCATCTACTTATAGAAGTTTACTTAAATTTAAATTTAAATTTGATAAAAATTAAGGAGTTTATAGATTCACAAAATCACCACCTGAATTTTAATTTTAAAGCATCTCAATCATAATAATTAAAAAATTGTTATATTTTGATTTAAAAATTATTATTATTTTTTATTTAGGTTATAGACTTTTTCAAATATATTGTCCAACAAACTCTTTTTTTTTTTTTTTTCTATGTTATTTGAATATTATTTTTATTCATTTTAATTTAGAATTAATTTTTATAAATTAAACATAATTAATTTCAAAATCTGAAAAGTAATATTTTTTAATGTTTGAGTAGGTGAAATCACTAGTTATACTTTTTGAGCCAAAATCATTAAAACTAAAATGACTAGCTAGTTTGATGGAGGTGAAATTAGTGAAAACTTAGTTTTGCTAAAAAATAAAAAAATGCTTTCAATCCTTGTTTGACTCTCCGTTGTCCGCCATCCTTAAATATTGTCTCAAGCAATATCTTAACATGAGGTTGGGATCTGACGAAGCCTACGTCACCCTTTTTTTGACAACAAAAGAAATGCTCTTGCATTAATTTTTTTCTAATAGACCAACAATAATTCTAGGTGAATATATATTTTGATACATTAATTTTTTTCTAGTAGACTTTTGGACAATAATTCTAGGTGAATATATATTTTGTTATATAGAGTCATAGATTATCAAAGTTTGAGAAAACTCTCCATTTATTTTAATTATTTGTTTATTATGTGACGGGTAAAATCGTTCTATTCACAAATCATTTTTTCTCTCTATCTTAAAACATTAAAAGAATCTTTGAGGTATATGAATTTTTAAACAAAATTTAATCATTGGTAATGGATTGAGATAGAAAGATCTACAAATAGAACATCTAATACGGAAGAAAACAAAATGAAAATGGATTGTTATTGCAAGACAAAATTAACAAAAAATCAACATAGATATTAAAAAAATAATATTAGGAATCATGAAAAAAATATTATGAAATGTTTCATGAAAATTTTTCATTCCTTAATTAGTGTGTAATGTTTTCTTATGAGTAATCTAATGATGAAAAATCTTTTATAATCATTTTTATGATATTTTTTTTCTTAATACCTAATATTATTGGACAAAGAAATAAACAAAAAGTCAACCATAGATATTAAAATTAACAGCACAAAATCTTAGCATGGAGAGACAAAGAAATCACTCAAGTGGTAAGAGACACTTTTACCAAATTAAAGATCTAGATTTCGAGTCTTACCGCCCTCTCTCTTAAGTTAGAATATCTATCTTTGTGTTGTAAATAATATAATATTTAATGATGTTAAAAATTTTATTAAATGTGTCACATGGTGTGGTTCCATGTGGTCCAAACCTCGTGTATTTTTCATATTTTGTGTATATTTTAAATATTTTTCACATGGTGTGGGTCTCATATGGTCCAAATTAGTATATTTTTTATATTTTGTGTATTTATTAATTTTTTAAAATATTTTTCACAAATATTTTACTTTTTAGGTATATCTAAATAATGTGCATCTAAAAAAATTTTAAAAAAAAAATTACTTAAAATTTTAAAAATATTCATTAAAAACAAAAAATACAAAAAATAAAAACTTAATCACCGTTGCCACCATCACCACCACCACCACCATCTCTACTGCTGTCACCGCCGCCGCCGCCGCCACCACCACCACCACTTTCATTATCATTATCATTATCATTGTTGTCATAAGTACCACCATCACCATCACTATCACTATCATTATCACTACCACCACCACCACCATCCCCACCACCGCTACCCACCATTATTACCATCGCTACTGTTACCACCATCACCATCACCATCTCTCTCTCTTTTCTTTTTGAACGTCCCATCATTTTAGTGTTGTTTCACTCTTTTCAGATAACGATGAGTGAGGAATGTTTAAGCGCATCTACCTATGGAAGTTTACTTAATTTATATTTAAATTTGATAAAAATTGAGGAATTTATAGATTCACAAAATCACCAACTGAATTTTAATCTTAGAGCATCTCAATCATACTAATTAAAAATTTGTTATATTTTGATTTTAAAATTATTATTATTTTTTATTTAGGTTATAGACTTTTTCAAATATATTGTCCAACGAACTCTTTATTCTTTTTCAACATTATTTAAATATTATTTTTATTCATTTTAATTTATAATTAATTTTTATAAACTCAACACAATTAATATCAAAATATGAAAAGTGATATTTTTTAATGTTTGAGTAGATGAAACCACTAGTTATATTTTTTGAGCCAAAATCATTAAAACAAAAAATGACTAACGTAATAGATAGTTTAAAGTAGGTGAAATTTAGTGATATATAGTTTTGCTAAAAAATGAAAAAATGATTTCAACCCGTGTTGACTCTCCATTGTCCCCCTGCCCTTAAACATTGTCTCAAGGAATATCTTAACTCGAGGTTGCGATCTGGCAGAGCCTACGTCACCCTTATTTTGACAACAAAAGAGATGTTCTTGCGTTAATTTTTTTTTTATAGACTTCTGGACAATAATTCTAGGTGAATAGATATTTTGATACATTAATTTTTTTTCTACTAGACTTTCGGACAATAATTCTAGGTGAATTGATATTTTTTTTTTTATATAAAGCCATAGATTATGAAAGTTTGAGAAAACCCTTAATTCGTTTTAGTTATTAGTTTGTTATGTGACGGGTAAAATCGTTATATTCTCAAATCATTTTTTCCCTCTATCTTAAAACATTAAAAGAATCTTTGAGGTGTATGAATTTTAAAACAAAATTTCATCGTTGGTAATGGATTGAGATAGAAAGATTTACAAATAGAATATCCAATACGGGAGAAAACAAAATGTAAATGGATTGTTATCTTGTCCCTATATTAAATATATGTGGTGTGGGAATATATTTTTCGAGTATCAACACGTGGCCAAGGTGACGCCGACGTATCAGCCGAGATGTCACGTATCCTGGTCATGCCGCCGAGGTGATCTCGGCAAGGCCGAGGTTATCTTCGAAGATATCGGAATCCGATATAAGCGGATAAGGCACAAGAGTCCTAGATGATGAGGGGATTCAGCCTGGATAAAGATAAAACTTTTAGAAAGTTTGTCTCTATTTATTGAAGAGTCTTGGATAAGTACTGACCTAAAGTCTATTGAAGCTAGGCTTCTATTGGGACAAGGATTGAGTTAACTACAAAAGAAAGACACCCCCAATGGGTCTAAGGTATGCAATTTATATTTTGAACAATGAGTTTAGCACCATTGATTATCTTTGAGAGATTTACTGACTTGATCGTCGGAGTGCCCCCGGGTGGACGAACCACCGTCGGAATCTTCTCTTTCTGTGACAGGTCAGCCAGGTGTCATCTATTCTGCCAGTACTCTCTAGCTAAATATTGAGTTGGCAGTGTGGTTGGAAAATCACTCACATAATTTGGCGCCGTTTGTGGAAAAGAAAGGAGAATAAATGGCCAACGACGGACAGAAAGAAAAGATTGGGGACGACACTCTTGCTGGGAGTGGCAAACCTATCGACCTTGACGTCGAAGGAGACAACTGCAACACAGAAACTCGTGACCAGAATCACAGTAACAAAGATGTCAGCCAGGATGGCGACGTACCAAAGAAGCCAGATTGAAGTAGGTACTATAACGAAGATAACCTCCAAATATGGAAGGACAGATACCTACGGAGGGACGAAGAGGTTAAAGAAATAGCGAACAAGTTGGCGGACCTGCAATCGGTCGTCAACTTCATGATGCAAAACAATGTCATGTAGCCACCATTCCCGCTGCATGACACGCCGATTCTAGTGGCCAATGCCCAGAAGGAAGGACAGAAAACTATCCCAATTTCCCCCCAGCACCCCAGAAGCGAAAAACATTCTCACCGACCTTCAAGGGAGGTCAGGCGTGGAGAGCCAGGAAGGGAAGAGTCTCGAAGGACACATAGCACCAAGGAGGCAGACCCTAGAGAACATCGGCATGTTCAGAGGCAGGAATCGTGCTTCGACGCAACCAACGGAGAAAGATCAAAAAGGGCTCACAACGAAGCTGAAAGCAGTGTACCTAAGAGACTGAAATCGGGAGATAGCCGAGCTCCTGGAAGGACCAAAGAGGACTTGAGAGATTACCTCAAGAGGAAGCAAGATCATGCCGAGGTAACCTCAACTATTAAACCGAGAACACCATTCTCGGTAGAGCTAGACAAGGTTAAGGTCCCGAAGAGATTCAGTATGCCAAGGTTCTAGATATACAATGGGAAGTCGGACCCCAACTTTCACGTCGGATTATACCTGAACGCGATAGCGTTGTACACTGGGAACGAGCCGTTGCTCTGCAAAGTGTTCCCCTTATCCTTCAAGGAGATTGCATCAAATTGGTTCCACAAACTACCAAAGGGAAACGTGAAGACTTGGAAAGGCCTGGCCGAGATGTTTGTGGCCAGGTTCGTGACAAACAAGCTGCAGCCATTGAGGGTGGACGCATTGATGGCTCTGAAGATCAGCAAGGATGAAGGCCTTAGGGCCTACACAAAAAGATATTATGAGGTGTTCAACCAAATACCAGAATGTAATCAAGAGGTGGCAGTCGTATCTTTCAAAAACGGCCTAAAAGACGACTGTCCACTACGAAAGTCTTTGGCAAAAACATTGTCAAAAAGCATGGAAGAGCTCATGGCGAGAATCGAGAAGTATGCCAGAGCCAAGGAAGACACGTCGGGGACTAAGGAGACAAAGCAAGAGAAAGGAAACGGCTCGCCGAAGCGAGGCCGAGGTAACAATGGATCGAGCAAGCAAAAGACAAAACTGAGGGCTACACAGGCAGTGACAACTGTGTTTCGAATCCTAATTCACAAAGTCCTGGATCGAATTCGGAATCAACCCTATTTCAGAACACCAGCGAGGGCACCAGGAGAATTTATGGAAAGAAACCTTGGCAGGCATTGTGCTTATCACAATGAAGATGACATATGACTTAGGGCTGCAGAGCCCTGAAAGCACACTTAGAAGACCTGGTAAGGCAAGGCCATCTGAGAGACCTTGTCGATGAAGCCAAGACAAGAGAAGAGCATGCAAGACTGCCTCAGACACCAGCGGCTCCGCCTCCCCCATCACAGCAACCTTAAGCAGGAGAACCTCGGGTAATTAATGTAATTCACTCGAAGGTCCTAGAGAACGAAATAAGGGAAGAGACTCAGAGGGTAAAGCACCTGCAGCATGTCTACCAAGTTGGGGAGAAGAGATATCGGGCAGAAGAGTACCAGGGACCAGTAGTGTCCTTTACAGAAGCCGACCTTGAGATGGTGCAGCATCCACATAACGATGCCTTGGTAGTATCCCTCCAGGTTGGGGAATGCCAAGTGAAACGCATCTTGATTGACCAAGGCAGCTCTTGTGACATCATGTATGTCAGATGTTACAAGGAGCTAGGCCTTCACCCAGACGATATGGAACAATCTAACGGCCCAATGGTCGGGTTCAATGGAACGCCGACATGGCCACTGAGTGCAGTAAGCATAGATGTGCAGACTAGCATGAAGAAGATAACAACAAAGTTCACTGTAATCGACACACCCTCCCCTTACAACATCATCTTGAGAAGGTTATGGTTGCATGCAATGGGGGCTGTTCCCTCAACACTGCACCAACTATTGTGGTTCCCAATAGAGCATGGGATTGAGGAGGTTAGAGAAGATTAGCTGCAGGCAAAGAATTGCTCCATGGCAGCAATGAAATCCACCTGCAGCATTCAAGAACCAGAGAAGGCAGAGATCGAAGACGAAGACTTGGAGGTCCTAGAGGATGTCGGCAAAGAGCCAGCCGAGAAGAGTGAAGAAGCACTGAAGAAAATTCTCGTCCAGGAAGGGGATGAAGAACGCTTCTTTCTTCTCGGCTTGGACTTAGCCGAAGAACAGAAAAGAGAGTTGGAAGCTTTTTTGAGAGCAAATATTGAGGTGTTTGCTTGGATACCTTACGAAATGCCTGGCGTTGACCCCGCGGTCACTTGCCATAAACTGAACGTTGATAGGTCAGCCAAACCTATAATCCAACGAGCAAGAAGATTGACATTGTTGCACGTCGAAGCAGTGGAGGAAGAAATAGACAGACTTCCAGAGGCTAGGGCCATCCGAGAAGTAAATTACCCGACATGGCTATCGAACACAGTAGTGGTGAAAAAGAAGAATGGTAAATGGAGGGTCTGCGTAGACTTTACCAGCCTGAACAAAGCCTGTCCAAAAGACAGCTTTCCTCTACCCAAGATTGACCAGCTGGTAGACGCCACTTCGGGGCATGGAAGGATGAGCTTCCTAGATGCATACAAGGGGTACCATCAGATAGCCATGTACCCCCCAGATGAAGAGAAGACTGCGTTTATCACTTCCAAAGGGCTGTACTATTACAGAGTGATGCATTTCGGGTTGAAAAACACAGGAGCAACTTACCAAAGATTGGTAACCAAGATGTTCAAACACCTGATTGGCGGAACGGTGGAAGTTTACATTGATGACATGGTCGTGAAGACCAAGGAACCTGAAGGTCATCTGGCCGACCTAAAAGCAGTCTTTGATATCCTTAAAACATATCGGCTCCGACTTAATGTAGCGAAGTGTGCATTTGGAGTGGGATCTGGTAAGTTTTTGGGATACGTGGTGACTAGTAGGGGCATTGAGGCCAGCCCAGATCAGATTAAGGCCATCCTGGAATTGAAGAGCCCGACGTCGGCAAAACAAGTACAAATGTTAACTGGAAGGGCCGCAGCCCTGAATAGGTTCATAAGTAGAAGTTCAGACAAGTGCAAACCTTTCTTCAACTTAGTAAAGAAAGCCACAGATTTTTTATGGACAGAAGAATGCGAGGTCGCCCTGGCCGACTTGAAGAAGCATTTGACCACAGCTCCAGTTCTTTCAAATCCAGAACCTGAGGAGGAGTTGTTCCTGTACTTAGCAGTTTCAGAATACGCAGTAAGCGCAGTGGTAATCCGAGAAGAAAAATGGGAACAAAGGGCTGTTTACTATGTAAGCAAAACCCTGGCCGATGCAGAAACAAGATATCTACCCTTAGAGAAATTGGCACTGGCTTTAGTAATGACTTTAAAGAAACTGAACCATTACTTTCAGGCCCACAAAATTGTGGTGCTAACTGAACACCCCTTGAAGTCCTTGCTGCAACAAGGAGACCTGACAGGGAGAATAGCCAGACGGGTAGTCGCCTTGGGCCAGTATGACCTAGAGTACAGACCCAGAACAGCAATCAAAGGCCAAGTTTTGGCCGACTTCGTGGCGGAGTTCACGCCAGAATTTATCGAACATCGGGCTCCGTTGAGCCAAGATGAACGATGTCCAAACAAGCAAGGCGGAGCCCAACCAAAGGCAAAAGAACAAAGGAAAGAGGAAAAACTCAGACCCTACAGCATTTACATCGGCGACTCCTTTCGACTGTTTGTTGATGGGAGTTCAAACCGACAGGGAACGGGGGCAGGAGTAGTATTGATATCCCCAGATGGACAGGTACTAGACCAATCAATTCGTTTGGGGTTCAAGGCCTCAAACAACGAAGCAGAGTATGAAGCACTCATTGCAGGACTAAAACTGCCCGCAGCAATACAAGCAGATGAGGTAATAGTCTTTTGTGACTCACAACTTATAGTCAACCAGACAACGGGCGAGTTTGCAGCCCGAGATGAAAAGATGTCGGCCTACACAAAGGAGGTCATCAGGTTGGCAGCCTTGTTTCAGAACTGCCGACTACTCCAGGTTAGCCGAGATGATAACAGTCATGCCGATGCATTGGCCAACCTAGCTAGCGCAGTACAACCTGGAAAAGCAAGGACAATAATAGTTTACTTGTCTATCCCGAGCATCAAACCACTGACCATAGAGCGTAAAGCAATGTGTGTGGACATGGGACCAAGCTGGATGGATGCAATTATTGCATTCCTGAAAGAAGGAAAGCTGCCAGATGACCACAAGGAGGCACACAAGATCTGATTGAAGTCGGCAAGATTCAGTCTGACAGCAGAAGGACATCTCTACAGAAGATCTTTCACTGGACCCCATTTGAAGTGCGTACATCCTTCACAAGTTGAAGATTTTCTATATGAAATATATAAAGGAATTTACGGAAGCCACGCTGGGAGCAGATCACTAGCTCATAGGGTGTAACAACCCTCGCCATTGCTTACCGATTAATTACTGATTACTGTAAACCGAGACTAATTATGATGGGTAATTGAACCGATTGAAATACCAAGCTGATTGACTGAAATCTGGAACTGAATTGATTGAATATGTTAGTTAAATTGCATTTCTATCTGTTGCCTGTTTGATTATCTGTTTGTATTTTATGTTTAAACTGCAAATTGAAGGCCTTATCGGCGGCTGAATCTGAAATTGATTGGTGTTCTATGTTAATTAGATTTTATGTAATTTTATGGTGTAATTATCTGAAAAGTGATTTGGTATGATTAAATTAGATTAAATAAGTTAAATTGCATTGTTGGACTTATTTATCGAAATGCCACTCTAGTGGCCCACTATCTAGACTATATTTGAGCCACATTACACTTAAACAACACAATTTCATCAACCCCTTTTCTTGCACAAACCGACCAAGAGAAAGAGAGAGTGAGAGAATTGAGTTCAATTTGTTGATTTGCTTGGGGAATTAAAGAAATTGAAGGATAATTGTCTAATTGAGCCTCCATACCTTTAATTCAAGACTTAAGGTAGATTTCTTGCCATCTTGTTTATGTTTTGTGTTGACTCTTGCATGATCCATGAGCCTCTAGTGATTTAAGTCTAAAATTGGTCCTAATATGTTGAATTGGAGCTTAAGTCATGCATGCATGTCTATATTGATGAATTTTAAGATGAATTCATAGAAATTGTTACATGCATGTTCGTATTAGAGTTCTAGTGCATGAATTTATCATGTTTTGAAAAGATTGACTCATTTGAGCAAGTAAATGAAGCTTTGAATTGATTTAAACACTTGCATGTAACACATTCATCATGTCCTTGAAATATTGTTTGAAATCATGTTAAATTGATCTTCCTTTGGGGCTTTGATTTTACAATTGAGCTTTGAATCATGTTAAACTATGAGTTTTGAAGAGTTTTCTGGAAAATTAGCCCAAGAGGATTGGTTTTGATACATTGGAACTTGTTTTGAACTTGGAAGTTCAAATCTGGAAATTCCAGATTTTGGACTCCCGCTCGAGCGGGGAAAGTAGTGCTCGAGCAGGAAATTCGTGCTCCCAATACTTTGCACTGTTTTACAGTTCGCTCGAGCAGGGTAATTGGTGCTCGAGTGGGACCTTGTGTCTTACGCTCGAGCGGCTATCGAGCGCCCATCAAGCGTGATTTTCGAGCATCCGGTACTTTTTGGCATGTTTTACAGTCCGCTCGAGCGTAGTATTTTGTTTGCCTTCACGCTCGAGCGGGGTAACCTGCGCTCGAGCGGAACCCCTGTTTTCTGAAAATTCTGGAAATGCTTTTAAAAGTGCATCTTTGCATCCTCATTTCATTCTAGGCATTCTTAGGCCTAGTTTAAGGCATTTTAATGAGGATATAGATGTAGAACACACCGAGGCAATTAGGGATTAAGTTATTATCTTTCCCAACTGTGTAGCTTAGTGTGTGTTCAATCTGTTAACTGTGTAAGGTTGGCGACTGGACACGCGCTTTAGCTTACTGTAGCCTAGAACTCTGTGAGTAACAATTATGTAAAGATATGTTCAACTGAGAATGTTTTTCGACTATTTAACTGAACTATTTTCTGAACCGATACTGTTAATCAAATGAATGTATGTCCTATATTCGAATCAGACATTGTGGCATCCTTAGTAATCATCATATCGATCGTTATCATTCTAGAGAACTTTGTCGGTTCCCTTGTTGGAACCATTACTATTTACTGATTGATGGCTATCATTTCTCGCTTCGGTCTTTCAAGACCCATCTTGTGCTTTGGTCTTTTTAGACCTCATCGCTTCTTATCTTGCTATGCTAATAGATGTACCATATATATCAAGCATCTTGATCTTGAACAACTGATATACTGATTGAAATGAACTGTTTTCATTACTGTAAAGACATTCATTCTAAACCCCTTTATGCAATATGTTATTTACTGGGCTTTAAATCACTGTTTTTCTATATATGTAGGTGTTCAGGCACCAGACCGGAGTTAGGAGTGTGGGTTAGACTCCTTTTTGTCAAGCCAACTACTGTGCCTCACTGCAAGGTTCCGAGCTTGCCAAGTTTTGGCTTAGGGGTGTTTTAGTCCCCTGTTTGTCTCTGTATCTGTCTGGTTATCAGATGCATCAGATAGACTCATTACTGTTTAATAGGGATTAGGTCTCTGAACTGAATGATTGTATATATGTACATACTGTTTTGTCACTAATTATATATATCTATAAAAAGTCTTTTGCATACAGACTGTCACAGCTCATTGGACATTGTTTATTTACTGTTTTGGTTTCCACCATGCCCCTGTACTTTGTTTTACTGTATTACTGTTAAGTAGGCCTTCGATAATCTCGGATTATTGGCCGGTTACGGTGCTAAACCCATAGGGGTGGGTTTGGGCTGTGACATAAGGCTATTACCCAGGGGTATTGGTGGCCTTACATGCAGAAAGATACAGAAGCCTATGTGAAGAAGTGTGAAAAATGCCAAAGGTTTGCACCTCTGATACACCAACCAGCAGCAGACCTGAACCCAGTATCCAGTCCTTGGCCGTTTGCCCAATAGGGAATGGATCTTGTCGGATAACTGCCCCAAGCAACTGGACAAAGGAAGTACCTACTGGTAGCAACAGATTACTTCACAAAATGGATAGAAGCTGAGCCCTTAGCCAAGATCCGAGATGTGGATGTAAAGAGCATCATATGGAAGAATATAATCACAAGATTTGGGATCCTAAGAGCAATAGTCGCAAATAATGGAACACAATTTGACAGTAAGCTAATCAAGAGCTTCTACGCAAAGTTCAAGATCAAGAACTACTTTTCAACCCTAAGCTTTCCTGAAAACAATGGACAAGCAGAAGCATCCAACAAAGTTATCTTGGATGGGATAAAGAAGAGGCTGCAAGCAGCAAAGGGAAAGTGGGTGGATGAACTACCAAGTGTGCTCTAGGCATATCGGACTACACCAAGAAGATCAACAGGGGAATCCCCCTTTGCCATGGCCTATGGCACAGAAGCTGTCATTCTGCTAGAAGTCGGCATCCCTGGGATCAGAACCCAGGGAGTAGAGAACAGGACTAATGATGTACTCTTAGCCCGAGATCTGGACCTACTAGAGAAAAGAAGGGAGAGAGCTGCAATTCGGCTGGCAGCATACCGGCAGCAGCTTGCCAGAGCTTATAATAAAAAGGTCAACCCAAGGGAGTTTCAAATCGGTGACCTCGTCTTGAGGAAAGTCGTCGGCAACAAGAAGGATCCCAGAGAGGGAAATCTTGGCTCAAATTGGGAAGGACCCTACAGAATCATCTCAGTACTGGGCAATGGGGCATATCGGCTTGAAGATAATGAGGGCAAAGAGTTGCCGAGGCCTTGGAACACTTGCAATTTGAAATTTTTCTATCATTAGAATTTTTTGTCATTTTACAGAAGTAAATAAATAAAGTTTTTAGCTTGTTTATATATGATTGTGACTGCTAAAGATACATAATGTTGTTTCTGGAATACATGTATAATGAGAACCTAAGTGGAACATAGGTTCACATCAGGGGGCAGAGAGAAGAAAAATGGGTTTAACACTTGTTGAAACTTGAGAAAAGTTTATAAGTTGAAGTTAAACCGAGATGATGTTTAACACTTGTTGAAAATTGAGAAAAGTTTACAATTTGAAGTTAAACCGAGATGATGTTTAACACTTGTTGAAACTTGAGAAAAGTTTACAAGTTCAAGTTAGACCGAGACGATGTTTAACACTTGTTGAAACTTGAGAAAAGTTTACAAGTTCAAGTTAAACCAAGATGATATTTAACACTTGTTGAAACTTAAGAAAAGTTTACAAGTTGAAGTTAAACCATGATCATGTTTAACACTTGTTAAAACTTGAAAAAAAGTTTACAAGTTAAAGTTAGACTAAGGTTAAACACTTGTTGAAATTTTATGAACAAATTTACAAGAAGAAACCAAGGTTATGCCAAGAAAGGTACTTCTGTACTTGCCGAGGTAAATCATCAGTTTGTATAACCGAGGTGTGTCACCTCGAGAAGGTTGCACCAGGATTGAAGTGTGTATTAAAGATATGAAAAATATTCTAAGTATAGAATCATGCAAAAGCAGTAAAGAGAAGATAAAGATACAAGCATTCAAAGAAGGAAAGTTGTATTAACATTCAAAGGCACGTCGGCCAAAACTTACATTGTTTCAAAAAAGAAGAAAAAAAGCACAGTGCAAGGCACAAAACGAAGAAAAAAGGAGAACACAAAATTCAAGACTCCTCAGCAATAGCAGATGGTTGGGTGTGAAGTTCAGACGACTGCTGGGAAGATATCTCGGCAGCCTTCTCGGCTGCAAGCTTATCGTCGATTTCTTGAATGGTTACTTCGAGGCTCTTGTCGGTGAGAGGCACATCGGATGATGCTTTCTCAGGAGTAGCATCTTTGGGAACCTCTTCACCCTCCTCATCTTGAGTCAAGTCCAGGACTTGCTCATTCTGAGTAGGGGACTTGGCCCCAGCGGCTTCCTTGGACTTCCTCACTAGAACCTCCTCCTCAGACTCAAAATCATCATCGGATTGGCTTGGAGTAGGAGGGAATGGAAGGGGAAGGACGTCGGGGACTTCAAGCTTTTTTAGCAAAGTCATCCAACCAAGGGTAAAACCCTTGTTGCATGCTTGCTTTACTTGCCTTTCATAGTTTGCCGTGACATCGGCCACCCCCTCGTTGTACCCCTTCTGGTCGGCCTCTTTCAGCTCTGCATCTTTGGTGGCCAAGGCATCCTGGAGTTCTCTTTGGGCTTGGGCCATCTTTTCCTCAGACTCTTTCCTCTGGGCCTCAAGAACCTTGTTAATGGCCTCAGCAGCACCTGTTTTTTCATCGGCATCGTCCTTAGCTTTGATGGCAGCCTCGGCCTGGTCTTCCAACTTTTTCATTTTTAATTGTAAGCTTTTGTTAATCTTTTGAAGACTGGAGACCTCCCTCTTCTTTTCGGCCAGCTTTTCCCGATTCTCGAAAGATTGCACTGAGAAAGAATAGGCATGCTGGATCGCTTGAAAAAAAAAATAAAACAGAGCAGAAGTTATTACAAAATTTTCTAAAGTATAGAAAAGAAAGAAAAAAAAACGACCAAACAAAGACACTTACTTGAACGGAACGCTGAAGCATCAGAGCATAGTTCTCATATTCACTCAACTCGGCATTTCAGTCGAGATCGCCGGGAAAAAGTAGAGCGGTACTAAGGGCAACGCCGACATTAATTTCATCGGTGCTATCGCTGGCCATAACTGGCTTATCTTCCAGAGTAATTTTGGGGGCCCAAGGGGCATCGTGTTTTCGGGACCCCGAGGTGGCTGCAGAGGATGACCTCGGCCTTTTTGATCTTGGGGATTTGGATGGTTGTGTTTCAGTAGACCTCTTCTCGGAGATGGAGGTGGTTTTCTCACTTGAAGCCATTTTTGAAATTGGCAAAGTATCCTTAGTGTCAACCTGAGTCACCTTTGCTTTTGGTTGAGCCTTCTTTATTCTTTTCAACTTCGGAGGGGGCTGGGATTGCGCTGGTGGAGCGTCAATGGTTGATGGGATGTTGGCCAAGAGATCTTTGGCAATTGCTTTTTGACGGCCCATCTCGGCAGCAAAAACGGTTCGTCGCCGGCGTTGGCGTTAGGATATCGGGATCAGATATGGAGCCGAGGTTGACGGCTGCTCGGCTGGATCAGAAGTTGATCCTTGGTCTTGCCGAGATGTGGAGGCAGCTTGAGGAGTTACGGCGGAAGGAGGAAACAGACTCTTCTTCTTCTTCTTCTTCTTTGGGACGTCGGGAAGAACTGACTTATAAGAAGGAATAAAATTGAGGACCAGAGGGGCTCTCTATTTGAGGACTGGCAAATCCAACAGTTTTCTCAAGTCTTTACTGGGAAAGAAAGACTGACGAAAGCCCTTTGGTGGCTGAGGAAGAGCTGCAAGAAAAACAGACATTAGAAAACAAACAAAGTATTGAAGACTTTGAAAACAAGTAAGTATAAACACAGGGCTCTTACTATTGCCCTCTACAAAAACTGTTCGAGGAAGATGATAAAGATGGAGGTCCTCATCTGAAGCAAACTCCCAGTTCCCCGAGGCAATGAAGTAATCATCTCCAGTTCCCTTGTTGGAGTCTGGGAGGTCGGCTACGATTTTGTATTCTGTGGATCTCGGCTTGAGGTAGTAAACATAGCCCGTGTCTTTTTTGAGGCCACACATGGTGTAGCAATACCGGATATCGGCTAAGGTAACCCTAACGTTTTCTTGTTTGGCTAAGGCTATGATGCCATTAATAACTCGGTAGGAGTTGATCGCAAGTTGCATTGGGTTCAGTTTATAGTAGTGAAGTATTTCACGAAAAAGGATGTTGAGTGGGAGCCGAAGTCCGCACTCAATGAAGGCTACCACAGGGAATGGCATAGAATCAGTTGTAAGCATGATGGAGTCATCCTCCCCAGCCAACCTCAGATGGACGTTGGCAGGGATGGAAAACTCTCGCCTAAAGTATTCTAATTTTGTCGGGGTGTCTACCTTATGCTTCCACATACCCATGACGTCGGCTTAAATGGAGGTATCGGATTTCAGAAAGAAGTATTTTTTGAGGGTTTAAAGGTCCTCGGCTAAAAACCTCAAAATGTACTATGGTAAGGGTTTGTATGGATCTAGAAGGAATTCGTTTCAAATTTCCCTAGACAATTGTTTTGAATTCTAGGAACAAATCCCAAACCTAGATCTATGGGAACGAAGATTGAAGACACGAATCTGGAAAACAGAAAAGCAAGAATGCGCTTCAGAATCAAGAACAAAGATGGATTACCAAGAACATTGTAATTACAAAAGGGTATAAAGTCAAGAACAGTGGCAAAAGTGCATAAAAGTTGTGAGCAGTGCGTGTATTCAAGACATGGGCAAGGGGCAAAGTCGTGAAATAAACACGCTCAGATACATGATTCATGAATCAAATATTTGAATAAAACAGCAATGGCGACTAATGATAAAACAAAATTTCTTGGAGCACAACAAGAACTAAAACCAGGAGGAATGCTGACTTACTAGAGAAAAGAAGCCGATGTTGAGATCGCCGAAGTCAGAAGAACGGCGGCAGCGGAACAGATTAGCAAGAACCTCGCCGGAGGAAATGGACGGAGCAAGTTGTAGAGCTTTGGAAGCTTGAGCAATGGAGGATCTTAAAAGGAAAAGTTAGAAAGAGAAAAAAGCTTCAGACGCGAAAGTGAAAAGTGAAAAGATGGGGGAAAGAAACGAGTTTTGTCAAAAATTTGAAACGGCGGCAAAAAGGGCAATTAATGCGCCTGGAACAACGAATATGTCAAACGGCGCATGTAGGCACGAGACGACTTACAAGCGCGTACAGAATACGATCTGGTAAAGGGAAGACGCGTGGCTGAAACGGTTGAGTTATTTTGCATGACAACTCATACGCATGAAGGAAATCTGGGGATCTTTAATCTTTAAAGAGACATGTCGGCCTATATGATGATCTCGACTGCGAGACTTTAAACCGATGTATTGCCAGGAAGTTCTAGTATAGGTTCCATTACTTCAGAATGCCGAGGTAATAGAACCTAGGGGGTAGTTGTGGGGATATATTTTCTGAGTACCAAGATGTGGCCAAGGTGACGCTGACGTGTCAGCCGAGATGCCACGTGTCCTGGTCATGACGCTGAGGTGATCTCGGCAAGGTCGAGGTTATCTCCGAAGATATCAGAATCCGAGATAAGCGGATAAGGCACAAGAGTCCTAGATGATGAGTGGACTCAACCTGGATAAAGACAAAGCTTTTAGGGAGTTTGTCTCTATCTATTGAAGAGTCCTGGATAAGTACTGAGTTAAAGTCCATTGAAGCTAGGCTTCTATTGGGACAAGGATTGAGTTAACTATAAAAGAAAGGTACCCACGATGGGTCAAAGGTACGCAATTTATATTCTAAATAGTGAGCTTAGCACCATCGATTATCTTTGAGAGATATACTGACTTGATCGTCGGAGTGCCCCCGGATGGACGAACCACCGCCGGAATCTTCTCTTTTTGTGACAGGTTAGCCAGGTGTCATCTATTTTGTCAGTACTCTCCAGCTGAATATGGAGTTGGCAGTGTGGTCAGAAAATCACTCACACATGTGGGTATTCTAGTTCCTTCTCTTTTCCATATATCTCTCTTATTATCGCAAGATAAAATTAACAAAAAGTCAACATAATGTTAGAGATCATAAAAAAAATATTATGAAAGAAAAATGAGTGGTAGCTCGAGAAAGGTGGCTCGAACAGACAAAACGACGTCGTTTTGTCATTTTTTTTTTCTTTCTTTTTCTTTTTCTTGCTTCAATTTGTTTGGGTGGATAATTTTATTGTTTCAATTGCTTTCACAGAGGAGAGAAGAGGTGAGAGAGCGAAGAGAAGAGAGAAGAGAGAAGGAAGAGAGGATGAAGAGAAGGTGGCGTCTCTCTCTCTCGTTACCGGTGGCGGCGATCGGTGGCGGCACTGGTGGGTATCGCCTCTTTCAAACTCTACTTTCTTTTTTTTTTTCTTTTTTTTTTCTAGTTGATTTGGATCTGAAGATGGGGGGGAGGGGGAAATGTTGTTGATGATGTTGATGTTGATGTTGATGAAGAAGATTAGTTCATCAAAAATAAAATAAAATTTGTTGATGATGATGATGATGATGAAAATGATTTGGATCTGTTTTCTTTAGTATGAAATTTTTTTTGCTTAAAAAAAATAAAAATAATGACTTCATTATTTGGTGATGAAATTATGATGTTTTCTTTGTTGATGATCTGGATCAATGATCTGGTGATGAAATTCAATGATCTGGATCTGTTTTCTTTGGTGATGAAATTCACAAATCATGAAATTCAATGATCAATGATGAAATTTTTATTTGGTGATGAAATTCACAAATCAAGAGATTAATGATCTGGATCTGTTTTCTTTGTTGATGATCTGGATCTGTTTTCTCGGCAATTTTTTTTTTCTTCTTCTTCTACCTTTTCTTCTTCTTCTTCATTAGAAAAACGCAGAAAAAAAGAAGGAAAAAAAAAAAAGACACCAAAACGATGTCGTTTTGGTGTCGAGCCACAGACTTTTGGGCTACGAATCGGAACTGATTATGAAAATGATCATAAAAGATTCTCCACCTTTAAATTACACTTATAATAAAATATCACACACTAATCAAAAAATAAAAAAAAATTCGTAATATATTTCATGATATATTTTTCTTGATTCCTAACATTATTCTTAAGGATAACAACACAAAATCCATGCATGGAGAGGCAAAGGAATAACTCAAGTGGTAATAATCACTTTTACCGAATTAAAGATCTAGATTTCGAGTCTCACCGTCCTTTCTCTTAAGTTAGATTATCTATCTTTGTGTTGTAAATAATATAACATTCTCAATTTGTATGAAAAATAATAAATAATACACAGTAAAAATAAACGAATTTAAGAATATCTTTTATGCTCAAACCGAATTCATAGATCATGTGGGTGAATGACGTGTCTCCATTGATGTCTTCAAATAATTCTCAACAGTGGAATAGAACTATTAGAGAACTACCCACACTATTCATAGTATAAAGGTCATTATTTGTTTCTATGGAGAGAGAAGGAAAAATAGAGAAGCCTGTAAGAGATTGATCTGATACGGTTAAAATTAACTCTTACCATATAATACGTATATGATATGGGAGTGTTATAACTATCCACAATTCAATCTCCTCAACAAATGAGATAGTGTGCTAATCACACTTATCCCTAGGATAAGTTATTCTAAGTTTACTTTGACTGGATCTCTACTTATGGGTGTTAGGTCATGCGGACAACCCAATCAGGTATGGATTCTAAACCCGACCCAATTTCAAAAAAAAAAAAAAAAGCATGGATTTTACAAGATTTGTTATTGTGATCCACTTTTGAAAAATCATATTCATTAATATATTTTATATTACACAATATACTACTAGCCCAATTGACAATAAGGCTGTGTTTGGAATGATTTCTAAATTATGATTCTACCGCCACATTCCAATATGATGTTTAGATAGTATTCTCAAATCACATTTCCATAACATTTAGAAAACTCTACAGAAAATTCTGTGTGAGGCGCGATTTTCAATTTTTTTTTTTTTTTTAAATTTGGCCTAACTGGTCGTCCCACTGGATGTCCTATCGGACGTCCCACTGGTCGTCTGGCCAGTTGGCTGGAACAGTACAAATTATTTATTTATTTATTTATTTTTGCAATTGACATATGTTAATTTTTATATATTTGAAAAAAATATTTTTCGAATTTTTTAAATTTTTTTATGCGTTTTAATAAAATTTTGAGTTGTATATTTGGTTATGAGTTGTAAATTTTTGTATCAAATATCATGTCACATCAAAAATTCTCCACTCAATTCAAAAGTCTTTTCAAAACTCTTTCACCAAACAAATTTTTTACACTGAAATCATAATTCCAAAACTCACAAACTCAAAATACAACTCCTACTCTCAAATCATAGTTAAAAAGCTCTACCAAACGCAACTTAAATTTTTTATGTCCAATTTTATAATTCCCCCTCAATAGGTTGACAGAAATATATATATATACATATATATTATATGTTTTTTATGTCTCCTTTTTTTATTTAATCTCTGTATTTCTCCGTATTTCTAGATTTATTGCAAAATTAGGGACAGAGATCCCAACTCCTATACAACCCTCTCTCAAACTTGAATCCACATCTAATTCCTTATCTCATTGTCTGGTGAGTGATGTAGTGAGATGATGATGGACAAAAGAACTAAGAAATTATTACAATTAAAATTAATAATGAATACTAAACAAACTATGCTCTATTTTGTGGAGCACAAATTTTTAGCTTCAACACCATGTCGATCCATCTCTTATGACTTTAGTAATTTAATTAATAAAATTAACCTTTTTTAAGACAACTTTAAAATCATCAACCTTAAATAAGTTGAGCAAACTCAAACGTGGTTGTCTGTGTCCAGCACACCTTGTTTCTTCATGATTTTGTGTACCATAAATGTTACATGTATCACCTCCATTACTAATTCAGCCAAAATTAATTAAGAAGCTTATACATAAAATCAATCACGAAATCAAATAAAAGATTTGTATTTAATTCTATAATTGATTTCTATATAAGTAGAAGAACTAAAAAATTAATGCATCACCCCCACCAAACAGATCAAATTATGAATTTAGTACTAACTAGAAACTAATATTTGCAAGCCAAAATACAAAGAAGCAATCTTGTTCATGAAACTCCCGTCGGAGCATGTGACCAGGGGTCACGTGCCCCTCCTGGATTTTGGAAATTTTTTTTTACAAATATAAAAAATAAATAAATAAAAAATTACAAAAATATTATTAGAGTGAAATGTCAATGACATTTTAAAAATTATATAAACAATAATGGTTGTTTTGATTGAAAATGAAGAGAGTATTATAAATAAACTATATTAGTTATGAAATTTTTAAAAATGTAACGACGATGTCATTATTAGTGATATGCAAGTATAAGTAATTTCACTATAAAGATATGAAATTTATTAGATTGTTAGTTACATTTGACATGTGAGGTTCACTAGTTATGCGTTTATTTGCCATTAGTGGGTGATGTTACATACTAGTGATGACGTTGTATTACCATTATATTGAATTTTTAATCAAATTTTGTATCAAAAAATAATTTATCGTTATATAATTTATTTTAAGGCTTATATCCATATTTTTTTTTGTATTGTCCATGATACACTAGTTATAAATAATATTTTTTTTTCTTGATGTTTCCTGAAATCAATCGTAAAAAATTTACGTGAAATATTTTTGTAAAAATTATTATAATTAGTAAGTGCCCCCTCTAAATTAATTTTCTGGCTCCGCCACTGAGTACAAGTTTTGAAAAAGATCACGTGTAAAATGCATAAAGACAAGTAATAATGCGATTGATTGGGACGCAACATGGATAGAATAGAAATAAAAATGCAGTAAGATAAGTTTGTAGTGTGCCGTCCCTGTTTTAATCAACAGGTAGCAACGCAAAATAATTTGCCATCTTTAGGATGGCAAATACTAATAAGAGTAAGCGAAGATACATATGTGAGAGTTTTAAAAATAAAAAAAAATAAAAAAATGTGAGAAATAGAGATGTGAACAATGAGAGATGTATGTAATATTTTAGTGTGACACTAACAAGACCATATGAAAATGTGATGTTTGAAAAACATATGAATCGTGTATTTTTAATCCGCATAATTCAAAAGGATAAACATAAGGGGTTAAATGAGACTCCAATTTGTGGATGATATGGTGTACAAACATTTTGGTACATGGTATAGTACATACATTTTGGTACATGGTATAGTACATTTGCACATGTTATCTAACTTCATGGCAATTCAAAGGCCACCTTGTACCAAACCACTGGTTCATAAATGACACATGGTTTGGAGACATTACTGATTAATGAGCAAGATGTGAAACCTAATTTTATCAAACGAGTAGAATTTCACAAGAGGACACCATTAGAGATACATGTAGTAGGTTTGGTTAAATTTAGGTCACCCAAACTTTAGGCAAAACCCCACCAGCATTAGTCCTTGTTTATCCTCCTAAAAGATCTTATCCACACCTTTTTATCTCAACAAAAAGTATTTTCTATAAACTGTCATCCATGAAAAACAAATTCTTTTTTCTTTTTGTGTTTGATGTAATTGTGGTGGGGTGCCAAGTGCGGTGTCGGTGGCCAAAGCAATGTGGGGAGTGGATGATGACAATGGTGATATTGTCTATATAAAATCTAAAATACAGTTTTTACTTTTTAAAAGTAAAAGATATTTTTCATTTAAAAAAAAAAAAAAACTTTATTTTGAGACTTAATTTCACCATATTAAAAAATGCGAGAAAAAAATTAAAAAAAATATTTTTCACTAAAGGCATTGTCCAAAGGAATGTGTTACTTTTGGCTGTAGCATAGCCAACTTACAAGGCAATTTTTTTTTACAAGAATTACACATATTTGCCAAAACAATCCATTTTTTAATATTATATATGTATAAATTAACAAAATTCAATTTTTATAATTTGCTATAATAATTATTTGAAGTTACTTTTTTTTTTTTTTTAATTCCATTGAAAATTAAGAAAAACATAAACAATTAAAGTAGCAATACAACATAATAGAGGCCTAGTCCCTCACAGAACTAACACCAATCATATCCTCTATACTCAAAGCTCTAACATCTTCTGGTGGATCTTCCACATTACTACATGTTCATCTTGAGCCACTCCCATGTTGGCCAATTTGTTAGCAACTCTATTGCCTTCCCTCAGAGTACACCCAACAGTGCACTTGCATTGTTTCATCAGAAATTTTGCATCCTCAATGATGGCTCTGTAAGGGGAGTTATGGCTTGGACCATTCTAGATTAGATCAATAGGCTGTACAGCATTAGTCTTTATCTCCACATTCATTTTGCCTTTTTGGAAGAGAATTGTGAGTCCCCCTATAGATGGCCTATATTTATGCTTCCACACTTGAACAGTGCCCCAGTTTGTCGAAATAACCCCATATCCATGTGCCAGCTTTATCTCTCAAGAGTTCTCCTAACCCTGCCAGTCCAGGGTCACCTTTGAGCAGCTATTAGTGTTGAGTTTGAGTTTGCCTGCAGTAGGAAAGCATCAATTACTTATTCTAGGTAATGATGTGTTAGGGTGGAGAGGAGATTGGACAGCCTCCTCAATCTCATGAACGTAGTCCCGAATGTTCTTGAGACTAGCTTGAATAGGATGGTTAAAGTTTTCAAAAACCATTTGATTACGATCTTTCCAAATCTGCCAAAGAGTGACAATGAAGAAAAGGTACCATTTTGTTTTAAGAAACAAGTTTTTGTTTTTCATGTTAGAAAACACCCATTCAGCTAGAGGTTGTCTACAACCCTCCTCCCATCATCTGAAATCCTTGAGTTCAACCTAGATATCCCTTGCTTTAACACAGTCGCTAAGGAGATGGCTTATATCTTCACTGAAAAGACCACACCTGGGACAGAGGTTAGTAGAAGCCATATTCCTCCTAAGCCTCATTCGGTTGGTTAGTCGTCTATCTTTCAAAAAATGAGCCAAAGGAAGCATTTCAACTTTTGAGGGGTTTTAATCTTTTATGAGCATTTCCAATCTCTTCCATTAGTATCATAGTTAGCAATAATTTTGTAGGCAGAAGCTGTAGAAAAATTACCCCCAGATGTTCATATTCAGGTAGGAGCATCTGTATAAGTCACAAACCTGGGTCTATGACCCTTGAGGATCTCTTAAAGGTCTTGTTGGATGACTATGTTAGCTATGACTTCAGTATTCCAATTTCCTTCATCCTCCAGAAATAGGTTGACTTTGTCACCCTCATTAACTTGGGGGGACTTATAACTCTGATCTAGAGGTTTCTGACCACACCACCAGTCATTCCATAAAGAGATGGATTCCATATTTCCCACATTCCATTTCACACCCTTTCTAAGAATGTCCCTATTTTTGCAAATATTTCTCCAAGTGTGAGATGCTCTCCTCTCCATAGGCCAATTGTATATATTGTTATTTCTTAGGTATTTATCTTGAAGCACTTTACATGAGAATTTGTTGTTATCACTTAAGACTTTCCATCTCAGTTTAGTAAGAAGTGTTGCATTGTTATCTCTAGCTTTTCTAATGCCAAGACCCCCCACTTCTTTAGCTCTACAAACACTGTCCTAGCTTACCAAGTGAACCTTCTTGTTGTTTTCAGTATCTTCCCAAAGGAAGTTTCTGTTAGTCCTATCAATCTCATCACAAAGTTTCCTAGGCAGCTCCATGGTTTGCATGCTATAACTGGGGATGACAGAGGTAATAGATTGAATGAGACTAATTCTACCAGCTAAGGATGGGTTTTTTGCCTTCCACCCTAAAAGTTTGGATTTTAATTTCTTAAGGTACTCATTAAACATGCTTTTGTTGACTCATTTGTGGAGAAGTGGGGATCCTAGATACTTGCCAAGATCCTGAGTGAGGGGAATGCCACATTGAGAACTCAAGGATCTAGCTTGGCTACAAGGGATGTTAGTAGAGATAAAGAGTTTGGATTTCTGATAATTAATCTTTTGATTAGATACTTCACAAAATTCAATCATACTAGTTGTTAGTTACACAGTTCATAATCAACTCAACCCAACTATCATAAGATTAAATTCATGAAGGGTATCTCTGATAAACTCCTAGGAAATCCTATCATAATCAATTTTAAAAATCAAACCACCTCTTTTCCCTTTCATGTGTCTCAAAGTATGAAGAATCTCTTGAGTGATAATGATATTATCCATAGTATTTCTCCCAAGAATAAAGTTGCTCTGGTTTGGGCTAATAAGTATGTCCAGGAGAGGTCCAATTCTTTCCACAATAAGCTTGGTAATGATCTTATAGGGGACATTGTAGAGACCTATGGGTCTAAACTACTTGATATTATTAGGGTTCTCCATTTTTGGGATCAAGACAATAAGGGTTTCATTAACTCTATTCGGAACTTTTTTGGTTTGGAAGCAAGCTTTAACCAAGTCACACTCAGACTGGCCCACAATGTTCCAATATTTTTGATAGAATAAGGCTTGAATATCGTCATTGCCTGGTGCCTTAAAGGCTCGTATACTTTTAATAGCTTTCAAAATTTTAGTATTAGTTATGGGCTTCAACATAGCCTCATTATCCTCTTAAGTAAAATGAGTTGTGGCAATATTTCCCCAATGATCCAAATGCTGAGTATCTTCAAATTTGAAGAGATTGGTGAAGTAATCAAGGATATTCCTCTTAATTCCCTTTTGGTCAGTAACCCAATTACCATCATTTATCCTTATGGGCATTGATCTTATGTTTTCTTCTTTTGGTAATAGTAGAGATGTGGAAATATCTAGTGTTTCTATCACTAAATAAAATGTTCCTAGACCTGGATTTTTGGAACCACAATATTTTCTCTTGAAAAAGAGTATCATTATAAGATTTAATGAGCTCTTTCTCAAGGGTGAGCAAGCTGTGAATACAAGAATTGATCAAGGCTCTTTGGATGTCTTTAATCCTAGCAAGAAGGTTTCTTTTCCTTTTAAAAATATTTCCAAAAACCTCTTTATTCCACTTCTTAACTCTGATAGTGAATTCAGAAATGCAATCCATAAGTTTATTATTCATGTCAGTCCTAGAAGATTTAATAACATTAAAAAGACCAAGGTGTGACATCGAAGCAGCCTTGAACCTAAAAGGTCCACCAAGAGGGTTAAGAGAGTGCATACCTTGGGTGTAAACTACAAGAGGGGAATGGTCAGAGTATGTTCGGAGCACTCTTACAGTTACTTCACGGAACATGGTTCTCCAGTCTTCATTGCACAGAGCCCTATCCAACCTCTCCATAATATTAGCAAGCCCTTATCTGTTGTTTGTCCAAGTCATTCTAGGACTTAAGCTTCCCAAGTCTATCAGATTATAGTTATTAATTCTTTCAAGGAATTTCTAAGGCCTAGTTGAACTCTAGTTGGTTGAAAAGCTTCTTCTTTCGCACTGACTTGTATAATCATTGAAGTCTCCTGCCACCAGCCATGGTTTTTCCATAGTATCCACCACCTCTTCAAGTTCATTCCATAGAGCCTCCCTCAACCTAGGATTTGGGCTAGCATAGACCGTAGCTAGAATCCATTCCTCATAATGGTAACATGGATAGCTTGGGGGCCAACTGATGAAGCTCTAACATTGATATGTTTAGTATCCAAATTGTCCAAATCCCACATACTCTATTAATTAGGTCAACAATAGTAAAGGCTGTAAAACCCAAATGATTGAAGAAGTTTCCCATTTTGCTGAAAGCCACTTTGGTCTCCATAAGGATCAAAATTTCAGGTTTATGAGAGCGAATGATCTCCATAAGGTTACGTTTAAAGGTTTTATTGCCAGCCTTGCGGAAATTCCAAAAGAGTAGTTTTAGCAAATCCATAGAAGGAGAGAAAATGAATGAATCAGTTGCCTATTCTTTAATAATTCTATATATCCACCGATGGTCGTTCTCCACTACTCTCATGGAAGCCATCTGCATTGCATGGAATGGCTTCATTGGGTTGCTCTCCCAGCTTGGTTCTATTGTCAGTCGGATTTGTTCTATCCACTAGACGAAAGTGACGAGGTAAAGTGCTTCGTTCTGTGGCTCTAACAAAAATCCCATTGCACTGGTTTGCTTCAAGTGTTCTTGCACCTCTAACCTGGGCTCCTCTGAGATCAATTGTTCTAGCTTCTCCATCATTCAAATCACCTAGGTCAAGAGGTACTGATTCTCTCTTCCGGTGGTCTCCAAGATTAATATTAGGGGATATATTAGGTATTGGGAACACCACCTGACTTTGTATTTGAGTTGCCTCTACCATGGTTAAGTCAACTTGACGTGAGGAATTTGTCAAAGCACAAGTTGTAGCAGCTAAGTTTGGTTGTGGCTGATGGGTCATTGGTGCCACTACAACAAAAATGACCTTTTACAACACCACATCAACGACTTACAATAAATGCACGTCGTAGTTTCTCACTTTTACGACTTACTTTTTTCGCATGTCATAAGTACTTTTCCAACCACGACGTTTCTATTGCGTAGGCTGTGAATGGTAATAAGATAATTTTTTTACGGCTTGCAATGTATGCCGTAAATAATAAAACTTTCTACGATGTGCATATGGCGTGCCGTTAACACATCAATTATACACAACACACATACGTCAACCGTGAAAAGTATTTCACTTTTCACAGCACACAAAACACTCGCCGTTAAAAGTTTTACACTTTTTATGACTCACATTATGCCTGCCGTTAAAAGTATTACCTTTTTACGACGCACCATGCATGTCGTGTATTGTATGTTAAAAAAATTGGGCGCCAAGGTCAAATTTTCTGCCGCCAAATTCAACCAAAAGAAAAAAAGAAAAGAAAAAGAAGAATTATACATCAACGGTTTGGCTTCTGATTGATTCTAATCATCAACCATTTGAAGGGTTTCAATCTCTATTCCGCGGCGACGGAGAAGAATCAGACGACGCCAATTGCGACAGCGGCGGTGGAGCTGCTAGTACAGCCGTCGGACAGCGGCGGCGGCGTTAGAACTTCTTGTGACAACGATTACGAGCCCGGCGAGGTTCGTCTCCGATCGATTCTTCGATAACCTAGTCTGTCTTTGCTTCTACATCTTATATATATATGCTATTGGTATCATATTTCCCTAATTTATGCTTCTGAATCGTTTCCGTATCTGTGTTGTTTTGCCTCTAAATTTTTTTGTAAACCCTTATCTCTGCTTATCTTATATATATATATATATATATATATGCCATTGTTATCATTCCCTAACTGTAACAACCCTCGTACTGATTATCAATAAACTACTGAATTAGCTACTGGTTACCGCTAAACTGAACTGATAATGACTGATAATTGAATTAACTGAAGTACTGAATAGACTGATTGAAATCGAAACTGAAATTGAATAAGTTTATCTATTGAATTGCATATTGCATCTGTTTGATTGATTGATTATCTGTTTGAATTCATATGTTTAAACTGCTAATTAAAGACCTTATCGGCGGCCGAATTAGGAACCATTTAGAGTTTTGGAATCAGTAGAATATTTGTGATTTAATGGTATATTTATCTGAAAATCGATTAGGAATGACTAAATTAGATTAAATTAAGCTAGTCCAAGAGTTTGATTTAATTACGATCTTGCCATGGTGAGTGGCCACTACCTAATCATCTTTGAGCCTTGTATACACTTGAACATATTCATTTCATCAGCCTTTCTTCCTTACTCTAGCCGACCAAGAAGAGGTTAGGGAGAGAGAGAGAGAATTGACTTAGTCTTGTGGAATTTGGCTTGGATTGCTTGGAATTGAAGTGTGAATTGGCAAATTGGAGCTCTTAAATCTTGAATACAAGACTTAGGTAAGGAAATCCATCTTTTTCTTGTTGTCTTGAGCTTCATCTTGCATGTTCTAGGCTCCATTGTAGAATCAAACCATGATTTAGTGCTAAGAGGTTGAATTATGCTTGAATTCATGCATGCATGGCCATTTTGGTGCATGTTGAAGTTGAATTCATGTTGGAATTGTACATGCATGTCCATGTTTGAGCTAAAGTCCATGTTTTCTTTTTGTTTTCCAATTATTGAGCTCATTAGAGCAAGATTTGAACCTTGAATTTGGTTAAAAACTCATGCATTGCATGTTTGGAAATTGTTCTTGAAAATGGGTTTGAATGTTGAATTTAGTTGACTCACCTTTGGGGCTTGAATTCATAAATTGGCTTTTGAAACTTGTTATACATTGTTTTGGGATGTATTTTCCAGAATTTGGGCCCAAGAGGTCGAGAATTGTGTTGAGAATGCTTGGTTTGAGCTTGGAAGGCAAATCTGGAAATTCCAGATTTGGCTTCTTCGCTCGAGCGAAGGATTCCTCGCTCGAGCGACCAACGTTTCCTCTGAGCCATGCTCGAGCGAAGGATTGGTGGCTCGAGCGTTAAATCGAGCATCGATACTTTTCTTGTTTCATCAGACCGCTCGAGCGAAGGATTGTTCGCTCGAGCGAAGCCTTTGATTTTGCAACCTCGCTCGAGCGAAGGAAGGCTCGCTCGAGCGAGACCCCTGTTTTCAGCAACTTTTGAAAAGCGTCTCCCAACTGTATTTTTGCATCCTCATCCCATCCTAGGCATCCTTAGGCCTAGTTTAAGGCATCTTAATGAGGATTTAGACATAGAACCACACCGAGGAAATTTAGGGATTTAATTATCATCCTTCCCGACTGTAAAACTTAGTGTGTGTTCTATTTGTTAACTGTTTAGGGTTGGCTCTCGGGGACGCGCTCTAGCTGCTATTAGCCCAATCTCTGTGAGTAACGATTGTGTAAAGATATGTTCAAAATGGTTATCTTTTGAATCTTGAATGAATCATTTATCGAATTGATATTATTCTTGAATGAATGTATGTCTGATTCGAATCAGACATTGTGACATCCTTAGCACTTCTTTATTCTTTATTCTTTATTCTGAGCTCTGTCGGTTTCCTTGTGGAACCATCTGTTTCTTGATTGATAGCCATCATTCTTGTTGGATGCAGTTAAGACCCGGTCCTTTGGACCTACCGTTTATAGGCTAATGGGTGTACCACATACGGTTGATTGATGAAATCTTGAAAGATAAAATCTTGTTTAATGAACTGATTTCATTACTGTAAGGACATTCATTCATAACCTCTTTACGCATTATGTTATTCACTGGGCTTTAGCTCACTGTTTATATATATATGTAGGTTCTCAGCAGCCAGACCGGAGCTAGGAGCGTGGGTTGGTCCCCAATTTTGTCAAGCCAGCCTATGTGCCTCACTGTGAGTTTCTGAGTTGCCATGCGATGGCTTGGGGTGTTTTTATTGTCCCCACCTGTCTCCTCACTGTTTTGTACTACCGTATAGACTTTTTTCTACTTACTGTACTGTTATCGAGGGATTAGGTCCCCGTACTGAATGTTTGTAAATGATTGTATAGATTGTACTGTTTTGAACTGTATGAATGCATAAAAATGTTTTTGGGCATACAGATTGTCACAACTCAATGGACACTAGTTATTTACTGTATTGGCTTCCGCCAGAATACTACTGTTTAAGCTATTCTTGTTTAGCGGGCCTTGATAATCTCGGATTCTTGGCGATTCTGATGCTAAACCCATAGGGTCGGGTTTGGGTCGTGACACTAACTTATCTTGCTTCTGAATCTCGGGTAATATGAAACCAAGATTGGAAATACCACTTTTATCTGAAATTAGTTTTTAGTTATGTCAGGTGACTATACTTACAACACCTCCATGATAAGCTATTTTATCTGGCTTATCTTTGACTAATATTTTGAGATTGTATATATCTAAATGTTCACATATTTTAGTTATGCCAACCATTTTGGAACATAAATTGTACAATGGTAATAGGTCATTTGTTTTAACATTGCTTTTTGCTTTCGAGACTTTCTGGATCATCTCCCTAACGCTCATAAAAGTCGTATGATGTCATGGGCCCCTGCATTTTTTAGACGAGTCTCACGTGTGTGGAATAACTTGTTTATCTACAAGTGTACTGTAAGCATATCTATATTCAAATGGTTGTGTTGCACAAGTCCCATGAGACTTGGACCCAACCATGGAATTTGTTAAGATATATTAGGTTAAATCCTCGGTCTTCCATTCATATATGTCAGTCAAGACCTCTGTTTTTGATGATCACCTACTATTGATACAAAATCACAAGGTGCATCTTCTTGTAAAGTATGAGTGGTTCAAGGTGAGTGTTATACCCACGTTGGTGGTTCAGGCTTGTCAATTGTGAAGATCAGCTCCTTTTCCGACTCTGGTTTGGTTTTTGAATTTTTTTTGATTCTATGTGCTGGTATTGTATTCCATGTGGGCTGGTTGCACAGTGTATGTGTTAAAGGTTGGGCTGATGGGGCGAATTGATTATTTAACTGGGCTATCATTTTTAATGGGCCCACCGTGATTGTTATGTATTGAAGAAGAACTACTGGGCTGCTTTGGTGGATTAAGGGGCCTTTTGAATTATAGTGGGATTTCTCAAATTTTTGGTTGAATGTGGTTTGGGTCAATGATGTGAACCTGAGCTTGATTTGGATCAATTATATGCAGGGGTTGGTAAAATTTGGTCTGTGAGCTATGGATGGAGTTATGTTGGGCTTTGGGCAGAAATTGGTTTTAATTTTTTTAGCCATGTTTGTTCACTTGTTTAGTGGGTTGTTCAACTAATTTTGTATAATTGCCCATATATCTTCCCCAAGTATCTATCTATTTTTTTTTTTTTTTTATGGTAAAGGGTACTTAGGGATAAAAAATGATATATGGACAACTTTGTAGTTTATTTATATTTTCTTTTGTTGGGTACCCTGGTGATACGAGGGTGTTATAATTAGTTATTTTGTATTAGTTTTTCCCTTTTGGGGGTATGAGATTTGTGGTATTACTTGGGATATGCCCCTTGCAAACGTGTAAATTTTTGTCTTTAATTTATGACTTACCCACCCAAAAAAAAAGGTAGATATGTAGGTATGGTGTGTGATGTGTAGAGGAGTTTGGAAATAGTCATGTTCTTATTTCAGCTTACTTGATTTTCCTAAGGGGAATATGGAGTTAGGTGTCTTGTTTCAAGCTGTGTTGGAATTGGATGTGTCCTTTGTTCATGTATCTTTCTCTGCAAAATTGGTTTTGTTTATAGGGTTGAACCTTTGACATGCTTACAAGTGCTATAGTGTGTCAACCTACTTAACTTAATTGTATTGCCTTCTTTTTTGTTATGTGAAATTGCTGTTTTTGTATTATAAGATCATTCTTAATGTAATTCTTCCATATCCAATATGAGAACTCTATGCATACACAAATATTTTAATACATGTGTGTCTTTATATGAAATTTGTATTTGTTCAATTCATTTCTTAACGGGGTTTTAATTTTTTTTAAATAAATTTTTGGGTTAATTTGATTATTTGATTTAAAAAAAAAAAAAAGGTCAATTAATGGTGTTTGATTACAATTCTAGATTCTACATTATTTGAAACTCTAAAATACCATCTTAGTGTATTTGCTAATCATTTTGAGCATTGATGCATGTAACTAATGTTAGTAGTTTTTGTGGATGCAATTTGTTAGCAAGTGGAAAATTCAAGATGGACAAAACATGGGTGCATTTTCCAAGGTTTATTTCTAAACACAACCATAAATATGCTTTCAAATGTCAAGTTACTCATTTTGTTTGGATGGAATTAATAATAATTTAAAGTTTTCAGAGTATCGAATGAATATGTGGATTGAGCGAGAAAATTTGTCAACATGGCTAAGGCAAATTCAGGGAAACTTGATATGATCATATGCCCTTGTGGAAGTTGTCGAAACCTATCACAACAACATTGTGATACTGTTTTCGAGCATTTGGTCATGGTAGGGATGGATCCTAAATATACGTCATGGGTTCTTCATGGGGAACGACTAAGTGAATCTGTAGAAGTTCAAGACAATGTTGAAATTCCGGAGACATATAGGCTGTTTAGAGATGCTTATGCACACAATGATCCCATTTTGCAACCTACAAATGAAAGTAGAGAGAGGGAGTTCACACGAGCATTAGAAGATGCTGAAACTCCTTTATATCTGGGTTGTACAAAGTACACAAGCTCTCAGCAATTGTTGCTTTATACAAGCATAAAGCTGTGCATGGGGCATCTGATAAGAGTTTTGATGAAAATTTGAGAATAGTGTCTGACATGTTACCAGAAGGTAACACACTTGTGCAATCTATATATTCAGCAAAGAAGTTGCTTAAAGCATTTGATCTTGGGTATGACAAAATACATGATTGTGTCAATGATTGTTGTTTATTTAGAAAAGATTTACAGCATATGGAGGCATGCCCGAAATGCAATTGTTCACGTTGGAAAGTAGATAAACGAACTACAAAGATTAAAAAGGGGGTTCCAGCGAAGATGTTGCGTTATTTTCCCATAATTCCAAGATTTAGAAGAATGTTCATGTCACAAGAAAAAGCAGAACAATTGACTTGGCATTCCACTCACAAAAGTCAAGATGGAAAGATACGACATCCAGTTGATTCGTTGGCATGGGATACAATTGATCACAAGTGGCCCTCTTTTGCATCGGATCCACGAAACCTCCGACTTGGTCTTGCAACAGATGGATTCAATCCCTTTGCAAATCTTAGCTCAACGTACAGTTGTTGGCCAGTGATGTTAGTGACTTGTAATCTTCCTTCATGGTTATGTAGGGCAAAGGAAAATATAATGTTGACATTACTTATACCGGGACCAAAGCAACCAAGGAATGACATTGATGTGTATCTGCAACCACTTATAGAAGACCTACAAGAATTATGGAATAATGGTGTGGCGGTCTATGACGCAACCAGCAAGGCTATGTTTAATTTGAAGGCTATGTTGATGTGGACAATAAATGATTTTCCAGCTTATGGGAACTTAGTTGGATGTGCCACAAAAGGGAAAGTTGCATGTCCTGTACGTAGCATTAACACATGCTCGCAGTGGTTGAATCACAATAAGAAGACAATGTACATGGGCCATAGGTGATTTCTATCTCCGGATCATCCATTTTGAATGAAAAGAAGTTGGTTTGATAGAAAGAAAGAACTTGGAAGGAAGCCTAAACCATTGAGTGGATCTGATGTGCTACATACAGTGAGGGACATTGAAACTAATTGGGGAAAAACTGCAAAGGAAAGGAAAAGAAAAAGGGCTCAGATCAAAAAGAAAAACGACCAAAAAGAGTCAGATTACGTCCAACCATGGAATAAAAAGTCCATATTTTTCAATCTACCATATTGGGATGTAAATCCTTGGAAAGTAGGATTTCATATTCTTTTGTTTATCGTTAGTCTTAGTTAAACTTTTCCTTCTAACTTTTTAAATAATAAATCTTTTGTTGATGTTACAGGCATTCCTTTTACGTCATAACTTAGATGTGATGCACATCAAGAAAAATGTTTGTGAAAGCATTTTACGCACACTGTTAAATGTTAAGGGGAAATCAAATGATTCGGGGTGGGCGCGGGTCGGTTGCGGCCATAGAACCTCCAATCCGCCATCCGTCCGCTAGATTGGCGGATTAGAGAAAATCAATCCGCATCCGTCTGCCAATCCGGCGGATGTGGATTGAGCGGATTGGCGGTTTGGCGGATGGATGCGAATCGGTTTGGCGGTTTAAAGTTTTCTAAATTTTCAACATAATTCAACTTGTGCACTTCCTCAAAAAAAAAAGAAAGAAAGTATTACAGTCAATGACTTAAAAAGTATTACAATCACTGTATGCCTTATCTAAAGAAAGAAAGTTTAAAATTTTAGAATATCACGATTACTGCATGCCTCATCTACATATTACAATCACAGTATGATTCATCCACATAAAGTATTACAATCTGTGATTCTTAAAATATAATAACAATTCAAACCACCAAAACCATGAACAGAGCAGTAGCAGAGATTGTATGTCTTTGTATTGTTACATCTATATATGTTTTTTAAAACAAAAACCAACCATCATATATCATATTTTCTATTTATTATTTTTAGAGTTAGATTTAAAAACAAAAAAATATAGATAAATAATACGTTTATTTTTTTCAATTCAAAAAATATATTCAAATTGAAAACTTTTTTTCAACAGAATATTTACTCTTTTTCAATTGAAAACACAAATATAATATTTAAACAAATTGAAAACACAAAGTCTTATAAATTACTAGGGGTGCTCGCGATTTGGTGGTTTGGCGGTTCGGTTGCGGCCAAAGAAATCTCAAATCCGCCATCCGTCCGCCAAATTGGCGGATTGGAGAAAATCAATCCACAACCGTCCGCTCGTCATCACGCATCCGTCCAAAATGCAGCGGATCGGTTTGGTTCGGTCAGTTTTGGCGGATCGGTATATCCGCTGCTCACCCCTACAAATGATGGTCTTAAGGCTCGTAAAGATTTGGCAGAAATGGGAATTAGAAGTGAATTGCATGCAAAGGATAAAGAATCCCATTTTTACTTGCCACCAGCATCACATACACTTTCCAAAGATGAGAAGAAGATTTTTTGTTCTAGGTTACATGATTTGAAGTTGCCTGATGGTTATAGCTCAAATATTGCTAATTGTGTTTCATTACAAAAGTGCAAGTTAGTTGGACTCAAGTCACATGATTGTCACATCCTGTTTCAACAATTGTTATCAGTCGCATTGAGAGGACTTTTGCCAAAAGGACCAAGGAATGCGATATTCCGAATGTGCTCTTTTTTCAATCAGTTATGTCAAAGGGTGATTGATAGGAATAAGATAGAACAACTTGAAAATGATGTTGCTGAGACATTGTATATGTTAGAAAGATTCTTCCCTCCATCATTTTTTGATATTATGGTACACTTAACAATTCATATAGGGCGAGAAGCTCGCTTATGTAAACCAGTGCAGTTTCGTTGGCAAGACATTTTTAGGACAAAAAGATGGATTGGGTATAATGCCTAAGAGAGTGTTAACCCTTTTTTAGCATCAGTGTTTTTCCATTCTCCCTTAGGTTGGGAAATTAACAAAAAAATTAATCAAAACTATTCCATTTCAATGCCATGATTTAAAAGCTGTCAAATATTTATCTTATTTATCCAGCCAACTAAACCACCCTTGTTTATCTCAAGGCCTGTTTTTGGACTAAGAAACTGCACTACAGTCATCAGTTGCTCTAATAATTTCAACAGAAAACTAAACAACCCAAACACATAAAACTGGCAATAGTTCAACCCAGAAACTCAGAGTAGCATCAACAACTCTACTTGTTGTCCTCAAGAAATAGCTAATTCTCTCCTCTTGAACTACTTTAAAAGCTTCCTAGTAAGAAGAGCTTATTCAAGTGGAAAGGATTTGAGAAGATGAGTCGCATTTATGCTGATTGGATTGACGATATGCCCCTCGAGCATAGCTCACTGGACAAGGTGGGGAGCTGAATTTGAGTTTGATATCATCTGATGTTCCATTGCACTATTTGTACAGGTTGGAATAGCTTGACTTGGGTTTAAGGTCTTTGAAAAAACTGATTTAGTCACCTTTCTAAAATTTTCAAATTAGTTGTAGAACAAAAAAAATTCCTTTTAGAGGCTTTGATCTGAGATTGAGCATGAGCTAGGTCCCTTATATAGAATGTAAGTTCTTTATATTGTTACTACATACTAGCCACAATGGAAATTGTGAACCATGTACTGTCTCAATGGTAAATCACAAGTTATAGTAAATCATGTGTTCTCAAAGGATTTGCATCATGCTTGTTTAGTCTGTGATAATTGCATTTCCAAGGTTACAAACTTCCATTTCTTTTCAATTTCCCAAGTACGAAATGTGTTTTTGCAAACATCACATTTGTTCCCAACTATGGATTTTGTAATGAACTAGTTTAAGTGTGAGGATCTATTGACATCATATGCAAATACTGAGAAAGTGGTTTTCCCTGAGATGTTAGTATAATAATTATTATTGTTATTATTATTATTATTATTATTATATAAATTTTGTGTGGTGCTCTAGTCAACAAGCCTTCAAAGGACAGCTCAGGAAACCAAAACTCTGAATGGTGCTGAAAATGCAACCTTCATGTCAAAAACCAGTGGCCTGGTGCTAATATTTGGCATATGTTGACGCCCATTTGTGTAATGGTTATATGGTGTGAATCAATAAATCGTGTATGCTTTTAAGTTTCACAAAGGTCACTTGGATGTTGCTTATGTTTGTTCTTGCTTCTTTTGTTTGTATTTGACATGATCACAAACCATTAAAAAAACTAGAAAGACAACACTTTATGAATGCTACTGGAGCAGATTCAAGCTCAATGAAAGGTATATGACTTGATTTTGGGGTGTATTGTGTTTGTATACTTGCATCTTTTGGGATGTGATTTATGGAATATTGTATTTATGTGTTTCTTTAGAATGAAGTTACATAATCTATAGAGAAGATTTGTTTCTTTACTTGGGCTATTGTTCCGTCTTTGTTTGGGCTGTTGTTGCTGATATGCTATGCTGATGAACAGATGTTTGGATTAGGTAGTCTTAGGAAATTTGGATAACAATTATTAAGAAAAATAATTGATTATTCTGTGATGTGCTAATGAACAGATGCTGATATGCTGAGTTGTGCTGTTTAGTGAAATTGATAACAATGATTAAGAAAAATAGTTGATTATTATGCGCTGTGTTGATGAACAGATGCTGATATGTTGTGCTGTTTAGTTCAATTGATAACAATGATTAAGAAATTTGGATCGAAATTGAAAGAAAAATAGTTCATTGGAAATGAAATGAAATGGAATAATTTTAAATTAGATGTCAACTTCTTAATCATTTTGTGAAGAATGAGTTGATTATTCTATTTATTGATTATTCTGTATGAACCAATGTTTGTATTACCTTTGTTGTTGCATTGTCTGACTTGGATTCCTTATCATAAATGTTATATATTGCAGAATAAGGTTCAAGAGCTTCATAAGCCTTCTACAGAAGAAGGGCCAACATCTATCAAAGATGATGCAATTGTTCATGCTTTTGGTCTAGAACGGCCTGGTAGGGTAAGAGGGCTTCGATTTGGAGCATTGCCATCGAAAGTTGATGCACAAGATTACCAAAATCAAAATATAAGAAAACTAAATCAAAAATTGCTACTCTTAGAACAAGAACTCCGAAAGATGAGAGCTAAAATGTTAAAAGGAAAAAGGCAAAACGAGGTAAAAAAATATGAAGAATGTGACAATATATGTTATATATATTGAATTTTCATAGAAGTTTTAAACAAATTTCAATTAAAACTTGTAGGAACCAAGTGAAGATGCAACGGGCAAGAAACATTCTCATGGAGAAACTCAGGTAGCTTTTTCTAATTCTTTCTTTTTTCTAATTTTATGAAAAGAACTACACAGTCCATAGATTTCTAATTTAAATTTATTATCATAATGGGTCTCATGTACATTTATTAAAATCATAATTACTTGTCACATGTGCTTCCCATCTTAAACTTAAGGATGTAAATTGTAAAGTGGTCTGTCAAATAAGGAACTGCTGCTTGAGTTATGAACTTATGAGATCATTTTGGTTTGATTTAGACCATAATCTAGCAATTGAATTTGGTTTATAAGGCACACACAACATTATTCTTTATTTTTAAGCATTGTAAATACAGGATCTATTTCTTTATTGTAAGTATAATTCTTAATTTAAGTATGGCTTGATGACCAAAGATGAAACAATCATCATCTTGATGTAATCAGAGTTATCATCATCTTCATATTAGCTTCTTACTTGTTGGCAAATTTCTTGGAATTGTCTACTCCACCTTTTCAAGTATCACAACGTTTGTAAAAAAAAAAAAAAAAAAAAAATTGATTAATACTTGTAGAAGCCAAGCAAAGGGGCAAATGGACACTTACATGGAGAAACCCAGATAAACTTGCACATTTCTCATGCTTGTGCTTTTGCTTGCTTGCTTTTCTACTCAAGCTTGTCATTTTGCATATGAATTACATTAAGATTCTAAATTTGAGTAAACAAATGCTTCTTGCCATTGTATTACAATTTTTTTAGGGTGAGGAAAATGATAGAGGTGAACATAAGGTGCACGGAGGTGGTGAACGTAAGATGCACTCACAACAAAATATTTGGGTAAATTTTGTATAGCATTATTAATTTACTCATTTGTATTTTTCTCGTGCTTGTGCTTTTGTTTGCTTACTTGCTTTTCTACTCAAGAGCTTTTGTTAAATTTTCATACACATCGCACATCGTCTACTAAATTTGAGTAAACAAATATAACTTGATATTATATTACAATGTTTTTAGGGTGACGGAAATAGTGAAGGCGATGAAGATATTTGGGCAAATTTTATATGGCATTAATAATAACTTTAATTTTGTCTTCAATTCATTAGCTTATTTTATGTATTATTTTCATGATAGTTGCATGATGCAAATGAAATTGGAAATGGTGGATCCTTGGACAATGCCAAATGCAAATTTTGAATTGGGATGGAACAAAGGTGGTGGTTGAGGAAGACACAATTGCATCAACAAATTCTAAAGCATTGGTACATCACCTGCCTTTTGGCCCTGGGTGTTGGAAAGTATGGGTTCAGCATGTCATAGTCAATGCGCCATTGTTTCGCCCTAATCGTGAGATGTTTGTGCTTGAAGATGCTATTGGAAGAATGTTGCTTGGCTAACCCATTTCATTAGCTTTGACTTTGAGTAGAACTAACATCTATAGATAGTTTTTGAGGACTTTGATGAATAGATTTCTATAATTTTTGAATAGTTTTGGGTAATGTTTACAAACTTATATATGTACAGTTTTGGATGGTTTATAACTTTTTAGATAATTTAGAACTTAAGGATAGTCCTTTTGGATGTTTAGAATGTATATATTGACAATTTTTGAATGTTTATAATTTATAGATATAGTTTATTTTTCATGGTTAAAATGATATTTTGGTGGTTGATTAATATTGTGTGAAGCTTGTTTGTAATATTAGATTATACAAAACATGTCAAATATGGAATCTGCTGAATTAAAAAAAAAAATGCACATTCTACGGCATGCAAATTAAGTCATTATATAAAATTTTCTACAGTATTCCATGTACGTCGTGATATGTTCTACTTATCTACGGCAAGCTGAGCAAGTCGTTGTATTATATATTTTACGGCGCACATTCAGCGTTGTTGTTTGTCTCACTAATTAACGGCGTGCAAACGTAGTCATAGAAAAAGTAACAACAATGCACAAAATCTGCCGTTAAATAGTTTTTAACGGCGTACTATAGCATATCGTAGAAAAAGTAACAATGACGCACAAAATCTGTCATTAAATAGTTTTTAACGACATACGAAACATGTCATTGAAAGTGAATGACTTTTCATGATTGGTCATAATATGAGGTGTGCGTGCACGTCGTAGAAGGGTTTTTACGGCATGCATTGCGCGCCGTAAAAACCCTTTTTTCTTGTAGTGTGCGACTGAGGGCTCCTGCTTGTTTACTGTCTGGTGAATCTGCCATAGGACCTCTAGGTTGATGTGATGAGCTTTCTTCCATTAGTTTTGAATTAGATTATAACTGCATTTGAAGGTCTGGTTGCTTGGGTTTAATTTGGGCTTGCCAACTTTGGTTTTGCCTTTGGGGTCCTTTGATTGGTATAGGCCAATTTGTATGTTGACTTTCTTCAAGGTATTTGAGTTTGTTAGGTGTTGGGATTGGGCCAAGTGGGTCTTGACTGTCTTTGCTCTGGATCGATTTCCTTCCCTGTTTGGTCACTAACATCCAAGGCCCAAACGTTTCTTCCTCATCATGTTTTTGTTGCAAGTTATCGTTAGTTGCAGAGTTACCTATGATTTTTTTCCCTGTCATTTGATTAGTTGAGTCCTTGAATCTACACGCTTCCTTATGGTGATCAATTTTTCCACAAAGAAAGCAGAATGAGTGCAAAGATTCATACTCTATGTTATAGTATTTACTTTCTAAAATAAATTTGGGCTTCAACGGTTTGGTGAGATCTATTTCAATATAGATTCAAGCAAATTTCCCCCTAGTAGCCATTGTTGTCGTCTAGTCAATTTTGAGAGGTTTACCAAGAGACTTAGCAATTACAAATAAAATTTTATCCTGGTAGTATTCAATCGAAAGCTCTTGAAACTGAACCCAAATAGCGATTGTGGTTTCTAGTGCTTTCGGTGGCTTGAAGTTTGGTTCCCAGCGTCTCACAATGAGGTAATGATCCATGATAACCCATGGTCCTCCTGTGTAGACTTTAGCACAGTCTTCCTTCTTAGAGAATTTAAAAAGGAAATAGTTATTTCCCAGATCAATGGCATTAAACTCCCCTTGAAGTCCCCAAATATTCTTCACTCTAGTGCATAACATTTTGTAGCCTATGCTCTTGCCCAAAAGCCTTATGCTTAGAGCACTCTCCCATGGTTTTTTAATTTTTCTTCAAAAGCTTTTCAGGCAAGATCTTGGGAAGACCTATGTGTTCAGAGTAGAAATCTATAGTTGTGGAATTACTTCTCTGTTCACCCTCCTCCTCATCAAATGATAGGATTTCAACTCTGTCATCAAAGATGTAATCTCTATTTTTGACTATGGTTAGTGCTTCCTCGAAGGATTAGGTGGGAAAGGTCGCGCAAGTGAGGAGTCCTGCATGTTAGGTATTTCCCTTCGTACCTCAGTTTCCATGTCTATCATTTGCTCCATCTCTTTTGCCTCCATTAGGTTCGTACTCTTAATCTTCTTTGTGCTCCAAAGCAAATGATTTCCTTCCTCTGTAGATTTTTCAAGGTTTGGTGAATCGCGTTAGTTAGCGTTACTGTTGAGGAGATTTTCCGGCATCGCTTTTCTCCTCAAGTTAATTATTTGAAGTTACTACAGGTATAAAATTGTAACTATTTGAAATTACAATTTTATACCTACAGTAACCACAACAAAAATGTCTACATGATAGAGAAACAAATTAGATATCCCAGTAGAGTAGTATTCCTTTACCTAAAAAGCAAAACTAAGGACCGTTTGGTTTGATTTTAAAATTAATTTTAAAATATAATTTTTTTTTAAAAATCAAAATTTAAAAATTTATTTGATTGTATATTTTGAAAGAAGAATTCTACTATACACGCCTATTACCATATCAACCCTTAAGTTATGCCATTTTTTTAAATTTAATTATGACTAATTTTTTTCTTTAATTATGACATTATTTTATGAGATCTATGGTTATAGTTGATATGATATTTGATTATGATTTTTTTTCTTCTAATTATGACTTAAAAAATATGAAATATTTCATTTTCTTCTTTATATGCACATCTTCTGAGTAGATGTACTATAGTCTTTCTCATTTTGAAAATAATTTTGTAGTTTGGGAGTTTTGTAATTTGATATGATTTGTAATGTTTTTTTATAATTAAGTAAATAGGTGTAAAAAAAATGATTAATTGATGTGCGATGAGAATGAGAGAGGAAAGAAAAAAAATAATTGATTAATATATAGAATGTGAGAGAATGACAAAAGAAATAAAAATAGTAATGAAAAACCATTTTGAAAAAATTGTGAACCATACAAATTTTAAAATAATTTTTTAAAAAATTCCTAATATTAAAATTTTATAAGATAAAAGAACATATACTATTATCATAATAGAATCCTCTAAGATTTTCACAAAAATAGATAATTTTTATTAAGAAATTTCTCTAATATGTTCGCATCAAGAAACCTTAACTAATAAAAAAAAATCTTCAACCTCTCCTATATCAAGTTGAATATGCTAATTTTTTTCAAATTTTAAGTTTTGAGTTCTCAAAATTTGATTTGAAAACTAACCAAACATTTTTAACCAAAATCAACAATTAAAAAAACTTACCGCTGTGCAAACCAAAATAATCAACTTCAAAATCAAAAGAACATCACAGAATATTCTTAACCATGGTCCTGCTTGCGAACAAATAAAATTGTGATGAGGAAGACTAATGAAGTTCAATTTGCTTTTCTCCTTCAACCCCATGATCCCATATAAAGAAAGAAAATTAAGACGAGGGTGGGTTTGAGGAACCTGGAAATTCAAGAGCAAGGGCAAGAAAGAGGAACCTAGGACTGACCCTGTAACTGACGGGACCAATTACCGCCAACACCACCAGTCTGCTGAGTTATCAGTTGTTCTTGAAAGGTCAAATGATGCACCAAGAATCCCATACCTCTCCAAAAACATCCAACAATTTTCCATTGCAAGAAAACAAAAGAAACAGAAATATAATAGAGCTTCACAGCCAGGGCACACAGATTTATCAAACGAACAGTTAAGGAACAAGATAAAAGAAAAAACAAAGAAGATCATGGTCTAAATATTAAAACTTGACTAAGAAGTTACAATCCATTCAAAACAACAAATCCTACATTACTCCAATTCAACAAAAGATAAAAAAAAAAAAGCAAAGACGGATAAGTTTGAAAACACCACACCATAACAAGCTTGCTAAATTAATCGAACAGACTGAAACCCATGTCATCATCAGACTCCTCCGCTGGTTCTTCCTTCTTCTCTTCCACAGCAGCAGCAGGAGCAGAACCAGAATCAGCAGCAGCTGCAACAGGAGCCACAGCAACAGCAAACTTGGTCGGATCCTGCAATTTTAAACCCAAACAAGTCATCATTCCGTGAACAAAAGAAAATTGTAAAAAAAAATAACATTTCTGGAGGAAAAGTAATATTATCCACTAATTGGCAGAATCACTTTACCTCGAGGTACTCCTTAACTTTGTCTGCCTGGGGGAAGGAATATTCAGTTGCAACTGCAACAGCCAAAACATTTTTGTAGGCATTGATGAACATGTGGGGTGCAGCTGCAAGAGTTGGGAAAGAAACAGCCAGTGACAATGCAGTGACCATGGAAATTCCAGCAGCAAACTTCTCCATGAGATCATCTTCGGTCATATCAAGAACCTCTGGGCTGAAGACTGATCCGTTGTCATAAACAGACAAGACAATAAGACCATAAGAGAAGGGGCGAATGCCAAGTTTTGCAAGGAGGGCAGCCTCAGAAGACCCCACTTTGTCACCCTTCTTGATAAGCTCCACAGGGGTAATAATTTCAACAGTACCCTTGTTAATTTTGGTTGGAATATTGAGCACCTGGAAGGTAAGAGAGTGAGAAATGCAACACCAACTGAGATAAAATTTATTAGAAACATTTAAGGCTAAAGACCTGGAAGAAAGATGTCTGGGAAGGGTCTAGTCCAGTGTTTCCAGGAGGGACAACGACATCACAAGGAGCTACCAAACCAACACGAGCAGGAGCTCCAACCTGTTCAAAAAAGCAGAGATCTTTACAACTTCGGCATAACATACAAATCACAAGACTTAATTTACCAAATGTAATTAAAAATTTGCAACTTTTTGCTGAAAGCAAATGTAATATAATTTTCATATTCTTTACCATGAAAGCTACTCTCACTTTTAAGTGAACTGGATATGTGAATCGAAGTTCAGGTGACATAACATCTTTACCAGTATCAAATAACAAAAACTATCAAAATAATAACCAAGTAATTTTAATCCTTGCCTCACTTTTTTTAGTAACAATAAGGAGAATAAGATGAATAAAGGAAAAATTGAATTTAAGTGGGAACAACACAAAGTAGTAGCATTTCCATGGAGATGTGAGTCAGAGTAAGTGACAGTTGTGTCCCATGCAACATCTTAAACTTGCCACAACTTTCACTTGTACTATTGGATAGAGACTCAATTAGACCAGCCATGTTGTATGAGACAGAATGTTGAGCAACTAAAAAAAATGTAAATAAGATAAATGTTGCTAAGATGAGGATGTTAAGGTGGATGTATGGCAAGACTAGAAAAGATAGAATTAAGAATAAGTATATTCGAAAATAGGTAGGAGTAGTACCGATAGAAGATAAAGTTGAGAGTGAATAGATTGAGATAGTTTGATCATATACAACGGAAACCAACAGAGACAGTAATGAAGAGATGCAATACAATGATGGTAGATATGTTGCTGAGATGAAGGGATGTGAGGCAAAACTAGAATAGACAGAGTTAGGAATGAATATATTCGAAAATTAAGAGTAGTACTGATAGAAGATAAAGTTGAGAGAGAATAGATTAAGATGGTTTGATCATATATAACGTAGACCAACAAAGACAATATTGAAGAGATGCGATACAGTGATGGTAGACAGTAATGTTAGGAAAGGGATAGACTTAGATTGATGTGAACTAGTATAGTAAAAAGATTATATAAATCTTTTTAATTTGACTAACGAAATGGCCTTAAATAGAGTCGAATGGAGAAGAATGATTCATGCAGCCAACCCTATTTGATGGGACATAAGGCTTGATTTTGATTTTAGTTTGGTTTGATTGAGGATTTTTCTTGCTTTTTTCCGTTTAGTGAAATTTCAAGGTACTCAGTCAATTTTTTTTTTTTTTTTTTGGTCTGACTAGACTAGAATGCCATAAAAATTAATAAAATTTGGAAAGACCTAAAACATAGAAATGATAAACTCATCGAATGCACAGACATCTCACAAATTATCGCATCAATAGTTGCAAACCAAATGTTCCACGTTCGCAACTATAAAAACGAACATTTAATAAGACAACTTTGCTAAAACTCGAGTAGTTTCATGACAACTCACTTCAGATATGGAACTTTGAATATTGAGAGATGCTCTTTAATATTTTTTCCAAAATTGTTTCAAGATTTTTACTTTACTAGTTGTTCTAAACTAGAAGGCTTAAAAATTAAATAAAATAATTGGACCAAAATTGGAATAAGAACAGTTCACTAAAACCAAAAAAAGTGAATTTTTTGGTCTATTCCAACTCAAAAAATTGGTCCAATCATTTAAATTTTTAAGGTCTAGTCTAATAGAACCTAAACAGTAAGAAAAACATACGAAATCATTTGGAATTTGGCTAAAAGCAACTTTTTTGCTCAAAAAAAAAAAGACAAACCGAAAAAAGCCATGCTTTGCACACCCATGGCTTTTTAGTGGCAAATAATTATTTCATGAGAATGGCAGCTATTGTGATGCTTTTTAGAGAAAGCAAATTTTTTTAATTTTGTGGAAAATTGGCCTGCCTAGGAAATAATGTTTAGACTTCTTAGCTTTTTTAACTGAAAAAAGCCTAATAAACTGGCTTCAAGCCAACTCCCAAATGAACTTTTGGGGGTTTTTAGCCCAAAAAGCTAAAAAAATGAATAGTGCGGCTCTTCCATTTTTCACCAAAAAGATTATAAAAAAAATAAATAAATAAAAAACCAATAAAAATTTAAAATAAAATAAAAAGATGCATTAGAAATGTATGAAGGACACATTGGTTACTTTGCACAAAAATGACCAAAAGCTACTAATGTCACCAATGACCCTTAGAATAAAATCTACCATAAAAGCCAAAAACCGCCAAGTATTACCCTTGGTTTTTCTTTCCTTTTTAAGCAAATAACTTGGCTTTAGGAAAACCCCCAAATTTGATGACGAAGTGCACAAAAATCATCATCAATCCTTTCATCAAATGTTCATCAAATCAAAATAAAGTCATTTTTTCATCAATTTGAGAATTTGTTCATCAAAATTGAAGAAAATTTAAAAAGATGTAGCATTGGAGATGATTTTCTTTATCAAATTTGATGAAAAGGGAAATTTGGGATAAGAATGTAATTTTTTGAAATGATGTGATGAAAAAATTGGAGTAATTCGTATCAAATTAAACTTTTGGTGTTGTGTTGGAGACGCTCTTAGTCAATACTTGTAACCAACTTCTGTCCATTAGCAAACTAGTTAGGCAAAGGACATAATAAACAAAAATTATGCTTAATGTATATACATAGAATGTAATAATCATTAATCATACCAACGATATTTCTTCTGTAATTTTCATAATTATATATTGTTTTGGTTAGTCTTTCACAATTAAATTGTTTTTGTTCTTGAAAAAAGTTGATGATTTGTTAATAACACACAAGGATTGAATTGCATAAAAAAATATATGGGAGTTCAAATGAAACATATTTTTATAGATATTGTCATGTTGATAAAGATCATCATACAACTAGATTCAGTGGTATGAACTGAAACCAATCAATTTATCATCTTCATGCACAAAATGGTCTACATATAACAATCAATATACCTATAATCACAATAAAGCATCAGCAAGACAGCATTCATTAACGCAAAAGTCCAAAATTTCACCTTGTACTTGGCGACCTCTTCGCTGACTTCCTTCAAATCACCCTTGGTGAAAATCAAACCCACATTTCCCTGATTCCCATAACAACAACACAATCATAATTAGTCATCAATGACAACATAACAATCTTATAAATATTTAAATATATATATATATATATATAAATCAATTGAAGGTAATGATAGAGATCACAGAAGCTAATTCTATTACCTGGAGGAGGGGGATGAGATTGAGGAAAGCTGTGTTGCCAGTCTTCTCAGTATGAATCCTGATAGACCTCTTCATCATAGTGTTCTTACCCATCAAAACCACCGAATCGCCACGCAGACCTTTGCGAATGTTCTGCAACTGGTTCGATCCGACATTATCGGCCGCCACGATCAAGATCTGAGTGTACTCCTCAAGAAGTTGGCACAGTTTGTGATCGTAAGCGATCTTCTTATCAGCCTTGGATGTTTTCACCGCCATTGATGCTCGAATCTACTGAACTATTTATAAAAAATACAGTGCCTATATGAACAGAACAAAGGAAAACCCTAAGCAAAACCGAGGGCCAAGACAAGAAGCTGAGAGCTTTGTCAAGGCGGACAGCGAACGGAGCTGTCGCTTTAACCTCCCTCTATTACTGCTACCTTCGGATTGAGAGGTGTGAGCTGAAGAGAGAGAAAAACCCTAGTTGCAGTGGAAATGAGAAATAGGGCTCTGTGTTGAATTTATAGGAGGAGATGAAGAACGTTTGTTTTGACCTAAATCTGACGGTTCAGATTTAATGTTGTCAGGGTTTAGTGGAATAGTTGGGCTTTGGGTACGATGGGCTTTTTTTAATAGCCCGGTAAGATGGTCCGAAAATGTGAATTTGTTTTTCGTTTCTTTTCCCGTACTTTTGTAACTACAAAAAAAATTAAGTTTTTATTTTTAAAATTTACTTTTTAAAAAATTTTACATTTTTATTTTTCATATTTTTTTTTTTATTTTTACCGATTTTTTTAATATTTTAAATAATTTTTAAAATTTTTAGACACACCTAACATAAATATACTTCAAAAATATAATATTTGTGAACTTTTTTTTTAAAATTCACTAAATACCAAAAATATAAAAGAAAAATACAAAATTTGGTATATTTTTCGTATTTTGTATATTTATTAATTTTTTTAAATATTTTTTCACAAATATTTTGCTATTTAGATATATCTAAGTAAATGCTTAAAATTTTAAAAATATTCACTAAAATAAAAAAAACAAAAAACTCAATTTCTAAAAAATTAAATTCAAAAAACTCAAACCAAACACACTAAATGTCATTTTATTAAATATTTTTAAAAATAATTCTATGTACTTTTATCTATCTTGAATTTATTTTAAATGAGATTGTGTGGTTATGATTTAATTTGTGTGCTATGGAATGATGTAGAGTTCATGTGTAGAATAAATCTGAACTATAATATGATAATTTAGATAATTTTTGGGTAGTTAAGTCTAGATTGATAGCATTATTATAATTTTTTAATATTTTTTTTAAAAATTCATAAAACAATGTTTGGGGTTCTATGCTGTTTGATTTCTAATTATTTAGTAGGGCTTATATGGGATAGGTGAGAAGGTTGGTGAAGGCACTAAGGTGATTGAAGGAGTGTGAAGAAAGGATTGAGATTGTTGGAAAAGGCTGGGGGTAGAATTTGGGTGACAAGAGATGGTGGAAGATGAGGTATCGATGCCACCTCTATTGTTGAAGAGGGGTATTAGGGAGTATATAAAATTTTTAGAGAGGAAATAGAAAAAGGAATAAGAGAAAGAGATAGAGCAGTTTTGAAATTTTATAGAATATTTATATTTATTTATAATTGTTTTACAACTTTTCATATATTGTAATTACTTTTTCCCTTAAATCAAATTGCAAGTTTTGTGTATGTGTGTGTGTGTGTATGTTTAGGGCTGAGCAAGGAATCCGTATAATTCGTAATCCGATCCGGTCCAGTCCAATCCGATAGGAATGGATTGGTTTTTTGAATCCATGGTTCGGTTCTGGATTAAGAATTTGAAAATCCGTAGGTCACGGATCGGTTCCGGATTAAACCTCAAGGTTCCGGATTGGAACCGATCTGGACCGTATACATTTAAGTCTATATTTATACCATGTACCCTCATACATAATATAATTTCTTATTTCATATAAAGCTCAAGACTAGCCCTAATTCACTTTACATGTCGCTCAACAGCTCACTCACTGCCTTAGTGCCTCTTACACTCTCATCTCAATCTCTTCTCTTTCTCATCCATCTCTAATCATCATCCATCTCCGATCATGCATCTCAGATACCGTTCACTCAGTCACTGCCTCTCACACTCTCATCTCTCTCTCTCTCTCTCTCTTTCTCTCTCTCTCTCTCTCTCTCTTCAGGCACTCTCAAATCCTTCATCTCTGATCATTCATCTTAGATCTTCAACCTCACACGCCACTCACTCACTGCCTCTCACACTCTCATATCTCTCTCTCTCTCTCTCTCAAATCCTCTATCTCAGATCAGATCATCTATCTCAGATTGCTAGCTGTAGCTCTATATATATATATATATATATTTTATTTTCTTTTGTGGGTTTCTTCTGCAACCCGTTTGCTAATTTTTTCAGCCCTTGATTTGTTACATTTGATAACTCATATATTTTATTTTATTTTTTTGTGGGTTTCATTTGTGTTCTGTTTCTTTTTGTATTGTAGTCTTAGATTTATGTTTGTTTCATTATAACTCTGTTTTTTGCATTGTACTCTCAGATTAATATTATATTTGTGTATGATCTGTTGGATTGCTCTGGTTTTTAAGCCATAATTGATAACTCTGCTCATCAATAATCTGTTTGATTTCATCTCAGATCATTACTTTTTTCCTCTGTTTATGGAGTTTGTTAATGTGTATCCAGAATATCAGTAATGTGTATCCATGATGTGCTGCATTTATTTTTATTTTTTTTCCTTTGTGTAATGTATATCCAGTTTTAGGATAACTCTGCTATGGTGGTTATGTTTTTTAAAAATTAAAATGTTATATATTTTTATTGTTATTTAATTATGCCAATCTGTGGTCCTAAACCGATCCAATCCATGTTGATACGGATTGGTTCCACGATTTAAACGAATTAGATTGGTTCCAATTTTTCAGGAACCGTAGATAACGGATTGGTCCTGGTTTTGCCCCAATTCGGACCATGCTCACCCCTATGTGTGTTAGATACCACTTAACTAAAAATAATTTTAATCAATAGACAAAAAGTTTTAATGAACGGATCATGAATTTGGGTAAATATTGAGAAATGATGCAAATGGTTTTGATGTGTAGGGCTTAGGTTGGCTAGAGTCTTGAGTTGGTAAGGATGGTTTAAGGGTGGCAAAGGTAGGTGGTGAGAAACATGGGTACAAGCGTAGGTAAATGATTGAGGTTAAAATGTGCTACATTGAGGCCAGTAATTAATATTTGTTAACGCTCTTTTTTGTATAAGTTGATAGAGTTTACAAGTGTTTGATCTAAAATAAGTTAGACGGGTTTCAAGTACAAAAAGAATCAAAAAGTAGAATTCTAGAAGAAACACTCACCGCATATACGGAGGAACCTTCCTACACGTGCAGCCTAACTTCGAAATATAGATTCGTCTCTGACTCCATCCGCACGTGCGGAGGAATCTTCTTACATGTGCAGCACCATCTTCTGCAGGTGAGGCCTTATGTCCCATATGTGCTGCCCAATCTCAAAATCCGTTCATGTTTTTTTTTTCACTTGTTTTGCTAGAAAAATATAAAATGGAGAAAATAAAGTTGTTGGGGGTTTGAAAAAGTCTTAGAAAAGTGGTACAAGAAGACTAGGGTTTTGAAAGCTTTGAAGGTCTTCTATGGCGACTTCAACCTCTTCATCATCTCTCCACTTTTCTATGAGCGGCTAGACTTCTCTTTCTAGCGTTTTGATGATGTTATTCCAGATAGGCAATCTAAGAGCGGAAGTGAATTGGGTTGTTAAAAAATGTTACAATTTAAAAAAATAATAAACACTATATTCAAAATTTTAGCAAATAAAAAATAGAACAACAATTATCAATATAAAAGTAAGAGAGATAGGGAGAGAAAATCAAACACTAAGATTTATAGTGATTTGACATGCCGGGCCTACGTCTACTCTCCAAGGAACCTCTTTGAGAATTTCTTTACTATTAAAATAAATCAATACACCACCAAGGCTTCACCAAGCTTGTGGATTTTGCATAGGTCTTACTTTTATCTATTTAACCTCACTCAATAATAAATTTCTCATGCTTACAAAATTTCTTTACAAAATAATAAATAAGGATAAGAGGTACTTCAACCCTCTTTCACAATAATTCTCTTACAAAGAGTAGATATGAAAGTGTAAGAACAAATACAACACTTAGATATGAAAGTGAGAGCAGAATATACTTAAAATTTTGAAGCACACAGATTTTTTTTTCTTTTCAAGTTCTTGATTTTTCTCTACATAAAATACTTCTATTTGTACACAAAAATATACCTGTTGGAGGTAAGACGCTCCTTGATGACGTCATGGATTACGTGGGTACGCTCCTTGACAGAACAAAAGGCATCTACCTTGTTTTCAATAAATACAACATGTGGCATCCTTTTCTTTTGTCAAAAATTATGGCTAGATATTTGAACAAACTTACTAACATGTAGATTTTGACCATTGTATATATATTTATATATATATATATATATATAAAGAATTGAGGTAAAAATAATGTGCCTGCAAAGTCTATATTTTCCTTTTTATAAAATTAATTTATATAGAAGATGTAGCTTCAGCATTTCAATTTCAAACTACAACATATGAAATGTGTTGCAACTTTTCAACATTTTCTTTTTATATTATAATATATATTTACATAATATATTTAAAGTATGTAAAATAATTGCACACAATACTCATTATGTGGGTATGTCCTATATACAAAAAGATGCAAAATAATTTTGAATTCGGTGCAATATGTATCAAAAAGATATAATACAATTTTACTCAAAAAAGACATCACATCAAATTTGTCAAAAAATGAATAGTAATCAACAGAATTATTCAAAACATGAATAGTAAAAATTTCAAAATATTTTTATTTAAATAATATTTATAACAAATGTATCATACAATATATATTTTAAACAGATAATATTTTGTGTCAAATAATATAAAATATGTATATTATTTATAAATTTTCAATCAATATTTTAGACATCATCAAAATTAAACAACATGATTAGCTATCTCCCCCTTTTTGATGATAGCAATATTTGTATGGATTTGACACAAAAGAAAAATCAACAAGTTATTTTATAATTCTGCAACACAAGATATTTGATAATTTAAAGCACATGTATGCATAAAATCATATTTTTTTCTCCCCCTTTGACATCATCAAAATAAATATGGAGATAGGAAACAAACACATTTGATAAAATAATCTAAGATGCCAAAAATATAATAATGATCCTTAGGTCTTGTTGAGATCATTGTGGGGATTTTAGAGCATCTCTGGCGCCCAAAATGTTGACAAACAAGAGATTTGAGCAGATATATATCGAGTATTGGATTGGTGGCGTGTATAAAAAGTGACAAAGAGGATATGCAGAGATACGAAATCGATAAGTGTTGTTAGAGAAAAATTTGTTTTATCTTCTTGTTTAATCATGTCATTCATTACCTTAGCGATCAATGGTTCTAACATGCATAAGGTGCCTGCAATGCAGATAAATGAGAGGATACCAATGGTGCAGTCACACACTATTCCTGTAAACGAGAGTCCTAGTGTTGTTGGTAATCGAAATGATATCGATGGTATGACTCTTAGGACACAGGCAATGACTGCAGTATCTAATATAGTGCGACGATTACAAGCAAGAATACAAGAAAATCAGCAATAGAGAGATAATGTGTGCTTCTTAAAACAACAACTGGCTAATATGCATCAGGAGAAGAGAGAGCTAGAAAGAAAAAATTCACAGTTAGAGAATACTGTGCAATATTATGCAATGGTTATAATGCCAAGACTCACAAAAGTCGAAAATAAAGAGAGTCATGTAAAGGAGACTCATGAAAAGTTGTTGAGAGAAAAAAAATGAAAAAAAATCAGTGAAGCCTTCTAAAAACTTACATCTAATCGAGTAATATTTTCTTCTTCTGAAACAAAATTGAAAGCATTTCTCTTTGAAAAAAATTTCTGTCTTTGCAAAAAAAAGTTGTTGATGCAAATAAAGTAAAAATTATATATACTCCTCCTAAAATTATGCACAGAATATACAAACACCCTCTTAAGATTACTCGTATTTTTATGTTTTAGTTTTATTTTCTTGATGTAATCTCAAAAGATTACTTAATACAAGTCTCTCTCTAAATTAATGCACAAAAGAAAATTACACAAATCGTAAGAAAATGATTACTGTAGATGTCCCCGAATGCCCCGGGAGGGATGAGTCCCCCCGTCCCATTCATTTTGGGCTCACTACAGTTCGAACTCAAATTGTCACGGTTCGTAATCTAAACCAAAGAGTCCAAATCCGGCAAATCGTTTTGAGAAAACAGATTTTTAGAAAAGAAGTGCCAAACATGGACTGCTTTGCCAGATACAGAGTCGCCACCTAAAATTTTATTTTTGGGAAAATTTAGGAAACCCTGACTCGTTTGCCTAAGGCCACGTGTCCGTTATCACCAAAGTTGCCTCGGCTCGGGAACTTTGGTACGATTGGGGAAGGTCACTTCGTGAGCACCCCCGCTCACCCGATCAAAGATCGGCCTCTACTAACCATGATATCTAGTTTTGAAAACATTATGCATTCTTATTCCGGTTATTAGCCTAGATTTTACTATGTAATGCGCACAGCATACAAGTATAGACCGGGTCGCCTGAATTAGAACAAAACATTTCATGTCTGTTTTTGAAAGATGATTTGCTACTCGCAAGTAGGCTTAAAATGTAGATTTTGCCACCCTCAGGTGAGCTTAGAAAACTTGGTTTTGCTACTATCTAGTGGGCTTTAAAACTCACAGTTGATGATTTGTCCCAATCCAAATAACCTAACCTTCACCCACAGGCATTCAGGTAGTTATATCACATAAACAAATAGCCTCATAGTAAGCATGCTATCATGCCAGTCACTCACACACATGCAAGGATGCTAAAGCGTAAAAACTTACCGAGTACTCCAAGCCAAAACAGAAACTATGTTAGAAATCCATACACGATCCTAACTATACAGAAATGCCTAATGCAACACATACAGGAATGCAACTATTATAGGCTCGGCTATTCTAAACATGGCATATGGAATACTACAGCTAACAAGTATTCAACTTGGAATTGAAATACAATGCAGTGAGTTATGATGCGCCGAGCCTAGTGCATGCAAAATAGATGAATGAATGCAAACATGCTATCATACTGTATGCTAATTGAAACATGCCCTAATCTAACCATCATAAGCTGGTAAATAAAAGGGAGAAAGACGTTGGGTTGGAAGATATACATCACACACACATACACTTATTACAACATCGCCTTCGTTCGGAGGGTCCAAATAAATAATATACAGTCCCAAATAAATAATACAGTCCCAATAAGTACAAAATCCTAATTAATTAACAAATTAATCTAAGAAAGCAATAAATGGCACGCAAATCTATGGACCGCCTCGGCTCTGTTCCAAATGATGAATGATGTATGCTCGGGTTGCTTAGCGCAGAAATCTATTGCGATGCCCTAATTAGCCTCTGTTTACAATTAAACCCGGAATGTTGCGTAAAGCCCCAAAAGATTGCCGGTTTTTGATTTGCTGCAACAGAGAGCAGGAAAGGGGCATGGCAATGTATTTTCACATATGTATGCTTGACTACTCTTCAGGGAGCGTAGTCCTCGATCCTTGTGCCACCAATCACGCATATCGATGCATGATGGCCGAGGAGTCAAATTGCACGACTTAATATGAAATGAATGCACACCTAAACACGACAAGACCGAGACTCCATCATGGATAATCCGGAGTGTCGGTGACCGGGAATTGAGACACGTTCCGTCACTCAAAGTACGAAACGTCCCTCATTTTCCATGCTCGGGCTAACTCCTATCCCAAACACAGTGCAATATGCATGACATGCATGAATGCAACTAATATACAACCTAGCATACACAATGCTATGAGATGGCATACACGATGCACGATGTAACATGGCATACACGATGCTCTAACATACAACCTAGCATACACAATGTTATGAATCGAAATGGCATACGCAATGCATGATGGACTTACGCCAATATGAGTAGACCTCAGCCACACTCACATCAGTGGCCATGAGATGAAAATGAGACTATCGAGATGCGTACACACATACACGCAAACCGAGGACCGAACCTAAGGCACGAATGCCACTCTAACAAGGCATGGCAAGGCATGAAATATGGCATACAAACATGCAAGTTCCAGCACTGAAATGTGATGCAAAATGGCCCCGAAACATAGAAACATGGCACCCGATGCATGGAATGGTCCCGAAACACAAAACTAGGCACATGCATTGACCTATAGCTATACAAAGCATGCATTATTTGATCATGAGGTATAAAGACAGAACCAAGGCAGTCCTAAAACATGAACATTTCTATTTCAAAGCATGGCCAAAAGATGCTAGCAAGATGGCCTAACATAGCATGCAATTTTGACTAGCAAACATGGTTTACATGGAAAGTATATGAAGCATATGAAATCTCACCAAACCAGCCAAAATCAGTGAACAAAATATGCCAAAATATGCCTGAATAACCACTGAAATGAAGTCAACACATGCAAAAATGATGAGCTCCTTTAGAGGGCTATGCAAGGGATTATTAAGCACATACAAGATGGACACTTAGCATGGCACAAAAAACTCTAAAAATCAAATATGATAGCTCCAAAACTCACCAAATTGGGCCTAAAAAGTGGCTAAGAAGCATGCAAAGAGGGGTCCCTTTGGAAGGCCAAAATGACCATCAAACAAGTCAAGGTGAGAGGGGGTCATCCCTCTCTGATTTGGAGGCTTAAAATAGTGCGTTAGCCACTGAAAATCCACTGGATTTCAGTGGCTAGATGGCCAAACAAAGCATGCAACAAGAGCTTAGGTGTAGGGCTCAAAATAAGAGACAATCAAGCATACAAGGAGGCATATGACCTCAAAAAAAAATGGGACCTTAAACAAACTTTAAGATGAGATTAAAACAAGATATTTTTCAGTTTATGACAACTCTCAAAAATGAACACAAGTAGGGCTAATCTATCATGCAAAAATGACCATAAAAGAGAGATTAGAGACAAGGGACAGTAGCTGGCCCCAAATAGCAAAGAGCCCTTCAATAAAGTTGAAGAGGGGATAAAAACAATGCACTTTACATTTTATATTAAGTCTCAAAAATAAGCACAAGTAGGGCTAAACTATCATGCAAAAATGGGCCTACAAAGAGAGATAGGAGACAAGTGGTAGTAGATGGTATCAAACAGAGGAGATCCCTTCAACAAAGTTGAAGAGAGGCTCAAAAAAAGATATTTTACAGTTTGGCTCGGAGCCCAAAAATTCTCAAAAACAAGGCTAATATATCATGCAAAAATAGGCCTAAAAGAGGGATAGAGAGACAAGAGGTAGTAGGAGACCTCAACCAACAAGAGATCCTTGATCAAACATGGAGGGGATCTCAAAATATGACTATTTACAGTTCAAGTTGGAGCCCAAAAATGTAAGCAACAAAAGCTAAGATAGCATGCAAAATAGGGCAAAAAAAGAGGGAAATGAGACTCACCCTTGTAGCACAAGTCTTCAGCAGCTTTTGGTCCAAGAAAGTGTTCTCCTAACCTCTGAAAATAGCCTCCAAATTTATGGAATAGAGTGTGGGTTGATAGGCTATGAGTTGGTGTAGAAATGGTGTAGGAGTAAGGGTATTTTGAGGCTTGGAGTAGAGAGAGATGAAGGCTTTAATGCAAGAGCTCCAATGGATTTTTCTAACCCCTAAACATGGAGGAGGGGTGCTGGTTATATAGAGGGAGAGGGGTGAAGAAAAGGGGGGGAAAAATTCAAATTTCCCCCCCCCAAAAGGGTAGTCCCTCAGATAGTGAGTCACGTGCAGAATAGCTGGTACAGCTAGAACACACTCAGGAGGGCAAAAATGGCTGACCAAGTGCAAAAGGTTCAGGTGGCCAACCGGCCACCTCCCCTGGCTGGCCGGCCAGTTCAAAAGGCTCAGGTGGCCGGCCTGCTACTTTTCCTAGTTTTTCAGGACAAAAAAAGGGCTGTCGGAAAGAAAGGTGGCCGGCCAGTGATTGGGAAGTCCAATGGTGGCCAGCCACAAGTCCAAATTGAAGCCCCGGAAGTAAGCTTTCCAATGGAGCAAACCTTGCATTAAAATTCCTCCTATGAAAAAAGTTATGCCTGTTTTGGTGAAGCCGCGCAGATTCAGTCCAACCGGAGTGATGCCCTACTTCAATCAACCATATCTCCCTCGTCTGGAATTGGCTTTAGGAGATTCTTGAGTGCAAAATGAAGCCCCAGAAGTCTTCTTTCCAACGGTGGTGGCCTCATAGCTTGATTTTAAGTATGCAAATGAATAGGCCCAATTCGGCGAGGGTTGCTTGACTCTTTCTTAACAGTTCATGCCCATTTTCTCCCCCAACTGGGTTTCTTCCCTCTTCTCTTCTTTTCTTCAACTTCAAACCCCTAAGTAAGGTGTTTTGAAAGATTTTTTAAAGATTTCATCTCTCTTTCATTCATTTCTACTTTGTCCTTGCTCGGTTTACCGAAAAGCGCAACATTTAACAAAATGCGAGCGTTGGAACATCGTAGAAACTTTATTTCAAAAACGTTTTGAAAGAGAGGGTTTTAAGGTCTAAAATGTTTTGATCAAGATTGTTTTGGTCCCAAAAAAAAAAGGATATGAAGTTGAGCTTTGACTCTTTCCTTGCTGAAGAAACTGAACATTTCCCCTACACACCTTTCTCCACCATATAAACCATCAGTCGCGTCCAAGTCTTAAGGGCGGTAAAAAATGGGGTGTCTACAATTACCAATTTATAAAACCAAAGGCCATTAAAATCCGGCCATAAACAATTACACCAAGTACACTAGCATAAAAAGAGAAAATACAAATAAAAACAATTTCTTCATACCAGGTAGAAGCAGTTGTTTAAATACTAAAGAGTTTTACCACATACAACTATATAAGAAATATAACAAAGTGTAAAAATAATTTTAACATATTGATAGGGGAAAAAATGTTGGCAGATGTAAAATTCGTCAATAACGATGAAGATCGGTGACAATGGTGAAAGATGGTGATGATGATGTAGATTTGCCTCGGTGAAGAAGATTGGAAAGAACAGTGAAGATCGGTAGATCTGAGATAGATCTTGGTAGATCGGTGATGGAGTTATGTAGATTTGGGATGGATTTTGGTTAGATCAGTGAAGAATTTGGGTTGATGATAATGGTGATGAACGGAAATGAAGGAGAAGATTGTGGATGAATTTTGTGTAGATCTAAGGTGGTTTTGTGTAGATCGGATGCGAATGTATGTAGATCGAAGATATTTATGATGAAGTTTATGGATGATGTTGCGGATGGTGAAGCTGGTAGTGGACAATGGTAAGGATGAAAATGGTGTCTGAGGATGAAATGAAGAAAGAAGGCGAGAGAGAGAGAGAGAGAGAGAGAGAGAGAGAGAGAGAGAGAGAGAGAATCAAAGTGAGAGTGATAGAGAAAGAACTAGAGTGAGAGAGAGAATATATAAAATATAACTTTTTAATTTTAATTATTTATTTATTTATTTACAAAAAAAAATAAACATCATATAGGAGTATTCATTATACCAAGTTCAGTTTTAATATAACAACATTGTTCTTCGTTAAGAGGCTTGGTAAATATGTCAACTAATTGACAATTTGTAGGCACAAATTCAAGTTCAATGTCACATTTGAATACATGATCTCTTAGAAAATGATACTTTATTTCAATGTGTTTAGTGCGTGAGTGCTGAATAGGATTTTTTAAAAAGTTAATAGCACTTGTGTTGTCACATTTTATAGGAATATAATCATAGTGAAGTCCAAAACCTTGAAGTTGTTGTTTCATCCAAAGCAATTGTGCACAACACCCAGCAGTGACAATGTATTCTGTTTCAGCAGTTGATAGAGCCACTAAATTTTGTTTTTTGCAAAACTAAGAAGTGAATGAGTGTCCAAGAAAGTGACAAGTACCATTTATGCTTTTTCGATCAAGTCTACATCTCCCAAATCGGCATCCGAGTAACCAAAAAGTTCAAAGGTACTTTCCTTAGGATACCATAGTCCCAAATTTGGAGTGCCAACAAGATATCTAAAAATACGTTTGACTGCTGTCACGACCCAAACCCGCCCCTATGGGTTTAGTAATCAGAATCGTCAAGTGATCCGAGATTACGAAGGCACTGCTAATGATGAAAACAAGAATCTGAGTCTGGCGAAAGCCAAAACAGTAAATAAAAAAACGTCTAATGAGCTGTGACATTCTATATGCAAAAAGACCTTTTATACATATACACATAAACAGTACATATACATCCATATACAGTCATCCAGGACAGAGATCTAATCCCTATTAGAACAGTACAGTAAAACATCATTCAGTCTATACAGTATTACAAAACCAGATACAAAAAGGGAAAATCTAAAACACTCTAAAAGCCCTAGCTTAAAGGACTTGAAACCTCTCTGTGAGGCACAGTGGTTGGCTTGACAAAACTGGAGTTTACCCTGACGCTCCTACTAATGGTCCGGTACCTGTACACCTACATATATGTATGAGCAGTGAGCTAAAGCCCAGTGAATAACATATGCGTAAAGAGGTTAAGAATGAATGTCCTTTCAGTATTGAAAACAGTCATTTATCAGTATAACAGTCATTCAGTTTGTGGCTCGTATTTCATGCCATAACAGTCATTCAGAAACGATAACAGTCATATGTGGTACATCCAATAGCAAAACAGTACAGTAGGTCTTAACAGACCGAACAATCAGTTGATGGCCATCATATCAGTAAACAGTAGTGGTTCCAACATGGGAACCGACAGAGATCTCTGTGTGATGGCGATGCAAGACTGATAGCGGTAGGTTGCTAAGGATGCCACAATACAGTTCACAATTAGGACATCATTCATTCCGTAACAGTATCATTACAGAAAGCAGTACAGTTCAATTGTTCAGAAGATAATCATTTTTGAACATATCTTTACAACATTGTTACTCACAGAGTTCTAGGCTACAGATAAGCTTGTATGCGTCTCCGAATGCCAACCCTACACAGTTACAAGATGAACACACACTAAGTTACACAGTTGAGAAACAATAACTTAATCCCTAATTTGCCTTGGTGTGGTTCTACATCAATATCTTCATTAAGATGCTTTAAACTAGGCCTAGGAATGCCTAGGATGGAATGAGGATGCAAAGATGCACTTTAAAAACATTTTCATAATTTTAAGAAAAACAAGGTCCCGCTCGAGTGTGTCTTTCCCCGCTCGAGCGAACATGTAGACAAAGGTCCCCCGCTCGAGCGGACTATAAAATATGGCAAAAGTACTGGATGCACGAAATTCACGCTCGACGGGCACTCGACCCCCGCTCGAGCGTGTGACTCAGGGCCTTCGCTCGAGCGTGTATTCCCTCGCTCGAGCGAATTGTAAAAACATGCAAAGTGCTGGGAGCACGTATTCCACGCTCGAGCGCCAATTTCCCCGCTCGAGCGTGAGTCCAAATTCTGGAAATTCCAGATTTGAACCTCAAGCTCAAAACCAAGTTTTCATGCGTCAAATTCGATCATTTATGGCCAATTTTCTGGAAAACACTTGTAAATTCATAGTATAACATGATTCAAAACTCAATTTGTAAAATCAAGGCCCAAAGGTGAGTCAATTAAACCCAATTTCAAACCAATCTCATGAACATGATGTAAAACATAACATGCATGAATTTAAACTAATTCAAAGCTTTAATCACTTGCTCAAATGAGCCAATCCTTTAAAAAACATGGGGAATTTATGAACTAGAACTATAATATGAACATGCATGTATAATTCCATGGACAAAAGTCCTCAAAACTCAAGAATGGCAACATGCACGCATGATTTATGCTATTATTCAGCACATTAAGCTAATTTTGACTCCAATCTTCAATATAACAAGAATCAAGCAAGAACTAACTTAAAGACAAGTTTAAGAGGGTGGATTCTCTACCTTAGACCTTGAATATTAAGTGTATGAAGCTCAACTATGAAATCAACCTTCAATTTCTTTAATTCACCAAGCAATTCACAAGATGGAACTCAAATTCTCTCACTCTCTCCCTCTCTTCTCTCTTGGTTGGTTAAGGGTCTCAAAATGAGATGATCAAAATAATGCCAAGATGAAATAAACCAAGCCTCAAAATGTTTGGTGTAGTGGTCCACTAATAGGGCAAGGTTGTAAATTAACATTATTCAATCTAATTTAATCATACCAAATCAATTTTCAATTAAATATACCATAAAATCACATTAATTCTAATTAGCACAAAACATCAATCAATTTCAGATTCGGCCGCCGATAAGGCCTTCAATTTGCAGTTTAAAGCATGAAACATGAACAGATAATTTAACAGTCAACAGATAAAAATGCAAATAACACAATATATTCATGCAATTAATTCGGAATTTCAGTGTAATCAGTTACTTATCCAATTCAGTCATAGTTTAGCGATGGCGATGGTCTTATCGATGCTTGATGGTGAGGTTATTGATCTCCTCCTTATAAAGAGTTTGGTCCTCCAAACTCGAATTACCTTCGTTCTGGAAGAAAACAGGATTCAATGAGAACAATTCAGGATATCTCTTCATCATATCATCTTCCCTTTCCCAAGTGGCATATACGCCACCATGGTTTTGCCAATCAACTTTCACTAACGGAATCTCTTTGTTCCTCAACTTCTTGATCCGTCTGTTCACAATCTGAATGGGCCATTCTTCGTAAGTGTAGTCATCACTTAACACTACACGGGTAGGCTCAATCACATGGAAAGGATCCTGAAGATAATCCCTCAACATTGAAATATGGAAGACATTATGCATATGCTCCGTTTCGGGAGGAAGCGCTACTTGATACGCCACCGGATTGATTTTCTCAATAATCTCAAACGGTCCGACATACCTCGGCGCTAGCTTACCCTTGACTCCAAAACAAGTCTGCCCTTTTATCGGTGTCACTTTAACAAAAACGTGATCACCTATTTCGTATTCTCTGTCTCGCCTTCTGACATCCACATAACTTTTCTGTCGGCTCTGTGCGGTTTTCAGTCTCTGTTGAATCAGTTTCACTTTTTCGGTAGTTTCATGTGCAATTTCGGGCCCAAGCAAAGGCCCATCTCCAACTTCTGCCCAGCAAATCAAAGATCAACATTTTTTGCCATACAAAGTCTCGAAAGGCGCCATACCAATGCTTGAATGAAAACTGTTATTATAAACAAATTCAGCTAACGGTAAATGGCTTTCCCAATTTCCTTGAAAATCAAGGACACACATTCTCAGTAAATCCTCCAGAGTCTAGATGGTTCTTTCTGACTAGCTATCTGTTTGAGGATGGTATGCACTACTCAGTCTCAGTTCAGTACCCAATGCTGTCTGTAAGCTTTGCCAGAATCTCGATGTAAACTTCGAATCTCTATCAGAAACAATGGACACAGGCACTCCATGCAATCTAACAATCTCATCAATATAGATTATGGCCAATTTGTCCACATTATAAATTGTTTTGGCAGGTAAGAAGTGAGCAGATTTAGTCAGTCTATCAACAATAACCCAAATTGAATCCATACCTTTACTGGAGCGAGGTAAACCAACAATGAAATCCATGGTAATATGTTCCCATTTCCACTCCGGTATCGGTAAGGGTTGCAGTAAACCTGCGGGTCGTTGATGTTCGGCTTTAACTTGTTGGCAATGAAGACATCTCGATACAAAATTAGCAATATCTTTCTTCATTCCCGGCCACCAGAAATTCAGTTTCAAGTCTTGGTACATTTTTGTATTTCCTGGATGGATAGACAATTTTGAATTGTGGCCTTCTTGCAGAATTCTTCTTTTCAGTTCAGAATCATTCGGTACACACAATCTTCCATGAAATTTCAACACATTATTCTCAACTTTGAAATCCGGTCTTGGTTTGGATTCCCGCTCTTCGATGATCTTCTTCAAGAAGTCATCATGTTGTTGTTTCTCTTTAATCTCTTCAATCAGTGTCGGTTGAGCAGAAATGGCAGCTAATGTTCCACCTTGTTCACGCAAAACGATTTCAACTTCAAATCTTTCAAGGTCACAAAGCAATTCTTTCTGCCCGGTGAGTAAACAGGCTAAATTTTCAATCGATATCCGGCTCAATGCATCAGCAACAATGTTAGCTTTTTCTGGATGGTACAGAATTTGCAGATCGTAATCTTTTATCAGTTCTAACCATCTTCGCTGCCTCATGTTCAGTTCTTTCTGTGTGAAGAAGTATTTCAAACTCTTGTGGTCTGTATATACCTTACATGTCGCCCCATAAAGGTAGTGACGCCAAATCTTTAGTGCAAACACTACTGCAGCAAGTTCCAAGTCATGGGTCAGGTAGTTCTTTTCATGTGGTCTCAATTGTCGGGAAACATATGCAATAACTTTACCATTCTGCATTAAAACACATCCCAAACCCTTATAAGAAGTATCACTATATACAGTATAACCATCTGTACCTGAGGGTAAGGTGAAGATCGGCGCAGTCACTAGTTGAGTTTTCAATTCTTGGAAAGCTAATTCCCTCTGATCGGTCCAGTCAAATGATATCCCCTTCTGAGTCAACTGTGTCAGTGGTAGGGCAATTTTGGAGAAGTCTTTGACAAATCTTCTGTAATACCCGACTAGGCCTAGAAAACTTCGGACTTTAGTAACATTTGTCGGTCTAGGCCAGTTCACTACTGCTTCAATTTTCTGTGGGTCAACTGTAATACCATCTTTACTGATTACATGCCCCAAAAACATTACATTATCAAGCCAAAATTCACATTTAGATAGTTTAGCATACAATTTCTGTTCTCTTAGGGTCTGTAGGGCAGTTCTCAAATGATGTTCATGTTCTTCTGTGCTTTTGGAATAAATTAAAATGTCATCTATGAACACAACTACAAAGTCATCAAGGTATGGTTTAAAATTTCTATTCATAAGGTCTATAAATGCAGCAGGTGCATTGGTGACTCCGAAAGGCATAACTAAGAATTCATAATGTCCATACCTCGTTTGAAAAACAGTCTTTTCAATGTCCCCCGGTTTGACTTTTAACTGATGGTATCCAGATCTAAGGTCAATTTTAGAGAAGACTTGAGCACCCTGTAACTGATCAAATACATTGTCAATGCGAGGTAATAGATATTTGTTTTTCACTGTTACCTTGTTTAGTTCACGGTAGTCAATGCAGAGTCTCAGTGAGCCGTCTTTCTTTTTCACAAATAAAACTGGCACACCCCATGGTGAAGTACTGAGCCTGATGAACTTCTTATCTAACAGTTCTTACAGTTGAACTTTCAGTTCTTTCAATTCGGTAGGTGCCATTCTGTACGAAGCTTTAGATACTAGTTGTGTACCCGGAATCACATCAATGGTGAACTCAATATCCCTATCAATCAAATCCCCTGGCAAATCATCTAAAAACACATTTGGGAATTCTCTGACTATAAGAATGCTGTTCACATTAGTTTTATCATCAGTAAGTACAGTCAATACAGAGCATAGATACCCTTTACACGCTTTTCTAATCAATTTAAAAGCTTTCATAGATGAAATCAGGTATGGGGGAGGTACCACTCCAACTCCGTTAAACACAAATTCAGGCAATCCGGGTGGACGGAAAACAACTTGTTTGGTTACACAATCTATGGTAACATGATATTTCATTAACCAATCCATCCCCAATATCACATCAAAATGGTCAATGTTCAATGGCAGTAAGTCAATATACAAATGCACATCTTCAACAATAATTTCACATGCAGGGTACATATAAGCACAAGTCATGGATCCTCCAACAGGTGAAGATACAGCTAACAGATAGTTCATAGGTTCTAATGGTCCATTCAATTTTCGTGAAAAAGCAAGCGATACATATGAATGTGTAGACCCCGAATCAATCAAAACATACGCATTTTGAGCACAAATTGAGAGTATACCTGACACAACGGTCTCGGTATTTTGTACATCTCCTGATACGAGTGCAAACACTCGCCCTGCCTCATAGGCTCTTTTCCTGTGGCTTTAGGGTTAGGCTTTGGTGCAATAGTTGATGTTGCTGTGCTAGGTGCAGCTTTACTATTGCCCTGTGAAGTGGAAGGGCAATCTTTAACCATGTGGCCCACCTTGCCACACCTGTAACAAGTACCAGAAATTTTATAACAAACTCCGTCATGGTTCTTACCACATTCGGAACAGGGCGGTATTGAACGGTTCCCCTGACTAGAACTAGTCGTTGACCCTATATTTAGCTTTTTGTTCAACGGATTGTTCATGCCTTTCTTGAATTTAAGGCCTCGTCTCTTACTACGCCATTCAGATGCTGGTGTTTCAGTTTTTTTCAGTGCTTCAATATTTGATTCAACTATAATGGCCCGGTCAAGAACATCCACATACTTGTGCAATTTCAACACATTAATTCTGTCAAGTACTTCGACATTAAGGCCGCCTTTCGAATTTCCTGGCCTTCTTATAGTCAATGTCAACCATGTATGGTGCATATCTGGCAAGCTCAGTGAATTTCGATTCATATTCAGCAACAGACATGGTACCTTGCCTCAACTGTTCAAACTCAGTCACTTTTCGATCCCTGACACACTGTGGAAAATATTTCTCAAAGAAGGACTTCTTAAACTGAGCCCAAGTCACAACTGTATTGGTGTCACGGACCAGCATCTACCACCTTTTGGCCTCCTCTTATAAGGTGAGGGTAGCTAGCAGTACTTTGTGTGCCTCAGAACACGGAAAGACTTCAAATAACTTTTCTGTTTCAAGAACCCATGCTTCAGCCTTCAAGGGTTCAAGGCCTCCCTGAAAGGATGACGATTTCATCTTGCTAAATTTCTGTGTCAGAGCTATTATATCTTCATCGTTCACATTCTGTTCCGGCTGTACCGGAGGAGGTGGGGGCTGTTGGTTCTGTTGTTGCTATTGCCTTAAGGCCTCAGTCAGTAGTTCAACAGTTCTTTCTAATCTCGCCATTCTGGCGTCAGATGATTCAGTTTCATCGGCAGTTCTTGAGTTATCCATTTCACTATATGCAACACAGTAATAATAAACATAGGAAGTTGCATACTTTAAACATATTAACACATATATTCATGTCATGTCCACACACACTTTTCATGCTCATGTAATGCCCTATTCACTTTCTAGGACATCCTATAGCTCATTTGGACACGTGTATGCGGTATAACTCATGGTTTAAAAATGCTCTGATACCACTCCGTCACGACTCAAACCTGCCCATATGGGTTTAGTACCGTAACTGGCCAGTAATCCGAGATTATCGAAGGCCTGCTTAATAGTGAAATAGTAATACATAGTACAAGGGCTGGCGGAAGCCAAAACAGTAAATAAAAGACGTCTAATGAGCTGTGACATTCTGTATGCAAAAGACCTTTCATACATATACACATAAACAGTATATATACATCTATATACAGTCATCCAGGACAGGGACCTAATCCCTATTAGAACAGTACAGTAAAACATCATTTGGTCTATACAGTATTACAAAACCAGAAACAAAAAGGGGAAATCTAAAACACCCCAAAAGCCCTAGCTTGAAGGACTTGGAACCTCTCTGTGAGGCACAGTAGTTGGCTTGACAAAACTGGAGTTTACCCTGACGCTCCTAGCAACGGTCCGGTGCCTGTACACCTACATATATGTATGAGCAGTGAGCTAAAGCCCAGTGAATAACATATGCGTAAAGAGGTTAAGAATGAATGTCCTTTCAGTATTGAAAATAGCCATTTATCAGTATAACAGTCATTCAGTTTGTGGCTTGTATTTCATGCCATAACAATCATTCAGAAACAATAACAGTCATATGTAGTACATCTAATAGCAAAACAGTACAGTAAGTCTTAATAGACCGAATAGTCAGTTGATGGCCATCATATCAATAAACAGTAGTGGTTCCAACGTAGGAACCGACAAAGATCTCTGTGACAAGAATAAAGACAAAGACAAGAATTAGAGGTTGCTAAGGATGCCACAATACAGTTCACAATTAGGACATCATTCATTCCGTAACAGTATCATTTTAGAAAACAGTACAGTTCAATTGTTCAAAAAATAATCATTTTTGAACATATCTTTACAACATTGTTACTCACAGAGTTCTGGGCTACAGATAAGCTAGTACGCGTCTCCGGATGCCAACCCTACACAGTTACAGGATGAACACACACTAAGTTACACAGTTGGGAAACAATAACTTAATCCTTAATTTGCCTCGGTGTGGTTCTACATCAATATCCTCATTAAGATGCTTTAAACTAGGCCCAGGACTGCCTAGGATGGAATGAGGATGCAAAGATGCACTTTAAAAACATTTTCAGAATTTTTAGAAAAATAGGGTCTCGCTCGAACGTGTCTTTCCCCACTCGAGCGGACATGCAGACAAAGGTCCCCCGCTCGAGCGTCACTTTCCCCGCTCGAGCGGACTGTAAAATATGGCAAAAGTACTAGATGCATGAAATTCACGCTCAACAGGCGCTCGACCCCTGCTCGAGCGTGTGACTCAGGCCCCCCGCTCGAGCGCGCATTCCCTCGCTCGAGCGGACTGTAAAAACATGCAAAGTGCTGGGAGCACGTATTCTACGCTCGAGCGCCAATTTCCCCGTTCGAGCGTGAATCCAAATTTTGGAAATTCCAGATTTGAACCTCAAGCTCAAAACCAAGTTTTCATGCATCAAATTCGATCCTTTAGGGCCAGTTTTCTGGAAAACACTTGTAAATTCATAGTATAACATGATTCAAAGCTCAATTTGTAAAATCAAGGCCCAAAGGTGAGTCAATTAAACCCAATTTCAAACCAATCTCATGAACATGATGTAAAACATAACATGCATGAATTTAAACTAATTCAAAGCTTTAATCACTTGCTCAAATGAGCCAATCCTTTCAAAAACATGAGGAATTCATGAACTAGAACTATAATATGAACATGCATGTACAATTCCATGGACAAAAGTCCTCAAAACTCAAGAATGGCAACATGCACGCATGATTTATGCTATTATTCAGCACATTAAGCTAATTTTGACTCCAATCTTCAATATAACAAGAATCAAGCAAGAACTAACTTAAAGACAAGTTTAAGAGGGTGGATTCTCTACCTTAGACCTTGAATATTAAGTGTAGGAAACTCAACTATGAAATCAACCTTCAATTTCTTTAATTCACCAAGCAATTCACAAGATGGAACTCAAATTCTCTCACTCTCTCCCTCTCTTCTCTCTTGGTCGGTTAAGGGTCTCAAAATGAGATGATCAAAATGATGCCAAGATGAAATAAACCAAGCCTCAAAATGTTTGGTGTAGTGGTCCACTAATAGGGCAAGGTTGTAAATTAACATTATTCAATCTAATTTAATCATACCAAATCAATTTTCAATTAAATATACCATAAAATTACATTAATTCTAATTAGCACAAAACATCATTCAATTTCAGATTCGGCCGCCGATAAGGCCTTCAATTTGCAGTTTAAAGTATGAAACATGAACAGATAATTTAACAGTCAACAAATAGAAATGCAAATAACACAATATATTCATGCAATTAATTCGGAATTTCAGTGTAATCAGTTACTTATCCAATTCAGTCACAGTTTAGCAGTAAGCAGTGGTCTTATCAGTAAACAGTGGTGAGGGTTATTACAACTGCGGTGATGTGTGACTCTTTTGGTGCAGACTGAAAACGTGCACACATATAAACACTAAACATTATGTCGTGTCTACTAACAGTAAGATAAAGTACGAAACCGATCATACCTCAATATTTCTTTTCATCTACCAGAGTTGTTGCAGGCTTTGATGATTCCATTTCAAACCTTTTAAGTAGATCCTTGATATATTTTGTCTGATTTAAATGGATTTCATCCTTGGTTTGTTTAATTTGCAGACTGAGGAAGTAATTTAACTCCCCCATCATACTCATTTCGAATTCACCTTGCATATCTTTAGCAAACTCTTTGCACAAATTTTCATTAGTAGCACCGAAAATGATATCATCAACATAAATTTGAACAATTAGCATATCCTTCTTTTTGGTTTTTATAAAAAGAGTTGTATCAATTTTTCCTCTAGAAAAACCTTTGTTAAGTCGGAAATTACTCAATCTTTCATACCATACTTTAGGAGCTTGTTTTAAGCCATATAAGGCTTTTGAAAGTTTGAAAACATTATCCGAATATTTATGATTTTCAAAATCGGGAGGTTGTTTAACATAAACTTCCTCTGAAATGTACCCATTTAAGAAAACACTTTTAACATCCGTTTGATATAATTTAAAATCTTTAAAACATTCAAAAGCAAGTAACATTCTAATAGCTTCAAATTTAACAACTGGTGCAAAAGTTTCATCAAAATCAATGTCCTTTTCTTAATTATAACCTTGAGCTACTAATCTAGCTTTATTTCTAGTAACAACTCCGGATTCATCCATTTTATTTCAAAAAACCCATTTTGCACCAATAACGGGATGATCTTTAGGTCGAGGGGTTAAAAACCAAACTTCATTTCTTTCGAATTGGTTTAATTCTTCTTGCATTGCTAAAATCCAGTTTTCATCATTTTCAGCTTCTAAAAACGATTTTGGTTCAATTTGTGAAACAAATGCTAAGTTACCACAAACATTTTTAATAGAAGAACAAGTTTTTATACCTTCCGCCGCATCACTTATAACAAGTTCTTTGGGGTGGCCATGAGCATACTTCCCTTCTTTCGGTAGATTTGAGTCATTTTTTTGGAAGAGCATATATTTTTTGAAGTTTCTCCATTGTCATTTCTTCTTCATGTTCACGTAATGGATTTTCTTCATTTTTTTTTTATGCAAATGCTCTCCATGTTTGGTTGTTTTTCTGCAATGTCATTACTTACAAGATTCTTGGAAATAATGTTGTTAGATTCATCAAAAACAACATGCACAGATCTTCAACAAGTAGACTTCCTTTATTGAATACTCTATAAGCTTTACTGGAAATGGAATAACCAAGAAATATAGTTTCATCCGATTTAGTATCAAATTTTCTTAAATTATCTTTATTGTTATTCAATACAAAACATTTACAACCAAATGCACGCAAATAACTAATATTAAGTTTTCTACATTTCTAAATTTCATAAGGGGTTTTCTTAAGAATAGGTCTAATCATCGCTTGGTTTACAACATAGCATGCAGTGTTAACGACTTCCGCCCAAAAATATTTAGGCAAATTATTTTCACAAAGCATAATACGGGCCATTGCTTCAAAAGTTCTAATTTTTCTTTTAACCACACCATTTTGATAAGGAGTTCTAGGGGCAGAAAAATTATGATCAATTCCAAACTTATCACAAAACAAAATAAAATCATTATTTTCAAATTCTCTACCATAATCACTTCTAATACTACAAATATTAAGATTTTTTTTTTTCATTTTGAATTCTTTTGCATAACTTTGAGAAATTGTAAAAAGCTTCGTTTTTGTCTGTCAAATATAAAACCCATGTATATCTAATATAATCATCAACACAAAAAAAGAGCATAAGATTTCCCTCCCAAACTTAATGTTCTAGATGGTCCAAATAAATCAATATGTAAGAGTTCAAAAGGTCTAGTAGTTGAAACAACGTTTTTAGATTTGAAAGAAATTCTAGTTTGTTTCCAAATCGACATGCATCACAAAATTTGTCATTTTCAAAAAAAATTTTTAGTAAACCAATGACTAACTCATTTTTTTGAAAGTTTGGAAATTAAATCAAAATGAACATGTCATAATCTTCTATGCCAAAGCCAACCGTTATCATTTATAGCAGATAAACATTTAATATTAAAATGAGAAGACAAATCATGCAAATCAAACACATATACATTCTCATGTCTATAACCTACAAATAAGGTTTGTTTTCTAGAATGTTCTCAATAGTGCAATGAGTTTTCTAAAAAATAACTCTATAACCTTTATCACATAATTGACTAACGCTAAGCAAGTTATGTTTTAAACCTTCAACAAATAAAATATTTTCAAGAATAAAAGAAGGATTTTTACCAATACTTCCTACACCAATGATTTTACCCTTGCTATTGTCGCTGAAAGTCACATATCCACCATCATTTGGTTGGAGTGTGGCGAACATAGCTTTATTTCTGGTTATGTGCCTCGAACATGCACTGTCGAGATACCATTTATCGTTATAGGATTTTGTCTTGAAACATATCTACAAAAATTTGATTTTTTTCTATTGGTATCCATATTTTCTTGAGTCCATAAAAGTTAGAATTTGACACTCTTGAAATGTCCTTAGGGACCCACATCTTTTTTATTTTAGCAAAAGGATTTCTTTTAACAGGACATGAAGGTGAAATATGACATTTTGTACCACAAAAATGACATGTGAGATGTGAGTGACTAGAAGATGCATACACAACCATTTTTGATAGTTTTTACTTTTGAAAAAGGTTCATATCCAGTTCTGGCTCTACTAAAAGTACGATTTTAATTTTTAAGAATTTTATCTAAAGTCTTTCTATCTTGAGTGAATTTTGAAAGAGTATTTTTCAAGTCTTTAATATTTTCTTTCAAAACAATTTGCTTCTTTTTTAAAGAGTCATTTTCTTTTTTCAATACAACTATTTTTTTTTTCAAAAATTGAAGACTCTTTTCGAGTTAAAATCTCATTTTCCTTTTTTATTTTCATGGCTTCATTTTCTAAATCATTTATCTTGGAAGTTAAAGATTCATTTTCTTTTGGTAAACTTGAAATCACTTTCTTTTGACAGTTACTTTTGAAACTAAATTTCTTAAATTCAGTATGTAATTCATCAAAAGCTGATTGTAATTCATCAAATGTAAACGATTCTTCATTTACCTTATATTCGTTTCCAAGTGCCATTAAACATAGGTTAGCAACCTCAGTTTTGCAAACTTCAGTTTTTAAGTCGCTTTCATCGCTATCTTCTCCCTATGCTGCAATCATGGCTTTCTTCTTATCCTTCTTGAATTGTTTCTTAAGTTCCAGACATTCTGATTTTTAGTGTCCAGGTTTGTTGCATTCGTAGCAGGTAATTTCAGATTTTTTGTGATTTTCTCCCCTTTGAAAATCCCTATTGTTGAACTCTTTTCTAAAAAAAATTCACATACCTTGTTTCTTTTTCACAAACCTTTTGAACTTCCTAGTGATGAATGTTATTTCCTCGTTATCATCCAAATTATCTTCCTCATCCTCTTGATATTTCGAGATGGATTTGAAGGCAATTAATTTCTTCTTATTGTTGTCCTCATCTTCCTTTCCTTGTTGCATTATAAGCTCATGAGTTAAGAGAGATCTCATTAACTTATCTAGACTTAGTTTTGATAAATCCTTGGCTTCGATAATGGCAATGACTTTTGTCTCCCAACTTTTTGGCAATGACCTAAGCACTTTTCTTACAATTTCAGCATTAGTATATATTTTGCCAAGAAAAGTTAAACCATTAATAATATCAGTAAAGCGAGTAAACATTTGAGAAATAGATCATCAAGTTTCATTTTAAAGAGTTCATAATTATGGACTAGCAAACTGACTCTAGATTCTTTAACTTGTTCGGTTCCTTCATGAGTCACTATAAGCGTATCCCAAATTTCTTTTGCGGTTTTACATGTGAAGATTCTGTTGAACTCATTGGCATCTAAGGCGCAATACAACATGTTTGTGGTTTTGACATTAATTTAGCCCATTCTAGTATCTAATTTATTCCACTTATCTTCAGGTTTTGGTACCTTAAGGCCATCTATGATTTTGGTAGAAATTTTTGAACCATTGCAAATAATTTTTCAGTATTCATAATCATTAGATTGAATATGTATGATCATCCTAGTTTTTCAATAGCTAAAATTTGTGTCGTTAAACAGTGGTGGCCTATTGGATGTTTGTTCCTTAGGTAAGGAATAGCTAGATGTTGTCATGATCTACTCTAAGATGGTTAAGTCACACAAACTAGAGTCTAGGCTCTGATACAAATTGTTATCCTAGGTAGGTAACCCAAGATGGGGGTGAATTAGGTTATTAAAAAAATGTTACAATATTAAAAAATAATAAGCACTATATTCAGAATTTTAACAAGTAAAAAACAGAACAATAATTATGAAGATAAAAGTAAGAGAAATAGGGAGAGAAAATCAAACACTGAGATTTATAGTGGCTCGGTACACCGAACCTACGTCCACTTCCCAAGGAACCTCCCTGAGAATTTCTCTACTATCAAAATGAATCAATACAACACCAAGGCTTCACCAAGTTTGTGAATTTTGCATAGGTCTTACTTTTATCTATTTAACTTCACTCAACAATAAATTAATCACTCTTACAAAATTTCTTCACAAAATAATAAATAAGGATAAGAAGTACTTCAACCCTCTTTTACAATAATTCTCTCACAAATAGTAGATATGAAAGTGTAAGAACAAAGACTACACTTAGATCCGAAAGTGAAAGAGCAGAATACACTCAAAATTTTGGAGCACACAGATTCAACAAACACTAATAATCCATGAAATATCCTCTCACATAGATTATTAGTGAGATTCAACGAAGATAGTTCCATGAACCTGCAAGAGGTAAATATGGTTGATGCCACCCAACCGGGGTTACCGGCTGGGGACACTCTGATGATGAAGTTAGAATCCATGAATGATGAATCAAGAATTGTAAAGAGTTTTGTGAGTGAAGTGCAGAGAAAAATCATACCTATATGCCATGAGTTGCCTTTCTTTTATAAGCGGAGGGTTGGCCGAATAAGCCCAATAGTTGGCCCCTTGGCAAGCCTTATTTGGCTTAGCCCAATAAGCTGATATATATATTTTTTTGCTCCCACAATTGCCCCAAAACTTTCATTGTCTTCGGTAGAAGGAATGCGAGTTTTTATTGTCAAGTTATGCTGTTCAAATAGATTTTAGGTCCCTTGACAAAGAATACATTTGATAAATGAATAACATAAATGAATGAATGATTTGATGAATGCATGTATGTATGAATGTATGTACAAATATATGTATATAAGAGAGAGGGGTGAGCTAAAACCCAGTGAGAAATACTATCTCTATAACGGTGGGCCACAGTATTATAACCCCTAGGCAAGGGTGTAGGCTACGGTATCATAACTCTCGGGCAAGGGTGTAGGCCACGGTATTATAACCCCCGGGCGAGTGTGAAGTGCATTGCTGTAAAAGCAAATATGCGAAGAACTACACGCAAATAATGTAGATATATTGGCCATAAAAAAGTGGAAAGCTGTAAAAGCTATAAAAATGACGGCACGCAAAATATGTGAAGAACTGCCGAATGACGTATAGGTTTTGCGCAGTTGGTTTTGACACAGCTGAATAGAAATTGAACTGCCAAGTTGTCGAATTGAAAGTGACGAATGAGTGTAAGAGTTGTTCAGTGAGTTCGGCGAGAAGCATTAAAGAAGCGTTAAGCCGATTAAATTATACCATCACCATATTGAACGGTCATGGAATTAGTTGTAAAATTGTTTCCATTGTCGTGTTGCCCCATTGTTTTCGAAGGATAGGGGTGATTCGAAAGGAATTCGGAATAGACTTGAGCCAAAATTGCAGAATTATGCGGGTGGCCATAGTGGTGGGAAGACGCCAAAATTGTTGAATTCAGCATTGATCAAATGCCAGGCTAGGCGACAAAAGTGTTGTTGAAGTTGCGATATGTGGTACTGCATATAAAATCTACAAATTATTGGTATGAAATGTGCAAAATCAAACCTTACGGATGTGTTCAGAAGACTTCAAATAGTTAGAAACGACTATTGGATCATTGGAATCGGACTCCGAATGGCGTAATTTTAGCCAAAATAGATCCGATGGCTCAAATTGGTGGAGAATTAGGCTCTGCGAAGCACTAGATAATTCCTCTGACAGATGCTGCATTGGACGACTCGACTTGATGGCTTGCGGCTCAGCTCAGTGGCTTGGCAAAAAATATAAGTAAAGTTGCTGCCTAAAAGATTTGAACTCATGCCATTGTGAAAAAAATTTCATACTTAACCACTTTGCCACCTCAAATCCTTGTATATATATTTTACACATTATATATTTGACCTTGATTGTTCGGCTATGACATGAGGCAACTTAGTTGCAATGCACACAATAATTTCTTAAGTTGGCCAACTCCAAATCTAGTCGTCTTTTAAGACGGAATAATAACGTTGCTTGGCAAACTTCGATGAGCTTGTACGGCTTCGTTTGAACTCTAATTTTGATGTGGTTTGTTGTGTTGGACTCGCCTCAATGAGTACTTCACACTAGTGTGGTCAAAACTTGATTTAGATAACATCAAAAATGTCAGTGTGTTGATAGTTTTGGTCCGTTTTGCAATTGTCAGCGAATTTTGGTTAAATTGTGACTCCTGGTTGGTGTATTTGGACTTTTTGAGCTGATATGAATCCTGTGGTAGGTTCAAATGTGGATTTCGGCAAGCCGAGATGCTAGTTTGATGTCGAGATAATAACACCGAGCAAGATTGTTGTACTTCTAGAATTAAATCACGAGTCGTACCGAAGAGATAGATGAATTAATATGTGGCTGAGTAGTCTTGCTGAGTAAGCCGAGTAAGCAATGTTGCAGAACAATGTTGCTGAATAAAGTTGATGCATTGCCGAATAATGTTCATGCATAATGTTGAATTAATAATGGTATCGAATAATCTTGCCAAGTAAAGTTGATGCACTGCCAAATAAGGTTGATGAAGCCGAATAATGTTGCTGAAGTTGAGTTGATATGCAAAATACTATGCCGAACAACTGCCAAAGGCAAATTTAATGCTTCCGTTATTGCCGAGGGAGATGGACGAGCAGCAGTGAGCTCAATAGTGATGTCGAGTTTAGCCACCGTGTAGTTGAAATAGGCCTCGTGTGCTATGTAGTCTCAGTGTCGAGCAAAACTAGTTAGCGAGTTCAAGTTGGTAGGTGGCCATGCTTAAGTGTGAAATATTTTCTTGGCGGTAGAATTGTAGTTGATTTGTGTAATCATTTTCAGTTGGCCGAGTTTCGTTAGACCATGCAATTTTATATCGCCGTGAGGTGAAAGCATGTTATATGTTGCCGAGCAAGTTTTTCGTTGCCGAGATAGATGGAACGTAAGTGGAACGTAAATGGAACTTCGTTGCAGAGGAAACTTTTCATGCAAAATTGTTAATGATCATGAAATTATATTAGAGAAATAGAATGAAAAGCTTGGGGAAATATTATAAGTCATTCAAGATATATTTACATATAGATGTATATATATGGTTGCCGAATTGGTTGTATCCACCGGGGTGCCTCACGCGAAGTTTAGGTGATAAAGATTAATTCCTTGGAAACAATACAAACGCTTGTTAGCAACTCGTTTTGAATTTTGATGTGCCGAAACCTGCGATTGGCAACTTCTTTTTGTCTTGTCGATGACGCAAAGAATTGTGGTGATGTTTGGCATGGCATCGGTAATTTGTTGATCATGCTAACGGCTAGTATGATTGTCGAGACATCATAGAAATATATAAAGCTTAAATTATTGCGAATGAAAGACGTGAGCGATTTGGTTTTTTAGTTGTGGAGCCATAAAACATAATTCCTTAATTCCTGTTAATTATGAGCACATAACATGTATATCTTCAAGAATCAATAAACTCTTGTGAAGGAATAAATAAATAATGCTAGGAGTGGGTTTGGCTGAGCAACTCTTTGTATAATGTCGAAAAGAAGCTCCCACAAACAAAAGTGTGAAACCCAGTTTTAGAGAGAGACAATGAAGATACAAAGTAGACCATGAATTCTATGATGTTTTAAACCTTTTTAATGAAGATTCACTGTAAGCAAAAAGCTCTATTTTATAAGCACAAACATATGTATATCCAATCCAAGAACCAATCTTACAATAATTTTCAGAGAGCAAGATCAAAAGTGTTATTAAATTTTTACTTACAAGAACTTGTTTGCTCTTTTCTTCATTGAACTCTTGCAGACGTTTCCCACAGATGGCGCCAATTGTGAGACTATGAAATATCATCTCACATGGATTATTAGTGAGATTCAACGAAGATAGTTCCATGAACCTATATGCCATGACGTGCCTTCCTTTTATAGGCGGAAGGTGGGCCGAATAAGCCCAGTAGTTAGCCCCTTGGCAGGCCTTATTTGGGTTAGCCCAATAAGCTAATATATATTTTTTTTCTGGCTCTCACAATTGTTAATTTAATTTCTCTTTTCAATTTAATTCTAGTCTCAATATAATTCTCATAAATATTTTTATCGAAATTAATTGAGGAATCTTGCAAGTTAAATTAGTTTTAATTTTACATTAGTCCCTGTGGATTAGGGGTTTTCGCGGCTCAGGTATGACTTGGGAACCTCCAATTCGCTATTCGTCCAAAACTAGAAGGATTGGAGAAAATCAATCAGCAACCGTCTGCTAGATTGGCGGATGCAGATGGATGCAAATCGGTTTGACAGTTTTACATTTTACAAATTTTTAACATAATAAAAATTGTCAACATAATTTTTTTATTTTTTATTTTTTTATAACAATCCAATCTGTCTTATTAATAAACACTACAATATGTCTGATATAACATTCCTTAGGTGTGAGTGTCTACACTTTTGCCTCTATTTTTCTTCTTTATTTCTTTATTATCCTGAAGTTTTCTCTGCATTTACAGACCTTTTAGCTGGTTTGATACTTTGATCATAAACCTTCAATAAGCTCACAAATTCAGCCCATATAAACCATCTATCCAGTCCTAAAGCATATGCCTTACATCCCTAATCATTCATGATCTATGACATTCATTTTTACAGTTGTCCAACCATAGATTTGATGCTTAAATTTGAAAGATCCTGCATCATGTTGCATGTAGTTCAATGAGAATATGACCTTTGATAATGTAGAAAAAATATTCACAAATATAACAACAAATTGCTAGGACAAGACTTTGCTGAATTGTAGTTGACAAGAGTTGTAAATGTTGACAACACCTAGATAGATGCACATCCTGGTGAGAGTCTATTTAACATGAAACTACTGTTAGTAGGGGTGCTCGCGGTTTGGTTGCGGTGTGGGAACCTCCAATCCGCCATCCATCCAAAACTAGGCGGATTGGAGAAAATTAATCCATATTCGTTAGCTTGTCATAACGCATCCGTCTAAAATGTAGATGCTTGTTTCGGTTCGATCAGTTTGGGCGGATCAGTATATCCGCTAAGCACCTCTACTGTGGATCGATACCTGAACTTGCCATTATTCTAAGGAATTTGGGTATAATTTAGTGTTTATTTTTGGTGTGTAAAATGACCTATCAGTAAATGAGCAATAAAGATGGGTTGTAAGGAAACGGAGGTGACCATAATGAGTAGGAAATAAGTGACAGAGTGTTGGGGTAGGTGGGGAAGTAGTATAACCAGTGAGAGAGAACGAAAGTAGTGGTGACGATAGTAGTAACAAATGAGGGCAAAGGAAGTGGTTAGTGTTATTTTCGTAAGAAATTGGAAAAGACATAAATAGTTTCATAATTATACCCAAAAGTTCTATTATTTTATATTTTATTTAATTTTTTTTCTTTTGTGAGTTTTCACCCATCTATATAATTGTTTGACCTACTTGCCAAATAATTTTTAACTTTTGACTTCTCTCTATGCTTACATCTCTTATGTTTCTTCGTATTTTATTTTGTGAATCACATTATAAGAATAATTTGAACTGTTGATTTTGTAAATTTGACAATAAAGACCTTTTGTGCAGAAAAGCAACTTCATCAAACATTGATAAATAAATAAAATAGATTATATTTTATTTTATAAATTTAAATTGTCCAATTTAAAAAATAAATGGTAAATTACAAATACACTCCATGAGATTTTCTTAAAATATGAATTGTTATTTGTAATTTTATAAATTACAAATACTCCATTGCCATAATTTTTGTATTTGACAAAATTAGCAAAGAAAATAAAATTCTTAACTACTCTTCTATACAATAATATAATTACATGAATTGTTAATTGAAATACATTTCTAAGTTCATTAAAACTTGTTAATTAACTTGATAATTTATCAATAAAAAGAATTATTTATTATGCGATTAGAAACTTCAAGGGGTGAGATGTAAGTATTAAAATTATAAGAAACCATTTGTATTTTACATAAATTTATAAATATATTTATAGGGAAATTGTTGGCTTTTGGCTTTTCAAAGGGTAAATTTGTAAATCTTGGCGTGCGGCAAGGATCAATCGATCCTTCTGAAATTATAATTGCCAATCAATTATCGGCGACTATGTTTTAGTTCTTTCGGCCTCAATGAAGAGGACTTTTCTTGGTGGCTCGACTTTTAGGAGAAATTAAGAGAAATGACAAGTAATATTAAGAGCAATTGAAGTATTTCATTAACATAAACACTTACAATTGTCCAAACTTCACCTTGAGGAAGTTCTGACAACGGTTTACTTGAATCTACTTGAAAACTACTCCTATGAATTGAAGTACGGTCACGGTATTTAAAGAACAAGTATTTAAAGTCAGAAAGGTAAACCGGAAAGGAAAAATCTGATAAAAGCTGGTTTATATGATCTGAGTCTGGGGGCTCTTTTCTAGGAACTTCCCTGCTATTTATACTTGTTAGGGATGACCTTCGAACTGCACTTCGAACCGTCGAACTGCTCCTTCATGATCGCTGATCACGTTACCTTAGAAATAGTTCCACTTTGCCATCACTTGCAGTTGGACTTCCCTCCTGTTTCTGAATTTGAATAAAGGTAACCGTTGAAGCCACGTCACCTTGGACCTCATTCCTGATCTAATGCTACTCAGACCACTTGAGAACCAATACTTATTGCCACGTGTACGATTGAGATTTAAGATTAAAATCATCTTCCAATAATATCCTCATTACGCGCGTGTCGAATTGTAATTGGCTTTTACAAAATATGTAGCCAACATTACCCCCCGCACTAATATACCCAATACTTGGAAATATTAGTGAATCAAAACTTTTCCCTCGCTTTTTCAGAACGTGCATAGAATCCGTTTTCAGGAAACACAACCGTCACCTATTTTGGTGATCATTTGCATTAATTCTTAGCTTTGTTGGACGTTCCAATACCTTCAGTACTCGAACGGATTATGACTCAATCACCTTCCCATTCTAACGATCGAGCATACGAAGAGCCTTTGAGTAATGCTGTTTCCCCTCGAAAGAATCCCCACACATTTATTAGCCACCTTTACCCGCCTTTCTATATTCAGGTCATGGAGGCTTTCGCAGATTATCAACCTTTGGACTACGAACACATTGCCCTCAATCCTTCGGTTTACGAACTCGTTGATACAAGAAGTTCTTTCTCTAAATTCCCCTCACACTTTGAACAAACAACTTTCAAGCCTTTGCTTCAACAAATTGCAAATATGGAATTAGGAAATTCTTCTTCACAACCTTCTGCTTGGGACGAAGCTTCATCTTCTGGGGTGACAAACTGGTCTGCACCTGAGTCCTGGGACTTGAGGGAACGGATCAATCATCATTTTATTGAGTTCACTGACCCCTTGGATTTCCCTTCTTACGCTCGAAGCTCGGTGGTTCATCCTTATGTGCCCATCGACTTTCGACGTAGTTTAGAAGAGAATTTGCTTGTAGCTTGGTATACATCCTCCATGCCCACAGGAGCAATGCACCCTGCCCGGTGCTTGGAAGAAACACAAGGATATACCCCTTCATTCTTAGCCAAGAAAGCACAGATTTGTTCTTCTGACTGGCTTAACTATATTAATGCCTTTGTTCCTCCCATCCCTGTGTCATCTCCCCCAACCGAAGCGACCACTTCTTCTTCTCCATCTTCTGAAATGGAAGCATCCACACCTTCTTCACCCTTCGAAATAGAAGCATCCACACCTTCTCCATCCCCTAGACTAGAGGCATCCACATCTTCCTTTCCTTTTGAAGCAGAACCATCTACTCCTTCTCCTCCTCCCACTCTTTCTTGGATAGAGAAGTTAAAGCTTGCTCTTCCAATGGACAAAACCTTCCCCCCTTACAAACCTCCATCATCTCCAACTCCATCTGAACGGAAAGAAGCCCAACTTCTGCTTGCAGCTTTTTCTCACCTACCCTTTAATGTTCTTGAGGATGACATTCCTCTTAAGAACTTCCAATGGGCCTGTGATATTCTGACCAGGGGCCATATCCTTAATCCTATCGCCCAAAGAACTTCACTGTTCTGGATCAACTTCCAGTACTCCTCCATTGGCATCGAAATTCCAAAGTCACCACTCAGTCTTTGGATCAACTTTCATCTCTTCGAATTCATGCTCAATACGAAGCAGAAAACTTCATTGAAGACTTTGAAGACTTCAAGAATAAGGATTCTGCGTATTGGGATGATTTAGTTATAGATGAGTTGGAACAAAAATCGAGAGAGGAGGCTTTCGAAGCGAAGGCTGAAGAGCTGTATTATGAAGTGAGAGCACATCAACTCATGCAGCCAACTTTGGAAGAGATGGAAGACATAATAAAGAAAGAACAAAGATTCATTGATCATTGTTGGATGAAATTTCATGATCTTGTAATTTATTCTATTCCTTACTTTTACGAACTTGAATTTGTACCAAAATAAGATTATTTAATGTAATTGTCTTGGCTCTAATGAAAAACAAAGTCTTCTGTACTTGACATTGTTTGACTCTGTTTCCTCTTACTTTAAAAGCCAACTTATAACCTTAAATTAAATAATCTCATCCTTCGAATTTGGACTTACTTGTCTTTAATGAAACACTAAAAGAAACCAATACGTCTTTTTCCAACTTATGGAGTAAAATTGACAATTTTGGTCAATATTATCTAAAATTAGTGCTTGAACTTAACAACTTGTCATGGCTACTATAGTCAATCAATTTTAAATTGACCACTTCTTGTTTTGAAAAGTAGCTTGTCTTTGTCCTAATTTAATAGACAACCTTCCTTTGTAAAAACCAATGTTTGGTTAGAATTCTAAGCTTTGCTTTAAAGGTCATTACTTTCAATAATGTTCCTCAAACAGGTCTTTAAACCTTTTGAAGTAGACCAATACTCAAGCATCTTAGCTTCTCGAATCATGTAGCATACTTGCCGGATTACGTATTTGGCCGTTCTTATTTGATTTCGTGGAGCCAAAATTGGCCGAAGCCAAATATCTCTCTTCGAAGCTAACGTTAACATTCGGAATGTGTTCTTCCCTCCAAAATTATCAATATTGGAAGAGACTCCTCATATTCGTACTTTTCGTACATAAGGATTCACGCAATATATTTTTCAGACACAAAACCCTTTTAAAACCCCTTTGCTTTGTACTCTGAAATCACTTACTCTTTTGAGACACACAAACCCTACCAATCTCTGGTTAAACCCCTCTTCCTTACTACTCGCCATCAATGGATCCTTCCTCACTAAAAGTGCTTTCTGGCGATCGTGTCAGTCCTACCATGGCCTTGAAGCGATGTATTGATGAAGAAATCACCAAACTTTCATCTGGTGAGCCAAGCCACATAGATGGACGTCTTTTCGTACCTCGTCATAGCAACAAACAGGAATACGTCCTTGGCCCTATTTTTAGGGAAGCTCCTGCTCAACTTGCGGCCCTATATCCTCGCTTGGAGGACCATTTCCTTCTTTACGAAGAAGGGCTTGATTAGAACTGGAGAGTGAATCGTCCTCACCGTTCTTTGGCCAACAATAAGGACCGAATGGGAAGAATGGTATAGCGAGTTGTTCTGCGAGAGAAGATGACCTCTGAGAACTCAGTATTCTCGACGCACTTCGTCTTTCCAGGTTCATTATTCCTGGAGACCCTTTCTTGATACCTGCTGCCTTATGTTTCTGGAATATGTCTTTTAATTTCTTCCAATTTGATGCGGCATGATGGCCCCACCGTTCTTGATATTTGCCATCTCTTAGGGCTTTCCCCATGGTTCTCCATTTACTCCCAACTACCAGACCTTCCCATTAAGTTTTCTCTTCCTTCCTTAAACTCCTCTTATAGTGACTTTGTAAAGTCCGAGAATAAAGGGAAGGTCTGTGAGGACAGAGACATTGTTTTCTTTTATTTTGTATTAGTTATGCAAATTCCTCTTTTGCACCTCATCTCGGAGGATTATGCTGAATTTGTTCCACTCATGAAGGCACTTGTCTTGAAAAACACATAGCTCTTGCTCCTTATCTTTTAGGTCATGTCTCTGAGTCTGTTCCCAATTTTGTGAGAAACCTCTTGATGCTAACCAAGGAGGTCCCTACGGGTTCTTCAACTTTGGCTCCTCGCTTATTTCAGCGACTTACACCCCAAATGTCTGAAATTTCTTGTTCAGGATCCTATTACTTATGGGGAAAAGTATGCTAGGATTGCCCTTTACCCTGCTTCCTTTGCTTACTATTTTACTTTCTTTTATCAACTCCCCATTTCTCCATCTGCCTCTTTCTTCTATCCTTTTAAAGCCAATAAAGGACCAACCTGGCTGCAAGCTTTCCTGGCTGATAAAGAATGCTCCACTTCTCCTCACAAAGACATGTGGGCTTCTATATTACTACCAAGGGAATTGTTCATTGGTAGTTTACACCCTCGAGCCTACAAATGCATATCTGAAGTGTACTGCCCTTCTCAATTTGCCAGACAATTTGGACTCACTCAAGGAATACCAGTTCCTCTTTGCAGTCTCTCGAATGTCCATCTTACTGCCAGAGATTTGAGAATATCCAAATCCAGACTAGAGACGGCAATTCTCAAACTACTGAAAGAATCGAATGAGTTCCAATTTGTCCCCTTTCTTCCATATGGCTCAGTCTTAAAAAGATTCCAAAACTGGTGGACTGTCAATATGGAAGTACGCCTATCTGAGCATCCCATGACTTCTTTGGTAGGGTAGGAGTGCCTTGAAGGCTAAACCAACGACATCTAAGGACACTCCTCCTCTTCACGTGGTGCCACGACTAATGCTACAACTTCATCCCTCCGGCTAGAGTTACTAGAGCTGCTTCGAAGAAGAGTAAATGTTTTTGGACTTCTCCTTTTCCTTTCTTTTGAATTTTTTGTTCCTTCCCTTTACACGTTTGTTCTTTGGTGCAGGACCCCCACACGAGGAATCTCCCAAAAGAATTGAAACTTTAGTTGTTCTCAAAAAAACAACAACAACAAAAACAAAAAAGGAAACTAATCCTCCCTCCCGAGGAATCCGAATTCTTGAGAGAAGAAGAGGTTGAACAAGAACCAGAAGTGTCTCTGCAGAGAGCAAAGAAACAAAAAGTAATTGCCTCCCTTCCTGATGCCTCCTTTCGATACAATTAAGCATCCTTCTTCGAGACACCCACTATAGTAATGGAGAAAGCATTTACCTCGAAAAACACGAAACCCGAATTGAAGAGGGGAGATTGAAAAAGAACGATAATACCCTCGCCAGGAGGAAGAAAGAAGATGATTGTTTCTGCTGGCGACTTGGTGGAAGATCCGATTCATAAAACATGCCAAAGCGTTAAACGAGAACATTCCAAAGCAATAATCGTTTTGAGAGAAATTTGAGAAGAGACGGCAACAACAAATTTTAAGAGAAGAAGCTGCTGCTGTTGATGCTTTGCAAAGGGAAACAGCGAGAAAACAACAAAATGCCGCACATTATTCCCTCCGCCGCTCTCTTATCAGTGCCAGTGCTTCTGAAACAAGTAATTTCTTTCACACTTCCACTGTTTTCCTTTTATCAACTTTTATCTGAATTCTAACCATCTTTTATATTCCTTCCTCTTCTGACAATGACTCTTGCATTCATCTTTCCGGCTAGACCTCCTCTGTCTTCAGTTGAAGTTAACCAAACGCAACGTGGGAAAACCATCCAAACCATACTCTTCAAGCCTATATTTGGCACATTTTCTTTGAGTCCAAACATCCCTGCATCTCTTTTCCTTGGCTTAGAGTCATTTCTTCCTTTTTTGGCCTTCAATCCACCTCAGCCCATTCCTTCTTCGAGCCTTACCCTTCCTTCTTCCAAGGATATTCCAGCTGTTACTCCAATCCGAATGGCAATTGATTCTTCCACAGAGGATGCTGGTAGTTCCCCAATTCATGGTTCACTACCTATGCCTATTTCCAGCCCCTCTTCACTTGATTCATTGGTGGCTAAGACTATAGAAATTTGCCAAAGACGCTCCATCCATTTCTCCCATCCCCATGCGACCCTCTGTGTCTTTCACCAAAGTATTTTCTATGCCCTTCATGTCTAGGGGCCAGTAGACATCTTGAAGGAAGACTTGCTAGTCTTTTGATGTACCTTCTACATCTCCAACATTCATTCTTTGGTGAGCCATTAGTCTTGGCTGACTCCTTATTGGAGATTTTTGAGAATTCTTCCTCCAGCAACAAATCTTCTGTGCCTTCAATAGACATAGATACATGTCTAGAACTGCTAAATTCCTTTTCGAGGATTCCCTTTGAGGCTCTACAAAGGCCTACTATCAGAAATGGGTTCCTTCAGTGTTGTAACATTCTTTGGCGATGCGGCTTGAATGTCTCAAGTCATCTATCTCAAGCGGCGACCACCATCGATTTTTACCTCAACATTTGTCAATTTTGTCGCTAAGGTTGCGGATGAAACCGACTAGGGATCGAGTTTTGTCTCTCAAGTGCATACCAAGGTATCGAACTCAAGGAACAACATTCCTCGATTCCAAGTTTCGACTCAAGCTGTTAGAAGAAGGCCCAATCGGAGGAGGAATTAGGCAATAAACCGAGCCTTGGGTCGGCCGACACCAAATTGCGGATCACTAACCAAGAGTTGGTGATCGTAAAAGGGACATGGCTCTGACTATAGAACTATTCCCATCACTTAGCAATAGGAAATCCGTTGTACAAAAACAATTAAGACATTGTAATGACTTACGGGCCAATCTATGGCATAATGTATTTAATTCTTTATGAAAGAACAAGTTTTGTCTATCCTTTGAGTAGTCTCATGTTTTTGTATTCAATGTTTATTCCATTCCTTGTGTTTCCCAAATAGTTGGAAAATAAGGCTTCAAATATCTGCCATTAATCTTTTTGGGATGTACATAACCATTCAAATTTCTTAAATGGTATGCCCCAAAAGGCAAAACTCTATGAACTTGATATGGTCCTTCCCAATTAGGTGACCATTTGCCAAACTTATGGCTTTTAATCCCTATTGGGAGTATTGTTTTCCATACCAAATCACCTTCATCAAAGCCAATATGTTTGACTTTCTTGTTATAATTCTTGGCTGCTTTCTTCTTTTGGAAAAGAATGCTATTTAACGCCAAAATCCTCGCTTCATCTATGTCTTCCAATTCCAAGCACATGTTACGATGATATTGCTCGGGTTCTAATTGATCTTGACATCTTACCCTCGAGATTTAACATTAATTTCCACGGTAACAACGCATCATGCCCGTATACTAAGGCATAAGGGGTGACTCTGTGCTCGACCTTAAGGAAGTTCTGTAAGCCCATAAAACATCCAACAATAGGTTATGCCAATCCCTAGGATTATCTTCTACCATCTTTTGTATTCCTTTTTTCAAAGATTTATTAGATGATTCAGCTTGACCATTGGCCTGTGCATAATAGGGAGTGGAATTAATAAGGCTAATCCCAAACTCTGCCACAAAGGATTTCACCATTTTCCCATCAAACACAGTTCCATTATCAACTGTTATGGTTTGTGGAATGCCAAACCTATGGATCAAATCTTTAATGAACCCAATGACCTCTGTCTGGTCTACAGCCTTATATGGCTTGGCTTCGACCCATTTAGTGAAGTAATCAGTAGCCACTAGAATGAAACAATGATGTTTCGAAGAAGGTGGATGAATTTTACCTATCATGTCCATAGCCCATCCTCTGAATGGCCAAGGCTTCACTACTGCATGTAGGTCAGTTATGGGCACATGTCTTATTGTACCATGTTTTTGGCATGCCTGGCAACCTTTTGCATATTCTATGCAATCTTTAAGAATAGTTGGCCAATAATAGGAATGCCTTCGAAGCAACCACCTCATCTTTACACGGTGATGAGCACCACAAATGCCTTCGTGAACCTCGGCCATAGTTTGTTAATGCTTCTTTTGGACCCAAACACTCCAACAATAAGCCATCTCCTCCCTTTTGTATAAAGCATTATCATATACTATGTATTGCATAGGCGCAATTTGATTTTTCTGGCGGCTTTTGAAGATGGACTACCAAATCTTGCATAATTGGATGCCTCCAATCCTGTTCTTGTGAGTCATTATGATTGACTTCCAAGATCACATTCCTTTATTCAAAGGTTGTATTAGTCTCGATATGTTGTTTGGCTTATATCCTTTGGGTATTATCCCTTCTCTTGAAGTTGAAGCTTTTTGGGCCACATCATTTGCTCTCTTGTTCAAGAATCTTGGAACATAGGTTACATTTGCTATTTGGCGAGAAAGCAGATGTAATGCAACAACATAATATGGTAGGATGCTTATGCTTTGACACTTGAAAATCCCTTTTACTTGGTTAACAACCAATTGAGAGTCTCCAAATATGTCAACTGCATGTACTTGTAACCCAATAAGGATTTCTAGTCCTACTATTAAGGCTTCATATTCAGCCTGATTATTGGAACAACTAGCTTCATCCACTCTGAAACCATGTGTGGTTTCTACCCCTTGTGGAGACTTAATCACAATACCAATTCCAATTAATCCATTGGCTTTAGATCCATCAAACCACATTTGCCAAGGTTCAACACTAGCCATACCAAGTTCCATTACCTCTTGGTTCTCTGTTTGAGATGGATGATCTGCTAAAAAATTGGCTAATACTTGCCCTTTTACTGCCCTTTGAGGGACATATTCTAAATGAAATTCCGATAAGGCTAATATCCATTTGCCAATTCTTCCCCTCAACATAGGTCTAGATAACATGTATTTAACCAAATCTGTGGTTGCAATTACCAAGACAGTTGTAGGTAATAGATAATATCTTAATTTCATTGCTGCAAAATACAAAGCAAGACCTGACTTTTCAACGGTGAGTATTTACATTCACAAGAATTTAAATACCTACTAAGGTAATAAACAGCTTGTTCCTTGCCTTCTTCATTGTCTTGGGCCAAGAAAGCTCCCAATGAATCTTCTGCTGCTGCTATGTATAACTTCAAGGGCTTATTTCGTTTTGGTGGCATCAGCACTGGAGGATTGGCCAAGTAGGCTTTGATACCTTCGAAAGCAGTTTGATGCTCTGCTGTCCACACAAATTCCTCTTCATCTTTCAGCCTTAACAAGGAAGAGAATACTTTAGTTTTCCCTGCAGTGTTAGAAATAAACCTTCGAAGAAAATTAACCTGCCCAAGGAACCTTTGTAATTCTTTCTTACTTGATGGAGGCCTAGCTTCAATGATGGCTTTGGCTTTATTACGATCAATCGTATTCCTTTCTTGTGCACCACATAACCCAAGAAATTTCCGGATGACACACCAAAAGCACATTTAAGAGGGTTGAGTTTCAACTTGAACTTCCTCATTCTTTCAAAAGTCGCTTCTAAATGAAGCAAGTGCTTCTCCATGGATGGATTTTACCACGATGTCATCAATATAACATTCTAGATACCCTCCAATAAGGTCATGAAAGATGGTGTTCATAGCCCTCGATCGTAGCTCGGCGTTTTTGAGACCAAATGGCATCTTAACCCATTCGAAGGTGCCAATATTACGGGACATCTGAATCTTTGTCTTGTGGATGTCTTCCTCGCAATGCATATTTGATTATAACGAGTGGCCATCCATCATTGACAAAACTTGATGCCTTTGAGCCCACCAACAGATCCACTATAGGCATAGGATATTCATCTTTAGGAGTTGCTAGGTTTAAGTTCCTGAAATCGATACATACCCTCATTTTGCCATTTTTCTTAACTACAGGCACAATATTAGATAGCCATTCAACATACCTGGCTATCCTAATAAAGTCTGCCTTAAGTAGTCTAAGAATTTCTTCCTTGACCTTCTGAATCACATCTGGACTCATCCTTCTTGGTTTCTGTTTGTATGGCTTAAAATTAGGCTTTAAAGGGAGCCTATGTTCCACCAATGATCTATCCAATCCTGGTAGTTCATTATAGGACCATGCAAAACAATCTTTGTATTTCTTTAAAACAACCAACAACTGGTCTCTGTCCAGAGCATTCAAGCAGGTACTTATATAAGTGGGCTGCTGCACAGAACCTTCCCCTAAATTCACTTCTTCTAAGGGGTCCTGCGTCTGAGAATTCATTGAAGCTTTCTCTTTGGTTTCTTCAACCTTCGAAGCAATCTTTTCACCTTGTTCTGCCTCTAGGTTCTCTATTTCGACATCTCTACCTTCTTCCTCATAGACAAAATCTGTCCATAAGGCGTCTTCTTCTTGTATTTCCTGGACTCTTGTTTCAATGTCCAATGCACAATACTTCCCAAAGGTCAAACTCCTGACCTGTTGTTGTTCTTGTTTACAGCCAATTGTCATGGCTTCTCTCTCTTGTTTCTGTACTTTCTGGACTATTGCATTTACATCCAATGATGAGAATTTAATCAAAGCCAATGAATTGGCTTCTCGTTCTTCACTTCTTTGCCTATAACCAGGCATCGTTGTCATCTTTCACGGCAACTTCTTCATCAGCACTTTCCTGGACTAAGTGCTTTAGATGTGTAACTTCCTCATCAGCCGTCACTTCGGCTGAGCCATCAGCTTTTCTCAATATACTGAGTGGAGTTACCCCTTTAATATATAGTTTGGCCTCTGCAAAATCCGCACTGAGCTATGAAAGGTTGAGGATGCGCATCAATCTCCTCTGTCTCTCCATTACCCGAGCCATCATGATCTTCGATGCAAGAGGAAGGTACACACTTGTTGGTGTGAATCCGGTCCCTTCAAGTAAGGCATTATACTTAGCATTGCTATCGATCACGAAGAATCTTTGTCATACAATCCTGGTTCCCACACTCAAATTGATAGGCAGAATACCTTGGGCCATCTGCTTATCTCCAGCAAAACCAGCAATAGTTGTACTGGTTGGGATCAACCTTGGATTTTTCTTCCCTAATTTCTTCAAAGAAGATTTCGGCAATAAATTAACCGCTGCCCCATTGTCTACTAGGACTCGGTTTAACTGTATATCATCAAAGAAAGCCTTAATGTACAAAGGCTTGACATGTTGGGTCATGGAATTCGAAGGGTATTCAAAAGGATATGAGAGGTTGATGCTCACCTCTTCCTCACTTTCGCACTCAACTTCCATAGCCATTTCCGGAGCATCCTGAACCATGCTCACTTGTGATTCCTCACTAGAAACAGGAATTGGATCCATGTCTTGGTCCTCCTGATCCTCAACCTGAAATTCATGAGGTAGTATATGTACCATGTTAAGCGTCTGGTGGGAATGAGGCAAACTGGATGGCTGGTTGTACCCTCGTCCCCTCCTGACTACCTTGTTCAAGATCTTCATGGCGTCCTCCATCTGCATTACGGTACTTCATTGATGGTGATCCTTGAAGGATCCTTCTCAACTAGACTTTGATCGAAATGTTTGTTGACCATAAAGGCTTGAACATTTCTTCTTCGCCATTTCCTTCTTTTGGCTCATGCCAATTTCTTCTTCTATTTCACTATCACTTTCCATCGAGCCTTCTCCAATCACCTTAAATGGACTTTTCCACGGCCTTTAGTTGAGAATGAACTTGGGCCAGTGTTCCTGCTACAAACCACTTTACTTTGCGGCGTCGGTTTTGGAACATGGTGCGACTTGAAGCTTTCTTTTCTTCCGTCTTGACATATGAAGAACTCTCTTCACTCTCTTCAGATTTTCTTTGGTCTTTGGGTGTACCTTTTTGAATTTTCCTCCTTTGTGATCTGAAATAACTTGGAACCATACTTGGCTCCTTTGTCTTTGGGTGCTTGACAATACCCAGTTGTTTGGGGCCACCAAAGGAGGTTTGACCATTACTGTGATTCCAACATTTCTCTGTCAGGCAATTCCCTAGGTTTGTTTTGCATTACAAACCAATCTGGGACTCCAGGCACCCAAGAGCTTACTGATTCAGACGTTGAATCACCCTTTTCCACCTTCGAAGCTATCTTCGAAACTGGCCGTGGAGGTAAGTGCTTGGTTCTGGTCTCTTGTTTCGAGCTTGATTCTGGCCTTTGTTTGAGATGGCCATTTTACATTACGTGTGAAGTTGATGCAGGGGGCCAATCTGGCTTTAGTCCCATACCTTGAACTCCTCTCTAATCTTCTTTCAGAATGTTTACACTCCATTTTATAGTAGTTAAGTGGCCTAGACTCATACAAGGGCCTTTTGCCTTTAGCATTCATTCTGTCAACTGCAGGCTCAACCATCACTGGTCGTTGCCTGTCACTAGCAGTCTGACCTTTTGTTTATAGCGTTGGTTGTTCTAGGGCGTCTCTGAACATCCTTATAGTATTGCTTCCCATCAATTGGAAGCCCTTCAACCATTTGTAGCTTAGTCTACACCTTGGACACATCCTTTGCATTACTTTGCTTCCAAGGAATCGTCGTCAATATTTCTTCATCGAGAATGTTCCTTCGATGTGAGAGACTCGACCAACAAGCGGTGAACTCTGGTCTCTTTCTTGGCGGTATGCGGTTGGCAATATGCATTTGCACATTAACTTCTTCCAATTCTGCGAGAGATAGATTAGAAAATTTGGAACAACCACATTAGCGGCGCTCTCTCCAACTTCGGAAGCGGGTTCTTGTCAATTCCATGGCTTTCTTTGTTTTGTTTGGGAACTTGAGCTTCCTTTCGGATTTGCTCTTGGATCTTGTCTCGAAAAACAATGCTTTTTAGTTGAGTGAGACCAAGAATTGTGCCATTCTGAGACACTTTTCCTTTAAGTTCATCAAGAGAAGGCGGTTTACTCCTTTTGGTAACTTAAGGAAATTAGCTGCGAGCAAATGATCGAAAATATCATCTGCTTTTGTTAAATCAAAAGAATACTTTCTGTGAAAGTCTTTCTTCTTAAATTGTTGGTCGATAGTTGTATCCTTATGAATTAATGCTTCACAGATTACGGGTTCTTTGCCCACAATCTCTGCTGCATCAATCTCGTAATTGGGATCTTTATAGTATGTCTTATATGAAGCATTGTTTCGATCTTGTTCTTCCTCTAATAATGCTTCATATCGTGACACCTTGTAGGTTAATTCGATCAAATCCACGAATTGATTGAATCAAACTTCTTTGGCTTTGAACTCTACACCGTTTTGAGCCAATCGTACAAATTCTGGCTCTGGAAGGATGACTCTACTTTTATTCCGAGCCCTTTTAAATCTTGCAATGAATTGAGTAGCCTTTTCTTCAGGCCTTTGACTCAATCTTGCCAAATCTGCCATGGATACTTCGCTCGATTGGAAAAATTGCGCATGAAATGCCTCTACCATCTGTTGACAAGTTTGAATGGAGCCAGGTGTAAGGTTGATATACCATACAAACGCTCCCCCAGTTAGAGAGTTTGGAAATAATCTCAATTTTATGTAGTCATGATTAGCGAATTCACCACACTGAGCCGCGAATCTAGCAATATGTTCTACTGTTGATTGATTTCCAGTTCCATAGAATAGGGTGAAATTTGGTATTCTAAACCCTCTTGGGTATTCATGTACCCTATCAACCCACTCTGGAAATGGTTTTCTATATACACGAGTCTGGACCCCCCGAGCCATTGGTCCACATAGCTTCCTAACAATATCAACAATTTGGTCCCTAGGCACCATATTTTGGGCTTGCTGAACCACTCTTGGAGGAGCAAACCACAGGTTCGGTGGACAAACTTGTGCTGTGGTCCTCTTGGTCCATACAATGGTATATTTGGGATTGGTTGCCTGTGGTGCAAGTTCTTTGTTGAAATGGATAACCCCTTTGAGCACGCCTGCTAAAGGACACATGAAAGGTGTTGGAATAGGTATTGTGTCCTTCCATTTATAGGCAAACCCTCCAACCCCGGGTATAAATTCAAATAAAGGATTATTATAACCCCGGTGCGGTATGGCCGAACATGGGATTTGCCACCATTCTTATGCCGCTTTCTTGTACTTGGCAGATCTACCAACCGGTATGGCTTCCTTTGTTGAGTATTGTGGTATTTTGGCCTACTACGGGCCTCGAAATGGGTTCATACCAAGACCGAGGTGATGGTCTTTCATAGTTTTGAGTACTAGTCGACCATTAACTTTGTCCATTAACTTGCATAAATTTTTTTTCTAGCCAATCTTTGTTGATGAACATTTAAAATTTCCTCTGTATGTCTTGTATTTGTTGGTTGGTGGTTGTTCATTCGATCCAAAAAGGATGTTGCCCACCTTTCCATTGTGTTCATTAGTGTGGATGAGTAGTCTTGCTGAGTAAGCCGAGTAAGCAATGTTGCAGAACAATGTTGCTGAATAAAGTTGATGCATTGCCGAATAATGTTCATGCATAATGTTGAATTAATAATGGTATCGAATAATCTTGCCAAGTAAAGTTGATGCACTGCCAAATAAGGTTGATGAAGCCGAATAATGTTGCTGAAGTTGAGTTGATATGCAAAATACTATGCCGAACAACTGCCAAAGGCAAATTTAATGCTTCCGTTATTATTGAGGAGATGGACGAGCAGCAGTGAGCTCAATAGTGATGTCGAGTTTAGCCACCGTGTAGTTGAAATAGGCCTCGTGTGCTATGTAGTCTCAGTGTCGAGCAAAACTAGTTAGCGAGTTCAAGTTGGTAGGTGGCCATGCTTAAGTGTGAAATATTTTCTTGGCGGTAGAATTGTAGTTGATTTGTGTAATCATTTTCAGTTGGCCGAGTTTCGTTAGACCATGCAATTTTATATCGCCGTGAGGTGAAAGCATGTTATATGTTGCCGAGCAAGTTTTTCGTTGCCGAGATAGATGGAACGTAAGTGGAACGTAAATGGAACTTCGTTGCAGAGGAAACTTTTCATGCAAAATTGTTAATGATCATGAAATTATATTAGAGAAATAGAATGAAAAGCTTGGGGAAATATTATAAGTCATTCAAGATATATTTACATATAGATGTATATATATGGTTGCCGAATTGGTTGTATCCACCGGGGTGCCTCACGCGAAGTTTAGGTGATAAAGATTAATTCCTTGGAAACAATACAAACGCTTGTTAGCAACTCGTTTTGAATTTTGATGTGCCGAAACCTGCGATTGGCAACTTCTTTTTGTCTTGTCGATGACGCAAAGAATTGTGGTGATGTTTGGCATGGCATCGGTAATTTGTTGATCATGCTAACGGCTAGTATGATTGTCGAGACATCATAGAAATATATAAAGCTTAAATTATTGCGAATGAAAGACGTGAGCGATTTGGTTTTTTAGTTGTGGAGCCATAAAACATAATTCCTTAATTCCTGTTAATTATGAGCACATAACATGTATATCTTCAAGAATCAATAAACTCTTGTGAAGGAATAAATAAATAATGCTAGGAGTGGGTTTGGCTGAGCAACTCTTTGTATAATGTCGAAAAGAAGCTCCCACAAACAAAAGTGTGAAACCCAGTTTTAGAGAGAGACAATGAAGATACAAAGTAGACCATGAATTCTATGATGTTTTAAACCTTTTTAATGAAGATTCACTGTAAGCAAAAAGCTCTATTTTATAAGCACAAACATATGTATATCCAATCCAAGAACCAATCTTACAATAATTTTCAGAGAGCAAGATCAAAAGTGTTATTAAATTTTTACTTACAAGAACTTGTTTGCTCTTTTCTTCATTGAACTCTTGCAGACGTTTCCCACAGATGGCGCCAATTGTGAGACTATGAAATATCATCTCACATGGATTATTAGTGAGATTCAACGAAGATAGATCCATGAACCTATATGCCATGACGTGCCTTCCTTTTATAGGCGGAAGGTGGGCCGAATAAGCCCAGTAGTTAGCCCCTTGGCAGGCCTTATTTGGGTTAGCCCAATAAGCTAATATATATTTTTTTCTGGCTCTCACAATTGTTAATTTAATTTCTCTTTTCAATTTAATTCTAGTCTCAATATAATTCTCATAAATATTTTTATCGAAATTAATTGAGGAATCTTGCAAGTTAAATTAGTTTTAATTTTACATTAGTCCCTGTGGATTAGGGGTTTTCGCGGCTCAGGTATGACTTGGGAACCTCCAATTCGCTATTCGTCCAAAACTAGAAGGATTGGAGAAAATCAATCAGCAACCGTCTGCTAGATTGGCGGATGCAGATGGATGCAAATCGGTTTGACAGTTTTACATTTTACAAATTTTTAACATAATAAAAATTGTCAACATAATTTTTTTATTTTTTATTTTTTTATAACAATCCAATCTGTCTTATTAATAAACACTACAATATGTCTGATATAACATTCCTTAGGTGTGAGTGTCTACACTTTTGCCTCTATTTTTCTTCTTTATTTCTTTATTATCCTGAAGTTTTCTCTGCATTTACAGACCTTTTAGCTGGTTTGATACTTTGATCATAAACCTTCAATAAGCTCACAAATTCAGCCCATATAAACCATCTATCCAGTCCTAAAGCATATGCCTTACATCCCTAATCATTCATGATCTATGACATTCATTTTTACAGTTGTCCAACCATAGATTTGATGCTTAAATTTGAAAGATCCTGCATCATGTTGCATGTAGTTCAATGAGAATATGACCTTTGATAATGTAGAAAAAATATTCACAAATATAACAACAAATTGCTAGGACAAGACTTTGCTGAATTGTAGTTGACAAGAGTTGTAAATGTTGACAACACCTAGATAGATGCACATCCTGGTGAGAGTCTATTTAACATGAAACTACTGTTAGTAGGGGTGCTCGCGGTTTGGTTGCGGTGTGGGAACCTCCAATCCGCCATCCATCCAAAACTAGGCGGATTGGAGAAAATTAATCCATATTCGTTAGCTTGTCATAACGCATCCGTCTAAAATGTAGATGCTTGTTTCGGTTCGATCAGTTTGGGCGGATCAGTATATCCGCTAAGCACCTCTACTGTGGATCGATACCTGAACTTGCCATTATTCTAAAGAATTTGGGTATAATTTAGTGTTTATTTTTGGTGTGTAAAATGACCTATCAGTAAATGAGCAATAAAGATGGGTTGTAAGGAAACGGAGGTGACCATAATGAGTAGGAAATAAGTGACAGAGTGTTGGGGTAGGTGGGGAAGTAGTATAACCAGTGAGAGAGAACGAAAGTAGTGGTGACGATAGTAGTAACAAATGAGGGCAAAGGAAGTGGTTAGTGTTATTTTCGTAAGAAATTGGAAAAGACATAAATAGTTTCATAATTATACCCAAAAGTTCTATTATTTTATATTTTATTTAATTTTTTTTCTTTTGTGAGTTTTCACCCATCTATATAATTGTTTGACCTACTTGCCAAATAATTTTTAACTTTTGACTTCTCTCTATGCTTACATCTCTTATGTTTCTTCGTATTTTATTTTGTGAATCACATTATAAGAATAATTTGAACTGTTGATTTTGTAAATTTGACAATAAAGACCTTTTGTGCAGAAAAGCAACTTCATCAAACATTGATAAATAAATAAAATAGATTATATTTTATTTTATAAATTTAAATTGTCCAATTTAAAAAATAAATGGTAAATTACAAATACACTCCATGAGATTTTCTTAAAATATGAATTGTTATTTGTAATTTTATAAATTACAAATACTCCATTGCCATAATTTTTGTATTTGACAAAATTAGCAAAGAAAATAAAATTCTTAACTACTCTTCTATACAATAATATAATTACATGAATTGTTAATTGAAATACATTTCTAAGTTCATTAAAACTTGTTAATTAACTTGATAATTTATCAATAAAAAGAATTATTTATTATGCGATTAGAAACTTCAAGGGGTGAGATGTAAGTATTAAAATTATAAGAAACCATTTGTATTTTACATAAATTTATAAATATATTTATAGGGAAATTGTTGGCTTTTTGGCTTTTCAAAGGGTAAATTTGTAAATGCGAGCGTGCCAGCAAGGATCAATCAGTCCTTACAGAAATTATAATTGCCAATCAATTATCAGGCGACTATGTTTTAGTTCTTTCAGCCTCAATGAAGAGGACTTTTACTGGTGGCTCGACTTTTAGGAGAAATTAAGAGAAATGACAAGTAATATTAAGAGCAATTGAAGTATTTCATTAACATAAACACTTACAATTGTCCAAACTCAGCCTTGAGGAAGTTTACAGCAACGGTTTACTTGAATCTACTTGAAAACTACTCCTATGAATTGAAGTACAGTGCAGGTATTTAAAGAACAAGTATTTAAAATGTACGTGAAAGGTAAAGCGGAAAGGAAAAATACGAAGTAAAACTGGTTTATATGATCTGAGTCTGGGGGCTCTTTTCTGGGAACTTCCCTGCTATTTATACTTGTTAGGGATGACCTTCGAACTGCACTTCGAACCGTCGAACTGCTCCTTCATGATCGCTGATCACGTTACCTTAGAAATAGTTCCACTTTGCCATCACTTGCAGTTGGACTTCCCTCCTGTTTCTGAATTTGAATAAAGGTAACCGTTGAAGCCACGTCACCTTGGACCTCATTCCTGATCTAATGCTACTCAGACCACTTGAGAACCAATACTTATTGCCACGTGTACGATTGAGATTTAAGATTAAAATCATCTTCCAATAATATCCTCATTCTGCCACGTGTCGAATTGTAATTGGCTTTTACAAAATATGTAGCCAACAGAAATACTATAGAATGTGTACAATATGCAAGTTATGTCATTTGTGAGTTTAATTATCACAAATAACATAACTCAATACTACAAGTGTTCAAATTACCTGGTAAACCAAAAAATCGAACCAAACCGACCTCTTTGAATTTGATTGGTTTGGTTTTTGAGTGCTTTGGTTTGGTTCTTAGTCTTCAAGTCATCAAACTGATAGGATTAGGTTGGTTCTTAGGCCTCGTTTGGGAACAGGCTAATTTAGTAACTTCTTGGCTATTTGGCTAAAATATGAGCAAAAAAAAAAACTAGTATGTTTAGGATGACTTTTTGGCTTTTTACGAAAAGATGTGCAAAAAGTAGAGAGAAAAGAGAATCTTTGACTTTTTTATATGGGTTGTTGGCTTTTTGGCTAATTTAGTAACTTTTTGACTTTTTGACTAAAAGGAAGGGTTCCCAAACGAGGCCTTAGTTTAGTCTTTATCTAAACTGAATCAACCCGACAACCAAACCTATTTTATATATATGTATATATATATTTTAAAATTTTATTTATATTGACATATCTTCACATTATTGCTCTATTACAATAGATTTGATTACACCTAATAATTTTCCATATACAAGAATTATTAAGCTTGAGTCATATTTCACAGTTGATTTAATTTGGGTTGGTTGTATTAATGGATTTAATTTGTCTTTATTATATTTACGATTGAGTTGAATTTAATTTGTATTAGCTTGCATTAAACAATATTTTATTCTTTATTTATGTCATATTTAAATATTAAAGACTTGTGTTATCCTAGGTAGGCAACCCAATATTAAAAAAATTTACAATATTAAAAAAAAAAAACACAATATTCAAAATAAAAAATAAAACAATAATTATCAATATAAAAGTAAGAGAGATAGGGAGAGAAACAAACACTGAGATTTATAATGGCTCGGCACACCGGGCCTACGTCCACTCCCCAAAGAACTTCCTTGAGAATTTCTTCGCTATCAAAATGAATCAATACATTACCTAGGCTTCACCAAGCTTGTGGATTTTATACAAGTCTTACTTTTATCTATTGAGCCTCACTCAACAATAAATGTCTTATCCTTACAAAATTTTCTCACAAAATATTGAATAAAAAATAAGAGGTACTTTAACCCTCTTTTACAATAATTTTTTCACAAAGAGTAGATATGAAAGTGTAAGAACAAAGATTACACTTAAATCTAAAAATGAAATAGCAAAATACAATACACTCAAAATTTTAAAGCACATAGATTTTTCTCCCTTCAAGTCCTTAATTTTTCTCTATACACAACATTTCTATTTATCCCCAAAAATATACCCATTGGAAGAGGAGATGCTCCTCGACAGCACATTTTTTCTCTGTCAGACTTTATTTTTTTCTTAGTCCACTTTTTCTTTGTCCATTTTTTCTTCGTCAAATTTTTACAGGCAAGTCACCAAGATTTTGAATATAAAATTCAATTCATACTCATATATATATATATATATATACATATCAGATAAAAATATATATATACCATTTCTAAAAGTTTTTGTAATTGGTTGAAGAGATTATAAATACACTCAAATAAAAATAATCAATCATTCCATGTAAGTATATCAAAAAGAAAAAATTTATCAATATCATATTTGTCAAAATAATACAACCAATCAATCAATTTTATCAAAATAATACAATTAATCAATTTTAAATTTGTCAAAAAGTGAATAGTGACCAGCCAACTAATCTATCAATTTTGTCAAAAATTGAATAGTGATATTTTCAAAATATTTCCATTTAAATAATATTTGTAACAAATATATCATATAACCTACATTCTAAACAGATAATATTTTGTGTCAAATATGTATATAAAAAAACAAAATTTTCAAATAATATTTTAGACATCATCAAAATTAAAAAATATGATTAACATTCTCCCCCTTTTTGATGATGGCAATACAAGTATATATTTGACACAAAATTAAAATCAACAAAATATTTGATAACTCTGCAACACATAATTAAAGCACATGCACAGCAATTTAAAATCATATTTGTCTCTTCATTTAACATCATCAAAATAAAATATGGAGATAGAAAGGTTGTAGAGAGAATAAAATTAGCAGTGATCAAAAATCAAACAAGCACATTTGCGAAAATAATCTAAAATGCCAAAAATATAATAATGATTCTTATATCTAGGCGTGATCATCGTGGGGATTTTGGAGCATCTCTGGAAAAAATAGTGTAGCGGCGCCCAAAATGTTAACAAACAAGAGATTTGAGTAGATATGCATCGAGTATTGGATTAGTGGAGTGTATAAAAAGTGACAAAGATGATAGACAAAGATATGAAATCGTCAAGTATTGTTAGAAAAAAATTTGTTTTACCTTCTTATGTAATCACGCCATTCCTTACCTTAGCCATCAATGATTTTGACATGCATGAAGTGCCTGTAATTCAGGCAAGTGAAAGGTTACCGATAGTGCATTTGTACGCTATTCCTGTAAATGAGAGTCCTAGTGTTTTTGGGAATCGAAATGATATCGATGCTATTAATAACACTATGGCTCTTAGTACACAGGCAATGACTGTTGTGTCCAATATGGCTCAACGACTACAATCAAGAGTACAAGAGAATCAACAATTGATAGATGAGGTGAACTTGTTAAAACAAAAACTAGCTAATACTCGTCAAGAAAAGAGAGAGCTAGAAAGGAAGAATTCTCAGTTGGAGAATACAGTGCAATATTATGCAACGGTTATAATGCCAAGACTCACAGAAGTTGAAAATTGAGAGAGGCATGTAAAGGAGGCTCATGAAAAGTTGTTGAGAGAGATGAAAGGCAAAAAATCTGTGAAGCCTTTTCAACTCTTACATGTAATCGATCAGTAGTTTCTCATTTTGAAATAAAATTGCAAGTATTTCTCTTTTTTAAAAATAAAAAAAAAATTGTCTATCTTTGCTATATATATAAAAAAAAAATTGCAAAAAAAAAAAAAAAAATTTAGTTGACAACGATATATGCTTCCCCTAAAATTATGCATAAAATAGACACATGCCTTCTTAAGATTACTCGTATTTTTATTTTTTATTTTTATTTTATTGATTTAATCTCAAAAGATTACATAATACGAATCTCTCCCTAAATTAATGCACAAAAGGAAATTACACAAATTGTAAGAAACATGTTACCAATTTATAATACCAAGGGTCATTAAGATCCAGCCATAAACAACTATACTAAGTGCACTAGTATAAAAAGAGAAAATACAAATAAAAAAAGTTCTTCATACTAGGTAGAAACAATTGTTATTAAATACAAGAGAGTTTGAAGCACATATAACCATATAAAAAATATCACAAAGTGCAAAAATAATTTTAACATGTTGATCAGCGATGATGTTAATGATTGGAAAGAATTGAGAAGATCGGGGATGAATATGTGTAGATCAGTGATGAATTTTTGTAGATCGGTGATGGATCTTGGTGGATCAATAACGAATCTTAATGGATTGGTACTTGATCTTGATAGATCGAAAATGATGTTGAAGATCAGTAATGAAGGTTTTGGGTAGAGCAGTGATGGATCTTAGTAGATTCAGTGAGGGATATGGATAGATGATGGTAGTGATGAAAGTGATGGATGATGGTGGTGATGGAGTCAGAGTTGGATGATAAAGAGGAAGCGAGAGCGAAAAAGAGATAGAAGAACAGAGAGAGAAACGGAGAGTGAGAGTGAAAGAAAAAATAGAGAGTGAGGGAGAGAGCGAGTGAGATAGAGACAGAGTGGGTGAGAGAGAGAGAGAGAGAGAGAGAATATATATATATTTTTATTATTTTTATTATTTATTTAAAATTTATATAAATATTATATTGGAGTATTCATCATACCAAATTCAGTTCTAAAATAACAAAATTGTTCTTCATTAAGAAGCTTGGTAAATATGTCAGCTAATTGACAATTTGTAGACACTAATTCGAGTTCAATGTCACCTTTGAGTACATGATTTCTTAGAAAATGATGCCTTATTTTAATGTATTTAGTGTGTGAGTCTTGAATAGGAGTTTTTGAAAGGTTAATGGCACTTGTGTTGTCACATTTTATAGGAATATGATCATAGTGAAATCAAAAAAATAAAATAAAAAAAAAATCCAAAATCTTGAAGTTATTGTTTCATCCAAAAACAATTGCGTACAACACCCAGCAGCGACAATGTATTCTGTTTCAGCAATTGACAGAGCCACTGAGTTTTGTTTTTGCAAAACCAAGAAGTAAGTGAGTGTTTAAGAAAATGACAAGTACCATTTGTGCTTTTTCGATCAAGTTTACATCTCGTAAAGTCGGCATCTGAGTAACCAAAAAGTTTAAAGGTACTTTACTTAGGAGACCATAAACCCAAATTTAGAGTGCTAACAAGATATCTGAAAATTTGTTTGACTGCAGTGATGTGTGACTCTTTTGATGTGGATTGAAAACGTGCACACATACAAACACTAAACATTATATCGGGTCTACTTGCAGTAAGATAAAGTAAGGAATCGATCATACCTCGATATTTCTTTTCATCTACAAGTTTACCTTGCTCATCTTTGTCGATTTTTATTGATGTGCTCATTGGAGTTACTGCTGGCTTTGAGGATTCCATTTCAAACCTTTTGAGTAAATCCTTGATATATTTTGTTTGATTTAAATGGATCCTATCACTGGTTTGTTTAATTTGTAGACCAAAGAAGTAATTTAACTCCCGCATCATACTCATTTCAAATTCTCCCTGCATATATTTAGCAAATTCTTTGCACAAATTTTCATTAGTAGCATCAAAAATAATATCATCAACATAAATTTGAACAATTAGCATATTCTCATTTTTGGTTTTTATAAAAAGTGTTATATCAATTTTTCCTCTAGAAAAGCCTTTATCAAGTAGAAAGTTATTTAATCTTTCATACAACGCTCTAGGAACTTGTTTTAAACCATATAAAGCTTTTGAAAGTTTGAAAACATGATTTGGGTATTTATGATTTTCAAAATTGGGAGGTTGTTCAACATAAACTTCATCCGAAATGTACCCATTTAAGAAAGCACTTTTAACATCCATTTGATACAATTTAAAATCTTTAAAACATGCAAAAGGAAGTAACATTCTAATAGCTTCAAGTCTAGTAACCAGTGCAAAAGTTTCATCAAAATCAATGCTCTCTTCTTGATTATAGCCTTGGGCTACCAATCTAGCTTTATTTCTAGTAATAATTCCAGATTCATTCATTTTTGTTAGGTCCCTTTATTGTCAAATCCGCATACAAACTTTATGCTACAAAAGTTGTAATTTTTTCCTGTGTTTTTGTCTTTCCCGCTCGAGCGGGTTCTCAAGTGCTCGAGCGGATCTCTGTTTTTTCACACGCATATTTTGCTGAAGCCGCTCGAGCGGGATGATTGGCGCTCAAGCGGAGATCGCAGACTCAGTTGCCTATTTATATTTGTTTAGGATGTTTTTAGGATTGACTTTTCCAGATCTACTTTGAGGTTTTCTAAGGTGTTCTTGTGGAGAGATTTTGGTGAGTTTTCCTTGATGTTTTGAGAGAGTTCTTCACTCATGATCTAAGATACATACATCAAGGAGTTTGTTACTTTATAATTCAAGAGAGTTCTTTTCGGTGGATTCCGAAGATTCAAACGTAGAGTTTCAAAAGGCGTTTGATACTGTACGTAGTCGTTAATTCGACAAGTGAAGTTGTGGATTCAACTTCAGGTGGATCAGTTCCGAGACGAAGGCTTGGTGAAAGAGTTATAGAAGATTCGAAAGCAAATTGACTAAGTTGGGTAATTTGTGTATTATCTTTGTAATCTTTCTTTCTTCAGTAGTGGATTGATTAGTGGCGTTTCGCCCGTGGTTTTTTATTACAATTGAAGGTTCTTCAATTGTGATTTTTTCTACGTAAAAATCGTTTGTGTCGATTTATTGTTTATTCCGAAAAACAAACAATCTAAATCACTTTCGTAAGTGCTTGTTGATTTAGATTGTGTGTTTTGGATTATTGGGATTTGGAATATTTTAATCTTGATCTAATCACGAATCACTTAGGATTTTCAATTGGTATCAGAGCAGGTCACTCTTTGTTTTTTTATCAAAACTATAGGAGTGTGATTTTGTGTGACTAGTATCATGGATTCTATTCGTGAAGGTAACTCAACTCATAGACCTCCTTTACTCGACGGTACAAACTATTCTTATTGGAAAAAACTCGTATGAGAGCGTTTCTAAAATCCATCGATGAGAAAGTTTGGCACTGCGTAATCTATGGGTGGAGTGAACCTATTGTCACCATTGATGGTGTTGATATTCCTAAATCCCTTGATAAATGGGACACAACTGATTACCAAAACTCGAGTTGGAACAGTAAGGCTCTCAATTCCTTGTTTTGCTCCGTCACACCTGAAGAGTTTCGTCGAATCTGCACGTGTGAGGTGGCAAAAGAGGCTTGGGACATTCTTGAAACGATTCACGAAGGTACTACTTCTGTCAAAAGATCAAAACTTCAACGTCTCACCTCCGCCTTTGAAACCCTTTTTATGAGGGATGATGAGACGTTTGATGATTTTTATGCAAAACTTAGTGATATCGTTAATTCCTGTTTCACACTCGGTGAAAAAATCCCAGAAGCTAAAGTGGTTGGAAAAATTTTGAGGTCTTTACCTAAGAGGTTCCAATCAAAAGTGACAGCCATTAAGGAGGCTCAGAATGTTGATACCCTCAAGCTTGATCAATTGGTTGGAAACTTGCAGACTTATGAAGCCCACCAGATTTCAAAGAAAAAACAAAAAGATAGTGTGGCTTTCACTAGTGCTCATGAGACTGCAAAAACTCTGGAGACTGAATTTGATTTAGAGTCTGAGATGACGGCTATGTTTACTAAATAGTTTAAAAAAAATTTGAAGAAAAAAAAGCCTAATTTTAGAGACCCTATTTCAAAAGACAAGAGTAAGGAAAAACCCAAAACTTTTCCACCAAAATTTGCTCAAAAAACTAAAAAGAAGATTGTAAAGGGACAAAGGGTCAAGTGTTATGAATGTCAAGGGTTTGGTCATATTGCCCTTGAATGCCCTTCGAAAAAGAATCGAAAGAAAGTTTACACTGTGACTTGGGATGATGAAAGCGGGTTGGAGCAAGAACCCGAAGAACCTGAATCCAGTGAAGACGGGGATAGTACTTTCATGGCATTTTGGACCACTTTTTCTTAACCTCTTCCAAAGCCATCGGAATTAGCTCGTGGTCAGAACCTGCATCATGCCCCCACCTTTGATGGGACTAACTACCTGTATTGGAAAATCAAAATGAGGGCTTTTCTGAGAGCTTTTGAACTAGAAGGTTGGCAAGCCATTGAAGAAGATACAGAAAGTACAGACAATCCGGGCAATCAGAGAGCCCTGATTACTATTCGTGGAACAATTTCCTATGAAGAACAGCAACGAGTTGTTCACTGCACAAAGGCTAAAGATGCATGGGAAATTCTGAGCCAATTCCATAAAAGAGAAGTTTCACCTTCACCACCATCCAGCAACGAGTTGTTCACTGCACAAAGGCTAAAGATGCATGGGAAATTCTGAGCCAATTCCATAAAAGAGAAGTTTCACCTTCACCACTATCCAGCAACTTCCCTGCCTTGGTTGCTAGATTGGATGAGGTCAAGGAGAATAAAGAGCAAAAAGAGGATGATGAAACATCTGAAGACAATGATGAAATCAATGGCGATGAACTACAACAAGCTTATGAAAAGTTGTATGAGGAATCTCTAAATTTGTCCAAAATCAACGACAAACTCTCTCTCAAGCTCAAAACATGTGAGAGTGAGAATGTCAGGCTAAAAGGAGAACTTGTAGTAGCAAAACAAAATGTCTTCAAGATCTCAAGTGACAGGCAAGACTTATGTGGAAAACTTCTATCTTGTGAAACTGAAAGGAATGAACTTCTGAAAGTGTATTCCGCATATGAAAAAAAGCTTGAAAGCTTTGAGATGTCACAAGCTACATTGGAAGAGATAGTCTGTTAGAAAGATGAAGAACTTCGTATTGCTAGAGCAACAATCTCCATGTGGAACAAAGGTTCCAAATCTCTAGAAGACATCCTCGGGTCTCAACAAATGGGTTGTGACAAAAGTGGGCTAGGCTATGGTGCAACAGCTCACAAGGGACAGGCCTCTACGTCACATAACCTGAAGACTCAAGCAAAGGGAAAGTTGAAGGTAGACCAGGATGATTCCTCTCTTTATCTACCGAAAGTGGGTAAGATCAACAAAAAGGACATTCGTCCTTATTGCTATGAACTGTTTGGTAAGGTGTCTCAAAAGGGTAGAAATTCAAATACATTTTGGGTTAGGAGACAACCTTACATGTTTAGGCGGAATACCAAGATTCATAAGGGTGTTCACAGCGCCAAGACATTGACCAAGACCAAAAGGATTTGGGTAAGGAAAGATGATTTAACTTGTTTAGTTGTTCACACTGCCTTAAAAGCACGTGACTCACACATGTGGTATCTTAATAGTGGCTGCTCTCGTCACATGTCCGGTAACAAATCTTACTTTACCTCTCTTGAAAAATATGAAGGAGGAATTGTTACCTTTGGAGATGGCGGCACTTCTAGAGTCATTGGTAAGGGCTCTATAAGTGTTGCTGGTCTTCCCAAACTTGATAATGCTCTACTTGTTGATGGTCGTAAAGCAAATCTTTTAAGCATTAGTCAAATGTGTGATTCCCATCATGAAGTATTGTTTTCTAAAAATAAATGTGAAATTTTGGATAAAAAGGGAAATACTGTCTTACATGGGGTTCGCACATCTGATAACTGCTATGGGATTGTTATTACTAATGATCTCACTTGTCACTTTGCCATCAGAAGTAACATTGATTTGTGGCATCAAAGATTAGGTCACATGAATTTCAAAGACCTAACTAAGATAGCCAATAAAGAGCTTGTGAGAGGAGTACCTAAACTGGGTAAAAATTTGAGCCATGTGTGTGGACCATGTCAACTTGGAAAGCAAACTCATGCCCCTCATAAAAAGGTGAACAACTTTACAACCAAACGTTCTCTTGAATTAGTTCACATGGATTTAATGGGTCCTACTCGCACTGAAAGCATTGGAGGTAAAAGATATATTTTTTTAACTATTGATGATTTTACTCGATCTTCATGGGTAAATTTTTTAAGGGAAAAATCTGATACGTTTGATGCTTTCTAGGCTTTAGTCCTTAAAATCCAAAATGAATAAGGTGTTTCCATTGGGCGTATCATAAGAATCCGAACTGATCATGGTCGTGAATTTGAAAATAGTTTTTTTTCAGATTTTTGTGATATGCATCAAATTAAGCATGAATTTTCTGCACCTATTACTCCACAACAAAATGGAGTGGTTGAGAGGAAGAACAGAGTTGTTCAAGAAATGGCTAGGGTCATGCTCCTTAGTAAGAGTCTTCCTCCAAAGTTTTAGGCCGAAGCCCTAAATACTGCTGTTTATGTCATAAATCGCGTGTATTTAAGGCCCGGCACTTTACAAACTCTATATGAATTGTGAAAGGGTTTGAAACCTAATGTAAAATACTTCAAAACTTTTGGGAGTAAGTGTTACATCTTCAAAGATAGAGAGCCCTTGGGTAAATTTGACTCCCGAAGTGATGAAGATATTTTTCTAGGGTATTCAACCAACAGTAGGGCTTTCGAGTCTATAACCTGTGAACTTCTTCTTTAATGAAATCTATTAATGTGGTTATAGATGATACAGGTTCCCCTACTCCAGCAACAAATGAGAATGACATTGGTGAGTCTCCAATCTTGGATACTGAACCACTAAATCAAGGAGAAGCTACGGTCCAATCACAAGAAATTGTTACAGCACCATCCTCACAGGTAAGTTCAAGTCCAAAGAGTGCTCAAAGGGACATCACTCATGTTGCTTCTGTCACCGCAAGTCCTGAGCTTAAACCATCAACAAAGGTGAAACTGAATCATCCAGCTCAACAGGTGATTGGAAGTGTTTCGGATCGAATGAAAACCCGAAGACAGATTCGGGATGAGGTATCACATATGTGTTATGTTTCGTTAATTGAACCTAAGAATTTTAAAGAGGCCTTGCTAGATGATAGTTGGGTCAATGCTATGCATGAAGAATTAGGTCAATTTGAACGTAACAAAGTTTGGACTCTAGTTCCCAGACCTAGAGACATGAATGTGATAGGTACCGAGTGGATCTTTAAAAATAAATCTGATGAGAATGGTACTGTTGTTAGGAATAAAGCTAGGTTGGTTGCTCAAGGCTACACACAAGTAGAGGGTGTTGACTATGATGAGACGTTTGCCCCAGTTGCACGTCTCGAATCTATTCGTATTTTGCTTGGTGTTGCATGTTTCCTTGGCTTTAAATTGTTTCAAATGAATGTGAAAAGTGCCTTTCTGAATGGGTACTTGAAAGAAAAGGCATATGTTGAGCAACCAAAAGGGTTTGAGGACCCTAAATGTCCTAATCATGTCTACAAGTTAGACAAGGCTTTGTATGGGTTGAAACAAGCCCCTTGGGCTTGGTATGATAGCCTTACTACCTTTCTTCTTGATAATGATTTTCAAAGGGGTAGTGTCGATAAGACTTTATTTGTAAAGCATACTAAGTCTCATATTCTTGTTGCTCAGATATATGTTGATGATATTGTGTTTGGTTCCACTGCTGATCATCTTGTGAAATATTTTTCAGATTGCATGACACATGAGTTTGAGATGAGCATGATAGGAGAGTTGTCTTATTTCTTGGGTCTTCAAATTAAACAATCTTCTTCGGGTATGTTTGTTTTTCAATCTAAGTATGCTAAAAATCTTGTGTCAAAGTTTGGTCTTGAGTTTGCCAAACATGCACGCACTCCCATGAGCACCAATCTTCACCTCTCCAAAGATTCCTCTAGTATTGATGTTGATCCTACCCTTTATAAGAGTATGATAGGGAGTCTTTTGTATCTCACAGCCAGTCGTCCTGATATTTCTTTCAGTGTCGGTGTTTGTGCCCGTTACCAAGCCAGTCTTAAAGAATCTCATCTTCTTGCGGTAAAACGCATCATCAAATATGTTAATGGGACCTTGGGGTATGGGGTTTGGTTTTCCACTGATACTACAGCTGAAATTACTGGTTTTTCTTATGCCGACTGGGCAGGGTGTGCTGATGATAGGAAAAGTACATCCGGGGGGTGTTTTTACCTTGGGAATAATCTGGTTTCTTGACATAGTAAAAAGCAAAATGCCATCTCTCTTTCAACTGTTGAGGCTGAGTACATTGCTGCAGGGAGTTATTGTGCACAAATGCTGTGGATGAAGCAAATGCTTCATGATTATGGGATAGAACAGAACACTCACTCTTTTTTGTGACAACACAAGTGCCATAAACATTTCAAAAAATCATGTCCAACACTCTCGCACCAAACACATTGACATTCATCATCATTTTATTCGAGAGTTAGTGGAAGAAGGCCTTGTTGTTCTTGAGCATGTTTCCACTGAGCATCAAAAAGCTAATATTTTTACAAAACCCCTTGATCTTCTTCGGTTTGAATTCCTTAGAAAGACCTTGGGTGTCATGCTCGATCACTAGAGTGTTTCTTGTTCCTTGAGTGGGTGTGAGTGTTTGGCTTTTTGTGTGCTTAGATGCTATAATCTGCTGGTCATTGATTTCTGTTTTACTTGCAAACATCTTTATATGCACACTACTCATGCTGCTTATAAGATCTCATTGGTCATTGTTCATAGCTCATTTTGAATGCCCATGCTCATTAAACCTCATGATCTCATTCTGTACACATCCTTGAGATAAATTGTTGCAAGGGTTTCCGCACAAGTGATCAAAGTTCTCTATGGACCACTAACAGTGTTTCTTATACTTTTACAGTGGAATTGACCGATACTAGCATATCATGGGTGATGTTCAGTCTCTTAACCATCTACCATCTGTTTTCACTTCCACAGTTTCTCCCTCAGTTCCTTGAAGTCCGGGCATTAAGAAAAGGCTATCTCAGAGGCACCAACCAGGCCATCATTATTGATTTCATTCTTCTCTGGTTTGGTTTCCATACTCTCGAGCGTGAATGCCACCAGTGAGTGCCCACAAGAAAGAAAAAGTCTGAAAAATAATATAAAAAAATGGGACTAATTGATTAAGGGGGAGTCTCCGCTTTTACTCAACAAATACCCCGTGATTCCTAATGGTTTGACTTTTCTCTAGATTGTTAAGTTACTCTTGGTGGAGGTCCAGCCATCCGGTCACTACGAGGATCAACTCTAGCTCAGTGGACTCTCATGGATTGCACACACACACTTTATTTTGTGAGATCTCATGTTGAATTTTGAGTTGTACATTCTCATGTAGTATATAATCACTGATTATCTTTTATCTGTCTTGCACATGATTTTGAGTGTTTTTTTTTTTTCTAATTGTAAGTTATACAGAATTCATGTTATGCAGATTATTTCACCTTAGTATCACCTTTGGCCCAATGTGATCTTCTACTTGAGTTCCCGGTCTCACTTCATGGCATTGAGCCGCATTTTAAAAAAAAAAAAATCTCCGCTCAAGCGGATTGTTTCACGCTCAAGCGTATTTTTTGGACCTGCAGCACTTTGTTCTTGGTTTTACAATTCTGGGAGAAGTATTTTTGCGCTCGAGCTTCCTTAGTCGCACTCGAGCGGATTTCAGTTTGCCTTGTATCGCGCTCGAGCTCTATTTCTTATGCTCGAGCAGACTTCTTTTATATAAAACTCCCGCTCTCGACTCTTCAGGTCATTTTTTTTCCCTCTTCTTCAGTTTCTTCTCCCTAAGGTTTGGTTCGCAGTCTTGTGATTTTCTCCCATTTGAAAATCCCTGTTGTTGAACTCTTTTCTGAAAAATTTTCGCACACCTTGTTTATTTTTCACAAACCTTTTGAACTTTCTAGTAACGAATGTCATTTTCTCATCATCATCCGAATCATCTTCCTCATCCTCTTGATGTTTCGAGGTGGATTTGAAGGCTATTCATTTCTTTTTGTTGTTGTTCTCCTTTTCCTTTTCTTTTTGGATTATGAGCTCATGAGTTAAGAGAGATCTCATTAACTCATCTAGACTTAGCTTTGATAAATCCTTGGCTTTGATAATGGCAATGACTTTTGTCTCCCAATTTTTTGGCAATGACTTAAGCACTTTTCTTACAATTTCAGCCTTAGTATATATTTTGCCAAGAGAAGTTAAACCATTAATAATGTCAATAAAATGAGTAAACATTTGAGGAATAGTTTCATCAAGATTCATTTTAAAGAGTTCATAATTATGGACTAGCAAACTGACTCTAGATTCTTTAACTTGTTTGGTTCCCTCATGAGTCACTGTTGAACTCGTTGGCATCTAAGGCGCAATACAACATGTTTGTGGCTTTGACATTAATTTGGGTCATTCTACTATCTGATTCATTCTACTCATCTTCAGATTTTGGTACCTTAAGGCCATTTAGGATTTTGGAAGGAATTTTTGGACCATTGCAAATAATTTTCTAGCATTCATAATCATTTGATTAAACATGTATGGTCATCCTAGTTTTCTAATAGCTAAAATTTGTGCCGCTAAATAGTGGTGGTCTATTAGATACTTGTCCCTCAGGTAAGGAATAACTAGGAATTGCCATGATCTACTCTAAGATGGTTAAGTCACACAAACTAGAGTCTAGGCTCTAATAGCAATTGTTATCCCAGGTAGGCAACCCAAGAGGGGGATGAATTGGGTTACAAAAAAAATTACAATATTAAAAAAAAAAATAAACACAATATTTAGAATAAAAAACAAAACAATAATTATAAATATAAAAGTAAGAGAGTTAGGAAAAGAAAATCAAACACTGAGATTTATAGTGGTTCGACATACCAAGCCTACGTCCATTCCCCAAGGAACCTCTTTGAAAATTTCTTCACTATCAAAATGAATTAATACATCACCAAGGATTCACCAAGCTTGTGGATTTTATATGGGTCTTACTTTTATCTATTGAGCCTCACTCAACAATAAATGCATTACCCTTACAAAATTTTTTCACAAAATAATGAATAAAAAATAAGAGGTACTTTAACCCTCTTTTACAATAATTTTCTCACAAAGAGTAGATATGAAAGTGGAAGAACAAAGACTACACTTAGATCTAAAAGTGAAAGAGCAAAATACAATACACTCAAAATTTTGGAGCACACTGATTTTTTTTTCTCTTCAAGTCTTGATTTTTCTCCATGCACAACACTTCTATTTATATCCAAAAATATATCCGTTGGAAGAAGAGATGCTCCTCGACAGTACATCTTTTCTCTGTCAGACTTTATTTTTTTCTTAGTCCACTTTTTCTTTGTCCAACTTTACACCTTTTCTTTGTCTATTTTTTATTTGTCAAACTTTTGCAAGCAAGTCACTAAGATTTTGAATATAAAATTCAATTCATACTCATATATATATATATATATACATATCAGATAAAAATATATATATACCCCTTCTAAAAGTTTTGTAATTGGTTGAAGAGATTATAAATACACTCAAATAAAAATAATTATCATTCCATGTGAGTATATCAAAAAGAAACAATTCATCAATATCATATTTGTCAAAATAATATAATCAATCAATCAATTTTGTCAAAATAATACAATTAATCAATTTTAAATTTGTCAGAAAGTGAATAGTGACCAGCCAACCAATCAATCAATTTTATCAAAAAGTGAATTGTGATATTTTCAAAATATTTCCATTTAAATAATATTTATAACAAATATATCATACAACTTATATTTTAAACAGATAATATTTTGTGTCAAATATGTATATAAAAAAAAATTCAAATAATACTTTAGATATCATCAAAATTAAACAACGTGATTAACAACTTGTTTATTTAATTATTTATTGTTGATTGATTTCCTTATTTTTAATATAATGGAACTGTGGTTCCATCTGATCCAATCCGAGCTACGTTGAGTTAGGTTGAGTTGGTTCTAAATCATGATTGTTTAGTTCTGGGTCCAAAAATTTGGAATCGTTCATGATTGGGCTGGTTCCAAATTTAGTGTCAAACCAAACCAAATCGACCCATGAACACCTATACACAATATTATGAGAGTCAAAACTAAAAAAAAATAAAACTAAATTATAACTAAACATTACATGAGGTATAACCAAAAAACTTTTAAATCATAACTTAAATTTTGTTATAAATAATATCACAATATGTCATAATTAATAATACAATAGGTCATAACCATTGATTCAAATATCGTAACCAAAAGTGCATTTAGTACACACCCTATAAAATTTTCTTTTTAATTTATTCAAATTTGTAATAATATCTTATGAAATTGTGTTTTTATTTACGTAAATTCCTATATTAATTCAAATTGAATCCGATAAAATAGAGCAAAAATGCTATGAATTTATCCATATTAACTCATAATCTATCTCGCCGATGATACGTCACTCTCTCTAGGTTTTTCTTCTAGGGTTTTCCTTGATGGTGTGCTGTGATGTATCGAGTCCTTTTAAAGCAATTTAAGTATATTAATTTGTAATTTCTATCTTTTTTAAATGTCCTTATCACCGTTAAGCTCTTTGAGTCTTCTGATGTTACCTATTCTTTTCCTTGTGGTTGTTTATACACATTCTAGTGTGTTTTGAGGTGTCATTTTGCATCTTTGGGTGTTGGAGTGAATCTGGGATAGTGGGAATGCTTTAAGGTTGTTTGTCTCACTTTTGAGTTAAGACCGCTTGAGCGGTACTTTCATCGCTTGAGCGGTACTTTCGTTGCTTGAGCAATAACGTCATCCTTTTAGAACTTTGTTCTGAAGTCTAAAATACTAGGAGTATGCTTTCATTGCTCAAGCGATCTGCTTACAGAGGAGAGATATTTTGATAATTTGAATTCACTATTCGAGCGCAGGTTTCACCGCTTAAGCGGTTTGTCCGCAGTCAGCTTCAAAAAATATGTCCAATCACTTAAAAGTTGAGTCCTTACACTCTTCTCATTCACTCTTCATTTCTCTCTCTCTCTCTCTATATATATATATATATTTCATCTTCTCTCTTTTCAGTCATCTCTCTCTAGAAAACACCCACCAACCTCATTGATTCCTCGTTCTTTCTCAATTTATTGGGATTTTGACCCTAGTGTCTTCATTAATATTGGAGAGCTTATCAAGGGCTATATTGTGTGTGGTGGAGAACGGATTTTGATGCCTTCAATTTTGAAGCATTTCTCATCATTCCTTCCAAAAACTTGAGATAGGGAGTTTTTTTGAGTTATATATATAGTTTTAGCACGCCTTCTTTATCTTTGTTAAGATTTTGTGTCAAAAGTTTGAGATTTGAAATGTGGGATTTTGGAAATGTTGAAAGTGACTTTTATTATGATAAAGTTCAAATAAAAAAAATGATTTTATGAACTTGTGAACCTCTTGGGAGCATAGGAAGGAAAATGTCTTGAAAATAAAAGAAAACCCCACTTTTTCTCAAACCCTAAATTTGTGGGAAATTTTGAAAAATTGGATTCTTGTGAAATAATTATGAAGTTATTGGAAATTTCTTAGAAAAGAATGATGAATATTTTTTATTGTTGTGTTGATTGAGATATCCATGAGATGGATGAGATTTTGTGTTAAGAAATTTATGTGATAGCATGATTATATATATATGCTTCAAATATGAAAAGGAAATAAAGGTGATTGTGAGTATGAAATTGTATCATATGTCATATGAGTATGGAAATTTGGAAATGACCGGAGAATTACTAAATGTTACATTTTATCTGAGCTAATATTAAGAATTGTAGAACGTGACATGAAGTTTTATAATTGCATCTCATTTCACTAATCTTGCATAGTTTTGAATATTGTTTATTATGGCTATACCTTAGGAATTGATTTGTTGTTTTGAGAAAACAATTGAAAATCTTGAAATGTTTTTGGAGTAAATACGTTTTTGGATAAGGGGTGTAGATGGTATTGTTTGAGTTGGCTTGAGTGTGACGCCCTGCAATTTTATACATGAATCCATCGCAACCAATATAAGAACCTACTCCAAAAGCCATCATGTTCACTGAACTAATATTTAAATTTTACAACTTCCACATTTACATGTCCATAAAACCTTGTACCCATCTTCTAGTTTTACAAACAAGATGATAATTACATAAGGAGAACCCCATGGGTGTACAAGACAACAACAAAATAAGTCTAACACTCCTAGTACAAAACTCTAAATCTTCACAGCAAAACATTCTCAACTATCAATCCTAACACAACTTACTTCCAGTCACCATTGTAGTTATAAAACATTATTTCCTGAAAAACAAAATAGGGGTGAGCTATATGCCCAGTAAGAATACATTTAACCAAGTATTTAATCATTCAAATAAATTTATGGCATCCTTGAGACAAAACATAATAAGGAGTTATGAACACATGTAATCTTCACCAATTATGTAAATACATAACGATTAAGCATGGACAATTACATTTCACACATTTACAACACACATTTAAACAATCACATCAATGGAAAACAAACCATGAGTCCCATGTAAGAGTCCAACATAAGTTGCTTTAGTTTCAACAAAAACATCTCCATATTTATCGGCTATTATACGGAGAGAAGTGGGCTCCTCAAGAAAACCATCCGCTTTTCCACTTTTGTCGGCTATTATACGGCGAGACTGTGTTGACACCTTAAACATCTTTCCCACATTCGTCCAGTGATAAGCCTAGACAGGGCATTTGGGCACCTTTTTAACCTCCCCGCACGCGGGTACCAACACAACACCACATTTTCCAAAACTAACTCTTACCTGGACTCATGCACAATTAACCATTCTATCACATTTTAATTCCATCAACAAGCATTCATCATCACAATAGATGAAACACCACGTAATATTCAAAGAATAATAACATTCAAGTCACAATTCCTTTACCATATCCACATTCACATATTTCATCTCTAGATTATTCACAATATTCCATGAATCAAAGGAAATTCTATTCAATTTAGTGTTTCCTACTCAAATTGAGAATTTAGGGTTTTACCAAATTTGGGGGTTTTTCTCCTTCATCATAGATATAGGTTTTAACAACATTTATATTCATGTTTTGAAAAAAGAGTTAAGAAATTTCAAGCAAAAATCAAGTAAAATGGTTTATTTATGAAAAACATGGGTTTAATCTAACAATATCCTCAAATTAGTTCATAGGTCACAACAATCCCATGAAATCTCTTCAAAATAAAGAAATACTAGGGTAAAAGTATCCCTACCTCAAGATTGGAAGCTAAGAGTGAAGACCCATCTTCAAACTCCAAGGAAATCACAAATTAATCGGTAAAAGTTTTGATCCATGCTTGTTTTTCAACCTTTTTGAAAGATTTGGGGTGAATCTTTGGTAAAAACTAGAGAAATCAAGAGTTTGGAAGGTTAGGGTTTCGGGTTTGGAGGATGAGAGGAGAAGAGAGGGAGAAAAATAAAGTTTTTGGGCCAAAAAGTCACTTTATAATGTCTGTTAGCGACCTAGTCGCTTGAGCGAAGGAAGCTTAGCTTGAGCGTAGGAAATAAGTGTTAGGTTTTATTTCTTGGCAATCCCGTTTGACAAAACTCCTTTCAGTTGTACTTGTTTTTGCACTTTTTATTTCAATAAGACTATGAGTTGTTAGATACGAATCCAACCTGAATTGTGCCTTGCAGAGAAGATTGTGGTGTTTAATTCTTTCAAAATTGCCACTTCGCCGATTATGACGGGAATCGAGCTGCCCGGTCAACTCATGGGGTCCAGGGGCGCCTCATGTCTGGGGGGCGCCAGTAGGTCGAGGCGGCGCGCCGCTAAAATACAAAAATGCATTCCAAGTTGCTTGTCCGCTCGAGCGGACATTCCTCCACTCGAACGGAGAATGCTGAGTTCTAGAAGTTTAGTTCGCCTGCAAAAATACTACATGTTGTTTTTTCCCGCTCGAGCGGAACTTTCCGCGCTCAAGCGTAGGTCCGCTCGAGCGGCCAATCTGACGCTCAAGCGGAGATCGCGGGATAGTTTTCTATAAATTCGTGTTTCAGTCCAAATCTAGGATTACTACTCTAGATTTTCTTCTTGGGTTCTAGGGTTTATATCTGAGGATATTTTGCTAGTTTTCTTTGATGTTTTGATTGAGTGTTCAACTCATGGTTTAAAGAGTATACATCAAAGGATTATTTGTTTGTTCTACATAAAAGAGAGAGTTGTTCTCCGGTGGATTCTGAAGAATTCGAGCCTGAACCTTTGGTGGATTCTGGAGTGGCTCATCGTCAAGACAATTCCGAGGTGAAGACGGGGTTGGAAGAGGCACATAGAGGTTGGTTCAATTCGGGCGTGGATTCGCTAGGTAATTGAGAGTATACCTGTGTAATTCCTTTACATCTTCTTAGTGGATTGTTTTGTGGCTGTTGCCCGTGGTTTTTTATCACAATTGGAGGTGTCCAATTGTGGTTTTTCCACGTAAAATCGTTGTGTCGATTTGTCTTGATTGTTTGATTGGGATTGTTATATACTGCTTAAAATTGATACATAATCACAAATCAACATCTAGGGGATTTCTAGATTTTTCAATAAGCTTCTAGAATCTCTGAAAATCGCGCAGTTCGCTTGAGTGAAGAAAAGCTCGCTCGAGCAAGCATACTTCCAGCACAGAAACTCAAAATTCAAACAGGCATAACTCTATCATTCGGACTCCGTTTTAGGTCGTTCTTATGTCCAAATCGAAGCCCCGGAAACAAGTTTTCCAATGGTTCCAACCTTATATTCAAATTCAAAGTATGGAAGGAGAAAAGGGTAAAAAAATGGAGGTTGGTCAAAAACTAAAACTGAAACTCAAACTCAAACTTGGGGCTTTTGATCTAATCTTGCCTAAATACCTTGTTAAGGCTTCAATCAAGATTCCAAACATCACCCAGGGGTCCTCAATTATAATATTTAAAGTTAACTTGCCAATCCATCAATACCAAGAGTCCGACAACCATACAAGTTTTAAGGTGACGGGCATCACTTTACACCAATCCGATATGAATTAGAATCCGAGTCATTACAATCTCTCCTCCTTAGGAAACTTCGCCCCCGAAATTAGACACTTCAAGAATCAGAGTTTTGAACAACCAAAATGGGACGGATTCTAAAATTAACACTTACTCCAACTAATCATGAACAATCTCTATTCAATCACAAGTCTCTAGAAGAGTTTCCCAACGCAACGAGTTTCACAAGTTGGACAAGAAATAACTCCCAATTGGTTTACACTCATCACACCAAAAAAAATCTAACTCGAAGACTAAGGAAAGCTTCCATATTTCAGTCCCACACTAATATTCTGATAACACCCAAATAATACGAACGACAACTCCAAAGTGGTGAACCTTTTTTTTAACTCATTCACATGATTATCTTTAACAAGCCACAAGAATTCATCAATTCTATGAAAGACGAAGTCAATTGAAGGCATCACTAACATACCATACAGTCATATCTCAAACAAACTTAACCTCAAGAAAATAATTTTCAGTTGTCTAACAACGTAGAACCTTAGGAGACTAAGCTTTCACCTTACATTCACAACCCAAGAGATAACCATCGGTCTCTCGGCAACAAATTTCTAAACAATTACCTCACATTATAACCCAAGTCCTCAATCCCTTTTCATAAGAAGAAAAGATTTTAATGAATGTTTTATCCGGTAATCATGGCCTTTAACAAAACATAACTTAACAAAACCAAACACCTTAAACCTGGTGCTTGCAACACAACTGGCATTATGCCTTCTTACTACTCACTTGTGATTTTAAAATATTTAATAGCCAAAAGAAAAAGAACATCCGAAAATATATTTTCTGACCTTTGAATTTTAAAAGAGATCATTCATGGTAGAATACTTTATATGAAAATGTTTCAAATACATACGAATGATTTCTAAAAGTACTGGGTTTTAAGAAAAGATATATTTATTTATTTTAAGGTTATTAAGAATTATACACACCATAAGACTCAATATGCATTGTTCATAATTGTTTCACATTTACTAGCTTGTTCATCCATCATAATATATTCCCAATTTCGGTAAAAAAAACAAGATCATGCTCAATGGGAGAACTCTGTTCCCAATTCTATTCTCTAGCATATTTCGATCGGTGACTCTCAACCGTCACCCAACCAATAATCCCATCACTATAGTGATGACACAATTTTTTTTTATATATAGTTATTCAAACAATAACCACACATGACAACACGAATAGACTAAACATCAAGAGTTTGGGGAAATCACATCCTATTTACAATCACTAGCAAAATCCACCAATTGCTCTTTGCATCACAATTTTCATCATTAACCCCATTTTGGGGAATCACACATAATCAACTAAAACAATTACTAAACAATTTTCACGACTTGTTACTCCCCTGAGTGACACACACACACACGCTCACTAACACCACAATTACTAACACCATGTAAAGAAAAATCCTCAGACTATACTTGTACAATACATCGCATTCTCTAAAGTTAATGCCATGGTATTTACTTCCAAGGTTAAAACATGGCTCCCCACCATACTAAGATTATGATGTCCTAGGAGGTCAAATCCAAATTAAACCCCTTTTTTAACACAGACTTACGCCATAACAACCACTCCTCTAATTTAAAATTCTAACAAAATCGTACTTTCAGTACTTTAATCCAATCACTACTACAACTGCTTCATCCCTGAAAATAATTTAACTCAAATGGTCATCCACCGCGGCTTACCCAATGAAATTAGAGTCTACTTCTCACAATTGCTCAAGTCACGAAACAATAACACCAACTATCATATCAAACCTTTCATTAAAAGCTTATACAACTCAAGATGAAAGGATACACCAGCAAATACTCATCCACTTTAAAGAATTTCCAGGTCAATAATGGTCACTTCAGCACAATTTCCATAACTAACCAAATTACGAAGGCACTTCGTACCATTTTATTTCCTGACAAGGAGTCTACCAAATAACTTCTTATAAGATGATACCTTTACAAACGTCATGGATTGAGGTTGAAATAAGGGATCACCCTCTAGTAGGCATAATTATATATCTTCTAATTAAGAAAATCACTTACCACTAAAGGTCAAATATATCCAAAGTAAACACCATAATCGTATTCGATCAACCTACCAACAACACAATTTCTCACCACTCTCATAGCAAAATAAAAGATCAATATAAAGAGTTCACAGCTCTTACTCCAAGGATACGGAACAATTTTTAACTAAAAGGCAAGGGTTACAAAATAACTCCCATTTCAATTGCATGAAAACACAGTTGCCACACACTAACTCAACCCAAAATACTCACGTACACTTCTCATATTTACAATTTCTATCCTTTAGGTAAGAGTGATTATAAGAATTAACACCAATCACTAGTAGTGGACCAAACACAAATTTTCATGAAAAATATTCACCCACCAACTCCTTTCCACACGACAGTTAATAAACTTACCATCAATAACTACCAACAACTTCCACAACTTATCAACATCAAGTCAACTAGTCTTACTCTTACGTAGTGTTCACCAAAAACTTTCAATAATATGTTCTAAATTCATTCTCGGTTCTTTCATGACTAGGTATACAACTAAACCATATTTCAGCACCCCAAGTCGGCAAGCTAACTCATATCAACACCTATTCCTTAAATCCAACACACCATGGAACCTATCCCAAAATTAGCACACACAACACTACACTAGGACTACGGTGATTCACAATGCCCAACCTATACTTAGCAATAACCCACTAACACCATCCACCTAGTATTAAGCAACAATACAATTCCTTAGGCCAACTAACAGTTCCTATCTCCTATTAAGTAGACACTTCACAAATTTATTTTATTTTATTTTTCCTTGTGAAACAACTACAAGGCTAGCATGATTCACATTAAGGTTACATTAACCAACAATCACACTGTCATATTCAACCTCAAAAGTCCGCCTGAAACCAATAGTCAAACCATTATTATATAAAATTTCCAAAAGTAATGATCAGGCATATTCCAACCATTCATTCTGAAGACACCACTAACATTCCCACAAGAGTAAGGCACATCCAAGTCACCCAAGAATAAGTTTCAAGACTAAACACAACAACAAAAACATCCTCCACACTAGCTCCTTCCTCCAAGGAAATAGTCTAACCATGAGAGATACAAAATACTATCACCAACAAATGCTCTCAATTAAAACCAAAGGTAAGGAATCGTCCTCTTTTACCAAGGGAAACCAAGTACCCTTGAATCCGAGCTAACTCCAAACATTCAAGATGGGACAAACATAAAACCAAGGCAATGGTAATGCTACACAGACCCACTAGCAACTTGAAATCTCCTCCATGCCCACAGTATAACGGAAAACTAAGTCAAAAGCTTAGCTCCCAAAAGAAACATTAAGATAACTCTTACTAGAGGAAATCTCCACATTTACACCCCAATTGGTGACTTACTTGACATGAATCAACCTCAAAAACAAGCTACAATAACCAAATTTTATCTTCATCTCAATATTTGAAACTATGTCTTCATAAACACTTTCTAAGCCCAACCAAAATACTCACATATTCCCTAAACCATTACAAACTTCTAACTCATAGTCAAAAGTAGCCACAAAAATTAATATCAATGATTCCCAAACTATCAAGCACAGATTTTTATGAGGACAAACCGATCCGACTTCACTAATCAATCCAACACACTTTTGTCACACGCTCCATTGAACCATAATAACCTCTCAAGTTAACTCCAAGAGCTTATTCTAAGAACATTTATTATGCCATCACGACCTCCAATATAGTAACTACATTACTCAATTGACAATATTCTCTTCTACTCAAGCACTCCAATAGTCAAGCATCAAGACCAATTACTTATGCACTACACCATAATTTCTAGAGAGCAACCAATTCTAGCACTCAATATCTCAACCGATAATAACAAATCACTAACCCTCAAGTCACCATCTTCACTACTAGATATTCAACTCCATTATTACAACCTCTTTCACTTATTATCCACTGTTTAATTTACCTCAAAACTTTACATTTAACTCACTTTTTAAAAAAAAAATTCTCTTCCAGATTCCAAATTAGCCAAATTCTCAATCAATCAATCTCTATTCACTTATCATAATCCCTATCGTGCCATAACTGCTCACAATGCCACAAAGGATTCGAAAGTATTACTGCCTCTCAAGACATACCAACCACCACCAGGGCAATCCTATGCCAATTCACAACTAATGCTAACACCTAACCCGTGTGACACATGCCAAGGTGCCCACTCAAGATTTTCATGCTCTACACACCATCCAAACAAGCATTTACACATATATCTACTTTCACATAAGACTATCCACATTATCATGCAATCACATAAAGTACATACAGGTTACCATCCTAAGATACTAGCCAATCCCATGGCAATCAAGGACCTCCAAGTGGAAAAAACATTGATCAGATACATTTCCAAAAGGATCTCGATGAGTGCAACGGATAGAAGCTATATCTCAGAAGTTAACGCCATACACAAACAACCACATATATACACAAGGCACATAAACATCCCATCCTAGCCTAGGAATCCCATTCTGACAAAAGTCACTTCCCACGAGCCTAAGGTATTCGAATCTAATGCTTTGATACCAATTTGTGACGCCTTGCAATTTTATACATGAATCCATCGCAACCAATATAACAACCTACTCCAAAAGCCATCCTGTTCACTGAACTAAGATTTAAATTTTACAACTTCCACATTTACATGTCCATAAAACCTTGTACCCATCTCCCAGTTCTACAAACAAGATGACAATTACAAAAGAAGAACCCCATGGGTGTACAAGACAACAACAAAATAAGGCTAATACTCCTAGTACAATACTCTAAATCTTCACACCAAAACATTCTCAATTGTCAATCCTAACACAGCTTACTTCCAGTCACCATTGTAGTTATACAACATTATTTTCTGAAAAACAAAATAGGGGTGAGCTATATGCCCAGTAGGAATACATTTAACCAAGTATTTAATCATTTCACACATTTACAACACACATTTAAACAATCACATCAATGGAAAACAAACCATGAGTCCCATGTAAGAGTCCAACACAAGTTGCTTTAGTTTCAACAAAAACATCCCCATATTTGTCGGCTATTATACGGAGGGAAGTGGGCTCCCCAAGAAAATCATCCGCTTTTCCACTTTTGTCGACTACTATACGGCGGGACTGTGTGGACACCCTAAACATCTTTTCCACATTCGTCCAGCGATAAGCCTAGACAGGACATTTGGGCACCTTTTTAACCTCCCCGCGCGCGGGTACCAACATAACACCACATTTTCCAAAACCGACTCTTACCCGGACTCATGCACAATTAACTATTCTATCACATTTTAATTCCATCAACAAGCATCCATCATCACAATAGATGAAACACCACATAATATTCAAAGAATAATAACATTCAAGTCACAATTCCTTTACCGTATTCACATTTACATCTTTCATCTCTTGATTATTCACAATATTTCATGAATCAAAGGAAATTCTATTCAATTTAGTGTTTCCTACTCAAATTGGGAATTTAGGGTTTTACCAAATTTGGGGGTTTTTCTCCTTCATCATAGATATAGGTTTTAACAACATTTATATACATGTTTTGAAAAAGGAGTTAAGAAATTTCAAGCCAAAATCAAGTAAAATGGTCTATTTATGAAAAACATGGGTTTAATCTAACAATATCCTCAAATTAGCTCATAGGTCACAAAAATGCCATGAAATCTCTTCAAAATAAAGAAATACTAGGGTAAAAGTATCCCTACCTCAAGATTGGAAGCTAAGAGTGAAGACCCATCTTCAAACTCCAATGAAATCACAAATTAATCGGTAAAAGTCTTGATCCATGCTTGTTCTTCAACCTTCTTGAAAGATTTGGGGTGAATCTTTGGTAAAAACTAGAGAAATCAAGAGTTTGGAAGGTTAGGGTTTCAGGTTTGGAGGATGAGAGGAGAAGAGAGGGAGAAAAATAAAGTTTTTGGGCCAAAAAGTCACTTTATAATGTCTGTTAGCGACCCGGTCGCTCGAGCGAAGGAAACTTGGTTCGAGCGTAGAAAATAAGCTTCTAGAATCTTTAAAAATAGCACAGTTTGCTCGAGCGAGCATGCTTCCAGCACAGAAACTCAATATTCAAACAGGTATAACTCTCTCGTTCGGACTCCGTTTTAAGTCATTCTTGTTTCCAAATCGAAGCCCCGGAAACAAGCTTTCCAATGGTTCTAACCTCACATTCAAATTAAAAGTATGGAAGAAGAAAAGGGAAAAAGAGTGAAGGTTGGTCAAAAACAAAAACTCAAACTTGGGGCAATCTTGCCTAAATACCTTGTTAAGGCTTCAATTAAGGTTCCAAACATTACCCAAGGGTCCTCAATTATAATATTTAAAGTTCACTTGCCAACCCATCAATACCAAGAGTCCAACAACTATACAAGTTTTAAGGTGACGGGCACCACTTTACATCAATCCGATATGAATTAGAATCCGAGTCATTACATTGAGTATCCAAGATAAAAGACCGAAACGTGCCTTTCGATTAAAAGCCGGTAAAGTGGGGCATTGATAGTGCTTGTTATGCCTACTTGTAGACATCAACTTAGAATTACCTAAGTCATATTTACCACATTGTATTTAAATTTTGGAATTTATCAAGATAATGAATTGTCTTTAAAGATCATTGCATATGATTTTCAAATGAATAAAACTTGTGAATTTTGGAACATGGCATGGTGTTGCGTTCATGTATATACGACTGCTTAAACATATATATTTTGTGAAAATATCTTTACTGGGCTTTGTGCTCACCCCTAGTGGAATTGTGCAAGAAATGATGTAGTTATCCCACCTAACTAAGGGCGTGAGAAGTCTTTGGAGAGCACAAGGCTCTTTCTTTTGTTAGTTCTTTTGACAAGCCAAAGGGTTTACTTGTGTAGGTTTGATAACCACCTTTTGTGTAACCAAGCCTAAGTCTTGGAACTTGTAACCCTTGAGGTATTCTTTTGCTATTATTTTGTTCGTTTTAACTGTCTCACATACTATGGATTCAACTTTGAGAGGATTGAATATGTATTGTATGCAGACCATTTTGTAAATCTCTCATATAAATAGAATACAAATATAGAGATTTGATCACTTAAGTTAAGTTTATTATGGTTGAATGAATTAATTAGACCGATCTTTATGTCTATTATTTGGGGGCGTTACATGTGCCACTGGGGTGGGAGAGAGGGATCCCAACTTCCTCTCTCTTCCTTTTATCCCTTTTTTCTTCTTCAATTTCTTCGATTTTCAGCAAAATAAGCTTGGAATCTTGTCTTTCCATTCCCCTCTCTCCTTGTGAGGTATGTTTCATACCGAAGCTGCCTTCATTCTCCTTATCCGTCTCTCTTCGGTGCCATCACCGCCATTGCTACCAGATCTGCCTTTTCTTCGCCTCTATGGTCCCACTCTCATCAGATCTACCTTTACCATTCTTTACTTCTTTGCTCCACTAGATCTGCCTCTAGTAGCTAATGTCGTCGTCGTCTTTTCACCTGTCTAAGGTCTGAAGGTTGTCTTTCTAGTTTGTTTTGTTTTTTGGTATTTGATTGTGTGGTTAGGTTTCCATCGATGTTTGATTGTTGCTTACTCATCTCTGTGGATGTAACCTATAATTTTATCTTCGACTTGCCCTATTGTCAAACTCTCATAATTGCCTCTACTTTGCCGTACGAGCTTAGCGTCTTGTTATTCTCATAGCTAGTCCTATATGCATTTGTTTGAGTATTTTCTTTTTGTTTGGGGTAATCTTTTTTTGTTGATATAGATTATGTGTAAGTGTCGTTTGGCTTTTATATTTTAATGGAAATTTTTATTGATAAAAAAAATAATTTATTCGAATGTATTTGCGTGGTGAAGATTAAATGAATTTGAACTATTAATTTTTTTTTTCTAAATAAATTTTAGATGAATAATGCTAAAATCGCTAACAAAATTATCAAATTATGAGTGTTTAGTAAAAAGTTTGATATTTAGATGAGCAATGCTAAAAATCTTAACAAAATTATAATTTTTTTTTATAATTTGATAATTTTGAATAAAAAATTGATGATTTTGTTAGGATCTTTTCATTTTAGATTAATGGGGAACTTACTGATAAGTCCCATGTACTAAGTTCAAGATCCAGCTAATCCCAAAACAAAATACTTGCACCAATTAGTCCAACACATTTTTAATTGTTACCAAAAAATCCTTTTTTTTTTATTTATTTACGTATTAATCGCTTACATCTTACTATCGCTTGACTTCACAAACGGTCACGGAGACTCGTCGAATGTTCAACATCACCGAAAGTCGCGGAATGTTTAAAACATGTTATGAAATAAAAAAAAAATTTTGCATGTTATAAACGCAAAATTTTACGCTTTTAAACCATGATTCATTCCAAAGACCAAAAAAAATTCAAATCGCAAAAATTTTACGCTTTTCACTCAGAACTAAAGCTCGAAAATTACTTGTTCAGAATTTGAAAATTTTCTCATTACAAATCTGTATGATAGCTGTACAAATCTAAGTTATTACAGATCTATTTCAATGATATTATAGATCTATTTTATCATCAACAACAACAACCATAGATCAAAAACTATCCCCAAAAAAAATCTGTAAATAGAGAGAGAAAGAGAGAGAAATTGACAAAACCATATTCATGGCAGATTCTTACAACAGCTACAGCAAGCTTCGTAGATCTGCTGTGGGTACTTCACAGGCACGGCCTTATCTAGCTTCTGGTTGATTTCTTCTATCAGAGTCATCCAATAGGTTCGAAGATCGAATTTAAATTAATCGACGATGATGGTGTCGATGATGAAGAAGAAGAAACAGAGCATCGAATTTTGGGATGTGAAATTGATCTGAAGAACGCATTGTTGATGAAAAACGCATTGTTGATGATGATGAAAAATCTGCAGAAAATTTCCAGATCTGAAGATTTTTTTTTGTTGATGTTGATGAACCCATTGTTGATGATGAACACGTAACAAGAGAGGCAAAAACCAGAGAGATAAAGGAAAGGACTTTTTGGAGCACTCAAAAAGTTTTGGGATTAAATGGTCACCACATGTTTCACATGGGACCTCCAAGTAATTTCCCCTAGATTAATAGGTTGGGATTTGTAGTGCTGTTGAAAACAGAATAAGAACGGATAGAAATATTAAAAATTTTAAATATTTTACTAAATATTTATCAAATGGGTCTTGTTATGATATGTAATCTTTTAAGGTTGCAAACCATATGCAACCAACACAAAAAGTATAAATGTAAGGTATAAACATAAAACAGGACGACAAACAAAATAACGTAAATATAAGGTATAAGTTGCACAATTAAAAAAAATTCTTATCAAATATCTTTTATATATGAAATCGACGTGACATAAGTTTCATACAAGTCCCACGCATGTGACATTTGATAAAATATTTGGGTGACCAGCATTTTTCGTTCTTATTTGATCAAATAAATGACTGCACTGGGCTTTACTTGACAGAAGCCAAGCTACCCACATATCAGCAGAGAGAGAGGGAGAGAATTGTGGACATTGTTGTTATAGATTTGGGTACACACCAGTTGAGTTGACTAGTTGGTATATATATAGGAGTCGGTGGTCCGGACGTCACTGTCCATGTCGTCCACCGGAGTTTCCCCCTACCGAGACCGGACTTTGGAGTTCCGATCTCTGTCAGAGACGTTACAGAAGATCGGAGGACTCGCGTCCTCAAACGGATCGCAAACCACTCCGTCGACGTCGAAACTTCCGTCGACATCTTACAGATCCGAATTCAACAAGAGGGCTTCGCGGATCGGATTGGGCGTACACGAAACCTCTCTTAAGATTTCCAGGCTCGCCAAACGTAGTCCTCTTTATTTCCATTGCATTTCTCTCTCTCTCTCTGTATTTGATGTGTTTAGGGTTTTGATCACCTCTTTAAACCAAAATTTCTATTTACATTGTGCAATATTGAATTAAGTTGCCTACATTGAAGTAGCTTGCCATCTAGAAATTGAAATTTTATTCATTAAATGCAGACTTAGATGTGATGAATTGATTTGGTTTGTAGAGATGTTTTAGGCCCCGTTTGATTGTCCAGATTGGCTATAAGGGTTTCAAGAGGATATGTAATACCTAAGGATAAAAGACCGAATATAATATGTTGTAACATATGAAATGGATTATATATACCATAGAGTCACTTATACTATGTTTGGTTGAGATAGGATATAGGATGGGATAGGAGGAGAACGGTTATTTTTGACCTTTGGATGAAATATGAGTTATATCCAATGGTTGGAGATATACAATATTGTGGGGGTGGTATTGCATATTCCCTTTTGCATCATATACTATCTAGACTTCTTATATCTGAAGCAACCAAACACGATATATAGGGAGATAAAAAAACTTGTGGTACTTACTTCATATTATATCCGGTTCCACACCCATATCCGGCCTTTATATCTGGTAAACAAACAGGCCTTAGTTCGCGATGGGTGAGGATATAAAAAAAATAGTACAGCACTAGGAAATCTATTGGCAATAAAATAATAAAACAATACACAATTGTAGTTCAGTTGGCCACTCTTGTACACTTTTGTTGTTGGGTTTCTATAATTGTTAGATTCAATTATCCGAATGTAATTCTCTTCATATTGTAAATAATCTTCTCATCTCCTTTTCCTTGGACCAATGAAGATGCATAATCTCTACAACCAAAACCAAAAGTATGGCCTTTTACCCACATTCTTTTCCACTGTGGCCTATATGATAATTAGAGGCAAATTGGCAATTGTTGCTTCCTCTGGGTCTTTTAAATTATAGCTTTACATAGAGGTGTGCTTCAATTTTTTGACACCTTAAAAGCCATAGGTGGCTTTGGAGGCAATTTTCTCATGCACAAGTGTAGCTATTGGAGGTTAATAAGGACAAAAATGAACATCAGACAACATGCCGTGGACATATCGACAAGACAATTTATGAAAAATAAATAAATCTGGACACAACAACAAATTAATATTATATATACATATAAAAGAGGATATATTGTTTGATTTGGAGTGTTTGATTTTTTTATTTGGGTTTGATTGGCGCTGGTGTTGGTCATGGTGATGGTTGGGGTGAGGGGAGCGGTGGTGGTGGAGGGAAGAGGGCTTTGGTGTGAAGATATAGTTTGGTATTTAGTGTTTGGTTAGGTGGATGATGAAGTAAGTGGTGAGAATAATAAGGAAAAATAGGTGGCGTAATTGTGTCGGACACTTTTTGGGACACGACTGGGACACACGGAGACACATGTTTGACATGCCACATGGTGTCTATATTTTGATATTTTGTTCTACTAGACACGGTGGGGAAACAACATGGTCTTATTTTAATTTCTAAATCTAATTTTGGGGGGTCATATTATAACATTTGAAATATGAGGGTTGAATTTAAAAAAATAAATAAAACTCGTATGAAACCATCGACAATGCAATCCAGATCCAACCACAGGTGTGAAGTTGAGAGACTAACTTCTAATGATCTTTGGAGTTCTAATGCAACACAGATCTAGCCTGGATGATTTAAATTTAGTGGGTTTTTTTTTTTTTTTTAAATGTTAAAATAATGTTAGTTTTCATTAATTTTGATTGTTTTTGGATGTAATATTTATATACATTGTAAATAAAAATATAATTGTTTTGCTGTGTCCTCACTATGTTTGTCTTGATTTTTTAAAAATCACCTGTCTGTGCTTCATAGGTTTTATTTTGTTTTTTTCCCATTGTCCAATTTGAGAGGCTTTAAAACTACAATATCTGCAATGTGAGCTTTCTTCCACAGGGTGGAATTCTGATAAAGGGTGAATCCAATGCTTGATAAAAAATTTCCTTCTTGTTCTCTATTTTCCAAAACCCTATTCTAATGTATATATAGACAGGGTATACCGACTGTTGTTTATGTGTGTGTATGTTTATTGGGGGATACTTTATGTACTGTTCATTTAAAAAAATTAAAATACAAGTACTATGCTTCCCTGGAAAATTGACGATCCGTTTATTCACTTTCCTCGATCTCATAATAGAATGTAGATTGAAGCTGGTATCAATTGTCTCCTATGTTTTTGGCATCACATTCCATCTTAGTATTCTATACATTGAATGTTTCATGAAGAAATGTTTGAATTTCAGATTTATCTGTTTAGCGTAGATGGATTTAGTGAAGCTTCATGATGATCTTCTTTTGCATCTCTCTCTTGTGTTGAACATCTCCAAAGACTAAATTATGAAGCCATTCTTGTGTTTTTTTTGCACTGTTCATGTTAATTCTGCTGGTTGATGTTCTGCTAACCTCAGGTTTTGTAATTTATATTTTCATTCACATGCAGTGGCCAAAAGGTCATCACTTTTCGATGATCCAATTAAGGAAATTCAAGAATTAACTGCCTTGATAAAAGATGACATAACAGCACTTAATGTGGCAGTCTCTGATTTGCAAACCCTGCAAAACCTGGAGTTAGCTGATGGAAATTATTCAGAAGATAGAGTTGTTCATTCTACAACTGTTTGTGATGATTTGAAGAACAAACTTATGGGGGCTACCAAACAGTTTCAGGATGTACTGACCACTAGAACAGAGGTCAGTGCTAAATGGAATGGTACTAACATAATTCTAGTTCTTTTGTCCCCCCCTTTTTTTTCCCTTTCCTTTTTTGGCTTAAACAAGTAAGATGTGCAAGTCAGTGTGTGTGCTCTCATGTTCCTCTGTCCTATTGGGACTTGAACTCTACACCTCCTCATAGGGATAGAAAGAGATGCAACTAAGCTAACAGTCAGTGGTTCCTTAGCTTTACTTATATATTCTTATTATCATCACCGTTGTCATCTTCATCTCTTTTTTTTTTTCCTTTCTTTTTGCAGAATATCAAGGCTCACGAGAATAGGAAACTGATATTTTCTACAAATGTAGCAAGAGAGAATCCTTTGAGCAATCCTCCGAAAACTGTCACTGAACCACCTCCTTGGTCAAATTCATCTGGCAGTTTGCAACAGTCAGTGTAAGTTTTTTTATGTTCAATATTTTCTCATGTAAATGAAATGTTTTAGAATGGAACATAAAGAAACAATACAATCTTAGATAAATTAGTCATCTAAAGTAAAGTATTATAATTTATAACCAAATATATTGTAAAGTATTCATCTCATCTGTACAGTTATGTGAACCAAATATATTGTTTGCAAATTTCACTTTTTGTAGTATTTTGGATGATTGCCTTCATAGTTCTAGTGTTAGTAGCCTAGCACCAAGCTTATTGTATGTGTTTGTTTGAAGCTGAATGGGATTCTTAACTTGATGTTCCTCCCTCCCTCCCTTTTTTTCTTTTTCTTTTTCTTTTCACCAGGTCACCACCAGATGGAGTTCAAGTAGGCAGCCAATTGAGGTGTGTTCTCACATCATTATTCTAAATGCTAAAATTGAGTTTGATGTTCATACTCTTCTATCTAGCACTCTAGCTTGACTATGTTGCTAGTGAAATCTTTTAAGATTTTCAGTCTTTGCAAATGTCAATATGTTGAAGTATTTGTTTCTGTGTGTTTCTTGTAGGCAACATCTGTTTACTATTTTAAATCACTTGGAATCTGATATATGGTTTGCATGTGCAGTTGTTAGAAGCAATTTAATCATTTCATTTCCTTAGAAATATAGAATTGAAGCTTTTGACTACTGACTGAGGACCATGTCCTAAACCTCTAGAAGCTCTAAATCACCCTCTAGGCTCCATCTACTGCAGAAACATGTAGTGTGGATGAGTTATTGGGTTTTAGGGTGGTGATAAAGCACATGCGGTCCAAGGAGATGAGACTTGGGGGGTGAGATCTGTGGTAATCAGGACAATGAGAGTGGATAAAGCTTTAGAAAATGAGAGTGGCAGTAATGGAGCAACATAGACAGGTGGAGAAAGCTTATTAACTAGGTAAATATCTCAAATGCTACCAAAAGCTCCCTGGGGAGGTGTTTTATTAGGTTTACCAAAGAGGAGGAATTTCTATTTACATGAAAGTACCATGTGCCGAGGCATTGCTATATGGTGGTTTCTTCGAGTTTGATAGTCTGTTAATAGAAACCTCAACCCATAGTGAAGACATGCTTGATAGAGGTCGTGTTGTGCTCCTAAAAGTAAGGAAAACATCTAGAGGATGATGCATGTCCTTAGAGAATGAGGGACTGTCACGACCCAAACCCGCCCCGAAAGGGTTGGCATCGTAACCGGCCAGTAATCCTTGATTACCACAGGCCTTCCCATACAAAACAAAAATAATCGGGGCTCGCGGAAGCGAAATAAAGAAACTAATAGTCCAAAGAGCTGTGCATTTATATGAACGTACATTACATGTCAAAAATGAGTTAATTACCCACATTCATTACATAACATGATCTAGTACAGCACGTATCATTCAGTTACAACTATACAACAAAAACAAAACAAGAGCTCACAAAACGGCCTTCCAGGCCTGGCCCCAGCTCGGGGGCACTCCACTCCAGGTTAGGCTTCAAAACGGCGGCTCGGCTCGAGACTCCGCCTAGGCTTGGCTCCCTGAGGGTTCACCTATAAATACATAAATACAAACAATGAGCTAAAGCTCAGCAAGTAACATTAACGTAAAGGGGTTAGTGAACGAACTCCAACATTTCATAAATCTGTAAAACGTAACATTCATAAACACAATCATAATCATCTCATAAGAACATACATAATGGCATACTCCATAGAATATAACATGTGTCGACTAACGACTAGAGTAACCGGTCCCGGACACCGATTAAACACATACCGAGATCTCGTAAACTGGTCATGGGTTTGTCCTTCCATGCCGTCCCCCATGACTAAAGCGCATGGGCCTGCATGTTCTCGCCCCCACGACTGAACTAGCTATGGATGCCATACTAGATTCGCAAATAGGACATTCGTTCACAGAAAACATTATCATTTCATAATCATATCATGACATATCACTTTTGAACATACTTTTATAAGAACATACCATTTACAGAAATGTTACTTACAGTGGGTTTCCAAAACCGAGGGCACAGTCTTCACTTCTTGACCTGCAAATCATCAACAGTATAATACATTTCTTATCATTCATCATCAATACATCACATAAGTCATGCCATTTCACATTCATTTCATGCTCAATTTAATCCTTCTTTACTTTCATTCATGTTCATGAGATGCTAAAAGATGCCATTAACATGTTAGAATCACGTAATTTAATTTTCCAAAATTTTCTGAAACTAAGCCCTTCCACTCGAGCTCTACTTTGTCCGCTCGAGCGGACTGCACATTTCCCCCAAAACTGCTGAGAGGCTGATTTTACCGCTCGAGCGAGCTCCCCTCCGCTCGAACGAACCCTGCGAAATTCTGAAACTCTGGTTCTACTTCTACACTTCATCCTTTCTTTGCAAAATCCATTTCAAATACATGAATACCAAGTTCCAAAACACTTGATTAACAACTTAATTGAACCATTACATCTTCAATCAAAACTCACATGGAACATAAACAAGATCAAAACCCATGAACCAAGATGAAAAACCATAAACATATACATATGAGCTTCATATCTCTATAACCATGGAGGTTCTACCTCAATTTTGCCAAATGTAACGTAAATCATGCCATAGATGCTCAATTTAAACATAAATTCTCTTTCATTCAATTCATATACCACAAGATCATTGATGATGGCACTTTATCTCAAGAAAATAGGAGAGGATCCTTACCTTAAACACTTGATTAAGAAAGTTGAGCTTAAACCCCTTTTCCTTCTCTTCTTCTCCCTTGCTTTCCCTCTCCTACGAATTCTTCTCTTTTCTCTCTTCTAGATTTTTCTTTCTCCCTTTTATGTTGAGTCAATGAGGCAAAAAGGCATCACATCCTTATCTATATAACATATATATCCAATTAAGCTAAAAACGTGAGCCAAACGGGGCTTAACGAATCAGACGAAATTCAGTCCTCAAATTATTTTCTCAGACAGTTCTAAAAATTCCCAATATCACCTAGACGTGCTCAATTTCGTTTTCTGAAGCCATTACGGTTGTCAATTTAAGTCCCAAAGTCGTAATTCCAACAGATATTTTGCTAATTCAAACAGATAATCTTCAATTAAATCATATAAATGCATAATTACTTACTGATAATTGTGACACACGGTTCTGGGTCATTACACTGACCATGTACTGATGAGACTAGTGATGCATCAATCTCCCTTTCCCAAAGAGTGTCCAAAGGACAAGTCCCTTGATAGGAGATGTAGGTATATGAGTTCCACACCACCACATGGCATTGCCATGACGTCTCCACATTGGTATCTCATTCAAACATGGCACCATGTATCAGCCTTGTGAAGTGGCGCACAGGCCCACAAAGGCACTCCATATCCCTCTGGGGTTGAGGCACATTAATCAAGGCTAGTGTCCCCTAGGCTTAAGATACTCCACAAATGGCTTGATCGGCTCAATTGAGGCTAGAGCACAATGTCTCTTCCTAGTGGTCAACATGCTTGAGGATCCTCTGGTTAGCTTCGCTACTTGTCCAAGTGTCTCCCTAACTCCAAAATTGTGTGCTCACCCTTTAGCCATTCGCTTCTTCTCGTGACCCTCGTTCGGTTTACTTGGGACACCCTAATGGCTTGCTTGAGTAGCACCCTGACTCCATACTCGGCTTCTTGAAGGATGACAATTGCCTAGGCTAGTTGTGTGGACGAGGCTATGTTACATTGGCTTTTTAAAATAAAACAAATACCTGTGTCCTATGTTACACGGACTTGTTAGATTTGGCGAAGTACCCGTGTCGACACGACACGACACGACATGGGTACGAGTACGGGGGGATACGGAAGGGATACCGTATAGAGAAAGTGGATACGGCAAACGATGAAGAAAGATGGCATACCTGCGATTAGGGCTACGAAAATGGAGATTAGAGCTTCGTTCTTCATCTCAGGTGTGATCTTCATGTTCTTCGATCTTCCTCTCTTTCTCTCTCACTCGATTTTGCTTTGTCTTGATCTCCTCTTCTTGTCTTACTCTTGAATCTCAATCTGTCTTCTTCAGTCTCTTCGTCTCTCTCGATTTTTCTCTTCATCTCTCTCTTCTCTCACATTGGATGTTTTCGTCTCCCTCTTCTCCCTGTTTTCTTCTCTATTCTCGGTCTCTCTGTCTCTTTGTCTCTCTCTCTCTCAATAATTAATATATCATATTAAAAGTCTCAAATCCTATCACTAAAGTTATATAATTATATTAAATTATATAATAATATAATTATATATCAAAGGCTCATATTAAATTAGGACTTTAATAATTTATATAATATATCATATTAAATGATATATATATAATATAATTTATTTTATACCTAATATAATTTTTATTTCTTTTTTATTTTTTTAACAGAATTTATTATTTCTTAACTTTTTTTTAACTCATCTTTATATAATAAATATATTTTAAAAATTAATTATTTAATGTATCTCCGTACTCGTATCCAAATTTGGATCTATAGCCAAGTATACTCAATTTTTAGTTTTGAAGTGTTTGACCCCTAGATACGCACCTGCACTGGATACCCACACCTGAGTCCGTGTAACGTAGCCTGTGTTGGACACCAGACATTTAGACAAGGATGTAGGGTATATGTTCGATACTTTTCATCAAACACTTCTTAAATATTCGTATTTAAAACTATCATTATATGTATATATTATTGTATAATTGTTATAAAATTAATAAAAATGCTTTTATGATACTTTTTGTTACATTTAGCATAATTTTATCTCACATAATAGATTAAAAATATGACATTTTTTTTGCCAAGTCTACATATCCTTAAATTAGAGTTTTGATGGGCTTGACCTCTAGATATGCACCCACACCTGATATTCTTACCTGAATCCATGTAACATAGGGTTCCCACGGGATCACCAAAGACTCGTGGCTAGAGTTAAGGATAGGTGCCTCTTCTTTCTATCCCTTGATGGGATTTGGACCTCAATCAGTCTTAGAGTGAGAGGGGACACTACAGCTCTCCTGATGCAATCCCCAAGGCTTAACACATCCACCCTTTGACATCCATGATACGACCCCCAAATTCTGATCATGGTACAATAGTTAGTTGAGAAACATTAGGATTATTGAACTAAAAGGGTTAAGCCACCTATCTCTTACCCTAGGTGACTCTGCTTGGCTGAGATGGCCACCATGATTTGACCCGTCTACAAAAAGAGCTCCCATGCACATGTTAAAGCAATTTAATTTCCACCACCTTTTGGTGTGTTTGTGATCCAGAAATCTCTTGATATTTTGCACACCTAACTCAACAATTAAACTTCATATTGCTTCAGTATGTGTATTGTTGTAACTTACATGAAGACGATCATTTGGATCTGGTTGGTGAAATAGGGTCTTGATGACACGGTTTAGTGTATCTATTGCTGGTTTTCCAAAATATACTGACAGCTTGTGTTAAACCTTTGTTCAGACGAAGGTTAGCTACAGACAACACTCCATCCCACCATATGGAAATGTCCATGCTGCAGCAAGTGGTGCCACGGCAGGAGAGTTATTCACAAAGTCGAGCAGTAGCCCTTCAAAATGTGGAATCCACAATTTCAGAACTCGGTGGGATTTTCACACATTTGGCTACAATGGTAGCGCAACAAGGGGAATTGGCTATCAGGTTTGCTCTTTTTACATGAATTTCTGATGATTATACATTAGATCTTTAATTTGTAAACTTTGATCTGTCTAAACTTCTGAAGTATGAAAAAAGGTAGATTTTTATGCAAGAAACTTAAATGCATGTGGCTCCTGATTGGAGCTTATAGTTTTGTTATTTACAGTGAATAACTATCTTGCTTGCTTGTTTTTCTTTAAATTCATGTTTTCCTGTATTGAAACTGCTTATTTGTTTGATCAGGATTGATGATAACATGGAAGAGTCATTGACAAATGTTGAAAGTGCTCGCAGTGCTTTGTTAAGGCATTTAAACCAGATATCATCAAACAGGTGGCTCATGATTAAGATATTTGCCATTTTGATCTTTTTCTTAATGGTATTCATCTTCTTTGTGGTTTAATACTTACCGATGAGAACCCTTGTATTATTGTTGCATCTGGTATTCTATTCCTTTGTCATACCATTGAACCTGTCTATAGATTATTTGTCGAGTATAGGTTGCCCATTGTGGAAACTGGGGAGTATATAGCCATTGTTCTTGTACATGTGCTTGTTGCTTACCATTTTGTTGCTACCTTGTTTAGGAAGCATGTTTACAGCAACATTTTCATGGGTTGAAATTATAATGAAAGATATTCTATTAGTTGACACATGGAGTTGTAACTGCCTGACTTCTCTTGATACAGAGTTCTGCAATGGTATTTTAACTATTAGGGTACCTCTTTTTTTTCTTTTTTTTTTTGTTGTTGCTCAGTCTCCTTATTAATCAAAAGGAGTTAAAAAGCTTGAATGATTTGAGAAAATAAATCCATGTAGTTGATCCCACATGATTAAGATAAGCTCTTGTCAAGTTGGTTACAGAAAGTTTGAATTATTGATTCATATTAGAAATTATGTAACCTTGTTCAAGCCTCTAGTATATTTTCTTTAAAATAAAAATAAAAAAGTTTTCTGTTTCTTAAATTTTCCAGGCATCTCTTTGATCTCCCATGCACTTCCAGGCCACACTTGCCTACATTAAAGTACTTTCTTTCTTATTTTGGGGGGCAAATTATACTCATATTCCCTATATTTTGGCCCGTGTCATTTTGGTCTATATAATTTAAATTAGTTAGATTTTGACCTTTATTTTGTCTTACTTTGGTTTGATTGATAACAATTGTTAGTATTTTTTAATGGAATAAAAGTGGCATTCATCATATTTTTAGGGATAAAATTATAAAGTTGCACAACTCAATAGTTAACCGCAATCAACTTAATAATATTTTTTCGTCAATCCTTAATAGCGTTATCAATTGAATTAAATTGGTAAAAAAATTTAAAATTTAATGTCAAAATTGAATAAATTAAAAGTGTAGAGACTAAAATAACATAGAAGAGAAGATAAATATTAGGACTACCGTTATAATTTGTATATATATATATATATATTTTGTTGATCAAAGTACATTGAAATACTTTGTGAACATGAATTTTGAGGACAGTAAATCCCTGATTCCTAGAAACGTATCATTTTTTTTCTACCAAAATTTGAGTATCTTTAGAAGTGGGTTTTGTCTACCAAAAGTTGTATCTTTTGGAGGTAATTGTAATGATATGATCCTCATGGATCACAAGTTAATTTTCTTGAATCATTTAGTGACACGAGTTATGTTAACTTTAGTTAAACATACCACATATTTACTTAGAAATTAGAGAAAGCTCATAGGAAGCACTAGAATTGATCAAGCAACATCACTAATTACAACAAATATATCGTCACCTTAATTGTTGCTTAAAGATAAAAAGAAAACTTTAAAAAAAATGAGATGTAACTTAACTTTTGATATCGAATAAGTCTATGTGCACATAAATCAAACACAGAATATGATACAACCCTTTTATAAGGGGTGAAGCCCACATGTGTGAGACCCAACTCCTTATAAGAGTGTTGTGTTTCATTCTATATTTAGTTTTTGTAATCCTAACATTACTATTTTAAATTTCAAGTTAACCATCTAATTATGACTAATGAGACACGAGGAGTCAAAAGATAACATAAAATAATATGCTAAACTAAGATAGTCGAAAGATTGTTTGATTGTGATTTAATTTTAAATCATAAAAATAATTATTGTTTGGTTATGGAGTTTTTAATTTTTTTTTTTTTGATTTTTTAATTCATATTTATTTTGGTAAAATTTTTTAAAGATTGTAAAATTTTCATCATATTTTTAATTTATAAATTCCTTTTCACCATTTAGTCCAAATTACTTTCTTATGTTCCAATATGTTCTATGAGTGTCATAGTTACCAAAATATCTCTAATAATAGTATTCACATTGATAGTGTAAATATTCCGTGATGTGAATATTCACACGTCAATGTGAATATTTCCATTGTAAAATGTGAATGTTAACATCACCAAGTTGTAAACATTCAAAAAATATTTATAAGGATAAAATTGTTTATAAAATATCTTAAATATGAGAATTAAGATTTAGTTAATCAAATATTCAAATAATAAGACTTATTGAAATACAAGAATATGTTTCAGGACTAATTGAGATACAAGTACTTCAAAAAAGATTTCCTAATAATTCACTCATTTTTTTCACTCTTTAAATTCACTTAATTTAGATATATTTAAAAAGTATAAAATTTGTGGAAAAAATTAAAAATTAACAAAATACTAATAAATATAAAAAAATATTAATTTCTATAATTTTTTTGTATCTATTAATTTTTTAAATATTTCTTTTCAAATATTTTACTTTTTTAAGTATATCTATATTAAGTGCATTTATAAAATTAAAAAAAATGATTAAAATATTAACAAAAATTTCTAAAAATAAAAAATACAAGTTAAAATTTCAAAAATTATGTTTTAAAATTCGAAACTAAACCGGGCCTTCGTTTGGCTAACTTAGTTGGGCTAAAAAAGCATAAAAGACAAAATAGACTAAGGCCTTGTTTGTCATGTATTAAAAAAGTCAAAAAATCACTATCTTATTTAAGTCGCATCATATTATTTAAGTCACATCATCTCTCTATCACATCATTTCAAATCCAATCCAAATCCAGCTCATATTTCATAAAAAGTCAAAAAGTACATTTATTTAGAATATCCTAAACTATCCCTAAATAAACTAATAAGACAAAATATCATATCCAAATTATAATCATTTCATTTTTTCTTTCACAAAAGTCAAAAAAAACAAACCAAATAAACTTTTTAATCTCAAGTTAAAAAAGTCATAATTCAAAAAAGCTAACTAAAAAAACCAATGTGAGACGATAACAGAGTGAATATCTTTTTGCACTTTATAATTAGGAGCCATTTTAGAACATAGATTAAAAGTCAAAAGTCAATTTTTAACTTATTTTTAATCACATTATCTTTCACATAAAAAAATCAAAAAAATTAAAAAAAATCAATTTTTAACTATCTTTCCAAAACACCTCTTAATCCTCTCCAAATCCTTCCGTAATGGGGAGTCTCATGCGCAACTTTTAAACTTCTTTATTTTTTATGTTTAAATTTCTTAATTTGACACAATCACGAGCAAATTGAAAATTGTCAGCTGATTTGGCTTGAATCACAAAAACGTTCTCTCTCTCTCTCTCTCTCAAATAATGAACCATAATTTAAAATAACAATTATACATCTTTCTAAATTTTGAGTTCTAAATTAGTTCTACTGAGTTAGAAAATTAAAAAATAAAAAAAATACAAAACTAAAACATCACATCACATAAAACCTACATATATTAAAATTTTTAATTTAAAACTCTCAAACATTTCTCAATTTAAAATGAAACATATGATTTTGAACATAAATTACAACTTTACAGCACAAAGGATGAAGAAATATGCATAAAGAATGAAACATGATTTTGAACTTTACGGCAGAGCGCGTTAAAATTTTCACTATTTATCATCACGCTTTTTTTTTATTATTATTTATTTTTTAACTTTTTATTTTTATTTATTTATTTAGGAGTTTTCTTAGGTGTGCAACCCACAAAAGGTGTAAGTGGGTTGCACACCATGTGCCACTCACACAAAATGTGTAAGTGTAAGGTGTAAGTGTAAGGTGTAAGTGTAAGGTATAAATGAAATGTATAAGTTGCACACCATGTGCCACTTACACAAAAGGTGTAAGTGTAAGATAAAAAAGGTGTAAGTGTAAGGTGTAAGTGAACACAAAAAGGTGTAAGGTGTAAGTTGCACACTATAGCATTACCCATTTATTTATTTATCTTTTTGAAATGGGTAGGATGTTGATTGTTGAGCTCTTATCTCTTTAATCATTAGGTCTCCCACTAAACGCGAAAAGTTCAAATCAAACCTGGTTTTCTTCATGATAAGAACTAGCCAGTTTACTGTCACATTCTTTGATATTGAAATTGAGAGGAAAAAGTGTTTTCAAAATCCATAAGAATTTTTTTTTAGAATAATGTTTAGTAGCTCGAAGATTTTTCTTTCCGAATCCTTCTAATGTTCAAAACGAAGTCGTTTTGGGCATTAGGTTTTTTTTTTTTCTTTTTTTTTCTTCCATTTTTGATCTGAAACCGATTTGAGAAGAAGAGGGGAAGAGGGAGAGGGAGAGGAAGAAGGAGAAAGAGAGAGAGAGAAGAAGAGGGGAAGAGGAGAAGCGGGTGGTCATCGCAACTTCGGCCCGCCGTCGTCACCTCGCCACTCTCGCCTCTAGCCCCGCCTCCTCCTCTCCTGTTATTAGGGCACCCTCCAGTCCTCCTCCTCCCCCTCTTTCCTCCTCCTCCTCTCCTCCCCTCTCCTTCTTCCTCCTGATTTCTGCTTCTGAAAAAAAAAAAATACAAAAACAGCAACTTTTTTGATTAGGGGGATTCGAGCTACGTAGCATGACTGTTTTTTTTATTAAATTTTTTTTGAAAATGAAACTTATTCTTGAAAGGACAAATTACTGACACCTTTTTTAAGGTTTAACTAAATTATAAATTTTTTTCTAAGATTTCAAAAATTACATCCTGTCTCTCGAGATTTATATTCACATAACAATTTAACCCTTACCGTTAACTAAATGTTAAGAATAGTTAGCTGACATCATCAAAATATAAATTGATAGATGATATTGCCCCTGCTGAAATCCCTTTGATAAATTAGCAAAATTTACAAAAAAATTACGTTAGATAGAAAAAAAATTAAAGTTTTTGGAATCATGTTTGATTTGTTGTTTAGAAAAAAAAAATCAAAATTTAAAAAAATAAAATAAAAACTAATTTAATAAAAATAAATATGAAAAAAATATATTTAATTTGTAAAAATTATTTCTAACCACTCAAAAGATAAAATTATATAAAAATAATAATAATTTTTTATTTTTTATTTCTTAACCAAATTAATTTTTAATTTTTTTAAAAAAATTAAAAATAAATTTCTAAAAATCAAACCAAACATATTCTAAGAATTTTTTGACAAGCCATTTTTTGTGTTTTTAACTTATTTAATTATTTGTTAATTTTATGATATTTTCACCATTTAACACTACAGTATATAAGAGTTTTATAGACCAATTTTTTTGATCTCTAAAAGTGAAAATTTTGTTGCAAAAGACATTTAGGGACTAATTTCTATCGTCGTGAGGATAGTCGCTAAATAGTCGTATTAAAAAGTCAAACATAAGACTTTTAGCAATAAAATTTCGAAAATTTCAATAATAAATAAACTTCTGGGTACAAAATAATTTGGTCTCAAAATGGTTTATTTTTTGAGACAAAAATTTGATACCAAAAAGATAATAATTAATCACTAATGTTCAATTTTCATTGCTAAAAATATCATGAAACTTTTCGCAACAAAAATATTTGGTCCCTTAAAAATAATTTTGTCCCTAAATTTTGGTATTTAAAACCTTAATTTTTTGTAGTGTGATAATTGTTTTTCCATTTTAATTTCGCATTTCATAACTTATTTAAAAATAATAATTTAGCTAAACCTCAGAGAAAATCTGTAATTTTGTTAAACATCATGGAAGAATCTGTAATTTAGCTAAACCTCAAAGGGGTGTAGGTAATTTGCCCTTATTTGTCAAAAGGGCATTTTAGGCAATTTATGATATTTGTTAACGGCGTTAATTGCGATGGAACGGGATGTAATTTTTGAAATCTCAGAAGAGATTCTGAAATTTCATTAAACCTCAAGGGAGGTGTAGGTAATTTTTCCTTTTTGAAAAAAATGAAAAGTATTTTGTATTTGTTTAAAAAAAAATCTTATATTTTAATATTCTTGTTAACAAAATTCTTTATTTATTTGTGGGGTAACTTCGATTTTATATTATTGTACTTTATACCTAATTTCACTTTAATTATCTCTTGATTTTTTAATCCTTCTAATCAAATCGCTAGATTTCGAGTTGAGATGTAGCTGGATATACTTTGATGACTTTATTTCAAAAATTGATAGAAGAAGTGAATTTTTGATAAAAGTATATGAGTGTTAACTGTAAATATATAAGGTTATTTTGGGAAGTGGGTTAAAAGTCACTTTTTAACTTTTAACCCACTTCCCTCTCTTATAAAAAAACTAAAAAAAGTTAAAAAAATAACTTTTAACTATCTTTCCAAAATATCCCATAATGTGTTTGATCATTATTAATTTTTGTAAATAGATCCAATTAAAAGGTCAAAAAATTAAACAAAATTGGATATAAGTGTGGAAGTGCAAAGTAAAAATTTCCATTCATTTGTGCACTTTGTGGCTCCATATGCATAAAACAAAGAGCAGGTGAAATGGGATGGAATAATGAGAGGGGTCTCCTACAATAATTATCATCATAATGTGAAGCCCACATATTGAACCATTTAGTAGTCAAGAGTCAAAAGACATAGAGACATGGAGGATGTGGAAATGGTAAAAAGGTTGGAAAAAAAGAGATTGGAGAAGGGCCCCCTCCCACTAATCAAGTTTATATTATCCAAGGTAATGATATGGGGATCATCATTGACAACAATTCTAATGAAATGCCAATACTTGAGAGGAGTGCAATACAAAACTAAAAGATAATCTTTTATTTTTTATATTAGTATGATGTGGCTGAGTTGTAGCCAATCACTTTAAAATAAGCATGTTTTTTTTAATTATTATTTTTTGCAATATAGGAGAATGGTATGGTGGTAAGATTGTTTTTTAATTACAAAAATGCATCTGTCTCATCATTTTGATAAAAAAATGATGTTTAAAAATTTAAAGGAATAATTTTTTTTTCTCTACTTAAATATGTGTCCTTGGACATTATCAGTAGTAGTTCACCAAATTCTTGAAAATTGATCATTCCACAAAAATTACTATATGTATTGGGTTTCACAAAAGTGAGTGTAGGAGGTTAAAAAATTTCATTAGAATGTATACAATTTTGAAAGAAGTGCTAGAAACTTCGATTATAATAGTTACTTGTCTTTAAATAATTTATTAAATAAGTAAAAATAATTACGAAGATAATGATAAAAAAAAATAGTAAGCTTTTAACCTGATCAATATAAGAGCAAAAAATAATAATAATTGAACAAAAAGAAATGAATGGGCATTGATGAATGTTTTCTTTTTGGATGAAAATTAAAAAAAAGTCAACTTATTATTCCGTTAGTTTATTTAAATCATACCACCTTTTAGTACATCATTTCATAATAATAAAAAGTCAATTTATAAGCCATGACACTTGGCTTCGTTTAGGAATAAATTTTTTTAGTAATTTTTTAGTTAAAGTATAAGATTAAAAAAAATTAATACGTTTGAGATGATTTTTTTATTTTTTATGAAAATATATAAAAAAAGTAGAGTGAATAAAAAATAATTTTTGATTTTTTTGATAGTTGTTGATTTTTTAACTTTTTTTTAGTATCTTTTTGACTTTTAATAAATTGTAACCTGCCAAATGAGGCGTTAGTTTTAATGACCTTATTATCTCATTAAAAAATTTATTTAAAACTAATATTTACATGGGATTTTGTCAATTAATCTCATCTTATAAACAAGTACTCTAATTAGTTATAATTATTTTTTATTGATCTGTTAAGTCTTATTAGTGGAGAGTTTATTTTCGTGTGATTCTATTTTTGATTTTAGTAATATGACAAGTATAATGTGATATTTCAACGTGACAGATATAATATGATACTAAAAAAAAAAAAATTTAAAATTTCTTAATATATTGTTTTTAATGTAACAACGTGGTGGGTATGATGTGACATTTTTAAAAAATTAAAAACTTCTTTTCAAATGTAACATGTGACACTCTAACGTGATAAGTATGATGTGATACTCCAAAAAAATTAAATACTCCTTAGTGTACTTTTTTTCAAATGTCAAGACATGATGGATATGATGTGATAACTAAAAATTTCTTTATACTTTTTTTAAATGTGACAACGTGACGGGTATGGTGTGATGCTCCAAAAGAACTATAAATTTCTTAGTGTATTTTCTCAAATGTAACATGTGACACTCCAACGTAACAGAGATATGATTTGACACTCCAAAAAAATAAAAAACTATGACTTGATAATCTAAAAAAAAAAATTTAGTGTACTTTCTCCAAATGTGGTAACATGACGAATATAATGTGACACTTCCCAAAAATTAAAAACTCTTTAGTATACTTTTTTCAAATGTAACATGTAACACTCCAACGTAATAGGTATGATATGAAACTATAAAAAATTTAAAATTCCTTAATGTACTTTTCTCAAATGTGACATTCCAACGTAACGGGTATGATGTGACTTTAAACAATTCTTTAGTGTATTTTTTTCAAATGTGATACTCCAATGTGGCGAGCAAATGAATCATTACACATCTAAAAAGACTGAATGAATCATAAGAAAAAATATGTAACTATACAGATCACAAGTCTAAAATATGAGACTTATTGGTCAATCACTCTTTTTATATTTTGGTATTTGCTATAGCTTAAATGAGTTGATTATAATTTATTTTAATTTAAGAATCTCTGTTAGACTGTTTAGTATAGTTTCTACTTATAATTCATTAAATAAGTTATCAAATAAGTTGAAAAAAACTAATGATCTAAAAGTTGAGAAGGAGTGCTTTTAATTTATTCTTTCTGATTATTACTTTTTAATCTATAATAAGTTGTACCAAATAAGGCCACAACCTTCAAAAAGCATAAAATAATTTTAATTAAAAATAAAACCTTACAAATTAGTGCCAAACAAAGCCTTATGGAATTATAGCTTGAACAAGTAGAGTGCACACTGAAAGACCATTCAAGTCTCGAACATAACTGACCCAGAATAAATTGATACGAATGGCAAGGATTGCACAAACAGACAAGAGATAGAGGAATTAATGGAATAAATAGGCCTAAATTAACTCCAAAAAGTAAATGCAATAGCTATATTTGATTAAGTATTAAATTACTCTTTTTTCTTTAATTCTCCATTCTATAATATATATATATATATTTTTTATTTTTGTTACACACGGTTTCACTGTCCCACTCATATCCTTGACATGTTGTGCCATTTTGGGAAGATAGTAAAAAGTCACGTTTTTGGACAAAATGTCTAAAAACGTGGCTACCAAAAACGCCAAAAATTTGATTTGGCAAGTGCTAAAAACGCAGGTGTAAAATTACAAATTAGGGCCTCTGAAAAAAAAATAAAAAAATAAATCTTTTATGTTGGGTAAGGGTATTTTGGTCATTTTAAGTTGATTTGACACCATAAACAAATATTAAACTAAAAAGTAAAAAGCCAGCTTTTTACCAACTTCCCAAATCACTTCCAAAAAAGCCAAAAAACTTGGTAAAAAGCCAAAAGCCAGCTTTTTACTAACTTCCCAAAACAACCTAACAACTAACATATCACACGTGCTATGTACAGAATAAAATAATATATTATTTAATAAAAATTATAATTATATTTAATTTTTTTATATTATGTAAAATAAAAGTTATTAAATAGAAGCTAACCAATCGGGATTTTTTAATTGTTTAAAATTAAAAAAATCAAAAAAGTTGGTATGAGATATTAATCATAAGACTTCTCACTAAAAATTTTTTTTTTGTTATATAAATAGGAGTATAAGATTCACTTTATTTAAGTGAAACAATTCACTATTTTCTTATTTTCTCGATGTGAGATTATAAAATAAAAGTTAAATGAAAGTTAATCAATTGAGATTTTCTTGATTATTTAAAAATTAACAAATTTTGAATAGGAAGTTTATTTCGAATCAAGCAATCTTAACCGTTTAATCTTTAATTAGTTCAATCTTTAATTTATTTCTCAAACAAATTTAACAAATATATTTTAATAAAATTGTTAAAATCGCAATTAAATTAGCGAATCAGTCAAATCGAAAACGATTCACCCTATCGGCTAGGTCAAAGGACCAATCAACTTATACAAAGATTAATTAATTAAAACTTTTAAATTTTATTTTAATTTTAAAATTTAAACTGTCTTGAACTGAAATATATACAACACTATAATATTAAATGAGAGCATATCTAGTGAAACAACTTAGTTTTTTCCTCCTTTTCCTGATATGGGATATTAAATAAAAGTTAACAGTTGTTTGGACGGGAAGTTCATTTCTAATTAAGCAATCTCAGTCGTTCAATTTTTAAAAATGTCAAACCAGTGAATCAGTCAAACTGAAAACGATTCAACCTAATCAACTAAGTCAAAAGACTAATCAATTTACAATCATACTAATTAATTAAAACCTTTAAATTTTATTTTAAAATTTAAATCATCTTAAACTGAAACATGCATAATATTATAATATTAAATAAGAGTATAAAATTCACTTTACATAAGTGAAACAACTCACATTTTATTTATTTTCTCGATGTGGGATTGTAATTATTTTAAAATTAAATTTTATGAAAGTTTCAAAATCTCATATAAAATTATTTTTAAAATCAAAACGTCTATGTGAAATTGTAGAATAAAAGTTAAATAGAAGCTAACCAATAGAGATTTTCTTAATTGTTTAAAATTAAGAAAATCAATAAAAATTGGTATTGATTATAGAGGGTTTCTTACTAAAAATTTTATTTTGCTTTATATAAATGGGAGTATAAGATACACTTTATATAAGTGAAACGATTCACTTTATATAAGTGAAATCACTTTTTCCTTATTTTCTGATGTGAGATTGTAAAATAAAAGTTAAATGAAAGCTAACCAATAAGGATTTTCTTAATTGTTTAAAATTAAGAAATTTCAATAATTTATATAAATTGGAGCATAAAATTCACTTTATGTAAATGAAATAATTCATTTTTTTTTCTTTTTTCCCCCCTATTTGGGATTGTAAAATAAATGGTAAATGGAAGCTAGCCAATGAGAATTTTCTTAATTGTTTAAAATTAAGAAAATTTAATAATTTTAGAATGAGGGTTTGAAGTTTCTAGGAGGCCTCTCCCTTAAAACTCTCTTTATAAGATTCATTTTATATAAATGAAACAATTCATTTTTTTTTCTTTTCTTGATGTGGGAATGTAACACTTTATATAAGTGAAACAACTCATTTTTGCTTTTTTTTTCTCGATGTGGGATTACAATTATTTTAAACTTAAATATTATGAAAGTTTCAAAATCTCATATAAAATTATTTTTAAAATCAAAACTATAAGGGATTGTAAAATAAAAGTTAAATGAAAGCTAGCCAATGAAAATTTTCTTAATTATTTAAAATTAAGAAAATTAAAAAAATGAGTATGAGATATTGATCATAGGACATTTCACTAAAAAACTTATTTTACTTATATAAATGAAAGCATAAGATTCACTTTATACAAGTGAAATAATTTACTTTTTTTTTTTTTTTTTTTTTTTTTGATGTGGGATTGTAAAATAAAAAGTAAATGGAAGCTAACCAATAAACATTTTCTTCATTGTTTAAAATTCAATAAATTTAGAATAAGGGTTTGAAGCTCCTAGAAGGCTTTTCCCTAAAAACCTCGTTTTTTTTTTATATAATATATAAATTGATAGTGAAACAATTTTACTTTTTCTTCTTCTTTCGATGTGAGATTATAAAATAAATCATAAACTAATTAGAGTTTTATTTTTATAGGGTTAAATGGAAGTTATCCAATGGAATTTTTTTTTAATTGTTTAAAATTTAAAAAAAAAAAATCAATATGACGTGATTAAATCAGCGAATCGATCAAACCCAAAATGATTTAGCTTAATCAGTTAGGTTAAATCAACAACTAACTTATACAAAAATTAATTAATTAAATTTTTTAAATGTTACTTTAATTTTAAAATTAAAATTGTCTTGAATTGAAGTATACAATACTACATTATTAAGATTCATTTATATAAATGAACTGAAACAAGTCACTCTTTTTTTCTTTTTCTTTTTTTCCTTTTTTTGATGTGAAATTATAAAATAAAAGTTAATAATTATGCCTTTCAATCTTTAATCAGATCAAAATTACAGTTAAACTAACAAATTAATCAAATCAAAAATGATTAGCCTAATCGGCTAAGTCATAATTAATTAATTAAAACTTTAAAAATTTAAATTATATTGAATTGAAACATGCACAACATTACAATATTAAATGGGATGAAAATATAAAATTCACTTTATTATAAGATTCACTTTATATGAGTAAAATAACTTATTTTTCCCTTCTTTTCCTGATGTGGAATTATCAACTAAAAGCTAACCAATAGAGATTTTCTTAATTGTTTAAAATTAAGAAAATCAAGAAAATTAGTATGAAATATTGAAACTCTCATAAAGCTCCTTACTAAATGTAATGGGAGTATAAGATTCTTTTTATATGAGTAAAACAATTCATTTTTTTCTTCTTTTTCCGATGTAAGATTATCAAATAAAAGCTAACGAATAGAGATTTTTTTAATTGTTTAAAATTAAATAAATTAAGAAAATTAGGATGAAACTTTGGAACTCTTACAAGCCTTTTTACTAGAAAGTCCATTTTCCTTATATAATAAGATATGTGTGCATATATATATATATCAATAAATATTATTATTATTATTATTTACCACACAATATTATAGCAATATTATTATATCAATAAATATATATATTTTGACAATATGACATTTCAATAAACATGTGGAGTGAAGTTTTAGAAGGGTGGGAATTTGTACAGGGAGCAAATATTTTACACCTCCGTACTCCTTACATCCAAACTTCGCGCTTCTCCGAACAATGTTGTCAAACCTGAAAACATAGCGACAACAAGCTACCCCATGGGTGTGTTGCCGGAAAACCTCGCCGACGGTCAAGTTAGCACCATAGATAGAGAAGATGACAAAAAAGAAGATAGCTCTGTGTAAAAAGATTGGCCACCTGTTGTATGGAGGCGTTGTAGGGTTTATATAGTTTGTGTGCGCACTACCCCGCTTGTCATCTCTTGGACACGTGAATGTACTATACTCTCTTTGTCTTACACGTGTATGTGCGATAATATTGCCAAACAGCATCGACAAAACAGTAAAACAGTATTCATGCGCATGAACAGCTGAGTTTCTTCTTTTGTTCTTTAATTGGATCACGTGGCAGCTCTTGACGAGTTATCTGCAATCCAGCGAGTGGCTATCCACTCCAAGACCAACTTCCACCAACCGACCTAGCCCCGAGATGCCCAACTGGCCAATTTCAGCTCAACCTGGCCAACTAGACTCGTCTTAGTTTTATACCACGGTCCACCTCTGTTTGGACCACCACAACTCAGTGAGGTCGCCTAGGTCCACTAGTAGAACACTTCGGCCGAGATGGTAGAGCTCGGTCAACCCTTTTTGGCAGAGTTGGTCCATTTCAGTCTAGCCCAACCAATCGTAAAGCGATAGGCCGAGCTTGGCCCTTTTGCACGGTCAAAATTCCTCTCTCAAAAATGAAAAGAAAAAATAAAAGAGGCGAAATAAAAATGAATAAATAAATACATAAGGCTATTTTGATCAATTTTTTACAACAGTTACTGCATTTACTTTTTTTTCATAATAGTGGAGTTAATTAGGCCTGAGCACTTGTAAACAAATTGTTTAATTCTTTCTGAACTTTTGTTACTACTTTATTGAGATTAGGGTTGGAAACTCGTCAAACCATTTAGGCCATGTATGGGATCGGCTAAAATTTTTGGCCATGTTCGTTTCATTTTTAGAAATTTATTTTAGAATTTTTTTTTTTGAAAAACTAAAAGTTAATTTAGTGAGAGAAATAAAAAATAAAAATATAGCTATCATTTTTATATAATTTTATCTTTTGAGAGGTCACAAATAATTATTAAAAATTTAAAAATATTTTTTTGAATTAGTTTCTATTTTTTCAAATTTTTTTTGAATTTTTTCCCAAAAACAAACCAAACAAGGTCTTTTTTTTTTTTTTTTTTGGCACTAAATAAGTTAGTAAAAAGCAAAAATCTATTTGAATTTCTTTTTCTTAAAAGCCACACACACATAAAAAAAATAAAAAATAAAAAATAAAAACTTTCCGTCTAAAAAAGAGTATTTTTCTTAATAATTTTCACATATCAACTATTTTAAATTCTAAATATGCTCAAAAGTCAAAAGAAAATAGTTGATATGTTATTTTATAAAGTACTTCAAACTATCTTTAGATAATTAATTTGGATAATAAAATTTTAAAAAAAGTGACTCAAATGTAATATTATTAAATTATATTTACAATTCAATCACTTTTTTTCAAAAAAAAAAAAAAAATTTCTACTCAAATTTATAAACATAGGTTCAAATCCTACGCAAATGAACTTGAATACAAAACACTAGGAGAGAATTCTCTCCCGTTGGTTCTCAATTAGAGAGTGTTGTTCGGTCTTAGTGGACTCATTATGCCCTACATCGATGATTTAAATTGTTTAATATATAAAATTTATTGAATGTTTTATTTTTATAAAAAATTACGTTAATTAAATATTAATAGTTACTTGATCATTTCATATTTATATAAATAATTTATTTTTAAAATTATTGTTATCGTTGACACAAATATAATTTAATTAAATATTTATCAATATTCAATCAATATAATTTTTTTATAAAAATAAAATACTTATAAATTTTATATATTAAACAATTCAAAGCATCGACATATTTTACGATAGATCTACAGCAGTCCAACAGTATTCTCTAATTCGATGGGGACCGGAGATCGATGGGGACCGGAGAGAAGGTTTTTCCTAAAACGTAAGTCTAAAAACTGTTTAAATTCGAGAATTTTGTTTAAAAGAACCCGCGTTTGGTTAAAAACTTGAGATATAAAGGAACAGAGAGATAGAAATTAGAAGCAGAGAGAATTGTACATCTCTGTTTCTTCTTTTTTTTTAACTGCAAAAGCAGCTCTCATTTTCTCTTCCTCCGTTTGTACCGATCAGAAGGCTGTGCTTTTCGATTTTTGAACAGAGTCAGTATATTTACATACACTAGAGAGAGAGAGAGAGAGAGAGAGAGAGATTGCTCTGTTTCATTTATAAGTCAAGCAAACTTGCTTTTGGGTTGTATTCATATTCAGAGGCAAACCTTTGAACCATTTTTTCTCATGGCTTAAAGAAGAGAGAGAGAGAGAGAGAGAGAGAGAAGTGTTCACATTTATGATTGATAGATATACAAGGCATTTAAAGTTGCGTTTTGCCAATCTTGGAAATCAACATCTTTGCTAGCTGTAACCCTGTAAAATCACAGCCACTTTCCCCACAAGAAAAGGGTAAAATTCCAAACTTCGATTCTATTTCTACATATAGAATAACACATTTGTCAACACAAAAAAAAAGTTCTTCATTTTCAGAAACTCCATAAATGCCCACCCAAGAAAGTGACCTCTCAAACCCAATTACAGCTCTTTGATTCCATCTCTCTGTTTTTATTTTATTGAGTTGTAGTTGTTCTCTAGAGAAGTGAAGTAGCAAATGGTACCACAAAAACAAGCCGAAGAGGCCATAGTAGTTTCTGGAACCATGAATGAGACGAACCCAGATGACAACAACACAGAGGAAGAGAGGGTAGATCAGTCAATTCGCAGCTTCAAGAGCCTTCTCTGGCATGGTGGCTCTGTTTATGATGCTTGGTTCAGCTGTGCTTCAAATCAAGTAAATTCTCGAAATACCCACAAACCAAACTATTGTTAATTAATCTGAGAATGGATTGAATTTTGATTTGGGTTTTTTTTTTTTTTTTTTTTTTTGATTACAGGTAGCACAGGTTTTGTTGACACTGCCATACTCATTTTCTCAAATGGGTATGATTTCAGGGGTCATATTACAGGTGTTTTATGGTGTTGTTGGAAGCTGGACTGCTTATCTGATCAGTGTTCTGTATATTGAGTACCGTACGAGAAAGGAGAAAGACAATGTCTGCTTCAAAAACCATGTCATTCAGGTTCGTTTCCATCATCAAGTTCTCCCAAAACGTAAGAATTTAACAAAAAAAAATAAAAAATGTTTAGGTTGTTGGAAATTTTTTATAAAAATGGATCGGAAGATGAAAGTCATTATTCTTGGTGTAGTCACGTTTTACACTAAATTTAAACTTACATCAAAAAAATTGAACCTTAGTTTTAATTTTCTGAAGTTGAATTTTTTTGAATAAATATTTTTAAAATTTTAAGTAATCTTTTGTTATTTTATTTTTTTATAAAAATTTATCTTACTTAAATGTGTTTAAAAAATAAATTTTTTTATAAAAAAATATTTTTAAAAAATCAATAAATACACGAGACTTCCAAAACGTAACAATCTAGAAAAAAAAATTCTGTATGGTATAGGAAATTTTTTTTCTAAAATTTCACCAGAAAATGAAAGTTATTCTTGGTGTATGCACGTTTTATACTAAATTTGAATTTACATTAAGTAAAGAAAAATAAAATTGGATTAATTTCCAAGCTACTATGGTACGGTGTAGTGCAATTTGCAATTTATATGAGTTGTTTATAATTTATTTTAATTTAACAATCAAGTTAACTTTTAATATGAATTAGAAGAAAAAAAATTGATTATTAAAAAATTAAGAGAAAAAAAGTGTTTTTTACTTTTATATTTTTATTATTAACTTTTAACTTTGTCAGACCCACTACGCCGATGAGTTATTTTAACTTGACTATTTTATTATTTTAGTTTGTCTAAAAAATTTATGTTTTGGATGATTGTTGGCTTTTTTTTGTAATTGATTTAATGATTATGAAAAAAATAAAATAAAATTTGATAAAAATTTGAAATTTCTAACATTTTTCAAAATATTTATGCCAAACAAGGCTTGCGTGTTTTTTCTTTTCTCAAAACCACCATTCCATTTTTGAACTAATAATGTGGCAAATGTTTTTTTAACAATTTGTTTGTTTTATTTTTTTAGAAAAAAATATTATTACAAAAACAGATTACGTATTTTTTCCACCCTAAAATGCTAGAAAGTCCAAATTTTCTATCGGGAAATTCTAATATACACCTTTTAAAAAGGATATATCATATGTACCTCTAATTATATCATTTTATTTTTAGTTATGACCATTTTTTTTTTTTAATTATGACATTATTTTAGTTATGACTTAATAAATTTTTTAGTTATAATATATATATATATATATTTTTAGTTATGACTCAAAAAAAATTAAAATAATGTCATTTTTCTTTATAAGATGCATATGATATACATGTCTAGTTCCTACCAAACACTCAGATCACACCCATATGAGTGTTTGGTAGAAATTTTAGTTGCCAGATAAATTATCCAATCTATATGGGATTAGTTAGGTCCACAATGCGGACAATGCCAATGCCAATGCCATTAAATAATCAAAAGAAAATCGCCAGTTCCATTCACAATGTTTGTCAATACATGTTACAGTGTTACATATGATATGAATACTTATGCAGTGGTTTGAAGTGCTCGATGGTTTGTTGGGTCCATGTTGGAAAGCTGTTGGATTGGCCTTCAACTGTACTTTCCTCATGTTTGGTTCTGTCATTCAACTTATAGCTTGTGCAAGGTTAGTTTTTTTTTTTTTTTTTATTGAAAGGGTAATTACAATTGGGTTTTCTTTAATTAACTGGTTTACAATTCTTTCTTCTTTTTTTTTTATAAATATAATACAGTAATATATACTACATAAATGACAAACTGGACAAGAGGACATGGACATACATATTTGGGGCATGTTGTGCAACCACTGTGTTCATTCCCTCATTTCACAACTATAGGATTTGGTCTTTTCTTGGTCTTGGCATGACCACCTACACTGCCTGGTATCTTACCATCGCCGCCCTCGTTCATGGCCAGGTAAAGTCAGTCAATTCAATGGTCCTGATCTCCCGAATATTTATTTTATTTTAATTTTTTCCCCACTTTTTTGAAGGTTGAAGGAGTGACTCACTCTGGCCCTACAAAACTGGTGCTGTATTTCACAGGGGCCACCAATATACTCTACACTTTCGGAGGACATGCAGTCACTGTGTAAGTGATTTGATATTAACTTCCCTGTTTCAATACTGCTAAAATTTCAGTACTAATAGGCTATGTTTGTTTGGGTGGACATGAGTTTGGGATTGGACTAATAGTCCAATAAAATTATTAATCCGATGTTTGGTTAAACAATTAAAGTACGGACTAATTATTTTAAACTTGACTATTATTTAAGATAGGATACATAATCCAACGAATTCATAGTCCTAGGACTATTAGTCATAGGAATATTAATCCAGTCTGCCCAAACAAACATGGCCATAATGTATTGATATAAGACATGAAATGTGATGCTTATTAAATCAATGCATCACTAATAGATTGTTTGGTTCAATACAAGCCAAAATACCAACATGACATATTTCGTTTTGTGTGAGAAAACAAGTAAGCAATCCGTGCCGTAAACACCTTAACTTAAGACTTACAAGTAAAAAATGATTGACACGACTTCTAGTAGCCAACAGATGATGTTAAATCAATGTCTCGATCATACCTGAAATGGTTTCTGTGGAAATTTTGCTATTCATAACGATACCAGAATTGATGTAAAAGTGTTTCCATTTGATCCCCCTTTCATTAATTTCGGAGCTGAAAACTAGATAAATTTTTGGATAATTGATGATGAATAATGTGGGGACTTAAATTTACAGGGAAATCATGCATGCAATGTGGAAGCCTCAAAAATTCAAGTACATATATTTGTTTGCGACCTTCTATGTATTCACCCTAACTATTCCATCAGCTTCTGCGGTCTATTGGGCATTTGGGGACCAACTTCTCAACCATGCCAATGCCTTCTCTCTCCTTCCGCAGACAGGTTTCCGTGATACAGCAGTCATCCTAATGCTCATTCACCAGGTCTTACATATAGTCCCGCATAACTTACATTTATGTTGTATTTGGATAATGAATTTGGGTAGAGATTTGAAAATAGAAATGAAAAGACGAAAGAAATGGAGAAAAAAGTTAGTTTATATTTCATTCACATTTCTCTTTCCTTTTCAAATTTCTATCCAAATTCATGATCCAAACAGTCTTTTCTAAGTGAATTTATATGACCAATTTATTTAGTTTGTGTTCTCTACAGTTTATAACATTTGGATTTGCTTGCACACCGCTCTATTTTGTGTGGGAGAAAGTGGTTGGGATGCACGACACAAAGAGCATGTTTTTAAGGGCGATTGCAAGGTTGCCGGTGGTGATACCAATATGGTTCTTGGCCATTATTTTCCCCTTCTTCGGGCCTATTAACTCTGCTGTTGGGGCACTTCTTGTCAGCTTCACAGTCTACATCATTCCTGCACTCGCTCATATGCTTACTTACAGAAAGGCCTCGGCTAGAAAGGTAATTGGTTCAATTTTTTCCCCTCGTCTCATCTTGATTTGGTATTTATTTTTGATATTTGGGACCCTATATGCAGCTAACTGAATTATTGGCAATCATGTTTGATATTTTGGGCCCATATACAACTAACATGAATTTTTAGTCTTGGCCATTCAATTATTGGGCATTTATCCACATGGACAGAATTATTAGTTTATTTTTGACTTCATTACGTGTTCACCTATTGAGCTAGGGTAAGCATCAATGGCGGTTGTTGAGCACTTAGCCATGATTTTTAAGAATCAAATCTTGTCTCTACGTTAAGCCAGTGGGCTATGAAACCATGATAAGTTGGAGAAAGAGAGCTAAATTTATTGTCTTTCCAAATTTTTTTTATAAGGGATAATGGATATGGATCAAAGGGCAAACTAGAGGAAGTTCATTTGTTGTCAATTGAAAGGCGTTATTCTCATGTTTTTGCTTTGTGTATTCCAATTCTTATGTTTTTGCTTTGTGTATTCTCTTATTTATCAATCGTGTCTACTATTTAGGTAGAATATCGCCACCCATTCTTACTAAAAAACTGAAAAAACCTCAAAAAGGGAAGTAAGGGCAGAAAGTGAGGATCCCTCAAATATAATGCCCAAAACCAGATGGAAGTTGAAGGAATTTTATTTAGGAAAATAATTAGGGGGACATTTATTGAGAGTGAAGTGTCTAGCTGTTTTGTAATTAGTTTAGAAATCACTCTCAATGTCAATGCAATAGTACCATCCAAGAGGGTTTTAATGTTTTGGATTTTGAAAAGTTCAAAAGATATGATGAGTTTGGTGGTGTATCATTGTCACTCAGTTATATGCAGCAGTCAATCTTCTACTACTAAATAAAATGAGCTGTGGCTGCTGACTCACTGAGTCTACAAGTTTGCCAAAATTATGATATGTCCAAATCTTGAAAATGAGTTGGCAAATTAAGTCATCGAATGAATTGTACTTGGGTTTGTATTTAAGGGAAAAAGAAAAGAAACGAAGTCACGTTATAAATGCTTCGATCACAAGTTATTTACCAAACCCAGGTTCTTTAACACGACACTAAAAGTTGTGTTTTCAAAACATGACTTCAAAAAACATGGGTTTGGAGAATATATTTTTAAATGACACTGGTTTGCTAAAAACTCCTCCATTCACCAAATTACATTTTTACCCGTTCTATAGTTCATGAAATTCTCTTCATTTCTTTTTGTGCAGAATGCAGCTGAGAAACCTCCATTCTTCCTCCCAAGCTGGACGGCAATGTATGTTGTGAACACATTTGTGGTGGTATGGGTCTTCGTAGTTGGGTTTGGATTTGGAGGGTGGGCTAGCATGACAAATTTCATCAAACAAGTCGACACCTTTGGGCTCTTTGCCAAGTGCTACCAGTGCAAGTCCCCACCTTCACAACATCACTGAGTTTTATAGATCACTTATCACACCATTGTAACACACAATCGCTCTTTGGATCATCATATAGAAATGTGGTGTGCTTTAGTTTTGTTCATCCTCTATAAACTACATAGATGATGTGGATGTTGATTATCCCCTAGGCTCTAAGCAAAATAGTTAAAATTTTGTTTGCATAGATATAAATGTATACGTTATACTTATCTCCGTTAAACAGATTTGGAAAAAATGACATTGAAATGAAATTGCATCTGTAAGTTAAACAAAAGAACAATAGGATTGGCTTATCATCATTATGTCATAGAATTTGACCGATCAAATTAGAAAATTTTGAGTAATGTTATACCAAAAGTTGGTTTAATCATTTTTCAAGTAAAAAGATTTAATTTAAAGCTGAGGTCAAGAATTCTGTGTAAAAATTAAGAATTGAGTCTTTATTTTTTATTTTTTATTTTTAAAATTAAGAAATAAGATGGTCCAAGTGATTGCTTTAACATTTCATTTGTTTGGGATTTGTTGCTTTCATTTTTCTTCACATGTTGTGATGATGAGTACGTATTTTCTATCTATGGACAAAGAACTGAAAATTTCCATTAAAAAGCTATTTTCTTCTACTAATTCCAATAGTTGAAGCTAATCTAAACTGTTAATCTAATAAAGATTGTGGGTGGAGCTTGTGTTTTCTTGTGTTTTTGTTTTACCAATTGAGCTTTATCAAAGGAGGGGGCATTGATCTTCTTTGCTTTTGATATTTTACATTAAAATGTAATAACTCTGTTCGGTTTTGCAATTTCTAAAAAAGAGTTTTTGAAATTTTAATTCATAATTTTTTAAAATTTTATTTTTAGTATAATTTTTAATATTTTTATCAATTTTATAATTTTTTTTAAAAAAAAATTCACTAAGCACTTAAAATACAAATTTTTTTTTTTTGGGGTGTATTTTTTAAGATTTATTCACAAATATTTTATTTTTTAAGTATATTTAAATTAGGCACATTTAAAATTTTAAAAATTAACTAAAATATGAAAAAAAATCACTAAAATTACAAAAGCATAAAAAAATAAAAATTCAAAAATTATTTTTAAAAACTCAAAACTAAACAATTTGAATGTAAAGAATTGTTTGTACTAAGTGGGTGTTTGGGAAAATTGTTATTTTAGTAGATTATTTTAGTTTTTTTCTATTTTAATAAGTTAAAATTTTTGTATTTGGAAAGATAGTTAGATTTTTTTATAATTGGATATGATATTTGTGAAAGAAAAGGTAAAATGATTATGGATTTGATCTGACATTTTGTCTTATTAGCTATTTTAGCCTATTTTGTCCATTTGTAGATTTTACCCTAAAAAGCTAAAAAATAGCCTTTGCCAAACACCCCCTAACACAAATGTGATGTCAAGACCAATGTATATATGCATATATATATATACACACACACATTATATTCTTTGTTCTTTTCCCTTTCTTTTTTTCATTTTCACGAATTTCGTTAGGGAATAAGTTATTTTAGTATTTTTTTAATTTTTTACAAAAATATATACTAAAAAATAAAAAGAATAATGTGATAATTTATAGTGAATTTTTAACGAAAACAGGAGATTGGCAAACGAAACCTAACAAAACACCATTTACAGGAAAACATCACTATTTGTGCATAATCACTTTATGGAAAGCAATTTGATTTTTGACTGGAAAGATAAAAGAGTTCGAATTCTAGCGCATCAATTTTTTGTTTTTGTTTTTGACAATCATGTTCATTGTTCACTACAATCTCTAAATTCTATGAATTAATGATAATATAAGAGAACAATTCGTAATTCATGCTGAGAAATAAAAAAGTTGTGAATTTTTGTAATACTATAAAGTGTATATCACATGTATTTAGAAGACAAATAATAGTAAAAATATAGACATATCATTATAATCCACATCATCGGGGTGAATCCAAGATTTAAGAATTGTTTGGAATGATCTAAATAAGTACACTTTTCGAATTTTTATAAAATATGGATTGTATTTGGGTTAGATTTAAAGTGATGTGTTAGAGAGATAATTTGAATTAAATAAGATGATGTGACTTAAATAAGATAGTAACTTTTTAACTTTTTTAAAACTTGTCAAACCAGTCCTTACACTAGAGGGGATAATATATTTGCATTTAAAAAAAAAATATAGACATACTATACCAAGATGTGACTCAAGTTTGACTTTTAAATAGTGATAACACCTCCATAATATTCTTTTTTCGGATTTTAAAAAAAAAAAAAAAAAAAAAAAAAAAAAAAGTAGGAGGTGTGAAGGAGTGTAAATTTTTGTTACTTTGGCCTATTTTGAAAAGTGGGTTATAATTCGCTTCCCAATTATAACACACTTTCTCTCTCATAAAAAAACTGCTTATAAATTATTTTTCACTAAAAAATTGATTTTAACCATCTTCTCAAAATAACTTTTTATTGTTCCTGTTTTCCAAAAAAAAAAAAGTTAGCTGGCTCCACCACTTTGACATATTTGTATATAATTTATTTTTTAATGAGGGGGCCAGACTTTGACATATTTGTATATAATTTATCAATTTACGCGGGGCTTTGACTAATAGATGGGTCCTATATCAATTTACGCGGGCTTTATATTATACTCATGGATGATGTGGATAAAGTACGTTACGATGTCACACTGCACTGAACAATAATCTCATGAACTATTACTAAAGTGAGTAAAATGTTAAAATAAATACTTTCTTCTTTTTAAAATAATAGTCTTTTTTTAAAAAAATTAACTTTTATTTAACAGTACAAATATTATATTTTAAAAATATTAATTTTTCAAAATTACTTTTTAATAGTATATTTTTTTTAAAAATATCAATTGTCATAATAATACTTTTTGTATTGTTAATGAATTTATAAGGACAAAATAGAAAATTCATATTATTTTAATAATTATTTTTTAAAAAAAGACTAATATTTTAGGACAATAAAAAATAAAATAAGGAACTAATATTTTGAGACGAAGTTAGTAATAGTTTAATTAATTTTTACATATTTTTATATATATTCTCATACAATTTAACATATATATTTTTTGCTCGTATCAATCATTAGATAGTCATTAGTATTCAGTGTGTTTGGTTTGAATTTTTTGAATTAATTTTTTTGAAAATTGAATTATTTGTTTTTCGTATTTTTTTGGTTTTTAGTCAATATTTTTTAAATTTTAAGCATTTTTTTAAACTTTTTTAAATGCATCTTACTTAGATATGTCTAAAAAGTAAAATATTTATGAAAAAATATTTTAAAAAATTAATAAATACACAAAAATATGAAAAATGTATTGAATTTTCGTATTTTTGATATTTAGTGGATTTTTTAAAAGATTTTTTGTACAAAAATTATACTTTTTAAGTGTATTTATGTTAAGTGTATCTAAAAATTAAAAACATTGCTTAAAATATTAAAAAAAATTCAGTAAAAACAAAAAAATACCAAAAATAAGAAAGCAGAATTTAAAAAATATATATTTTTAGAAAACTCAAACCAAGCAAAGTGATTATTATTCTAATGTTAGGTTTTGTGATTACTTAAACCTCGTTTGACAAGTGTTTATTTTAGTTTAAAAGTCAAAAAGTTATTAAAAAAATCAAAAAGTCAATAACATATACCACAAGATCAAAGATCTCTTTTTCTTTCTACCTTTTGTATATTTTTTTGTAAAAAATCAAAAAATTATTCTCAATATATTAATTTTTTTAACCTTATATTTTTATGAAAAAATCACAAAAAAGGCCTTATTATAGGCATCTTTCGGACAAGCGTAGTCATGAAAAGAACAGTTACGAATAAGAGAGTTACATCTCGTGCCCAAGTTCATGGACAGATATTAATGTAACTGATTACTGAGAGTTGCTACTATCAAGCTTTGGTCAAATTAAAGCAATTTGAGCAAACATTAGCAAATTTTTCTCTTTTCCTTTCTAGTTGGGGTTTCCAGTAAAAAATTAACAAGCACAATGCACTATATAATATTAGCAGAGTGGTACTACATTCCTCTAATTTTGCACCCCGAGTTTCATTCCTATTAAAGTGGCTCATTGCCATGTAAAGTGGTTTCTTACTTTGAAGAGAGTTGATTGGTTGTTATTATTTGTCAGCTCATTAGAGGTGCAATTAGGGGTAATGAAATAAGGGAATGAGACATTTCTCATATTACCGCATCTCCGTCAAAATAGTTAAATTTTAACTAAAAGTTTCTTTTTTTTTTTAATTTTAACCAAACATCTTTTCAAATACATTCTCTAACAAACTTTCTATTCTTTATTTCATTTATTGAGTCATCTTTTCTTAGTTACATATAGTTAGTGGTTTAATACTTAATTAAAGTAGCTAATCAATAATTGAGTTTGATAGAATATATTTCTATGATTTTGTGCTATAAAATAGCCAAGAGAAGGCTGTAATGAGCTTGATAATGATGCTCTTAAAGTAATGCTAAAGACTCACATTTATACTCACAAATTTACCCACAATGATGTGAAATGAGAGTTGAGCCCACCATCATTAAGTATGTAACAACTCAAAAGTTAACACATATTATGTCACATCATTGTGGGTAAAAATGTGAATACTTTTAGGGTCTCAAACATTTTTCATAATATTATATAAAGAGTAATACTAGAGACTCACACATTTGACTTACAAATTCACACCCACAATGATGTACCAATGGAATTGGGTCCTCAATGGTTGAATGTGTAACAAATCAGAAGCTGACACATATCCTAATATATCATTGTGAGTAGAATTGTTGAATTTTTTTGGAATCTCAAACATTTTCCTTATATAAAAATGACATTTGTGCATTGAAATAGAATTGTTAAAATGTAACATTTTGATAATGTAGCATCATCAAAATTTAGCAATGGCTAGTTTGCATTTAGAATACTCTAACATACCAATTGCTATCTTTGTTAATTTTTTTTTTAATAATCTGCTACTATTTTAAAAGTCTAAACAACACAAATGTTTTCTACCCCTCGCGAAAATACCCTTCCAAACGTATTAAACATTAGCAAGACTAACCCTTGCTTGGCCACATCAAATCAAAAACGTTGGAACTCCTCTTTCTTTCAAACACCTGTAAACATCAAACACTTTTAAACAACCAAACACCTTGTAAATCACAATCTACAAATTTTAATTTTTAAGCTTCACTTTGATTGATTGAAACCTTATTTGCTTTTATTTACATGAAAATTCACTTCAAGGCTGATCGAAGTTTGCGACCGAAAGAAAGCTTGGTATTAGAACGTTTGAGAATTGACAGTAAGGCTCTTCATAATTATGTTGTTATGGAATTTATTTTGCTTCTAAGTTGATCTTTTTCATGCCTGTTAATTTTTTATTATCTATTTTAAATAAATTCAATGAGGACAGATAGTTGATCAAGTATAATGAATATTTTTTTTCAGTCTTTCTGCAATATCAAATTAATTAAAAATGCACAATGCTTAATATGCATCATCATTCATAATATTTGAATCCATATCAGAATGCCAAAAAAATTTTTTAATTATAATTTTAACTTGTGTAGATTTATATTATTATTATTTATTTGTTTTTAAAATTCACAGATATACAAAGGGTGTGTTTGATTGGACGGACTGGAAAAGGGGGGATTAGAATCCATCGGACTTGAGTCCTAGGATTAGAATCCCCCGGACTATTTGGTTGGATTGGATATGTATCCTGTGTTTGTTTTTTCATGGGATTAGATGTCCGGACTGTGAATCCCCCGGACTATTTTTAGTGAATCCAACGTTTGGTTGGACGGACTGGATAGGATAAATGAACAAAAGACTATTTTGCCATTTTTCAATTGTGTACTAAGGAATAGCAATATTAAACATATCTTTAATATTTTAATTATTTTTAATTAAATAATTTTGTTTTTTAAAATAAATAAATAAATAAATAAAATATCAATAAAATTTGTTTTAAATCATTACTGTATAACAAATCATTATTTTTTTTACATACAAAACGTTATCTTGTGTTTTTTTACATACAAAAAATATCATTAATTTAATAATATAAATTAAATTTATTTTTTTAACATAAATTTATTTTTTTACACAATTAAATAAATAAATAACCACTAAATTTGATCTAATAAAATACAAGATAACTTTGTATAAAAATTTATATTATTTTTTTAATTAAAATTTTAAATAAATTTTAAATAAAACACCTATTACAATTTAAATAATGAAATTAAATAAACTATAACCAAAATTTTAAAATAAAACATCAATAAAATATCTATAAAAAATTATTTTAAAAAATTAAATAAATAAAACATTAATAAAAAGTTAAATAAAATTATTTTATTTTTAAATTGAGACATTTAAATTTTATTGAATTTTATTAAATATAATACATAATTAAATAGTAGAGGGTCAAAATTGTCATTTTCACATCTAATCCCAATAGTGATTAGTCCCCCCAAAACAATCCCACACCCCTAGGAGGATAGTCCCCATATGGGGACATGGAGTCCGGCAGACATGGAGTCATGGGACTAAAAAAAAATCAAACGACGGATAAGGAGGGAGGCCGGACATGGAGTCCAAACAGTGGATAGTCCCCCCCTTATCCCCCCAATCAAACACACCCAAACTGTATAACTGGTTTGTTTCCTTTTTTTTTGTTATTCTAAATTTTATAAAATTGTTGCAACAAACAATCAATCGCATTGTCTCTCAATCAGCTCTGTTTGTAACTCTTTTTGATAGGTTCTACAAAAAGATAAAACCATAACAGCCCACTCCGATTCGTAGACAAATAACCCACTTATCAGGTTAGGCTTTATAGAAGTAGCATTTTTTTTTTTTTTTTCGTTCTTCATTCATAGTTTTGATGGGTTTTTTCCGTTGTGGTTAAAATAAACCACAGAGTCCTTGCAATGATTTAGATTGTTGGAATAATTTTCTGTGTACAATAAATAAATTGAAACAAATCAAACAAATAAAAATAAATTATTTACAAAATTTATTTTACCAAAAAGAAAAATAATAAAACCGATCAAGTCGAGTATGTGACACCCTGTCCTTAAGACAGATTCGTCCTGCTACGGTGCTTATGGATAAAAAGTGTTTATCTCCCAAAATACAATGATCTTCACAAATTGTAGTAGCACTCTAACTAATTTGTATGGCGAACCAAACCTGTGTTTTATATTCTCTTAATTTTTCCTAAAAAAACTAGTATAAAGAGAATTTATGCAAAAGAGCAAAACCAAGAGGGAATCAAGAGAATTTCAATTTTTTTTGGGATGTCGAAATCTGTTGGAAAGGCCTGGTATTTATAGCAGATTGGTCACCAAACAAATCTGTCCGAACAGATGCTGTTTTGAATCGAACATGTATGATATTTGAATGAATAGATACAGTTCAAATTTGAATAGATCTACAGCAGTTTGAATCTGTATAACTGTTGGCAGTTTTTGGTAGTTTTAAACTTGTTAAAAGACAATTTATCTGTTGGAAATTTCGGACTAGAAGAGGCGCAATTATGGACAGAAAATTTGAATTCAAATTTGGTGCAAATTTTGAATTAATTTCCCGCAAGAATTTTGAAAAATTTTTAATAAATTTTGTCCAAAAAATTAATATTAGAACTAACTCGACCCACAACCCATACCTGCGTTAGGCCCAGCTCGGTCGGTCGAAAGCAATGAGCGCTCGCGTGTGATGGTTTGGGCTAAGGTTCATATTGTCCATAACTCATCTCTTCTACAAACTTGGGGTGCCCCTTAGGGCCCAACCCAAGTGTTGCTACCTAGAACTTATATATACATATAAGTTCTCTTAAGTTTCCTATGTGGGATAACCAATTCAAGGAAACCCACATTTTATTCTTTAATATTCCATTCCAAAAACTCAAAAACGACGTCAACTTCTCATTCACTCATTAATGGTTTTGACAAACCATTTTCACCGTGTGACTTGCCATGCGGCAAGGAACACATCACCTCTTCAGACTCATCTTAAAAGACGTGTGGGCCCCATCCAAATTTAGGCTCAAAGTTAGTCCAAAATAAGCCTATAAAGCCATATTTTTCCAACAATTTTTACATGTTTAATGGTTTACCATTCTAGGTTTATTCAGATTTGGAAGTGGCTTTTGTGATATCAGAAGAGGAGAGTATCTTCAAAGCATTGTCCAAAATTGTGTAATTATTCGAAGGGAATATTGCACTTGCCTTTCAGCTTGTTGATCGACATCTGCCTACAGAGATTAATTTCCTTGTGCTCCCACTTTAATTTTAATGATATTCATTCCTTTTGATTATCTTGTAGGTGTAAAAACTATTATTCTTTGATAAATTAACTCTTCCTTGTTGGCCACTTGAAAATATTAGTTTATTAACTCTTACATGATTGTAATTTTGAAACTAGAAGACCTTTTGGAATGCACCAAGATTTTCATCTGTAAAAATCAAGTTTTTAATGTTAAAAACACTTAAAGTTCTCATTATTACTACGTCTATGTTTTTTTGAACATATATATAAGAGTAATTCCCCTTCTACTTTGTGGCTTTTCAAACTCACATATTAATATATACAAACTGATTAGATTTCCCTACAAAATAACAAATTTCTGCGTTGGTCTAAGTTAAATATTTTAAGTGAAATAAGTTCAGTTCTTTTATTTGTTGATGTCTGTTCATTATTCTTATTTACCAAATAATTCAATATAGCTCAAATTAATTTTTTTCCTCTTGGTTTTAATTGAATATATATATATATATATTTATTTATTTCCAGATTATCGGTCAGAACAGGAAAATAAAATATTTTTTCACTAACAAAAAGAGATCGACAATACCAATGGTATGAACTTGTATGGTAATTTCGATGAGCAAATAAAAAAAAAATGTTCATGATTTGTTATAGTTACTAATGAAATGATTTATCACAAATGCAATTCAGAACATTATGCTTGACAAAAGAATCGGTATGCCAAATTTACACTTGAATAGCGAAAACAATATATTGAAAATATTTCAAATAATATATAGGAAAAGGAAACGCAAAGGTTTAAACATATTTGACAACACAACTTACTCTTTATAAAGACATGACGGGATAACTTCAACGAACAGTAAACATATAAAACTAATTATTATTTTGGACATCTTTTACTATATAGACTTGATTCTAATACTTATAGTTTGTTTTATACATATGAAAAACAGGTGACACATTATCACAAATTGTTTGCTCTTTGACACATGAATTGTATGAATTACATAAAATGACACCTTATAACTTTTGTAAAGCTAAAAGATTTCAATATGAACCTCCAAGCTTTTGTTGCTAGGAGAAATAGTTCTTGCAAGCTTTGAAGTTCTAGAATATCTAAGAACCTTATTCACTTTTTCAACTGTAGAGGCTGCTAAATCACATGTGCGATGTATGTAATTTAAATAAATAAAAATAAAAATATATTTATTATATATTGTGTAATAATATTAATTTTATTCCACAATCATTTTATTTAACTAAACACTACCTGATAGGATAAAAATATATCAAAGATCAAATATTCAAAGATTCAAATCCGCCTATGTCCGATTTTGATAGTATGGAGGACAGAGGCAGATGGAAAATTTTCAAATCCATCTGTGTTCAAACAGATGGCGAATGAGAGGCCACCCAACTTAACGCGATTCGCCAACCCCCATTAAAAAAATAATTTAATGTTTTTATATTTTGTATGTTAAAAAAAAAAAAGACATTTTATTTAATAATCATATTAGCTACTTATAAAATATGAAAGTTTGGCCTTTATTTTACTTTAAAAAAAAAATAAAAAAATTGAACTCATATAAGGCCAAAGATAGTAAAAAATTATTCTAGTTATAAAAAAGGCATAAAATGGTAAAGTCCAAATTGGCAAATCGATCCACATCTATCTGTCAATCTGCACAACCTGCTCAATCCGCATCCGCTACCTAAGTGAAGAGATACGGATTGATTTTTTTCCAATATGACCAAGTTTAGATGAATGGTGGCGAATGAGAGATCACCCCATCCAACCAGATCCATAAGCACCCTTACTTTTAGAATCAAAATTGTAAACTTGACCAATTCAGTGATTGAAACTCAAATAGCTCAATAATAATTTTCTATCAAAAATGCTAATGACATTATCAATTAGAGAAAATTGACGAAAAATTTAATTAGGATTGAAGTTGAGCCAATTAAAACTATAGAGGATTACAATGATACAAGTAACAAAATGTAAGAACTACCATTGTAATTTGCCCAAAATAAAATCCAAGGTCGGCCCAATTTTTTTACCAAAAAAAAAAAACAATATTGGTAGGATTGTAAAACTCAAAATTAACTCTTCATATAAACAAGCTAAACTTATGACCTTCAGTAATTTATTATTTATTATTTATTATTTATTTATTTTTTTGTGAAATTACACCAAAAAAAAAAAAAAAACTTAGGAATTGTGATTTGAGTGTGGAATTGTGAGTTGAGTTTTAAAAAGAGAAAATTTGTTTGGTTATGAATTTTGAAAAGAGTTTTTGAATTTTAAATTTTGAAAAAAGTTTTGAGTTGTATTTTAAGTTTTGAGTTATTGAATTTGGAGTTATATTTTGAATTTTTTAGATTTATTTTTTTAAAATATTAAAAAAATTAAGAAAAATTTATTTTTTATTTTAAATATATAATTTTTATTTAAATTTTTAATTTTTTTATTTTAAACATTTTATTTTATTTCGTAAATATTTTAATTTTTAATTTTAATATTTTAAACTCAAAACACAACTTGACACTCAAATCGTAACCAAACACATAACTCAAAACTCAATTCAAAAATTATTTTCAAAACTCATAACCATACACATGACTCAAAACTTTACACTACTTTCAAAACTCTACATTCAAATCATAACCAACACATAACAAAAAAAAAAATTAAAATATTTAAAAATATATTTATAAAATAAAAATTATATATTTAAAATAAAAAATAAATTTTTTAATATTAAAAAAATACAGTACATAAATGTGTGAAATATAGTGCACATTAAAATAAATAAATAAATGTTTAAAATATAAAAATAAAATTAAAAAAACCGTTAAATATTTTAAAAAAATAAAGAGCAAACTTCACTTTACTCCCCTATAGTTTGGGTCATGTGTGAATTATCCCCCTAACATTCGAATATCACCATACAACCCCTTGTGGGTTGGTGGACTAAAACGCACCATTCACTTTTCCATCCAAGTTACGTGCTGTGTAATTCAAACGCCCATACAGAGAGTAAGTTACATTTTAATACCAAAATACCCCTAGAACATCTTTAAATTGGCAAAGGCATGCCATGGGTCTTCCTCCTTCTCTCCCTAAAATTACAATCCAAAACAAAAACCTAAATTAATTTAAACAACATAATTTCTATAAAAAATTAATGTATATATATATATTTATATATATAATCTATAGCTATATATATGCATATATTCAAAGTACCCATAGAAGCAACAAAAATCAACAACGATTTCAAGTCCTCACCTAGATTCATCGGTCGAAATACGGTTCCGGTATCTCTGATCATCAATTCCAGTAATTGCCAACCCGTTTGAAGAAATTGACAAACAAAAGCTTTCATGTATTCTTATCTAGCCACACTTTCTGTACATAACTCAAATCAACAAACCTCCACAATCAAATTCACAAGGCTACATCTAATTCAACATAAACAAACTAAGGCCTGTTTGGTTTTAATTTTCGAAGCTAGCATCAATTACATCATTAGATCGGTAGTTTTTTTCCTTCTTCTTGAGCTCATTCTTAAATTGAAAATCAAACCTCATAAATATATAACAGTGAATATATACACATATATACACTTCATAAAAGCTATATATATCTTTTGTGTATTTCTTTTAATATAGTTTGATCTTAAGCATCTTAACAGATTTTAAGAATATATATACTTATATATATAGATTATATATATGCAATTTGTAGGTTTATATATATGTGTGTTTGTGTGTTAGAGTTGGTAGCATGAAGTTAAATCAAGTGTTTTGTTGAATGGAGGTGAAAATTTGTTGAATGGATATGGAGGAAGAAGAAGAGAAGGATGAGAGAGAGAGAGAGTGAGAAAGGTATAACTGTCAATTTATAATTTCTGTTAACAGAAGTTAATGTGCATTGTAGTCCACCAACCACAAGGGGGTTATGTGGTGATTTTCGAATGTCAGGAGGGTAATCCGCACCCGGCCCAAACCATAAGGGGGTAAAGTAAAGTTTGCCCAAAAAGAAATTCAAAAATTTTCAAAACACAACTCAAAACTCTTTTCAAAACTCATAACTAAACAAATTTTCTCTTTTCAAAACTTATAACTCAAAATACGACTTTACACTCAAATCATGATTCTAAAAATAATTTTAAAAAACAAAAATAAAAAAATATTTTTCTAAATATTTTTTTTTTTTAAAATAGAGTTTTGAAAAGGGTTTAGTTTTGTGTCTTGCAAAAAGTTTTAAATTGAGTTTTGAGTTGTATATTTGGTTATGAGTTTTGAAATTAATTTTTGAATTGAGTTTTGAATAATTTTGAGTTGTGTGTTTGGTTATAAGTTTTAAAAAGTGATTTGAAAATTTTGCCTTTGGAATCATGATTCCAAAAGCAAACCACTCACGGCCTTAAGTTTTTAATTTTGTGAAATAAAATTGATAGAAAAAATCTATTTTAGTCATTATACTTAATGTAGACGTATGAAAAATGTCTAATATCTTTTTCATTAAGTTTAATGGTTAAAATATTTGTTTTACTAGTTTTACTTAATGAAAATGGACCAATGATTTAGATTCAAAACAAATGAATGGATTAGGGTTTAAATTGACAAAAGTAAAAATATTGTGTTTATTTTGTTACAAATATCAAAACCTAAGATTTTTTAATAATAGATATATATATATATATTTTTTTTTTCTACTTCAATTTGATAAATTTATATGCAATATATATTAAAAAAAAGTTTATCTCGAACTCAGTTCGGGTCTAATCCTATATAAAAGAAAATATCATAAAGGAAAATGATATATAAGTTGACTTTTTACATTTAGTGATGTATAAAAAAAGATGATTGATTAATGATAGACTAAACATGAGAGAAAAAAATATTTTAGATATTTTAATTGCATGCCACATCATTAAATTTGAAAAGTGATATAACTTTTAAATTAAAGGAAAGTGGTTTGTCTACACAAAAACCTCCCCGGAATAGCTCGAATGACGTGGCACCCTCCCAACGCAAAAAAGACCAAAAATGCTTAGGATCTCTAATTAGAGGTGCCACTAGTGATGTGGTAGTGGGTCCCACCCACTGCCACTGTTAGTGCTGTGTCTATTTTTTTATTTTATTTTTTTATCATTTTCCACCTCATTAGAAGTGTGTTTAGAGCCTCTAAATTAGAGGTCTCTAGCATCACTGCAAAAAAGACTCATGCGTTTGTCTCTCAAACAAGTACCCCTCTCTCTCTCTCTCTCTCTCTCTCTCTCTCTCTCTCACACAAACAGCAAACCCACACATTCTCTCGAAACGTTGTCTCTCTTAAAGAAAAAACCCACACATTATTTTTGGTTTTCTTCAACTTCAATATGCAATTCAAATTACTCTTTGATATCTTGAGACTCCTGCATGTCTACTTCAACTTCAACATGCTAAAGTATAGGATCAAAATGAATAATTTATTATGACTTTTACATTCACAAAATTGCCCTTTTCAATTTTACAAAGGCAAACCTTCTCTCTCTCCTCTATCTGTTGTTTAGAAAAATGAATTCAAAGACAAATAGGCACCAACAATCAAAGACAAATAAGTTGCAACAATGGAACATCAACAAAACAATTATTACAAAAGGAACGTATTGGGTTTGCAATATTGCAATGTTTTGGCAACTCAGTGGAAGAATAAAAAATAGAACAGCTTTTCTGGGAACATGTTCTTGAGATAACTTATATAAATTATACATATGTGCTTATATGAGCATACACAAGCACATAGACCCATGTGAAGAATGGTCAAGAGAAGATTGAGAGCTCATAGTCTCTTTTTCATTCTGATTTCTGAAACCCAAGTGTGAATCTGAGACCCAAGTGTGGTTGGTTCATTGATAATGTACATCGGTGATGGTCTGTAGTGATCATTAGTGGTGGGACCCAAGAATTTTTTTCCCTCTCTCGTTGATCTACTCATCAAATATCATTAGAAATCCTCTAAGAAGAAGAGATTCAAGTCAAGGGGATAGAGAGAAAGTGAAATACAATTTTTCGATGGTGGTGATTCGTCGGTGGCCATTGTTGATGGGCATCAGTGCGAGAGAGTGAATCCGTGGGTGAGGAAGTGACTGTACCATCTGAAAGAGAGATTGTCACTTGTGTTTCTGATTTGAGCAAGCGTGAAGCACACTTTTGGGCAACCTACAAACATGTTGAGAAGATGACTCAGCTACTGATATGTCATGTTGAGTAGGCTGCTAAGATATTCAAAGATTGCTGAAATAAAGTTGCTGGAGTATTTTTGAATAAGTCAAAATGTTTGAAAGCTTCAAAGTAGTTTGTAACTAGAAAATAGGGAACTAGAAGATAAGCTCATGTATTCATGGGCTTGTGATGCTATTTCTTTGCAATTTGTTATGCATTTATGTTATATTTATCATGTATATAAAACACTTTCTAGTAAATAAAATATTAGGTCATTTGGCAGCTCATTTATGTTCTTATATGTTCTTATTTTGTTACTGTTCTTGTAAAAATAACAACATATTGGTATCAGAGCTGTTTTCTTAAGGGGCTTGTGTGAGAAATCCAGAGAGTGATCTTTCACTAAAATACCAAAACACACAAACACCTAACCTTTCTAAGCATGGCCTCAAATGCTTTCTTTCCAATAACACCACTAGTTTTCACTGGTGAGAATTATCAAACATGGGCAGTAAGGCTGATTACTTATTTGCAAGCAGTTGACCTTTGGGAGGCAGTTGACCTTTGGGAGGCAGTTGAAGCTAATTATGAAATTGTTTCCTTGCCTGACAATCCCACTATACAAGAAATCAAGATTCACAAGGAGAGGGCAACTAAAAAATTCAAAGCCAAGTCTTGCCTCCATTCAGCAGTTTCTGAAGCTATTTTCACCAAGATCATGACTTTGGAGTCAGCCAAAAAATCTAGGACTATCTTAGAATTGAGTTTCAAGGCAATAACAGATCAAGGAGCATATAAGTGATGAACTTAAAGAGGGAATTTGAGATACAAAGGATGAAGAAATCAGAAACCATAAAAGAGGCTCTGATAAACTGCTAAGCATAGTAAACAAGTTAAGGTTGCTTGGAGAAGACTTGTTTGATCAAAGGGTTGTTGAAAAAATCCTAGTAACCATACCTGAAAGGTTTGAGTCCAAAATCTCATCTCTTAAGGAATCTAAAGACTCAACAAGTATTTCCTTGGCAAAATTTTTGAATGCTTTATAGGCACATGAGTAAAGAAGACTGATTAGGCAAGAAGGGTTTGTGAAGGGAGTTTTGAAGGCCAAACTACAAATCTAGGATAAAAGTAAAGGCAAGAAAAAGAAGGGCAATAAAGACAACTTAAGCAAAGTAGTGTTGAAGTTGGAGACAACAACAACAAAGGAGAAACTTACCCTCAATGGCAGCATTGCAAGAAGACAAATCATCTCCAATCTAAGTGTTGGTGGAGGCCTGACATCAAGTACAAAAAGTGCAACAGTTAGGCCACATAGAGAAGGTTTGTAGAAGCAAACAACAGCAAGAGGGTGAAGCTAAAATGGTGGATCAATAGGAGGAGGAGCACCTGTTTGTTTCCTTATGTTATGCCAGAAAAAGCTCTTATGAACACTGGTTAGTTGATAGTAGCTGCACAAACCATATGACCTATGACAAAGAGCTCTTTAGAGAGCTAGATAGAACTAAAATTTCCAAAGTCAAGGTTAGAAATGGTGAGTTCATTGAAGTAAGAGGCAAAGAGACAGTAGCAATTGAAAGTGTTTCAGGTACAAAACTAATCACTGGTGTTTTATATGTGCCTAGAATTGATCAAAATTTGCTAAGTGTTAGTCAGCTGCTGGAAAAAGGCTATAAATAGTTGTTTGAAAATAAAAAGTATATGATTCAAGGTGCAGATGGCCGCGAGGTGTGTACAATCAAAATGAGAGAGAAATGCTTATCTCTGGATCCAATGAAAGAGGAGCAGACAGCATATCAAAGTCTCTATGAACACAACATAAATTTGGCACAGGAGAGTGGGCCATTTTCACCATGAAGCACTCATAAATATGCAAAAAAATCAGTTGGTACAAGGGTTACCTCTACTTGAAGAGCATCTACTTTGGCTACAAGGCTTGTCAATATGAAAAACAAAGTAAATTTCCATTTCCTAAAAAGGCCTGGAGGGCTTCACAGAAGCTGCAACTAATACATACTGATCTTGGAGGGCCTCGGAGAACCTCGTCATTAAAGGGAAGTAAATATTATCTTGCTTTTATAAATGATTTACAAGAATGTGTTGGATTTACTTCTTAAGGTTTAAATTCGAGGTTGTAGCTGTGTTTTAGAAATTCAAAGCTTGGGTGGAAAACCAGAGTGGCTACAAGATGCAAGTATTAAGATCAGATAATGACAAGGAATACACCTCAGAATAGTTCGATTTGTTTTGTGAAGAAGCAAGAATCGAGCACCAGATGACAGCTCTATACACTCCATAACAAAATGGAGTGAGTGAGAGAAAGAATAGAATACTCATGGAGATGACTAGATGTTTGCTACATGAAAAAGGGCTGCCAAAAAAATTCTGGGCAAAGTTTGCAACTATTGCTATTTTTCTAGTTAACAGACTTCCAATAAGGGCTTTGAAAAGAAAAACACCCTTTGAGGCTTGGTATGGATACAAACCTTCACTATATAACTTCAAAGTATTTGGTTGTCTGTGTTTTTCATAGGTGCCTCCCGTGAAGAGAGACAGCTTGATAAGAAAGCAGAACTAGGAGTCTTTATTGGTTACAACAACATCTCTAAAGCTTACAGAGTTTTCCAACCTTAAACAGGGAAAATTCTAATAAGTAGAGACGTTACTTTCATGGAGAATGAGCAATGTAATTGGGATGATGGAGAAAAAGATCAATTTTTAGAAGATTTGCAACCTTTTGAAGACAATGTTGATGACCCACTAGTCAAGGGAACAAGATTGCTTTCTGACATTTATCAAAGATGCAATGTTGCTGTAACGAAGCCTGCAGGATTTAAAGAAGCTAAAAAGGATAAAAAATGGATGAAAGCTATGAAAGAGGAGATGAGAATGATAGAGAAAAATAACACTTGGGAGCTTACGAAAAAACCTCAAAATAGAAAGATTATAGGAGTTAAATAGGTGTTTAGAACCAAGTTAAATGTAGATGGATCAGTTAACAAGTATAAAGCGAGGCTAGTGGTGAAGGGTTATGCTCAATCCATAGTGTTGATTTCTTTGAAACCTTTGCATCGGTGGCAAGCTTAGATACAATAAAGTTGCTACTAGCAATTGCAGCACAAAAAGGCTAGAAGGTCTATCAGCTAGATGCTAAATCAACTTTCTTGAATGGGTTTTTGTAGGAGGAAATATATGTAGAGCAGCCAGAGGGATTTGTTATGCAGGGGCATGAGGATAAAGTGTATTTGATAAAAAAAAGCATTGTATTGTCTTAAACAGGCACCAAGGGCCTGGTATAGCAGGATAGATAACCAGTTATTAAGCCTAGGCTTTGTAAAAAGCCTAAGTGAATTTACTATGTACGTGAAGGAGGCTACTGACTTAATTGTTGTGTCTATTTATATTGATGACTTGCTTATAACAAGGAGCAACAAGGAGCTTATAAAGGAATTTAAAGCAGAGATGCTTAAGGTGTTTAAGATGACAGATTTGGGCTTGATGTCCTATTTTCTGGGAATGAAAGTAAAGCAAAGACAGCATGAAGTCTTTATCTGCCAACAAAAGTATGCAAAGAAGATCCTTAAAAAAATTCACATGAAAGACTGCAAAACAATATCAACTCCTATGAATCAGAAAGAGAAATTCAGCAAGGATGATAGAGCTGATAAGGTTGATGAATGTTAGTACAAGAGTTTGATTGGTTGCTTAATGTATCTTACAGCAACCCGACCTGATATAATGCATGCTGTGAGTTTGCTTTCGAGGTTTATGCACTGTGCAAATGAGATGCATTTTCAAGCTGCAAAGAGGATTTTGAGGTATATCAAAGGCATTGTCAATTATGGCATAAAGTTCACTCATTGTTCAGATTTTAAGTACCATAGTGTAGACTGCCCGAACTCGCTCCGCGCGCCCCCTTTTTCGGAGAGGACGCGAATTGTGTTCTAGCTACTACAGTTCGGACTCCTGTCATGGTTCTGAATCTAATCTCACAAAGTGCAATGTAAGACTGATAAATCACCAAAGAGTCCAAATCGGACAAATCGTTTTGAAAAATTGATTTTAATCAAAAGCACCAAACATGGACTGCTTTGCCAAATTTCAGAGTCGTCACATAAATATTTTATTTTGGGAAATTTAGGAAACCCTCACTCGTGCCTAAGGCCACGTGTCCGTTATCACCAAAGTTGTCTCGGCTCGGGAACTTGGGTACGAGGGGGGAAGGTCATGAAATGAGCACCCTCGCTCGCCCGATCAAAGGATCGGCCTCTACTAAACGTGATATGTTGTTTTTGAAAACACATGTGTTCTTATTCTGGTTTATTATCTAATCTTACTATGTGATGTGCACAGCATACAAGTATAGACTCAATCACTCAATTTGGAACAAAACATCTCATGTTTGTTTTTGAAAATGGTTTGGAGTTGCTACTCGCAAGTAGGCTAAGTCGCAGATTTGCCACCCTCAAGTAGGCTTAAAACATGATGTTTTGCCACTTCAAGTGGGCTTAAAACTCGCATTTTGATGAATTGTTCCAATTCAAGCAATGAAGCCTTCATCCACAGGCATTCATGTAGTTAAACACTTAAGCAGTTAGCCTCATGGCAAACACACTATCATGGCAGTCACTTACACATATGCAAGGATACTAAAGCGTAAACACTCACAGTGTACTCCGAGCCAAAACAAAAGCTAGTTAGAAATTATGCATGATCCTAGCTATGTTGAGATGCCTAATGCAACACATGCAAAAATGCAACTAAAATAGGCTCGGCTATCTAAGATGGCATATGAATGCGACATTTGATACATGTATTCAAAGAAGTGTATTGAAATACAATGCAGTTTGAATAATGTGCCGAGTCCGGTGCATGCAATACGAATGAATGATGCACGCATGCAAGCATAAGAATGCTAATTGAAATATGCCCTAAACTAACTATCAAAAGCTGATAAGTAAAAGGGAGAAAGACGTGGGGTTGGAAGACATTTACACACACACGCACACTTATTACAACATTTGCCCTCTCGACGGAGGGTCCGAATGAATTTAGCTAACTAGCTACACTAATTAAACTAATTAACTAACTATTCTAAGTTAATTAAGTACAAACCAAATTAATTAATTAAACACTTAACTAATTAATTACAAAATAACTAAGCTAATGAACTAGTTTAGCTAAGCAATTTAAACAAATGGTCTTGGGAAGCGACGGGGCTATGCATGCTCAGTCGGCTTCGCTCGGAAATCCACTACCGTGCCTCAAGATGCCTCTATTTGCACACTTCTATACTTCTGAAAATTATGCCAACTTCCAGAATGTTTTTGACCCACCTTAGGAACATGCTGAGGGATGGTCGGCCAAGAGGGATGGCCATCGGCCAAAGTTGATGGCCATCGGCCACTTCTGATAGCCGATCGGTAGCCTTGGTGGTCGGCCGGTAGCTTTGATAGTCAGTCGGCCACTGCTTCCTGCAATTTCTCCTTTTGCTGCAACAAAGCACAAACAGAGGCATGGCAGTGTATTTGCAAGGAAATGTGTGTGCAACTACACTTCTTATCATGTCTCAAGTTCAAAGGAGTGTAGTGTTCGGCTCTCGAGCCACCAATCACGCATCTCAATGCATGATGGCTAAAGAGTCGAGCTTGCACAATGTTGATGAATGCACAAATAACACATAGGACTCGAGAGGCCTCCACTCTATTATGCATAATCAAGGGGGACGGCGACTAAGAAATGAAGCGCGTTTCATCACTTCAAGTATAAAACGCTCCTCATTTCTCGTGTTTGGATCAACATTCGATCCAAACACAATGTAATGCAACACACATGCAAACAACATGCTATGCAAATCACATGCTAATCTTGACATGTTAAGGTGGTATGCATAAGACTCTTAACATGCAAACAATGGATGCATGTCATGTTTAGGAGCTAAGGCATCAATGCAAGTGAAGTGTATCACATATGAGGCATGTACTACAATACTCAAATGGTCAAACCAACCCCGGATAGAGGTCATGCATACCAAAACAGTGGCTAAAACTCAACAAAACTTAGGCACAAAAAGCAAAGAATGCATGCTTAACTCATGGCTCGCAAGCAAGGCATAAAGGCACAACTCTTAAACGTAATTAAAGAGTGATATGCATGAGAATATGGCAATGCTATATGCTCTGAAATCAAATGTTTAATGATGCCAAATCACACAAATAACACAAACAAGGCATGTTAGGGGGTCTAGAGCATAAGGCTAGTTAAGAGCATCACACAAGAGGCATGCAATACTTAGCACAACTAACCAAACCAGCTCTGGACAGAGCTCAAACATGCCAAGTTAAGGGCCAAGAACATGCTGAAATGGAACCCAAAAGCTTAGACAAGCATGCATGCAAATCGGCTCATGATTAAGGCATAAAACATAACCCTCCAAAGCATTGAAAGAGTGATACACACGAGGGCATGACATTGAAACATGCTCTGAAATCATATATCAAATGATGCTATATCATGTAAATAGCCCAAGCAATGCATGCTAGTGGACCCAAAACACAAAGCTAGTTGAGGGGCTTTACACTATGGCTATATAAAGCAAAGCATACATGATCAAGACCACCCAAATCAGACCTAAAGCATGTGAAATCATGGCAAAAAGCATACTGGAGTGGAGTCAAAATAGGCTAGAATAATGGTCCAAAGCATAGAGCATGTTAGGCTAGCAAGTAGAATTACACTATAAGTGTATGAAGCATTCAAGAGACAACCAAACCAGCCAAAAATAGAGTTATATCAGGTCCAAAAACTCACAAAAACACGCTCAAACTAAGCCTTAAGAGGATAAAAATACATGCTCACTTGGTAGGCCCTCTATGCATACAAACATGACATAAAGAAAGGGGACCACCCCCTCTCATTTTGAGCCTCAAAACCAACTTTCTACCATTGATATTCGTCTGAGTTTCAGTGGTAAAAAGGCCAAACAAAGGTCACAACAAAGGCTAAGAATGGTGGCTCAAGTGGCTTTACAAGCCATAGAGTAAAAGAGGGGAAACATCCCCTAACCAAACAAGACTCAACCCCACATTTCAAAGCCTTAAAAATAGAATTTTAAAGAGGCTAAAACCAGCTTTAAAGTAGCATGCAAAGGTGGTTAAGCTATTAATCAAAACAAAGCTTAAAAGGGGTATATGCTTACCCTTGAAGAACAACAGCAAGCTAGCAACCTCTGAGGCAAAACCAAGCCAAAATCACTCAAATGCAACCTCCAAGAGCCTCAGCTCAAGAGTGAAGGTGTTTGAGTAGGTGTTTGTGTGCAAAAGTGTGAAGAAATGACACTTTTGGTTCAAATATAGTGCAAATATAGAGAGAGATGGAGAAATATAGAGGGAGAAATATGTTTAGCCCTAATGCAATTTTTCTAAACCCCTGAAAGGGGAGAGGAGCCTCTCCTCTTATAGAAATCCAAGTCTCAAGCTTGTTGGACAAACTAGAAGCTTGGTGCAATCCCTCCATACACGTGTATGGAGGATGCATTCTATGCTCACCAGCTGGCACAACTAGCAACAAAATATCTGCAAAAGCAAACAAAAAGGCCTTAGCCAAAAAACATGGCCGACTGGCCATTAAAGGGGCCAACCGGCCATCAGTGATGCCGACCAGCCACCACTTATGGCTGATGGAAAGAGGGCACAGCCGATGGGCATTGGACTTGGCCGATGGATTGTAGGGCTGGCCAGCAGGCCACCCCCTTCCCTCAAAAATAAATCCACAAGCTCTTGGTACACAACCAAGCACAAAACAGACAAGTTGAGAGGCTCCAAGGTAAGGCGTATAGCCGAGACCTTCAGGAACTCAAAACGAACACGAGCATAGATGATCATCGAGCGTTCAAACGATGACGTCCAAGTCTTGAGGACGGTCAAAAATGAGGTGTCTACACATGGCTTCTTTGATAGTGATTGGGGAGGTTCTATTGATGATATGAGAAGTACAATTGGTTTTTGTTTTAGTTTTAGATTAGGCATGTTCTCCTGGTGTTCAAGGAAACAAGAGATTATTGCACAAAGTACTGCTGAAGCTGAATATGTGGCTGCTATAGCAGCCGTAAACCAAGCTATGTGGTTTAGGCAATTGTTAGCAGATCTGCATATGGAATAAGAGGAGTCCACACAAATCTTTGTTGATAACCAAGCTACTATATCTATATCTACAATCTAGTTTTCCATGGGATAACAAAGCATTTTAAGATTAAACTTTACTTTCTTAGGGAAGTACAGAAAGAAGGAGAAGTATTGTTGCTCCATTGCAAAACAGAAAATCAGGTTGCTGATATTCTGACAAAGGCACTTTCTAAAGCTAGGTTTGAATTCCTAAGAGAAAAATTGGAAATGAGCAGCAGCTGATCTAAGGAGGAATGTTGAGAAGATGACTCAGCTACTAACGTGTCATGTTGAGTAGGCTGCTAAGATATTCAAAAATTGCTAAAATAAAGTTACTGGAGTATTTTTGAATAAGTCAAAATGTTTGAAAGCTTCAAAGTAGTTTGTTACTAGAAAATAGGGAACTAAAAGATAAGCTCATGTATTCATGGGCTTGTGATGTTATTTCTTTGCAATTTGTTATGCATTTCTATTATATTTCCCATGTATATAAAACACTTTCTAGTCAATAAAATATTAGGTCATTTGGTAGCTCATTTATGTTCTTATATGTTCTTATTTTGTTACTGTCCTTGTAAAAATAACAACAAAACACACCCCAGTCCTTCTACTTCATTTGAGCAAATCAAAAAGGGGTAAATTCGATGAACATAGCGGCATTGTATTATTAACCTATATTTTACAGTAGGATATTGCTACTTTAACCTACAATACTGCTATCTATCAAATTTTTTGAGCAAAATCCTCTCCTTGGCTCCCTACTTGGTAGGCCATTGGGCTTACTTTTGGGCCCAATTTTGATGATCTGAACCATTCACATTTTAAGATTTGTCATGTATATCATAATTGTAAAAAATTAAGTCAATCAGATATCGAAAACCACATGAACTAAAAGTTTTATTAAACAATAAAACTGTTTATTAAAAGATTTTTAATAAACAATTTTTAGTTCTTCCGATATCCAATCAACTTGATTTTTTATAAGTATGATATACTTGACAAATTCTAAAAAGTGAACGGTTCAGATCATCGAAATTAGGCCCAAAAGTGGGTTCAATGACCCACTAAGTAAGGAGCGAAAAAAAGAATCCGAGGAGAGGATCCTTGCTCGAATTTTTCCCCTCCCTAATACTCGAATGAGGTGGCTTAAGGAGTGTTTGCCCCAGTTTCCCAAAAGTGTGTGTGTTTCATGCTCCCTTAAATTAGAAACCCAATCATCAGTCTCTCTCTCAAACGACACAGTTGCTTCCTCGCTTACCGATTCACTCACTCTTTCTCTCACTGATGCCCATTGACGAATCACCAAAAAACCAGATTTCACTTTCTTTATCCCCTTGATTCGAATCTCTTCTTCTTAGAGGATTTTTTATGCTTGTTGATGAATAAATTGACAAGAGAGGTCAAAAAGTTCTTAGGTCTCACATCAACGATCACCACAAACTGCCACCGATGAACACCATCAATGAACCAACCACACTTAGGTCTCAACGTCACACTTGGGTTTCAGAAATCAGAATGAAGAAGAAACTGTGAGTTTTCAATCTTCTCTTGACAATTATTCACATGGGTTTATGTGCTTGTATATGCTCATACAAGCATATATGTATTTATTGTTGGAACAATTCGTCTTGAATTCTTCAGTTGGTGGTCTTCGGGTCTTCAAAACTTGGCGATGAACTTGTCTATATAGAACAGAAATTTGATGCTTCAAGTTGCGTTACTCAGTCGCTTTCCTAAAGACAATATTTGCACCCACAAAAAGGTGTGCAGGGGGTTACAGCAAATTTGCCTCCAAGATACAATGAAGCTTGATCTAAAGATCAAGTCTATTGGCGTCTGCACTGACAACAATAGATCAGAATACTCTTAATATAATCAAGAAAACTAAGATACTGATAATCAAATTTGCAAAACTTGATTACCAGTAAGAAAAGCAAAAATTGCTTAAAGAAACTCTTGATCGAAAACTCAAAATCAAGCCGGAGGAAGAGAGAGAGAGAGAGAGATAATTACAGGAATGCTTCTGAATTTTGTGGATGGAATGAAATGGTTGATTTCGCAACCTATTTATAGGCCTCGATGCACCTGATTGAATGGTCATGTCCCTTAATCGCATCCGATCAGATCTGACCATTGGATTGACGACCTATGGTGCAAATCATTCTCACATTGAATAAATGCCATGACTAATCACGATCCGGTGCCATCTCATCCGTACGATCAGGCGTATCTCCAATCAATGGCTATGAACAAATCACTCCAATTCGAACATACAACTATTCGATCGGTTGGTTGATTCACCGCCAACGAACTCCACGTCACTGCCACGTGGAGCTAACTGTATTCCACGTCACCCATGCCACGTTGGATCCACGTCATGGCTCCAACCTGTCCGATGCAAATAGGAAAGCGCCCTCATGGCGTCTTGTGCAGGTGCATAGTGCAAAGTGCGCCATTAAACGCCACACAGCCCACGCCACGCACGCATGCACGTGTGCATATGCAGATAGTACTCCATCCTTGCGATGTGAATGCATGTACACTAGCATTCATCCTATAATACCATATTCAATGGAATATTCCATGTAACACTTTATTAAGTGCTTCATATTTTCCTCTCTTTCCAATGTGGGACAAAGCCCCAAACTTATTTCATGTTTTCCAAAGAAAAACATGGAAGGTTTTGAAAACACCCAAAAATAAACTATAAATTTAAAAACCCATTTTGAAAATTCCCCAACATATATGTATAATTTCTATAAGTTATCTGAAAAACATGTTCCCAGGAAGAGGCTGCTCTGATTTTGATTCTTGCACTAAGTTACCAAAACAATTAATACAATATTGCAAACCCAATAAGCCCCTTTTGTAATAATTATTTTGTTAATGCTTGTTGGAATTTATTTGTCTTTGAATCATTTTTCTAAACAACAGATCGAGGAGAGAAAGCATGTTTGCATTTGTGAAACTAAAAAGGCTATAATGAATTTAAATCCCAATTTTGTGAATGTAAAAGTCAAAATAAATTATTCATTTTGATCATGTACTTTAGCATGTTGAAGTTGAAGTTGAATTGCATGAGTCTCAAGATATCAAAGAGTAATTTGAATTGCATGTTGAAGTTGAAGAAAACCATGAGTAATGTACAAGTTTGTTGTTTAAGAGAGGGAATGAGAGAGAATTTTTAGAAAGAATATGTGGGTTTGCTATTTGAGAGAAAAAGCAAGGACAAAGAGAGAGGGAGAGAGAGAGAGAGAGAGACGACTTGTTTGAGAGACAAACACGCGAGTTTTTTTTTTTTGTGTTGGGAGGGTGCCACGTCTTTCAAGCCTTTCGAAGGGAGGATTTTGTGTGGACAAATTATTTTCCTAATAAATAACGCATGTCATTTAAATGGGAATGGCTTCCCTTCAGTCCAATCACGAATTGGAGGGTACTGTTGGGCCCATAGGAGCCTACCACGGGTCCTATTTCGATAATCTGAACTGTTGAATGTGTAGAATTCGTTGAGTGCTATATGCCTGTAAAAATCACGTTGATCGGATATCGATAGTTATGTGATCAAATCAGTTTTGTATAAAAAAAAAATAGATGGTGAAAAATGATTAAGGCCGAAATGTACATCATTGAGGCCATTAATTAGAATCTCTTAACTTCACTTGCTAGTCAAACTGCATATTTTATGTGTGTTGAATGTCAATCAGGTTGTACATCATCGGAGCATAAAATGGGCAAAAAGACAAAATTTGGACAGAGTTGACTTTTTCTGGAAAAGTCAAACTGATGTTTTAAACCTGTTTGGAAGTGAGTAGAAGTATAAAAAGAAAAGGAAAAGGCTTTTTTAGGGTTCTGAAATTGTTTTGACCTAAAGAGAGAGGCTAGGGTTTGGGAAAGAGAAATGAACAAGAAGCTTCAAAGATGTCTCCTATGGTGGTTCCTTCTCCGTCTACCTTCTCCTACTCCTCCATGAGTGGCTAGTCTCCTTTTCTAGGGTTTTGATGAAACCCTAGCCATGTAATTATTTAGCTTTCTTTTTTATTTTAAATTATATAAAGGTTTGAACATTTGTATGGTGATTTAGAAGTTTCGTTTATATAATTTTCATCATTCCTTCGAATATTTGACTTTCTGTGATTGTTAAATGTTATCCATACAATTGTTTTATTTTCCTTCACATTCAAGGTATGGGATGAACCATGCTATGAGGAACGAATCGTATCACTACCCTAGTTTAGAGTGAACGATTTGTATTACTTGAGATGGTTTGTGCTCGTACATTGAATGTGGTAATCTTCTTGTTAAATGTTTTGAGCTTGTAGTTGCGAAGCATTAATCCGTTCAAATCATAGCATAATTGATTTTAATTGGAAACCCTAATTATGTGGTTAGTGGTGAATTCTCTACCCTAGGATTTTTCCCCAATTCAGTAAACCCAATTTCAATTGTTATTGATAATTTAATTCCTTAGTTTATTTTATTTGTTATTAAATTAGGTTATGAACTATCAATCTTTTTATCAAAATTAATTTAGGAATTTAACAATTAAATTAGATTAATTTCACAATAGTCCCTGTGGATCGATACCTGGACTTGCCATTATTCTAAAAGAATTTGGTATAGTTTAGTGATTAATTTTGGTGTGTTCAACGACCCATCAAATTTTGGCGCCGTTGCCGGGGACTTCTGGCGAAATTAGTTAATTTAAAGTTACATTCTTATTTTAATTTTTAGTTTAGGATTTTATGCTTTTGGTGTTACTAAGTATGCAAAGCGTTTGAAATTGGAGCTATCATTGAAGTGCAAGCAGAGTGCAGCCGAGCTTAAAAAAAAAAAAAAACCGCAGCACTAAAGTGAGTAAACAGAAGCAAACACTCACAAGCAAAGCACCAAAGTGCTAAAACGAAAGTCAAAGCTCAATTGGGGGTTGGAGACAACGTCTACACGTCAAGCATCCGCAAGACGAGTAAAGTGTTTTCGTTAAACCACTGTGAGTATTTCTTCCTTTGGTATTTTGCTTTCATACTTAGTGCACAGAGTCGGAACTTGTTGTGTGTGTTTTGGTAGTGTATGCATGGGCGTCATTCTTGTCGCCCTGAATTGTGGAGTTTGGACCTTGAACTAGAAAGGACCCTTAGGAGACTTAGGGCTTCTGCCCGTGTTCCCAGGCTTGAGTATTCATATTCATACATTGAGCCATTAGAGATGGCAGATCCTAATGTCCCAAATGTGCCTAACCGGATCCTTAAGGATTATTTTACACCCACTGCATATACATCACCATCATGCATCCAATTGCCCAACACCACTGCTGCTCATTATGAGATTAAGTCCAGCACCATACAAATGCTCCTTAAGGATTATTTTACACCCACTGCATATACATCACCATCATGCATCCAATTGCCCAACACCACTGCTGCTCATTATGAGATTAAGTCCAGCACCATACAAATGCTCCCATCATTCCATGGACTAACTCATGATGACCCTTATAAGCATTTGAATGAATTTCTGAAAATTTGCTCGACAGTGAGGATCCAAAATTTCACAAATGAGGCCTTAATGTTGCGATTGTTTCCATTCTCGTTAAAGGATAAAGCCAAACATTGGCTAAATTCTTTACCTGCTAATTCAATCACAACTTGGGACCAATTACAGCAACGGTTCTTGGAGAAGTACTTTTCTATAGGTAAAACCAATCAACTTAGGCGAGCCATCACAAACTTTGCTCAAATGGATGGCGAGCAATTCCATGAGACATGGGAAAGACTTAGAGACCTTCTCCAACAGTGTCCCCACCACCAAGTGCCTGATTGGCAACTTGTTCAAACATTCTATTATGGCTTAACTGAGCCACACCGCCAAATGGTGGATTCGTCCTATGGTGGGACATTTATGTCTAAAAATGATGCCGAGGCATGGCAATTGTTTGAGAACTTAAGTGATAATTCCCTTCACCATGCCTCCGCAGCCTGGGAAGTCCGGCAACCCGTAGTTGGAGCCCCGAAAAGAGAGGGAATTTATGAGGTCGGGCAAAACTTAGAGTTAGCCCAACAAGTAGAGGCACTATCCTGCAAGATAAACCACTTATTAGCTACGGGACATGCCCCTACCCAGCAAGATCAGCCTCAATTCCGTGAGGCATGTGTTATATGTGTGAGCCCTGCTCATGACTTGAGTGAGTGCCCTTCGGCATCACAATTTCCAGAGTCAGTCCAAGAGCATGTGAATGTGGCTCAAGGATTCTCCAACCCGGGTAATGACCCATACTTCAACACATATAATCCGGGATGAAGAAATCACCATAATTTCTCATGGAGACCTCCTTCACAAGGCACTTCTTACAATCCTCCACCACCAAGGCAGAATTTCAATAATTTTGCCAACCAATCATCTTACCAACCACCGCAACTTTATCGACCCCCATAACCATATCGGCAACCACAACCCCCGCCTGTTCCTCAAGGCAACTCTACCTTTGAGACTCAGGTATTGAAAGTTCTCTCAGAACTTAAGGGGCTAGCACCAATAGTTCACTCCCACACTCACTCTATTGCCAAGATAGAGATCCAATTGGGTCAAATGGCTAACAACATGAATTGGAGAGAAGAGGGAAAATTACCAAGTCAAACTATGGCCAACCCTAAGAGACAATACGGGGCAGAGAGTTCGAGTGGGAATGGTAAGCAACATGAGCAAGTGCAGACGGTGGTTGCTCTGAGAAGTGGTAGGGAGTTAGAGCCTCAGTCAGTTACGTCTGATGCAACTAGAGTTAAGAAGGATGACCACGGGAGTACACCTAATGAGAGCAAGGGTAAGGGGGAAACACTTAAGAGGGATGACTTAGTCCCTAGCACTCCATATGTGCCTAAGACACCCTTTCCCTAATGCCTTGATACACCGTCCCCTTTTAATAAGAAGGCGGCATCTATGGAGGCAATGATGGATGTCTTTAAACAAGTAAAAATCAACCTTCCCCTGTTGGAGGCGATTAAGCAAGTAACATCATATGCCAAATTTCTAAAGGACCTTTGTACGCAAAAGCGTAAATCTAGGACACATGTGTCCCAAAAGGTCCTACTCACGGAGCAAGTAAGCTCTATCTTGTTGAATGACACACCTCCTAAGCTTAAGGACCCGAGTGCCCCAACCATTGCATGCATTATAGGGGACCATTTCATTGATAGGGCCTTATTGGATTTAGGAGCTAGTGTCAATTTATTACTGTACTCTGTGTACGAGAAATTTGGGCTTGGCGAGTTGAAGCCCACTACTGTCACTCTTCAATTGGCTGACCAGTCCCTCAGAGTGCCACGTGGCATGATTGAAGATGTACTAGTTAAGGTTGATAGGTTCTACTTCCTTGTTGACTTTTTGGTGTTAGATATGGAACTGGTAGCCAGTTCTAAGAAACAAATCCCGGTGATCTTAGGTCGACCTTTCTTAGCTACGGCCAATGCATGCATCAATTGTCGGACCGGGGTTATGGAAGTTTCATTTGGCAACATGCAAGTGAAACTTAATGTTTTCCAAGCATCCTAACAAACTCATGAGAGAGAGGAGTGCTTATTAGTGGATGTTGTGGATGAGATTGTGGAGGAGGCTTTGCCCTCCATTCTTGTAGAGGACCCTTTAGAGGCTTGTCTAGCTCATTTTGGGTTTGAAAATTTTGATATTGATGGGTCAGTTAAGGAGGTTTTGAAATTGTTGGATACGAGTATCATATACCCCACCTCAGATAGCAAGTGGGTTAGTCTCACACAAGTGGTGCCCAAGAAATCAGGTATCACTGTTGTTGAGAACGAGGGAGGAGAGTTAGTCCCCACACAAACCACTATTGGGTGGCGAGTGTACATTGATTATAGGAGACTAAATTCCTCGACTAGGAAGGATCATTTTCCTTTACCTAGGGGTTTGATAGACCCATTTTACTATGATTGATAAATTGATTCTTTATTCTCTTTTCTTTCCTTTCTATGCTATTCTGTTTTTCTTTGTTCTCGTTGTGCTTTATTTGCGTCTAGGAGACTTTAAATCCTCTAAAGCTGTAATTCTTTTGGTGTTAGCCGTGCCCGAACGGCATCTAACGGTCTGGTATAGCCACCTAACCGTGTTTGTAGTGAGTTTCTAAGAGACCAACTGAGACGGTAGAAACTAGAGTTCGAATGGCAAAACCTAGAACACAAAGGTTTGGGATTTCCGAGACTAGAGTCTGGTTTAAATACCCAGGGGTGTGGAGATTGCTTCAAAACTACCTTGGCTTGAACTCTGTATGGCAACCCCATAGGTTGAGGTAGCTTTATGCGCCTCGATTCTGGATACCGAATCAACCTAGTCTGTCACCTTGTTGGAGAATAGGGAAAGTTACAAACACAGTTAGGGAGAAAAGTAGTACCCGTGGTTTTCGCGTGAAGATTATACCTTTAGTGGGCATTTCGTTATTTTCTTATGTGCTATATTTATTTCGGATGTCAATTGAAGGTAGAAATGCGTAGTTTTAATTTAAAAAAATAAAATCAAATAAGGGGGGTTATACTTGTTCATTTTAACATTAAAAAAAAAAAAAAAAATTTGTTTTGTACTTGTAAAAAAAAAAGAAAAAAAAAAAAAGAACATGTTTTCATGTTTATTTTCTTTATTTAAAAAAAAAAATTTATTGTTATACTTGTTCAATTGTAAGTTAAAAAAAAAAAAAAAAAAACAAAAAAAAAAAAAAAAAAACATGTTCAATTGTTATACATGTTCAATTCACATGATCAATTGTGAATTTGAAAGAATTTGCACACTGAATTAATCGTAGGTGCGCGCGGAGGTGCACCTCTCACGCCGCACGTGTGGGACGCTGAAAATTAAAAAAAAAAAAAAAAAAAATCAGAGGAGGAGAATCGCCGCACGTGCGGCCTGGGCCCCGCACGTACGGGACATTTGTGAGCTTGGGCGTTGCACTCTGCTATTAAAGCAGGTGTGCGCCATGTGCGGCCAAATCTTTTTTTTTTATTTTTTTTTATTTTTAAATTAAAAAAAAACAAATGTTAGGTTTTGTTTTATTTATTTTATTTTAATTTATTTAAGTAAATAAATACATAAATAAATTTTAAAACTAAATAAATAATTATACAATTATTTTATTTATAATTTTTTATTAAAATTTTTTTTGAATTTTATTTATTTTATTTTTAATTTTCTATTCTCTATTTTGCAAAAAAAAAAAAAAAAAACCTGCAGAAATCATGGTGCTAAGATTAATCTTAATTTAGTTTTTTTTTTTTTTTTTAATTTGCTATATTTGTTTAGTTTAAATTGCTTCGTAATGATTCTGGTTAGTTTAATTAGTTAGTAGATTTTGGTTTTATTTTTATTCTTATTATACTTGTGTAGTTAGTGATGTTATTTTTATTTTTCTTCTATACTATAATTGTTCATTTAATTAATAAGTAGTTTAGTTTTTTATTTTATTTTATTTTATTTTCTTCTCTTCTATTAATCAAAAAAAAAAAAAAAAGGTTAGTTTAGGTTATTGTATTCCATACTTTAGGCTCTTTTGTAGTTTAGTTATTTTATAGTTTAGTTTAGTTTATTTATTTTATAATTTAGTTAATTTAATTTAATGTCATTTTTATTCATTTATTTAACTCTTTCTTTTCTTCAAAAAAAAAAAAAAGAAAGTGTGTGAAGTGTGTATATGTTACTTTCTGTCTACCTGGATGTGTACTTACAATTCTGATAATATTCTCTCATTTCTCTTTACTTTTCCATTGAGGACAATGTCATATTCAAGTTGGGGGATGAGGGTTATATTTTCTTTTGTGCATTCCTATTTGGCTCATAATTCATGCTTATACCTGTTTCACTTGATTGCATTACTTCACCTAATGTGACTTTTTGCTAGTAGGGTAATGATATTTGCATATGTTATTTGGAGATCATAGTAGACTTGTATGAAAAGGGTTTATTGGGTAGATACTTGCATGAGATGTTTGCACGAGGAGAATTGTTTGTGTTTGTGATTTTAGTACACTTGTCATGAGTATGCCTTAATTCACATGAACACACTATCATAGCGGTGATCTTTTTATTATAATCCCTGGTGTACATCATTGATAATAGCTAGAGTTGCAGAAAAAAATAAATGAGGAGCCAAAATTCTTAAAAAAAAAAAAAAAAAAAGCTTGACTTGTTTGGGTTTGTAGCCTTTTTAACTCGAGTTATTAAGCCCGTAGGGGTGTCTTTACACCTAATGCCCTAAAACCGTCTGGTTTGGGAGTCATTGGCCCAAAACTTGCTACATGGGTTAATTAGAAAGCTTAAGGGACTTGGACATTGCACAGTTAAGGAAAAATAAGAAGAATGACTTGTTCGGATTCGTAGCCTTTTCAACTCGAGTTATTAAGTCCGTAAGGGTGTCTTTACACCTAGTGCCCTAAAATCGTCTGGTTTGGAAGTCATTGGCCCAATGCTTGTTACATGGGTTGATTAGAAAGCTTAATGGATCAGGACATTGCACAGTCATTTTAAAAATAAAAATAAAAACTTTTGAAAATCTTAGCTGCAATAGGTTAGTTTTTTTGTATATGTTGGGTGTTATTGTGAGTTACACTGGGCTATTATAGTGGATAGTTAACTAATATAGAGATTGCACGTTACACCAAGGGTACTCATGACTTGTTTACTAGCATGCACAAGTACAGGGGACTTTACTTTTGTATTAACTGAATTGTGGTTTTGACTCAATAGGTTCCTTCATGCTTGTCCACTGTGCCTTTAATGACTCATGATGTCTCAATATCACACTATAGTGGCACATAAGTTGATTGTTAAGTGGAGTAGTGTAGTCATTTGTTGTTGAGTATATATGAATATGTTAATGTTTGTGGGTATTATTTCTGGAAACCCTCACGAGACTTTACTCGTCCACTTGGGGTAACCTTGTGGTTTAAAGGCTTGTTGCATATGCTAAATGTAACCGTTTTTCCCACGAAAGAGGAAATAAATAGATTTTGTTTAATTTAAATTTATTTTATTTTATTTTACTTGCTTGAGGACTAGCAAGTAGTAAGTTGGAGGATGTGATTAAGGCCGAAATGTACATCATTGAGGCCTTTAATTAGAATCTCTTAACTTCACTTGCTGGTCAAACTGCATATTTTATGTATGTTGAATGTCAATCAGGTTGTACATCGTCGGAGCATAAAATGGGCAAAAAGACAAAATTTGGACAGAGTTGACTTTTTCTGGAAAAGTCAAATTGATGTTTTAAACCTGTTTGAAAGTGAGTAAAAGTATAAAAAGAAAAGGAAAAGGCTTTTTTAGGGTTCTGAAATTGTTTGGACCTAAAGAGAGAGGCTAGGGTTTGGAAAAGAAAGGGAAAACAAAAGCTCCAAGATGTCTCCCATGGCGGTTCCTTCTTCATCTTCTTCCTTCCACTCCTCCATGAGTAGCTAGTTGTCTTTTCTAGGGTTTTGATGAAACCCTAGCCATGTAATTATGTAGTTTTCTTTTTGATTTTAAATTATGTAAAGGTTTGAACATTTCTATAGTGATTTAGAAGTTTCGTTTATATAATTTTCATCATTCTTTCGAATATTTGACTTTTTGTGATTGTTGAATGTTATCCATACAATTGTTTTCTTTTCCTTCACATTCAAGGTATGGGACGAACCATACTACGAGGAACGAATCGTATCACTACCCTAGTTTAGAGTGAACGATTCGTATTACTTGAGATGGTTCGTGCTCGTACATTGAATGTGATAATCTTCTTGTTAAATGTTTTGAGCTTGTAGTTGCGAAGCATTAATCCGTTCAAACCATAGCATAATTGATTTCAATTGGAAACCCTAATTATGTGGTTAGAGGTGAATTCTCTACCCTAGGATTTTTCCCCAATTCAGTAAACCCAATCTCAATTGTTATTGATAATTTAATTCCTTAGTTTATTTTATTTGTTATTAAATTAGGTTATGAACTATTAATCTTTTTATCAAAATTAATTTAGGAATTTAACAATTAAATTAGATTAATTTCACAATAGTCCATGTGGATTGATACCTGGACTTGCCATTATTCTAAAAGAATTTGGTATAGTTTAGTGATTAATTTTGGTGTGTTCAATGACCCATCAAAAAATAAACAACTTATAAAAATATGATTTTATCACATAGCTATTGGTATCCGATCAACGTGATTTTGCACAAGCTTATAGTACTTGACGAGTTCTACACATTGAACAGTTCGGATTATCAAAACGGGACCTGTGGTGGGCCGCTACGGGCCCAACAAAAACCTCTAGTCTGATCATAGATTGGAGGGAAGCCATTCCGTATTTAATTTACTTTTAATTTTTTTTGGTAATGGTTAAAATAAATTATGTAATTTAGTCAAGTTTTTTGATTCCTCGATAAAAATAATATAAGAACGAATTTTATTTATTTATTTTCAGACTAAACATAGGCTATTTTTAATTTTTTTGAAGATCCCTGATATTAAAATTGTATAAGATAAATGACATATAATATTTTTATATTAATTGGGGTTCATCAACATTTTTACAGAGAAAATTCGACATAGAGAAATTTCATCTTAACACAGAGAAATTTCAATTTTCATATTGAAAGATGTTAACTAATAAAAAATATATATATTGAACCTCTCATATTACCTAAAATTGAAGAAAGATGTTTAACTAATATTGTATTTTTTTAATTTATTATTAAGAAATAAGTTGTGTTCTTTACTTTTTAGTTTTTGATTTGTTAGACAAAAATAAACTAATTTGGAGTTTCTCCAATTGCATGATCAAAGGCTTAACCATCCCCCCCCCCCCCAAAAAAAAAAAATAAATAAATAAATAAATAAATTTAATGGCTAGTTAATTCTTGTGCTATATTCTATTGTTGAACTTTGTATTAAATTCGACACAAGATTTAGCTATAGCTAAAATTTGACAAATTTTATTTTAAATTTCTACATCTCTTATAATAAGACCCACATATAATATTTTATGAGAAAAATAGAAAAATAACATTTGTACAATTGAAATATTACTAAAATATACCAACATATTAAAAATAAAAAATATATATAAACTCAAAAATTATTTGTGAAAACTTCGAAAGAAAAAATGTTTATTTTCACTCATTGATCATTTTTGCTTATAAAAAATGACTCTTTAGTTGGTGTCGATATTTCACTCCAAAAGAAAAAAGAAAATGGTAAATGTGCAATTTTCTCTCTAGTATTTTTATGATCAATTGAAGTTACTTTTTTTAAATCATATAATTCAATATCGTTATCAATTTACTAATTTCATACAGGAATAGCAACCAAAAGGTGCTTTGCAACTATTAACCGACCATATTACAATCAAGCAAAAAACAAAAAAATTTGATTGTTATTTTCTCTAGAATATTTACTCTTTCACTGTTCTGATTGGCAGCCACAATTACTTGTGGCTTCACGGAAAATTATTTAATATTTTTTTGAATATTACGTGTTTGTACTTCTTAATTAATTATTATTTAATATGTTCTCTTATATTCTTTAATCACTCAACATAATAACTCACCTATTCATATTCTCCCCAAATCATAATATTATAGAAAATCACGTGTTCATATTATGAAATTACTGAATAATTACTCGTGGGAGAAATGTGAAAAAAATAAGCAAGGACTTCGGCCATATTTTATAATAACTTTTTAATTTTTTTTTAAAATGTTAAAATTATTAATGTTAGAAAATATGTGTAAAGTGCATTAAAATATATAAAAATATATTGAGATTATAAATATTTTGATATTATGTGATTTTTATTGAAAACTTTTAAGGTTGCCGTTAGTAAGACTAACAAAAAATTATCATTTGATGGTATCATTCGCTTAAAAACTATTGCCAAACTAGACCTATATCTACGCGCTCTCTCTCCCTCTCTTCTATTTAAGTGACTTTTTTTTTCTTCTTCTATTAATTTTGAGAGTAATTAATTTTTTCCCCCTAATTCTAAATATATAGATGATAAGATTAATTTTCAACGGTTATAAACATTGACAAGGCTTTGCCTCTAGATTTTTTTTCATACTGTCAAACTCCATTTTCAATGAATAATTTTTTTTTAAAAAAAAAAGGCATGGCAAAACTGTTGCCAAAGACAACTCAAGGAAAAAGATTTGTGACTCGAAATCCTTGGCCCCGAATGTCCCTAATGCCCAAAACGACGTCAGGGTTTTTTTTTTTTCTTTTTTTTCTGCCATTTTTTCGCCATTTTCGTTCGACTCAAGCAGAGGAAGAGGGAGAGGGAGAGGGAGAGAGAGAGGGAGAGGGAGCGGTCGTTGGTCTGCTTGTCGCCGTCGCCTCGCTGCTTTGCCGTCGCCGTCGCTGCCCTGATCGTGGCCTCCGCCCCTCGTCAGCTCTACCTCACTCGTTGCCTCCGCCGCCTCCGCCCCCTCCTCATCCATTTAGGCCCCCTCCAGTCCTTCACTCCCCCTCCCCCTCCCCCTCCCCCTCCTTCGTCTTCTTTCTTCGTCTGCAGAAAATATATATATATATATATATCTAAAACGACGCCGTTTTATAAATTAGGGGCATTCGGGGCCCCTAATTTCGAGCCACCAATCGCGACTCGACAACTCAATAACGTGTCAGCTTTAGAAGGTTTGGATGAAGGGATTTTTAAGCTGTCAATTTTGACCGGTGAGATGCGACGTGACAATTGATATTTCAGGTGAGCTACTTTCCGTGCTCTCTCTCTTTCTCTCTTCTACTTTGTATATTTTTTTCAATTTTAACTATCAATCACAATTGAGATCTCGAATTTGAGCTCTCCCGAATGTCCCGAATTCCTTTTTTTTTTTTTTTTCAGAGCAGAAGAAGGAAGAAGAGAGAGGAGGAGGAGGAGGAGGAGGAGTGGACTGGAGGGGGGCCATACTAGTGGGAGGAGACGGAGGCGGAGGCGTAGATGGGGCCGGAGGCGACGGCAGTGGTACTGCGACGATCGACGGTGGTGAGCAGACGACTCTCCTCCTCTCTCCCTCTCCTTCTTTCTCTCCCTCTCCCTCTCCCTCTACTCAATCGACTGCGTAAAGAAGAAGAAGGGAAAAAAAAATAGAATGCCCAAAACGACGTCGTTTTGGGCATTCGGGGGAAAGAAATTCGAGGCACAAATCTTTTTCCTTTAAATATATATTGCCAATTTTGACATAACACAAGTGTTGGCAAAAGTAGCTCTACAAAACGTTAGTTTTAGAATGTTTGGATGAAGAGGTTTGAAGCTATCAATTCTTACCATTGAGATGTCACATTGGAATTGGCATTTTGAGTGAGCTACTCTAAGTATACTCTCTCTCTCTCTCTCTCTCTCTCTCTCTCTCTCTCTCTCTCTTCTTTTTAATATTTTTTAAATTATAATTTGAAATATATATTGTTAATTTTGACATGACGAAGCTATTGACAAAGATAACTCGACAACACGTCAACTTTAGAAGATTTGAATGAAGGGGTTCAAGTTATCAATTTTGACCATTGAGATGCCACATTGAAATTGGCATTTCGGGCAAGTTGTTCTATGTGCACTCTCTTTCTCTTCCACCTTAGTGTTTTTTCCCTTCTCAATTTAGAATATATATTGCCCATTTTGGCATGGCAAAGCTATTGTCAAAGACAATTCAATAACATTTTAACTTTAGAAGGTTTGGATGAAGTGGCTTTAGGCTATCAATTTCGACTGTTGAGATACCATGTCAGAATTGACATTTTGGGTGAGTTGCTCTACGTGCACTTGTTGTTCATATTTATGAAATTAAAGAAATAGATTTATGAAGAAATCAAATTATATACCAAGAACATATGTTGATAATTACAACTAAATTTCAATAGAAATACACAAAACAATAAAAGGGTAAAGAGACAAAATCGAAACCTGCACGGGAGCAGTTTCTTTAAAACAGATTTCGCCGCCTCACGGGTCGAGTGCTTGAGGAATCCCGGCGTCTGTCTCCCAGGATACAACGGTCAAAACCAGCTACGGCAGAAGCACTTTCTGTCTAACTTAGCGAACAAAAACAGTGGCAGTACTCTCTCACTGTAGAAATTTCTAGCAAACTAACTAAAAAAAATGGAAGAAACAATTTCTGTGTTTGAGACTTGACAGGAGGGTCTCAAATTATCCATGTATAGGGGAGGGAGGAAAGCCTCCAGCCTTTATGGCTGGTCACTAATGTACCATTAACCTCTGCAATAAAGGCAGGAGTTACAAACCCCATTAATGCAGGAGTTACACTCCATTACCTCTTTCATGAAGCTAACTTCATGAGGCAATTTCTCATTCAAATCTCAATGGTTTTTGGCCATTCTATTTGTGGTGTAAAGATCTTATTGCAAAATATCTAGACCCACTTGGACCCAACTCAATAGATGATTGGGACTCACTTTAATATTTAATTAAAGTCACCTCAATAGATGGTTGGGACCCACTTAAATACTTAAATAAAGTCACCAAAAAACTATTTTTTTCCAACAATTCCCCACATGAATAAAAATTGACCGAATGACTCAACAAATGGACACCGTTCAACAATAATGACTCGAAGAGAGAATACAACGAACTAACCCCGACATCAGAGAAGGTAGCTTTTGGCTTTGAACCTCTCCCAGTGAAAACCTATCGAGTTTACTGGTTGATCAGTGAATATGACATCTTGAACTGCTCTACCGTTTATGTAAACTGAGACAATAGATCTCACACGGGAATTACTCCTACCACCATTTTGTTCTCACTGGTGTGCCCTGTATGGCCCTGGACACTAGCCTGGTTCAGCGAATGGTTTCAAAGAATCTTGGCCTGCCCAATTCTTCTAGAAGCGGCCCCACTTCACACTCACATAGGTGACTCTACTTGAGTATCCTGCTATACTCAGCTCAACAATTTAACACACTAGAGTCATTAAAAGCTTAGCTTAACCTCTACACTTGTAGGTATCACTGATAGAAGGAATGGCTGGAGATTTAACCTCCTCAATGACATACCACCGTTACACGCAATTAGGTTGTCCCATTGAACCTAAATCTTGGGATCTCCAGTCAACTAGGTTGGGTTTCCATTCCAATAACTTCCAAAGGCCTCAACCCCATTCCTTTTGATGACGTTTCGACTAACACTCGATTTAACCCTTTGGTTAGCAGATTCGCAATGTTGTCCTTAGACTTTACAAAGTCTAAAGAGACAACTCCATTCGAGAGTAGTTGTCGTATGGAATTATGTCTATGACGGATATGTCTAGACTTTCCATTATACATATTACTCTGTGCCCTACCAAGTGCAGATTGACTATCACAATGAATACAAATAGCAGGCACAAGTTTAGACCAACGTGGAATATCTTCAAGGAAATGGCAAAGCCATTCAGCTTCTTCCGTTGCTTTATCCAAAGCAATAAACTCTGATTCTATCGTTGATCTAGATATACACGTTTGCTTGGAAGATTTCCAAGATACGACTGCCCCACCAAGAGTGAACACAAATCCACTAGTGGACTTTGAGTTCTTTATATCTAATATCCAATTCGCGTCACTATAGCATTTTAGCACCACTGGATATCGAGTATAATGCAGCCCATAATCCCAAGTGTAGCGTAAATACCTTAACACCCGCACAATGCCCTTCCAATGAGAAGCATCTGGATTACTTGTGTATCTACTAAGCCTGCTAACCGAGTAAGTTATATCTGGCCTAGTACAACTCATCAGATACATCAAACTACTAATAACCCTAGAATTTTCTAGATGAGAGACACTCTCATCATTATTCTTGGTCAAGTGCAGACTGACGTTTACCGGTGTCCTAGACACACTTGTATCTGATTTACCAAATTTCTCAAGTATCTTTTCAACATAGTGAGACTGAGAAAGTACAATTCCACTAGATGTTCTGGTAATTTTAATACCTAGAATAACATTTGCAAGGCCCATATCTTTCATGTCAAACTTAGAATTTAACAACTTCTTAGTAGTTTTGATCATTTCATTGTTACTATCTATAATGAGCATATCATCAACATATAGACACACAATGACATAACCTCTATCAGTGTCTTTAACATAAACACACATGTCACATTCGTTGATTCTAAACCCACTTGACAACATTACGTTGTCAAACTTCTCATGCCATTGTTTAGGCGCTTGCTTCAAACCATACAAAGATTTGACAAGCTTACGGACTTTCTTACTTTGTCCTGGAGTTGAAAACCCCTCAGGTTGCTCCATGTAGATTTCTTCATTCAAATCTCTATTTAAGAAAGCTGTCTTTACATCCATCTAATGTATCTCCAGATTACGCAAAGCTACTAAAGCAATCACCATGCGAATGGATGTTATCCTAGTAACAGGTGAGTACGCATCAAAGTAATCCAGGCCTTCTCCTTGACTATACCCTTTGATAACGAGCCTCGCCTTATACTTTTCAATTGACCCATCGGCCTTCATCTTTCTTTTAAAAATCCATTTTCATCCTAAAGGCTTACAACCTGGACGTAAATCTACCAACACCCAGGTGTGATTTTTTAAGATGGAGTCAATCTTACTTTTGATCGCTTCTTTTCATCAAGGACTCTCAGGAGAAGTCATAGCTTTGTGGAAAGTTTGAGGTTCTCCCTCTAACATATAAGTTAAGAAGTCTAGGCCAAAAAACTTTGTAGTCCTTGCCATCTTACTCTTTCTTAGCTCATCTACATCTTCAGCTTGATCATCAACTTGATCACGCAAGTGATCATTTGTTTGATTAGCTATGTGATCATTGTCACCTTCAACCTCTTTCATAGAACTCGGAATACAATTTCAAAGAAAGATACATTTCTTGATACCATGATAGTATTCTTGTGTATATCTGGAATAACAGATTGAACCACAAGAAATCGATATACACTGCTATATTGTGCACAACCGTTGAATACACAGTCAACGGATTTTTAGGCTTATCCTAACCCTCTTGGGTTTAGGTATTCCCACCTTTTGCATGACACCCCCACATTTGTAAGAATTTATAAGAAGGCTTAACGCCTTTCCATAACTCATACGGGATCATGTCCACTTCGCTTCAACACAAGTTTTACACTTGTGTTTCGTCAAAACGACCTTGTCGGACTCAAAAACCAAGCGAAAGTCCGGAACATACAGGACTTTGTTCAAGTGGGGCTTCTCCCTTATTCTAGAAAATTGTCCATGCTCAATGACATTGGCAATCACTGAAGAGGTACTCCCTCCTTTCTTTCTATTATCCTCCTCAATCCGAAGTCGGATAATTAAGTCTTCTTTGTAGAATTTATACAAAGTCTTAAACAAATCCTTGTGTCACAATGATTATGAAACTCTTAAAATCATATCACAGTAAATACATTCCCAGAATGTCATCAACCAAATTAGGCACCCAAATATATTTGGTCTAACCTATCACTCTGAAGCCAATCACCTTGCTTGGTTTCCAGTTTTCCAAAACACTTTTCAGAAAATTCTACTTTCTTATTTTCCGTGTTTTTTTGTTTTTATTGAATTTTTTTAATATTTTAAGCATTTTTTTTTTACTTTTTAGACACACCTAACATAAATACACCTAAAAAGTAAAAAAATTGTAAAAAAAATCTTTTAAAAATTCACTAAATACCAAAAATACAAAAAAAATACAAGAATTCAGTACATTTTTTTGTATTTTTATGTATTTATTAATTTTTAAAAATATTTTGTCATGAATTTTTTACTTTTTAGATACATCTAAGTAAGGTGCATCTAAAAAATTAAAAAAAAATGTTTAAAATTTTAAAAATATTCACTAAAAAAAAAAAAAAAAAAAAACTAAAAAACTAAAAAAGTCAATTTTCAAAAAACTTAATCCAGAAAACTCAAACCAAACACAACTAATAGTCTTACTATTAGGAAACACAAATCCAGTGTTCAATAGTCTACTATTCGGAACTTCATAATCTGACCAGTAATCTTATCACTAGGAATCACTAACTTCTCAGCATGTGATCAGTAGACTTTCTACTACTATTAATCACAATGTCTTAACCTGTGAGCAGTAGTCACTTTACTACTAGAAATCACAACGTTCTGACATAGGATCAAATTACTAGAAATTATCATGTCTTGACATATGACCAGTAGCCTCTCCACTACTAGGAACCATGATGTCTTGACATGTGATCAGTAATCTGTTCACTACTAGGAACCACAACCTCATAACTATGTAACCAGTGGTCTAACACCTCTTAAGAACCACCAGTTTTCTATCTCTGTGATTAGTGATCTTGTACTCACTAGGAGCCACCAATTTAATAATATATTTGGAATTTAAAAATTCAAAAATATATTCACCCACCCTAACGGGTTGTCTCATCTTTAATTTCAAGCAAAGTCACATAGCAATTATAAATGCTATAAATAACACAAGGATACCATACAATTGCCTCTGATCAAATCAGAGAAATTATCATGCAATCTTATGATTTTCTTTAATAATACTTGATCTCTCAAGATCTTCCTTTGAGAATCTCGCGAGGCTAAGGTTGTCAGGTGGAACAACATTTCTTTTAGTCACATTTTGAAGCCATTTCTGAAGTATCACAACAGAATTTCACTTCTGTGATTCCAGAAATTAAACTTAACCCTTAGAAAATCCCTCAAATAGAAATTTAATTAAAAACTAGTTTCACCATTTAATCTAGAATCGAACATGGTCAGGAATGTTCCTAGGAAGACTGGAGGGATCACATCGGTCCCACTTAAAACCCAGTTAATCTTTTGACAAAACATCCAAGAGCATGTTGACTCCTAGTCCATGGGAAACAACTTTAAAATTAAGATTTCCAGGGGATAAACCAGGTTATAACAAACCAATTTCCAAGCAAATAAAATTTGCTTCTAGAATTACACCACTCATAAAAGTTAACCGGTACTCCCGAAACTGAGCCTATGAAAGTTAACCGGTACTCCCGGAACTGAGCCCATGATTTCTGAATAAAAATCAGAGATATTTTAGCTAATGCTAAAATTTGGTTTCTTTTTTCAAACCAAAATACTTTGGAAATAATCAGATTATAACCAAAGACTTTCTCCAAACTTGGTTTTCCAACACTTTGGGAATAAAATGATTAAACTCAAAGACTTCCTCAAACCCCAAAGGTTTGAAACCAAATTCGTCTTAGTTGTCATTTCTGAACAAATAAGAACTACTCTTTAGCTAAGGCTAAACACTTTGGTTTCTATTCCAGAAAACCAAACCAAGTTCCAAACTTACAAGCAATTTAAAAATTACTACAATCAAATACATGCATATAAAATGCTTCTAATAATACAAGCAAATAAAACTTACTACTACAAATTGGTAAATAAACCAACTAAATCTCAAGTAAAAAATTTCCTTCAAATATAAAGGAAAAATAAACCAATCCAATTGAGGATTATAAGTAGTCCATAAAATTTCTTTCCACGCTTAGGTATGCCTACAAAGAAAGTTAGTAGCAAACGACAACATAATATAAAGCAACTAATCTAAAGCAGTTGTACATAAAATCAAATATTATTTAACCTTCTAGCAAATCATAGAATAGCAAAATAACTAAGGAATTAAGATATTATACAAGTTACAAAACCTTATAACTTCTACATTAAATTAAAAATTAATTGCCATAAATTTTATAAGAATTTAATTCACAATAACCATGTAAATAAATATAGGCAAGTTACACAAATTTTATAACTCAAAAGAACTACATTTAATTCAAACTTTAATTCATCCAATTAACTCACACACTATTCATGGAAATAAAACCACATATTACAAATCTTAAAATTTTATATAAGAATTATTAAATAATAAACATGGAAATAACTTATGTGTATAACTCTAGAAAAAAAAAAGCAATTTCACATGCAAATTAGATAGTAAAGCTAGAAGCATGCAAAACCAAAATATACATATGCAACATTAGTCAAATAGGGTGAAACCAAATAAGTAGCATGCAGTTTGTGTAAACAATTTGAATTGTTTATATCTAATAAACTAATAACCAAGCACTTCAAGTATATAACCATTTAACAATTAACATGCAAACAATTCTAAAGATTAAATCATGTAATCTAGTCTAGAAAATAATAAGCATGTAACAAATTAAAACCTAGAATAGAATTAGCATATCAAAATTGCAACATCCATAAATTATATTTTATAATCTAAAAATTCATGCAAATCATAGTAGGGGAATGATGAACCATACGCATAGAATATGATCATACTAATACAATTAAGTATGCAAATTATGATAGAGCATTCTAATTAAACTAAGCAATTAGAGAATCACATTGCATAATTTACAATCATTGAAATAGAGAACAATTCCGCAACAGTTCCTAGTAACATTATACAATTGTCTATATAAATCTATTCGATCAATTTCATAAAAAATATATATAAATCTGTTTTAAGCTTGTTGTTCATATTTGTGAAATTAAAGAAATAGATTTATGAAAAAATCAAATTATATACCAAGAACATATGCTGATAATTACAATTAAATTTCAACAGAAATACACAAAACAATAAAAGAGTAAAGAGACGAAACCGAAACCTGCACGGAAGCAGTTTCCTTAAAACAGATTTCGCTGCCTCACGGGTCGAGTGCTTGAGGAATCCCGGCGTTTATCTCCCAGGATACGACGGTCAAAACCAGCTACGACAGAAGCACTTTCTGTCTAACTTAGCGAACAAAAACAGTGACAGTACTCTCTCACTGTAGAAATTTCTAGCAAACTGACTAAAAAAAATAGAAGAAACAATTTCTGTGTTTGAGATTTGACAGGAGGGTCTTAAATTATACATGTATAGGGGAGCGAGGAGAAGCCTCCAGCCTTTATGGCTGGTCACTAATGCACCATTAACCTCTGCAATAAAGGCAAGAGTTACAAACCCCATTAATGCAAGAGTTACACACCCCATTAATGCAAGAGTTACAAACTCTATTACCTTTTTCATGAAGCTAACTTCATGAGGCAATTTCTCATTCAAATCTCAATGGTTTTTGGTCATTCTATTTGTGGTTATCTCATTGCAAAGTATCTAAACCCACTTGGACCCAACTCAATAGATGGTTGAGACCCACTTTAATATTTAATTAAAGTCATCAATGAATCATTTTTTTCCAACAACACTCTCCCACTCTCTTTTCTACTTCTCTTTTTTATTATTACAATTTTAAATATATATTACCAAATTCGGAATGACAAAGTTGTTACCCAAGACAACTCAACTACACATTAAATTTAAAAGGTTTAAATGAAGGAGTTTTAGGTTGTCAATTTCGACCGTTAAGATGCTATGTCAGAATTAATAATTCGGGTAAGTTGCTCTACGTGCACTCTTTCTATCTCTTTTCTACGTTAGAGATTTTTTATTTTTTTCAACTTCAAAAATATATTACCAAATTTAGCATGACTAAGTTTTTCTCAAAGACAACTCAATAACACGTTAGCTTTAGAAGGTTTGGATGAAGCAGTTTCAAACTGTCAATTCCGACTGTTGATATGTCACGTCGCCTAAGTTCGGATAGATAGTGAATGAGAGATCACCCGACGTAATCTGATCTTTTGTTTCAAGTTATCTATTTTATGACATGGAAAGTTTTTAATTTAATCATGTAGTGGATAGAAACCTTAAGACAAGAAAACAAAAAAGATCCAGAAAGAGAATCTCTTGCCACCAATGAGTTCCTCAGTTAGCAACATAGAAGATTTGAATAAAGAATCTCTTTCCAGCAATGCTTTTTTCGGTTTGCAACCAGGATTTAAAGATTTACATTTAAATATATATATATATATAGACATTATATAAATCAAGAGAAATATATTAAAATTAAGAACTACGTTTTGTCATTAGAATAATATTTATAAAAAAAAAAAAGAAAAGAAAAGAAGAAGCATTCAACCTTGATAAAATAAGAACAAAAGAAGTTTAATTTCACTTTTTAACTCGATCAACTATCAAAGTAAAACTCGACGTTCTTTCAAATTTCAAAATTCATCTAGACATTATATAAGTTTAATCAAGAGAAATTATTTACCAAATCAAATCAAATCAAATACAATACGCAATCAATACATCATATTAACAAAATTTGAATTATATTATCACTAAAGAATAAAAATTGTTACTAATGTAATTTAAAATAAATTATTCAACTCTAAAAAAATATACAATTGTTAAGAGATGATTTAATTACGCTCAAAGTCAACAGTTTCGTTGAATTCCATGAGCTTGAGAGAATTTTATAGATAGTACATAATTTAATTTATTAAAAATAAAAAAAAATGATTCAAAACAAAACCTTAAAAAATATTAATAATAAATTCTTTCTAATCTTAAGTATTATATAGTACCTTGCAATAAAGATTAATGAGGTTTGGACGAAGAGGTTTCAGGCTAGCAATTCCGATCGTTGAGACGTTGGAATTGGCATTTCGATTTAATTATAATTTTAAATATTTTTTCGTTTCAAAATATTATTCTTTTATTTTATTTTTTATTGTCTCAAAATATTAGTTCATTTTCAAAAATCAAGAACTAAAATAATATAAATTTTCTATTTTACCCTTCTTTTAAATTTATTAACAACACAAAAAATATAATTATAATAATTGATATTTCTCAAAAAATATATTATCAAAGGGTAATTTTGAAAAATCAATATTTTTAAAGTGTACTATCAAAAAAGTTAAATCTCTCAAAATAGACTATTATTTTGAAACAAAAGGAGTATATATTGTCTATTTTGACATGGCAAAGTTGTTACTAAAGATACCTCAATAAGACATCAGCTTTAGAAGGTTTTGGACGAAAGGGCTTCAAGTTGTCAATTTTGATGGTTGAGATGCCGCGTTGAAATTGGCCATTCGAATGAATTGCTCTACGCGCACTTTCTCTATCTCTTTTCTACTTTAGAGATATATGTATGTTTTTTCAATTTTAAATATATATTACCAAATTTAGCATGGCAAAGTTATTGTTAAAGACAACTCAATAACACGTCAGCTTTAAAAATTTTGAATGAACGAGTTTCAAGTTTTCTATTTTGACCATTGAGATGCCACATTAGAATTGATATTTTGGATGAGTTGCGCTCTCTCTTTCTGTGAAATGATATAAAACTCCCAAAAAATATTATCTCCACAATCTTCACTTACCTATAATTGGTTCACATCAATCCCACCAAAAAAAAAAAATACAATACAATACAATACATAATTAATCCATACATTATTGGAGGTCATTGGGGTCCCCATTTTAGGGTCCCAAGTATTTTCCATTTTAGCTTGACAAAGTTATTGCCAAAGATAGCTCAACATGTCAGTTACAGAAAGTTTGGAGGAAGGGAGTTCAGGCTATTAATTTCAACCATTGAGATGCCGCCACGTCGGAATTGACATTTTGGGGGAGTTGTCATGTGCTCTCTCTCTCTCTATCTTTTCTACTTTAGTGATATTTTTTTTAAAATTCAAATAATGTTTTTATTTTTTAAGTCCATTTCGATTAAAGGACCATAAAATTTTACAATTTTGAAAAAATTCATTGAAAGAGGGGAACCTATTTCAGAGATTTTATTCCAAAAAAATGGTGTATTATTTTAATCTTAAGAATTCATAGTGACATAAAAATTTTAAAATTTAAACTAAAAAAAAAACGGAAAAAAAACCCCTCAAACTACTTGCCAAATGACAATAGGAATTTTCAAACTCTTGGATGGATTATTGAATTAGATTCAAATAAAGTGGATCCTCAACAGCACTCTATCCAATCCAATATTTGAATCTGTCACTTGCACACCGCTGATTTGTTCAACGATCTCAATAATTGGCCAACCTTAAAATGTTTGGATGAGGGATTTCAATGATTTTGATCGTTGAGTAACTGGTTAACCTTAAAATATTTGAATGAAGGAATTTCAATAATTTCGAATGTTGAGATGCCATGTCAGAATTGATATTTCGAGTGAGTTGCTCTAGGTGCACTCTCTCCATCTCTTTTTACCTTTAGTGTTTTGTTGTTGTTGTTTTATACAATTTTAAATATATATTGCCAATTTTTGCGTGACAGAGTTGTTACCAAAGATAGCTCAATAATACGTCATGAGTAAAAGGTTTGGATGAAGGAATTTTAAGGTGTCAATTATTTCAAGTGAATTTCTCTACGTGTACTCTGCTTGGAGCCTAAATGTTATGCATTTGGCCTACTAAAATACATTTTATTAGTCTATTAATTTATATTATTTTATAATTTTGTATAATTTTATATATTTGTATATATTTTAAGTCTTTATACATAAATTAGTGTAAATAATATCATTTAGATATTTTATATATTAATATATTATAAAATGCACAACAGATTACTGTGCACTTTACCAAAATGGCAAAGTGGAAAGAAAGTAAGAAAAAGAAGGAGAAAAGAAAGAAGGGGAAAGAAAAAGAAAATAAAAATAAAAAGGGAAAAGTTTTACGATTAATTGTTAATTTTGTCCTATATTTTGATAAATGATTTTAGGACATCTTGTTGTGTTTGAGCCTTATTAGGGAAAAAAAAAAAAAAAATTCTTATTTCAATTATCACTAGTTAACTCATTGAGCTTATACATAAAACTTTTTATTTATTTAGCTATTTCCTCTGATGTTTTAAGAATGAATTTTATCTGTTATTTTGGGAGAAAGCTATCATGCGAGTGGAACAAGAAAATTGTAAAATATATATATAAGAAAGTAAAAAGAAAAAAAAATATTTTTACTTCCATCCCAAAAAAATGAAAAAAAAAACAAAGAGGAAGGCATTAAAGAACGGGTTAGTGAAGCAGTGTTCTATATATGCTGCATTTGTTTGATTCATTTCTTAGACACCTATTTTTCACCATTTACCCAATTTTATAAATGATTCCCTTTGACCCAACATTATAACAAAAAATAAAGTCATATTTGATCTCGAGATTAGCATGATTTTTCAAATGATAAATTGGCATAATTTCATTGTTTTCGGATTTCCTATCATAAGACTATACATACTTTTCTATACAACGTTTTTTATTTTTAAATGTGAGAAATGTTTGTTTTGTTAAACACAAGTCTTCTCTCACATACATAAACTGGTGAGCTGAGCCATTTCAGAGTGCTTTATTTGTTGAGAGTAAACTGGAGAGAATTGAGTCGAAGCATGTTTTCGATAGAATTAGAGTCTTATTCTATTTTGAGATTAAATAATATTTTTGTTGGCTATAATTTACATTCACAGTGAGATTTGAGATATATAAATTATTTTTATTAATTGCTAGTATTCTAAACTCTAATAATTCTTTTGTTAATATATTAAAATTAACAATTATCTCTGTGAATATTTTCTTTAAAAAAATATATATTTTTTTTTTTTTGAATTTTGTAGGTATATTCATTGTAAATTCTTACGAGATTACAACTCGTCCACTAAAGGTAACTTAAGAGTTCAAAAGCTAGTTGCATATGTTAAATGCAATCGTATTTCTTACGAAAATGGCATAAATAAATTTTATTTTATTTTTAATTTGTTTTGCTCAAGGACTAGCAAAATGTAAGTTGGGGATGTGATTGGAGCCTAAATGTTACATATTTGACATACTAAAATCTATTTTATTAATCTGTTAATTTGTATTATTTTATAATTTTGTATAATTTTATATATTTATACATATTTTAAGTGTTGGTATATAAATTAGTGTAAATAATATTATTTAAATATTTTATATATTAATATGTTATAAAGTGCACAGTAGATTAGTACGCACTTTACGAAAATGACAAAGTGAAAAGAAAGAAAGAAAGAAAAAGAAAGAGAAAAGAAGGAAGGAAAAAGGAAGAAAAAGGAAAAAAAATAAAAACGGAAAAGAAGATGGAGGGTGTTGGGCAAGCACCTCGACTTTCCCTCAATAATTATATATATTATTATCAATTTTTTGTTTTCTTTTGCAGGTTGGAGGCTATAAAAGGAGAAGAGTAAGAGAGAAAATGAAAAAGGAGAGGAGGCTGCATAGGCTTCGGCAAGGAAGCCAAAGAAAGGGAAAGGGCGAGAGTTTAGTTTGTACAGTGTCTGTTTGGCAGAAGTTATTTATAGTTTATTTTAACTTTCAGTTTAATTTAAGTTATTTTGATATGTTTAGTTTAGCTTATAACTTATAGTTTATAGTTTTGTGGAAGTCAGAAATTAGCTTATTCTTTGAGTGAGGCAGGAGATACTTTAAGAATAAGCTGGAAATCAACTTAAGCTTAGATACTTTAAGAATAAGCTGAAAATCAGCTTAAGTTGAAAGTTATAAGCTATAAGCTATTTAGGCATAAGCTATAAGCTGTTTAGGCATAAATTATAAGCACTTTCCCACAATTCTACCAAACGGGGCTATAGTAGTTTCATGAGTATGTGGAATTAAATTCTATTTCTTAGGGTTAAGATGAAATTTTGATTAAGTAATTAAGATTTATTGTATTTAGCATTTTTAATTTTGATTTAATTTGATTTGGATATATTGTATAACTTTTAGATGTTTTTGTGTAATAAATATTTTATTCAAATCATGTTATATAATTATTTTCACTAATGTATATTAAAATTGTTAGACGAGTCATACCTAATATGACGGGTTGTGTATCAACCATAGTTTAGTGGTGATGGTCCCTGCTAAACGAAGATGATTCGTGACTTTCTTATTTTAATATACAAATTCTCTTGACGATGTATTTCTAATCAATTTACATTATTTTATATTAATGATTCTCTAAAAACTAATACAATAACCCTAGATTATAAGCTTAGTTTAATTTTAATATTTGCAAACTCTATTTTTTTAAGTACTTTAATTATTATTTTTGTATCAACACAACTCGATTAGTCCTTGAGAATCGACACCTGACCTTAACGACTACACTTCAGAATAGTAGTTATTACTTGAATTTAAATATAATATTTTAGTATGCAAACAATAACATCACACTCTCTCTTTCTTTTCTACTTAGTGATTTTTTTTTTTCAATTTTAAATATCAATTTTTTATTATTTAAATATGTTTAGATTAAAAGACCATAAAAATTTAAATTTTTGAAAAAACTCCATTGAAAGGGGGAGGGGGGGAAAACCTATTTCAGAGATATGTTATTCCAAGAAAGCGATAAATTATTTTATTTTTAAAAATTAGTACAGTCATAAAAATTACAAAATTTAAACTATAAAAAAAAAAAGAAAAAAAAAAAAGAGAAGGTAAAAACCAACAAAAGAAATCCTTAAATTGGTTGCCAAATGACGATAGGGATTTTCAAACCAGTTTCACACTCTTGGATTAGATTCAATAAGGTGCATCCTCAACATCACTCTATCCATCCAATATTTATTTCTATCACTTGCACACCATTGATTCGTTCTATGATCAATAACTAGTCAACTTTAGAAGGTTTGGATGAAAGGATTTCAATAAATTTTGACCGTTGAAAGGCCATGTCAGTATTGACATTTTGAGTGAGTTGATCTATGTGTACTCTCTTTATTTCTTTTCTATTTTAGTGGTTTTTTTTTTTTTATAAATATAAATTATCAATTTTGACATGACGAAATTGTTATCAAAGACAGCTCAATAACATGTCATCTTTAGAAGGTTTTGGATGAAGGGGTTTTATATTGTCAATTTTCATTATTGAGATGCCGTATTGAAATTAGCATTTCAAGTGAATTGCTCTACGTGTACTCTCTCTGTCTCTCTTCTATTAGAACTTATTTTGTGATCCTGGGACACAGCCACATGGTGTCCCAAGTATGTTGTGATTGGTAGAGTGAGTGAAATTCATAATTTTTTATTAGGTGATTAGAGAACATAAGAATGCACGGTGATTTATGATTGGCCCGGTGGCATAATCATGTGGGCATAACCATGTGATACCCTCGGATCAACAAATAATTTTTTCTTTTCTACTTAGTGATTTTATTTTTCAATTTTAAATATATTTTTTTTATTATCTAAATATGTTTAGATTAAAAGACCATAAAAATTTAAATATTTGAAAACACTCCATTGAAAGGGGGAGGGAAAAAAACCTATTTCATAGATTTTCTATTCCAAAAAAATGATGTATTATTTTATTTTTGAAAATTAGTATAGACATAAAAGTTTAAGGAAAAAGTTAGGGATCATGAAAATTTTGTCATGAAAATGATTATGAAAAATTTATGATCCTTAGATTACCTTGATTAGTGTGTAGTGTTTTATCTAAGTGTAATCCAAGGATCACAAAGCTTATGATTATTTTTATGAAAATTTTTTCATGATACCTAGCCTTACTAAAATTTAAATTAAAGAAAACCAGCAAAAGAAATCCTCAAATTGATTGTCAAATGATTTCAAACCATTTCACACTCTTGGATAAGATTTAATCAGGTGCATCCTCAGCATAAATCAATCCATCCAATATTCCTTTCTATCACTTACACACCGTCGATCCGTTCAACAATCAGATCACATCATCAAACGAAATACAACATCAAATATTCTCTAACCAATAAAATTGAACCAAGTGTATTATCAGTAAGTTCCACCAATAGCATGTAGTATTCCCCTCCCAAGACTTTCCTACGGCACGCAGGCATTCCGACCCTCCTATGATCGACCAAGATCCCCTCCAATTAGGCTCTGTTTGTCATAATTTTAAAAAGTCATAAAATTAAAAAATTACTATCTTATTTAAGTTACATCATCTTATTTAAGTTACATTACCTCTCTATCACATCACTTCAAACCCAACTCATATTTTATAAAAAGTCAAAAAATACACTTATTTAGATCATTTCAAACAATCTTTCTACGTGGCTCCCTACTTAATGGGTCATTAAGCCTACTTTTGGATTCAATTTTGATAATTTGAATTGTTTACATTTTAAAATTTATCGAGTATATCATTCATGTAAAACATAAAGTTGCTCGAATATTGAAAATTATGTGTTCAGATCATCGAATTAAAAATCGTTTATTAAAAAAAATTTAACAAACAGTTTTATTTTTTAATAAAATTTTGGTTTAATGATCCGAACATGTGGTTTTCGATTATCAACTTAATTTTTTAAATGTATGATATACTCAATAAATATTAAAATATGAACGGTTCAGATTATTGAAATTGGGCTCAAAACTAAATCTAATGGCCCACCAAATAGAGAGCCAAATAGGGAGATCGAAGTAGAGGATCTGACTCCCTATAATCACCGTCATATATATATCTGTAGAGAGGGTGAGAGTCTTTGTGATGCTCTGTTGCAGAGAGAGAGCCTCTGCTTTTTCTAGAGAGAGAGACAGGGACTCAACAAATGGCGCCCAGAGGGAGAACTCGAAAGGTTTGAATCTCGACTGTTTTTTTTCTCACTCTCTCATTTTCCGACACTTTCTCGTTGATTTTCTGGCATTCTTTGCTACTTTTGGTTAGTTTCTCACTTTTTTTTTTTGGGATTTTGCAGCCGGGTCTGACGAGAATGGACGCAGCAATTGATCAATTGGTACCCTATGGGTTTACCAGGAACCAGGTTAGGAGAACCGTCAATCAACTTCTAAAGGTGAGACTGTTTGGTTTCCAAGAAAACCAAGTGAAAACGGAATGAAAAATTTCTTATTCTCGTGTTTCCTTTTCTGTTTCTATTTTGCCAAAAATAGTTAAATTTCCTCAACTAAGCGAAATGGGTTTTATCGAGTTTGGTTGAGTAGATTTTACATTTTCTCAGACCATTAAACGTTGTTCAATTTGAGTTAATGTTTTGTTTTTGTGATTGTTTTTGTTGATTTGTTGGATTGTTTTGGGGGTTTTAAGTCGTGACTTGAATGAGGGTTTTGTTGCAGGTATACGGTGGAGACGATGGGTGGCCTTTTATCGAAGCTAATGCGTACATTCTGGTCATTGAAACGATTCTTTCTAATCAAGAAGAGGAAGTACAAGGAGATAAATCCAATGTAGAGGAAATCATGTGTTTGGTAACATTGTTGATCACTTGATCTTTGTCTAAATTTGTTACTTTGATTGTTGTGGATGAGTTGTATATCTGTTCTTTTTTCAATCAAGTGTGATTTAGGTGCTAGATTGCAGTGTTTTCCAGGCTGCCAGACGGAAAATAAGGCCTCTATTTGTAGAACAGAGTCATCAATTAAATTAGGACATTTCAGAAATTTGAAACGAAAATATCAATTTTGCTTTTGTTGTGCAAATCTAGTTAAATCTACTTCCTTTAGATCTAGTTCTTAAATAGCCTCTGTAGAGATTATTTATCTAGGCTGATTAAGCTTACTATGATTGAAACCCCAAGGGTTGGATGAGTTGGTGAGGTAATGGGTTCAAAACCTCTACCAACCTTCTTATAGCCCTTGATTGAAATTGGGAGGTGAGGTGAGGGGTAGGTTTCTCGACATCCTCTCCCGGGTTGGCTTGCGGGGTCGGGTCATAAATGGGACCTATTATTGATTGCACCTTTGGACACTCGCATTTTGAGTATTGGAATTTCCTTTATTTGCTGTTCTGCTTGCTTGATTCCAATGTTCTTGTATACCCACTTTGTGATATTTCCTATCATACAACATGAACAAATTTCAAAAGACTCATTTTCAAGTAGTATCAATTCTTTCTATAAGGGAACAATAAGGAAACGAAGCCTTCTTGTCCACTCTGTAAAAGCCCTACTCTGCTCCAGTTGCTTCCATACCTTTCCTACCAAGTGATTATAGGTGCAAATGAATAGCGAGGCAAATAATATATGTTGATAATAAATAAACCCCTAAAAACCTACCTTTCGACATCATCTGATTATCAAGAAAACCTGACTTTTCAGAATGGTCTGCATGAATAGGGGTATTGCAAAATATTTGGCATGTTAGTAATGAGTCTAGAAAGAACTTCACAAGTTTGATAGATTTTCTACTCAATGTCTTCCACCATTCCTGGTGCAATCATGTTTGTGTTTTACTTCTCTTTTGGGCTATCTTTCCAAATGTATAATTTGTTACCATTGTTTTCCTTGTTTAACTGCTTAACTTTGGATATGTGTTTTTAAAATAGATCACTTGTACTTTGGTGACCATGCTGGCAAATCAGGGGTGGGCTACCAGATTGAATTATTTAAAAGTGTACTTTTTTATATATCCGTATCCATGTTATAATTTCATTGTCATTGGTCACAAGCTGTTTCGTTTCTGCTGTGAATGAATTGAAATTGTGACATTATAGGAGATCATTTGTGCTTGTGGCAATAATGGCCTTTAGGTAGATCAAACAAGACTTTATCTGTTTTGAACTATCCATGGAAGAGGATTATCAGTCAATTATCTTGCTAGAGGTCTTTAAAATAGTTTACTTGAATTATATAGAAATATTGCTCATGTAGCAGTAACCTTTCTCTCAAGTGAGGTGAGCAGGTCATCGAGACAGGTGAATCCTTTGCTAGCAGACATTGATTTTCTGATGTGATTCATCAAATCGGCCACTATTTTGTGGGTCTTTGAGATTGTCTTATACTTAAAAGAGATTTTAATTTTAATTTTAACTTTTTTTTTTTTGATGTCCTTAAAAGAGATTTTAATTTTATCTCTTAAAGAGTTGAATTGTCAAAATATCTTGGATTTTTTACAGCTGAAAGTGGATATTGAGTCTTCCTAGACATGTTCTTTGTGTTTGATGTTGGAATGTGAGGGCTTGTATAATGATACACAATGGAAGGTTGGGTTTCTTTTATTCTTGTTGAAATTATTATTGGTATATGAAATAGTTGGGAGAATGCTTTGACCAATAATGTTACAAAGATGCAGTAGTTGGTTGAGTTTGACCAAAAGAATTCAGGTGATTTTGTATGCAGTAACAATTGCCGTTTGTGGAGATGGTTATCTCTTGCAGATGTTAGCTTGTTGGGGTAAATTTGATTCTCCCTTTTGGTTTTAGGTTGTGTGGATTCTGTATGTACTTGTGATAATGACTTCCAGTTTGAGTAGGAAATGGTAGATTAGCTTGTTTGGTTGTATTTGTATAGGAGATGAGCTCACAGTGTATAGGTTTTTAAACTAGATGCCCCATCACCTATGGCATCTCTACATTCATTTTCTTGTCGCATTTAACCTGGTTGTGCATGTTTACTTTGTTATTAAACTCGGAATAATATTCAATGGATAAGATTTTGGAGTCTCCATGAAACAAGAATCAACTCTCTTCTTCCTCCTAATATACAAGGTCGTGTCCTTAGGAAGACGGAAATTGAGTGCGAATGGAAATGTCAAGTATGCCTAAATTTTAATTCGTTGGTTTCATAATAGATGTGTATACGGTGAAAACATTTATGGTATTGCTTATTTTGGAACATGTACTGGCCCTTTTTGTAGGATGAGCCATTGCAGGTTGAACGAGCTGGAGACTATTCTGAAGCAGCTGATGCTGGGCCTTCAAGTCAAATTCTTGCATCTACATCCTCTGAGGTTGCAGATGCTGCTGCACAGACTACCAGTCAAGTTCTTGCACTTACATGCTCTGAGGTTGTAGATGCTGCTGCACAGACTACTGAAACAGGTAAACCTTTTCCCCTTACTATCTCATTTTCAGTTTTCAATCGTGTTAGATTTTTGTGAGCAAGAAAATTAGCTGCTGACATTTTTGGATGAGCAATGCAAGTCAATCAAACTGGGTAAAAAGCAAAAATCATTTTTCCATCTAAAAATTATGAGTAAGCTGAACAATGTTTAGGAATGGTGCATACTATGAACTTTCACGTTTCTTTACATTCTGACATAACTCATAAAAAGATGTGCATTTTGGAGTAACAAAGCTCCATTACTTTCCTCGTTATTAGATTAAGATTTTTTTTTTTTTTTTTTTTGTGTGGCAGAAGTCAGGGACTGTCTTCTGTCAGCCAAAGGAAATCGAAGAGGATTGAAGGATGTTCGATTGGACCAAAACTGCAATGAGGACATGGTCGACGCCATTGACAAAGGAGGAAAAAATGACAATGATTCTAGACGAGGAATGCAAATTGACCACAGTCCACTCCTCCGATCTCCTTCTTCTATTACTCCTTCCCCCCCACCGCCTGCTAATAATCTCCCACCCAGAAGGCGAAAACCTTGCTATGGCTGGATTAGCAGCAGTGATGAGGAGGACGATTTCATAGTTTTAACCCCAGCTGTAAGATTACCAGCTGCCAAACAACCAGGACATTCTCAAAATGGGAAAAGTGGGAAGGATAAGCACCATAGACGGATACCAGGGTGGGATGTGAGGCCTGAGTCTAAATATATGTGAGCCTTTCTCTCTGGCTCCTCTCCGGTGTATTTATCAGCAGTGCATATAAAAGTGATATGGTGTTTGGATAGCAACTTATTTAGAAAGTGGTATGTAGTTTGTAGTTGTATAAAAATCTTGACATAGATTTAGCTGGTTTCTTTTTTTCTTCTCTTTTCTTTGTTTTGGCAAATAGAAGGTTGAATGTTTGGGTAGACAGTGTTGTTAAGGTTGAAATGGTTAGATGTCTCTCTGATTTGATTCTTGATTTTCTTTTGATGTGTTTCTATGTTCTGCTGCATTGCCCAACCCCTTATATCTAATTTGGACAATCAAACAAGGCCTTATATTCTTTCCCATTTTCTTGCGAGTGAGCTGACCCTGTAATGAGATACATGGATTTGTGCTATTATCACCTCTGTCAAAATTTGTTTGTCCAGCATAAAAATAATATATTCTTGTACTGAAATTTTAATTTGTGAAAAAAAAAAAAAAAAAAAAAAAATTGACATGAGAATACATTATTTTTAAGTCTTCATTGTTTTTTTTAATAGGAGAAACAGTTTCAAAACAAAAATATTAGAGATTCTAAATAAATTATCAAATTTTCTATTCAATACTCAGATCACACGAGTGTGGATTTCATGTGGTGTAGGTCTCACATTTAGATGAGTATTATAGGTGAGTATTATGTAGAATATTTGGTAATATATTTGGGATTTCATTGCTTATTAAGGAGAAGGTAGTAGTAGCTGATTGTGCAAGATGTACTGCAGAATTGCATCCAAAATGCATAAATTACATTAGAGCTGCCAGCATACCACATGAAGCAATGAGGAGATGGGATAACCTGTCTGGACTGTATTATTATTTTTAGGGCTAGGCAAATAATCATTCATCTGTTAAAAGTGAATGGTCTAAATTGATTTGTTATTGAATGGGTCATTTTGATGGTCTAAACAGACATATACAAATGTATTTTTTTAATTTACCTAAGTTCGAATAGATGGTGGATGGGATACCACTTGACCTTACCCGATTCATAAGCATCCATTGTTTGATAAAGATGTGATGATAAACTTTTACTCAAGAAATGAATAGTAATGTATTGATACTTTTTTTTTTAAATTTAAAACGTGACAAATTTTATTTATTTTTTTGGTTAGCATTCTAAAAAATGATGCTATACTTTTCTGTTTTGTGTTAAAAAAATGGCCTTTTATTAACTAGTTATTATAAGTCATTTATGAAATGAAAGTTGGACCTTTATTTTTAAGAAAATTCTTAGGTGTGCATTGCACTTTTATTATGTGTTTTCGTGGTTTGAGTTATATAGTTTTGTAAGATAACATGTAAGTTTGTAAAAACTGATGTGATTTTGTGAATTTTCAAAACTTTTATAAATAGATTTATGTGAATTTGTATTCAATTTACATATTTTGTGAAATCACTTATATAAATTCGTGAAAATTTAGGTGATTTTGTGAATTGTGCATATGGTGTGCATATGATGTGCCAAACACTTCTCTTATTTTTATTATAAGAAATGGAGAATAAAAGAATTTGCTCCCAAATAAGGCTCCAAACAATAAAGAATTATTAGAAATTGTTCAAAAAAAAAAAAAAAAAATGTCCAAAATGGTAAAGCTTAAACCACCAAGTCAATCCTTATCTGATGCCAACTTGCATGGCTCGCTAAATCCGCATCCACTAACTAAGCGGACGGATGCATATTAATTTTTCCCAAGCCACCTAAGTTCGAACGAATAACAGATGAGAGGCCATCCGATCCAACCAATTTTTTTTGTTTAAAGTTATCTTTTTTATCACATGATAAGTCATTAATTTAATTGTGTAGTGGAGAAAAACCTTAATACAATAAAACAAGGAAGATCTAGATAGAGAATTTCTTGCCAATAATGAGTTCCTCAGCTGGCAAGAGAGAAGATTTGAATAATAATCGCTTGCCAGCAATGATTTTCTCAGTTGGCAACATAAAAGATTTGATCAAAGAATCTCTTGTCATCAATGATTTCCGCGGATGGCAACATATAAGATTTCGTGGCAGCAACGATTTTCTTGGTTCGTATCTCTTGCCATCAATGATTTCCTCAGCTAGCAATATATAAGATTTCTTGCCATCAATGATTTCCTTGATTGGTAACAGACAAGATTTGAATAAAGAATACCTTGCCAACATTGAGTGTCTTGGCTGGCAACTTATGAAATGGAGGCTTAGTTTTGTTCTTGTAATGCATGGCAACGTTGTAAGCAATGAAGATTAATGAGGATTGTTAAATGCATTATAGCTCTTTTCGGGCAGTCTACAAGCAATTGCGTTCTTACTTTATAATACTTGACACTCCTAAAACATCACTCTTAAATTTAAAAATTAACATGTCATTCAAAAAAAATACAAAGACCAAGCACTTGTATGCATTTTACTATAATTTAAAATACATGTTTATAATTCAAATACAAACAATCACTATAATTTAAAAATTATGAAAAAATTATCTGCAATATTATTTTGTATGTATTTTATGTATAATATATTTGTTAACAAATTATTTTAGGGTTTACAAATCATTTTCTTTTTTTTCTGAACCACTTTTTCTCTCTATCCTATCCCATCTATGTCTCCAAATTTTGAAAATTGTTTGAAAACTAAACATTTTAGTCAAAAATTCAAATAATTATTATAAATTATCATATCACTCTTTCTACTTTTTTATATATTTTTTCGTAAAAAATCAAAAATTTACTAAAATAACTTATTCCCAAATGAGAATCTATCCCTCATCAAGATGAAGAAATTGAATTAAGGTTTTAGTGGCGTTTGGATAAGCGACAAGCCCAAACCACCGCATTCTCAAAGTTGGGCTTTGTGATGGAAACTACATATATTGCTACACAAACAAAGAAAAGTTGGGCTTTATAGGATGGACAAATATTGGCCCAGGCCAAGTTTGGGATGTAGTCCTGAGTTGTGAATTGGCTTAAGATTTCTTTGAACGGATTTTTATTAACAAATCACATTTAGAAGAGTTTTAACTCAATAAGTCTATCAAGGAACTTTTTAACTCACTTAGTCCCATGTAGTTATACTTTCATTTCATAAAGTCATTTTTCTTGATTTACACTATTTTCTTATACTCTTATACCCTTATATTTAATATTGATATTTAATGTTTGGGAGAGAAGAGAAACGGGAAAGGACCAATGCATAAGAAATTTCATACACAAATTAATTAACATTGATGTTATTATTTTATATTATTATATAATGTGAATATATTTTTAATTGACAACACATTAAAAATAATGTGAACATTCTATCTCATCTGATGTAAACGTTCACAATACCTTTTTGAAAAATTCTCTCTCATCTAATATAGTGATATGAACGTTCACAATATGTGAACCTTCTTATATTTAATTGACAATACATTACAAATAACATTCATTAAATTTTTAATTGACAACACATTCTTATTCACAACATATAGTGATGTGAACATTCTCTTTCATCTAATGTAGTGATATGAACATTCACATTCGTGTGTTTTAGTATGAATATTCACATCATGTAATTGACAACATAATGACAAAAATTTATTTCAAATTAATGTGATTATAATGATATGAATATTTATTTCAATTACATGATGTGAATATTCACATCATGTAATTGACAATACAATGATAAAAATTTATTTCAAATTAATATGAATATAATAACAGTCAACATTTTGATATATGGGAACTACCAAAATATAATGACAATCAACATTAATATCAACATTAATAGAGAGCAAGAGACATTGAGGATGTTTTGATCTTCTTACCTCAAATAGGATCTAATGAAATAGTCAAAAAAAATATGAGTTGGATGAAATAAAACTCTTAGAAAGAGAATTTATCAAAAAAGCTCCCTTGTTTGAAAATTACTTCTTTTCAATAGCTTTTTAGTTTTTTTTATTAAAAGAAGTGAAAAAATTAGAGAGAATGGATAAAATTTTTGTATTTATTTTTTGACTTTTTGATTAATTTAGTATCTCTTCAAACATAACCTCAGTCATGTTGGATATTATTATTTGAAAATAACTATTTAACTTAAAGTTTGTGAACCAAAATGTATCGTTCACTTATATTAATGGTACATGTGAAATGATTTCGATACTTTCATTTTGCCTTTTTATTGAAAAAACATTTCTCACACTAGTTCTAAGTTTTGAATTCACTTATTTGAAAATAACTGTAAGTTTATGAAATAAACCGCATCACTCAGTTACATTAATGGCATATAAAATGACTTGAATACCTGTAGCAATCCCGATTTCGATCCTTCTTTCATGTTTTGCCACTTGGCGGGTCCAAGGGTAGCGCCTTGGCGGGGATCGAGCTACTCGGTCAGCTCACTGGGGTTCAAGGGGCAGCACTCCTTGGCGGGTCCTAGGGCAGCGCCCTGGCAAGGTTAAGGGGCAGCGCCCCCAAAACAAAAATGCAAAATGCATTCCAAGTTGCTTGTTCGCTCGAGCAACCGTTTATGCGCTCGAGCGGAGAATGTTTGGTTTTAGAAGTTTGACCTGTCTGCAAAAGTACTGAGTTAGTGTATTTGACGCTCGAGCGGATCATGTTATATCAGTTCGTGAATCTGATATTTCATATCATTTTTTCAGTCCTCTCTCTCTCTAAAACTCTCCAGAATTCTAGATCGGGAGCTTATCTCTCTAGAAGTCATCTTCTCTCTTTGATTTCTCCAAATCCATTAGGATTTAGACCTAAGTTCTTCACCAAAGTTGGTTATCATCTCGAGGGCTTCGTTGTCTGCGGTGAAGATCGAGTTTCGACACCGTTGATTTCGGAGGTTTCATCTCATTTCTTTTTCAAAACTTGAGGTAGGGATTTTCTTAAAGTTATATATATGTTTTTGCAATATCTAGATGATTTTCAAAATCATCCTTTGATTAGCTTTGAGAAATTAATTGTTGATTTCAAGAAGATGAATGATTTTGGAAGAGGGTTTAATTTCTTTTCCTTTTAAAATAGAAATTGAAGGTTTTGAACCATATTAATTGAAGAAAGATGATTTTGGGAAGATTCTTTTAAATATTTTGGAGATGAATGGTTTTGGTGAGAAAAACCTAGAAATTGGGTCTTTTCTTTGAAAAATATTGAAAATCCTTGGAAGATGTTGTCATATTTATTTTGGTTTTGTGTACCAAAATAAATAGATATTTTGAAAATTGTTTATTTATATATAAATGACGAATTTTGTGAAAAAAATGAGAAATGTTGTTTGTTTTGGAAATTGTTGTCAAAATGTTGATTTAGTCTTGAATTGACTAAATTGTTGAGATTGCACGAAATCTGGAAATTATGTTATTCTCTTGAATGAATTGGATATAAAAGTATATATATATATATATTCATCTTGTGGAATTGTGTTGAAAAGAGGATTGGGAATTTTGATCACAATGGTATATTGTGTGGAACAATTGAATATGGAAGTAATGTTGCATTGCATTATTAAGCATACATTGGCATTTCAATTCATTGGACTATGTTAAGCTTTTGAAATTTGCATTGAGAAGAGAATGTTGGGGAATGGGTTTTCATGAAATGGTTTTGGGATAAACACGGTGGTAAGTCTTGATAGGCGGTGTAGATGAAATTGTTTAAGTTGGCTTGAGTGTCCTTGGTGAAAGACCAGAAAGTGGCGCAGATAGGTGTTGAGCCTTCCGGTTAATACTGGTAAAAATGACAATTGGTAGTACTCGTATAGTCTACTTGCAGACACCATCCTAGGGATTACCAGAGTTGTATTTACCGCCCCTTAAATTAAATTGATAAATTTTGAATAGTTGAAGTTGCATAACATCATTGAGCATGATGGTTTTCAAAAGATGAAGATGTATTTTATTTTAAAAAAGGCATGGCATGGCATGTGCATTCATCTCTTGAGACTTGTATAAAATGTATATACTTTATTAAGGATTTCCTACTGAATTTTATGCTCACCCTACCAGATTTTTGTGCAGGAAAAGACGTGGTGAATTCGTCTAATTGAGGGCGTGGAAATGTGTGTATTAAGAGCACTAAAGTTCTCATTTGCTGTGATCTTATTTGTAAGTCAAGGGCTATGTATGTGTGGGTTTGAATAACCATTTTGTGTATAGGGCTTAAGCCTTGGAAGATTGTAAACCCTTGGGGGTGCTTATTTAGTTATTCACTTGTTATTGAATCAATGTAATATCTCATGAGGAACTATTATTATTATGTAATGTAAGTGTGGGAAGTTATATTTGGTTTTCCTTTAAGAGAGCCATAATTGTTACATTATCATTTGGGTTAGAAATTTGGGGCGTTACAATACCTTCGTTTTCTTTTTTATCTTTTTTCAATACCATGTTATTTTAAAAAATGAGTGTGTATAATGCACTAAATATTATTTTGAATGAAAAATGTGATAGTTTACAAACTTTATGAAGTTAAGTGATTATTTTTAAATGATAGAAATTGTTAGTATATATTATATACATTCGTTATAAGCTGTAAAGGATGTAAAGACACAACACTTTTATTATTATGTCTTCATAGTGCATAGCTTTAATTATGTTGTTTATTTCTTCTTTCGGTGCTCCTCTCTATAAATAAGAATCATCACCTTGTAAACAATATACTGAATATAGCAAACACACTTCATTCAGTCTCTCTCTCTCTCTCTCTTTCTCTCTCTCTCTCTCTACCAAAACTTACATGGTATCAGAGCTTAATTCTACACTCCTAACATTTTCTGTTCTTGGTGCTTAGTCCCGTACACAGTGGCACTACACCATCTTGCTCGGAATCACCTCACAATTCCAACAGCACCACCCCCATCACCAGAATGGCCGTCACGCGCCGCTTTTGTGTTCGGCGCGTTTTAGCTTCCGCTGCCACTTGCATACGCGCCATTCACGCGCTCCTTCGTTGCTTGCTCACATCAACATCTGACGTCAGCCTTGCACTTGCGTGCGCCGTATCTGCTTCCGTGTGCCCCGCGTGCGCCGTTTTGCTAATTTGCACTCGCGTACGCCGTTCTACTTCTGTGAGCCCCGTGTGCGCCGTTCTGCTTCTGTGCGCCCCGCGTGTGCCGTTTTGCTAATTTGCACCCGCATGCGCCGTTCTGCTTCTGTGTGCCCCGCGTGCACCGTTCTACTACGGTGCGCTAGACGCTCTTCCTGTTATTGTGCGCCGCCTTCAGTCTGTTATTGTGCGCCACTGACATCATTTCCCCTCTGCTGACATCATCATTGCATAGCAGCCCATTTCCTAGCTATTTTTGACCTTCCGGACTCACTAGTACGCTCTGTTTTACCAAATTTTGCTCATACAAGCCTACTCTTATATATTTAGTCCTACTCCACTTTTAATATGGATCACCATGATGCCTTCTATCCAATTTTTGTTCTTCTTAATGGTTCCAATTATGTACTGTGGGCCTAAGCCATGTCTTTCTTCCTTAAAGGACGAAAACTTTGGTGTATTATCACCGGGGATGTGACCAAACTAGTGAAAGAGTCCGCTGAATCTACTGCCACATATACAGACTGACTCGAAGATTGGGACAGTAAAAACTACCAGATCATTACTTGGCTTCGGAATACCTCTGTTCCCTCTATAAGTCTTTAGTTTGGCCGCTTTCAACTTGACTCTATTTCCAATCTTGCTAAAGACATTTGGGATTTTTTGAGAGATCAATACTAGACTACCGGTCTTGCCCATCAGTATCAACTTCAGAGTCAACTTCACCGCATACGCCAAGAATCCAGTCAGTCTATTAATGACTTTCTTTCTCAAATGTATTCTGTTTGGGACCAGCTTGCTCTCTCAAAACCGACATGGCCTAATCGAGAAGATACTGCCTTATTCACTACCTATCGTAATCAACAGCCGTTGGTCCACTTTCTCATGGCTCTCACTCCCTCTTTTGAGTTCGTGCGTGCCTCTCTTCTTCATCGCCTTCCATTGCCCACTCTTGAACAGGTTATTTATGAGCTGTTATCTGAGGAGACTCGTCTTGGAACTATCCAGACTCATCATGTGGACTCTGTTCTTGCTACTTCTCAGTCACGGTTCTCACCGACCCAACGGTCCACTGTTTGCATCTATTGTCAGAATCGAGGCCTTCCTTCTACTCTTCTTTTGGTTCATTGCCCTGTCCGATCCTACCGATATTGCAACAAACTTGGTCCTGGTCATCTGTAGCAGGATTGTTTTCGCAATCCATCCCGGTCATCTTCCACTAGCGACTCCTCTCGCGGTGGCTCTTCTAGGGGGTGCTCTCTTCGTCAGTTTAATCACATTGCTACTGCTGCCTCTAAGGATTTTTCTGAGTCTCCTGCTCCGTCTGCCCCTGTTTTTTCTCAAACTGATGTTGAGGCCATGTTCAAACAGCTTCTCTCCACCTCTGGTACACCTCATCCTACTGCTTTGTCTGTGACTCCAGGTAACTCTTCTTGGTATTTTGACTCTGCCTGTTGTAATCATATGACTTCCAGCTCTACTATATTCTCCTCCATCTCTCCCTCTACTCATTTTCCCTCCATTCATACTGCTGATGGTTCTCTCATGTCTGTCAGTCATGTTGGGACTGTTTCCACATCTCAGTTATCTTTACCTGAAGTTTATCATATCCCTGCTCTAACCTTAAACCTTATCTCTATTAGACAATTATGTATAATCGTCACATTTTCTGCTAATGGTTGTTTGGTGCAGGACCCTCAGACGGGCCAGACTATTGGGATCGGCCGTAAGCATGGACGTCTCTATGAACTCATTCAACTTCATGTTCCGGACTCCCCATAGATTGTTGCTCCCGCATCTGCTTCCTCTTTATCTCCTTTTCATCTTTGGCATTGTCGCTTAGGACATCTTTCTGTTAGTCGCTTAAAGTCTTTGGTTTCTAGTGGTCAATTGGGTCATGTACTTCAAGATACTTTTGATTATATACCCTGTCAACTTGCAAAACAACCTATTTTATCTTTCAATAAAAGTACTTCTGTTTCCCGTGTTCCTTTTGATCTCATACATTCGAATATTTGGGGCCCATCCCCTACTACTACCATGGGAGGCTCTCGTTATTTTGTTGTTTTTATTGATGATTATTCACGATTTACTTGGCTTTTTCTCATGAAAACTCGGTCTGAACTTCAACATCTTTATTATAGCTTTGCCAAAATGGTCCACACCCAATTTTCCAAAACTATTAAAACTTTTCGCTTTGATAATACTATGGAATATTAGGATACCGATTTCCTTTCCTTTCTTCAGAGTCATGGTACTCAACCTCATTGTTCCTGTGCTGGCACATCCTAACAAAATGGACGTCCTGAACGGAAACATAGGCATATTCTTGACACTACTCGCGCTCTCTTTCTCTCGTCTTTCTACCCTGAAAACTTTTGGGGGGAAGCTGCCCTTGCTGCTGTGTACACCGTCAATTGTGTTCCTTTCCCTACCATCTATAATCAAACTCCTTTTGAACGTCTACATGGCACTCCCCCTCCATACACCAATCTTCGGGTTTTTGGCTCGGCTTGCTTTGTTCTGCTTCAATCCCATGAACACACCAAGCTTGAACCTCGTTCTCGTCTTTGCTGCATTCTTGGATATGGGATTGAACATTAAGGCTTTCGCTGTTGGGATCCTCTCTCTAAGCGTCTTCGTATCTCCTACCATGTAGTTTTATGGGAGCACAAAATGTTTTCCTCTCTCTTCTCCTTTCACTTACCCGCACTTTCCACTCCAGTCATCTTTACTAATCCTTCTATAGATCTCTTCTCTAATAACTTTGATACAGGTTCCTCCTTCATCGAGATGCCCTTGTTGATCCCTGATCCCGGCTAGACTGTTCTCCCTAATGGTCCACCTCTCCTTGCACCTTCTAGTCCGTCTCCTTCTTCTTCGCTAGTTTCTTCTCCTACCGATCCTCCTCTTACCGATCCTCCCATGGGTCGGCCACATCAGGTAACTCAACCACCTATTCATCTTTGTGATTATATTGTTGGGTCTGCTGCCTTTGCTACTTATGAACCTATCTCCTATATTGAGGCTTGTAATAATCCTCTTTGGTAGCAAACTATGACTGATGAACTTCAGGCTTTGGACAAAACTCATAGTTGGAATGTTGTTGATCTTCTTCCTGGCAAGACTACAATTGGTTGCAAATGGGTTTACAAAATTAAGACTCATTCTTATGGCTCTATCGAGCGCTACAAAGCTCGTCTTGTTGCCAAGGGTTTCAACTAGGAATATGGCATTGATTATGAGGAGACTTTCTCCCCTTTTGCTTGACTTACCTCTGTTCACAGTTTGCTTGCTGTTGTTGCTGCTCGCCACTGGGAGCTCTTTCAGATGAATGTCAAGAATGCCTTCCTTAATGGTAATCTTCTTGAGGAGGTCTACATGCAACCTCCACATGGGTCTACGTATCCCACTCATAAGGTTTGCAAACTACAGCGTACCCTCTATGTTCTCAAGCAGGCACCTTGCGCTTGGTTTGCAAAGTTCAGTTCTACCATTCATGACTTCGAGTGCACCTCTAGCTCCTGTGACTCTACTTTATTTATACGGACTACTCCTCATGGTACCACTCTTCTCCTTCTTTATGTGGATGATATGATTATCACTGGTAATGATGCAACTGGTATTCTTCACCTCAAACGTTTTCTCTACCGTCAGTTTGAAATGAAGGACCTTGGTACTCTTAACTACTTCTTAGGCCTTGAAGTCTTCCATGATTATACTGGTTTCTATTTGTCCCAGGCCAAATATGCATCTGATTTTTTGGCCCGTGCTGGTCTTACGATTGCAAAACTACCTCTACTCCAGTTGATCCTCAAATTCGTCTCACTCCTTTCGATGGAGATCTCCTCTCTGATGCTACTCTTTATCGCCAGCTCGTCGGTAGTCTTGTCTATCTCATTGTGACCCGTCCTGACATTGCCTATGTTGTTCACATTGTTAGTCAGTACATGTCGGCTCCTCGCACTCCCCACTATACTGCTCTACTCCGCATTCTTTGCTACCTCAAAGGCATTCTGTTCCATGGCCTTTACTACTCTGCTTCCTCCTCTCTTGAACTATGTGCCTTTTCTGATGCTGATTGGGCTAGAGATTCTACGGATCCACGCTCCACCACGGGTTTTTGTTTCTTCTTAGGGGATTCTCTTCTTACATGGCGCAGCAAGAAACAATTCCTCACTGCCCGCTCTAGTACCAAAGCTGAATACCGAGCTCTTGTTGATACTACTCAGGAACTTCTCTGGCTTCGCTGGCTCCTTGCTGATATGGGTGTTTCTTCTTCTGACGCTACCTCTCTCTATTGTGACAATCAGAGTGCCATTCAAATTGCTTACAATGATGTTTTTCATGATTACACCAAGCGTATTGAGATTGATTGTCATTTCATTCGACAGCATGTTACACATGGTACTGTTCTTCTTTTCCCTATTGCTTCTGCCGATCAACCTGCTGATATTTTCACCAAGGCTCATCCTCCTGGGCGCTTCAGTGATCTCGTTTCCAAACTTAACTTGGTGGATGCCTACCTTCCTGGAGTTTGTGGGAGGATGTTAGTATATATTATATACATTAGTTATAAGCTCTAAAGGATGTAAAGACACAACACTTTCATTATTATGTCTTTATAGTGCATAGCTTTAATTATGTTGTCTATTTCTTTTTTCGGTGCTCCTCTCTATAAATGAGAATCATCACCTTGTAAACAATATACTGAATATAGCAAACACACTTCATTCAGTCTCTCTCTCTCTACCAAACTTATAGAAATTATGTGCACGCGACTTTATACACATGACTAGAGTTTATATAAATTAAACGTACTGTATTTCATACGTTGAGCCATATCAATATAAATTTGATATGAATTATATATTTATCTATTATTATTTTTAATTATTAATTTATTAAATTTATAATTTTTAACCTATAATGTAACATGCATTACGTGATTCTAGTGTCATTATTATATTAATTTAATAATTTTACTAATCATATATATTATTAGTGTAATAAGGACACATAACATTATATGATCAATTAAATATAATAAAAAAAATAAAAATCAATTATTAAATAATTCAAAAACATAATATATACTGTGTGAGTTAATATTTGTCTATCATAATGTTTTATTTTAAAAAAATTTATCAGGTAAAATAATTAGATAATGGTCCAAACTATTAAATAAGAGATATAGCTTTCTATAATCTTCCAGAGCGGAATACAACAACTCATTTTGTGGGGCTGTCGAATAGATTATTTATATAAAAATAAAATTAATTAAATATTACTAATTACATAATCGGATCATATTAATTAAATATTGGTAATTAGATTATATTTTTCATCACATTAATTGAATATTAATAGTAATATAATTTGATTATATACTTTTTCTAATATAATCCGATGGTCTAACTATTGTTGGGGATCGGGGATCCTGCCTAAGGCCTCCCAGAAATTATACCAAGTAGAAAAACACACACACACACCTAAGGAGACACTATATTTAACGTGGTTCGGCCTCAATGCCTACGTCCACGGGAGAGTAACCGGTTATCACTATAACAATGAAGAGATTACAGAAAGATTACAATAGAGGAGGAGCTCATACTATCCTCACTCACCCACTCACCCGTCTCCCTCTCTCACACCAAGAGAGACGGTCTCTCTGCCTCACATTTCTTACTCTCTCTTGGTTTACTCTATCTCTCTACTCTCCTCTCAGCCTCTTCATTTATACACTGAAGAGAAGGTGGAAAGGTTGGCTAGCCTTGCACATGGCCAGCTATTCCTTCACATGGCCAGCTCTTTCCAACATGTTGCAGCACATGAGGAATGATCACCCCTTACATGGGGTGATCTTCAACAAATCACCCCTTCAACCCATATGAGGTGATCCACTGCACACACTGTTGCTAATATTGTCACACTCTGTCACGCCCTAAAAACCAACATAATCTGCATCTCTTCACTGAGACACTTGCATTCCTTAACTAGAGATAATACACCAGAGATACAAGAGGAGGATGGAATCCTACATCCTCAACTCAACTCACACCACTCTCTGATTTAGAGAGAGCCTCTGTTCCTATCTCCCACAGATCTCTTCCACGCTTCTTATCTCAAATGTCTTCACTTGCTACGCTTGAACTTGCGTAACCAAGATATCTGACACCCCCTGATTGGATGTCCTGCACCCCCTGCCAAGGATTCCCTTGACTGACATGCATCACATCGCACGACCAGTCATTGGAGCAACAGAAACCTCGTCGTTTGTCCCATCAACGTCCTCAATTTTCTTTGCTCGGAGCTTTTTCTCTGAACTATCAGCATTTGTCCTCTGCACTTCTGAACAACCTTCTAGCGTTCCCATACGCTTGTCGTCTTTTCCTTTGCAATCCCTGATTTGCTGTTCAATAGATTAATGATTGACAGTAGCTCTATCTGTTAAAGCATCGTCAGCTATGCAATTCCGATCCGCATCAACTCTATCCTCCGCTGCTATAGAACTAAAGAAACCACCATAGGAAAAAAAAGAACTTGTCATACCATTGGCGCGCACTCTTGCATTTTATTCGTTTCAATTTTTATATCTGGAAGTTCCTGTGAACTTTTAACAACCCGTTGCTGCACACTCTGCCTGCACCTCTGTACAACACTCTAGAGTACCCTTGCACTGCTGTACGTTTGCATTTGTGCTTCTGCGCTTAGTATGTTCCTTTGCAACTATTGTTCTACATGTCCATATACTACCAGTACCTACTCGTATATAATAGCTCCAACAGCCACAGTATTTCCCTGAGCCTGTACTTGTTGCCAAATCATCTATCCGTCAATGAATGGTCTTCTCTTCTTATTGAACCAAATCTTCCAATGAACTCCGGAGATAATCATCTCTGTAATTCTCTGATCGCCCCTAACCAATCTTGATCTTCCTCGATCCACTACTTGATCAAGCTTGATCTTCTCTAGTCTCCAATGATCTATCTCGATCTATATCTGGTTGTCCAATCTGGTCAAAATCTGCCCATTCTAACCTCTTCAGTGAATTCATAGGTTCTACAATATCCGGCAACCTCCCTTCGACTATTAAAGATAACAAACCCTTATGTTTTCACCCTTTCAGAATCTTCAAAAAACCATCCAAAATCTCACTATTCTAACCTCGCGGTTGCGTCTGGAATGGTCCGTTTAGCTAGAACCAACCTTCGCTGTACTTCAAGGGACCTCACTGAAAAATTTCCCCAAAAGTTGGGCCACACCATAATTTTCTCAAAATTCTGGGCCAAATTGTAATTTTCAGAAGTTTAGGGAATGTTTCGTGTTTTAACAGATTATTCCGTCTGATGACGTCACTTTGCATCAGCACCTCTTTCCTACCATTTTGATCTTTTTTCTTTTATAGAAACTCTTATTCAAAAAATCCGACTATACAGATGTGTCCGGAATACTCCAAATAGTTGGAAAGCATTATTGGATCGCCAAAATCGGACTCCGAATGGCTCAGATCAAGTCAAAATAATTTGGACACCTCAGATCTATGGCTTGTACCTTCGTCACATAAAACTGGATAACTCTCTCGTGCTGACGTATCAGCTGACGTGGCACAGATTGGCTAACACGTGTGCTGACCTGGCATTGACGCGTCGATGACATGGCTGCTACGTGTTGATCTACCGACCGGATGTCACGTAAGCGCCGACGTGGGCCGACTGGCCGATGTGGGTCGCCAGATTGTGACGCGTTCAGGACGTCACCCACACGCATGAATCAGTCGCCTTCTTCCTTCTACTGGGGTGTGGGGCACGTATGTGCGACTGAAATGACGCGTCGGTACACTAAACGGCGCGTGTGGCGGGTGTCTGCGACTGGGACTCACGCGCCTTCTTCAAGTGGCACGTGAGGGCGCGTGTGGGCTCTTCTGAGGCCCAGCTTTGCAGTTTTGGACTCCTTTCGTCAAAATCTTCATCCTTGTAAGCTCAACAATGAATTCGAGCAACTTGATTTTTGGGCAGATTCGAAAAACACCCTTTGTTTTTTCGAAAAACGATCGACGAGGCTGTAACATACCCGAGGGGTACCCGTGCGCGTTAAACAATTTGGATCCCCTCGATCTCTTTGATCTAGTCTCACGAGTGCAATGTGAAACGTAGATGAGAGTCCCGATTTGGCAATTTTCATTGAAAATCCATTTTATTACAATTTTGTCAAAAATGGACTTCGTCATCAGATCTTAAAGTCGCCACCTAATATTTATTTTGGGAAAATTAGGAAACCCGTGACTCGTGCCCAGGCCACTGTTCGTCATTACCAAGGATGCTTGGCTCGAAACCTTAGGTATGAAGGGGGAAGGTCATTAATTGAGCATCCTCGCTCACCCGATCAAAAGATCGGCTTTTACTAACCATGATATGACTTTTATTTTCTTATATGTTCATGTTCCGATTATTAGGCTAGCATTACTATGTGATGTGTACACACAAGGTATAGACTAGTTTGCTCAAAGTGGAACAATTCAATTTCATGTTTACTTTTCAAAAGGTGCCACCTCAAGTGGGCTTAAAGTTTGTGAATTTGCCACTACAAAGTGGGCTTAAAATGTACATTCATCGAATCATTTCAATTCAAGCAACAAGCCTTTGTCCATAGCCATTCAAACAGTTTATCATTTAAGCAATTAGCCTCATGGTAAGATGCTAAACATAATAAGAAAATTATGTACAAACGAGATGCTAAAGCATAACAACTCACAGATTTACCGACGTCCCTCGAACAGCTACAAAACAAAATTAGAAAAATATGCATGATATGCAACACATGTGATATGCAATTACTAGGTTCGGCTACTGATATGACATATGAAATGATTTGATCGCATGCGTTCTAAGCATGTTTTCAAAAAAGTATTGAAACGACAATGTGAATGAGAATGATGAACTGAGCCCTGGTGTATGCACTACAAATGGATGCAAACATAAAGCATGCTAAACAAAACATGATGTCCCTAATCTAACCATCATTATAAAGGGAGAAAGACGTGGGGTTGGAAAACATACACATTATTACAAGTTTGCGCCCTCACGCAGGAGGGTCCGAATGAACTAATAGCTAGCTAAACTACTTAATTAATTATTACAAAACTTGAATAAATTAGCTAGTTACCTAAGCTACTTAATTATTACGACAAGTAAATAATTAATTATGCTAAGCTAATTAATTGGGTAATTATAATAATGAACTAATTTAAGTAACTATTTTAAGCTAATTAAATAAGTACAATACAACGCTAATTAGCTAACTACATTAACTAATGAATTACAGAGTAACTAATTAAACTAGTTAACTAATTAATTTCAACATGAATTAACTAATTAAATAACTAATCTAATTAAATAACTATGACTAACTAATTAATAATTAAACTAATTAACTATTTTACCTAATTTTTATAAATTGGAACTAACTAATTAAATTTATAAAATTCTAATTAAACTAATTAATTAATTACTTAATTAATTAATGGCCAGTGGCATCTCCACCACACTTTGAGACGGTTTGTATCTCAAACGGATGGAAGTGATATCAGATTCAATGGGCCTAGTGGAGAGACTCAGCTCCATATTGGACTACAAATCAATTACTTTCAGATTGGAGCTTGCAGATTTGTTTGGGTTGGATACCTTCTCATTCCCAAGATGAAGAGCAAAGTCCAAGTCAAGATCCATTAAGGACTCCTCATCGATTTCTTTGGCTAAAGACACCGCAATGTATGGAGTTGTTGAACTCCCCTTATTGTCCGAGGAACTCGATGAATGGCCTAACTTTAGACACAATGAAGATCCCATTTGCTGGCCCATGGATTCATAAATCAAACTCCTCGCATGTAAATTCCAAATACCACGGAACACCACACTTTGCACAGATTGATCTCTAGCATGTAGGGCACTCTATATTCTTTATGACCTCCCCGGAATCATTAACCAACATGGCCAAATAGTCCATAAAAGGGCAATACACTGTTTGGGATTCAAGAATCAATAACTTGTACAGGGACTCATCCCACTTGACAAGGAGGTCGTTTGGGATAATTCGTCTGCAAATGTGTTGAAATCTAATGGAGCTCTCAACTCCGTCAACTCGTTGGAAACCGAGCTTTCTGGTCCAATTCCTTTCAATTTGATAACTCTTTTCCATCTACTAACCTATTTTCTTCATCTCTTTACCCACGACATCGCTTTTCTCCGCCGAGACCGCTCTAGTTTAGGCACTTTCGTCCTCTGGTTCGGTCTACTCACCACCGTCGCTTTAATTGCTTGGTCCCATAACTCTCAGGGGGATGAGGAGGAGAATGATGAGTTATGTGGAATGGGCTCCGCCCCAGCGACAGCGTGATCCTCCTCTCTCTTTTACGTCGATGGTGGTGGTGGCGCGATGTAGAGAGAGAGATATATAGATAGAGATTTAGAGAGTGATGAAGCTATCTGAGAGAGAGCACATACAGCTCTTGAACATTTTTCTTGGCCCCTGAGAGAGAGAGAGAGATCGTGGCTGATGTTCATAGAGAGAGAGAGAGAGGTTGGTCGAGTCGTCTGAGAGAGTGAGAGAGCTATCTCTGTGTGTTTGTGTATATTGTTTTGCTCAGCTCCCCTCACGTTCTCTGCCCATGCACACCGAGAGAAAGAGAGATCAAGTTGAAAGAGAGAGAGCCAATGTAAGCCCCAATGTGTGTGTGTGTGTGTGTGTTTTTCTTTTACTCCTCTCTGTGTGTATTTAGCTTAGCCCCAAAAATGCTCTCCGTCATGCCCTCTCAAAAAGAACCGAGAAAGAGAGATATAAAGAGAATTCTCTCTGTTTTTTAGCTCCTATGTATACTTAATCGAACAAGACTGGCCTCTTCATGCATGTTTCCGTGCCAAATGTATGTATGAGAGGAGAGAGTGAGAGTTTCCTTTAAAATATCCTCCACCACATGCTATGCAGCTACACACCACCCACCCTCATCTGAATCAAGAGAGAGTGATATATTTTTTTTAATTCTCTTCCACCACCCAACCACACACTCTCTCTCTCAAATAATCAAATTCTCCACCCACCTTTGAACCCCACTCCCACTGAATTCAACACCCAAAGAGAGAGATATATATATAATGTCCCCATGCATGTGCTTTTAGTGTCTTTTTTTTTTTTATACTCCCTCACCATCAAGAATCAATCTATACAACTTTGCCACTAACCCATCATTGTGAAAAGAAAGAAAGAGCCCACCCCATGTCTGTGTGTTTTCTTTTACTCAGGTAAAAGCTCTTCTCTCATGCCCCACGAGAGAGAGAGTCATCAACTTTGAACATTTGCTCTAATTGTATATCTTGCACCATCAAAACAACATCACATGCTATCTCTATAATATATCCCACCAAACCCATTCTCATAATGAAATCTTCGCCCCGAAAATACCCTGACCATACTCTATTATTTTTTTATTATTATGTTCTATTTATCAAAATAGCTAAAATGTACCAATTTATATAGCATCACCTAAAAATATGTACACATATAAAATTATAAAATACTACAAATTGATAATTTGGCCAAAATGGGTGAGGTTTGGGATGAAAGTTTCAATCTGATTTTTCTGCTGAGAAATTCATAAAATAGCATATTTCAAGTTTCATCATCAGGTGGTCAAAAGAAAACACCCAAGTCATAGGACCGATCAAAATGAGGTGCCTACAGAGTCTTTGATACCACTTGTTGGGGATTGGGGATCCTGCTCAAGACCTCCCAGAAATTATACCTGTTAGTGTGATAGTGCTGTTAATGTATAATATTATAATATGTTAATGTATAATAATATGTTTAGTGATTGCTTTAGTCTTTAGCTTTAATCATTTGTGTTTCTTTACTTTCGGCCATTTTCGGTTTGTAAATCCTCAACTTGTGTAAACTCTCTCCTATATAAAGGAGCTAACACAACAGATACTTAATATAGATTCAATATACACAATTTATTTTCTCTCTTTTTCTATACATTATACTAACACGGCATCAGAGCTATAAGATTTAGGCATATATTTCTTTCTATACATACCTTCACTCTATTGCATCGATCTATCTCTCTTCTGCCATTGAAGTTTGAAGAAAATCGCCTACCCCATTCTCTGTGTGTAGTGACCTAATTTTTTTTTAAAAATAGCCAGTGCATAATTTAATTGAGCAAATTTTCGAATTTGAGTGCTGTGTAAATTCTGTGCGAAAACAGTTTGGTTTTTTATTTTTTAAAAATAGTTCCCGATCTCAGAAAATTATGAAATGTTTATATGTTGTTCCCATATGAGTCTAGCAAGTTGGATAAAAATTTCAGAATTAAATGATGAGTATTTATTTTATGAAAATTTGCAGACTGGTCGGTGTTCGGTCTAGTGTACAACAAAATTTGAAATTTAGTTTTGAGTGGAAAATAGAATATATGATGATGGATTATGGGTGGGATATATTATAGCATGATGATGTTTTTAGTGGGGTGGTAAGTGGGATATTTATTTTATTATTTTTTTGGCATGGTGGGATAGACATTTGGAGCAACTGGTTCAAAAGGGAAGTTCTCTCTCTCTAGGGTGTTCAATTCAGTGGAGGTGATGATGATGAGTGGAAGATTTATTTTATTTAGAGATAACATAGAGAGAGAAGTAGTGTGCATGACGGAAGGGACCAAAAGCATACACATGGGCTGCCTATTATTACTCTCTCGATGTGGGATTCGGTGAGGAAATAAACCAGCTGTTCTCATCTCTCTCTCTCTCTCTCTCTCTCGGTTTTGTTCTCCATTGTTGCTAAATCTTTCAGCTTCAAATGGGAGTCTTTAGAGTGAGATTTTATAAAAGTGTTGTAAATGAGAGTTGGAGAGCTCGTCGTGATCTTTGCAATGGTGTTCTCGGATTCATGATCGGGTGATGTTTGCATTTTCAGATTACTTTTTTTTTATATTTGAGATAGGGACTTTCTTCATATTATTACATTAAAAATATGTTAGGGTTATTTTGAGAAAATATATATTCATAGGAGGCATTACATATATATATATATATATATATTTAGATTTTTGTTTGGTAATTTTTGAAAGAGAAATTATGTTGAAATGTTAAGAATATTATTATTTTGAAATTGATTTGGAAAAATCATCTTTTGTTGGAAATACTTGTTAAAAATCCGAAAATGAAATAAAATAAATAGTTGTATGAGTTGTATCTACCTCATATTATGGTTAGATAATTTATTTTGGAAAAATAATGTTGAAATATTTATCTCATTTTTGAGTTTTGGAATTTAGTTTTGAGAAGAAAAATAAATTGATATTGATGAATATGGTGTGAATTGTTAAGTTGAGATTATAGATTGATTTTGGGATTTAATACTCCAAAAGTGTGATATTCATGATGTTTTGTAAATGTTAATTTATTAATTTTAGAAAAGTTGTGAAATTGTGGTTCGTAGAGATTTGGGAAAATTGGCTAGGCATGAAATGTGGGGGGTATTTTGAGTGATGAGTCATGTGAATTTATGTTTGGTGTTATTAATTTGGAAGATGGTGAACTTAATGGATTTACTAATTTGATAAGTTAAATTAGTTTGGTTAATATTTAAAATCCTTCGTAATTAAAGGGCGTTATTGGGTTTAAATTCCTAACTTTTAATATTATGAGATTAAAAGTGATGATGTTAACCAAGAATGAGATTTAGGGAAATACGCGAAACTAAGTTAATGTGATATGGTATTTGGTCCATAGTTTTACTAATTGAGTTATGTTATCATAATAATACTTAAAATTCATATATGAGATATTCGAATTGTTTTGGAGGATTTTGACAATAAAAGAAAATAATATGATTTTAACTCGTTTGGAGCAAATGGATGAATTGGATTAAAACAAGAATGAGTTATCAAAGCTTTTATTTATTTATTTATTTTTCCTTGGTTTAATTTGATGCGGTTGATGTTGATAATTGGAAAGTGAACACTCACGTTATGTTTTATATTTATAGTCAAGAGAAGATTTTGATATAATTGATTAAATTTTAGAATATGCACTTATGCTTATTGAGAATTATGATTGAACTTGAAGATTTCGAGATTTCAATTGCATAAGAAAAATGAGAATTTGATTCTATTTAATGTTTGGAATGGGGATGAGTTTTAAAAAGATTGTAATTACATTTTATTGATAAGTATATGAGTTAGAGATCGATGAAAACTTGAACCCACTTTGGTGTTATATGTTATTGCTATTGATGAACCTATTGCTTAGAAGTTTTGGTTTTGATAACTGGTAGGGGATTGCCATGTTGGTATTTAAATGTGGAGATTTTTGGAAAGATAAGAAAATGTTTGGCTTTGGAAGTTTGTTTTATATAAGGAATATTATTGAATTGTCTTGAAAAGACTAAGTTAGAAGTTATTGATTTACATGTGGTAAATACATGAACATTGGCATTGTTATATTATCTCTTAGGATTGTATCATGATATTACTGTTAGACTTATTTATTTTGATGATTTATTTAATTATGTTTTAATTTATTTGATAGAGAAAAATATAATTCAAAATTTATTTTGATGATTTATTTAATTATATTTTAATTTATTTGAAAAAGAAAAATAGAATCTAAAATTTATTTTGATGATTTATTTAATAATGTTTTAATTTATTTGAAAGAGAAAAATAGAATTAAAATTTATTTTGTCCCATTATTTCTCACCTAAACTTTATCCTAAATATTGTTTGAATCTATTTTATATTTGCTTAAATCAAGAGTTCATTTCAATCCAAAAATAATGCCCAAACCAGAGGTTCAAACAGCCCAAAACAGAGGTTCAAACAGCCCAGCACAGCAGCAGGCCAAAAGATTCAAGTGGAAGATATTCAAATTAGTAATGATGGAGTGGAAGATATTCAAATTAGTAATGATGGAGTATACAACGGCTATAAACGGCTATAAGTTTTACTATGGGCTGGTTTGGGATCTACTAAAAAAGATAAAAAGCTAAAAAGTTATTCAAAAAGCCAAAAAGTTACCTTATCTCTATGCATTGGGCGGCAAAACCCTGTCTGACTCTGTAAAGGGTAAAATTACGTTTCTGCCCTTCCTTTTTGTTGCTGCATCTGAGTCGAATATATCACAAATATACGCTATTAGAAAGCCCATTTCCTTCTCCAACCTCCATTTGCAAGAACGGCAATCAAGACAAAAACCCTCAGTCGGTTGAACAACTCTAGTCCGTCAAAGACACACCACCCATTGCCGGAGATCCGTCACACCTTTCACCTTGCACCACCGCCACAGCCGTGCCAAAGGCAGACCTCGACGCGATCACCTGAAAACTGAAACCGATAGGAAGGACCATCCCTCGTCCAGATTTGCACCACCGCCAACCAGATCTACACTACTTCGGCCCATATCCCTCAAAGAACAAGGTAACATCTCTTCCACGCGACTGATTTTGGGTATGTGAACCAATTCTGTACATTTCCCCATTTTCGGTGATTTGGTAGGTGCAAAGAAAATCTTTGATTTTTCCTGAACCAATTCTATACATTTCCCCATTCAGAACCGCTATGTAGCTCGAAAATGAGCCCCCCGAATCGCCCGAATTAATTACTCTCTCCACTCTCACACTTCCACTTTCCAACCTTTTCTTTTCTTTACCTTCTTCATCACTCTCTCTCCTCTCCTCTGTTCCTCCACTTTCCTTTGTCTTTAATGGCTGCCCCATAACCTAACCCCTCTATCATACTATATGCGTGGGTCGATGTTTTAGCCTTCTGGGTCTCTCTCTTTTTGGTCGGTGAAGATTACCCACAAAGCCCTTCAAAAAATTTGTAGATTTTTTCTTTTGGGTGTGTCATGGTTTTAGGTATTTAAGGTTCTGTAAAGCTTTTGTTTTCTCAGATATCCATTGAGAAAATATTTTCTATTTTGACAATTTTTTTTTTCTCCTGGTTATGTGATGATATGCTTGTAATCTTCACAATTTTTGGTTTGGATATTTCACAAAGCTTGAGTTTGTTGGGTCTTTAAATTCTCACTTAATGTGTCAACCATTTGGAGAAGTTTCTTTTTTGCTTGTTGAAAACATCTAGAAAACAAAATGGAGATTAGTGTTTCAAAACAATTGGGGCAAATTGGGGCATCATCACTGTGTATTTGCTAATTCAATATAAGGTTTAAGGTTGAAGATTTGACATTTGAAGGAAATTTCTTGAGTCAGTAATGGTTACTTGTTTCCGGCATCGTTAGCGTATGAGAGGAGTTGGCTCCAGTAGGAGAGGGTATGACATTAATAGGACGATAGTTAGTTTTTAAGTAAAAGGAAATGGATGGCAATTTAAACTACGAATAGACAAATATATCATTGGCAATTTTTTTAACTAAAAGGAAATGGATGGAAATTTCTTAAATAAATATTGTTATTTACCATTTTCATGTTGTCACAATGTTGCTTTTTGACATATGCCACAATTACTGTTGCATTGTAGTACTGAAATGCAGCACTCACAATTGCAGTCGACACCTTCGAAACATTTGCGTAAGCGTGGTGGGAAACAGTCTCAACCGCAGTCCGCAAATGTGCACAAAGCAAATTGGGACTCTGACACGGTGCACATGTTCTTGTAACTTGTTATCAAAGAGTTAGACTCAGGTTTCAAGGGCAGCTTCCATACAATGACAATGCACGGATACAGGGCTGTCGCCAAGGCCTTCGAGGAGCGTACACATAAGGTCCATGATGTGAAGCAACTGCAAAACAAGTACGCGTTACTGAAAAAGGATTGGCAGTCGTGGTCACGCCTGATGGACAGTAGGCATGGGCCAACCGGCATAAGTTACAATGAAGCAACTGGTTTGATACAAGCATCCGACGACTGGTGGGCCCATTATGAAAAGGTAACAATTCCATATTCTTGTTTGTAACATCCAACGTGATAGTCATGCATATGTTACAATATATATTCATAAAAATTCTTCATTAATATTTTAATGTGACCAAAAACAAGAACTAAACCTAGTTAGACACCTACTTCTCACTCCAACAACCGTTGTTATACTTGCCAAGTTGCCTATCAGTCTCTCTGTCTCCCTCCCTATGTATGACTATTTTGTGAAATTTTTTTAACTATTTTGTGAGTTTCTGTGGGCAAGTACTTGACTTTGACTGCCATTTCGTACTCCAAATTGCATTGGTGTGTGTTTGACAGGCATTCAACCTATGTGGTTACCTGCACTATGTATGACGCTCAAGAAGAGTAGAGCTACCAGCTTGCAAAAGTATGAGTTTGCATCCAGGTGGTGATGAATCATGATTGGTATGAGCTGGGACTCTCTTCAAATGTTTTGTAGGACTGTTACTGGGGTTCTCTTTGGCTCCTTCTTGAGCCATATAAGATCAAACCCCCGTTGTGTATATTACAGTGCACACTTTTATTTAAGACTGGATTTCATTTTTTCATGATCAGTTCTTGCTATCTCCATTGTAGTTTCTTGTTGTTATGGTCTGATGCATTAGTTTGGTTCCTTCCATCTCCATGATGGCTTACTGATGTAATGACCATGCTTTGATTATGGTCCTCTTTCTTGCCATTTCATTTTAGTTTCTTGATCTTATGGTCATGCTTTGTTGCACTAGTTGGGTTATTTCCTTCTCCATGATAGTCTGTTGAAGTGATGACCATACTTTGATGTATGAGTTTGTTTCTTGTCATTTCTACAGCATGTTCACATTATGACCATGCTTTAGTTTTATGAATTCCTCAGCTCCTCTCGATCTCCATTACAACAATTTGACGAACAAAGCGTACTTATTGCCATTTCTTTTATGGCATGTTGATGCAATTGGAGATTTTAGTATCTGATATGCAATGTTATGCAATGATTATCTGGTGGGTGTATGTCATGCATCTAAAAGTCTTCCTTCATTATCCGAGGCACTTTAATATATTATACATTCACTAACATAGAGCTTGATTTGTGAACCCCTTCATTTTGAATGACCCACTTTCTCTTTATCCATGATGATATGATATATATATGTATATATATATATATATAAAAATATGTATAACGTGATGTGGTGGTAGAGAAGAGACACGAACTTTCTTCCCAAAGTTTTCAGTATTTATGGCACGTAAACTACTTTTATACATTGACAAGTGTGATTGGTGTCACATGTCTCTGCATGAGTTTTCAGCCAACATGTATTCAATATAAGAGAAGTCCTATCATTTTCACTTCCTATCTGTTTAAACAATAAATATTATTTGCATACACCACACCTTGCATCTCTTGCAATAGCCAACTATCATCTACTAATTCTTTCATCTTGCTTAACGATGGGTCATTTTCATTTTTGGAGCTTGTGCATGCGTCCTTCGCATCTTTATTAGATAGATTAGGATTTGGCATGACTACTGCAAAACCACTTTACTGTGTCCTCTTGATGTTATAAATGAACAAATTTCAAAAAAGGTGGTGAATACAAGAAACAAGTCATAGGTCATGATGCCCTTTCTTCCTTAAAATTTTTATTCATCAAAGATGTTACACTTGATTATACATTTATAATATATGCAATATAGTACTCATTATGAGTAGCTTTCCTTTTATAACATTGACCCGTGTTTCATGAATGTGGAAACTTTGGTGACGCCTCATATCTGATTTCTTTTGAAAAATAATGCATTCTACACAATGTTATGGTGTCACATCCCAGATTTGGAAGAATGATCAAGCCTTGACCCATGGGACAAGAAAGCCTAACAACGGCCTATTCAAAAAATCCCCATGAAAAATATTCCTGGAGTGGATTCAATAAAAAGGACTGCTCCCATCTTAAAATTTTGTGGGCTAGGCCATCACCTATGTGCCTGAGTGGTTGCTTGGGCAATGGATCAAGACCCCAGGCATTTTTACAACTATGACTCCAAGTTCAACTGAAAATAGATGTAAATTTGTAAAATTGCTCTTGGGCTTTGCAAAGTAAGTTTTAGGAGAAGGAAAGGGACTTAAGAGTAAATAAAAAGAGAAGAAGTTTTTGGAGGTTTGGCTCAAATTTTGAGGCATGACCCACAAAATAGTTTGATTTCCTTGAAGTCATGGATTGAAAATTTGTAAGTTCTTAGTATGTATAACAAAAAAAGAATAATGTTTAGTTCTCATTATTCTTCAATACGTGTTATTTTAGGTTCAAGCTAGAAATTTTTTTTAGTTTTGTATGTAAGGAATATTTTGGTATTCTTGGTTTGGGATGTAGAATGCGCTGCTGTTTAGAGACTTTTGTTTGTGGGGCTTACTTGATAATTTTTATCAGATTTATGGCCTATTAAGTTTAAATAAAGGTCCTAGTCTTTTACTCTTACTCCAAATCCAAGATTAAACGCCCAGTAAGTTTTCTTGTCTTTCAAGTTAGATCCTTCTTATATAGTGATGTATTTGTCTGTATAGTCCATGGAGATATCTTTTGAGCCAATACATCGATGATATGTATCAAATGACTTGTGTGCTTAGGCGTTGTCATATTCCTTTTCTTTATTTCTTCAACTTTGTTTGTTTCGGTAATATAATTGAAAGATCCTCCTTATCTTTTCCCATCGTTGATTAAACTCTTTGCATCAGCCTGCATCAGTTTCTCTTACATCATCTACAATGCCGTCTTTTTTCTTTTGTTATTCTTAAATCTAAATGTGGTTATCTTAAGTTCTTTTTTTTCCCTTACTATTTTTGTTTCTTTCCCCCTTCTCACCTTGACCGTATAAAATGCTGAGAACTTCAATAGTGGTATCTTTTTTTATACTTATCTCATTAAGTGGCTTTTATATTAATAGTAGCTAGGATCTACAACTTTAGTGGTTGATTCAGCCAAAAAATAAAAGGGTAGCCTCGCAATGGAGGGAGTATTGTGCATTGGGGTTACATTTTTTATTCAGCAAAAAAAATATATAATTACTTTTGGCCACTGTCAGTGTTTTTTGGCAAATAGTAGGCCCATATTTTAGAGTCCACTGACATGAAAAATATGAAGTTCTATTTAGGTATGATCTAAAAGTTAGGACCTCTTTCTTTAGAATAAGAAAAGTTTGTGGGCTATTAAGCTTGGTTATGAGAATTTGAAATGTGATCCAGCTTGCTTTGTCTCTCTCAAACTGATGTTGAAAGAGATTCTAATGATATTGAGCTTTTCTTTTTCTTTTTTTTTAATAATCTTGAAGTACCTATTAACTTATTGAGCAGATCTAAATAAATCAACAGGCTTTACTATACATGCTGACTTGGTTTGTTTTGTATATATCACAAGCCAGTCCCTAATGTTAAAATTCTTACTTATCAAAAACAAAAAAGGAGAGAGAGAGAGAGTGAGAGAACCCAACAAGAGTTCACTCAATAAGCTTTATTGAATTATAAGTTTATAACCTTTCCTCAATCTCATTATTTTGCATCAAGTGACTTCACTTCACTAGCTAATGGACTTCACTTCTTTTCCATTCAAATCTCGGCTGCATTTAATTGATAGGAAATGAAAGAAATAGGAAAATGAAAACTATTTTCCTTTCTTGCATACAAAAACGTGGGTTCCGCCATTGTCATTTTGTTGAAGAAAGTATTTTTGCTTAAATCATTTCCTATATATAAAAATTGATTATGCATTGTGGGAGAGTTATAAAAATTTTCTGACTGTCATAAAAGTAAGCTGTCCTTCTGACTGTCATAAAACAAGCCGGAGTTAATTTCTTATCATATATTAGGTATGAGCTAATTAGCTCTGAAATAGCTCTAAAATTGAAGGGCTTATCAGGAAATTTTGTTTTTGGGGTTTCTGTGAGTTGGGTTGTAGAGGAGGAAAAAGGGAGGATGGGGAAATTTGGAGACCTTTGATGATATCTGGGTTTGATTATAGGGTTTGTGAAATATGGGATTAGGAAAGGGAGAGTCTTGGGATGTGGGCAAACCAAAGAGTAGGAAGAAGAAAAATGATGCTGTGGAGGAGACTGGGTGTTGGGTTAGGTTGAGGTTTATTGGCAGCTGTATTTCTTCAAGATCTAAAGTGGATAGCTCTATTAGTGGCATCAGTACTCATTGTGGTAATCCTTTATTTCCTCTGAAAAGTTTTTATGTTGTGCTAAAACTGCACTTTCTTATTGCCATGGATTTTGTGGTCTCAATCAAGTTTAATTTACTTCATTTGCTTTTCTGAAGGAATTATATGTAATTGCTATATGTTCATATTTTATGGATATATGTTGTTTGTTTAGCTCTTGCTGTTTGTTATTAATTTGAGTTAGAAAGCATCAGTAGTAGTATCTTGGTTATGCAAATATTGCTTCAAGTTTGGTGGAATGTGGTAACAACTTATATTAGCACTGATTAGAGGGACAATATACGAAAACAATTAAGATAATCTGGCAATGCAATCAAGTCACATCACTGCAAGAATTCATGCAAGAGACCTACCAAAAATATAAGTTGTTACTCATCTATATTGATAATGTCCTCATGTGATCCATAATATTTGTAGCTGACTAAACCTATGACATAAACATGCATCATGGCTGCTGTTGTGTTTCTCCTTCTTCCTTGTTTTAAGTTATGTTTACGTGTTTTGGTTTTTCCCAGATTGACAAGAATGTACTGAAGTTCAAAACGAAATCGTTGGAGCATATGGACCTAATGTGAAGGGTGTACGAAGGTGCAACGACAACCGGGAAATTTGCATGGACACCAGGGGCAGCGTTTGAACCTGTCGCCACTGAGGACAATCCTTTGCTTGTAGACGAAGAAGACTGTGAAGACAGCAGTGGTTTGCCCCATTTCCAGCCATCTGCGCAGCATGAACACACTGTCCACCACAGTTGTGTGTAAGAGAAGGACACCCCGGTCACTGTACATGCTGCGTCATCGGCAATTCACGCTGATGACACACTTACAAGTGGCGGGAGCAAACACAAATTCAGTCGCACAACACACCCACAGCGGAAAAAATGGTAGAGTGAGGGAGCATCGCTCTTGGCGAGTAGAATGGAAAACCTTGCGTCTTCAGTTAAATTACAACAACAAGAAGTCCGCGTGCATCATGAGTATGGAGATTCGGCCTCGAACTGCATTCGCAAGTGTATGGCAAGGTTGTACTCCCTACAAGGCTTGGACCCGCAAGACCCACTAATCCTTTACGGTTTGACGCTAATGGACAATCCGGTAAATCAAGCAATATTGTTGCAGATTCCAACAGACGCGGCAGTCATTACTTGGCTGCGAATGAAGAAGTCCCAGAATATGGGTGGCCCATCAGCGCCAACTCACGGCCTCGGAATAACTGGGTGGTTCTGACGGCTTTATTCACCGGAAAGGGTTCGTGTTTCATTACTATCCTGCATTAGTTTTCTACCATGTTGCTACCTCCTATGTTTGTTTTACATTTATTTTTTTCCCTGCCAACAACCCATGAATGTGTGTATTTTCTTTTCCTTCCCTTACAAACAGATTTGACAGTGGCTGTAGGTTTTTTTTATTATGGAATCGGTGTGTGATGTGTTGGATGTTTTATTACTTTTTATGCAGCAGGCTCATTATTTATAAATGTGTTTCCTTTCCTGGGTTTCAAGGGATGCTAACAAAGCAGCTTATTGAATAGTGATGACCCACTTTTTATGAGTGTGTTGTATATCTATGGTCTATGCATGAGTTGGGTTTACAGTTATGGTTTGGACTGTAAATTTTATACACTATACATTCATGCTCAGAGGATGACCAAGGCTTTCAGAAATGGCATAATGGAGGTGGAACTTTCCACAAGTCAGCGTGTGTTGCTGCAAGAATGGTTCATAGAAATAAAATGATAAATAGTACTAAAATAATTACATTCACTTCTTTTTTTTAGTAAGGTTATAATGAATGAAACTAATAGTGTGAAAACATAAAAATATATATACATTTAAGTGTAAAAACGATGATAATAATTTTTTTTTAATGTATGTGACTTAATAAATTATTGATGAAAAGGAGTTAAATAGTATATGAATAAAAAATACTACAAAAGATCAATAAAATTGTGTCAAATTTGTGAAACTCAACAGAGGTTAGTGTAGAGCATTGGACAGGTGCTACAATTGTACCCAAAGATTTTAATGTACGCAAAGATTTTTGTCAACTTGCTTCAATATTGTCTATTTGTGAGAATTGGACAGGTGCTACAATTGTAGAGCATAGCTTTTTCATTAGGCAGGTTGCTTTGTGATGTAATGGATGTACCCCTCACATTACTGCAGCAGCCACGTGAATACTATTGTGTTCATGGGAATCTGGATGTGTAAAAATTACTTTTTCAGTCAATATGTCCGTACCCTGTACGTGATGGACAGCTTTTGTTATTTTACATTTGTAAAATCAGTTTTTATTTCATGTGTAAACGAATATGAATTCCTTATATTTTTTGTTTGTTGTTTATTTGGTGTATAAATGGTTGTCTTGGTTCATAAATGTCTCGGTTCATAAATGATTTTGATTTTGTATTGTGAACACATTTATTTTATTTTATTTATTTGAACAAATTAAAATGTTGACTATAAAATATGAAAAATAGGTAGAGAACACAACAATGATTATTCAATAGAACAAAATGAAATTGTGTGAACACTATTTCACAAAAATCATACCAGAACAAGCTGTCCAATTTATTATCATGGCTGCACAAAATATTATTTTGTGCACATTATTAAAATGTTTTTTGGTTCCCACAAAAAAAAGAATCAAACATGTAGGCACCCTTAACAAGTTGTTGAATCCCTTACATCACAAAAAGCTACGCACATGAAACAAAATGGCCCCCACAACCTTGGCCATTATATTCTTCCCCTCTTGTCTATTTTTTTCCTTCTTAGTTCAGGGTGTGGTTTTCTCTCTGTCCCTCTCTCTCCATCTACCCAGAACTTGTTTATTTCCTTTGAAGTTTTTCAAGTTTTTCACATTTTTTGTTCTTACATTTCCAAATGGCGAAGGACGCAGGTCCAAGTCACCGCGTGCAACATGGTACATCCCGGGAAGCTATCGATGAAATTGCGAGGGAAATGGTGGTCGAATCTAATCACAACTTGGTAGAAGCATGGAGTAGTGTGGCAAGATATTATTACAACCATTATCACAAAGTCCCTCGAAATACATCAATACTTTTGGGACGTTTATGGATGTTTAAGTTGTTTAACGGCCACTAGGGCCGGTTTGAAGACAATGTCAGTATGTCACAACCAGTGTTCTTGTTGTTATGCGATGCGCTTCACAGTTTTGGATTGACGTTGCCGCAGCGAGAGCATGGCGTTCCGCTGGAAGAGAAGGTAGCTATTTTTATTTGTGCGTTGCAGGGTCTATCTTGGAAAAATTTGCAAGAACGGTTCGAACACTCAAAGGAGACATTGTCACGCAATTTTCATGAGGTAATGCAAGTTATGATACCGTTTACATAGGTTCATAGTAGGAGTCTTACGCCCGAACAAGTACAACAAGGGGGCCATCCACATTTACGGTCGCAGCAGCGATACCGGACATTCAAGGTGACAAATTCCATAAATGTGCAAATTTTTTAAAGCTTAGAAGAAAACCATGATAAGTTATGTTAATTTGTAAAAAATTGGTGCGTTGCATAGGACTTCATCGGTGCATTGGACGGGACGCACGTGATGGCTCGTGTCTCGCAGGAGTACGCCACATCATACTATGGCCGGAAAGGCATGCCAACATAGAATATAATTGCCATATGCGACTTTAATTTGTGCTTCACATTTGTCTCTGCCGGTTGGGACGGGAGCATGCACGACAATCGGGTTTGGCACTACATGACAACCGAAGAGAAATATCGCTTCCCGCACCCCGCACTAGGTAAAAAATATTACACAGAAATATGAATACGTAGAAACTATAAATATAAATATTTTCAATAATGTATTTTCTTGGCAACACACTACTGAAAATTATTGTCTTTTTTTATTTTGTCAACAAAATCAGTTGTCTAATGTAGTTTATTTCCCATTGTTCAAAATTTTTGCAAACAAATTAAAAAAATGAAACAAACGAAAATGAAAAGTTTTGAAAAATAATTAAGTGGTAAATAAGAATGTGAAAATGAAAATGAAATGTTATAATTTATTATTTAAATTAATTAAAAAAGTACTCCAAATAGAAATGCTGTTAATGAATTAGAAAGTAATTAGAAAAATAATTTCGTAATTGGAAATATAATTTTTGCACAACAAAAGAACTTCACAATGAAATAGTAATTGAAAACAAAAATGGAAAAAGAAAAAATTACTAACGAAATAATTGACAACTCTTAATTCTTATAAATTGTGCAAGAATTAATTCTTATAATTCGCAGAAAATGCAGTAATCGGAAATATAATTTTGCACAACAAAAGTAATTGCGAAGAAGAGTACTTGAAAACAAAAGGTCTTAACAAGAATAATTCATTATTAGACGAACAAAAAACTGAGACAAGTTAATTGAAACATAATTTAAGTGGTAAATAGTAATTGAAAACAAAATTGGGATAAGAACAATTTTTATTAATGAAAATGTAATTGTCATAAAAAAAATTAATTATTATAATTCACAAACAATTTTGTAATTGGGAATATAATTTTTGAGAACAAAAGAAACTGGGAGAAGGAGTAATTGAAAACAAAATTGGGAAAAAATTAATTTAGTAATGAAATTATTCAACAAATTTATTATTATTAACAAAAAGAAAATTATGAACCAAGACAAGTTAATTGAAGAATAATTTAAGTGGTACACAATACTGTCAAATTGAAAATGAAATGAAACAAATTTTGCAGGAAAATACTATTTGGTGGATAGCGATTACAGCAACAAGACAGGGTACCTAGCCCCCTACAAGAGGTATAGGTATCACCAAAATGCCCATCGAAATCAAACATCGCAGAATCAGTTTGAAATGTTCAACAAGGCACATTCGTCACTGCGTAGTTGTATCGAGCGGACATTCGGTGCCTGGAAGTCTAGGTGGGGGGCATTGCGGAATATGTAGAAGTTAAGTTTTTCTAATCAAGTTACGTTTGTATGTGCGTCGATGGCGTTACATAACTTCATACGCCGACATAGTGAACTTGATGAGGTCACGATGGCTATCTCTGACAGTGACGATTACGTAGCCTCCCAAATGCCCGACCACGACGAATACACACGGGTTGTTGATGTGATGGAGGAAGGGGACTCTGACCCTGCAATGGCCGTTGTAAGAGCGAACATTACGAACGTACTCATACGGCAAGCGCACCGGTAGGGGCGAATTGGAAATACAAGAATATTGGTTGAAGGTTGTTAATATCTGTAACTGAGATTCATATTTGTAAACACGTTTGGTTTTAATAGTTTCATGTCTTTCGGAGCGTAGACATTTTCAACAAAATGTATTTTTAAAGAAAGTATGTCCACTAATTAACATATATAAACATGAGGGAAGTTTTTGCAATATCTTTTATAATAATTTGTTCTTAACCTGGCGTAAAAAAATTATTTCTAGCTATTGGTCAGAAAAAAAAAAACAAAACATAAAAAAAAAACAAAAAAAAAATCATGACTGGGCATGTACGTGGTTTATCTTTATTTATTCACATGTTATGATATGAATTCCCAAAAATACAGAGCAGACCTGTTCCATTCGTTTCCAATTTTCGGACAATAATTACCCAATTGCAACCTCTGCTTGAATAAAAAATTAATGAATACAAAAAGGAAAACAATCAAAAAAAAAATTGCACGAAAAAGGAAAAGAATACAAAAAAATGATAAAAAAAAAAAAAGGAAAACAATAAACCAAAATTAATAATGTTAAAACGAAAAGAATAAAAAAATAAAATGAAAATGTTAAAAGGAAAAGAATAAAAAAAGGAAAAGAATAAAAAAAAATATTGACTAAAAAAGGAAAAGAAAAAAAACAAAAATTAAAACGAAAAGAATGGAAAAAAAAAATTGAATAAAAAAACAAAAAGAATAAAAAAATTAATAATGTTAAAAGGAAAAGAATAAAAAAAATAATGTTAAAAGGACAAGAATAATACTGACTAAAATCAAAAAAAAAAATTTATGTTAAAAGGAAAAGAATGAAAACAAAAAAAAATGAATAAAAAAATAATAAAAATCTTTCAAAAAGGAAAAAATATTTGTTTTCGTGCTTGTGAAAACAAATAATAATGGTAAAAGGAAAAGAATTAAAAAAATAAATTCTTTCAAAAAGGAAAATAATAAAAACAAAAATGTTAAAAGGAAAAGAATAAAAAAAAAATGACTATAAGAAAAAAAAAATTTAATGGTAAAAGGAAAAGAATGAATTTTCAAAAATAATGAATACAAAAAAAATTAAAGTTCAACCATGTGTTTTGACGACCGTTGCATAGTGTTTACAAAATGAATAAAATTTTTTAAATTATTCTTATACTACCGTTGCACAGTGTTAGAAGCAAGTCCAAGGTGTACCAATCATTGATAGCCACGGATCCCAACAACGGTGACACATATCCCTATTGGTGTGTTAGTTAGGAAGGGTAAAAGAGTCATTTTACCATGTGTAATAATATTATATTACACACTTTTTCATAAAAAGTCAAAAAGTTAATCCAAACATCTATATTTTTTTCCTCAACTTTTTAGTTCAAAAAGACAAAAAGTGCACTTATTTAGGACACCCCAAACAACCCACCAAAGCCTCTAATGTAAACAAGTAACAAAAAAATCAAAAAATATTTTTTGATCTATAATCACTCACATCTATTCTCTAAAAATTCTCTGAGAAGTGTTCTTCAATTTTTGTTTACATTCTCTTTCAGAAATTATACACTGAGACGTATAGCTTTAAGCCCATCTTTCCTGTGTGAGGTTTACAGAAAACAGAGCTTTATTTTTATATCTATCTTTGAAAGATAATTCTTGTAACTTTCTGTGAAAGCAAAAATAAATTCTTTTCAACCTTGTAAAAGTGTAGTACACTCAGTGTTCTTGACTTAGAAAGTCTGTGTAAAATCTGTGGAGGATTGCTCCATCTGTAAAAAGGTTGCTAGCACTCTGTGAAGCTAGAGTATAGTGGAAAATCTCAAGTGAAACTTGAGGAATGGACGTAAGCCGAGTTGAAACCGAACCACTATAAATTTGTTTGCCTCTCTCTCTCTCTCTCTTATCTCTTTATTTTATTTAAATTGCCATAGCTATATTTCACATTTTCACTGTACTAAAATCATTAACTGACATAGTTGTTAGAACACTTTTTTAATTATTTTTATTTCATTAACTATATTTATCTATTGTGCTAGTCATAATTTTTATTAGGGTATTATTATTTTTATTTGTAAAAATCTAATTCACCTCCTCTCTTAGGTTGTCTTTTGGGTAACAATTACATTGATAGGGATATGGAAATTGATCACAATAGAGAATTGTGTGGAGGAAATTGGAAATGGAATCATATGAAGGATTGTACATTTTGCATTATCATTTTATCGAACCACTATTGAAATTGATTTTTAATCTTGCATTGGAAGGTTATGGTTTTAAAAGAGAAATTGTTTTATGAAACAAGATATATTGTTTTATTTTTGATAAATACGATGGTAAGTCTTGAAAGGTGTTGTAGATGAATTTGATTAAGTTGGCTTATGTGTCCTTAGTGAAAGACCAGAAAACCGCGCGGATAAGTGTCGAACCTTCTAGTTAATACTGGTAAAAATGACAGATTACAAGTGTTGAGCCTTCCAGTTAATACTAGTAAAAATGATAAATTGGTAGTACTTATATAGTCTACTTGCAGACACTAGCCTAGGGATTACCTGGGTCTTATTTACCATCTTGGAATTTTATTGAAATTGTTGGATTAATGTGTTTTCAAATTGGCATTGTGCGTAAGATTTTCAAAAGATGAGAAAAATATTTTGAGCATGATAAGGCATATGCATTCATCTTATAAGACTGTATAAAATGGATTTGATGAATTGTTTAATTATTTGATTCAATTGATAATGAGATAATTGAATGAATTGAAAATGATGTTTTGTTGCTATTGAAACATGTTTATTTATTTAAGTTAACTTGTCGTGGTTAATTAAATAAATTGGATTTAAGAGATTATGTAATAAAATCATATGGTTTTGATATGATATGATATGATTTCACGTATATGTATGAGTATTTTGTTTCCCGCATATCTTCTAATGTTTTCATATGAGATTGTTTGGTGAGCTAGTGGTTGCTCATCCCCTGCCTATACATATATACAGGGAATGCTTTTCGGATTTGAAGATCAAACAATAGGTTTTACTATTTCATAAGTGTAATGTAGTGATGGATTGTATTACTTCATTTGTTGTTTGGATGAGTGCTATTTTTTTTTTACAAAGAGTAGTGTCCTCCCTTTTATTGTAAGTCACAGGGCATTTCTTTTATTTGTATGTAAATGTCATTGTTGTATAACGAGAGGGGATATGTATATTTAATTATTCATCATTTCACCCAAGGATGAAATGTTATTTGTAAATGAACTTAATTAATGAATATTGGTAATGTTATTCGAGTAATAAAATACGGGGCGTGACACTCTTCTTCTCTCTTCATCGATCTGATGGCCTATGAACAAAACATCCAAGAACATACAGCCCAATTTGAATCAAATGTTTCACTGATGCAAAAGTTGAGTCCAATTTCAGCTCCAACAATAGCTACAGAAAATGTGAATGGTTGCTTTGATTGCAATATTTGCCTAGACTCAGCACATGAACCTGTGGTCACCTTTTGCGGTCAGCTATATTACTGGCCTTGCATTTACAAGTGGCTTTATGTCCAAGCCTCCTCCTCCTCCTCTGAATTAGATGAGGATACCCAGTCATATTTGGTTCCATTATATGGGCGAGGAACATCTTCGTTTTATTGTCATACCTCGTAGACCATCCTTGACATGGCCAACAACACTCTCCAAGGCCCCTGTCGAGCTTTCCTCGCTGACATCTCCGGTGGCGACCACCGAAAAACTCACACCGCCAACTCCCTCTACTTCTTCTTCATGGCCGTCGGAAACGTCCTCGATTTCGTCACCGGTTCCTATACTCACCTCTTCTAAGCCTTTCCATTCACCAAAACTCACGCTTGTGATGTCTACTGTGTGAATCTCAAGACCTTTTTCATTTTGTCAATCGCTCTATTACTCACTCTGACCACCATAGCCCTTACTACAGTGAGCGAAAACAAACTTCCAGTGAACCCATTCTTTTTTTTCTTTTTTCTTTTTTATTTCTTTCTTTATCACACCCATGTTCCCCACTCCCAACATACCCACAACACTTTTTTTTTTTTATTTAATATTTCCACATTTTCCTTTTTGTTTTTATTTATTTATTCTTCAACCCACCTGGGCATGTCTCTTACGGATCATTACTTTATTTTATTTTATATCTTCTTTTCCATCAACATCCCATCATTTTCTTCTTCTTTCCCCCACCTCAATCCTTTTTCTTATTTTCATTTTTCCATTAAAAAAAAAAAAACCAAACACAAAACTACATTCATTCCACCTGATTTTTCTGCTCAATATTGTGCCATTAATGCCATACAGATTCGCACAACAAACTCATTTTATTCTTGTCGGGGATCAACCCCGTTCAACGTTCTACCCAAAGAGTTACCAAAAAAAACAAAACCACAACATCATAACAAAACAAAGCATTTTTCGCTTTCCTCCGGTACCAACCCGGCAGCAAAGCTTATACCCTAACTTCATTTGCAACCAGCTTTGTCGCTCGCCTTCACCGCTCTTGACGACTCTGCCTCGGCCTTGGTAGCACTTCCAAATGCAATTACTCCCCGTTGGCCGTCAAATGCAGAGTATGAGGGCACTCCGAATCAAGCCTTGGAGATGGCTTGCCGTTTCAGCTCTTTATTCTCCTTCTTCAGTGAGCTAATCTCTCCCGAGCATCTTTATACATTTGTTGAAGCAGGGAGAGTTGCGTTGACAGTTGATAAACTTCAAACGTCTTGTTCTACAATTGACGGGACAAGTTAGTGACCGCAGTCATGGTCTTCACATATGACTTCAGCATATACGAGTTAGCCTTGACGTTCAAGGGCTACAAAACCAGTTATCTCTCTTGTGGACTCATTGAGGTCTGGAAAAAGAGTTAGAGAACTACGGGAAGAGACCATCTCAGAGGTGTAAATAGAAAGGGGTCGCAGAGTGGTTCAGAAGATGCAAAGAAAAGGGTTGCAGAGTGGTTTGTAGTCTTTGTGCTCTGTCTCTCTCAACGGCTTCGGTTTAAAAAGAGAGCAAAGAGACAAAGATGACAAAGAGGGAGCGAGAGCCGAGGTAGACACGACGCTTGAAGCCACGTGTCCAATGCAACTTTTAAAGACGATATATATATATATGTATATCTTTGTATGTATATCTGCCACAACCACACAGTGTCTTCTACAGCGCTCCGACACGACTATGCAATGTCTTCTATAGTGGTTTGACAGGACCACACTGTGTTTTCGACAACGGTCCGACACGACCACACAGTGTCTTCTACAACGGTCCAACACACCACACAGTGTCTTCTACAACGGCCCTCTATAACCATACAGTGTCTTCTACAATGGTCCGACACGACCACATTGTGTCTTCTACAACGGTCCTCCATAACCATATAGTGTCTTCTACAACCGTCCGACATGACCACATAGTATTTTCTATAACGGTCTGACACGACCATACAGTGTCTTCTATCCTATTTTATTTTATTTTTCGTTTCTTTTCTCGTTTTGTTACTCTCTCCAAACTCAAGTTGGTTTGTACCTATCCTTCTTGAGTTTAAGGGGGGATGTTAGTGTGATAATGCTGTTAATGTATAATATTATAATATGTTAATGTATAATATTATGTTTAGTGATTACTTTAGGCTTTAGCTTTAATCATTTGTGTTTCTTTACTTTCGGCCACTTTCAGTTTGTAAATCCTCAACTTGTGTAAACTCTCTCCTATATAAAGCAGCTAACACAACAGATACTTAATATAGATTCAATATACACAATTTGTTCTCTCTCTTTCTCTCTTTCTCTATACATTATACTAACAATACCAAGCAGAAAAACACACACACCCAAGGAGACATTATATTTAACATGGTTCGGCCTCAATGCCTACATCCACGAGAGAATAACTGGTTATCACTATAACAATGGAGAGATTACAATAGAGGAGGAGCTCACACTATTTTTACTTACCTACTCACTTATCTCCCTCTCTCACATCGAGAGAGATGATCTTTTTGCCTCACATCTCTCACTCTTTTTTGGTTTGCTCTATCTCTCTACTCTCCTCTTAGCTCTTCATTTATACACTAAAGAGAGGGTGGAGAGGTTGGCTAGCCTTGCATATGGCCAGCTGTTCCTTGACATGGCCAACTCCTTCCAACATGTTGCAGCACATGAGAAATGATCACCCCTCACATGGGGTGATCTCCAACAACTATAGATATTTGATTAAGGATAAATTACACTTTACATTAAAATCTTATTCTCGTTAAGTATTAATGTCTCCTTTTGTTACCTATAAATCTAGTCATGTGACAAGTATATAATTACAAAATGAGGATAAGAGAGCAAAAAAACATTCCCATTTCTCACCTATATAGAAGTTGTCCCACGTGAAAAACATGTGGAAATGTATTATATATATATATATATATATGTTTATATGTTGAAAATAGGGGGTTAAGAGGTAGGAAAATATAGTTCTTGAAATTAAAAAAAATGCAACAGTATTATTGTGGAAAACATAGTTTTGTGATTTTAATTTTTACAAAATTCTAATTCATCTCTTTAATCATTCACAATTTGTGTTTTGTTTTAATTGAATATAGTCATAATTTGATCTAATTTTTTGGACAAAATATGTATAGACTGAAAATGAAGGTAATTTTCTTTCTTTTTCCTTATTTTATAGTCATATGTTTGTAACATTATTAATTTCTGTTAAAAACTTATATAGTGAAATAATAAAAAGAAGATATTAACACTAGAATTAATTGTTAAAATTTGATATACACCAAAGTGAGATTTAGGATTGGTTTGGCATATTTGAAAAAAGTTAAAAAGTCACTATTCTATTTAAGTCACATCATCTTATTTAAGTCAAATCACCTCTCTAACACATCATTTCAAACCCAACTCAAACCCAACTCATATTTTATAAAAAATCAAAAAGTGCATTTATTTATATCATCCTAAATAACCCCTTAGTACAGCACAAGAATGTAAAATATGATTTACCTTTTAATTAAAACTTAAGGTTGTGCTTGGTAGAGCTTTATAATTATGATTTGAGAGTATAAGTTGTATTTTGAGTTTATGAGGTTTGGAATTATGATTTGAGTGTAAACAATTTGTTTGGTGAGAGTTTTGAAAATAGTTTTGAATTGAGTGGAGAATATTTAATGTGACATTTGATATTTGATACAAAAACTTACAACTCATAACTAAACATAAAACTCAAAATTATTTTAAAGCACATAAAAATTTTTTAAAAAATTCAGAAAATATTTTTTTCGAATATATAAAAATTAACATATCAATTGCAAAAAAAAAAAAAAAAAAAAATTACTATTCCGGTCGACCGATTAGGCCAAATTTTGAAAAAAAAAATTGAAAAATGCGCTCTGTTTAACAAAATTTTCTGCAGAGTTGTGAAAAATTAATTCCACAACTCTATCCAAACATCATACTCAAACCATCAAGTAAAAAACTAGTTTGAAAACACAATCAAATGGAGCCTAAATTTTGATATAAGTAATGTACTGAGCCATTACAACACGAGAAGTTATTTAGTCTACGTTCACGATTTCCTTGTGATTAATTTTTGGTGACAGAAATTTGGAGACCAGCATGAAACATGCTGTATGGATTAGGATTGGATCTGGACTCATGCTGTATGGTGAGTGGTGGGGCATGGACCGGACCACTAAATAATTTTTATTTTATAATACCGACAAACGGCTGAGATTATTGGAAATAAAAATATTAGTGATCTTAAAATTCTAGGTGTATTCACTTATTTAATGTTATATATAAGACTCATATAATATACATTTAATGTGACATATGAGATTTATGTAACGTAAATCTTATGAAATATTGAGTAAAACTTTTGCGGTGGTACTACATGCATCAATTAGTATACTAATTAGTGTATTAATAATAATTATAATATTATTATTGACCCCACTCATTAATTACGTTACAAATATCAAAATCTTCTTAAATTATATCACATCATTAATTGATACACTAATTAGTACATTAATTGGTTTGTATAGTATTATTTAAAATTTTGATACAACCATCGGTGTCTAGCATTAGCCCTGTTCGATAAAAAAAAATTTCAGTTTAAATCAACTTTTGGCTTAAATTAAACTATATTGGTGTGTTTGGTACAACTTAAAGGCATGGATTATAGCTTAATTTAAACCATTTTCGACTTAAATCTTTAAGTTGCTCGAAGGGTGCTTATGAATTCAGCTTAAGCACGCAGCTGATTCCTCTGGGACAAAATGACTTAAATGTCCTTCCCATTTGATGCTAATTACAAGTGTGCCATGTATATAAACCAAGATCACTCATTTTTTCTCTTTCACACAAACGGCCCAGGCGATTCCCGGCAAATCCAGGCGATTTTCAGCGAACAACTCTGTCTCTTCTCTCTCTCTCTCTCTCTTTTTCTCCCTCTCCCCATCTATATCTCCCCCTTGTTCTCCGATTGCTCTCCATCGCGATTTGAACCATCGCGATCGACAACATGAACCCTAGCTCTGTCTCCCTCTTCGCGATCGACACCGGCGATGAGATAAGAAGGAGGAGATTTGAACCATCGCGATCGATACCAGCAGTGAGATGAGGAGGAAGAGGAGGGGCTGCTGGCGGGATGAAAGTTGATTTGAACCATCGCGATCTGAACCCTAGCTCTCTCTCGCTCTTTCTGTGGATCTGAATGAAACCCTAGCGCTGGTTCATCCAGCTGGAGCTAGGGTTTTCATTTTATTTTTTTTTGGGAGGTTTTTCAGTGTTTTTTTAATTAAAAAAAAAACAAAATAATTAATGAATAAAAAATAATAATTGATGCTAATTAATTGAGACTAATTAATTTAAAATGAAAAAATGAAAAAAATTTATATTAATTGATACTATTAATTGATGTTTATTAAACTATTAATTGCCACTAATTACATTAACTACTAATTTAAAATGAACTTTTATTGATGAAATAATTTTTTACAACTTATTAAACTATTAATTTTAATTGATGCTTATTAATGAAACTATTAATTTTAATTGATGCTTATTAATGAAATAATTTTTTAATGAAACTATTAATAATTTTAATGAAACTATTAATTTTAATTGATGCTTATTAACGAAATAATTTTTTACAGCTTATGAAATAATTTTAATTGATGCTTATTAAACTAATTAAACTATTAATTTTTTACAGCTTATTAAACTATTAATTGATGCTTATTAAACTAATAATTTTTTACATTAATAATTTTTTACAGCTTATTAAACTATTAATGAAAAAAATTAATAATTTTACTATTAATTGATGCTTATTAAACTATTAATTGCCACTAATCACGTTAACTACTAATTTAAAATGATATTTTATTAATAAAATAATTTAAAATGAAATGATAATTTTTTTTAATACTAATTACATTAACTTTTATGAATGAAATATTTTTTAAAAAAAATTAAAACTGAAAAAATGATAAAATAATCATTTTTATATTATATAAGGGTAAAAAGGACAATTACACAGTAAAAAATTATTTTACAGCTTATCAACCAAACACTACTCTATTACTTAAATTCATAATCTTACAATTACACCAAACAATCTAACAACTTATATTCACATCTATAAATCATAATTTATTAAGCTATAATCTATAATCTATAATCACGACGCACCCAACCGACTGGCACCATTTCCTTATTGAGACAAAAATGCTTTAGAACTCTAATATAGGAGCTCTAATAGCTCTAATGAGAAGGTGAGATCCACCCTAATGTGATGTTTGTACCTTACTTTATTTTTTTCTTTTTTTCTTTTTTGCTTTGACATATCAATAGAGCTAAAATTAGAACACTCTTAGCATTTTCCTTATTGAAAATGGAAAGCATCTACAGGGCCCAACTGTGCGGTGCGGTTACACGAAGCAGTATCTAAGTGGCAACTAGTGTAGCAGTCACGCCTCGCTAGCCGGTTTCTCTCTCTCTCTCTCTGGGAGTGAAAAATGCTAACCCTAGGCAGCTCTCAGTGTTTGTCTGTCTCAAGCCACCGTCAGTTTCTGTCGCCGGTGGCCGCCATTTCCGGCAGAAGTTCAAGTTCATGCTCCCTTCCATTCTTCCCAACTTTGCAATGCCACTCTCTCCATTCTCCATCCCCAGGTCTCTCTATCTCTCTCTCTTGTATATATTGTTTTCTTGGGTAAATTACACATAGTCCTCTTTCACTCTTACCAAAATCTCATTTTGGTCTTTTGAATCAAATTTCAATTTTACTCTTCTGTCCATCTATGATGGGTAACAAAAATTCAAAGTATAGTGAGATTTTAATAAAAGTCTAAACGTTTTAATGAGATAATAAAAATATCAAATATGATTTAAATGATAAATTTTGTTAAATTTGTTAATGGTAGATGGATGGATGGATGGATGGATGGATGGAAGGGTAAATTTTATTAAATTTGTTAACCGTTACAACTTGATTTAAATGGTAGGTTTTGACTTGACAAGGGACTAAAGTGAGATTTTGGTGAAGTGCAGGGTACTAAGTGTAATTTACCCTTGTTTTTTTTTCTTTTCTTTTTTTTTTTGTTGATTGTTGCTTTAGAATTTGAAAATTTTATTTCTGCATTTTCTGTGCAACAAAATGGAGCTTCTCAATTGTAGTTGAATTTTTTATTTTTATTTTTATAATTTTTACTTTTACCAGTTATGGATGAGACCAAGTTTGAAGAGGCTTCAAGAAAGGGAAACTTGATTCCGCTTCACAAATGCATTTTCTCTGATCACTTGACTCCGGTGCTCGCTTATAGATGCTTGGTTAAAGAAGATGATCGAGAGGCTCCGAGCTTTCTGTTTGAGTCAGTCGACCCTGGTTTCCGTGCTTCCAGTGTTGTAAATGCCTTTTCGCTGCTTGTTGGTTTTAAAAATGGAAATTACTACATAATTAGAACTTACATACAAAATTTACAATTAGAATAATGTGATAAGGACTTACTCAGAATTACGATCATATTCGTGGGCTATTGTTGGAAGGAATATTTTACAAACAGAATGTGTAAAAAGATTTCTTATTATGGTTATAATTATAAAAAGGTAAATTTAGCCATAAACCCCTCTTAGCTTCCTTTTCTTGTTAAAAAGACAAAAAAATTAGGGATTATTTGGGGTGTCCTAAATAAGTATACTTTTTGTCTTTTTGGGCTAAAAAATTGAGGAAGAAAATATAAATGTTTGGGTTAACTTTTTGACTTTTTATGAAAAAAATGTGTAATAAAAAATTGTAAAAATTGGTTTGTAAGAGAAAATTAAGATTTGGAGTTGTGCAGCCATAATTGTTGACTTTTGGTTAATAGTGTTAACTTTTTAACTTTTTAAGTAACTTTTTGGCTTTTTAGCTTTTCCTTGGACATGCCAAACTTGGCCTTAGTACTTTCAAAATCCTCTTATAATTATAAAATTCTGTATAAAGGACAACATTTGTTATTCCAGTATTTTATTTGACCATTATACCCTCTCTTTCTTCCATTTCTTTTACAACTCTCTTTCTTCTCCAACTCGATGGTTGTTCATCTTCTTCGCCATCTTCATCGTCTATCAGCGTCATCCATCCTCACTGTCGGCCAGTAACCACCATTTTTACCGTTAAATCACCGCCATCTCAGATTTGATACTTACAAACTCCTATTTGAAATCAATAACTTCAGATTAGAAAAAAAAAAAAAAAAAAACAACTTAGATTTGGCAGAAAAATGAGAAATCAAGATATTGCAATGAAAAATTAACAGTTTTTTTGTTTGTTTGTTTGTTCATAGATCTAAAAGTAAATTTGACTCTGATTCGTTTATTTAATATTTACTCTGTTTTCGTAACAGTAAAATTTTACTCTAGTTAACAACATATTGATTTACTTAATGACAGTAAAATTTTATTTTGAATCATAGTAAATTTTATTCTGATTTAGAGTAAAATTTTATTCTTTATTTTTTATTTTTTATTTTTAGTTTTACTCTGAATCAGAGTAAAGTTTATTATAATCCAAAGTAAAATTTTACTCTGAAACAAGCTGCGATGATGGCTTTACAGAATAGTTTATGTCATGAACTAGACAAAAATTTTATTGTTGAAAGAACAGAGCATCATGAGAAGAAGAAAGAGAGATAGAGAGACAGAGTTCGAAAACAGAGGAGGAAGAAGAAGAAGGAGAGAGAGAGACTGAAGGATCTCAGATTTGAGGTTTGTGAACCGTTGCAAATCGTCATTTTCCGGTGACTACAATTGTGAATGATCTCAGATTTGAAGCTGTGGATGCAACAAATGATGGTGGTGATGAAGACGGTAGAGAAAGAGTTTCATGGTGAGCGGCGGTGGTGACGATGGAGAGCAGCGATGGCACCAATGAAGAGAATAGTGATAAGTGCGAGACAGAGAGGAGAGATTGAGATGAGAGAGAGTGATGACAAGTTAATACACACACACACACACATATATATGAGGGTATTATAGAAAAAGAAATAAGTTTTAAAATACTAGGGTTTTTTTGAAAGGATCTATATAATCCTTGTCCTTTTAAAGGATAAGTTAGACATTGAGGGGCCTATCACCAAATCTCTCCTTATAAAAATGTCATTAACACATCATTCTGAGTTTTTATATAAAAATTTCAATGTTTAGTATTTTTCTTGTTTCTTTAATGAAGGGTTCACAATAAATATAATAATTTTGTAAAACCCTACTCTTTATGTATTTTATTTAGATGTGTGGTTCAGTCTTCAATTTGATTGTTTTAGGGTCGTTATAGCGTGGTTGGAGCTCAGCCTGCAATGGAAATTGTTGCAAAAGAAAATAAGGTTACAATATTGGACCATGAGAAGGGTTGCTTGACAGAAAAGGTTGTTGATGATCCAATGTCGATCCCAAGGAGTATTTCAGAGAGTTGGAGGCCCCAATTTATTGATGAACTTCCCGATACATTTTGTGGTAATTTGACTCTGTCAAATGATTGCAACTTACTTATGGGTCCACATTACTTCTACTGAATTTTCAGTACTTTTGGTTCAAACCACTTTGAAATCGATCTATTGGTGAAAATCAATCTATGAATGTGACTCAGCTTTAATCTGTTCATCGCTATTGTTTATTGTGTAGAATATTTGGAAATTCATTTGGGGGAACACTGGAGATACACTTTATGGAGATTTTAAAGAAAGTGTGATTCAACTAAATCATATACTGTACCCTTATGCATGCATGGATTATGTGTTGTTTTCGTTTCATGCTAACTGATCTTTGTTGGTGAACATTCTTTACTTACGTAGGTTTGTTGGTGAACCCTTATTAATTATTTTTATTGTAAACTTGTAGAGAAGAGAGCTCCATAATTATTGTGCAGCTTATGCCATACCATTCTTAGCTAGTCCAAAATCCTAGGAGGATAGCTGTGGTATGGGGATGGCTATTGTTAACTTGCAGTTGGGCCTCATGAACGTCAATCCTACGTAATTTGTAATTTTTTCTGGTGTTTTTACTAGGCGTCATACTGCACTGGTTATTGAAGAAGCCATCTTGGGTAAAACTGAATGCTTAAGAAAATGATTTCTTTAGCAGAACTCGAGTAGTATAATTAATGTATTGTTCAGCTGATTTTCATATCTGTAAATAACAAGCTGTCCATATATTACTCAATGCGTTTTTTATTAATGCAGTTACCATTTGCACAATATTAAAAAAAGGTACTGAAATTTTGTTCTATCATGTACAGGTGGGTGGGTTGGTTATTTCTCATATGACACAGTTCGTTACGTAGAGAAGAAGAAACTGTCATTCCCAAGGGCACCACAGGATGACATGAATCTTGCTGATATCCATCTAGGTCTCTATGATGATGTGATTGTTTTTGATCATGTAGAGAAGGTACTTTTCAGCATTAAAAATGTCTCTCTTACAGATAATATATAATTCAAGTCACCATGTATGTCTTACCACTGTTCTTATGGCTAATCCAATCATCTTGCAGCTAGTATTCTCTTAAACCCCTTTCAGCATTGGTAAATATTGCATGCAAGTTCTTAGAGCACCTTCTAATTCAGAGACTGTTTAGACAAAAGTACATAAGCAGATGGAAAATGCATGTCTTTTTTGTGGGGTTTAATCGTTCTGTTTTTCTTTTGCTGCATGACAGATGTCTGTGTCGCTAGACAGTTTTATTTCCATAATTCATGCAATTTGCTTGTTAGTAGCTACCAAGACATGGTTACTGCTAGTCTGTGTAATTTATTCTGCATATTATTGAATAATAAATCACTTCCGCTTAGTCCTTTTATAGGTTCTCAACATTTAGTTGGGTGATATTATCAATCTGTCAAATTCAAAATTGTTTACATAAAGGCTACAATCATCAATCTGCAAGTTGTCTTCGAGGAATTCAGTAACTTTGACTTGGCTCCATCTTGATTGGATTTGGGGTTGTAGAATTTCTTTCAAAACTCTGATGAGGGCTTTTTGGGTATTCTGTGCATCCTCAGAAAGCATATGTGATTCATTGGGTTCGGTTAGATCAGTACTCTTCCATTGAGAAGGCGTATGATGGCGGAATAAAACGCTTGGAAATGTTGGTGTCCAGAGTATTGGATATTGATCCGTGAGTAACTAGTGTACTCTTTCTTATATAAATATATAATAGAATTCAGAAAGTCATTCATATTTACAAAACTTGTTTTTTCGTTTGATTTGCAATTGTTAGCCCAAGGCTGTCTCCAGGTTCTGTGGACTTGCATACTCACCATTTTGGCCCTCATCTGAAGAAGTCGAACATGACAAGTGAAGAATACAAGAACACAGTACTACAAGCGAAAGAGCATATTCTTGCTGGGGATATTTTCCAAATTGTGTTAAGTCAGCGTTTTGAACGACGAACATTTGCTGACCCGTTTGAAGTCTATAGAGCATTGAGAGTTGTGAATCCAAGTCCATACATGAGTTACTTGCAAGTCTGGTCTTCTCTGAAACTATCTAACACTTACCTGATATTGCCCCTTCTTTTGGTGATTGCCAGTAACAATTTTTAAATCTTCTCTTTGTTATCAGGCTAGAGGGTGTATTCTTGTTGCTTCAAGCCCAGAAGTTCTCACACATGTGAAAAAGGTAATTTATCAGGCCATTTGCTTCTGACTACTTTCATATAGGGTTCTTACAAAATGTTCACTGTATGGTTTATCCGTTTTGATTTTTGAATATTAGCAACTTCTGGTTGTTTCCAAAATTTTAGATCTTGTGCTTGTTATTGCTATTGTTGTAATTTTGTAAACACTGACTAAGAAGTATGTTTATTGGCCCATTCTTATGGACAGAAAAAGATTGTTAATCGGCCATTGGCGGGGACTAGCAGAAGAAGGAAGACATCTGATGAAGATGAGATGTTAGAAAGTCAGCTGCTAAATGATGAGAAGCAATGTGCAGAACACACTATGCTGGTTGATTTGGGACGGAATGATGTTGGAAAGGTTTCTCTGAACTTTTCTACCAATTATATGGACATAAATTATGTTATTTACCCAAAAAAGTATGGACATTTATTTTGTTGTGGTTGTGGCTGTAAGTTATTTGCCAAGTCATGTTCCGGCTGAAATTTTTAGTTCACAGTAGCTTATAACCCTATCTTCCTATTCCTTGGCTTTAATGTGATTACCATTGTTTGCTTGAGACAATGTTATCAATGGTGCATTGAGGTGTGCACCCAGGTGTGAGGTGCACTTATGGCGCCTCAACATCTCTGAGGCAAGGCGAATTTAATGAAGCGCAACCAAGGTGCTGAAGGTGTGGGAGGTGTGCAAGGCGTAGAGAGACACACGCCTCTTTCAATTATGCTCAATTTGTTAAAGATGCAATATTAGCCTTTCGATCTAATGAAGCCTATTATGATTTTATGTGTTGGCACATCCTATCAAAGGCCTCCAAATAAATGAAGTGCTTCAAGTCTAGTGAACAAATTGAAGATGCATACCAAATCTTTTATATTTTGGCTTACATTCCATTTTTTATTTTTCCCTCTGGATAGTGAAGATGGTCAGATAGTAATTTGCAGTCGAAGTGTTTATTATTTAATGACTTAATATGCTTAATTGCTTGATTGTGTAATCGTTTAACTGTTTTTTATTATTTAATTACTTGATTTGAATTGATGTGGTTCAAGTTATCAAGCACAATATAATGTGAAATATGGGGAAAATGTTTGAGACCCCTAAAAAAGCTTCCACAATTTATCCCACAATGATGTGGTATGATAGGTGTCAGTTTTTGATTTGTCACACACTCAATCATATGGAGCTCAACTCCCTTGTCACATCATTATGGGTGAATTTTGGAGTCTAAATTGTAGGTCTCTAGCATTTCTCATTATATGGTAATAATCTCATGTAAAAAAACAAAATGACATTGGTTAGTCCATAATAGATAAAACATACAATAAATTTCTCATACCCATAAAAATTATGCAATATTTGTCATATGTGCCTTGCTTCAATGAAGTCCACACCTCACACCTAGCCACAGGAGACGTTGGTGCCTCACTGCCCTACTTGCCTTAAACAACCCTCATTTGAAAGGTCACATAAAGACATTTGCAGTGTCTTTTGTGATATCTGTTGGTATATGGCTCTTGGCTGGCCTGATGTTGTGGTCATCATTCGCCTATCTGCATACTTTTACACTGCTGTGATTGGGTTTCAATAATTTGATCTGCATTTCTTTCTTAAAATATCTTGTCCCCAGAAAAGTTGTTTAGATGACATACAATTAAAGCTGTTGTATCTTCAACATTATGTTTGTACTAGATTTTGTATAGCAAATGGGGAATGGGGTTTCTGGACATATTCTATAGCACTTGTGTATTGGATGATAGTAAAAATGGATTTCCTTGTTAAGTTTGATCATTTATTGAGGGAAATTTCACATTTTATCCAAAGATAGAAACACTGAATTTCAATCCCTCATATAATTAGAATTTAATTAATCTCAAAAACCTTTTCTTATTTCATTTACCGTATCACTTTTAAGTTTGTTTCCTCAAAATTGGTCTATCTTTTGAACAGATTTGTGTATCCACTCTTAGTTAACTCATGTAGGCGTCTAAATACTGTTCTGTGAATGTGGAAAAGCTCATGACTGTTGAACAGTACTCACATGTGATGCACATCAGCTCCACGGTGAGATTGCTCAAATGTGGATTGAGTTTCTGATTTGAAAATTGTACCTTCCTGTTACGTAGATGGAGTTTTTGCTAAGTAAATATTTTATGCATGATATATACACATGTCAAGTGTTGCGCTTCCCTTGGTGCCTTGTAGTCAATTGTTTTTATCTGTCTGAGGGGGGGTGGGGGAGGTGTCCAGATATTCTAAGGGAAATACCTAAAAATGCACCTTAGAAAGCAACCTGAAACATTTATTTACAAAAACAGTCTGATTTTCTTTTCATTCACAGGTTACAGGGGAACTACAAAATGATCTGAGTTGTTGGGATGCCCTGTGTTCTGCATTGCCTGTTGGAACAGTTAGTGGAGCACCAAAGGTTATTGTTTGCATTGCTTGTTTCCCTTTTGTTGTCAACTTTGTCCTTGGTTCCGGCTCTTCATTGATGATGAAATACTCTTATGGTGACTTTATTTTCTGATCTTTTGACATAAAATAGTGTTCTGCTTTGTCTTTGTCACCTTGTGGGTGTGTGGGACTTGCATGCTCCTTTTACGAAAGGCATAGTTGTGCCCTTATCACATTAATTGGTTATGTTCTAAGAAGTATGAACATTTCTAAGAAGGTGGCATATCGTGTAACCTTGTCAGACATCGAAATGACATTACATTCGTTGGACACTTCCCAACACTTGTTGGACACGTCCAAACATGTCCTATTTTAAAAATTTTCTGGACTCGTAGATGTTTCAAACATTTGGGGAACATGTGCCTATCTTATACACATAAAACACATTATAAGTTGAGTAAAATAACATAGAATCCAATGATACAAGACAATATAAAATTTATATTATACCTGTTCTCATTTTAACTTTAAAAAAATATTAGGACATAATTATTGATTATCCTTATATATATATGATATATAATAAAGATATAGATATATATTGCACTTGTCCTCTATGTGTCATGTTTTACATTTTTTTGAAAATTTCCAAGTTGGCATGTTTGTAGTGTCACGTATCTTTTCTTATGCGTCTTAGATTATGTTCAATATTCCCCTGTGTTCCATTTTATGTGCCTTACTTTGCTCCTTTAAAAGTCCCATTTTATGCGTATTAGTTTGAAAAGTAAAAAACTTCATCTATTGCTTTCCTATTTACCCCTTTGCATATGTTTAAATACAATTACAATTGCCAAAAAGAGTATAATTCAAATAAGCCAAAGAGGCATATTTTGTGAATTTGTCATTCAATGATTCCTCAAACTTCGTGTATAGTCAACTAAGAGCGTTACGAAGAAATGAAACTTCTAGAAAATTGTAGGTGGTGTTGCACTTATTCAAGGTGAATGTAAAGTATAATGATCTTGTCATACGAGATTTGTAACATGGTCTCCATTCTTTTTTTACTAGTGCTGTGTTTGGCATCTACAGGACTAGAGAAATTCCCGCCTTTAACCGGTGATGTCAAAAAAAATTTCTTTTGGCTGCAGGATGCTATTACTTATTTATTTATTTTTATAGAGATGTGCATCTATTTTGTACTGATCATTAACTACGAGATATTACAGATGAAGGCAATGGAGTTGATTGATCAGTTGGAAGTAACAAGACGGGGACCTTACGCTGGTGGATTTGGCGGTATTTCATTTTCTGGCGAAATGGACATTGCATTAATTCTTAGGACCATCATATTCCCAACTGGAACCCGATTTGACACCATGTATTCGTACAAAGGCTCAAACAATCGCCAGGAATGGGTTGCTTACCTGCAGGCCGGTGCAGGAATTGTGGCAGGCAGTGTTCCTGATGACAAGCAAAGAGAGTGTGAGAACAAAGCCACCAGTCTTGCTCGTGCCATTGACTTAGCCGAGTTGGCATTTGTTGTTGACAAACGATGCTCTTGTCGCCTCCATGGGTATTTTGTTGCCTAGAAATTTTAGCAAGGTAACATGTATTTTTGAGTCTAATACCTTGTTACTTTGTGTTGAATATGAAGAAAAAATAAAGTATGCCCAGTTTAATCTCCTTTAGTGTTTGTGATGAATAAACATGGAAAACATTTCTCTTACAGTTAGAATACATGCTTTTATGTAGATTTGGATTAGTTCTCAGGAAGGAAATCTTGAAATTTTCTTGGTTATAATATATATATATATAAATAAAAATAAAAATAAAAATAAAAAACAAAGCAAAGTCCCATTCGTAATTGTTATATTCCATTTAATCCATCTTTTTTAACATTCCATTAGGTCTTGTTTAGAATAATATGACCAAACTACCTTTCCAAAAAATAATAATAGTCCCTCATTCCAGGGAGAAAATATCTACTTATTCTAGGGAGAATCTCTACATTTCACGAATAAAATCTTTCCCTTACTCCATAAAGAAAATATCTCCCTTATTCTAGGGAGAAAATCTCTCATTTATTCTATAGAAAAAACTTCTCACATTCCTAAAATCATAAATCTTCTATCTCTTGAAAATTTCTCACAAATATTAATGTGAACTTTCATATTACAAAGGCATATTGGTAAATAATATTCTCTCATAGAATCATACACTGTGAACATTCACATGGTTTATGCTAGTGTATGTATGACTATTTTTTAATGTGAATATTAACATTAATTGTGATTTGTTGCGAGTAAAACATAGTTAATGTTGTCATGTTATTTTGGTATTATAGAGACACTGTGAACATTCACATTGTTGGTAGTTGTTTGTTATTGTGTGCATATAACCATTCACGAATGCTGATGTGAACATTCACATCTCTATGTTATATTACTAAGATGCGCAATATGTTCTGACCAAAATATCACATTGTCATTTACGCTTATATGACTATTTCTAAATGTAAATGTTAATATTGATTAAAGATTTGATAATCACAACACCAATGCGAACTTTTACATCATGTAATAATCATGTAAAAATCATGAAAACTTGTACAATAATCAGTAATATGTGAATGTGAACATTCACATTATGTAACAATCGTGCAATCATCAGTTTACATTGCACATCATGCAACCATCACATATTTCTAATGTTGAAGTTTACATCACCAAATTCAGAACATTAAATCTAATAATCCACAATAACAATGACTTTACGTTCACATTCACAAAAATACTTAATTAATAAGTATACATATACATGGATATATAATACCATATCAATTCATCTCGAAACAAAAAGTCGAATATAACTTTAATAAATTATTGAACAATTCTGAATATACATCCTTACCAACACATACCTATATGTAGTTGCAAAACAAAAACGGTGCTAACCTTGCCTCTACGATATCTGAATGGAAGAAAATAGAGTTTCGAACTACAACAATGGAAAAACACAAAGTTTTGAACTGTAACAATGGAAGAACACAGAGTTTCAAACTGTAACAATAGAAGAATGACGATGATAATGATGATGATGATGATGATGATGACGACGATGATGATGAGCTTCTTTTTGGGTTTCTTCTATTTTGTTTCTTTCTTTGATGATCTTCACCCAATTCATCTCTTTGAGTTTTTGTTGTTTTATGATTTTCCCTAATTTTCAAACGGGCAAATTAGAGAGAGGGAGTGTGATAGAAAACATGAGAGAGAGTGTGAGACGAAGTTTCTTTGTGCTGCTATATTTTTTTTCAACCATGTTTTCTTGTCAATATTATAATTTAATAACATATATTTAGTTTTTGAAGAACCCTATCCCACTAATTTCAAAATAGTCAAATTAGAAAAGTAAACAAAAATATTACAATTGTGTGTAAGACTCACTATCAAAAATAGAGCAAAGGGTATATTAGTCCTAAAAATATTATAAACAAGAAAAAAAGGACCTCTTAGAATACAAGTCTAAATATATGGGATTAGATGAAACATAAGAAAACTTTATAGACTTATAGGATTATAAGTACTCTAAATGAGATTTATAAATAAATCTCTCAAAGAAAAACTCAACTCTCTTCCACTAGTTAGGGGAGACAAAGGTCAATAAATTCTCTAGCAAGACTTGTAATTGCTTATGGAAAAGAATGGGATATGGGAATAGTTAATCTTTTGTGCTAAATCCCTAATTTAGCATAATTGTTTGGTATCTAGTTAAAAACATGTTTTTTTTTTTTTTTTTTAAACTCTTTTATATATATATATATATATAATAAATTTTTTTACTTTTTTTGATTTGTTGGAAGAGTCTTAAAAAAAAAAAAATACAAAATACAAGAAAGTTCACTAATTTTTTTTTCAAAAAAAGTCAATTGTTTTTTAATTTTTTTAGTCTTTAGCGGCCCCTTTTTTCCCCCTCCCAATTATGTTGCCATTTGGCAAAAAAAAATTTAGTTGATTTTTTGGAGTTAGGACTTTTTTAACTTGGGACTAAAAGGTTTGTTTGGCAATTTTTTTTGATTTTGTTGACTTTTGTGAGAGAAAAAGTAAAATGATTATGGTTCGAATGTGAAATTTTGTCTTATATATTGATTTATTTAGTCTATTTTGTTGGTTATGTTTTTTTTAGTCCCAATTGGAATAGTCAAATGAAGCCATATATTTACTTTTTTTGTTTGTCTAATCGAATAGATTATAAAGTCTAACTTTTTGAAAATTAATTTTTTTTTAATAAAAAAAAATCAACAAAAAAGTTATTAAAAAAAAATCCCAAACAAGTGATTTTTCTACGTCACACAAACTCTCTGTTTTGTGAGAGGTAATTGTGTTGACATGACATGACACGGGTATGAGTGCATAATACGGCCAGGATATGGCTAGATACCAACGGATATGATTGAAACTCAGAGATGGAGAGAGAGAGAGAGAGAGAGAGAGAGAGAGAGGGCTGAAACTCACATTTGCGAAGTAAGATCAAAATGCAAACCCTGGTTGCAAGCTCAACCGAATTGAAAGAGATCATTGCGGAATCAATTCCACACAAAAAATGATCTTAGGGCTTCAATTTCTCTTTGGTCTCGGTCTCTCTCTCTCTTTTCTTCATTTTATTTTCTCTTCTCTCTGTTTTCTTTCTCTTCTTTTAAATTAGATTTATATTATATAATAGAAATTAGAGGAATTTTTTTAAGGTCCTTGATATTAAGATTTTATAAGATAAATGACATACAATATTTTTATAGTTGTTAAGGTCCCTCGACATTTTTATAGAGAAAATTCGTCTTAGAGAAATTTTATCCAACTCAGAGAAATTTTGCCCCGACTTAGAGAAATTTCAATTTTCACAAAGATAGGGAAATTTTGAAATTTCTCTAAGTTGGGCAAAATTTCTTAAAGTTGAATTTTTTCTGTAAAAATATTGAGGGAACTTAGCTAATAAAAAAAAAATCTTAGATCTCTACTACATAAAGTTGGAGAGAGATGTTTCACTAATTTTTCCTATGAATTATATTAATATATTAATATATAATATTTATTCATATTACATAATATTATTCAGCCAAAAGAATATTGTATAATATAATATATCATAAATAATATAAGTTTTATTCCTAAGATAAAAAAATTTATTTTATCATATATAATATAATTTATTTTATGTTTAAAATAATTTTTATTTGTCAGTTATATTGTATTTGTTATTTTTTTTTTAACAAATCTGTTATTTCTTAGCTTTTTTTAACTCATTTTTATATAATAAATATATTTTAAAAATAATTATTTAATGTATCTCCGTACCTGTATTTATATTTGGATTCATATCTACATATCTTTAATTTTTAATTTTAAATTATCCAACCTCTAAATACGCACCTGCACCGATATCCCTATCCAATTCTGCGTAACATTGTGATTTTTGTATAAATGAAGAATAAGAGAGCAATAACAAATGCATTCACATGCTAGAAGTTGTAAACAACCCATTTTTTTTTTTCTTTCTTCTTCCTTGGGAAACAAACAAACTACCCTTCTTATATATCATGGAGAATGTTGTTACAAAGAATAACCAACAACGTAGAACATACATGCTTGGACGAATCTAAAAGCCATGACAAACCATGAAGAAAAAAAACAGAAAAAAGAAACTTAATTTCCATTGAGGCCTTAGTTCTTCATCCAACAGTTGTCTCAACTCTCCGACTAAGCTGCCTAATCGCATGCATTTTTGTGACTATGTCTTTAATGTCCATTCGCTCTGCTGGTGATTCAGCAGAACAAGAAACTCCAATTTGGAAAATTGAAACCAAACAATCTTGCATTTCATGGCTCGCCTCTGCTAAATTTTCTAAATCGTTTGCCTTTCTCGTCTGCCAAAAGATGTGGATCTGTGATTTCCGTCACTTTCTTAGGAAAAGCCATTCTGGAGTAGTTGTGAAGATTTACACCATTTTCGAAAATGCCATCGTTTGGTCGAGTTCAGATCCTCTCCTTGAGGATCCTCCTTGAGCTCCTGCTTGCAACTGTTCAGATGAGCCGTTGGTCATCCAACGGCTCAGATTAAAAAAAAAAAAAAAATCAAAAATGAAATGTTTTCGAGTTCCCGCCCAAACAAAACAACACAGCTCAGAGATTCACTCTCACTCTCACACAGCACTCTCCTCCGTCGAACCCATTCTCATCCTCACCGGCAAACCCATCCTTACCTTTGGCGAACTCCATCCTCACCGACGGCGAACCCATTCTCACACTTCGTGAACTCCACTGCGACGACCACCATCGGTTGAGCAAAGATCTCTTCAACACGAACCAGGTTGGTCTTTGAACAATGATCTTTTGTCTTCCAACGTCTGAGATTGAGATTGAGATTTGGGTTTGGAATTGATATGGACAAGTTAGGGCTTTCAGAATTAGGGATTTTAGAGTTTCAAAATTAGGGCTTTTAAAAAAATTAGGGATTTGGGTTTTGAAAAATTAGGAATTTTGGGTTTTGAAAAATTAGGGATTAGGGCTTTTAGAAAAATTAGGAATTTCAGAAGTAGGGATTAGGGCTTTTACAAAAATTTGGAATTTCAGAATTAGGGATTTGGGTTTTGAAAAATTAGGGCTTTTAGAATTTAAAAATTAGGGCTTTCAATTTCTATTCCAATGGCTAAAAATTTAGGGCTTTTAACGTCTGAATTTTTTTTCAATTTTAGGATGATTTGGTAATGATTTTTTTTAAGCATTTTCAGACTCGCTGCATTGTTCATCAATGACTGATGATTGTTTAAGAGAATGCTGATAAATGGTCATCTTGTAATTTCATAGCTTTAAGACTATGCTTTGTTCATGTATGACTAATGATTTCAAAATGGTTTGTTCATCTATGACTGTAATTTCAAGTTACTTCTATGACTGATGATGAATTTTTTCATATATGACTGATGAATTATTACAATGTGTGCTTTGTTCATGTATGACTGATGAATTTTTTCTAAGCTATGAATTCTATAAATTAGCCTTGAATATTTAAGACTGATTTATAGACCATGTCTAATAAGGCTGATTTAGGGCTGATTTATAGACCAATCTGAATATTTACGGCTGATTGAAAGCAGAATTGGAGAGAGACATTACCCAACCTATACAACTTTAATTCACTGCAGCAACCTTGGCTAAATTGTAAACAACTTACAATCACAAATCAGAACATGAAAATCGAAATTAGTTTCATGCAGCTAATACCAGATATTGTAAATGACATGATAAAATGCAAGATGAACATATGAGGATTTCATATTAAAATTGGTTGGAAAAAGTTTACTGACCTTTTGAGAGAGATAATAAATGAATGCAGAAATTCTATGGGTAATCACAAGTTCTGAAATTTATCTGCATTCAGTCCAACAACAGGGGTCCACGTGATAGTTTCATTGTTAATATATGGTATCTTATTATTTAAATCAATAAATATGTAATTATTGAAGGATGTTGTTGGATCAAATTGGAAGGGAGATTCCTCCAGCTATGACACACATGCTTAGTTTTTTTTTAAAAACAGAAGGCAGGTACAAAAACAACTTTTTTAGTAGTTTGTCAAATGCATCAGTTTTTTTAGTAAATGCCACACACTCTGTCCATTAGCACCAACTTCCATTAGCCTTCACACTCTGTCCATTAGCACCAACTTCCATTAGAACAACTTCCATTAGCCTTTACACTCTGTCCCTCTCCTCATGTATGCAGATTTAAAAAATGGCTTCTTCTTCTAACATTAGCAACATAAGATTACTACCGAGTATGTGCAATTGTGGAAGAACCGCTGCCATACATATTGTAAGAACGAATGAGAATGGGAATGAAGGGCGTTTGTTCTTTGTTTGCCCATCGAAATATGTAAGTTGGTAATTCTAGCTATTTTCTTCCTTTATTAGTCACATTAATTTTGTCTTATTGAACTAATGTATTCGCATGCATTACAGAGTAACATTCCCACTCACCATTGCAATTACTTCAAGTTCCTGGATGAAGATGATGAAGACGTTACGTCCAGAATCCGTTCCAACAGTACAGCTTCTGCTGGTATAACAATGAAGACTTGAATGATGTAAGGATGAGGCTTCATTACATGAAAAATGACTATGGTCGAAGGCTGCAAAGGATGGAAAATAATATCAAAAAGATAGTGTACTTCATTGTATTTTGTATCATTTTGTATTTTATGATGTAACTTTTCGACTTTATTGTACTTTTGGGAAACTGAATGGAAATTTGTATCATTTTGGGTTTTATGTACTTCAACTTGTTATTTATTATCTGTTATGGAATGGATTTTGGGAAACATCTTATCTGTTATGTAATAAATGATGGAATTTTTGAATGAATAATGGAACTTTGTTACTGGTGTACATAATGGATTTAATGTTTAACTATGAATGGATTTAACTTTGTTGCTGGTGTATAGAATGGATTTAACTATGAATGGATTTAATGTTTTTATGAATGCATACCAACAGAATGATCAAAATAACTTTGTTGCTGGTATACAGAATGATCATTCCTAAGGATCAAAACTGGTATGCTACTATGGTGGTGTACAGACAGATGAAATTGGTATGCTGGTGTACAGAATGCTGGTGTGCAAAACTGGTATGCTAGTATGTTGGTGTACAGAATGATCAAACTGGTATGCTGGTGTACATAATGCTGGTGTGCAAAACTGGTGTACACCATACCAGCAGAATGAATTCACATCCTTTTCCTTTTGTTCCTTTTTTTTCCTTCACACTTCACACCTCACACACTTCTACAAAACCATGCGTCCAGCATACCAGAAGTAATGAATACCTCTGCATAACCATTGCAGAACCATACCTGGCCAAGATCATTGCTGGTTTTGCATGACATGATTTCAGAGCTTCAATACGTACAATCCATTCAAACACATACAGATCAAGTGTACATCTAGTTTCAATACAGATCAGAACCAGCATACATACAATCCAGTTTGCTTCACATACAGAACCAGCATACATGTGTTCAGTACAGAACCAGTATACCTGTTTGCATAACATTTGTTGACCATTTCTTCATACCCATAGTAACACAAGAAAATATCAACTCATAACCATTGCAGAACCATAACCATTGTAGAAATAATGAAGATCATTGCAGAACCATAGCAACAGACATAAATGAACATCAACCAACATCGACCAATACAAGTTAAATGAACATCAACCAACATATAATTAAAACATTGGTACATCAAAATTGACACATTGGTCCATGTAATATAACACATTGGTCCATAAAATTTAACATTTCAACACACATTCCTTCACATCACTTTCTAGCAGCAGTTTGCTTCACAATTTCAGAGGCCATGACTTCACTTTCCAGTCCAATTTCAAAGATCGGTTTATACATTTACCTTGTCCATAACCTAACAAAAAAGACAAAATTTTTAGCAAGTAAATACATGATATCACAGAATTTTCATCAACTAAAAACGTAGAATTTTCAACAACTATAAATTAAAAATACATGAAGGACGAACCTGACTATACATTGGAGTAGTTGATTCTTGAGAATATTGAAACCCAATGTCATATCCACATGAACCTTGTAGTAGAGACTGGAATATTGGTTGAGTAGAATGCCGTTGAGGCATTGAAGTTGGCAAATAATTTGGCACCACATACATCTCCCGCAAATTGTTCGCCCACAACAATGTCATATATTACGCTTCGCTATTATGGTTTCCGTCATGGTTTGAGTCACATATTATATCCACACAAAAAATACAATTTATCAAGTAAGACTTACATGATATGTGGGATACATCAATGGCGGAGGAATATAATTACCACTTATGGGCAAAGATGGAGGAAGAGGATGAAGGGGAGGAAGAGGTTGAAGAGGAGGAACATGTTAACCAATATATATATCCCCTCCAACAGATAATGGAGAAGGTGTAACTGTTGAACCTGCAATAGATTATGATGAAGCCAAGCTGTTAGCACGGGATTTTTTTTTTGAGTTCGCTACCAACGCCGCTTCGAATCCACCTTTGACCCTCCTTTTACCCTTACTAGTTGCCACCTTTTTCTTTAATCCTTTTGGTTGCACAACATGATTCACATCTTCGCAATCCACTTCAAAGCTTTAGGTGTCATCATCATTACCTACTTCATTTCCAACACCAAAATGAGCACTTAACTTGCCTTCAACATTTGCACCTAATGTAGCAAGCTGTGCAATACAAAAATCAAAGGTTTCTTCAATTTCAGCAGCTCTACTTGCTAGTGCTCTAAATGCTGTCATCAATGTCTTATACCGCGATACTTGTTGGAATTTCACATCTACTTCAATGTCATTCCCCTTAATATCCTTCACAGTTTCGACTCTTGCATGTTTGGTCCACCTCTTCAAAATGTATTGTGGAGGAACCTCTTTCATCTTCAATATGTCTCTAATAACCTTCAATGAGTGACAACACAAGATTCCTTCCCTTTCAAACTTTGTACAATTACAACCCAAAGAGTCATCCCTCTCCATCTTCACTTTCCTTGCATATTTGTTACCAACATCAACAACTGTGTAAATGGTACTAGCCTCCCCATATTTAATTGCTTCTATGTCCGATTCAATGGATTGAAAGTACTCATTTTGGAATTCCTCAAAGATATTTTTTTGTGTAGACATTACCCATTTGAATTAACATTCTTATTGTTGCTTTCACCTTGGGCAATCTTTGGCACAAAGCATATCCTGCTTCTTACTTCTTGTATCGCTTCTCGTAAAGTACCCTTTCGAAATGCATTAAGAATTCATTTAAGTTAAAATCAGAACGAATGTAATCCTTCAAAAAGGCATTAAAAGATTCACTAAGTTGCGTGGTACTCATTCCCGCAGCCCATGTTGATCTAACGTAAGGCCAGCCCCATTTTTCTTTCACCGCAAAAGTCAATTTCAACCAATGGTTTTCATGCGCATCATATTTATCAAGCATTTCCGTCCACTCTAACTTCCATTGATTTGCATCTTCAATGTGAAAGAAGAATTTATTTAGTACACCCTTTACCCCCTTATCTTGGAACAAACAGTTAACATGTTTTAATGCATTTTGCATCAAATGCCAAGTACACAATCGGTGACTTGTGTCAGGCATAACGATGGGTATGGCTTTAGCCATTGCAGCATCTTGATCGGTGAACAAAGTTTTTGGTGCCTTTCTTGACATAGCCTCTAGAAAATTTTAAACAACCATACAAACGATTCGGCGGTCTCATCATACAACAATGCTACACCAAATATAACTGTTTCCCTATGATGGTTGAATCCCACAAAAGATGCGAAAGGTCTATGTTCTTTGTTTAACTTGTAAGTCGTATCAAATGTGACAACATCACCAAATTCGGCATAATCCATGATCATTTGTGCATCGGCCCAAAACATATTGGTTATTTGCTCCTCATTATCTAATTGAAAAGCATAAAAGAATAAAGGATTCTACAGAGATTTTTCTTTAAAGTATTGCAACACATTGCCTACTTCTCCATATGCTAAACTTTGTTGTCTTTTGGTTCTCAAATAATTTTTAGAATCTAATTTCGTAAACCCAAGACATTGCCTTCCACCAGCTTCCCTACCCATGAGTTCAAAAGACTGGCCTAAACGAAGACCAGATTGTGCCGCCAAATCCAACTGAATTGCTTGGGTAGTCGATATATTTCTTTGTGACGGCAACATGTGGGCACACTCGGGTGATACAAGATCATGGTTGTGTTTTTCTCTGAAATCAATAACAACAAATTTCCCAGTACCCTCATCTAATTTAATATAAAGTCGAGCCTCACAACTGTAGACACCCCATTTTTGACCGACCTTAAGACTCAGACGTCACCGATTGAGCGCTCGGTGATGATGCATATTGTGCTCGTTTTGAGGTTTCAAAGTCTCGGCCGCGAGCCTTGCCTCCGGACTTCAGGACTCTTTTGTGCTTTGCTTCGGTTTGCGAACCAGGTCTTGTTTTCTCTATTTTCTCTTCCTGAAGGGAGGGAGAGGTCTCAAAGACCATCTCTCAGTGGCCGTAGGCTATGTTTCATGGTCGTAGGCCACTATTCCCGTTTGGAGACCAGTTTCTGATTTTTGAAGCCGTCGGCCGTGCGCCTAGGTTCGGGACCGCTTAAGTACCTCCGTTTACTCCGATTTTTTGGCACACACCTTGTTTCCTTTCCTTAGAGGGACACTGTGGCATGAGAGACCACCTTCATGGTCATACGCCACCTCTGGTGCTTAACAACCTATTTTCAGGGCCCCGGGCCGCGTGTTTTGGCCCCCGAACCTTCGTTTTGCATCGGTTAGGGTTCATTTTTGGTATGGACCCTATTTTCATTGTTTGGAAGGTGGTACTATAGTGGGAGACTAGCAATTCTTTTGGAGACCATTTTCTCTCTCCTCCAGCCGGTTTTCTTGACAGAAAGTTGGTTTTCCTCACTTTTAAGCCACAATTTTGGGTCTCCCATACCACCATTGTGTTGTACTCATTTGGGAGGCCAGCAATATGGGTAGGCCGACCAATATTTCTTCTTGACCCTTTTGAACCTTGTTAGAAAGTTGGTTTTCCTCTCTTCTGGGTCACAATTTCTGGTCTCCCACCATACCACTAAGCTGCATTCATCTGGGAGGCTACCAATCTGGGGTGGCCGACCACTTTTCTTGCTTGGACCTTTTGACCCCTGGTCGGCTGACCAGGGGGAGTGGTCGGCCGACCACCTTACCTGGTTGGCCAGCCTTCTGCTTTTTGCTCTCTTTGAATGCAATCCAGCTGTGCCAGCTGGGAGGCATTTGGACCATCCTCCATACACATGTATTTGAAGCTTATTAGAGAAGCTTTAGAGCCTCTCCTCTATAAAGGAGGGGCTGATCTTCCATTGCAAGGGTTCAACATTTTTGGTTAAGGCTTATACACCTCTCTCTCTATATCTCTACACTTGAGCTCCAAAACCCCATAGTTCTTGCACCATTTACACTACACCTCATAGCCTACCACCTCCACCATCCATCCAAGCATCTTGGAACTGATTTGCAGAGGTTGAAGGCTCACCATCTTGGTCCAGAAGTTGCTGGAGGTCTTCTCTACAAGGGTAAGTCTCTATTTTCTCTATTTTGACATTGTTTTGTCTCATTCTTTAGCCTTATTTTTAAGAATTTTTGGGTTTCTTCTTAAACTTAAAAGTGTCTTATTTTGAGCCCCTCTTGAAGTTTTATTGAGGATACTTTTCTGTTTGAGGTCATCTACCTCCTTGTATGCTCCATCCCTCTTTGTAGGCTTATTTTGTTTCCTATCTTAGCCTTGCTTGCAAGCATTTTCGAGATTTTTCATAAACTGAAAAGAGTCTTATTTTGAGCCTCTATTAAAGTTTTATTAAGGGCATTTTTATGTTGGGGGTCATCTACCCCCTTGTATGCTTGTTTGCATCTTGTTTTGAGCCTTGCATCTAGGCCTTTGTTTCATGCTTTGTTTGGCCTTCTAGCCACTGAAATCCAGTGGATTTTCAGTGGCTAGCACACTGTTTTGAGAGCCAAAATCAGAGGGGGGTGACCCCCTCTCTCCTTGTCTTGTTTGTTGGCCCTTTTGGCCTTCCAAAGGGGCTCCTACTTGCATGTTGTAAAGTCACATTTCAGGCCCTATTTGGTGAGTTTTAAGGTCTGCCTTGGCTCTTTCCAGAGCCCATTTTGCCATATTTTGTCTCTTTGATGCATGTGTAGAACAATCTCATTCAAGGCTTTTCAAAGGGGCCTTTATTTGCATGTTTCCTAGACCCATTTCAGGCTCTTTTTAGTGGGTTTTGGGACCCTCAGAGCCTCTGTCCAGAGGTGGTTTTTCCATTGTGTGTGTCCATCATGCATGTGTAGAACAACCCCCTTATTGGCCTTTCAAAGGAGCCCATTATTCTTGCATGCATTGACTGAGTTTCAGTGGTTATTTGAGCATATTTTGGCATGGCATACTTCTATTTTTGGCTGGTTTGGTGAGCCTTCATATGTTTCATATGCGTGTAGTGTAAATCATGGTTCACTAGCTTTCTTTGCATGCTTTGTTGACCCTTGATGTTAGCACTTTTTGGCCATACCTTAAACTGATATTGTGCTTATTTTGGACTTCCCTAGCTCTGTTTTTGGGTCTCATGGTTGAATGATGTTGGTTTTGCATGCTTGTAGTTCAATACCCATGCTTAACTTTGAGTTTTGAGGTTCATTCCATGCATATACTGAGGTGTGTTCATGTTTTGGGCTCATTATACATCATATTTTAGAGCTTGTTTGAATGTCATATTGCCATGTTTTGTACTCTTTAAATGTGTTTGGGAATCGGACTTGTATGCCTTGTTTTCAGACCATTGAATGAGCTCCATTTCGTTGCATTCCGAGCCATCATTTTAAGCCATTTCCCCACTGTTTCAAACCTGCCTAGGGTCTTTTTGGGGTTGGTTTTTCCTTTGGTGCATTGCTTTGGGTACCTCTAGTGTAACGCACTTCATTAGTTTTGGTACCCGGGCCCCCTAGCTTGCATTGTGTGCCATATTTACATGTTTCGGGACCATATTTTATGCCATTTCAGAGCTGTATCATGTGCCATTTTATGCAATGTTTCATTCCTTGCCTTGCCTTGTTAGAGCTGCATGTTGTGCCTTAGGATCGGTCTTTGCATCCATGCATGTCTACATGTGTTTCGGTTGTTTCATTTTCATCACATGGCCACTGATGTGAGTGTGGCTAAGGTCCACTCATATTGGTGTAAGTCCATCTTGCATTGTGTATGCTATTTTAATCCATGGCATTGCGTATGCTAGGTTGCATGTTAGAGTATTGTGCATGCCATTTTAGTCCATAGCATTGCGTATGCTAGGTTGCATGTTAGTCGCATTGTGTATGCCATCTCATTGCATCATGTTTAGGATAGGAGTTAGCCCAAGCACGGGAAACGAGGGACGTTTCGTACTCAAAGTGACGAAACGTGTCTCAATTCCCGGTCGCCGACACTCCGGATTAACCATAATAGAGTCTAGGCCTTGTTGTGTTTATATGTGCATTCATTTCACATCGAGTCATGCAATTCAACTCCACGGCCATCATGAATCAAGATGCGTGATTGGTGACACGAGGATCGAGGTGTGCATACATATGTGAAAATACTTTGCCATGCCCCTTTCTTGCTCTTTGTTGCAGCAAACCAGAAATCAGCAGCCTTCTAAAGCTTTGCACAGCATTCCGAGATTAATTGCAAACAGAGGCAAATCGGGGCATCGCGAGGAATTTCCCGACGAGGCAGCTCGAGCATACATGCATCTTTCATCATTCGGAACAGAGCTGAGGCGGTCCATTTAGCTTGCATGCTAATTTATTTTCTTTCCTAGCTAATTTGTTAATTAATTAGGGTTTTGTAATATTTAATTATTTATTCGGACCCTCCGAGCGAGGGCACAATTGTAATAAGTGTGCGTGTGTGTGATGTATGTCTTCCAACCCCATGTCTTTCTCCCTTTTATTTACCAGCTTATGATGGTTAGATTAGGGCATGTTTCAATTAGCATACTTATGCTCGTATGTTTTGCATCCATTCATCTGCCTTGCATGCACCGGGCTCGGCGCATCATACTAACTGCATCGTATTTTAATTCCAAGTTGAATATGTGTTAGCTGTAGCATCTCATATGCCATTCTTAGAATAACCGAGCCTATTATAGTTGCATTTTTGCATGTGTTGCGTTAGGCATTTCTGTATAGTTAGGATCATGCATGGATTTCTAACATAGTTTCTGTTTTGGCTTGGAGTACTCGGTAAGTGTTTATGCTTTAGCATCCTTGCATGCATGTGAGTGACTGCCATGATAGCATACTTACCATGAGGCTTACTGCTTATGTGATATATCTGTCTGAATGCCTGTGGGTGAAGGTTGGATTATCTGAATTGGAACAATTCATTGATTACGAGTTTTAAGCCCACTTGAGGGTGGCAAAATCTGCATTTTAGCATACTTGCAAGTAGCAAACCGCTTTTAAAAACAAACATGAAATGTTTTGTTCAAACTCAGGCGATCCAGTCTATACTTGTATGTTGTGCGCATCACATAGTAATTGTAGGCTAAGAACCGGAATAAGAACACATAATGTTTTTAAAACTTGATATCATGGTTAGTAGAGGCCGATCTTCTATCGGGCGAGCAGGGGTGCTCACGAAGTGACCTTCCCCAATCATACCCAAGTTCCTGAGCCGAGGCAACTTTGGTGATGACGGACACGTGGCCTTAGGCAACGAGTCAGGGTTTCCTAAATTCCCCAAACTAAAATATTTAGGTGGCGACTCTGCATCTAGCAAAGCAGTCCATGTTTGGCACTTCTTTCTAAAAATCTATTTTTCAAAACGACTTGCCGAATTTGGACTCTTTGATGATTCATCGGTTTGTATTGCACTCTGCGAGATTAGATACAGGACCGTGACATTGAGTCCTGAACTGTAGTGAGCCCAAATGAACAAAACGGGATTCCCTCCCGGGACGTTCGGGGATGTCTACAACAACCAGTCCCAGTTTCAGCTCTAGCGTTTTTTGACCATGGGTATCGCTTGTCAACCTTTCGAAATCCCTCTTTGTTGCAAACCAAAAGTCTACAAATAAGTTGATCAGTGAACTTGTCCTTCCTACAATAATCTTGTAATAACCCTCACCACTGATTACTAGTTAATCACTGATTACTGCTAAACTGAGACTGATTATGGTAAGTAATTGAATCAACTGAAATACTGAATTGACTGATTGAATGTACTAGTTTAAATGTATTTTTATCTGTTTGATTGTTAAATTATCTGTCCATGTTTTATGCTTTAAACTACAAATTGAAGGCCTTATTGGCGGCCGAATCTGAAATTGATTAGTGATATGTGTTAATCATAATTTATGTGATTTTATGGCATATTTAATTGAAATGTGAATTGGTATGATTAAATTAGATCAAATGTTGATAAATTATAAGAGTTGGCCTTAATTACTATCTTGCCACATAGTGGCCCATTACATAGGACATATTGAGATTTGTTTTCACCTCATTTCATTACATTTCATCAGCCATTTCTTGAGTCATAGCCGACTAGAGAGAGAGAGTGACAGGAAAACTTGATTTCAACAATTTTAGCTTGGAGACTTGAAGGAATTGAAGGATAAGCACATAATTGAGCTTCCATACTTGTAATTGAGGACCTAAGGTAGGAGAACCCTCTTCTTAATTGTGTATTTGAGTTGATTCTTGCATGATCCATGAGAAATTAGAGATTCTAGCCAAGAGTTAGTTCATAATGTTGAATTGTAACATAAATCATGCATGCATGTTGCCATTCTTGAGTTTTGAAGTTATTGTTCATAAAATTGTACATGCATGTTCATATTTTTACAATGGATCATAAATTCACCATGTTCTTGAGGAAATAGACTCTTTTGAACAAGTATTTGAAGCTTTGGAGTTGGTTAAATTCATGCATGTGCATGTTCATCACATTCTTGAGTTTTGAGCTAAAGTTTGTATTTAATTAACTTACCTTTGGGCTTTGATTTCTCAAATTAAGCTTTGAATCATGTTATACTATGAGTTTACAAGTGTTTTCCAGAAAATTAGCCTAAGAGGATCGAATTTGAGGCATCTAAACTTGGTTTTGAGCTTGAGGTTCAAATCTAGAATTTCCGGAATTTGGACTCACGCTTCAGCGGGGAAATTGGCGCTCGAGCGTGAAATACGTGCTCCCAGCACTTTGCATTGTTCTGATACCGCTTGGCGGGAAATGCACGCCGGCGGGACTTAGGTCACACGCCGGCGGTGTCGAGCCCATCGAGCGTAATTTTCACACATCCAGTACTTTTGCCTTATTTTGCGATACCGCTCGGCAGGAAAGTGACGCTTCGGCGGGGAACCTTTGTTCAGATGTTCGCCGAGGGAAAGCCACGCTCGAGCAGGACCTTATTTTTTTGAAAATTCTGAAAATGTTTTTAAAGCGCATCTTTGCATCCTCATTCCATCCTAGGCATTCTTAAGCCTAGTTTAAGGCATCTTAATGAGGATATTGATGTAGAACCACACCAAGTCAAGTTAGGGATTAAGTTATTGTTTTTCCCAACTGTGTAGCTTAGTGTGTGTTCGTTCTGTAACTGTGTAGGATTGGCATCCGAAGACGCGTACTAGCTTATCTGTAGCCCAGAACTCTGTGAGTAACAATGTTATAAAGATATGTTCAAAAATGATTATCTTTTGAGCAATTGAACTGTACTATTTTCTGAAATGATATTGTTACTGAATGAATGATATCCTAATTGTGAACTATATTGTGGCATCCTTAGCAACCTACTGTTACTGTACTGTACTGCTATTGACACAGAGATCTCTGTCGGTTCCCATCTTGGAACCACTACTGTTTACTGATATGATGGCCATCAACTGATTGTTCGGTCTGTTAAGACCTACTGTACTATTTTGCTATTTGATGTACCACATATGATTATTATAGTTTCTGAATGACTGTTATGGCCTGAAATATGAGCCACAAACTAAATGACTGATATACTGTTTAAATGATTGTTTTCAATACTGAAAAGACATTCATTCTTAACCTCTTTACGCATTATGTTATTCACTGGGCTTTAGCTCACTGCTTATATATATATATATGTAGGTGTTCAAGCACCGGACCGCTGCTAGGGGCGTCAGGCTAAGCACTGTTTTGTCAAGCCAACCTTTGTGTCTCACCTCGAGGTTCCAGTACTGTTCAAGCCAAGGCTATGGGGTGTTTTAGATTCCCCCTTTTGTTTGTGTCCTGTATAGACTGAGTGAGACTTGTACTATACTGAATGTTTCTGTGTATGTCGTAAATACTGTTCTGTTTTCGAATGTGTATATATATGAAAAGTCTTTTTGCATACAGACTGTCACAGCTCATTGGACATTGTTTAATTACTGTTTTGGCTTCCGCCATGCCCCTATACTCTGTAATACTGTCTTACTGTTAAGCAGGCCTTCGATAATTACGGATTACTGGCCGGTTACGGTGCTAAACCCATAGGAGCGGGTTTGGGTCGTGAGAAATCTCTTCTTATGCTAAACCCCATTCTTCCTCCATATGTATTATAAAAATCATACGCACATTGTTCAGAATCAAATGTCATTCCCTGTTTTGGCTTCCAATCACAATCATTCTCAGGTTCCATATCGATATCAAAATGCAACTGAAAACCCATATAAAAAAAACATAATTTCAGTTTGAAAAAAAAAAAACCATACATAAAAACATAGAGAGACTAAGTTCAGTTTTAAAAAATTCCACTTCTACATGTATATGTTGGAACTTTGTCATATATGTTAAAATCTATTTTTCCACCACTGTTTACAATCAGTGACAATATAGTCTAAATAGGCTATAATGTTGGAAATCAGAAATAACTTTCATTGTACCTCAAATAATCTTTATATTCAATCCTAAAGAATCTTTATATTCAATCACTGTAATGTTGGAAATCAGACCTAACTTTCATCCTAAAGAATCTTTATATTCACTCACTGTACCTCAAATATTCTAATGCATACCATACAAGGGAAAATTATCAAATATTACGGGACCAGTCTTCATATATAAAATTCTCTCTCTAGGAATCAGGCAGTCAATTTTGGATTTTTTTTTTTTTTTTGGGTAGATTAATGAGAATGTCTCCATGAGGGTTTAGATATGATCTAATTTGTAATTAACAAAACATGAGGGTTCAGATATGATCTTGGAGAACATTGAATTCTACATAGGGTTCAGTATATCCACAACCTGGTTCGTGAAGACAACGGACAAAAGATGGAATTCTACACAGTGTTCACTATGTTTGAAACTGTTAGCTCTTCTTGAGCAATGGAATTTTGCTCAAAAAAAATTGAAAATAGAGGACAAAAGATCTTTGTTCGAAGACCAACCTGGTTCGTGTTGAAGAGATCTTTGCTCAACCAATGGTGGTCGTTGCGGTGGAGTTCACGAAGCGTGAGGATGCGTACGCCGTCGGTGAGAATGGAGTTCGCCGAAGGTGAGGATGGGTTCGCCGGTGAGGATGAGGATGGGTTCGATGGAGGAGAGTGCTGTGTGAGAGTGAGAGTGAATCTCTGAGCTATGTTGTTTTGTTTGGGCGAGAACTCGAAAACATTTCATTTTTTATTTTTTATTTTTTTAATCTGAGCCGTTGGATGACCAATGGCTCATCTGAACCGTTGCAAGCAGGAGCTCAAGGAGGATCCTCAATGAGAGGATCTGAACTCCGTTTGGTCTCCTCCCTGTGAACATATCTAGTACTAGCATCCCAAAACTCTATGTTGGAGATTTCCTAAAAGTTTCAAAACTTTATTATTTATTTATTATTATTTGTATTTATTTATTTATTTCTTTTAATAGTTTTATTTGTTTGAATTTTTAAACTTGTATTTGTTTTCAAAATGAATGGGTGTGTCTGTAGCCAATAGACATCAAGGAGTCTATTTAAAAGAGGACACTTACTCAGGAAAAAAACAACGTATTTTGATTTCTTTCTCTTTCTCTTCTTTGCTGTATTCTCTATATTTCTGGACAATTGATACAGACTTGGCAAATCCATCTGGTGTAATTGTGCATTGCGTTAGATTCTTGTGAATTCTTATTGTATCTTGGAGTCATTTGTGATCGTTAGAACTTGCACAAAGGGAGTGCATAACGATTTTAGGACAGCATCTTTGACGTGCCTCTCCGAATCACATAGGCTATTTTCTTCATCTTCTTCTTCAGTATTGTGATATATGCATATATATATATATAATTTTTGAAACTGTATAAAACCTGTTTTCAGAATCTATTTTACTCAATATCATTATTCTATAAGTTTGATTTAGAGTAATTAATTTTTAATTCCCATAACAATCTAAAGTCGTTATGTTTTCTTTTTTTTTAAAAAAAAAAAATTTATAACGTTTTGTATAAATTCAATTCATACCATTCTATACAAAACCGTATTTTCATTGACTTGCATAATTTATTCCTTTTGTTAATCTTACTGGGCATAAACACAGTTATTTTGATTAACTTTTATTGATTAATCCTAAGTGCCATCAACATATCATTAATATTAATTCTTTAACTTGTTGACTCTTTTTTTTTTTTTTTTTTTTTTTTTTTTCGGAAACCTCATAATTTTCCGAAAGCAATCCGTGTAAAACTGTTGGATAAAACTGTTTGTTTATTGCATGAAATTTCGTGTAAACCTATTTGTTTCTTCCATGTTTTTATGATTTATGATCTAATAAAATAAGAGGGAAATAATAATAAAATATTTATATTACAGGTTTAATTTGTATCAAGATTTTGTCTTTATCTTATTTAAAAATATATATATATATATTATTGAGTTGTTGGATGTTAATTGTCAATTACAAATTTGACAATATTTGTGTGTTTGGTTGTTTTTTTTTTTTTTATTGTTATCTGACACAAGTTCTATAATTGTTTATTCTCTTGTAACTTAACTAATTTATTTTTATGGCTAATTTAAAAGAAATTGTTAGTGTGAAACTTGGAAATTTTAATGGTAACAATTTTGAAAGATGGAAAAAGCAAACAAAATATTGGTTGACTGTATTGGATCTTATGTTTGCCATAGAAGATCAAGATTTTGTTAGATCTTGGTTGTCACCCAAACAAATCGAATTTCATTGCTATAACAGAATCCTTAGTGTGTTGTCCAACCATTTATATGATGTGTTTCAATGAACCACCTCGATTGTAAAAAGACTATGGAAAACTTTAGAGGCTGAATATAGAATTGTATATGCTGGTATTGATAGGTTCATCGTCTTTAATTTTAGGGAGATTTACTAATAAATCCCAAATGTTAAACTTATTAACCAATTGGTCCCATTTTTTTTTTTTCTAATAAACCATTTAGTCCTTGGATATTTTGAGGGACCTTAATGCCCTCATTTAGATGTTATTAGATGCATGCTCTTTATGAGAATGTGTCACGTGCCACACACAATATGTCACGTGACACACACAATGGGTGCCACAAATCAACAAAGTACACCAAGGCTCTTTATGAGGGTGTGTCACATGACACACAATATGTCATGCGACACACACCACAATGGGTGTCATACATCAACAAAGTACACTAAGGCTCTTTATGCTTTTTGCCTTGAGGTGTCATGCGACACACACCACAATGGGTGTCACGCATAAAAAAAGTACACTAAGGCACTTTATGCTTTTTGCCTTGGGGTGTCACGCGACACACACAATGGGTGTCACACATTAACAAAGTACACTAAGGCTTTTATGCTTTTTGCCTTGGAATGATGTATGTCACGCGACACGCACACGGAAGGGTATAATTGACCACTCAATGTTACTAAACAAAGGAAATAGGATCAACTGGTAAGATATTTCCCCACTAATAGGACTAATCAGAACAATATAAATAACCTTAGGACCAATCGGTAAAACTATTTGTGAGATAGGATTTATTGGTAAATATCCCTTAATTTTAAAGGGTATAAAATGAAAAATGACATATTTGTAGGAGACCAAATTCATGAGTTTCAAGAACTACTTAGAAAAGTAGAAAAGAAAGGGACAACTTTTAGTGAGGAGTTTAAAGTGTCTTGCCTTACCGATAAATTACCTCAATCTTAGAATGACTTTGCTAAGCGTCTTAGGCACAAACAAGGAGATCTTTCATTAACTCAACTAATCAATGCACTTAGGGTGGAAAAGAAGCATAGGTCAAATCTAGAAACTGGAAAAGAGAAAACTCCTAAGGTAAATTTGGTGAAGAATGGGAATAAGAATAGTTCCAACAATAGGAATAACTTTCGATTTAAAGGTAAAATTTTCAAGAACAACCTTAAGTTTAAATCTAGAGGTCAAAATGGCAAACACCATAATAACAACTACCAAGCCAATGCCAATAATTTTAAGGGACAAGGGAGTGGCAAAAGGTTGTGCTATGTATTTTGAAGAACCGATCATTAAGGATTGTTTTTTTAAGAAGACTGATGAGTATAAACCAAGGTTCAACAATAAGCAAAGAAATCAAGATCATAATGCTCAAGTGAATATGGTTTTGGAGAAAGAAAAAATTACCAGACCATTTTTTAGGTATAATCCTGAAATTAATTCTACTTTTGAATATCAAGATTGGTGGTAGATTCTGGGGCTAATATACATGTGTGTTTTGATTATGGTTATTTTAAAACTTTCCAGAAATCAAGTGGAGGAAGTGTAACTTTGGGGAATGGATCAATTGCATCGATACTTGGCATTGGAGATATAGATTTGAAGATGACTTCTGGAAAAATCTTAACTTTGAGAGATGTGCGATATGTTCCTAAAGTTAGAAGAAATCTTATTAATGAATCGTGTTTAATACAGTTAGGTTACAAAATTGTAATGGAATCGAATAATATTGTAATAAGTAAAATTAATATTTTTATTGGTTAATGTTTTATATGTGATGGTTTATTTAAATTGAATGTATCTTTTGAAGTTAATTATATCTCTCATAATATTTTGAATATTAAAGTTTGTGATTTGTGGTATGGAAGACTTGAACATGTGAATTTAAGAAAAATTAGGAAAATGATGGATTTAGAATTAGTACCTAAATCACCTATTGATGTTAAACGCAAATATGAAATATGCGTGTAAGCAAAACAACCTAAGAAACCTTATAAATCTGTAGAAAGAAATTCACAACTCATAGACCTTATAGATAGTGACGTTTGTGATTCTAATAGACCACTAACTAGAGCAGGAAATAAATATTTTGTAACCTTTATATATGATTATTCTAAGTTTTGTTACTTATATTTAATTAAAACCAAAGATGAAGTTTTTAGTAAATTTAAAATTTATAAAGCTGAAGTAGAAAATCAATTAGAAAGAAAGATTAAGAAACTTAGATCTGATAGAGGAGACGAATATAATATAGGTACACTTAGTACTTTTTGTGAAGAACATGGAATTATTCATGAAGTAACCCCACTTTATTCTCCACAATCTAATGGGATAGCTAAAAGGAAAAATAGAATTATAATGGACATGATAAATGCAATGCTTATTAGTTCTGGTTTACCAGAGAGTTTGTGGAGGGAAGCGATACTTACTACTTGTGTTATATTAAATAGAGTAATTGTGAATGATAATGATAAAACACTATATGAAATCTGGAATGCGACGCCCCAAAATTTAAGGACATCATAATAAGATTTAAAATCAATATTGCCACCAATATTACTAACATCCATTAATTAACAACCTAGAAATTTGAAGGTCTTAAATTACAACTTAGTCTTAGTACATAAAAATAACACAAATATATATATAAAAAAAAAAAAAAAACTAAAGGAAAACTAGAAAATTTAGAAAATAGTTCATGGAATTTGGGCACTCTTCGAGCTAATCAAGGCTGAATGTCGCCTTGCAAGGCCTCGATGTTCCCTTCGGTTTTTTCGGTACCTGGCATAAAATGCCAGGTCAATGGGAATGCCAATGAGCGACAATCTCAATAAGATACTACAATCCGAAAATATTCACCCTGATAATAATACTCACAATTAATGAATAATGTACAGTAACAGAATAACAAGTAGCATTTAATAAGTATAACAGGAATGTTATCAGTTAAAATAATAACAATAGATTAAAAATAAAAAATAAAAAACACAATAGCAAACAGAAGTAGTATTTCATCATAAGGAAAAATGTCCACATTTCTTTTTAAATTATCATAGATTTAGTTTATCAGATAAGTTTAAGTAACTCCCTGCGGAGCACTATTTCCACTCAACCGCTAAGCAATGGCCATGGGCAATTCTGACTCCCCTTTGGTCAAATATTCAAATGTTACTTGCTGTAACTAACAATGATGCCCACACACCAGGGTTACGTACCCGAGTCGTGACATCACGGTCTGCCCTAAGGGAACGGTCTATGTTGTGACACCCACACCACCAACCTTATATCGCTTATACCGATAAGAGCCGAAATACCTTCCCATGCCATGTTAGGGTTCGCAACTCACTTGCGCAAGACTCTAAACTGAGCTCACCCCATTACTTTTAAATTTTAATGCATCTATTCAATTTTGTATTTCTTTACTATGTCGAATTCACATTTTGATACATGTGCGAGTTTTAGTTTGAAAACCACAGTATCATATTGTTTATATAGCACAACACAATCATGTATGACAATCAAAATAAATATGATAGAATGTCTTAAGACTCATCACCAAGTTTCTTATAAATTCTTACACTTCTTCTTTCAGCATTGTATGGTCAGACAAAAAAATATGAAACTCATACCAAACGAAGTTCAACCATTACAAATATTTTAACTGGTGTTAGTTCATCGAGTTAGGAAAATATTTTGAGAAGAATACCAAGGCTAAAAATGATTTTAAAATAGAGAAATAAATTTTGGAAGAAAACTAGTTTTTTTAGGATAGTGAGTTACATTAACTTCCAGCACAGGTGATTTGTGTTTGAAAAATAAAAAGGGGCCTCAAACGGTGTCAAAAAGAGGTATGGTCAGAAAATTTTACTAGATATATGAATTTAGAACATATTTCCAGAAGAGTTTGAAGACTAAAAACCAATGGAAGATGGTCAAATAATTTTTATAAGAAAACTGGACAGATTCTGTCACATTTTGGAAAGATTGACGTTTATCTCTCAATGCATGACAAAAAATTATGAAACCAGCGGAATTTGAAAGGTAACTTAAATTCTAACTTTTAAAATTTGAATCACTTGAAAATTCATTCTCTAGAATAAACGGTGACCTGGTAAAGTCAGCATTAATGCTGCCTCCGAACAGCAATGAAGTTAAAAATATGTTTAGGCCATGAAACGTTGTCAAATAATTTTTTATTTATATATATATATATATATTCTAGCACCATGAAAACATATTAAACTAAATCCAGTAGTTTTAGATTTTATGAAAGTGTTCTTATGAGTTTGTTTGGATTTATTCAAAATGGATTAAAAATCTGTTTTACTGGAAGTTCATTTTTTTTGTGAAAAACACACTTTGCTTTCACCATGAATCACATGCAAGACTATAAAAATTGTTTCTTGCTATTATTCCCATGTGAAACTCTAATCCTTCATATTTACTTTCATTAGTGATAACAAGGAATAGATGAAAATAATATTTATGAAGAGTAAACACAAATTCATAAGCATGTAAGGTTAATTCAAACAATATAGAATATTCGAACACATAAGAAGAAAAATCAGTAGTTAAACCATCTAATCCATACTTGCAAGAAGGATATAAATCACATAATCATAAGATTATCATTCTATCAAAATGTAAACGTGCATTGAGCATTTGTGTATTATCAATGCACACACCTGCATATTTTTAATATATAGATTTAGTTAAGAAAAATATCTAATGGAGGATAGGGGTTGAGTATTTTTACCTCAAAAACTTTTGCAAACAATTCTCAAAACTTGTTTTGAATTGGTAACCACCAAGGACCCTCTCTTCTTCCTCTCTTTTTCTTTCCTTAGCCGTGGAGATGAAAAATGGGTGAATAGTGCACTATATATAGGAGCTTGGAGGCCATCTTTATTTTTATTTTATTTCATTTAATTAATTAATTAATTTATTATTTTTTTTTTCTCTTGGCTTGGGAACTATCATCTACAAAAATAGGGTTGGAGGCTTAGAGTATGCTTGCATGCCATGGCTGCCTTGACAGAGGCTTGAAATTGCTATCCATGTGTGTAGGCTTTGTAGTGTGGCAGTAACCAAGCTTTAGCATGCATTGGCATGCTTGCTCAGTAGGGTCGAATTCCTCTGCCCAAAATAAATTCTGATTTCATCATTTTTATTTTTATTTTTTTTGGTACAAAAATAAAAAACAATGAATATATATAGCTTAGTCACTAGATATTTTGCTCCCTACTATTCTCTTACTAACTTAGTTATTATTTGTTTAACTCATTTAGTTTCCACAACTATAATTTGATACAAAAAAAATTTAATCACATAAATAAATTTATTTAAAGGGGTTTAATATTGGTATTAATCATGATGCTATTATCATTATAATTTAATAGTTTAACAATCACTATTAATTGACTAATATTGCTATTAACAAACTAATTAGTTGTTCAAAAATTTAGGTTCTCACATGGAAAAAACGAGTACCTAATCTTAAAATGTTGAAAGTGTGGGGGTGTTTAGCAAAAGTAGCAATTCCAGAACCTAAATGTAAGAAAATAGAACCTAAAACTGTTGATACCGTTTTCTTAGGATATACTCAAAATAGTAGTGCTAATAGATTTCTAGTAATAAATTCTGAACTTAGTGAAATTACTAATAATACAATAATTGAATCTCGTGAAGCTACATTTTTTGAAAATATTTTTCCATATAAAACTAGGATCTCAAATCAAGTTGTAAATAGAACTTCTACTATTAGTGCTAGTGTTATTCCTTTGAGAGATGATTCTGAATATCTAGATATAAAACCTAGAAGGAGTAAGAGAACTAGAATAAAGAAAACCTTTGGAGATGATTTTTATACTTTTTTAACTGAAGGAGAACCAAATACTTTTATAGAAACTATGTCGTCTTTAGATGCACTATTTTGGAAGGAAGCCATTAATAGTGAGTTTGAATCTATACTTCAAAATAATACTTGGGAGTTGACTAATCTACCTGCTAGGAGTAATGCTATCAGTTGTAAATGGGTATTTAGGAAGAAATTAAAACCTGATGGAAGTATAGATAAATATAAGACAAGATTAGTAGCCAAGGGATTTACACAAAATAAAGGAATAGATTATTTCGATACGTATTCACCTGTTTCTAGGATTACAGCCATTAGAATCTTAATTGCTCTGGCATCTATTTATAATTTAGAAATTCATCAAATGGACGTTAAAACTACTTTTTTGAATGGAGATCTAGATGAGGAAATTTATATGGAGCAACTTGAAGGTTTTGTGGTTAAAGAACAAGAACATAAAGTTTGCAAGTTGGTTAAATCTTTGTATGGACTTAAACAAGCTCTTAAATAGTTGTATGAAAAGTTTGATAAGATAATTTTAGAATTTGGTTTTAAGATTAATGAACATGATAGATGTGTATACTATAAAGAAGATAACGGAGAATATATTATTTTGTGTTTATATGTTGATGATATCTTATTATTTGGAACACATTTAGAGATAATTAAAAATGTGAAATCTTATTTATCTTCAAAATTTGATATGAAAGATTTAGGAAAGCTTATATAATTTTGGATATGAAATTAGAGAAAACAATCAAAGGTGTTACATTGAATCAATCTAGAATCCTAGAGAAAATGTTAAAAAAGTTTGATTATTATATTCTCAAACTTGTTTCAACTCCTTTTGATCCTAGCATGAATTTGAAGAAAAATAATGGTGTACATGTTTCTCAACTTAGATATTCTCAAATTATTGGATCACTTCTCTATATTGCTAATAAGACTAGACCTGATATTGACTATGCTATTGGGAGATTAAGTAGACATACTCATAATCCTAGTAAAGATCATTGGATTGCTGTGGAAAGAGTTTTTAAATATCTAAGAGGAACTCTAGATTATTCACTTTGCTTTGGTGGATTTCCTATTGTGGTAGAAGGTTATAGCAATGCTAATTGGATAACAGATAACTTAGATGTTAAGTCTACTACTGGGTATATATTTGTGTTAGGTGGAGTAGCAATATCTTGGGATTTTAAAAAACAAACCGTTATCTCTAGAAGTACAACAGAATTAGAACTTATAGCCTTAGATACTACGTGTACTGAAGCTGAGTGGATTAAAAATTTACTCCTTGATATTTCACTTGTGAAAAATCCTATACCTGTTATTTCATACATTGTGACAATAGAGCTGTAATAGAACTTATGAGATAAGCACATACTAATAAAAAGATGAATAGGCATATGCAAGTGAGGTATAAATCTATTAAAAGTTTGGTGAATAAAAATGTTGTATCTTTGAATTTTATGAAATCTGAAAAGAATATTGCTGATCAGTTAACAAAAGGTTTATCTAAGAGTATAGTCTTAGATTTATCGAAGGGGATGGGTCTAAGCCCATAAGGTGTCAACTAAGGAAGTAACCTGACTTCTGTGATTGGAGATCCCATGAAGGAAGTTCAATAGGTAGGAACAATCCTTATAGTGTGACTCGTATTCCAGTACTTTGAAGAAGGAGACTTTATTAAATTTATTATTTATATTCTCCTACTCATCCCTAAGATATCAGTGCTGATGTAAATGTGATAGTTAAGGAAGAGTATTTACTTTAAATGAATTCGAGGCGGGTATACTTGCGCAAGATAGACATCCGTCACTTCTATCTTTGGAGGTTTCACCTAAGTGAGCGTCGTGAAGCCGCAACAGTGGGAATAGGGCTATTTTCTAAAACTCTCATGAGAATCAAGATTGAGCACATGGCTGCTAATAGTGCTAACCTGCGCCACAATTATGTATCATACCATATGTGTGACATGTTGAATTCTGGTAAAAGGGATTTAGTTTAAGACCTGGTTCACTAACATTCTCTTAGAATGAAACTGTTAACACTAAGTGAGATTCAAGTTTAAAAAACACTTGGTTTTAAAGTTGCCCATATTATTATTATGTTTATTTTATTTATTTGACGGTTTTACAAAGTTTTGAATCTTGTGGGGGATTGTTGGAGATTTTCTAAAAGCTTCAAAACTTTATTTTTTATTTTTTATTTGTATTTATTTATTTATTTCTTTTAATAGTTTTATTTGTTTTGAATTTTTAAACTTGTATTTGTTTTCAAAATGAATGGGTGTGTCTGTTCCCAACAAACATCAAGGAGTCTATTTAAAAGAGGACTCTTACTCATGGAAAAAAACAATGATTTCTTTCTCTTTCTCTTCTTTGTTGTATTCTTTATATTTCTGGACAATTGATACAGACTTGGCAAATCCATCTGGTGCAACTGTGCATTGCATAATGACTCTAGGATAGCGTCTTTGACGTGCCTCTCCGAATCACACAGCTATTTTCTTCATCTTCTTCTTCAATATTGTGATATATGTATATATATATATATAAATTTTGAAACTGTATAAAACCTATTTTCAAAATCTATTTTATTCAATATCATTATTATGTAAGTTTGATTTAGAGTAATTAATTTTTAATTCCCACAACACTGTAAACATCTCCCGCTCATGAAATTCCGGTCCCCATGCCATACTCTGTAACTCAATGATTGTTACTTACATACCATGCAAGAATAACTTTACATACACAAATTTAAATCACAGTATCCAGAATGTGCACGTGAGCACGACTACCCCTTTGAGATTAAAAAAATAAAATAAAATAAAATCATGTTTGGCTTGGTTGTTTTTTTTAATGACAAATAATTGCCATCCCTTAAGGTTATTGTATTGGGAAAATGGATAAATACCAAGGATTTTATTTATTTATTTTTAAAAGCAGTAATGCTACGTATCATGAAAAAAATTTCATGAAAATAATCATGAAAGTTTTGTGATCTTTGGATTACACTTAGAATAAAGCACCACACACTAATCAAGATAATCCAAAGATCATAAATTTTTCATGATTATTTTCATGAAAAAATTTTCATGATCCCTAACTTTTCCCTTTTAAAAGTTAGTGTCCATTTTTTAGTTGTCGTATTAAATCATCTATACAATAACACTAATGTTAAAGAAAGAAAGAGGAATAAGATTGATACCTGGAGCTATATAGCCTATGGATCTCCTTACAGCAACAGTACTGCTACCGCTATAGCTGAAATTGTCAGTTGTCATGGACAGAAATTTAGCTAACCCAAAGTCACATACATGGTCATTCAAATCACTATCAAGTAAAACATTGCTCGGTTTCAAGTCACGATGAACAATTGGCGTTTCACAATGGTGGTATAGGTAATCCAGTGCAGAAGCAACGTCAATCACTACGTTGAGTCTTTGAATAAAACTCAAACACCCTAACCGCTGCCCTTGTGTGCCTTGGTGGTGCAATCACTTCTCCAAACTCCCATTAGGCATGAACTCAAAAACTAGAGCTTTGAAATCATTACCTCTGAAGTCAATGATTGAGCATGAAGTTAAGATCTTGAGAAGATTGCGATTCCTAATCTTTCTCAATGCTTCACACTCGAGCATATAACTCTTGGCAGCTCCTCTTTGTTGAAGGTTGATTACCTTCACAGCAATCGGCGTTTCTTCTTGATGGATAACTCCTTTGTACACAGATCCAAAACTACCCGTGCCAATTAAGTTTTCTGATGCAAATCCATCTGTCGCCTTAAAGAGCCCTTCGTATGAAATCCTGAAATAGAGTTCAGCAAAGGAAGAGGCTATAGATGGCTTCTTTCTCGACTCCTTTGTACAATTGAAAACAAGAATTATTGTTAGCAGGGCTAAAATTGACAATGCATCAACTAGCGGGAGCATAATTTTTAATATAAGAGACTTTCTGTGTGTTCTTGGCACTTGAGTTTTGCATCTTGATAAATCCAAGCTAGAAATTCCACCACAAAGCTGCTTGTTTCTGACAACTGAAATTTCACTTCCATTGCCAAAGACTCTGATTGGTACCTCGCCCTCAAGATTGTTGAAAGATAAGTTTAGGCTTTGCAAATTGGGCAAATTCTTTGGAATTTCACCGGACAAGTTGTTATGCGAAGGATCTAAATATCAGATGCCTATCAAAGAATTCAAAGATGATGGGATGTTTCCATCAAAGGAATTACCTTGCATATAGAGGTAGTCTAAGTTGTTACAATCACCAATTGTGCTTGGAATTTTGCCCGATAATTTGTTCCCAGAGATGTCCAATACCTCCAAGGTTTTCAAGTAACTGAATTCCGGTGGGAGGGAAGCAGTCAAGGAATTGTGAGACAAGTTTAGTGAGATTGACAAGGAAGGAAGACTAAAGATTTGTTCAGGGATAGTGCCATCAAGTGCATTTTGAGAAAGATCTAATGGTTACAAAAAGTGACAGTTCTCAAGATCTGAAGGAATACTCCCATTAAAATAATTGTCTTCTAGATAGAGTACAACTAGTTCAGTCATATTGGCAAGTGTATAAGGTAGTTTACCTGATAATTTGTTTCCACTCAGTTGCCACCACCCTTGTAGCCTTTGAATTTTTCCTACAGAGTTGGGGATTGTACCCATGAACAGGTTTGCCTTCATCCCCAATACATTTAAGATAATTTATCCCAAGAGAGTCTTTGGAGAGAAGAAAGATCTCCAAGAGAAGGTGGGATAACCCCGTTAAATTGTTTCCTTTGAGTCCAAGTGAGATGAGCTTGAAAAATGAACCAAAGTTACTCGGAATATCCCCTATAAATCCATTGAAGCCTAAGGCAAGGGTCACCAGCTCAGTGCAAAATGACAAGTTGGCCAGAATTTTTCCTGCAAAAGAATTATAAATTATTCATTAGGTTGAGCACTTGCAGCTGGAACAAGCAGCCAAGTTGTGGAGGGATTCACCATTGAAGCTGTTGCTTTGAAGATTGATGACTTTGAGGAAACTGAGGTTGCATATGAAGGGAGAAACCTCTCCATTTAGCTCTTGAGATTGCAAGTCTATGACAGTGACTCTTTGATGATGATGAAGGTGTTGGGGTTGTCCCACATCGGTTGTGGATGGGGCTGGTGGTTAGTTTATAAGTGTGAGGGAAAGCCTCACCTCTTGAGCTAGCTTTTGGGGTTGAGAGAGGCCCAAGACCACCCAACACTGGTATCAGAGCCCAGGTTTACCAACATGTCTCAGCCCAATAGTCCACGGAGAAACGGGTTGTCGCTGCTCCGACCCAGGGCCCGATGTGTGAGGGGGAGATTGTTAGGGTTGTCCGACATCGGTTGTGGATGGGGCTGGTGGTCAGTTTATAAGTGTGAGGGAAAGCCTCACCTCTTGAGCTAGCTTTTGGGGTTGAGAGAGGCCCAAGACCACCCAACAGAAGGCTGCAAGTGATGCCTTGCCACTGACAGAAATGAAGAGTCATTCCAAGAGCTCAATGCACCTAGTGGATCATTAGTTATCAAACTCTTGAAGTTCATCAGTGCAAGATGATCAGTTTCGTTTCCTGGAATGGCTAATAAGGATGAGTCAGTGGTTGAGAATGAACTCCCCAAGCTTACAAGTGAAATCACAGAAATTAAAACACATAAAAATATATGAAGGCTATACAGGGCGTGCTATGATGTTTTATATCCAAGGGATATGCTGGTATGGTATACGTTAAAGACCAGGGTAATTTTTTGCCATATCACTGAATGTTATATTACCAACAAAACATTTTCCCTGTAGGACACCATTGAAGAAAATAGAATTCAGAAATAAACATATAATTGCTGCCTTCCTATGTCTTGCGCAAGTCATCACTAAGTGCGCTAAAATGCAGTGAATACAATACATTTCTGGATATGCATAATGCTGATACTAACTGATAGTAACTATCTACCTACATAATATGAATGTGATGAAATTAAAAGACTCAATGAATCAAATAGATAAATAGGATATATCTGTGTTTTTATGTACAAACTGATTTGAAAAAAGAGACTCAATGAATCAAATAGATAAATAGGATATATGTGTTATGTACAAACTGATTTGAAAAGACATAATGAATAGATTATCTTATAATTGACTTCCTTTATTCGATTCTCAATTTGTGTGACTATGAACCATATGCCAAAATTGACTTTATAATAATTATCACCATCCAATTGAAACTGGGAGGACATTCTCAACCTCCATCATCACTGCCGTTATTGCATAGTATTAGGCATTAAAATAGTTTGCAACTTATAAAACTTGATGTAATGAGACTTTTTTATATGTACAAAGACTAACTGTGTCGTCTTTAGCAATGCTGGAGAGTAAGGTTGCTAAAAGTGGGATCCTATATGGGTTCGTTGGGAGGGATTCATTGACCATATCGTAGAATCGGATTAATGATCATATGATTCTACTTTCAATGCAAAATAAAATAAATATTTATTTATACTGATGCTCTATGTTAAATAATTTTAAAATCATTAAAGAAAAATGATGAGTGTTGGACCATTTTAATATCTTTTATTTATTATTTTGGTGTAACCATTTTTCCTTAGTTAATGGTCATTATTTTGGTGTAACCATTTTCTTGTTTAATGGTCATTAATTTTTAGTGTAATTTGTAAGGTCCTAATGGCCTATAAATAGTCCCTATCATCTACTCTTTTTTACACCAACACACACCAACTATTTTTTATACAAGTGAGATTACTAGCCAAGAAGAGTGTTTTTATTGGTGGAGCTTTGGGTTCACCATCTTGTACAGAGTTGGCCTGAACTATATGACAAGTGGTCGGGCTGTTGTATCCTGGAGGGGATAAGTCATAGTTTTGTGACTGCTGCATCGGTATTGGGATTCTTCCTACCGTAGTGGGCTTAATCTCCTTAAAGAAAACAAGATATCCGTGCCTCAGCCTGATCTATTTGTATCTCATTTTCTTTGCATCATTTATCAATAAAAATATAATTTTTTCTAGTATTTTCACCAACAATTTTAAGGAGATCAAACATGGAACAAGTACCAGAAAAAATCAATGATGGAATTGGAGATCTCAACAAGCCTTTCAAGTTCAAAGGAGTTCATTTTAAGAGGTGGAAAGGAAAAGTTCTTTTTTACCTTAGCCTTTTGAAAGTTGCATATGTTCTTACCGAAAAGAATCCAAACAAAATCCCAACCAAGGAGATGAATGATGAAGACTACGAGGCACATGATGCAAAAGTGGCTTCCTATAATACAGATAAGTATAAATGTCGCTTTTATCTCTTAAATTGCCTTGCTGATCAATTTTATGATTACTATGACACTACTTACACTTCCGCAAAGAAAATTTGGAAAGCTTTACAGACTAAGTATGATACTGAAGAGACAGGAGCAAAAAAGTATGCAGTTAGCCGCTTTTTTCGCTTCCAAATGGTAGACGGAAAATCTATTGTGGAGCAAGCACAAGATTTCCAAATGATAGTTGCAAAAGTAAGATCTGAAGGCATCAAGATTGGTGACAACTTGGTAGTTGCAGGACTTGTTGACAAGCTACCATCATCCTGGAGAGAATTCCAAAAGAGCATGCGCCACAAATAAAAGGAGACTTCCTTAGAGGCGTTGATCACTCGCATTCGAGTAGAAGAGGAGGCTAGAGGCTAAGATGCATTAATAACACAAGCAGGTAATGGCAATTCTACCACAAAGGTAAACTTTGTTTCAGCAAATAATAACTTACCCAAAGGTCACAATTCCAAGAATGCTTATTTGAAGCCTTATAAAAAGAATATGAAGAGTTATGGTAAACCTCACAATAAATGGATTAATCTAGATAAGAACCAAGGTCAATCATCTCCACAAAATTTTACATGCTTTGTCTGTGGCAAAAGTGGGCATATTGCTCGAACTTGCAAATTCCGGAAACGTGCACCTGCCCCAAAGGCTAACGTTATCGAGGAGCCATTTGTGGCAATGATTACAGACATTTGCATGGTTAATTATGTGGACAGTTGGTGGGCAGATGCTGGTGCTAATAGACATGTTTGTTATGATCAAGCTTGGTTCAAGGTGTATACTCCCTTTGATGATGAGAAAACAATTATACTTGGTGACTCTAGTCAAACCAAGATACTTGGGAGTGGTGAGGTTGACCTTAAGTTCACCTCTGGACGTGTGCTTACTTTGAAAGATGTGCTTTATACACCGTCCATGAGGAAGAATTTGATGTCAAGTTATTTGTTGAATAAGGCTAGTTTTAAGCAAACTATGGAATCTGATCAATATGTGATAACCAAGAAGGGTATTTTTGTGGGTAAGGGTTATGCTTGTGATGGGATGTTCAAATTGAATGTTGAGATTAATAAACTATCTACCAATTCGGTTTACATGTTGTCTTCTATTAATTTCTGGCATGCTTGCTTGTGTCATATTAGCAGTAAATATGTGGGAATCATGAGTAGTTTAGGATTAATTCCTAAAGTGACAAAAAAATTTGAGAAATGTGAAGTTTGTAGTAAAGCAAAAATTACCAAGAGGCCTCATAAAAGTGTTGAAAAAAATACCGAATTACTAGAATTATTTCATACTGATTTGTGTGAGTTTGAAGGAATTTTAACTCGGGGTGGTAACCAATATTTTATCACTTTTATTGATGATTTTTCAAAATACACAAACGTATATTTATTAAAAAATAAAAGTGATGCTTTTGAGAAATTTAAAGAATTCCTTCTTGAAGTGAAAAATCAATTCGGTAAAAAGATTAAAAGAATTAGAAGTGATAGAGGCCGAGAGTATAAATCTCTTGGATTCAACTCTTTTGTTCAGTCTTTGGGAATCATTCATGAGACTACTTCACCATATTCACCTTCATCTAATGGCGTAGCTGAAAGGAAAAAATAGAACATTAATTGACTTGACGAATGCTATGCTTATTGATTCAGGTGCTTCCTCAAATTTTTGGGGCGAGGCTATTTTGACAGCTTGCCATGTGATAAATAGAGTGCCACACAAAAAGACTAAAATTGTACCTTATGAGTTGTGGCGGGGGCATAAACCAAATCTAGATTATTTGAGGGTTTGGGGTTGTTTAGCTTTTGTGAGGTTTGCAGATCCTAAAAGACCTAAATTGGGTGAACGAGCTACCACTTGTGTTTTTCTTGGGTATGTGTTGCATAGTACAGCTTATAGATTTTTTGATATGGAAAATAATATTATTTTTGAATCAGGTGATGCTATTTTTCATAAAAATAAAATTCCTTTCAAATCTAGAAATAGTTGGGGTCAAATAATTTTTGAAAATATTTTATCCATGCCTAGATCTTCTATTCCTTCTCAAGTTTTTCAAAAACAAGAAAATTCTCAAATCCAACCAAGGAGGAGTAAACGAGCTAGAGTTGAAAAAGATTTTGGCCCTGACTATCATCTTTACAACGTGGAAGAAATTCCTCTTACGGTGCAAGAAGCTTTGTCATCACCTGATGCTATTTTCTGGAGAGAGGCTATAAATGATGAGATAGACTCACTACTTTTAAATAAAAAATGGAAACTAGTGGATTTACCTCCAGGTTATAAAACTATTGGGTGTAAATGGGTCCTTCGTAAAAAACTTAAACCGGATGGAACTATAGATAAATATAAAGCGAGGCTTGTCGCTAAAGGTTTTAAGCAACAAGTTGATCTTGATTTCTTTGATACTTTTTCTTCAGTTACTAGAGTTACATCCATTAGACTGTTGATTGCAGTGGCTGCAATTCATGGTTTAAAAATTCATCAAATGGATGTAAAAACAACATTTTTAAATGAAGATCTAGATGAGGAGATTTACATGGACCAACCCGAAGGCTTTGTGGAGCTTGGCCAAGAAAGCAAGGTGTGTAAGCTAACTAAATCCCTTTATGGTTTAAAACAAGCTCTTAAACAGTGGCATGGAAAATTTGATTCCTGCATGCTTGAGAATGGCTATAAGACTAATGAATGTGATAAGTGCATATATTATAAAACTTGTGAGAATGCACATGTGATTATTAGCCTATATGTGGATGATTTACTTATCTTTGGCTCTAATTTGCATATTATAAATGAAACTAAAAATATGCTTAATAGCCACTTTGATATGAAAGATCTTGGTGAAGCCAATTTTATTTTGGGAATTAAAATTACCAAGACTAATGATGGTATTTTTCTTGATCAGTCGCATTATGTTGAGAAAATGTTAAAGAAATATAATTTTCTAGACTGTAAACATGTTGCTACTCCTTTTGATGCAAGCATACATTTGTCTGTTGTGACAAATGAAAAGGCAGTAATTAATCAAAAGGAATATGCTATCATGATTGGTAGTTTGAGATATGCTACTGACTGTACTAGACCTGACATTGCATATGCTGTTGGAGTACTTAGCAGGTTTACTAGCAAACCAAGTAGAAATCATTGGCTAGCCATGGGAAGAATTATGAGATATTTATCTGGAATAAAAAATTATGGTTTGTTTTATAACAGGTATCCTGCGGTACTTAAGGGATATAGTGATGCCAATTGGAACACTTTGTCAGGTGATTCTTTTTCTACCTCGGGTTTTATTTTTACCTTGGATGGTGGTGCTATATGTTGGAAGTCTAAAAAACAGATGATAATTGCTAATTCTACAATGAAAGCTGAGCTTATAGCGTTAGCTTCAGCATGTGAGGAAGCAAATTGGTTGAGAGATTTGTTATATGAAATTCCTTTTTGGGAAAAACCAATTCGTCCTGTGTTAATTCGTTGTGATAGCACTGCTGCTATTGGTAGAGTGAACAATCATTTTTATAATGGTAAATCCAGACCTATTCGAAGGAAACACAGTAATGTGAGATCCTATTTGAGTAATGGCATCATAACTGTGAATTATGTAAGATCTTGTGATAATCTTGCGGATCCGTTAACCAAGGCCTTGGCGAGAGATAGGGTCTGGAATACATCGAGGGGGATAGGTTTGAAGCCTATAAAATCATAAACCATGTATGAGGATACCCAACCTAGGGACCAGAGATCTTGTAACTAGGTTCAATGGGAAGAACGAATCATATGGTGGTTTGTAAAAAATGCACTCTTTAATATTTTGTTATCCATCCCTATGATGGAAGTGCATTTGTCCTGTAATGTTGGAGGGTTGAGTTTTTATACTCTTAATGAAATTCTGTAGCTCTTGTTGAGTGGGGTGTGTAAATTACAGGAACATCCTTGACAGATTTCACCTATGTGAGCGTGAAAGTGGGGCCGCTTTCTATGAGAACAAGGCTTATTCTCAAATATGCTCATGAAAACTGGGATTAGCACAAGGCCGTAATGTGCTAGCTATTAAAGCTCATGTCAACACCTGGATTATTATCTGTGAGCAGTAATTCTTTATTTCCCCTAAGCAGTCATAGTTCAAGTCTGAGACCACTACTGACTCTGGAGTAGAGGTTGCTGTTTCACTAATGAAGGTTAAATGCAGAGCACACCTTCATGATGCATACTAATCTATCTTTGTTTGGTAATCTCTTTTATCCTTGTTGATCTTAAAATGAGTGAGGGATTGTTGGCCCATTTTAATATCTTTTATTTATTATTTTGGTGTAACCATTTTTCCTTAGTTAATGGTCATTATGTTGGTGTAACCATTTTCTTAGTTAATGGTCATTATTTTGGTGTAACCATTTTCTTGTTTAATGGTCATTAATTTTTGGTGTAATTTGTAAGGTCCTAATGGCTTATAAATAGTCCCTATCATCTACTCTTTTCTACACCAACACACACCAACTATTTTCTATACAAGAGAGATTACTAGCAAAGAAGGGTGTTTTTATTGGTGGAGCTTTGGGGTCACCATCTTGTACAGAGTTGGCCTGAACTATACGACAAGTGGTCGGGCTGTTGTATCCTGGAGGGGACAAGTCATAGTTTTGTGACTGCTGCATCGGTATTGGGATTCTTCCTACCGCAGTGGGCTTGATCTCCTTAAAGAAAACAAGATATCCGTGCCTCAGCCTGATCTATTTGTATCTCATTTTCTTTGCATCATTTATCAATAAAAATATAATTTTTTCTGGTATTTTCACCAACAATAAGTTTAATATAATGCATCTTCTATGTTTAACATAAATTAGAAGAGACTCTTGGAGAGGGAGTTTATGGTCAAATTTTTATATAGATATACACATATACATACATATATAAAAAATAAAGGATTTATTACACTTCCTACCTATAAACTATCGTCAACGAATAATGCTATGTACATCAATTTGTACACTAACTAGTGTACAGTGTACCAATTGATGAAGTGACATAATATAAGAGGTTTTTGGTATTTGTAATGTGATTAATGAGTGTGGTCAATAATAATGTCATAACTAGTGTTTGTACACTAGTTAATACATTAATTGGTGCATGTAGCACCACCGATCGTCAAGTTGTCTATTTAGTCATTGAATTATTGATTGAATCTATTTAGTTCCTAAAGTATATAAATCAAAGTCTATTTAGTCCCTAAACTATCGATTGAATTTATTAAGTCCCTAAAATATTTAATTCAAACCTATTTAGTCTCTAAAATGATTATAAAAATAAAATATATGCCCATATATATTATAAATTAGTAAAAGACGCTCCCCAACTAAGATTTTATTACAAAAAAATCTTTTAAATTTTTATTTTGCCTTTAAAGGTATTTTATTTTGTTGTGTGTTTAAATTTATATTAGAGTCTGATTCAGTCTTGCCAATAAATTATATGAATATCAGATATACGGAAGAAATAGAATTTGATAATTTAAATAATAATACTTCTCTACAAATAGTAATAGAACAAAATAATATATTAATTAAATAATGAAAAGAACTTAGTGAAAAACTTAAAAACAATCAATTTATAAATGGAATTTGGAGTATAATAGATAAAGGCAAGCACATATTTATTGTAGAAGATAAGTAAAAAAATACTACAAATAATTACCCTTATCCTTATAAAGAAAATTCAATATATGGATTGACACCCACTTTTTAAAGACAATAAAAATTTAATTTTTTGAAATAAATTTTAATTAGATAGTCTTTTACTAATTTATAATATTCACGAGCTTATATTTTATTTTTTTAATCCTTTTAGAGACTAAATGAGCTTGAATTAAATACTTTACGGGCTTAATGGGTTCAATAGATAGTTTAGGGACTAAATGTAACACCCTCAATAAATCACATAAGACAGGTCTAATCAACTCCTTTAACTATAATAATTTCAACTAGGTGACCCAATCTCTATGTTTGTATTCCATTAATGTGAGAGATCTACAAAAGAGTCCACATGCATACGTATTCAATCTTTTTAAAGGGTGAATCTATAGCATGTGCGATGATTGAAACAACAAAAATAACACAAAAGAACATCCAATGGACTGCAAGTTCCAAGGCTTAAGCCCAATTACACAAAAGATGGTCATCCAAAACCCATACAATTAAAGCCCTTGGCTTGCCAAAAATACACAACAAAATAAAAGAGAGCCTCGTGCTCTCAAGCACATTCCTCGCCCTTAGTTAGGCAGTAGCACCCTATCTTTTTTTGTACAAATCCACTAGGGGTAAGTACAAGCTTAGTAGAGAGATCTTAACAAAGTATATATGTTTGAACAGTCTTACAAAATGAATGTTATGCAATGTCATGCTTAAAAATTCATAACTTTGTTTCATTTTGAAAACCATATGCAACTCTCATTTCAAAAGTCATTATCTCATAAATTGCAAAATATTCAACGGGGTGGTAAATACGGCTCAAGTAATCTCTAAGCTGTCTACAATTAGGCATGTCAAGCACTACCAATCCCCACTTTACCCACTACTAACCGGAAGGCATGTGGTATCTACTCCCGCGCATATTTTCGTTTTTTCACCCTAGACACTCAGGCCAACTTAAACAATACCAATCTACACCCCTATCCGGATTTACCACATGTATTTACCCCAAAACATTTTCAAGATTTACAATTGTTTTATCAACAACAATTCAATTTCCAAAACATAGCAATTATAATCAATATTCAAAACCATGCAAATGCATGTATGCAAATAAACCTTTAACAATTCTCATATTCCCTAATATATTTTACTCTCAATACAATCATTAACATCTTCAATGTTTTAAAATTAACTATCACTAGTCATATCCATGGGACACAAGACCCAATCTACAATCACAATATTATACAATTTTCAACCTTTTCATGATTCCAAGTACTCTTATGCTGTGTTTGGTTAAGGGATTTGGGGAGGGATTTGGAAAGGGAAAGTGAAAGGGAAAAGTTAGGTGAAATGTGAATCCGATCCTAACTTTTCCCTCTCTTTCCAAATCCCTCCCCAAATCCTCCAACCAAACACAGCGTTACTGTACTATCCATGGCAATTTCTCAAACAAAGTTTTCCTCTTTTACAAGGAGGATTTAACAATGAAATTAACATAAAACTTTCCTTATCTTTTTCAACAAAATTCCATGATTCACGAGTTTTCTCTCAACAATTTCAACTTTTCCCTAAATTTCAAATTTTAGGGTTTTCACAGAGAATAAATTTCATTTATTCTCAAGAGGTATTCTTATCAATGGACTTTTAATAGTCATACATTTTAAGAATTAAAAACCAATTTCATGAGAGAGGTGAGAAATTTCAATTTTTAAAACCCATCCAAAACCTTCAGTCAAACTCCAAAAACTTAAAGATTTCATCAAGAGGAACCTGGAACATACCAAAATTATATATATAACTCGAAGAAACTTGCTACCTCAAGATTTGGAGAAGAAACCCCCAAAATTGATGGTGTTTAAATCCGATCTCCACCACACAAAATGTAGCCCTCAAATAGTTCTCTAACTTTGATGAAGGAACTTGGGTCAAAACTCAAACAGATTTGGAGAGATCAAAGGTTTAACGGAGTTTGGTGAGAGTTAATGTAGAGAGAATGAGGAGAAATGCATTTTAGAGAGAGTGAGATGAGGAAAAAGTGAGGTGGGTGCTCAACCCAAGGAAAGAAAAACAAAAAAAAAATCGGACATAACACATTTCGGCACGTGCGGAGCGTACTTCTGCCGCACGTGAGGCACTCATTCCCCGCACATGCAGTTATTTTAGTCTCACACGCCCCACGTCCGGTACACCTCCCTCACGTGCCCTCCACTCGTGCATTTATTTCAGTCTCCAACACCATAAACTCTCTCTCACCACACGTGCAGCCCATCCTCTTGCACGTGCGGTTCTACTACCAACCAAAATTTTGCAAGCACAAGATGGTTCCAAACAATCCTGACTCCAACTACACTCCCGAAACAAGGGAACTCAACTCCGGAAACGAAATGAGTACGTAAATTCCAGGGAGGTCTCAAGGATGACAAACTAAAACGGCCAATGAAGTCTCAAATTGGTTCTCCAACATCCCAAACATGAAAAAACAAACACGACTAAACGGAAATAAGGATAGTTATGTACCTGGACGTCACACTAAATAGACTTTGATTTATGTACAGGGACCTAATAGACATAATCAATAGTTCAGAGACTAAATAAATAATTTGGCGATAGTTTAAGGGTATAAAGTGTAATAAACTCAAAAATAAATAAATAAATTTTTTTTTTTGGTAGGATCAAGATCATAGTAGAAATGGGATCGTTGTGTGATTTTGCATGATTTTCACTAGGATCGTAGTCACTTTAAGATTCTATAAAATTTAAGATCTTAGTGCAATCATGATTGTTTGGCCCAATTTCGGTTGTAGAATTGTAAGATCCTACGATCTAGATAGGATTTTGACTGCATTTGGAAGTTATTTGATCATAAACAACACAAAGCTTAAACACTAACAGAAACACTACAGCATGTATGCTTGTTAGAATAATATCTGACCTCAGGATCATTGTTGAGGGTATCATTCTTGAAAATTTCTTACGAAAAATCTCCTTAAGATTGTGTTTGGATTGTGGATTTGGAAAATAAAAGGAAAAGGTGAGTGAAATGTGAGTGAAATATAAGTTATAAATTTTTCTCCATTTCCCTAGCATGTTCCTTTCCTTTCTCAAATTTCTGCCCCAATCAATGATCCAAACACAGCCTAAAGCAACTGATGGGTTTTCTTCATAAAATTTGATTGGTGTGGGTGGTTTTGCTTCTATGTATAAGGGAATCCTATGCTAATTTTTCCAATGATTAAATTTTAATTATTTCTTTTTTTTTTTTTCTTTTTTTCTTTTTTTTTTAAATTTTTAAAATGCTTTGGACGTTTATCCCAATACATTAGTTTCTTCCTTTTTTTCAAAACATTTTCACTGTGTCCTTTCCAGAAATTATATAAGATGATGATTAACACACAAAAAAAAAAAAAAAAAAAAAAAAAAAAAAAAAAAAAATTAGACTCAAAGGACTCACAGTATTCATATGTTATGTGCTTGGGTGTTTAATCTGAATGTCAGACATTGAATTAATGTACATATATGGATGTAAAGATGTTTACATGTTAGGTTTCTAGTTAGATGTGGCATCTAAAGAAATGCTTGTGATTAAATAAAAGCTACCATTCAAAGTCTTGAATCCTGAGGCAAAATGCATGTATGGTTAGCTCTAATGAACATGTCAAAAAAACAAAATACAAGGATTTGCATCAAGGAGGAACTAATTGTGTATGTTATAAATGAACAATCTCATTGACTTTATTTTGTTTTTTAAGTCCACAATCCAGAAAAACACCTGTTACCTAACACCTTAGGACTTTCAACTACGAAAAATACCATACAAACTAAAAAAATGTTACAATTTTTTTTTACTCATTGATGTGGTATGTGAATTTCATGGTGAAGCAACCCAATACCTGACTAACCTTTAACCCAAAAAAAAACAAAAAAAAAAACATCACCAACCTGATCAGATACACAATTCTCAGTTGAGACTTTAAGTTCCACATAACCAGGTACACTAGGTCAACACAGGTATCTAAATTTTTAAACAAATGTCAAGGGCAAGCACACCCATCTCTATAAAAGAGACATCCATTGGAAAATAGGTATGCCTCATCATGCAATACACACACAACACAACACACTATGCAAGTTTATTTGGTTTCTCTCTCAGAATACATTTTCTAACTTTATCATTGTAGTGTCCTAGGCTGGCAACCCCGGTTGGTCGGCGTCAATATGTTTAATTTTGCAGATCAATGGGGCAAAGCTCTGTCTCTTTGTTGGTGGTGTCAACCATGTTTATTTTTGCAGATCAATGGGGCAAAGCTCGTCTCTTTGTTAGATCTCTATCACAATCTATGTGAGAAGATTTCATGGTCTCACAGACATGAATTGGTCATACATTACATAACAACTAATATAAATACCAAATTTTCCTTGATTGAAGAAGAGAACAGGATAAATAATCTGACTTGGTCGTTATTAGAAGTTAACTTTATCATTTCAACATGCTAACAGGATAATTCCTGTTTATCTCCAACACAGTTGCCCCAAGGTTTCTCACTCTGACCATGTCAATTCCAGAAAATAAAATATTTCATCTTGTCTTGTATATCCATCATTTCTCAGAGTATAACATAATGAAAATATGAAATTCCATCGATGGTTTCATTATCACACATATCATGTCATTCAATTATCAATATTATCTTCTTCAGCTTAAAGTCTGGCCAGGTGTAAATCTCTCTTTACATATATATATTTAGGCATAGCTATTTTAATGATGCTGAAGGTCCAAATGCTGATGCATCTGTTGCCTTTTTAGATGAAAATTTTGCCAAGATGCTTCCATAGCTGTAAAAGGAATAAATAGATATGCCACTAATTGTTACTAGTGGAGTACAGGATTGACCTGCAGTATAGGAGCTCTAGGTGTAACCTTTTGCTTAATACTGTAGTCGAAGAAATCGTTTTATTTCCAAACTTCTACTTCCACAAGCGTAGATTTATTTAACAAAATTTCGCAATAGAACTTTTCTTAGCATCAAGCGTGTTGGTACTAGATAGAAATGAATAACTCCAACAATTTCTTTGTTCACACTGCATCCCAATTTTCTAGGAATTGAAGACTTCAATTGGTTCTCATTTCCAATTGGTTAAAAGAAAAGAACGAAAACGTATGACCTACCCAAGATATAACAGCCCCATTTAAGCATTGACATCCACCTACCCAAGTACATCAAGTAAACATACATCCCTAAACAATTCACAAACTTGCAATGGCATTCAGCTAAAGGATTTTAATAAAAACCCATGTTATGCTCAGTCTCTATATTACAAAATTCTCATACTAAAGGATACAGAAATGGATTCAGAAATACGTTTGATGCCATTACATTCAACATATCTACGACGGCATATATTTCTTGCTTTCATTACATTGTTGCAGTTCACCCAAACTCTCACCCTTGACACATTCTCAACTTCATTTGGCAGAAATGAGACAGATCATCTTGCCTTACTAGCCTTCAAGTCAAGTATAACACTTGATCCTGAAGGCTTACTGAGCTCATGGAACAATTCTTTTAATTTCTGCGAATGGGAAGGTGTTATATGTGGCCACCGGCACAGAAGAGTTACCGTCTTAAATCTAGCTTCCAGAGGCCTAGTCGGTTCTCTATCACCTTACATTGGAAACCTGAGCTTCCTCATGGAGATCAGACTCAGCAACAACACTTTTAAAGGCGAAATTCCACCTCAAATTGGTCATCTCAAAAGGCTGAAAAGACTACACCTTTATAATAACTCCATTGAAGGAGAAATTCCAGTCAACCTTTCCCGCTGCTCAAACCTCAATTACCTTCATCTAGGTTTGAACATGCTTGTGGGGAAAATTCCAGAGGAGCTTAATTTGTTGTCGAAGCTCACTTTTCTTGCCATTCAAGGGAACAATTTAACAGGGACAATCCCTCCTTCTCTTGGGAATATTACCTCTCTGGAGCTTATATCTGCTGCTGGAAATCTTTTGGTGGGGACTATACCGGTTTCCTTGAGTCAACTGAAAAACTTAACAGCCCTTGGGTTTGGTGACAACAAACTTTCTGGTACGATCCCACCATCCATTTATAACCTTTCATCACTCACTATTTTATCTTTTCCTCAAAATCAACTTCACGGTAGTCTCCCACCGGGCTTAGGCTTTCTGCTTCCTCATCTTCAATACCTTCAACTAGCAGATAACCAATTTGCTGGACCACTTCCAGTCTCATTGTCAAACATGTCAGAACTTCAAAGGATTGATATCCATAACAACAGATTCAATGGAAAAATAGCTATTGATTTTGCAGGCCTACAGACTCTGATTCTTTTAGCTCTAGGATATAATGATTTTGGAAGTGGAGAACCGGATGAAATGAATTTTCTTGGTTCTTTGACTAACTGTACCAATTTGGTTGGATTGGATCTAAAAGATAATCAATTAAGAGGGTCTTTGCAAAATAATGTGGGCAACCTCTCTGCTCAACTGTTCTATTTGTCACTTGATGGAAATCAAATATATGGCGACATCCCTTCAACAATAGGTTATTTGGTAAATGTCGAAACGTTAGGTCTGGCTTATAACCAATTCACAGGTAGAATTCCCACCAATGTTGTTAATCTTCAAAAGCTGCAACGGTTGTTTCTTAGCGACAACAAACTATTAGGAAAAATTCCAGATTCTATCGGAAACCTATCATTGTTGAATGAACTTTACTTGGGGAATAACAGATTAGAGGGGACCATACCTTCTAGTCTTGGAAGCTGTCAACAATTGTTATTGTTGGAACTTGATCAAAACAACCTTAGTGGAACCATACCCAGACAACTTTTTGATCTTTCCACTCTATCCATTTCACTAAATCTAGCTCAGAACCATTTGTCTGGTTTGATACCTATAGAGTTAGGTAACCTCAAAAATTTAGCAGAATTGGATTTATCTGAGAATCAGTTGTCTGGTGAAATTCCTAGTAGCCTTGGTAGCTGCACTAGCCTTGAATATTTATACCTAGAGGGGAACTTCTTTCAAGGGTCCATTCCTTCATCACTGAGTTCTTTGAAAGGTATTCAAAACTTTGACCTTTCTCATAACAACTTTTCAGGGCAGATTCCAGTGTATTTAGAGTATTTTTCGTTGAAGATCTTAAACTTGTCCTTCAATGATTTTGAAGGGGAGGTACCAATGAAGGGTGTTTTCGCAAATGCTAGTGCAATATCAATTACTGGGAATAAAAGGTTATGTGGGGGCATATCTGAGCTTCAGCTACCCAAATGCCCCATCAATGAATCACAGAAAAAAAAGATGTCAGTTGCGAGGCTTATAATAATAATAATCATAACAACATCTGCAACAACTGGAGTAATCGTAGTAACATGTTTGATCTTCTGTTTTTTTAAAAAGAAACAAAGAAATATGCCTTCAGGATCATTGTTGAGGAGATCACTCTTGAAAGTGTCATATGGAGAACTTTTTAAAGCAACTGATGGGTTTTCTTCAGAAAATCTGATTGGTGCTGGTCATTTTGGTTCTGTCTACAAAGGAATCGTTAATAAGGATGGAAGCATCGTTGCAATCAAAGTACTTAATCTTCTACATCGAGAAGCTTCCAAGAGTTTCATGGCCGAATGTGAAGCCTTGAGAAATATCAGACACAGAAACCTTGTCAAGACAATAACTTCTTGCTCAACCATTGATTTCCAAGGCAATGCTTTTAAAGCTTTAGTGTATGAGTTCATGCCCAATGGAAGTCTTGAGAGGTGGTTGCATTCATGTATGGAGACAGACGAGGGACAGGACAAAATTCAGAAACTAAACCTTCTTGAAAGAATAAACATTGCAATTGATGTGGCTTGTGCACTTGACTATCTTCACAACCACTGCCAAAAGCCAATCGTTCATTGTGATCTAAAGCCAGCCAATATTCTTCTTGACAGTGACATGACTGCCCATGTTGGCGATTTTGGGCTTGCAAGGTTTCTCCCCCAACTTATGAATCCAAATGAAAGCAGCTCAATGGGAATAAGAGGGACTGTTGGGTATGCAGCTCCAGGTAAACATGTTATTATTTCCGTCATCTATATCAATATTAGCTTCATCAAATATAAGTCATTCAAAGAACACCAGTCATCAAATATATGTTTTATTGATTAATTTTTATGTATTTGTTTTATGTGTATATTACAAATGGCAGAGTATGGTCTAGGAAATGAAGTGTCAACAAGTGGAGATGTGTACAGCTACGGGATATTGTTATTGGAGATGATGACAGGGAGGAGACCCACCGACCCTATGTTTGAGGGCGGGCTTAACCTTCACAGCTTTGCTAGGATAGCATTGCCTGACCGTGTTTTGGAGATTGTAGACCCAACGCTACTGAACAATGATGACAGTGAGGCACAGGCAGAAGCAGAAGAGGCAAAAAGTAAGTGGGATTCAACACAATTAAGAAATGGCAGCACAACAGAGGAGTGTCTGGTTTCAATCGTCAAGATTGGAGTTGAATGCTCCATGGAGTCGCCGCAAGATCGAACAAATATAAGTAATGCTGTCCATGAGCTGCATTTCCTCAGGGGCATCCTTATGCAGTAAATGTCTTAAATGACTTTAGATGCATAGGGTAGGGCTGCAAATTACTTGAGCTATTCGCGAGCTCAGCTTGGTTCATTATGTCTGTTCATTATGTAAATAATTGAGCCCGAGCTAGATTTTTAGGCTTATTTAATAAATTAGCTAAGCTCGAGCTAGAGCAAGCTCGGCTCATAAGGCTTGGCTCATTTATTATTTATATAAATAATATGATAAACATGTTATTTTATGTATTAAATAATATAAAATGTTGTATATGTATATTTAATTTAGAATACTATGTAATGAGCCGATCGGGCTTGATTATCAAGCCAAACTTTTTCTTTGTTATCAAGTTTTGAACCGAGCTCAAGCTGAACTAATTTTTGAGCTGCGCTTGAGATTGATTTTCGAGTTCGATAAACCAATGAGTCAAACTTGAGCCTTGCAAAGCTCGACTTGGTTCGTTTGCAGTACAAAGTAAAAAGCTTTGAATTCCCTTCAATATAATGTTTTTTTTTTAGCATCTCTTATTAACACAAAATTGCATCTATCAATCCTATATGGCATATGTACATATCCTCCTTAATAACAGCTTAAGTAGCACAGGCATTGCATAATTATTGGTAAGAGCTTGTTACTGAGGTCTGATAGACTTTCAAATAGGCCTGAGCAGAGACATGAACAAGAACAACAGAAATCAAACCCATGCTTGTGTTTTTCATGCATTTTGTTTAAGATAGATTGAAATCAAGCTTGTGGCCTTAAATATAGTTTTTGTCCACCATGATGAATTCAGTATGTTATAAAAATGGTAGTGGTTCAGAAAAATCTAATCCGATTACCTGTGTCATATAAAAAACCAATATGCATTTCTACGGATGAACTGCTCAAAAGCATCTAATATTTGTCATATCCTTCAAGAAATAAAAACATTTAATATCATTGTTCTTCACCAACATTCAATATCATTGGTTTTGTCATTTCAACGAAAAACATGGAAGCTCATTTCTCTTGGATTAATTTCTCAGCTAAGGTTTCCCCTCACCAAGTAATTATATTACCATTGTAAAAAGAAGCACCATCAAGCTAAACTCCTAACAGTAACCCCGACAAATATTGGATTAACATTGGATTGCATTACCAAAAATCTTCATTACATGTCCTAGACAAGTGGATTATGGGGTTCAAATTCTCAAAACATGGTAGAAATAAAAATCACCATAGCCATACCTTGTGCAGTTATTCTCAATAGCCAGATTTCACTTTATTGGTTCCTGAAAGCATTTTCTTCTTCAAAGCTAGCTCCAAGCCCAACAACAAAATCAACTATCTGTTTCAGGGCAAGTCCCTCAACAGATTGTTAGCACTCCTGCTCATTATCACCTATTAGATGCCATTCTGAACATGAAAAATGATTTGCAAGTGGAAATTCAAGTCAGCTTGGATTGGGCAGTGTTATAATAGACTAGTGATATTGTCTAATTCAAGCCCAACACATTGCCTGTTTTAACTTGGATCTGAACTTCAAAAATCACTGTATTTTGAAGATTCATGTCTATAGTGCAACTTGGTCAGACCAAAATGAATGAATTATTATAATAAGTAAAGGGGAAATAACATTTAGTATAAATTTGATTTTTTTTTTCTTTTTCCAGATCATAGTAAAGTTTACGAACTTTAATAATTCAAATTTTATACTTTTATGGTTTGGTTTGGGAATTGAGTTGGCTTTTTGACTTTTTTTGACAATTTTAGCTTAGGACTAAAAATCGTGGTTTGGAAAGGGCTTTTGACTTTTTTGTGAGAGAAATAATGTAATAAGTATGGGTTAGATGTGATATTTTGTCTTATTGAGACTAAAAAACTTATTTTGTTTTTTGTGATTATTTTAACCCAAACCTACCCAAACCCGCTTCCCAAACAATGCCTATGTAATAATTTTAAAAATAGATGTAATTTTTCCACAAGAAAAAGTAAAATTTAGACAAAAACATAATTATAACCATATTTTTTTAATAATGTTAAAAGAATTATAACTAATATATATGGTATGAAAACATAAATGATAATATTATTTTTTTCATTAATATAAATAAAAAATTATTGATAAAAATAAAATTAGATATTAATATTATGTGAGTTAAAACTTTAAAAAATATAATGTAATTACCAAAAAATTGTAAAACTAATTTATATTTCTTCAAATTGGCCATGGAATATGCCCCCCCCCCCGGAATCTGGATCCTCGGCTGTCCTTCTTGGCGAGTTCGATAACCCCCAAAACGACGTCGCTTTTGGGGGTTTTTTTTTTTTTTCTTCTTCACAGAACCAGAGGAGAGGAGAGGGGAGGAGAGGGGAGGGGAAGAAGAGAGAGAGGAAGGGGAGGGGAGGGGAGGGGTCCGAATTCACCGAAGACTCGCCGTCGCAGCTCGTCGAGCTCGCCAGCCGTCCGATCGTTGCCCAATCCAGCTTGTCGCAGTAGCTGCACCGCCGTCGCCTCCGCCTCCGGCCCGCCTCCGCCTCCTCCTCCTCCTCCTCCTTCTCCTCCTCCTTCCCCGGTGATTATGGCCCCCTCCAGTCCGGCCCACTGGCGACTCCCTCTTCTTCTCCCTTCCTCTCTCTTTTCTTCCCCTCCCCTCCCCTCCCCATCTCTCTCTTCTTCCCCTCCTCTCCCCTCTGGTTCTGTTCGAACGAGGAAGCAGAAAAGAAAAAAAAAAAAAAATCAAAAAACCCCCAAAACGATGTTGTTTTGGGGGTTGCTGGGAACGGCTGCCGGGTAGGGCACCCGAGGATCCGGACTCCCCTCCCCCCTTTTTTTTTTGGCAGTAATAATCAATAAAAACAAAATAAACCATACCATTTTGGAGATATTTGGGAAGAAGGCTTTTTAACTTTTTTGGTTAAATAGCACTAAAAGACAAAATAAGTTAAAATAGTCCATCAGACAAAATATCACATCAAACCCATAATTATTTTATTTTTTCTTTCACAAACATCACATCTAACTATAAAAAAATCAAACTATCTTCTCAAACACAAAAATTTTAACCTTCTAAAATAGCCAAAAACTAAAATAGTCTAATATCAATTTCCCAAACACCCACTTTATTTTTTTTCTTACAACCATCAAATTAATTTAAACAAAAATAAAATAAACTACATCATTTTACTTTTTTTACAACCATTAAATTAATTTACAAAAAAAATTAACTATCATATTTGACATGGGCATGCCCATGAGAACCACGGCCCATAGTGGACAAACCCAGGCCCACCATTTATATCCTATTGCATAACCCGGGTAGCAGAATCCAAGACAGCTGGAGGCCAACTGAGCATAGGAGGCCAGTAATACTCGGACACGTGTCGGATGCAGAACAGGCCATGTCAGCAGACAAAGATCTGCAAAGTTATTGCCACAACACATCACCATTAATGCAGCCCATCATAGCATTTATGGCGACAACACCTCTCAGCCGGAATGGCACCCCCTCACCCTGAACAAGACGAACGACAGCACAAGCTTTCGGCGGAGAGGTCAGGACGGCAGAGACAACGAAATGATCACCAAAGGATATAAGCAAAGTTTGAAGACAAGAGAAAGTTAAGTTTTTCTATTCCCCTCTCTCTCTCTCTACATTTTGTCTATCACCTTTTCTAATTCACACACCGGAGGGTTCGCCGGGGGACTACCCCGTTCCCCGTTGAACTTGCTTGCAGGTTATCCAGTGGGCTTGAGGAACTTGGATCGGTCTAGCTCATTCACCGGGAAAAACTGCATCATCAGTTGGCGCCGTCTGTGGGAACCGGTTTGTCCGCACGCCAATTGTGTTCATTGCCGCCAGAGACCTTGTTCCAGTAACCTTTTCACCTCATCCGTCAAGTGTATGGTCACGACTAGATCCATGGCTTCCCACCATAATGCTACCGATCACCAAACCGACCCTCCCAATCCAAACAACCCGCCACAGTACTTCATCGAGCTCACCAACAGCATCAATCGTATGGCCGAACAAAACCATGCCTTAATCAATGCTCTGCTCCAACGGAACCTCCCTATTCCTCCACCACCTCCAGATATTCCACCCCATCCAGAACAAGTTCTGGGCCATACTGTCCCACAACCCAATCCTCCCAACTCGGGGGGCTTGCAACCCCCTCACCCACATATACATCCACCTTCTCCACCTCCACGTCCATCAATCATAGCTCCAGCTCCCGAGGGAGAAGCCAGCAGCGTCCAACATCTGTCTCCCTCTGGCGGTGACAACATTTCCCTTTGGGACGCTGAACTCCGAGCCATGAAACTCCAACTCCAAGGGGTTATGCAGAATATCCAATATAAGCCCTCCACCACAGCAAACTCCCCATTTGTCGCCTCCATCCGAGACAAACCCTTACCCGCCAAGTTCAAAATGCCTACCATCGACCCCTTTGACGGAACGACCGACCCCGTCGACCACTTGGAGACCTACAGTACCCTCATGATCCTCCATGCCTTCCCTGACGAAATCATGTGCCGAGCCTTTCCCGTGACACTAAAGGGGTCGGCTCGGCTATGGTTCAGCCAGTTGCCACCAGATTCGGTCTCCACATTTCAGCATCTCAGTGACTCCTTCCTGAGCCACTTCATCGGGGCCCAACGCCAGCGACGCCCGGCGACCCAACTCCTCAACATCCGTCAGACCGAGGGGGAATCACTGCGCAGCTTTGTCACTCGCTTCAACACCGAAGCCTTGCAAGTTGCTGAAAACGACGATAAAGTCATCCTTACAGCCTTCATGGCCGGTCTGCGGTCATCCGATTTCCTCTTCTCCCTCTCTAAGAACCCTCCGACATCCATGGCAGCCTTGCTCTCCAAAGCCCAAAAGTACATGAACGCCGAGGATTCTCTAGCCACTCGGCAGGACTCAACAACTAAATATCTGACCCCCAGAGAAAAGAGAAAAGACCAAGAACCCAGTAACACCCGGCATCATAATCAAACATCCCGCTATGCCGACCGATCCCTTCGCGCCGACCGGTCGGCACCAGTAAGACCGCCCGGTCGGTTCGAGCAATATACACCCCTCAATTCTCCCATGGAACAAGTCCTTAACCAGATCCAACGGGACTACCCCCTCAAGTGGCCTCTTCCTCCATGGAACCCTTCCAACTGAAAAGACCAGTCCAAATATTGCCGTTTCCATCAGGACCACGGCCATAACACCGACGATTGCATCAGCCTCAAGGATCAAGTGGAGACCCTCATTCGCCAGGGGCGTCTAAGCCGATTCACAGACACCCGCCCTCAACAGAGGCACAGAGCCGAGCCCCACAGGGACAATCGCAGGCACACCCCTCCACGGCGACCAGCTCAATCAGACCAGGGCCGCGATCGACCTCCCCAACAACCTCTGCCACAAGGTAATCCACCCCCACCTGTCGGTGAAATCAGAGTCATCTCGGGTGGTCTTGCTTGCGGGGGACCGTCGCGCTCGGCTCAGAGAGCAGAACTAAGAAAAATACGACAGGGCTCGGATAAGGCAGTCATCACGGTAGACCGACCCCCCAAGCAGCCCCAGTAGGGGACTGAGCCCATTACCTTCACAGACGCCGACTGTACAGGCATTCGTTATCCACATGATGATCCTCTCGTCATCTCTACCGTCCTCTCCAACTACAAGGTCAGGCGAGTCCTCATCGACAATGGAAGCTCTTCAGACATCATATACCTCGGCTGCTTCCACCAACTCAAGATCGGAGAGGAAAGTCTGTCTCCACTCCAAACCCCCTTGGTCGGCTTCACTGGCAACCGGGTGACCTCTATCGGTTCCATTGATCTCTCCATCACCATTGGGGAATACCAACGGCAGACCACGAAGCTGCTCACTTTCCTTGTAGTCGACTGCCCTTCTGCCTACAACATCATTCTCGGCCGCACTGCCCTCAACGCCTTCCAAGACATCACATCCACCTACCATCTTGCCCTCAAGTTCCCTACTGATCTCGGGGTCGGAACAGTCAGAGGAGAACAGACTGTCGCTAGAGAATGTTATGTGGCCTCACTTAAAGAAGTCAAACTGAAGGAGGCAATGATCATTGAAGGACTTGACGTCCGAGATGAGGACGAACTGATTAGAGGCGAACCTGTGAAGGAACTTGTCGAAATTAACATCGATCCCACCAATCCACTCAAAACTGCCAAAATCGGCAGTCAACTGCCTTTCCAAGCAAAGGCCGACCTCACCGCCCTCCTGACCGAGCACAGAGACGTCTTTGCCTGGACCCATGCAGACATGCCGGGCATTGACCCCTCTTTCATAACTCACCGCCTCAGTATCGAGCCTCATTTCCGACTTTACCGACAGAAGCAACGTATCTTCCACCCAGAGCGTAATAACCTCATAGCCACAGAAGTCGACAAACTCCTTGAAGCTCAGTTCATCCGAAACGTAGACTATCCCAAGTGGCTGTCTAATGTGGTTCTAGTCCGCAAGAACAATGGCAAGTGGTGTCTCTGTGTCGATTACTCTGACCTGAACCGAGCTTGCCCCAAAGATAGCTATCCACTCCCCCGCATAGATCTGCTGGTTGACGCCACGGCCGGTCACCAAATGCTCAGCTTCATGGATGCTTTCTCCGGGTACAACCAAATCATGATGCACTCGTCCGATCGGGAACACACGTCCTTCATCACCGATCGAGGGACCTACCACTATTATGTAATGCCATTTGGACTAAAGAATGCTGGGGCCACCTACCAACGGTTAGTCAATGCAGTCTTCCACCATCAGATCGGACGGAACATGGAAGTGTATGTAGATGACATGCTAGTCAAGAGCAAACTCTCCACTGACCACCTCACGACTCCACGAGACTTTTGCCACCCTTCGCAAATATCAGATGAAGCTCAACCCAGAGAAGTGTGCCTTTGGTGTAGGATCTGGAAAGTTCTTGGGTTTTATGGTCAGTCAACGCGGCATCGAGGCCAACCCTGAGAAGATTAAGGCCTTGATTGAGATGCAGTCACCCAAAACGGTTAAAGAGGTTCAAAGACTCACTGGCAGAGTGGCAGCCCTCAACCGTTTCATCTCCCGTGCAACGGACAAGTGCCTACCATTTTTTAAAGTTCTTCGGCAGACTTTTGAATGGACGACTGAATCCGAAGAAGCCTTTCAACAGTTAAAGCAGTGCATGGCCAATCCTCCCCTTCTCTCACAGGCAATCACGGGTGAGCCCCTCTTCCTCTACTTAGCAGTATCAAGCACCGCAGTCAGTGCAGCTCTCATCAGAGAGGACGGTTCCGTCCAACGGCCGGTCTACTACATCAGTCGGGCTCTCAGGGGAGCGGAGCAGAACTACCCCCTACTAGAAAAGCTGTCCCTGGCCTTGGTCACCGCCTCCAGACGACTCCGCCCCTACTTCCAAGCCCACTCCATAGTGGTCCTCACCGACCAGCGCTCGAGGAAGGTCATGCAAAGAACGAGCTCTCAGAAGACTAATGCAAGGTGGTCGAGAGCCGAGCGATTCGACATCTCTTATCGCCCCCGGACAGCAATCAAGGGGCAAGCTGTTGCTGACTTCATCTCGGAATTCACCAATCCAGCCCCAACCGCTAACCTTCCACCCCCACCAGCTCCACCAGAGCCCGAAGATCCTCATTCTTGGACACTCAATGTTGACGGCTCGTTTCGCAGGGAAGGAAGCGGGGCTGGGCTCATCTTCACCTCACCTGAGGGTGGTTATTTCAAATGTGCTCTCCGTCTCTTGTTTGCGGCCAGCAACAATGAGGCTGAATATGAAGCATTAATAGCAGGACTTCGTCTGGCCAAAGACATTGGTGTCAGCCACATCCGTGTGTTCAGTGACTCCCAACTCATCGTCGGACAGATCACAGGGGAATTCGACGCCAAAGATGGCACAATGCGGGCTTACAAGGACATGGCACTCCCCCTTGTTCGCCTCTTCAATACTTTCCAGATCAGACACATACCTCGGGCAGAAAACTCCAAAGCAGATGAGATGGCCCAGCTCGCCTCTGCCGACCATTCCAACCTCAGCCATGGAGTTCGCCTCGAATACTTAGCCTACCCGACCATCTCGCCCGACCTACCAGAAGTGCAATTCCTCCAGACGGAACCCATCCCTTGGGCATCCGACATCTTCCTCTTCTTGACCACTGGAGAACCCCCAGATGACCAACAGCAGGCTGTCAAGGTCAGAGCTCGGTCGGCTAACTACACCCTGGTCGACGGCGTCCTTTACAAGCGCGGTTTTTCACGCCCGTACCTGCGATGCCTCAACCCCGCCTAAGCAACCTATGTGATACAAGAAATCCATGAAGGGATCTGTGGCAATCATTCGGGTAGCAGGTCTCTCGCTCACAAAATACTCCGTATAGGCTACTTCTGGCCGACTCTCAACCAAGACGCCACTGATTTTGTGCTCAAATGTGACAAGTGTCAGCACTTCGCCAACATTCCCCATGCTCCTCCCACTGAGCTGATCACCCTCTGCAGCCCTTACCCGTTCGCCAAATGGGGGATCGACTTGATTGGTCCACTCCCCACTGGCCGAGGCCAGACCAAATTCGCGATTGTTGCCATTGATTACTTCACCAAGTGGGTCGAAGCAGAACCCCTCGCCACTATCACCGAGCGGAACACCACCAAGTTTATCTGGCAATCGATCGTTTGCCGATTTGGCATCCCTCAGGCCATCGTCTCCGACAACGGTAAACAGTTCGACAACGCCAAATACAGGAAATTTTGTACAGATCTCCAGATTCAACCATGCTTCTCTTCCCCCGGTCATCCCCAAGCAAATGGCCAAGTTGAGGTCACCAACCGTTCTCTCCTGAAGATCATCAAAACTAAGCTCGAAGTTGCTAAAGGCCTCTGGGCTGATGAGCTACCAAATGTACTCTGGGCTTACCGGACCACTGCCCGGACCCCTACTGGGGAAACCCCTTTTCGCTTAACATGTGGCGCTAAGGCGGTCATCCCAGTAGAAGTCGGTCTGCCCACCCCGAGGGTCTTACATCTGGATCTCGCCTCAACCGAAGAACTTCGTCGAGCAGACCTGGACCTCATCGAAGAGCTCAGAGAGACTGCCACTGTTAGATTGGCTGCGTACCAGCAGAAAATGAGAACACACTACAACCGCAGAGTCCGACTACGGGAGTTCTCTGTAGGGGACCTTGTCTTGAGAGAAACAACTCTTGCCACAAGGAATCCGACCGAGGGCAAACTCGCAGCCAGATGGGAGGGACCCTACGTCGTGAAGGCCCGCCCACGGCCAGGCACTTACCGACTTCAAGACATGGATGGCCGAGACCTTCCCCATCCCTGGAATGCTGAACATCTGAAGTGTTACTATCAATGAATCCTTACTTTTGTATTGTCAAACTTGTTGTATTTTCCTTTTTTAACACATAATACAAATATCGACTGGAGTTCCAACCTTCTATAATTCAACTGTCTGAATGTCGCTTCCATGAAAGTTTCATTTGCAGCACTCGAAGCCTCAGTCCAACCTGAGCACTTTCAAAAGCCTCAGTCCAACCTGAGTACTTTCAAAAGCCTCAGTCCGACCTGAGCACTTACAAAAGCCTCGGCCAGACCGAGCACTTTCAAAAGCCTCAGTCCGACTTGAGCACTTTCAAAAGCCTCAGTCCAACCTGAGCACTTTCAAAAGTCTCAGCCTAACCTGAGCACTTACAACAGCCTCAGCCAGACCGAGCACATTCAAAAGCCTCAGTCTGACCTGAGCACTTTCAAAAGCCTCAGCCCAACCTGAGCACTTTCAAAAGCCTCAGCCCAACCTGAGCACTTTCAAAAGCCTCAGTCCGACCTGAGCACTTACAAAAGCCTCGGCCAGACCGAGCACTTTAAAAGCCTCAGTCCGACCTGAGCACTTACAAAAGCCTCGGCCAGACCGAGCACTTTCAAAAGTCTCAGTCCGACTGAGCACTTTCGAACATCAGGAGACCCAGCGAAACAAGTACTAGCATAGCCTTGGGAGAACACTTAGTCACAAGCTGAGGTCACAAAATTTTACAACATCTCTACTTAGTCAAATTCCAACGGTGTTCCCCAATTTCTCCCCTACAGGTTTACCATTGGCCCATTTAGTTACAATTTAAAACCTACTTTCCTGCCCTCATTCATTGAATTTTTACACAAGTCCAATCTCACTCTGCATGAAGGAATTTTATTAGTTCACTCTTACTCTGCGTGATGGAATTTTTAATTTAACAAGTTCGAATTCACAAGTTCAAATTCAAACTCACATTCACCAGTTCATCCTCTTCAATTTATCAGTCCAATTTTATCTGTCCAATCTCACAAGTTCAAATTCACTTGGCTCACTTAGCTCAAGTTCACTCTGTCATGAAGTTGAACTTTTTCATAAGTTCATTACTCATTTTTATTACAAGCATTTCTCCATTTCAAACCCACCAAACAAATAAACACAGTTAATTACAAGACATAAATAGAGTTTTATTCATTCGCAAAATGTATACATCAGTTTATTACAATACTTCAAAAACAAAACAAAACAAAAATGTATATATAAGGACGAAACAAAAATTCTTCAAGTACATTTATTTTCAGATCACTCCCCCTCCTCACTGGAGATGAGATCTGCCTCCTCTATACCCTCATCTAGAGGGGTCTGGGCTACATCATCCTCTTCAATCGCCACCCTGCTAAAGTCAAGCTCTGGGAACAGCTCTTCAGCCTTGCGTTTGAACATTTTCCACCATTGTCCCAAAGATCGACATTTCATGCTTGTAGAAGTCCGACTGCTGGAAGCTTGCAATCACCTCAGACTCAGTTCTCCCAGCAGTCGTCTTCGATGGGCTAGCCCCCCCAAACGCCTCCCTTGCCAGGCTGCTCGCCACTGCGGCATCAATGGCTATCTGAAATTCAGGCGATCCCTTGAATTGTTCAACCGCTGCCACGTACAGATCGGGTAGGTCAGCTTTTTCGTAGGATCGCCTTCTCAGAGGACGCTTTGGCTCTTTCTGCCTCCAACTCTCCACGCAGAGCATCAACCGTGGCGACTCCCCTCATCCTCTCCTCCTCCACCTCCTTCTTTAGGCTTTCCTTCTTCGCCCTCGCCTTCTCCATCTCTGCTTCCAACTCCCTCATAAGCCTCCTCCTCTGCCTTGGCAAGCTCGTCCTCCAACTCCTTTTGCAGAGCCTCAACCTTAGCATCTGCCTCATCTTTCTGCTTCACCAGCTCTTCGTTGCTGTTCATGGCCTCTTCATGCCGATCGTTGGCAATGGCACAGGTTCGTTGGGACTCTTCCAACTTCTTCTGCTCGCCGACCAGCTGGAACTCGAGTGACACAACCCTGCGGCGTGTATCCTCCAGCACTCGCAAGCTGTAACTCACTGGCATCCTTCCAACTTGCCTTCTCAACCTTCGCTTTTTCGGTGTGCCTCGGCCTTCTCGCCTTGAGCCCTGCTCCCCGCTTCCTTAGAAGAGCCTGCCAGTAGTTACCTTCATCTGAGCGGAGCATAACCCCCTCAACAGGTCAGCCTCATTGAATCTGGAGGCCGCGCGTAAGTCTGACCCTTCCACAATTTTCAACAGACGGTCAGCCCCTACCCTAGCTGGTCCCTCTTCCCCTTCCACCCTTCCAGCCACCGCGCGAGCATGGTAGAAGGCGGTGTTCAGACCCACTCCTCATTCCTGGGGTGCAGGACCCCTTTGGGTCTGTTGCCCCCCACTTGGCTCAGCACTGCCTACGCCCACTGCCACTTGACTTGCTGGGGCGACCTCCACAGCCCCCAGTGCTGGGATGACCCTTGCTACTTCTAGGGTATCCTTCACCACAGGGGTCTCCACCGCAACTGGGGCCTCCTTCGCCTTCTTAGACCCAGGCTCCCCTGCAGCCTCTACAGGGGCACTTCTCTTCTTCCTCTTCCTCTTCAGAGCCTCCTCCCCATCCCTGGCCCTCTCCTTCACAGGATCCACAGGGAGCTTTCGTGGTTCAAACTTACTTAAGTCCTTCTCCCCCAACAGCTTCGGGCGATGCCTGATCCTCTCCTTCGCAATCGGTTGTGAAGGTCAGTCGTCCTGTGCTTTCTTGAACATGGTGGCTTTGGCAAGAATGGCTTGATCCTCAGCCTCCTGAGCCTCTCTCCTTGCCTCCAACTCTGTTTGGTCAAGATCCCCACCGATCGGCTGAGGACCCAGCCTTGCCTCAAACAGTGCAGAGGGCTGCACAAGGTCGTCCCACCTCGCATTCTCTTTTTCCCTCTACTCTTTCACCCTCTTCACCCTCTCCCCTGCCGCGGGCCCCAGTCTTGCCTCCACCGTCCTGATTGGCATCTTCCAGATGGTGCGCACCCCAGGCCCCCCGTTGGCAGAAACGTAGAACCACCGTGCCCGCCATCCCTTGATTGACGTAGGCAGACCAGCCACCAACCCCTTCCCCACAACTACCTGCAGGGTGACCCACGTCTCCTATTGCCCTGAGGCCTTGTAACAGGCAAAGAACTCCTCCACCGCCATCGACTCCCCCTCATTTGCCTTTGGCTATGCACTTGCACAGGCCAGCAGGATCTTCCAGGCATTGGGGATCAGCTGGCCTGGGGCTACTTCTAGGTGGTTGAGCACGTCCACCACTATTTGAGGCAGTGGCAACCTCAGCCCCCCCTTCAGAGCCTCCTCGTACAGGGAAAACCCTCCTAGCCTAGCGTCCGATGGCCTTTCCGTCGACGTTGGCAACCACAACTCCACTCCCGCCGGAATTTGGTACTTCTCACGGATTGCCCTCAACTCCGCCTCTGTTATCGTCGATTTGTCCGCCTTTGTGTGCTAATGATCTGGCTCCGCCTCACTAATCGGCGTCGGAGCTACCATCAAGGTGGAACCAAGGAAGGGTATCGTTGTTTCCCCCACCCTTTCGGCCCTGTACTGTGCTGCTAGCTCCACTGCATCATCCTCTCCCAGTGGATCCACCTTCACATTCACATTTTCTTCTTGCGCCATCTCTGAACTGTGTCTGCGGATCGCTTCTGATGCAGGGACTAAGAAGTTGAAGAAATGCTCCAACGGCGTATCGCGAGCCACAAATGGTGTAATACTTGGAATGTTTTGATTTTTTGAAAACAGATAGGTAAATCGAATAATACCAAAAGCCCACGGTTTACCCGTATTCCACGGATCCCAATTAATTCTCGCCAATTTGAAACTTTTCAAATCATCCAGCAGGATTGTCTTTTCAAACACCCATCATTATAACCCAACGTTTCATTTTCGATCCAACGCCTGGCCTTCTCCCCCTGCCACGTGTACGACCGCGATGCACTGACTCCCACCCTTACCCTGTCTTTTCCACTGACATCACGTGACACGCCGCCTTTTGACCCCCGCGCCCTTCTGTTCGGCAAGCCTCACGGTCGGCCCCTTCCACTCGGACAGCCTCACGGTCGGCCCCTTTCGCTCGGCAAGCCTCACGGTCGACCGCTCCGGCTCGGCACTCCTCCCGGTCGGCACTCCTCCACTCGGCCACCCTCGCGGTCGGCGCTCCTCGCGGTCGGCACTCCTCTACTCGGCCACCCTCGCGGTCGGCGCCAGCCGGAACCATCTCCCTCACTGCTATTCCCTTCGTTGGACTGAAGCTGCACTCGGAAATGAGGGACTACTGACATGGGCAGGCCCATGAGAACCACGGCCCATAGTGGACAAACCCAGGCCCACCATTTATATCCCATTGCATAACCCGGGTAGCAGAATCCAAGACAGCTGGAGGCCAACTGAGCATAGGAGGCCAGTAATACTCGGACACGTGTCGGATGCAGAACATGCCATGTCAGCAGACAAAGATCTGCAAAGTTATTGTCACAACACATCACCATTAATGCAGCCCATCATAGCATTTATGGCGACAACACCTCTCAGCTGGAATGGCACCCCCTCACCCTGAACAAGACGAACGGCAGCATAAGCTTTCGGCGGAGAGGTCAGGACGGCAGAGACAACGAAATGATCACCAAAGGATATAAGCAAAGTTTGAAGACAAGAGAAAGTTAAGTTTTTCTATTCCCCTTTCTCTCTCTATATTTTGTCTATCACCTTTTCTAATTCACACACCGGAGGGTTCGCCGGGAGACTACCCTGTTCCCCGTTGAACTTGCTTGCAGGTTATCCAGTGGGCTTGAGGAGCTTGGATCGGTCTAGTCCATTCACCGGGAAAAATTGCATCATCAATATTAAATGTAACTTTTTTTAATCAGATTAAAATAATCAAATAATTAATTAAAATAGCCAAATATACTTTATTAAAAAAATAGATTTTTTTTTATTATTTTGGTTTTAGTTTTATAATTATGAGAAAAAAACAAAATCCAACAACCTGTCAGAGCTGTCACGCAGAGAGTTCTCTCTCTCTCTCTCCCTCTCCCTCTCCCCTATTCTGTTCATCGACGAGCCATGGCGAGCCTCTGGCGAGCCGCGATGGGCGGCAGCACCCAATCGACCGACGACTACGAGGGCGTGGAGTTCTGGTCGAGCCCGGAGCGGTGCGGCTGGCTGACCAAACAAGGCGAGTACATCAAGACCTGGCGTCGCCGGTGGTTCGTCCTCAAGCAAGGCAAGCTCTTCTGGTTCAAGGAATCCACCGTCACCCGCGCCTCCAAGCCACGTGGCGTCATCCCAGTGGCCACCTGCCTCACCGTCAAGGGCGCCGAAGACGTCCTCAACAAGCAGTTCGCTTTCGAACTCTCCACTCGCTCCGACACCATGTACTTCATCGCCGATTCGGAGAAGGAGAAGGAAGACTGGATTAACTCGATTGGACGATCTATTGTTCAGCACTCGAGATCGGTCACTGACAACGAGATCGTCGATTACGATAGCAAGCGCTAGAGAGAGATTGATTCAGATTCTGTGCTTGTTTGTTGTGTAAAATTAGGTACGTTTGATCTTTGTCTTTGCTCGAAATTGTTAGAGAATTTCCGTGTTTTGTGCTTTGAATGTGTATAAATCGATTTAAGATCAATCTCGTGTTTTGATCTTTGTTAGAATTCTCTGTTCTTGTTGTTATTATCAGATCTTAAAATTTGATAAAAAAAAAAAAACTAAATAAAAAAGTTATGCTTTGTGGAACTTCTTGTGTTTTGTAAGCTGTGATCAATTATGATGATCTTAGTTGCCTCATTTGGATATTGTTTGAATTTTTGTCTCTTGCAACTGTATCCCTTTGTTGAATTTTTAACTCCGTTATTATTATCACAATTAGAAAGAGAAAGAAGTAGAATTTGATGGAAAAGAAAGTCTTAGTATGTGTGTAACTTGGAAACATGACTGTGAAGTCTGTGATATACTGATAGTACTTGACAATGGCAGAATTTGTGTAGTCAAATGCTTATTGTAACTTGTACCCGCAGTTTGTTCTGAGGTTTAGTAATCAACTCATCTGAATTTGTGCGATCAAATGATTGTTTGAGTGTAAGAACACGAGACGTCCGTATAGCAAAGCAGAAATTGGAGCACCTAGATTCAACAACCTAAAGGATGTTATGATGATGAATCCTATGGTCATAGAGCACTAACAATATAGGGTTTTGAGTGTGTCAACTTAACAAAATTAATGCTCAAAGATCGGCATTCTTATTGTTCTTTGGCATTTACAACTTAGCGCGTGTACATGATTGCCAAAGAGTATACCAAGGGTATCAAGACAAATGAGGTTAGTCACTGAGGACTTAGTTTCTAGCTAGTTGTTGCAATGTAAAAGGAGCCACAAGTGTTTTCTGGAGATGAGATCTCCAAGAAAGTGATGCAGCCAATTGGTTATGAGAAAATTAGTTGATGACAGAAGGAAAGGTTTTTCCTTGGTGGACTGAGATTTGGTATTATCTGGGTAATCACCATTCAGTAAACTGGCCACAAGTTTTAGTAGACTTTTGATTATGTGCCTAGTAACTTGCGCCTAGTAACTTGCTGCATTTAACGCTGAAGCTGTCTAGTGAAAACATTAGATGATACATGTGGCTCGTATGAATGAAAATTTTATCCATTGCTGGGATGTCAACCTCGCAGCCCTTTTCACGCTTAGTTGCTGATTTAAAGCAATTGATAGTTGATTTATTCTTAGCAACCTTCTTCAGTGGGTTTTTCACTGCATCAGTGAGCTAGGTAGTTTCTTGAGAGATATATTCAAGGTTGTATCTTTTTAAAATCAAATACAATGTAGTTTTCGCCTTTCAGCGAATAGTAAAGGTCCAGTTATTAAGGTCTAATTTTTCAAGAATACTCTCTCACCTTAACACATAGGTTTTGTTTTAGCATAAAGGTGTCCATGTAAGTCTATCTTGGTATTATAATAATTCTTAGCTAAAATAATTACGGTTCTCCAGGATTCTTATTCACCTAAATCTTTATACAAATCATTGATTTTCAGAAACTTCTTTACTTTGCCTCATCAAAACTCTTCCCAAATAATTGGGAATCCGTTAAACAGGTAAGGGCTGAAATTAAAAGGAAAACAACCTCATATCATACAAAAGTAAAGTACATTATCATTCTCTCATATGAACTGAATAAAAAATAATCTTGTAAAGTAATCATATATTATTTATACAATTTGTGATATACAGGTTCCTAGTTTGAAGATAAAAGTACAAGCACAATCCCCGTCCTTTTCGAATGAGTGTTCACCATTTCTCACTGCTTTGTCCTGCAATTTAGTTACCAAAGTGCCAAAAATGAGAAGCCAATGCCATAAATCTGAACTCAATTAAGACTGGTTCTGGGTGCTAACATAATTCATGCAACTCAAGCACATAAAAGCATTATTGATTATTTAAATCACCATTATTCAAGTTGAGTAGAATACCCACACAAGGGCATGGTGGCCAATACTTTTAGATTACATAATGATATGATAAGGGTAGATTTTGTTATTTGAAAATAAAAGGCCTATCAAAGTGGATTAAATTTTAAAAAATGTCATTGTCGTATCATTTTGGTCAGCAGTCATGAATTTTGTACAAGAATAAACTTTTTCATATTTTTAGGGTAATTGGATGATTTAAATTCCCATTTGATAAGATTTAAGGCTTGGTTTGGTTTGGATGATTTAAATTGATGTTTGATTGGAAAAGGGCAGGCTCATTATTAGAAATCTCACATTAGAAAACATGACCTGTTTGCTTCCACCATTGTCCAGTTATCCATGCTGCTGCCTCCTGTTAACCAGGACAAGCCATAGAGGATTGAAGCCAATGTCAAAGAAATGACAAGTGCAATTCTATAGAGGGAAGAAGTTAAACACAAGACCGACCTTTAATTTCATACCTAGTAGAAAGTTTGCCTTGAAGAAGTTTTTTCTTGACCAGACGAAGTTCATGGAGAATATTACTCATGCTCATGCGACCTTGTGGTGACTCTGTAGACATGCCACTCCAATCCTGACCTGGAAATTAAACATTCCCCCATTTTGTTGCCACTGTTCACTTGCAGTGGTTTCCAAGTGTTACCGGCTGCCGCAACAATAGCTTGTACCTCTTCTTCTTCATTGTTTAGGATCACTGGGTCTACAATCTCCATCACATGGTCAGGCAAGGCCATCCTAGAAAAGGTATGAAGATTAAGGCCTTCCTCAAATGTGCTATCAGTAGGTCTCTTCCCTGTTATCATTTCCAATAATAAGATTCCATAACTATAGACGTCTCCATCAGTTGACATCTCACTTCTGAGATCATACTCTGCCATTAAAAAAAAAAAATTAAATAAAATAACATTCAAAGGCCCTAAGGGTCTTTTTTGCCCGAAAACAAAAATAATATGAAAGAAAGAGAAAAAAAAATCAATTCTAACAAAAGTGAGTGCCATAATATGAAAACAATACATTTGAGAGTATTTGAAAGGTAAAGCAGTTGTTACGTGGAGCTGCATATCCAATGTTTCCCCTTGTACTAATTGAACTGCTTTGATTTAGAACAGTGAGCTTTGGGCAAAATATAGCTAGACCAAAATCTCCAACACTGGCAACCATGTCATGGTCAAGAAGAATATTACTTGGCTTCAAATCACAATGAATGATTGGTGTTGGGGATTGGTGAAGAAGATAATTGAGCGCACAGGCTACATCTATGGAAATGATTATTCTATGTAAAATGTTGAGTCTCCGGACCTTATTTTGTTGATTATTCGTTTTTAGACTTGAATGCAACCACTTCTCTAGACTCTCATTAGGCATGAATTCATAAACTTGAGCTTTGAACTCATTTCCCTTTTTTGTTTTTTTTTTTTGTTTTTTGAACCGAAGAAACTTATTTCCTTGAAAATCAATACTGGAACAAGAAGTTATGATTCGGAGCAAGTTTCGATGTCGAATATTTCTCAAGGTTTCACAATCTGCCACGAAACTCTTGGTAGCTCCACGATTTTGAAGGTCAAGTACTTTGATAGTGGCAACTAATTTCCCATCCTGATCAAGAATTCTTCTATTTACAGAGCCAAAACTACCAAAACCAATAAGTTTTGAAGAAGAGAAACCATTTGTTGCTTTGAGTTTTTCATAAGAGACTTTCAAAGAATGATTCTTTTAGCAATGAAACTGTTTTTCTTCTTGAACCAACAAATTACGAAGAAGGATGCCAAGGTTGCTCCAACAAGTGTAGAAGCCACTACAATTGCTAATATATGTGAAAGGGACATTTGAAGTTTTGGTTTCTTGGTGGTGCAGTTGGGTAGTTGTAATTCAGAAATACTGCCACAATGCCTATAATTTCTAGCAATTGATAGTGCACTCGCATTTGAGAAAACTCCCTTCATTGGTAACTCACCCTCAAAATCATTATTGGGCAAATTGAGTTCTTTTATGGAAAATTTCACTGAGAAAGTTGGAATTTCACCAGACAAATTGTTATGAGAAAGATTAAAGTTTTCAAGCCCTCTCTAAGATTCCAATGCTAGAGGAATAGATCTTTCGAAGAGATTTTTCCTGCAAATATAAGCTTTCAAGGCTAGTGCAACTGCCAAGACTGATAGGAATTTCACCAAACAACTCATTCTCAGAGACATCTGGTTCTGCTAAATTTTTGAGGTTTCTGATCTCTACTGGCAAGGAACCAAACAAATGGTTCTGAGCTAGATTTTAAGGGGCGGTTTGAGATGTTCTAAATAAGTGTACTTTTTGACTTTTTATAAAAAAAATGTGTAGAAAAGTAGAGAAAGTGGTTAGAAAAGTAGAGAGGAGATGTTGATAGATGTTGATTGATGTGACCCAAATAAGTGTATGTATGAAAAAAAAGTGCACTTTTTTAGGTGAACCCAAACAAGCACTTATATAGATAGTGATGAGACTCTTAGAAGTTTTTCAAGTATGGTGCCACTCAAGTTGTTTTGAGAAAAAATAAAATGGATTTTTTTAAAATAATTTTTTTTATTGAATTTTATTAAAACATGAATCAAAATTTTCAACCTAGTTTTGTTAATAGGGCTGAACAAAAATTTATAAAACAAAGGTTCAAGGGATGGTAAGACAAAGAAGAAGGAAAAAAAAAAAAATTTATTAAAAAAAATTACAACTTATTTAATATTTTCTAACAAGAAAAATTGGGTGTTGATGTTGATGGAGTTGTCTTGGAGATAAGGAGCTCCACTTTGCTACTACATTGGCTTTCTTGGTGAAAATAGATAATGAGGCCAAAAAAAAAAGGTTATAAAGAAAACTGTCTAATCTAAAAAACATGTCATTTAGTTTCATTTTAAGTGTGACCCATCATAAAATGTAAACTATGGAAAAAGATACTTGTTCATAAAACAAATTACAACTCACAAAGGGTAGGGCTCTGTGTGGGATATGGGACACTATTGTAAGTGTTTTGTGGTCTATTCTTGTGAGAATAATATTAGTATATATATTATGTGAATATTATTTCCTATTTAGAATTGGTTTAGGTTTATTCTTATTTCCTATTTAGGATTCGTGTTCTATATCTATTAGAATTCTCTATCAGTGATGTATTCGTTTAGGATTAGGATTTAGTGTTCTATATAAGTAATGTATTCTTTGTTCAGTAAATACAATTGAATATACCAAAATTCTTCAGAATTCTTACATGGTATCAGAGCTGTGTTCGAAACCCTAACCTTCTATTTCTGGTTCGTCGTTTCCCTCTCTGGTTCACGATTGATTGAAGCTCCTTACTTCGTGGGTCGTATGGGTCTCTTTCGCCGAAGGACTCCCCTTTGACTTGGTTTGCCTCTTCTTTCTGGTCAACCCATCTGTTCGACGTGGTAGTTGTGCTTCAATTCCTTATCTATTCGTGACTTTTTCTCTCTGACTCGCGGCTATCTCTGATCGTGATTTTTTTTGGTTCGCTGATTTGTCCTCTCTGGTTCGCGACTCGCGTCACTCTTTCCTCGTCTCATTTGCTAGTTGCCTTGGTGCTTTTTGTTCTCTGCTTGTGACTCACGAGCAGTGTTGTGAAAAGCGCGCCTAGGCGCGAGGCGAGGCGAGGCGCACTGCTTGCAACTGAATAGGTACCAGGCGAGGTGCTTTTAGTTAGGCACGCGCCTTAGCAGCGACTTGAACTAGGCGAGAGAGGCGCAAGGCTCACGCCTAGGCGCGATTGATTGTTTAAGAGGTAGATCTGATCTAACGGCTGTAGGGGTGTGTTCGAATGGCTCGTAATCACAGAGGATTAAAACTCATGTACTATATGAACCAAATACGACTTAGATGAACCCTAATCTGTGTCGTCTCTTCCTCTTTCGCCTCGCCTTGGACTTCGACTTCGACTGGGCTGCTGGAGCTGGACTTCGACTGTGACTACGACTACGACTTGGACTTCGACTTCGGCTTCGCAGGTCTGTTTGACTTCGACTCTCTCCTCTTCTCCTTCTTCTACTTCGATTCTTCTGCTTCGACTTTAGTTTTGCTTTTTTTTTTTTTTTTTCTTTCCTTCTTTCTTTTTTTTTGGGCTTCGACTTCTTCAGGTGTGCGTGTGTTCGAATTCGGCTCTTCCTTTCTCTCCTTCTTCAGTGCTCTGTTTTGCTTCTTCTTCTTTTTTATTTATTTATTTTTTTAATTATTTGAGTTGAGTCTTTGAAAAGAAAATGTAAGAGAAGAATTTGCAAAATTTACAAATAATTAATAAATACACTGAAAAAATACACTTGAGTTGGTCTTTTTTTTTTTCCTTTATTTGTTAGGGAAAAAAAATTACAAATAATTAATTATTCACAAATAATTAATTATTTGTAATATGCTATTGATCTTTTTTTTCCTTTATCTGTTAGGGGAAAAAAATTACAAATAATTAATTATTCACAAATAATTAATTAATACAATGTGGTATTGGTCTTTTTTTTTTCCTTTATCTGTTAGGGAAAAAAAATTACAAATAATTAATTCATCACATGATCACACATTACATTATGTTGAAATTATTTTCCATTTATTAAATTTGTTGTGTAGAAAATGACATCGGAAAGTAATAGAAAAGATCCGGCGTGGTAATATGCCCATTTGGTAGAGGAGAATAATTTAAACAAGTTCGAGTGTAATTTTTGTGATAAAGTATCAAATGGAGGTATTTATCGGGTGAAACAACACCTCGTGGGAGGTTATAGGAATGTCACTCCTTGCCCGAAGTGTCCTTCTCATGTAAGAGAAGAGATTAGGGAGTTCATGTAAAAAAAAAAGACAAAAAGAAGAAATGAACATGTTGCCTGATTTCGATGACATGGACATGGAAGATGAAGATGAAGATGATGATGTTGTTGAGATCAATGTCAATCAACGCCATAAGTTGACAAGTAGTAGCCAAGGTTCATCCAAATCCAAATCCAAATCCAAAATGCCAAAGAGAAAAGGGCCTATGGATGTTTACTTCACAACCAATCCTGAATCAGGGTGAAAAATCGAAGATACGAAGCAAAAGGGAAACAAACCAAAATTGATGCAAATGACCCTTACAAAAAAGAATGAGAGCTCGGGTAGTGCAAAGATTTGCAAGGTGGATGTATGATGCTGGTATCCCTTTTAATGCAGTAAATTATGAGAGTTTTGGACCAATGATTGAAGCCATTGGCCAATATGGTCCTGGTATGAAGCCACCGACTTATCATGAAGTGCGGGTTTCCCAACTCAAAAAAGAAGTGAAATATACTGAAGATTTGATGAAGAATCATAAAAAGGATTGTGCAAAATACGGGTGTTCCATAATGGCTAATGGTTGAACTGATAAGAGAGGAAGGACATCGATTAACTTTTTAGTTAATTGTCCAAGAGGAACTATGTTTGTTGAGTCGGTTGATACTTCTAGCTATTCAAAGGATGGGCAAAAGCTATTTGAATTACTAGACAAGTTTGTGAAGAAAGTTGGAAAAGAGAATGTGGTGCAAGTTATCACTGCTGCAGCTAATGGTGTTGGCGGGTAAGAATATTTCCTCATTCCTTGCATCAAAATTGTTTACTCATAGTTTGTTTTGTATTTAAAATTTAAAAATTCGAAAATAATAATTCTTCATTATTGTTACATTATAGGGAGGTTTTTGGAAGCTAAGTATGAATACTTGTATTGGACACCATGTGCTACTCATTGTTTGGACTTGATGCTAGAAGACATTTTCAAGATACCTAGACTGAAAAAGACATTTGAAAGGGGTATTGCAGTACATGGCTACATTTACAATCGGCCTATGTTGCTAAACATGATGAGGCGCTATACAAATTTGAAGAATTTGATCAAACTTGCAAAAACTAGATTTGCAACTGCCTTTTTGACTTTGTCTAGGATGCATCAACAAAAAAACAATTTGAGAAAGATGGTCACCTCCGAAGACTGGACCTCAAGCAAATGGGCAAAGGAACCACAAGGTAAAAGAATGGCACAAACTTTGTTGATGCCTTCATTTTGGAATACTATTGTGTTTGCCCCTAAGGTCTCGGGTCCTCTTGTCAAAGTGCTTAGATTGGTTGATACCGAGAAGAAACCTCCCATGGGATACATTTATGAGGTAATGGATAGGGCAAAAGAATGCATTGCAAGTTCATTTGATCATAAAGAAGAGAAGTATAATGAAATCTTCGAAATCATCGACAAAAGATGGGATGTCCAATTGCATCGGCCTTTACATGTAGCTACGCATTTTCTTAACCCAGAATTCTTTTACCCAAAAGCGTTAGAGGTGCAAAAAGATCATGAAGTGATGAATGGGTTTTATGAATGCATGCAAAGGTTGGTCCCGGATGTCACTGTTCAAGATTTGATCACTAATGAGATGAGTATTTATATGAAGGCTGAGAGTCTTTTTGGCAAGTCTGTTGCGACTAGGCAAAGAAATACAAGAGCACCAAGTAATATATTATAGACTCATAGAGTTTATTTTTAGTAATACTTTTAGTAAAACTCAGTACTTGGTAATAGTTATTTCTAACTAGTGGATTATCTCAGCTGATTGGTGGGCATCATATGGTTCTAAAATTCCAAACTTGCAAACTTTTGCCATAAAAGTCCTTAACCTAACATGTAGTTCATTGGGTTGTGAACGAAATTGGAGTGTATTCGAACATGTGAGTATTTAACATTCTAACTAATTTTTTGTTCAATTCAAATATTTTTTATTCTCATTATATAGAATTTAATATCTTTTTAATACTTGTAGCTTCATAGGAAGAAAAGAAATAGATTGGAACAACGTCTCAATGATTTAGTGTTTGTCAAATACAATAGAACATTGAGATTTAGGTATAACATGCGCAACACTCTTGATCCCATATTTTTGCAAAATATTGATAAAAGCAATGAGTGGTTGCTTGGGAGGATGGATGGAGAATCAGATGAAGATAATGATCCTGTGTTTGATGATGATGATGGCTTGACGTGGGCCACTGTTGCTAGAGCTTCTGGAGTAGAAGAAAGTAGCCATGCCAGTAGAGCAACAAGTTCACGCTCAAAGGCACAACCGAGGATATCTAAATCATCAACATTGACTCCACTTCAATTAATAGATGAAGAGGAAGCGGGTTCAGATGACACAGATGAGGAAGATGTTGAGGGATATAAATCAACTGATGGAGAAGAAGATGTTGCCATTGATGTTGAGGATGATGATTGACTGACACCGACCTAACCTACCCTCTCTTTTGATATTGATGTTTTTAAGTGTTAAGACGTATATTAGTATTTGTTAGATATTTATGTTTTGGATGTTTAGTGTTTATGTTTTTATTTTAATTTTATTGAATGTGGATTATTTTATCTTTGAAAATTGGAATGTTATGTAATATGCACTTTCATGGCTTTGAGAATTATTCTATATTTTGTCTTGAATCTTGATTACTTTTTATTTTTTAAAAAATTGTCTTAGTACTATGAATGATTAGTCTATGTTAATTTTTCTATTTTTTACGAAGACTGTGCGCCTTACTTCAATAAAGCCTAATCCTGCGCCTTGCCTTGCGTCTTGCGCCTAGGCCCCGAGAGACCTTCAGCGCCTTAGTGCGCCTTAAGCCTTTAAAAACACTGCTCACGAGTGATTGATCTCTTGTTGGAGCTACGACATCAGTTTTTCGACTTGGTCTTCGTTAGTTGTTGGAATTGTGACATCAGTCGCACCTGTCAGAGTCATGACCTACATCGTGACATCTTTCTCTCTCTCTTGTTCTGAGTAGCTTCTTTTCCCAAGGGCTACTTTCTCTCTCAGGCCAAGTATGCCAATGAGGTTATTGATTGTGTCGGTCTTACTGACACTAAGATTTCTGATACTCCTATTGAGCTTAATGTACAGCTCAACATTATTGATGGTGTTCTTCTGGATGATTGTGATATCCCTGTTCCGTAATATGTTAATTGGTCATTAATATGAGCTTGATAATATGTTTAATATGATTTTGTGTGCCATTATGTGAAAATATGTGGTTTTGAATTTCTATCTGTTCACCGTAGGAATATCTGTTTGATTATCTGCTTTGAAAATTTAATTGAAGGCCCTATTGGCCACCGACACCGAAATTGATTACGCCATTGTGATCAGCGTAATTTTTAGAGCCTACGGTGAAAATTAATTGGAAATTGATTCGGATCAGAATAAGTTGATTAAAATATTGACTTAGTGCTCAAATATGTAGTGTGATATTTATAATTGAGGGAAATTGCTTATAGTGAAGCACTAAGCACCCAACCTCTCTCCTTTAGTTCATTTTTGGCTGGTTTTAACTCCAAGAGATAGAGGAAGTCGGCTATAGAGAGAGAAGGGGAGAGAATTGTGCAATTTTAGCTTAAAGCTTGGAAACCTTGGAGATCATTCAAGAAATTGCTTTAGATTGTGGGAATTAAAGCTCCTAGGTGAGTGTTTCTTGGATTCTATTTTGTAATTTTGTGTATTCAAGTTTGATTAATGGTCAAGAACATGAGTTAGTTTGATCATGATGAAATCAAGTTGGTTTTGTTGATTTGGTGGTCTTTATACACATGCATGTGAGAAAGTACTTTGAAATTGCATGTTTGAGCATAAAAATGTATAATTCATGAGCAATTTTAGTTGAAGCTCATGTTTTGATCACCTCTTCACCAATTAAGTTGTGAATGATGAGCATCTCCCACATGCATGTACAAATCATGGGGGTGTAAGGCTTGAATATTTGATTTTGAGCATGTTGGTGTTGAGTTTGAGTTAATTTGAGTTATGCATGTGATTAAATTGTGAAATTGGGCTCCATTGTATTGTAATTGGGTGTTGGTATCATGTTAGTATATGATTATGTAAAGTTTGAGCCAAAAGCATGCCTTTAGAGCCATTGAATGTCGAATTGGAGCTCAAGAATGTGTTCTGGAATTCCCAGAAATTTGATGTCCGCTCGAGCGGGGAAACCGCTGCTCAAGCGTGAATTTCGTGCTCCCAGTATTTTTGCAGAGTTGAATGTCCGCTCGAGCGGGGAAGTTCGCGCTCGAGCGGGGAGCCTTGTAGATAGATCTTCAGCTCGAGCGCCAGACTTCACGTTCAAGCGTAATTTTCATGCAACCAGTACTTTTGCAGGCCTTAAGGGTCCGCTCGAGCGGGGGAGTCCACGCTCGAGCGGGGACCCTGTTTTCTGAAATTTTGAAAATACATTCTGTGTTTTGTTTTCCATTCCCTTTCACTTCTGAGCACTCTTAGACATACATTGAGCATTGTAATTGAGTTAAAGAGATAAGAATGAAGCCTAAAGAGGAATATGTAAATTTAGAACGGATCGAATTGTTTGTGACCCTTATTGTGTTTATGGAATGTGTAGGGTCAAGCTCCAGGGCAAATCCACAAGCCGATCACTGTGAGTAATATCTTAACAAGATATTTGAAATATACTGTTGTCCAATTGTTTACTTATATGCAAGTTTTGTAAGTTCATTAATTTGAATGGTGGACAACGATTGATACAAATGATTGGGCCGAAGGCCGATTGATACGAATGATTGGGCCGAAGGCCGATTGACATGAATGATTGTGCCGAAGGCCGATTGATACGAATGATTGATATGAATGATTGGGCCAAAGGCCGATAGATATAAATGATTGGGCCAAAGGCCGATAGATGTAAATGATTGGGCCAAAGGTCGATAGATATAAATTATTGGGCCAAAGGCCGTTTGTTGTAACTGTTTCAATGATTGCTTGTGTATCTTTCTCATTTGATATTATTCACTGGGCATTCGCTCATGCTCATTCATGTACATGTAGGTGAGCCAAGGGACGTCTAAAACCAGCCTCGGTGAAATTGTGAGAAACAGTCGAAGTTTTGAGGAGTCAACCCAAACGTCTCACGCACGAGACTGTCTCCGCTTTTGTCCTTGTTCATAGTTTTTGTTATGTTGGCGAAAGCATTGGACTACTTTTGTATATAAGTCTTGGGTTCGACTGACTTAAACTTGTATGATCCTGTATGCACAATGTTCTATGTTAGTGTATATTTTGATGTGAGTTATTAACACATAAATGTTTAGAATGTGATGGTGTGCATATAAGCACAGCTCTATGGACAAAGTTTTAAATTTGCTTCCGTTTGGCCCCTTTACTCTAATGAGTTTTGTTTTAAGTGGTTTGAGGGCGTAGGTAATCTCGCGATTACTGGCTGGTTATGGCCTTAACCTATAGGGGCGGGTTCGGGTCATGACAATGATCCTACTCTATATCGAGAGCTCGTGGGTTGTTTAGTCTATCTGACGATTACTTGTCCTGATCTTGCCTATACTGTTCATATGGTTAGCCAGTTTGTCTTTACTCCTTGCTCCACACATTGGGCTGCCTTGGTTCGGATTCTGCACTATCTCCGAGATACTATCGTTCAGGGTTTACTATTATCCTCTACTTCCTTTTTGGATTTGGTGGTTTATGCTTATTTTGATTGGGCTAGTGATGTTACTGATCGCAAGTCCACGTCTGGTTTCTGTATGTTTCTCGGCGATTCCTTGCTCTTTTGGAAAAGCAAGAAACAAACTGTTATTGCTCGCTCTACTGCTGAAGTTGAGTATCGTGCTATGGCTCATGTTACTGTTAAAGTTGTTTGGCTTTGTTGTCTTCTTTTTGACTTGGGCGTCCCTCAGTTTTCCCCCACCTCCCTCTATTGTGACAACTGCAGTGCTATTCAGATTGCACATGACACTGTCTTTCATGAACGGACCAAGCACATAGAGATTGATTGTCACTTTGTTCGTCAACATTTGCCGTTTGGCTCTATCTCGCCTCCTTTTGTCTTTTTGACTCTGCAGCTTGTTGACTTCTTTACCAAGACTCGTATCATTGCTCGGTTTCAGTTTCTTCTTGGCAAACTCTCAGGGTGTGTTTGGTTTGTGTTTGTAGAGTAGTTTTTGAGATAAAAAGTACAAAAACTTGTTTGGTTTGTCTTTTTTCAGAAATGGTTTTGAAAAATTATTTTGGGGAGAGAGTTTTAAAAAAAGTGATTGATTTGATGTATATGAGAGAGAGAGAGTGATTTTGGAAAGTAGGTAACCAAACAAAATTTTGAGATTTTTTTTTGAAAAAATTTGTTTGGTTTGATTACTCTTGAAAATTTGTTTGTAGAGAATTTTTTCCAAAAATTTTTCTGTAAAACAAACCAAACAAGGCCTCAGTGTTTTTTGCCCAAACACCTTGAGTTTGAGCGGGGGTGTGAGAATAATATTAGTGTATATATTATGTGAATATTGTTTCCTATTTAGGATTAGTTTAGGTTTATTCTTGTTGTTTCCTATTTAGAATTGGTTTAGGTTTGTTCTTGTTTCCTATTTAGGATTAGTGTTCTATATCTATTAGAATTCTATATCAATGATGTATTCGTTTAGGATTAGGATTTAGTGTTCTATATAAGTGATGTATTCTTTGTTCAGTAAATACAATTGAATATACAAAAATTCTTTAGAATTCTTACAATTCTATGATTTGTTTTTGTGTATGAGCATCTACGCAGCTGTAGTCCTCCTATGCCCTAACAAAGGCAACTAAGAGGGAGAGAGATCAAATCACTTTGGGTGGGGTCATTACACTTTTTGGATATGAAGTTCACATATTTGGGCCAATCAAGTTTTGTGTATTGTTCACAAACTTTTTAGTGTGTGTAACAAATTCATTTTCGCCAAAAATGTCCTCATAATTATATATTCCATATGAACTCTCACAACATTTTTTTTGCTCAAATTGTTTTTCTTCTACTTATTGTTACCATTTTCAAGGTTGAAATTTTAAACTATGTGTAGCTTGATCTCCTCTGGTATTACTTATTAATTACAGGATTTGACAAACCAATGGAATAAGTAAATAATTGATCAGCCCTTACAGTTCAAAAGTCAGTCATTTAAACTAGACCTTATATGAAAGGCAAGGAAATCAAATATCTAACTCCAACCCAAACTATTGTGGATCTTGTGGTAGCAATAGTTTATTATTAATTCCTTTAATACTCATAAAGTTCATTTATTATTAATAATTATTTATCACGTTTCCTTTATTTATGACAAAGTGTTGGATGGTATTATTCTACATCCTTTTATGCCCTTTTATGCATTAATTACTAATTCCTTTGAAAAATATCATTGGATGGAAAAATTAAAAGGTACACAAACTCAAACCACACAAGGACATTACATTATCATTCTCATATGGACTAAATGGGAAATAATCTGGGAGTCAAATTATTTATACAATTTTGTGACATATAGGGTCCCGGTTTGAAGATAAAAGTACAATCATAATCCTCTTCCTTTTTGAACGAGTGTTCCACGCCATTTCTCACTGTTTTGATAAGCATCAAACTTCATATTGTCCTGTAAAAGTGAGATTTCAAGGGCATAAATATAAACTCATTCTAGATTAGTTTTGGGCCCTAACAAAATTCACCTGGTTCAAGCACAAAAAATCATTATGATAATTTAAAATCACCATTAATATAAGGCGGTCAACTTTTTTGGTGCAGAAAATTAACACTGCATGACATGACACGTGTTGATTTTGTTACTTCGTTACTTTGTATAGTATTTTTTATATTTGAAAGTCCCGACTTATATAGTCAAATCCCAAATTTGGTGTTAGGTAACAAGTGTTTTTCTGGATTCCCGACTAAAACAAAATGAAGTCAATAAGATTGTTCATTTATAAGCACACACTCTGTTCCTCCTTGATGCCTTTTATATATATATATATATATATTTTAAGCATGTTCATTAGAGCAAACCAGTGTAATATACATGAATTTTACCTCAGGATTCAAGACTTAGAATGGTAGCTTTTATTTAATCACCAGCATGTCTTTAGATGTCACATCTAGCTAGAAACCTAATATGTAAACCTCTATAAATTAATGTATGTACATTAATTTATTGTCTTAACTGTATGGCATTCAGGTTATGCACCAAGCCATGAGTTAAAGGTTTTTTCTGAAACTTCCATACCATGAAATCTGTTGGAGCAAATTAAGCTTCAGTCCTGCAGAAGGATGTTTCTGACCAAATGCAGCTCGTGGAGAACATTCCTTATATTCATTCGATCTTGTGGTGACTCCATCGAGCATGCCACTCCAATATTATCCATTATAATCACACACTTCTCCATTGTGCTTGCATTTCTCACTTGTCTTGCTTTCAGATTCGTTGGGGCTTCTTCTTCTTCTTCTTTATTGTTACTTAGAAGTATCAGGTCCACAATTTCGATAACATGGTCAGGCAAGGCCATCCTAGCAAAGTTGTGAAGGTTAAGGTTTCCTCCAAACATACCATCAGTTGGTCCCTTACTGTCGTCATCTCCAATAACATGATCCCATAACTATAGATATCACCATTTGGGGACATCTCACCTCCTAGACCATACTCTGCAATGAAATTTTATGTTAACAAAAGATAAATATCTTTTGCCTAGAAAAAGGACACTGATAATATTCTGAAAGAATAAAGAAATTAATATATTGGGATAAATGTCCAAAGCATTTTAGGGAAAACATTAGACATAATTAAAATTTAATCATTGGAAAAATTAGCATTAGTTTTAATAAAAAAGTTACCCGGAGCTGCATATCCAATAGTTCCCCTTACTCCAATAGAACTGCTATGGTTTGGATTACTAAGCTTCGTGTGAAACCTACCTAAACCAAAATCACCAACATGGGCTGTCATGTCATGGTCAGAAGAACATTTCTTGGCTTCAGATCACAATGAATGATCAGCATTTGACAGTGGTGATTAAGATAATCAAGTGCACGCGCCACATCTATAGCAATGTTTATTCTTTGAAGAAGATGGAGTCTTTGTTGCTTCTCTTCTCTATTATCTGTTTCTGGATTTGAATGCAGCCACTTCTCGAGACTCCCATTTGGCATGAACTCATACACTAGAGCTTTAAAATCATTACCTTGAAAATCAATAGTTGAGCAAGCGGTGATGATCTTTATGAGGTTCCTATGTTGAATATTTCGTAAGGTTTCACACTCTGCCAAGAAACTCTCTGAGGCTCCTTCAGATTGTAGGTTAAATACTTTGACAGCGACAACTGATCCATCTTGATCAAGGATTCCCTTGTACACAGATCCAAAACCACCCACACCAATCAAATTTTCTGAAGAAAACCCATCAGTTGCTTTGAGGAGTTTTTTTGTAAGAAATTTTCATGAATGATTCCCTCAACAACGATCCATAGGACTGACTTTCCTTCTCCTCTTAAACCAGCAGAGCAGAAATGCTGACACAATTATTACTAAAACAAGCATACATGCTGTAGAGATAATTAATATGCAAGGAACATTTTTTGATTTTTTGATCTTTGGACTGTGCATTTTGGTAGCTGTAGTGCAGAAATGCCCGCACCGAGCCTAATATTCCCAGAAACTGATATTGTGCTTGCATTTGAGAAAATTCCTATGCTTGGAACCTCACCCTCGAAATTATTAGATGATAAATTTAAATACATGAGGGGAATCTGCTCCAAGAATTTGGGAATCTGTCCTGACAAGTTGTTATGAGAAAGATCGAAGTATTGAATACCTCTTAAGGAGCTCAATGATGCAGGAGTAGACCCTCGAGGGAAGTTACCCTCCAAGGATAGGTTTTGAAGACTAGTGCAGCTCCCAACGGTACTTGGAACTTTACCAAACAATTTATTCTCAGAGATATCCAGTTCGGCCAAATTCTTTAGGTTGCCAACCTCTGAAGGGAGGGATCCGAACAAACTATTCCAACCTAGATTTAGTGAAATTGAGAGAGGAAATACTTAAAAGTTGTTTAGGTATGGTACCACTAGAGTTATTCTGAGATAGGTTATAGGTTTAGTAATATTAAACTCTGGCAATTTCCAATGTTTGATGGTATGATTCCCTGTAATCTATTATTATCCAAGTGAAGTTCATTTAATAGTGACAGGTTTCCTATAGAATTAGGAACTTCTCCTGATAGTTGATTAGAACTAAGCAGCAGTCTTTGGAGCTTTTAAAAATTCCCAACAGTGGCGGGAAGTGTGCTAGTGAGTTGATTATCATGTAGAGATAAGTATGTTAAATTGACAAGATTACCGATTGTTGATGGGACAACTCTGTACATGCTAAATAATTGAGTTTAGTTGAAAGATTTCCCACATGATCTGGTAACACTCCCCTCAATTTGTTACCAAACAGATCCAATTCTTCCAAATTACTACAATTGGCCAGAGAGCCAAAAAAATCCATTTCATCAGGCTCCCAACTTCCAAAATTGTTGGAATCTAGATTTATGAACCACTTATGTGTTAGGCGTCCAAAATCAATTGATATTTTCCCATTGAAATAGTTAATTCCTATGTCTATATATTCCAATTCTGACGCATTGGATAGTGGGAGTGGGAGGGACCAGTCAATTGGTTGTCGTATAACTGAATTGCTTGAAGCTGAGGAAGCATCTGGCCGAGGCTTGGAGGATAATTGCCTCCAAGTTGATTTATAGGCAAAGAGAAAACAGTAAGAAAGGATAGGTTATAAATGGAGGTAAGGATCATACCAGATAGGTTGTTCTCACCCAATGCAAAATAACTAATGTTTCTCGGTTGACCCAATTCATCTGGGGTACTTCCACTGAAAGCATTTTGGGCTGCAGATATAACCTCCAGAGCTGTCAGGTTCACGAGGAAAGATGGGATCCCTCCTGTTAAATTGTTCTTTTGCATAACAAGATGCTTGAGCTTTGACAGGAAACTGAGCTCCCGGGGAACTATGCTTACAAGGTCATTGTTAGCCAAACCAAGGAACATCTGGCTGGAGGAGTGTGAGAGGTTGGCTGGAATTTCTCCTTCCAGGGAGTTATTGTTCTGGTTTAAAGTTTGCAGACTGGACAGAAGGCTAAGTTCCCAGGGGATTTTTCCTTGAAATGTGTTGTTTAAGAGTGAAATCTTTTGAAGAAAGCTCAGGTTTCCTATGTAAGGACATAATTAACTGACTAGGCCACTGGACTCTAGGTCTATGGCAGTGACTCTCCTGTGTCGATGGCCACAGGAAACACCTTCCCATTCACAGAAATGGAGAGAATTGTTCCAGGAGTTCATTACTCCCTGAGGATCATGAATGATCTTTGACTTGAAAGCCAACAGTGCAAGATGATCAGTCTCATTTCCACCAAAGGTGCTAAAAATGGCAGCAGCATTGGGAAGTGTTCTGAGATGGATCAATGTGATGAACATGAGAAACATGACTGACTCTTGTGAAATTGGCAGAACAGACTAATCTTCATTTGTGAAATTGGAAGCATCATTTTTAGTGTTTCTGTTACTATATTGTTCAAAGCTTTGTGTTGTTTATGATCAAATTACTTTCAGATGCTGTTTTCTTTGTACATATAAAAATTCTCATTACATCAGTTCTATATATTGCAAACTATTTTAATGCTTACTATGCGATAATTGTGGTGAATATGGAGGCCGAAAATTTCTTCCCAGTTTCTCTTAGATGATGGTGATGAAGTTAATTCTACCCTATGGTTCTTAGAGCATCTCCAATGGTGTTTGCTAAAATAGCATTGCCATTGCTATAATTTGGCAATAAATAGTGTTATTTTGCCAAATTATTGTAATGGTGCTCCATTGGTCATATTTTATTTTGACAAATCTCAACTAGCTTTCCCTTCAAGTTTGTAGGGGTTGTTTGGATACAAGTTTTTAGGAATTTTTTTTTTTGTTTATATTTTTTTTGGTCTTTTGTGACCTTTTTTCAACTGTTTGCAAAAAAAATTAGGGCAAAGCACTATTAAATCCCAAATCTAGAAATGTTAAATCATTTAGTCCTGTCTTTTTTTTTTTAAAAGACGGATAGGTCTCATTTCAATTGTAAAGAGTTTACAGCCCATGTTTTATGCGCGTAGGTTTGAAATAATGAGGGTAAATATGGGTTTGTCTTGATGTTAAATTTACCATAGTGCCCAACAACGAAATGTAGTGTTTTGTTGGTATCCATCCTGCTCGATCAGAACTGTAACGGTGAAGATGGAAGCTTTTGGATTTTGATTCCAATGTTGCAGTGATTCACTCACGGAATTTCTCCATCACAAACACCACAAAACCACATTATGAAAAAAAAATATAAATAAATATAAGGCACCCTAGAACCACAACAAACATCATAGACACAATGGTCTGAGAAACAGACCAAGCCAACAGCTAGAACGTGGGCATCACAAACAACACCAACTGGGAAACATCATAATCTCTCACATCAATCCATGCAAATCCCTTCCTAAAAAAAAGTAATGTTACAACATACTTTAACACACACCAGGAAAAATTAAAATGAAATCACAATATGGGAAAAAAAAGTAAACTCTATACACAATATATTAAACAAATATATCATACCAAAAATAAAAAGGACTAAATGGTTTAATAAAAAACAGCTAGGACTAGATAAAGCAACATTTCTCAATATGAGATTTATGAGTAATTTCTCCAAAAATTTATATATTTACATTATACCTAACTAGGCAAGTATAAAAAATGAAAAAATTTAAAAAATTGAAAAAAAATAATAAATATAATTCACCCGTAAATTTAAATATAAAATACTCAAAATTACATTGAAAAATAAATGACATTACAAAATTAATAAATACATTCTCCTGTAATTATTCATCAGGAGGCAGGGAAAAATAGTAATTTAGGTTGTTGGCATGTGCAGACCACTTGGCGAAAATTTCATTTTTGTGCATTACTTTCGTCTGAGGATTCAAATGAGAAATATCCGTAATCATTATCAAACGTTCTTCCTTTTTGATCTCAAGTTCTCTCATCTCTTCCAAATGTTCTTCCTTTTTGATCTTTAGTTATTTCATCTCTTGTAATGCTTGAATTCTTTTTTCTTCTCTTTCAGCTTTTTTTATTTCCTTCTCAGTAAGGTGTTGGTTAAATGTCTTCAACAAAATGTTATATTTGTAGACTTCAGCTTGAACAACTTCACTTTTCCGAAGCAATTCTTTTGTAGATTTCTTGCCCATAGGCCTTTTACCCCTTATAGAAACATTACCCTCACCGATTGGATTGTTTCCAACACTTGGACTGTTTCCAACACTTGGACTGTTGTTGTCTTCAAGAGAAATGCAGTTCTCCATGGGGGATTTTGGGGCTGAATCAGAGAAAAACAGTGTATGTATCCTTGACTTTATTGTGTTCATAGGACTTACATCTTGCTACCTGATATTATTGTTTTGCAAGATTGGTCAACAATGTTCAAAAAAAAAATGTTTGCTTTCATCTTGATGGTATAACAATTTTGCTTGAAGTATCTGTATCAATAAAATATTAAATTAACTAATTTGTTATTTTATACTATGATTATAAAAAAAAAAAAATAATAATAATAATAATAAAAAAAAACTAACATAATAAATGAAGATGGAATTTTACTATATCAACTTGAGACATCCCACTTGGGTGTAGATTTTCGACTTGCGCCAAACACCCATGAAATTTGTTGCAGCATTTCATGATTACACCCTATCGAGATGAGATAGACATTTGTGTTATTGAGTGATCATTTTGCAACGAGCAATAATTTTCAAAAATTCTTCCCCAAAAATGAGTGAGATTGCAAATTCCCAACAATTGGGTCTTTAGTAATGTGACACCAAGTTCTACAAATTGCTACATCTTCTTGAGTGGTGAATGATTTTCCTCTCTTCATTTTTGATGAACCTTCCATATTGATTGTGTGAAAAATCTGTATCCAAAAAAATTATGTAGATTGAAGAGAATGTGTACATCAATTGAGATTGATTGTTTAGTTTTATAGGGAGTAAAAAATAAGACCTTTTTTTTTTTTTTTTTTTTTTTTTAAATCTAGTTAAATTATAACCGTTACAAACCAGCTGTTTCAAACATTTCTCAATTGGAGGAAAAAAAGAGCCGTTGCTCAAATTGTGTATTCCAATGACAAAAGAACACCGTTGGATTAAACAATCCAATGGTTCAGATTGTTGCTTTTGTCTTTCTCTCTTATCTCTCTGTCTCTCTTATCACTTCTCTCTTGATTCCAGAACCTACTCCCACCTCTGCTCTCTCTCTTTTTACCCAACACTCTGTCTCTCTTTATCTCTCCAATGGCTCCCCGAGGAAGCAGTCTTTCTCTCTCTCCCTCGCTCTCACTGATTGCATTCTTCCTTACTCACTCACTGCCGATTGCACTCACCGCCGGAACTACCAACACACCTACCGCCGATCTCCAACCCTCAAACCCCAACCTCCCTTCTCTCTTCTCCAACCTTCTTCTCTCTCGGTCTCTTAGCTTCTTCATCATCACAACCACCACCCTAACCACAACAACCATCAAAGCCCAATCCCCTTCCCTCGATCTCTAACCTTCCTCTGCCTCCGTTCTAAATTGTCGTTCTCCATCGATTGAAACCCTAACCCTAATCCAAATGATCATCTTTCTCCCTCTTTGATCTATCTCTCCCTCTATTCTAACCCTTGATTCCGACGATCCCTCTCTGTCAGTGATGATCCAAACCCGACACTATAATGATGACCTCTTCTCCAAGGATCTGTCTGTCAGTGATGATCCAAAAAAAAAAACCCTACTGAAGACCATCCAAAGAACACGAAGAAGATCAATCCTTTGTGTTAGGTATTTTTTTTTTATTCTGAAATAGTTGTTCAATTTAGATTTTTTTTTTTGCTTGAAATTGCAGAAATTGAAATTGTCTTAAAATTTTGCTTGAAATTAAAATTGTTTGAAATTGCTCTATCTATGTTTGCTTCTGAAATTTTGCTTATGTTTTTATTTTTTTGGTGGTTTTTGGGTGGATTTTGCTTTTGTGTTTATGTTGGATGATGAGAAAGGGAGGGAGGAAACAGTTGGTTGAAGCTAACTTGGCAGCTTTGGCATGTGCCATATTTGACACAAGTTTTGGTATTTGCCAAGGATAACAGCTGCCAAAACTTACCATTGGAGGTGGCTTTTTATGAATTACTGCCATAATTTGGTGATAGCAGCTCTAATAGCAAGCCATTAGAGATGCTCTTAGTCACACAAATTGAGATAAGACTGAAACTGTTGAACAGAGGAAGTCAATTATAAGATAATCTATTGATTATGTCTTCTGTTAATTTATTGTTATTGACACCATTGTGAATAGACCTGCATTTCAATTTCAAGGGTTCACACCATTTTATTTTATTTTATCCTCTTGTCAAGCTTGAAATTTTTAACAATGTGTATCTAGCTTGATCTCCTCTGGTATTACTTGTTAGTTGCAAAATTTGACCAACTAATGGAATAAGTAATTATTACTGTTATTTAAATTTTTTTTTTTATTGGCACTGGGGTGTCTGATTCAAAGTCCGATTAATCTCCAATGGTGCACAGGCTCTTGGCTTAAGGAGTTTCTCACAAGTGCATCACCGTTAATTCAAAAGTTTTTTTCCACCCAAGGAGTTTTCCACAAGTGCACTACGGTTAATTTAAGGGTTTTCTCCCAGTCTGATGGCCCCAATGAATTATTAGCACCTAAAGATTTTGGTCCTTGAACTTTGAAGGAAGCATACCCCAAAAACCCAAAACCTTGCCACTAGGCTAACCTCTTGGGGCGGAATCGTTTGGGAACAGACTATTTTAGTAACTTTTTGACTTTTTACGAAAGGATGTGCATAAAAGTAAAGAGAGTAATGTGACAACTTATAGTGACTTTTTGACTAAAACTGAAGGTTGCCAAACGATAGAACTTGAGGTATCCATGGAGCCCACCATATGTTCTGTTTCAATAATCTGAACCGTTCACTTTTTAACAGAATATTCATGTAAAAAATTAAGATGATTGGATATCAGTAGTTATATATTTGAATCAAATTTATATTATAAAATTTAGATGGTTATTCTTGAAATTATATTTGTCATCTGTTTTTATAAAACAAATATGATTTAAATATATAGTTACCGATATTTAATCATTTTAGTTGTTTACATGAAAATTCTACTCAACGAGTTCTAAAAAATGAACGGTTCGGATCATCGGAATTGATTATGAAATGGGCCTACCAAGTCCAAACATTCTCTCAAATTGAGATAACAACTTAAGAGAAGCCAAACTCTTCTTTTAATACTCAAAGTTTATTTATTATTAATAAATAAAATTTATCAAGGTTCCCTTATTTAAAGGAAAATATTATTGGATAGAAAAATTAAAGGAAAATTATAATATAAAAAAAAACCAAAGTTTGAATCTTACAATAAAATAACAATGAGTTTATAATTCTATCAATTTAAATTTTTATCTTTTGATTTATTATCAATCTAAACTATCTACTATTTTTGTTAAGTAAAATTAATAGAAAAATAGTATTTAAGTTGTTAAACTCACCGAGAAAGCGTCTTTTAGAAATTTTATTATAATTTAAATTGATTTTAATGACTAAAATATTTTTAAAATACTTTTTTTCTATAAGTTTTATTTCACAGAAATAGGCATATAGCTACCTTCTTTGTTAAACCAAGTTAAATTTGACTGAAATGTAAGTGTTAAAGACTATAAAACATGAAGGTGCATCATGCATTGGTTGTAGTATCATCCAGAGAATAAATTTAATCTTCTTTTTATTTTTTATATTATGTATCTCACTGTTGCAAGTCTTTGATAAATATTGTTAAAACTTAAATGGAATATTTCTCGATGGTGGCCTGCAGCAGAGACAATTAGCTTAATTTTAAATGTCATTCAGTTCAAATTTCTCATATTTATCACCTTCTTCTACTTCTTGTTCTTTACTCTTGTAGCCTTCAAAGTATTAGAAAACTCTTGCCAATGAGCCATGGCCTTTGTTAGAATAGTAGAGAGAGAGAAAAATATGTATTTATATTAAATGTGTTGTTCTATATAATAGAAGGCTTATATATATAGGTTGTGAGAGGGTAATTTGTATAGTCAAATTGGGCCGAGCTAGGAGGCATTGTTTCTGAATATTGGGTCGCGTTGTGGGCCAAGTTACGAGCTCAGAATAGCTCGGTGTGGGAACAATGGTTGATAGGCCGGTCAGTGAGCTCCAGTTGTGGTCAGTGGGCGAGTCGAAGCGCTATGTCGGCCACATATAGGAAGCCGAGCTAGAGGTAGCCCGGCGAGAGGATTCAAAGTAATTGGAAATAGTGCGGCCCGGTCAAGGTATTTGCGCCAGGTAGCTCGGCTAGGCATAGTGAGCCAAGCAAGGTGATAACCATCTCACTTAGTTGGTAGTGAGTAGGGTGTTATCAAAATATGCATTATCCTTGGGAATGTAATTCCTAGGAGGACTTTGCTAAGGATAGTAGAGTCCTGCTAGGATTGTGCAAACCATCTCACTTGGTTGGTAGTGAGTAGAGTGTTATCAGGATAGACACTCTTCATTGAGAGTGTGATTCCTAGGAGGACTGTTACAAGGAGAGTTAGAATTCTACTAGGATTGTGCGAGGCAGAATCTATAAAAGCTCATAGCAGGACCTATGTACAGGTATCACTATTCTTACTCTAGAATACAAAGAGCTTATTGTCTATTGTCTAGTTGCTGACTTAGGCATTGGAGGGGTTTTCGGCACACACCCGTCGATTAGCTCACGTTTGTGTTTTTAGGTGGCAAAGCAACATTGTTTGGAGGAATGTAAACTTGATTAACAGGATTATATGAGAAGATTATTTCGCGCTTGTACTATTGGCACCGTCTATGGGAATTGCAATCACAAAGAACGAACCTCTTGATTAAGTCTTCTTTTAATTGATTTCAATGGTGTACAATGAAGACTTGCCACACTTTGCCATTGATGGGCAAACCCCGGAGGGGGGCGGAAGGCGCGAAGGCTTACCTTTTATCTCGCCCATGGCAGAGTTAGATCCCTAGCAATGGAACTCGCAGAGTGATACCCGTGAAAGACGGGGCTCCAGTCCTCGTCGTTCCCAAAGCCCTGAAAGGCTGAGGCGAAGGTTGGATCCTCAAGTTTTAGAAGATCGGGTAAGGGAGCAAGACGAATTGACATGGAGGATGGCGGCAGACATGGAGACTATGAAGCGCCAGATAAAGGGCAAAGGGGTGGCAGAAGAAGAGGTGGGCAAGAGCAGGGCGCACCTTCACCACTTAGAAGATCGTGATAGACAAGTCACACCATTACAAGCTGAAAGTAGAAGCCTTAGGTCAAGCGATACACAATCGAGGACTTCCAAGACTCGTTACTCCAGGTCTGAGAGAAGGAGGAATGAAAGGTCTTACACAGAAGGAAGCAACTATCGGCCCACACATTCACACCAAACGACATCTAGGCACACGGAGTTGCCTAGGTCGGCGGACCTGCGGACAGTGCTTGAAGAAAGGGCTCGAAGGAGAGAAGACACTCAAGCTCGCGACCCCCGCAGAGTCTCCGCATTACAACGGTTGGCTCCTAAAACACATGGGAGTGTCGAAGTTGGAATGCCAGAGCCGCGTCTTGCCTATGAACTAGTAGATAAAGCGTTAGCAAGGTTGCAGAGCTCGCCATTCATTCCAGCGATAGAGAACGCACCATTACCCTCTGGCTTCCACCACCCTAAATTCACTATTTATAAGGGAAAGTCGGACCCCTACATGCACTTGAGCCACTTCTACTAGGTTATGGCGGTGTATCGGCGAAACGAGGCTCTAATGTGTACCATATTTCCTTCCAGCCTTGGTGACCTGGGTCTAACATGGTTTGAAAGGTTGTCAAAAAGTAGCATAGCTTCATGGGCGTAACTAGCAGAGGTATTTGTGACTAGATTCAGAACAAACACCATGACACTTGTAGAGATTGACCAGCTTCTCTCCATAGATATGGGTGAGAAGGAAACATTGACGTCTTACAATAACTGGTATTGGGAGACTTTTAATCAGATTGGAGATTGCCCCACAAACCTAGCTATCGCACAGAACAAACGAGGTTTGCCGGTTGGCAATAAGTTGAGGGATTCAATGACAATGATGCCACCCTTACTATGGAAGTCCTGATGGAGAGAGTGCACCAACACATCCGCGTAGAGGAAGATGGGGTGCACACCAAGGAAGAATCCGACACAACAGCGATACTAGACAAAAAGCCTTTTGCAAGAGTTAACACGATTGACAAGTAGGACGGACCGCGCAAAAGTGTTTGCCCAACTGGGGGCAAAGTGGGTTAGCAGGTTTGACCAATTCTTTCTAACAAATCTTTGCCCGACTAGGGGGCAATTAAGAAGGTTGGCAGGTTTGACCAACACTTTTTTCTTCCTTAAAGCCGAGATAAGGATCTAAGCTGAGGAAGGTTGGCAGGTTTGACCAACACTTTTTTCTTCCTCAAGCCGAGATAAGGAACTAGGCTCAGGAAGGTTGGCAGGTTTGACCAACACTTTTTTATTCCTCTAGCCGAGATAAGGATCTAGGCTTAGGAAGGTTGACAGGTTTGACCAATACTTTTTTTCTTCCTCAATCCGAGATAAGGATCTACGCTCTGGAAGGTTGGTGGGTTTGACCAACACATTTTTTCATTCTTCAGGCGAGATAAGGATCTAGGCTCAAGAAGGTTGGCAGGTTTGACCAACACATTTTTTCATTCTTTAGTCGAGATGAGGATCTAGGCTCAAGAAGGTTGGTAGGTTTGACTAACACTTTTTCCTTCCTCAAGCCGAGGTAAGGATCTAGGCTTAGGGAGGTTGGTAGGTTTGATCAACACTTTCCCTTCTTCAGCCGAGATAAGGATCTAGGCTCAAGACGATTTTTCTTCAGTCAAGATAAGGATCTAGGCTCAAGAAGGTTGGCAGGTTTAACCAACAAAATTTTTGCACCCTTTAGCCGAGATAAGAATCTAGGCCAAAGGTGGTTGGCAGGTTTGACCAACAAATTTTTGGCACTCTTTGATCAGGATAATAGTTACCTCGGCCAAAGCAGGTTGACAGGTTTGACCAACAAAATTTTTTGTACTCTTTGGCCGAGGATAATAGTTACCTCGGCCAAAGCAGGTTGGTAGGTTTGACCAACAAATTTTTGAACTCTTGGGCTGAGATGGTTATCTCGGCCAAGGAAGGTTGGCAGGGTTAGTAAACTGAGTCAGTCTGCTTGGCAAGACACAAAAAGAACAACTCGCTATACGATTGCGAACTCGAAAGTTATATACATTGAAGGCAAAAATGCAGGGCAATTCAAATTTTTGGGAGGTACATGACGCGTATAACAGGAGAACAGGGCTAATAGGGACACGCCACGTGTCCTAGGAATGACGTCGTATCAAACATGCTAGATTAGTGGAAGGACGTGCTAAGTAACTGACAAGACTTGTTGGGACTGAACGAGTTGTGAGACCGAACAACTTCTCTAGTTTGATAAAGTTGAGCATTTTTAGCTCGGCTAGAGAAAAGTAATCCCAATCATGCTTCGCAGATGGAATTAAGGAGAAATTGAGAGGGTAATTTGTACAGCCAAATTGGGCTGAGTTAGGAGGCATTGTTTTTGAATATTGGGTTGCGTTGTGGGCCAAGTTACGAGCTCAGAATAGCTCGGTGTGGGAACATTGGTTGATAGACCGGTCGGTGAGCTCCAGTTGCAGTCAGTGGGTGAGCCGAAATGCTATGTCGGCCACATATAAGAAGTCGAGCTAGAGGTAGCCCGGCGAGAGGATTCAAAGCAATTAGTGATCGTGCGGCCCGGTCAGGGTATTTGCGCTAGGTAGCTCGGCTAGGCATAGCGAGCCAAGCAAGGTGATAACCATCTCACTTAGTTGGCAGTGAGTAGGGTGTTATCAGAATATGCATTATCCTTCGGAATGTAATTCCTAGGAGGACTTTGCTAAGGAGAGTAGAGTCCCACTAGGATTGTGCAAACCATCTTACTTGGTTGGTAGTGAATAGAGTGTTATCAGGATAGACACTCTTCATTGGGAGTGTGATTCTTAGGAGGACTCTTACAAGGAGAGTTGGAATTCTACTAGGATTGTGCCAGACAGAATCTATAAAAGCTCATAGCAGGACCTATGTACTGATATCATAATTTTTACTCTAGAATATACAGAGCTTATTTTCTATTGTCTAGTTGCTGACTTAGGCATCAGAGGGGTTTCCGACACACACCCGTCGGTTAGCTCACGTTTGTGTTTTCAGGTGACAAAGCAACGTTATTTGGAAGAATGCAAACTTGATCAACAGGATTATACGAGAAGATTATTTCGCACTCGTACAGGTTGAGAAAGAGTATCCTATTAGAAATCTAACTATGAGAAAGAGTACTTTATAAGAGACTTAATTATAGCAATACCTAATATATTTAGAAAATCATTACCTAATATATGTAGAAATATATACCATATATATATTAACAGCCTTAATCATGTCCTTTTTTTTTACTGACTGTTGCTAGTCTTTGTTAAACCTTGTTTAACTTCACCAAGTAATGTTAGGAGAGATTTTTGTATTGTCACATCATTTCAAATAAATTTCCTATATAAAAAATTTGTTTGTTAGTTAATTTTTTTGTGAAATATGTATGGAAAATTGTGAATCAATAGTGTAATGACAAGTGTTGCATAAGTATTGATTATGTCTTTTGTTAATTTATTGTTATTGACACCAGTGTGAATAGACCTGCATTTCAATTTCAAGAGTTCACACGATTTTATTTTATTTTATTTTTTAACTTATACTCTTGTCAAGCTTGAAATTTTTAACAATGTATATCTTGCTTGATCTCCTCTGATATTACTTATTAGTTGTAGAATTTGACCAACTAATGGAATAAGTAATTAATTTATCAACCCTTACAGTTGAAAACTCAGTCCTTTAAACTACACCCTACATGAAAGGCAAGGAAATCAAATATCTAACCACAGTTGCAATTGTTTGTTATTAATTCTTTTAATACTCAAAGTTTATTTATTATTAATAAATTAAATTTATCAAGGTTCCCTTATTTATGACAAAGTGTTGTCTGATATTATGCATTCATTACTAATTCCTTTGAAAAATATCATTGGATAGAAAATTAAGGAAAATTTTTTTAAAAAAAAAGAGTTTGACTCTCGTAATAAAATAAATTCTGAGTTTATAATTTAATCAATTTAAATTTTTATATTTTGATTTGTTATCAATCTAAACCATCTACTATTTTCGTTAAGTAAAACTAATAGAAAAATAATATTTAAGTCATTGAACTCAATGAAAAAGGGTCTTTTGAACATTTTATTGTAACTTATATTGAATTTAATGGTTAAAATATTCTTTTTTATCAGTTTTATTCAACTTAAATAGGCATATAGTTACCTTCTTTGTTTTGAGAGAGTAACAGAACAACATTCATTCTACAGTCATACACACAAATCAAAAATTGTCAGCCCTTAACCAAGGCTGACTTAGATGCCTCATGGGCATGCTTAACATCCTATTTACCTTAGTAATACAAACATAATCCAAATTCACTGCAAAGATAATTAACAACTCCCATTCCACCTCCACCATTGTCTTAATTCTCAACAGCAACATTTGACAATCTGTGAAAATGTTGACTGACAGAAGTTGATGCAGTGAGCACCATTTCAGTACCTCCAAACATGCCTTAGCCTCAGCCACAATTGCTGAGGATGCCACAAAGGAAAATTGCTGCTTAATAATTGGATTTCCATTGTAGTCCACCGCAACCCATGCTGTTCCAGCTTGGAACAAGTGCTTCCGCCATGCACCATCGATCAAAAACCTGTACACAATAGGATCTGGGCACCACCTAACATTGTTAATAAAAACACACGAATTATCATCCCCACAATTAACGGTATTGATCCCTTAAAAATTTAAAAATTCTCCAGATATTGATTTGTGATTATGTATTAATTTTAACCAGTAAATAGCAATCCCAATCAAACAATCAAAGACAAATTGATGCAACGATTTTAACGTGGAAAAAACACAATTGGAGCGCCTCCACTTGTGATAAAAAAAATTACGGGCCAAAGCCACAAACAATCTATTAAGAAGATAAAAAGGAATTACACAAGTGTACTTTCAATTATCTAGCGAATCCATACCAAAATTGAACCGACCCCAATGTGCCTCTTCCATCACCGTCTTCGCCTCGGAATTGCTTGTCCAATGTTGAATCCATAATGCCGATATCAAATCCACGATGATGAACCACTTCGGAATCCACCAAAGGTTCAGGCCCAAATTTCACGGAATCCATCGAAGAACAACTTTCTCTCTTTTTTGAATAAAAATAAATAAACAAACCCTTTGATATAATCCTCTCAATTCATGATATAAACTCTCATAGATATCAAAGGAAACAAGCAAAGAAACTCCAGATGAAAACCCTAATACTAAGAAGAAGATCTAGAAATCGTACCCTAAAAACTGAATTAATCTTAGATTTATAGCAAACAGAATCGTGATCTTCGCTCGAGCGTAGGAATGAACGCTCAAGCGGTTTGACTAAAATGCGTGTGTAGACGTCCCCGAACGCATCCCGGGGGAAAGGGAGCGCGAGTCCCCCCCGTTCTGGTTCGATATTGGGTTACTACAGTTCGAAGGACTGAAATGTCACGGTTCTCAATCTTGAACCGAAGAGTCCAAATCCGGCAAATCGTTTTGAGAAAACAGATTTTTTGAAAGAAGTGCCAAACATGGACTGCTTCGCCAGATACAGAGTCGCCACCTAAATATTTTAAAATGGGAAATTTAGGAAACCCTGACTCGGTGCCAAAGGCCACGTGTCCGTCATCACCAAAGTTGCCTCGGCTCGGGAACTTGGGTACGATTGGGGAAGGTCACTTCGTGAGCATTCTCGCCCGGTCAAAGACCGGCCTCTACTAACCATGATATCTGTTTTTGAAAACATTGTGCGTTCTTATTCCGGTTATTAGCCTAGGTTACTATGTGATGCGCACAGCATACAAATATAGACTGAATTGCCTGAATTGGAACAAAACATTTCATACTTGTTTGTTTGAAAATGGTTTGATGGTGCTATTCGCAAGTAGGCTAAGACGTGGATTTGCCACCCTCAGGTGGGCTTTAGAAAACATGATTTTGCCACTATTTAGTGGGCTTAAAGCAAACATTTGATGAATTGTCCAATCCAAGTAACTCAACCTTCACCCATAGGCATTCAAGGCAGTTATATCACATAAGCATTTAGCCTCATGGTAAGCATGCTTTTCATGGCAGTCACTCACACGCATGCAAGGATGCTAAAGCATAAAACTTACCGAGTACTCCAAGCCAAAACAGAAGCTTGTTAGAAATCTATGCATGGACCTAAGCATGCTTGAAATGTCTAATGCAACACGTACAAAGATGCAAACTATAGCAGGCTCGGCTGTCCTAAACATGGCATGTGAAATGCTACAGCTAACACGTATTCAATTTGGAATTGAAATACAAATGCAGTTTGTATGATGCGCCGAGCCTGGTGCGTGCAAAACAGATGAATGATGCAAACATGCTGTCATACTGTATGCTAATTGAAATATGCCCTATATCTAACCATCGTAAGCGGGTAAATAAAAGGGAAGAAAGACGTGGGGTTGGAAGTCATACATCACACTCACCCACACTTATTACAATTATGCCCTCGCGCAGAGGGTCCGAATAAATAATACAGTCCCGAATGAAAGAATAGTACAGTCCGAAATAATACAGATTCCTAATTAATTGACAAATTAACTAAGAAAAACTGTAAACTGGCATGCAAGGCAGGGGCTGCCTTGACTCTGCTTCGGATAATGAAATGATGCATGTTGGGCTGCCTTCGCGCGGAAATCCACTGGGATGCCCCAATTAGCCTCTGTTTGCGATGTTTCTCGAAATGCGTGCCAGGTTCTGAAAAGTTGCTGATTCTTCACTTTGCTACAACAGAGAGCAGAAAAGGGGCATAGCAATGTATTTCACAAATATATGCATACCTCGATTCTCGTGCCACCAATCACGCATACCGATGCATGATGGCCGAGGAGTCGAATTGCACAACTCAATATAGGACGAATGCATATGAATGCTACGACAAAACCTAAACTCCATCATGGATAATCCGGAGTGTCGGTGACTTGGGAATTGAGACCCGTTCCGTCACTCGGAGTACGGAACGTGCCTCGTTTCCCGTGCCCGGGCTAACTCCTATCCCGAACACGATGCAATATGCATGATATGCATGAATGCAACTAAAATACAATCCTAGCATGCACAATGCTATGAAAATGAGATGCCTCGAAATGCGTGCACGCGGGCACGCAAACCGAGGAAATGATCCTAAGGCATAAAATGACACACGCAATGCAATTGGACTTACACTAACATGAGTGGGCCTCAGCCACACTCACATAAGAGGCCGTCGGATAAAAGAAGAAGTGCCTCGAAATGCGTGCACACATGCACGCAAACCGAGGCAATGGCATACGGAATGCAATGATGCTAAAATGGCATAAACAATACAATATGGGCTTACACTAACATGAGAGAGCCTCAGCCGCACTCACATAAGAGGCCGTCGGATGAAAATGAAGTGCCTCGAAATGCGTGCACACGGGCACGCAAATCGAGGCAATGACATATGGAATGTAAATGAGATGTGGCATATGGAATATGGAAAATGCAAATTTCAGCAGCCAAAATGATGCACAAACAGCCCCCGAATTATAACAAAATTACACCCGATGCCCGAAATGCTATGCTAAGCACCCGAAATGGCCTACAGCTGTGCCAAACATGCACAATATGGACATGACATGTAAAGACAGATGCTAGGCAGTCCCCAAACTAGAATTTTTCCAGTACAAAGCATGGCCAAACAATGATCACAAGTATGGCAAAAATAGCATGCAAAAATGGGGGAAAAGAGGGGAATAATGAAACAAGTGGTATATACAATGCTCAAACTGAAAAACACAGTTCTACAACATTAAAGAGGGGCCAAAAATATGCACATTTACAAGATATGACACCCCCGAATTCAGTATGTAGATATGCTCAATATAGCATGCAAGATGAAGCCAACAAAGGCTATAACATGAGGTATCAAAAGGATGCACCAAACAGCCTTGGACCCTTAACAAAACATGAATAATGGGTCATTTTAAGACTCTTTCCAAGCCTGATTAAGGCTCAAAAACAGAAGCATGATGAGCTAGCAAGGCATGCAAAAATAAGGAACCAAAGAGGGTATAACATGAAGTGCCAAAATTATTCACCAAATAGCATAAAACCCTTAACAAAACATGACAAGAAGGCAAAAATAAGGCTCTTTTCAGGCCTGATGAAGGCTGAAATCAGAAGCCAAATAAGCTTAAAAAAGGCATGCAAAATGGGGCCAAAGAGAGGTACAAAGAAAGGCCATGCATGGAGGCCCCAAACAAGATTGATCCCTTCTACAATGTTGTAGAGGGACCTAAAATAAGCTCAATCTCAGTTAATGGCATGCTCAAAATCAGACTTCAAATAGGCTAAAGAAACCATGCAATTTTACGGTAAATTGGAAGAATTACAAAACAAGTGCATGATAGAACCACCAAAAATGGTTGAGCCCTTCTTCAATGTTGAAGAGGGACTCAAAATAAGCCCACTCGGAAATGGATCATTCATAAGCTAAACAAAGCATGTAAAATATTGGCATAAAAGATGATTTTGAAGGAAGAGCATCACAGAGGTGCCAAACAAGGTTGAGCCCTTCTTCAATGTTGAAGAGGGGCTCAAAATAGGCCTAAAACCAGTAGGGGTCAGAGCCCAAAACCACAAGAAAATAGGGTAAAGAAATGAAGCAAAAATGTGCTAGAAAAAAGGGAAATGAAGACTTACCCTTGAAGACAAGTCTTTTGATGCTTCTTGGCTTGAATTTGTTGCTTCTTAGCCTCTGAAAAATCCTCCTTTGCTGCTGGAATGGAGGTGGTGATGGTGAAGCTTAGGGTTGATGAAGGAATGAGCTAGAGACTTGAAGGTTTTTTAAGGTTTTGGAGATGAAAATGGAGGTAAATGGCTAAGTGTTCTTGAGAAGAATTTTTGTAACCCTAACCAAGGAGCTCATCAGCCCCTTAAATGGACCAAAAGGGGTGTAAAAGGGGAGGGAAATGCACCCAAGCTTTCCCTCCCAAAATATCCCTGAGGGTGAGATATTTTGAAAAACAATTTGACAAAAAGTGCTCAAAAGCGTAAGCAGTGGCCAGTGTTTTTTTGAAGATGGCCGGCCGGCCACCCTACTGGTCGGCCAGCCACTCCCTATGGCCGGCCGGCCATGGCCAAAAATGAAGTGAAGAATTACGGCCGCCACCATTTTTGGTGTCCTCCTGTGTGTAGAACAAGGCCCCATGGTTGGAATTTGGCAACTCTGAAATAGGAGACACAACATTGCATTTGAAAGAGAGGCTCAAAAATGAAAATCACAATTACTGGCCGACCACCACTTTTTGGTGTCCTCCCAGGTGTGTAGAACAAGGCCCCATGGTTGGAATTTGGCAACTCTGAAACAGGAGACACAACATTGCATTTGAAAGAGAGGCTCAAAAATGAAAATCACAATTACTGGCCGACCACTACTTTTTGGGGTCCTCCCATGTCCCCTCATCACAAATATGTAGTCTCGGCTCGAAGAAAATATCCCTAGGGTGTTCAACATTAGCCCGGAAGTGAGCAAAACGGACGCCGGAGGAGCGAAACTGGTTTTCTGAGACAATTGCTGTCCTCCCACCCTCTAGTGATCTTCCTGGTGCTAAAATAGAGGTACCTGCCAAATTTGAACAAAAACTAATGCAAAATGAATGCTCGGGGCCCAAATCACGCAGTTCGGGGTCCCGAAAATGGGCCGTAAGCACCGAAAGTGGTGTTCGACCACGAAGTAGGTATCTGAGACGCTACCTCGGACACGCCATAGAGTGCTGATCCCTGAACCCCCACGAGCTAACCAGGCAGCTCGATCCCCGACATAATCAGTGAAGTGACACACATGATAGGATTAAGATCACAAATTCCTCTGCATAGGCACAATTCGGATTAGATTCGCATCTAAACACTCATAGTCTCATTGAAATAAAAGATCGAATAAAATTACAACTGAAAGAAGTTTTGTCAAATGAGATTACCAATTACAAAAACCTAACAATCCCCAACAAATTAGCATGAAGTTGTTTATTGGAAGATAAATCCAGATGATTAATCTACTCATTCGTCCAAATCGGATGCTCAAGTTCAGGTTGAAATATGGCCTTATTCATATGGATCCATATGCCCCATAATACCTTTACTGCCTCCACAATTAAACCTAAGTTAAAATTGACTGAAATATAAAGTGTTAAAGACTATAAGACATGAAGGTGCATCATGCATTGGTTGTAGGATCATCCACAGAATAAATTTGATCTTTTTTCCTTCTTATAATATTATGTATTTCACTGTTGCAAGTCTTTGTTAAATATATTTTTCTGATGGTGGCTGCAGAAGAGACAATGAGCTTAATTTTAGTTAAATGTCATTCAGTTCAAATTTCTCATATTTATCACCTCCTTGTACTTGTTACTTTTATGCTGTGTTTGGTTAGAAGATTTAGAGAGGAATTTGAAAAGAAAAATGGAAAAGATAGGTAAAATATGAATAAATTATGCCTATATGAATAAATTATGCCTGTATTTCACATAATTTCACACACTTTTTCTCTTTTCCTTTCCAAATCCCTCCTCAAATTTCCCAACCAAACACAGCATTAAAGTCTTCAAACTACTAGAAAGCTCTTGCTAATGAGTCATGACCTTAATTTTGTCTATTTTGTTTTACTCACTATTGCAAGTCTTTGTTAAACTTTGTTTAACTTGACCAAGTAATGGAACTTGAGATTTTTTTATAAATTATATAAAAATGTCATTGTAATGTCAATTCAAACAAATTTTTCTATATAAAAAATCTATTCATCATTTAATTTTTTTCGTGTAATACGTAAGGAAAAATTGTGAATCAATAGTGCAATGACAAGTGTTGCATAAGTATTGTATCCTTTTATGCAATTAATTATTAATTCCTCTGAAAAATACAATTGATCCATTCTACATGACGAATTAGGTGCAAAATTCCCAATATTTTTTATTATTATTTTTGTCACGTCCCAAATTTCGTGACAACGTCGCACACTCATTTAAGTGAGCGTGCAAGGCTAAGAGTCTAACACATAACCAATAATGTAAAATACTCAAATTAAATCCTTAATTATCATAATGCTAAAATCCATAAAAATAGATAATTCTTATCATATGAAATTGTCCACTAAGTCCACTAATAATCCATTAACAAAATAATAAACCAAGTACTAAAATCATAGTTCTACTCTCGGTACTCCCATAAGTAAAAACTCCGCACAACTCTACTCCTCAGAATCTGAAAATAAATAAATAAAATAAAGGTAAACTAGACAGCCTAGTAAATAACCAACCATCACTGCTAGCTGGATCAAGTATAAAAATAAATAAATAAATAAATCGATAACCAATAAGTATAATTTTTGCTACAATTCAATAAATGAACAATTATTTGTAAGATGGTTTCATAGCTAAAAATAAACAATGTACAATACATTTTAAATGAAAAGCCAACAAGATAATTCAAAGTAATTTGTTGTTCAAATCGATGGTTCGATATTGAGACGGTTCAATTATTCGATTCACAAAACCCAAGTCTTGGTGACTACGGTCACTTAGCCCGTGACAAGGTCCAAAACCACACATAGGCCGGTGGTAAAACTTCAAAAGAAACTAGTTTCTGTGCCAATAAATAACCCTCATTAGTTAGGGTCCAAATCATAGTCAAACTAGAGTGATGTTCAAAATTCAAACAATAAACAACTTTTGAATAAAATATTCGATATTTTTAGAATAAACATTTAGTACAATTTTCAGAATAGTTCCACAAAATATTCAAATAATTTTCATAATAATATTTGATACTGTTTTATACTTGACCTATATTTTAGTTTAAGAGAACAAGAAGGCTATAAATAAATACTTATAATTTTAAACGATTCAATAGGAATAAAAATGTACCAACAGTGATAGAAGGTTACTTACCTCAAACAGTTAAAATAATATTTCCCAAACTAATCTCAAATTACCAAGATCCACCTCAATCTCACAAACCTAATAAAATATTACATCACATAAACAATTATTATTTGCACCCATCCTTCTCTTCTTGTAGCAACAATAGAATAAATTAATTCAATTGTCTATTAGGAACCCCCACAATTCAGCATCAAAACAAAGCCATCACGGCTTCGGAAATTCTCAACCTATATTATCCTATTGTTGTTCATATACATGTATAAATTTGTAATTGCTTGTAGCCAATCTTGTATCCCACAAATACACCACCATTAAACTTAACCCATCACATGTTAATCTCAAAATATGAACCACCCAAACGGAATGCAAAATACACTCTAAAATTGAGCAAAATCGAGACCCCCAACATAGACTACATCAATATATTTATTTAATCATATATGCCCACAAAATCATCTATTGATATATTAACACTAAAATCATAGATAAGAATATAATAAAATAAATCTTACCTAAGTGATGAATAAAGTAAAACCACCACTTTATGAAGCCTCCCTCTTCACTTTGGTTTTGTTTTGTTTTGTTTTTTTTTTTTTTAAACTGTTCCAAACCCTTGTTCCCTTCACCTTTAACTTTTCCAATCCCTTGCTGCCTTCACCTTTCGCAACATCACGCGGCTCCGTTTTCTTTCTCATTTTTTTTTTCCTTTTGTTTTTCTTCTTTTATATAAAGGGTTATTAACCTAATTTCTTAAAATTACTAAATTATCCATACAAATTAATTTAACTACTACTTTATCCAAAAATAATTCTACATATAACTTAGGTTTTACAATTTTTCTTCATACAAAATGGGAATCCATTAAATAGGTTGAAGAGCTACAAAAATTAAAAGGTAAAACAGACTCATCCTATAAACAAGTTTCACTCTTATCAACGAGTTTGATGGGAATGTATTAAGAAGTGTATAGTCAAAATAAAAGAAACAATTTTTAAATTAAAATATAATAAAAATTTATTTAGTTTAATGCAAATGCTCTTATAATAATAAGGTCCGACCATGGTGATATGTTTATTTTAGGGGATTGGATCATGTTTATTTATTTATTTTTAATATAACGTTTGATTAATTGGATTGGATCAGAGATGATGGGATTACGGTAAGTATATGTGGATACCTAATGGCTCATTGAGAGGGTAATTTATAAACAAATTGGGCCGAGCTAAGGAAGAGGCTTCTTTGGAAGTTGGGCCGCACATCGGACCGAGATAGGAGCTGCTGTAGCTCGGTCTAAAAACTAATGAACTTAGGCCAGGTGAAGTTCGAACCGAGCTATGGGCCGAAGTGTTTGGGCTTCACAAGTTGGACCTCGCCCTTATTAGCTCGGTCAGAGATTGCTACAGTTAGCTTGGTCTAAACAGACAAAATCGAGGTAACATCAATGACGAGGGCCGAGCTATGTGTAGCTCGGCAGGGTGGCATTCATTAGATCGGCTTCCAATTAAACGGTCCAAGTGGCAGGGGACCGAGATAAGGCAGTTCAGTCATAAATGTATAAATCGAGGAAAAGGGTTCAGCCATCTCACTTGGCTTGCAGTGATGAGACTCCTAGTAGGACTCTGGAGAGTTAGAGTCCTACTGGAATTGTGCAAACCATCTCACTTGGTTGGCAGTGAGTAGGAGTGGAGGATTTTGCTAAGGAGAGTAGAGTCCTACTGGGATTATGCAAATCATCTCACTTGGTTGGTAGTGAGTAGGGTGTGTGATTCCTAGTAGGACTCTCATAAGGAAAATTGGAATCCTACTAGGATTGTGCCAAAGTAAAGTCTATAAAAGCTCATTACCAGACCTATGTACAGGTATCTCAATTCATACTCTAGAATACACAGAGCTTATTATTTATTGTCTAGTTGCTGACTTAGGCATCGGAAGGATTTCCGGCACACACCCGCCGGTTAGTTCACGTTTGTGTTTTCTAGTATTAACTGAAAATATTATCAGTTTTGAGAAATTTCTCAAATTTTTTCATGATTAAAATTGAGAATATTATAAACTGAGGATATTCTTAATTTTAAAACTGAGAATGATTTCAATTTATAATTATCAAAAGTAAGAAATTTCTGAATTTTTTTTTCTAGTATTAACTAAGAATATTATCAGTCTTGAGAAGTTTTTCAATTTTTTTATGATTAAAATTGAGAATATTATCAATCTACTCTCTCTCTCTCTTACATTTACCTTCTTCTCCTCGTTCTACACGTTTTTTTTTTTTTTTTTTTTTTTTTTTTTTGGGGGGGGGGAGGGGCTAAAGTAGCCAATAAAAGACTGAAATAGTTAATAAATTGATGGAGAAAATATCATTTTCCCCTCAAACCATATCTCAATAATCAATTTAATCCCTGTACTTCTTATAATTTCAATTTTACACCTAAACTATCAATTTTGGATCAATTTAATCTCTGTCGTCATATCCTCAGAATATTAGTTAGACCCCCAAAGAATATGAAGTTTGGGGGGTATAATTGATATTTTTGGAATAGTTTGGGGGGACAAAATAAAATTTCTAACGAAATTTCGGTGTCACGTCAGCATCTTTCGTTTGATTGTAATGGAAGCTAATGACAAGGGTAAAATTGATCCAAAATCAAATAGTTTAGGTATAAAATTGAAATTATAAAAGTACATATAGGTTAAATTGATTATCAAGGTATAATTGATATTTTTGAAATTATAATTTTATATAACTGCTTTTTTTTCATTGGTTGTAGCATCATTCATGGAATAAATTTAATCTATTTTTTAAAATTATATTCTTTTGAAATAAATTAAAAAATCCAGCTTATTAACTTATTTGGGTCGTATCATTCTTTAGTTTTTTGCATATCTTATAATAATAAGCAAAAATAGTAACTTATAATTAAAAGTTGAATGGAATATTTTTCTGATGCTAGGCTGCAGCAGGGGGAAGGAACTTGGTTTTAGTTGAATGTCATTCAATTCAAATTTCTCATATGTATCACCTTCTTCTACTTGTTACTCTTGTAGTATTAGAAAACTCTAGCCAATGAGTCATGACCTTAATTATGTCTTTTTTTATACTATGCATCTCACTATTGCAAGTCTTTGTTAAACCTTGTTTAACTTGACCAAGTAATGGAACGAGAGATTTTGCATAAATTCTTAATATGAAAATATTACTGTCATGTCATTTTAAATATATATATTTTTATATTAAAAATTTGTTTGTCAATTAATTTTCCGTGGAGTGCATAAGAGGAAATTATGAATCAATAGTGCAAAATGGCCAGTGTTGCATAAGTATTCTACATCCGTTTATGCACTCATTATTAATTCCTCTGAAAAATAGCATTGGCCCACTCTACATGACAAATTAGGTGCAAGCTTCTCCATATATATAGTAGGATAATCCATGCCTGAAAATATTGTCAATAATTTTTTTGATACCCCTACACTTTACATTAAATTTCACTTTGATCCATACACATAAAATCATGACAGTTAACTCTTGTACTCCTAGTCAAATCCCGCTTTGGTCTTCGTATATGAAATCATGACACTTAACCTTTTACACTTTTACTCAAATCCCACTTTGGTTCCTCTACAAGTACTAATATCCCTCTTCTGTTACTTTATTTTTAAATCTTTAACAAAATTCAGTTATCATGTGACAAAAATGTGACTATGAAACGAGGATAAGAGAGGAAAATCATTCATATTTTCCATCAATACACTTTGTCCTACGTGATAAATACATAAGAGTTATATTATATATATATGTTTGTATGGTAAAAATTAGAACAAAAAGGTAAGAAAGTAGAGTTTTTGAAATTAAAAAAAAAAAAATGTGACAAAGAAATCAAAAAGAAAAAGAAAAAATGATGAAAATTAGAATATGTTGATTTAAATATTTAATTATGTTGACACGCCTAACATAATATATTGTTGATTTAAATATGTAATTTGTAGGATGTATTTAAACATAATTGATCTAAACAAGAAGGTGAGAGATTATAACCATTTTCTTTTTTTACTTCTTATCTCTCAATCCAAATGGAGAGTAAGCGTTGAACTTATTTTGATAAGTAAAGTAATTGGGTTGTTCTACTAATATTTTTTAGTTTGGTGTTGCGGTCATCTCTTTAATTGAGGTCTAACAAAAAATAGATAATGTTAAATTTAAATCCTATATGGACCCTATTTTTTAATCCTAATCTGGCGGGTCAAAGCGGCAGTTTCCCAGAGCCGGCCATGAAAGATACTTGGCATAAAAGCAATCCACCAAAACACAATCATACATTTTCTTTGCTCAATGGGGCTTCGAAGCTTAAGCTTGAGCATGTCATGGTTAGTTCACAATTTGCATATTCATCTAATACTCTTATGTTGTTTGAGCATTCTAAACTCTGGCTGTACTACTACCATATCCAGCTCCTGGCTAATGGGGAATGAGACAGACCGACTTTCACTGTTGGCAATCAAGGCCAAAATAGTTGATGATCCACTCCATGTTTTGAGCTCCTGGAATGATTCCATCCACTTCTGCCAATGGCAGGGTGTTATGTGCGGCCGCAAGCATCAGAGGGTCATTGCCTTGGACTTACAGTCTTCAGAACTGGTCGGATCAATATCACCACACCTCGGGAATTTAAGCTTTCTGAGGGAAGTACTGCTTCAGAACAATAGCTTTGGCAATGAAATTCCCCCGGAAATTGGCCGTTTGCGAAGGCTGCAGATTTTGCAACTGAAGAAAAACTCAATTGGTGGCCAAATTCCTGTAAATATATCTCATTGTGCTAACCTAATTTTCTTGGATTTTTCTTTCAATGGACTGGTGGAAGAAGTTCCTGTGGAACTTGGATCCTTGTCAAAGCTCAAGACAGTAATTATAAGCGACAACAATCTTACCGGGAGTATATCTCCTTTCGCGAATTTGTCATCTCTTTTCAAATTGTCTTTAGCCAACAACTACTTTGACGGAAGCATTCCTGATGGTTTTGGTCGATTAAAGAATCTTCAGGAGCTCGAACTCGGCATAAACAGGTTGTCCGGCACCATCCCTCCTTCGCTCTTCAACCACTCTTCTCTCACATGGTTTGGTGTCACTATTAACCAAATCCAGGGAAGTCTTCCATGGGACTTGGGCATCACTCTACCCAATCTTGAATTCTTCAACATTGGTCATAACCATTTTACAGGATCAATTCCGGTTTCAATATCAAATGCATCTAAACTCCATCAACTATTTCTGCTTCAAAACAAACTTACTGGAAAGGTTCCTAATTTAGCGAGGCTGCAAAACCTCCAGTGGCTATGCATTTGGGACAATCAGCTTGGATCTGGGGAAGCTGATGACTTGAGCTTTATGTTCTCTTTGATCAATGCTACCAATTTACAGCGTTTGGAAGTGAGTATGAACAATTTTGGTTGCAAGTTTCCAGAATACATCGGTAATCTCTCGAGAAACCTTGAATATTTGTATGTAGACCACAATCAGATACTCGGAAGCATTCCACCCGGGATTGTAAATCTTGTTGGCTTGCAGAGTTTGCATATGCAGGTTAATCAACTCACTGGTACTATTCCAAGTGGGATTGGAAAGCTTCAAAATCTACACCTATTGAATCTCTTCGAAAATTCATTGTCTGGTAACATTCCATCTTCCCTAGGAAATCTGAGTTTGTTAATTGGACTAGTGTTAGAAAGTAATAATTTTCAGGGAAACATTCCTCCGAGCCTAGGGAATTGTAGAACCTTGCAATTTTTGTTTCTTTCTCAAAACAACCTTAATGGTACCATACCAAAACAAGTTGTTTCTATCTCATCCTTATCCATGTATCTAGACCTATCCCAAAACCAATTGAGTGGTTCTCTTCCCATGGAAGTTGCAAAGTTGATAAACCTTGGTTACTTGGATGTCTCTAAGAATCTGTTATCAGGTGAAATTCCGAGCACTCTGGGTAGCTGCACAAGCCTGGAAATGCTACGTTTGGGGAACAACTTTTTCAACGGAACCATTCCTTCTTCTTTGAGTTTCTTGAGAGGCCTTAGTGAGTTGGATCTCGCGAATAATAGCTTGTCTGGTGAAATTCCAGTGTACTTGGAGAGCTTTATTTTGTTGCAAAATTTGAATCTGTCTTTTAATAATTTTGAAGGTGTAGTACCAACACAAGGTGTATTTAGTAATGCAAGTAAAATATCAGTAGTGGGAAACAGTAAGCTCTGTGGGGGGGTAGCTGAATTGAAGCTACCTAAATGCAACTTGAAAGTGGATGAAAATATGAGATCAAAGAGTGCCTTAACTTTAAAACTCTCTATACCCTTTGGGCTTGTAGGACTAGCTCTCGTGGGGTGTGTTCTCTATCTTTGCCGGTTCAGAAACAGAAGAAAAGATACTCCTTCAGATTCATCAAAAAATTCACTCTTGAGGGTATCTTACCAAACTCTTGTTAAAGCCACTAATGGCTTTTCATCTTTCAATTTAATCGGTGTTGGTAGTTTTGGGTCTGTGTACAAAGGAGTTATTGATGGAAGAATTGTCGCTGTGAAGGTACTCAACCTTTTGCAACATGGAGCTTCGAAGAGTTTTGTATCCGAATGTGAGGCCTTGAGAAACATCAAACATCGAAATCTTGTCAAAGTGCTAACAACATGTTCGACAGTAGATTATCAGGGTCATGACTTCAAGGCCTTGATTTATGAGTTCATGGTCAATGGGAGCCTTGAGGAGTGGTTACATCCAAATCCCAATGAAGATTTATCAAATGAAGAGTTTAGGAAGTTAAATCTTTTTCAAAGACTAAATATTGTCATTGATATTGTTTGTGCACTAAATTATCTTCACAACGAGGGTCAAACACCAATAGTCCACTGCGATCTTAAGCCAAGCAACATTCTTCTGGACGAAGATATGACTGGGCATGTAAGTGATTTTGGATTAGCAAAATTCCTTGCAGACCATGCCACCCATGACTTGTCTACAAGTGAAACAAGATCTATTGGCATAAGGGGAACAATAGGTTATATTGCTCCAGGTGAATATGCTTTCATTTATTCTTAATTGTTTCGTGCACCAAAAAGTATAAAGAAAATTGCATGTGTGATTTGGGCAACAAATTATTTTTTCTATGCACAATTTTTTTACTTTTTCTGTTTATGAAGCATATATGTCTTTTATATCCAATATTTTGTTTTGCCCTTTACAAATGCATTTTGCTTGCAGAATATGGTATGGGAAGTGAGGTCTCAACATATGCTGATATATACAGTTTTGGTATCCTCATGTTAGAAATGTTTACTGGGAAGAGACCCACCGATGAAATATTTAAAGATGGTTTAAGCCTCCATAGCTTTGTGAAAGAGGCATTGCCTGGCAGTGTATCAGAGATTTCAGACCCAATACTTTTTCAGACCAAAGGAGAAGAAGAAGAAAACTCCACAATGAGGGAAAAGATTGTGGAGTGCTTGAGTTTGATACTTGAAATTGGAGTCAATTGTTCTTCAGATTTGCCTAGAGAAAGAATGGAGATTAATGATGTTGCAGCTAAATTGCATTTCATCAAAGACACTCTTTTAGGATCTGAAATACATTGAAAGTGATGAATTTATGTGGTAATCAATTGGAATGTAATACTTTTGTCTTAACAATCTTTCCGGAAGAGATTACATGTTTAATAACAGCCTTACTTTCACATTTGTTCAGCCAACTGTACATTTTTTTTTTTTTTTTTTTTTTTTTTTTTTTTTTTGAGCTTTGCCAACTGTACATTTGGTAAGTAAAAAGTATGTTACCTATTCAGAAAGGAGTATTAGAATTTGAAATGTGTAGAGATGATTTATTTTGAGTGTGATTCATATTACACCAAATTTAAATTTACATCATGAATTCAATATTTTTTTCTTAGTACATAACATAAATCATGCACATTTTACTTTATTTTTGAGTTGGGTTAATTACATTTTCCCTAGTGTGTGTCTTGTATCATTTTGGTCATTGATATTTTAAATGTGTCAATTTGATTTCCAATCTACTAATTTTGTAGTAAATGGTTTCTACCTCCGTTTCCATTTAAAATTGATAATGGAAGTAAGGGCATTTTCATCAAATTACATTTAAATATCAACAAAACGAGAAAAAAAAAAAAAAAAAACAACTCAAAATGTGTGATTAGTTTCATGTTACTTCCCGATGTTTTCAATTGTGTCAATTTGATCCCTAACTTATTTAGTGTCATAGGTGATCTAATGAGAATGCCCTCACTTCCGTTATCAATTATAGGCAACAACGAACATAAAGACTATTTAGTGACAAAATTAATAAATTGAAAATTAAATTGAAACATTTAAAACATTAGAGATTATTTATGCAAAACATAAGAGACACACTAAGCTGTTGGAAGCTAATGAGCTCCGGTGCATTTTGAAATTTCATTTTGATTCATCTAATTTTACACATGATTTTTTTCCATTCAAATGTTAACAACACATGACAGATGTATCACATTACAATAAAATTTAAAGTGTAAAATTATTCAAATTAAAATTACGATGACTAAAGTAAATTTTGTTCAAAATAAAGGAAACGATGTAATTTACTTTTTTTTAAAAAAAAAAAAAAAAAAAAAACTACAATTCTATTTTGATTTATTCACTTACAATTATGGGAAAGAAGATAGAATTTCCCCAAAATCTTACACTGGTTGGTTTGTGTTTAGACTGAAACAATAATAAACCAATCCCTTTCCATTTTTCCCCATTTTATTACCTTCTTCCTTTTCTCCATCACGATTGCAGAGAGCCACCAACCAACAGCAGCTCATCTGCCGTTGTCGCTGCCACCACCATCCAATCATTGTCGACCATCATTCAGCCACCATTGTCCACCGTCCTGCTGCTGCCATGACCGTAACCCAGATCTGATTCAGCCATCATTGAACCACCACAATCGTCGAACGACCATATTGCCACCATTGCAATACCATCAGATCTCGTCAAACCAAAAATGGGTAAAATCAAGGTTGTTAAAATCAGGATCCTACATTGGATCGTTGGAGATGTTTATAGGATCGGATCATAGAATCGGATCGAGGATCGTAAGATCTTACCGAAAAAAATAAATTACATAATAATTTAATTTAAATAAATATTTGGTTTGAGATGATCTAAATAAGTGCACTTTTTGACTTTTTATGAAATATGGGTTGGGTTTCAAGTGATGTGGTAGAGATGTGATGTGACTTAAATAAGATAATGTGACTTAAATAGGATAGTGACTTTTTGGCTTTTTGACTTTTTTAAGTTATGACAAACAAGGCCAAAATAAGCCTATATTCTATTAAAAAGAAGTGAAGATATTGGCCCTGTTTGGTAGGACTTATTTCCAGCTTATTTCAGTTTTTAGCTTAATTTAAGCTATTTTGATGTGTTTGGTTTAGTTTAATAATACAGCTTATAGCTTTTTGTAAGTCAAAAATCAACTTATTCTTTGAGTGGGGAGGAGAAGCTTAATTTATAAGTAAAAAATCAGCTTATGTTCACAGTTATAAGCTATAAGTTGTTAGGCTATAAGTTATAATCACTTTCCCACAGCTCTACCAAATGGGACCATTGTAAAAAATATAATACCCCATGTAAAATGTACATATAATATTATACAATAGAAAACTCGATAGTAAAAGTTTTATATTTCATCAAAAAAGAAGGTGAAGAAGAAGAAGAATTCTATAACAAAATACTTTACAATTTATAATAATGCATAAAAAGTGAAGAAAAAATATTTAACAAAGTTAGATATGAAAATAGATTAAGAACTCAAAAGAGTAGCTTAACCGAATGATAAGGTTTGTCGTTAGCATTCCTAGTGGAGCAGATTCAAATCACAAAAATAATCTCTCCAAAAATTGAGATAAAGTTGCAATCATCTTACCATCCTTAAACTCCGCTAAAGCTAAGTTTGTTTTTCCGACTATTTAATTTTCTTAAATTACCGCAATATTTGAATGTTTGTTTCCTAATTTGTTTTTCTTAGTCTATTTGATTCAATACTATTTAATTTTTATTATTTATTTTGACCAAATAAATTGGTATTTAGACAACAAACATAAAATTTACAATAGAATATGTCATACAATACAAAACAAGACTTGTAAATTGGATTGGATTCGGATTGGGATTCCACGATCCTATAAAATCCCACTACCAGGATTGAAAGATCCTACCAATAAGGAGTTTTTTACATGATCCGGATCGATTGTACTCATGGATCTTAAGATCGTAGGATCGTAAGATTTGGATCGAGATTCTGATAACCATGGATAAAATTACATGATTGGTTCCCTTTAATGTGAGCAAAATTTTACTTCGGTCCTTGCCATTACATTTTCTTAATATTTTAAATGAAAAAAAAAATTCTATGCAAAAGCTAAAAAAGCTTAATATTATTAAAAATATATAGTATATTTATAGGGTTCATTGAGGTTGTTATAGTTTTGCACGTAACAAATTGAATAAAGATTAAGGCCTCGTTTGGAAAGTGGCTGTTTTAGCCTAAAAGTTAAAAAGTTACTAAAAAAATTAAAAAGTCAATAACTTATACTAAAAAGTCAAAGATTCCCTTTTCTCTCTATTTTTTGCACATCTTTTTGTAAAAAGCCAAAAAGTCATCACAAACATACTTACCTCATATTTTAGTCAAAAAGCCAAAAAGTTACTAAAATAGCCTGTTTCCAAACGAGGCCTAAGAGTTCTAATTTTAGAACTCTTTAGTGATGTGGCAATGAGTAGGGCTCACATGTGATATGATATGATGTGTGTGTGTTAAGTTTTTGGTTTTCTTTTGTTTTTTTCTCTTGTTATACAACTAAAACTCTCTTTAGAGTTCCAAATTAAAGTTCTCTATCATTATTGTAAAAAATTCTAACGAGATAATACTGTGACAAAATTAAAAATTAAAAATATAAATTATTCAAATTAAGATTATGAAAATTAAAGTGATACTTGGATTAAATTTTAGATATTAATAGTTTAATTTACGCACCAAAAATCTTCCCCATTTTCTTGTGGCTGCAATTCTTCTTGTTTTTTTGTTTTGTTTTGTTTATTTATTATCAAGTTTCCATTATTTAGTTGCATGGTATTCTTTACCCTTTTATGGTTACATGAACTCATATCACACAAGCACATTACATTACCATTCTCATATGGACTAAATGGGAAATAATGTGGGAAGATAAAAGTACAATCATAATCCTCTTCCTTCTTGAATGAGTGTTGTTCCACCATTTCTCACAGCTTTGACAAGCATCAAGCTTCGTTGTCCTAATTTAATAAAGCAAAAAGATGTCAAGGGAATAAATATAAACTCATTCCCGTAATTCATGCAGTTCAAGCAGACAAAAGCATTATTGATTATTTGAATCACCATTAATAGTATGTTAGATTACCCACAGAGGCATGGTGGCCAATATTTTTAGAATAATGTCATACAATAAAAAAAAATTGTACAAAAAAAATTAATACAGAATGGCTTGACAGGTGTTGATATTATTACTTTAAAGCAAAAAATCTATTAAAATGGATTAAATGTTTAAAAAATGTTACTGCCATATCTTTCTAGTTAATAGTCATATATTACATTCTATACAAAAACCTATAAGAATATAATTTTCCATATTAAGAAAATTGGATTGTTTTCAATTGATATTTTTTGATTGGAAAAGAATAAGCTCATTTGAAATCTCACGCTAGAAAACATGCCATGCTTGCTCTCCTTTATCTTCCAATTATCTACGCAATGTCCTGTTAACTAGGGGTGGGTATGGTCCGGATTGGTTCGGATTGGGGTAAAACTAGGACCAATCTGTTATCTACGGTTCTGAAAAATTGGAACCAATCCAATCCGTTTAAATCGTGAAACCAATCTGAACCAATCCATTTAAACACGGATTGGATCGGTTTAGGACCACGGATTCACATAATTAAATAAGATAAAAAAAATATAAAACATTTTAATTTCATAAAAACATAAACATAGATATAAGTTCCAGAATAACAACATGTCTTTCCATAATAGTGACATACTGTTCTAGAATTTAAACAATTATAAGAAAACTATTTCCACTATAAATATTTAGACCATTACAAAATAAAACTAAAAACTAATAAACAAAAGCAATAAAAGAATATATTATGTGGGTTTAGGTTTTATATGTAATAAGAGAAGATACCATGCGGGAGGGTGTATAATATAAATATAGGCTATTTGTATAAGGTCCGGATTGGTTCAAATCCGAAACCGTGGGGTTCAATCCGGAACCGATCCGTGGACTACGGATTTTTAATTTTTCAATTCGAAACCAAATCACGGATTCAAAAAACAATCCAAACTTACTGGATTGGACTGGACCGGATCGAATTTCACGAATTCCTTACTCAACCCTACTGTTAACGAGGACAATCCATGGAGGCTCAAAACAAATGTTAAGAGAATCACTACACTACTTATAAACAATTATAAATGCCTAGCAACCATTGTTTGAAGGTTAATTTTGTCCATAAAAAACTAATGAAACTTGAAAGGAAAAAAAAAAGAAGGCTGCTAATAGCATCTATCTAATTTCTTTGGACCCCCCTTCTTTGAACCCCAACCCACACTGTTACAAAATCATAAATAGATCACAGATTTGAAGTGTGATGGATGTTTTTTAATCACGGATTTTTTTATTTAGTCGAAGTGTGATGTTTGAGAGTGTGATTGTTAAGGTTTATTTTCAATCACTTTTTGACCTTCATTAAAAGATAATTCCATAACGGGTTTTTGCTGTGATAATAAATATTTTGATCACAGATTTTAAGTGTGATTAATAACTAATAAAACTTGAGATTGAACTTAAATAATCCGTGATTAATAATAAGATAAGATTACGGTAATATGTATTTCTCATCACAATTAGTATGTGTAATAAAAAATAAGTCCAATATGTGACTATCAATCACAGTATATAAACCGTGATTAAAATTTGAACATAACTAATATCTAGAATATAATCAATATTATTTGCACAAAAAATTCCTTTGAATCACAACATTGACCACATATCAATAGCTAATAATTTCATAAATGAAAGTCAAATGTTGAAAAAATATATACAATGAAAGTTAAAGAATAAAAGGGTTTTTTACTGTAATTACACAATAAAAATGTAATTAAAAAAATGGAAAAACTTAAAGACAACTCAAAGTTCTTGAATGTTCCGTCTTCTTTGATCATATTTCACATCTCTCCAAGCAATTTTTGACCTAAATAAAGGTAACACAAATTAGTTTAGAAGCCGCTAGAAGCATAGGAATAAACTTACACATTTTTTCGTTATTTAAAAACAAAAATAAAAAAATTAATGGATATCACACTTACAACTATCAAGCCAAGGCTCGAGAGGTCCAGCCTATATTTTTTCATTTCAACCACAACAAGAAAGAGAATGCAGTTGATAAAATCAATGGTTCAATTGTCCAAACACCTAAAAATCCAAACATAGCTTCTATTAACTATGTTCTGATTTAATATCATTTACCCTAGTGTACTCAGTCCATGATCTGGTGACTAATTTGCACAGATGAGGTGTCTTGTTTTATGAGTTAGAGCAGTCCACAAAGCACCAAAGTAATGACCCATAAGTGTGTGTTTAATGGAGTTCAACCCCAGTTTGATGTGCTGTGTGAGTTGATGAAAGCAAAGGTTGCTTTGTGGACTAAATATCATTTTTCTTAGTGTGTGTACAATGGTGGTTAGGTACAAGCAGCCAACAAAGAAAAAACAAAACAAGTCCAACTCCATCTAAAGCCGAAGGACTCTAACTACTGCTAAATGGCACAATGTAAATATATTGGTCATATAATTACCATAATATGATATTAAATTCTGGAGGATTAAAAATAAAAAGGATTCCCAAAATGGAATCAATTCCAATTACTCTAGGTCCTAAATGTCCGCAAAGTCCATATCAAACACAGTAAAATGGCATGTGCATATATTTACTAACAAGATAGATAAGAGTACTACCAGCTTTAGATGATGAACATGTGACTATACTTTCAGTTCAGTAAGGAATTCCTTTGAAGCTTGCATATCCATCTTCTTGATTGCAGCTTTCTGCACCCAAGGGAGCAATTGAGAAAGATAATATAGATACTTAACATCAGAAATCAACATACCACTCTCAGGTATCAATCAATAATGGTCCATGACAAATTTAAAAACACACATATAGTCTTTAGTCAAATAAAAATGACAAAGGAAAGAACAATTGCACCTATGCAGCTGAAATTTGTCATTACTGGAAAAAAAAAAAAAAAATATATATATATATAGATAGATGCAATTTTTACTTTCTGTACTTTAAGAGGATTGTATCCAAATAGACAAATTGAAAGAGAGAGAATAAAGGCTAATTTGACGGGAAGCAAGTATGAATTTAAAATCTTACTCAACAAAAACTCCAACTATAATTAACTTGTAAATTTACCTTTTATAGCTATAACTCATTCATCAACCTCAAAGTGCTCGTAAATTAAAAATCACAAAATGGCAAATAGTTCTAATCATAGGAACCTTAACCCAAAAAAAAAAAAAACAAAAAAAAACAAAAACAAAATAAAGAAAAAGAAAAGAGAAAAGCAAAATGAAATGGCCTTTACATGTAGAGATGTAAGATGAAGGATGATGTTATCAGCCAAAATTACTTTGATGAGCCCAAACACTAACAAGAATTTGTTCATTGTGAATTGAACTACTCCATTTAAATTACATTATAAACCTTCCCCAAACTATGAACTTTTAAATCAATGAATTCTAAACCCACTTCTTGTAATGATATTTCATAACAAACAAATGCAAAAAAAAAAAAAAAAAAATAATAATAATAAATAAATAAATGAAACAGCAAAATGATTTTGATCAGCTCAATACAAAAAAACACACAATAAGAAATCAAATGTGTTCTTCGTGAATTAAACTACTCCATCTAAATTAAGTTATAAACCTTGCTCAAACCATGAACTTTAAAATCAATGAATTGTAAACCTACTTGTAATAATATTTGGAGGATTCAACCTAACGAAACCAAAAAAAAAAAACAACAGCAAAATAACTTTGATCAATTCAATACAAAAATCCCACAATAAGAAATCAAATGTATTTCCTACACAAACACTTCCAAGAATTTGTTCCTTCTTGTTGGAAATCAGGGCGGGTTTAGAACCCATACCCGATTGGGTCGCCCATGGTGGCATGACCAAAGACCCATAAGGAAAGATCCAGTCAAAGTGGACTTAGATTAACTTATCTTAGGGATAAGTGTGATTAACCCACTATCTCATCTATTGAGGAGATAAGAGTTGTGGACGGTTATAACACTCCCATATAATATACATATTATATGGTGAAAGTTAATTTTAACCATATCAGATCAATCTCTTGTAGTCTTCTCTATTTTTTTCTCTCCATAGAAACACAGAATAGCCTTTGTACTGTAAAAAGTGTGGATAGTTCTCTAGTAGTTTTACTCTACTACTGAGAATTATTTCGAAGAAGACATCAATGAAGGCACGTGATTCACCCACATGATCTATAGATCCGGTTTGAGCGTAAAAGGTATGCCCGAATCCGTTTATTTTCGCTGTGTATTATTTTTTATTTTTCCTGCACTTGAGAATTAAACTACTCCATCTAAATTAAACTATAAACCTTGCTCAAACTATGAACTCAATAAATTGTAAACCCACTTTTTGTAATAATATTTGGAGGATTCAATATCTATCAGCAGATTTCTTTTTGACACCCAAATAGATGTCATGTTGGTTGTTGCAAGTGTAATAGCAAACACAAGCAAAGCGATTTAACACTGCTTAGAGTAATACATGTAAGATAAAAAAAAAAAATATCAATTTTGAAACCAAAGAAAGAATTCAACAATTGAATCCACTGCCCTAAATTATCTTGTTGAGCCCAAAATATTTGATTCTTGCTAAAGGAAAAAATTCACATATCCATCTTTTTATTGGAAAAAAAATCCCAAACATGTAGAAGCCATAAGAAATTTAACATCTCATTGAATTTACATTAATTTTTTTATTTTATTTATTTTATGAACATGCAAAATCTGGTAGTTCTTGGTTAAATTGATTTTACACCTAATCCTACATTCCTAAACTGATATTAAGACTACAATGTTGCATTCGATTATTCAAACATGAGGTGCTTTGGGCATAATTAGAAGCATAACAATAGAAACTTCACACAGCTTATGAAGCATGCTTTCTAGTCCTACCTTAAGATGTATACATCAATCATACTAATATTTTAATTGCTAAAAGATTCCAAAAAAAAAAAAAAATTTAAAAATGCTTCAAGAACCATACTTTCTCATGAATTTTCTTCAAGAACCAACGTGGACCTAAAAAAATTGTGATGTTAGCACTTTGAATAATAATAATAATATATTTGTTTAAAAAAAGAGTAGCCCTATAACAAAATTAACGAACATGTGCTTCTATATTGATGATGCAATTCGTCCTTGTGAATGGGCTAGACCGATCCAAGCTCCTCAAGCCCACTGGATAACCTGCAAGTAAGTTCAACGGGGAACGGGGTAGTCCCCCGGCGAACCCTCCGGTGTGTGAATTAGCAAAGGTGATAGACCAAAAAGAATGTAGAGAGAGAGAGAGAGATAGAAAACTTAACCTTCTTCTTGTCTTCAAGTTTGGCTTATATCCTCTGGTAATCATTTCGCTGTCTTAGCCGTTCTGACCTCCCCGCCGAAAGTTTACGTCGTGGTTCGTCTTGTTCAGGGTGAGGGGATGCCATTCCGGCTGAGAGGTGTTGTCGCAATAAATGCTGTGATGGCTGCATTATTGGTGATGTGCTGTGGCAATAACTTTGCAGATCTTTGTCTTCTGATGTGGCCTGTCCTGCATCTGCCGTGTGTCCAAGTGTCATCGGCCTTCCCTGCCCAGCTGGCATCCAGTGATGCTGGGCTTTACTGACAAGGTTATGCAATGGGGTTTGAATGGTGGGCCTGGGTTTGCTCATGGTGAGCTGTGGCCCTTGTGGGCCTACCCATGTCAGTAGTCCCCCATTCCCGAGTGCAGCTTTAGTCCAACGAAGGGAATAATAATAATAAGGAAGATGAATCCGACCGGCGGGTCACCGAGCGGGAGGGGCCGAGCGGAGGAGGTCGACCGCGAGGACGGCCGAGTGGGCGAGGCCGACTGCGAGGGTGGCCGAGCGGGCAAGGCCGAGCGCAAGGGTGACCGAGCGAACGAGGCCGAGCGTGAGGGCGGCCGAGCGGACGAAGCCGACCGCGAGGGTGACCGAGCAGGAAAGGCCGACCGCGAGGGGGGACCGAGCGGACAAGGCTGAGGGTGAGGGTGACCGAGCGGACGAGGCTGATCGTGAGGGCGGCCGAGCGGACGAGGCCGAGCGTGAGGGCGGCCGAGTGGACGAGGCCGACCGCGAGGGTGACCGAGCGGGAGAGGCCGAGCGTGGAGGTGGCCGAGTGGGAGGGCACGGGGCTCAAGAGGCGGCGTGTCACGTGATGATTTGAAGTGGAAAAGACAAGGTAAGGCGGCGGTCGATGCATCAGGAGCATACACGTGGCAGGATTTCGGGGGGAGGGGAAAGGTCAAGCGTTGGATCAGGAGTGAAACGTCAGGGCATTATTATGGGCATTGATGATACAGTTTTGGCGGATGATTTGAAAAGTTTTCAAACTGGCAAACATTAATTTGAATCCTTGGAATACGGGCAAACCGTGGGCTTTTGGCATCATACGATTCACCTACTTCTTTACAAAAACTCAAAACATTCGAAGTGTCAATTCCTTCGTTGCTCACGATACTCCGTTGAGACATTTCTTCGATTTTTTAGCCCCTGCAGCAGAAGCTATTTGCAAACACAGCTTAGAAATGGCCCAGGAAGAGACTGCAATTGTCAGGGTAGATCCACTGGGGGAAGATGATGTAGGCCCACAAGGGCCACAGCCCACCATGAGCAAACCCAGGCCCACCATTCAAACCCCATTGCATAACCCTGTCAGTAAAGCCCAGCATCACTGGATGCCAGCTGGGCAGGGAAGGCCGATGACACTTGGACACACGGCAGATGCAGGACAGGCCACATCAGCAGACAAAGATCTGCAAAGTTATTGCCACAGATCCCTTCATGGATTTCTTGCATCACATAGGTTGCTTGGGCGGGATTGAGGCATCGCAGGTACGGGTGTGAAAGACCGCGTTTGTAAAGGACGCCGTCGACCAGGGTGTAGTTAGCCGACCGAGCTCTGACCTTGGCAGCCTGTTGGCGGTCATCTGGGAGGTCTCCAGTGGTCAAGAAGAGGAAGATGTCGGATGCCCAAGGGATGGGTTTCGTCTGGAGGAATTGCACCTCTGGTAGGTCGAGCGAGATGGCCGGATGGGCTAAGTATTCGAGGCGGACTCCATGGCTGAGGTCGGAATGGTCGGCAGAGGCAAGCTGGGCCATCTCATCTGCTTTGGAGTTTTCCGCCCGAGGTATGTGTCTGATCTGGAAAGTATTGAAGAGGCGAACGAGGGGGAGTGCCATGTCCCTGTAAGCCCGCATGGTGTCATCCTTGGCGTCGAATTCCCCTGTGATCTGTCCGACGATGAGTTGGGAGTCACTGAACACACGGATGTGGGTGACACCAATGTCTTTGGCCAGACGAAGTCCTGCTATTAAAGCTTCGTATTCGGCCTCATTGTTGCTGGCTGCGAACAAGAGGCGGAGAGCACATTTGAAGTAACCCCCTTCGGGGAATGTAAGGATGAGGCTAGCTCCACCTCCTTCCCTGCGAGACGAGCCGTCAACATTGAGTGTCCAACAATGAGGATCTTCAGGCTCTGGTGGAGTTGGTGTGGGTGGAGGGTTAGCGGTTGGGGCTGGATTGGTAAATTCCAAGATGAAGTCGACTCTGACTTGCCCCTTGATTCTGTCCGGGGCGAAAAGAGATGTCGAACTGGCTTAGTTCTACTGACCACTGCATTAGTCTTCCTGAGAGCTCTGGTTGTTGCATGATCTTCTTTAGGGGCTGGTCGGTGAGGACCACTATGGCATGAGCTTGGAAGTAGGGGCGGAGTCGTCTGGAGGCGGTGACCAAGGCCAGGGACAGCTTTTCTAATAGGGGGTAGTTCTGCTCCGCTCCCCTGAGAGCCCGACTGATGTAATAAACCGGCCGTTGGACTGAGCCGTCCTCTCTGATGAGGGCACTTGACTCTTTGGATCTCGCTAAGTAGAGGAAGAGGGGCTCACCCGTGATTGCCTGTGAGAGAATGGGAGGATTGGCCATGCACTGTTTTAACTGTTGGAAGGCTTCTTCGGATTCAGTTGTCCATTCAAAAGTCTGCCGAAGGACTTTGAAGAATGGTAGGCACTTATCCGTTGCGCGGGAGATGAAACGGTTGAGGGCTACCACTCTGCCGGTTAGTCTTTGAACCTCTTTAACGGTTTTGGGTGACTGCATCTCAATCAAGGCCTTGATCTTCTCAGGGTTGGCCTCGATGCATGTTGTGACCATAAAACCGAGAACTTGCGGATCCTACGCCAAAGGCACACTTCTCTGGGTTGAGCTTCATCTGATATTTGCGAAGGGTGGCAAAAGTCTCTCGTAGGTCGGTGAGGTGGTCGGCGGAGAGTTTGCTCTTAACTAGCATATCATCCACATACACTTCCATGTTCCGTCCAATCTGAGGGTAGAAGACTGCATTGACTAAACGTTGGTAGGTGGCCCCAGCATTCTTTAGTCCGAACGGCATGACACGGTAGTGGTAGGTGCCCCGGTCGGTGATGAAGGATGTGTGTTCCTGGTCAGATGAGTGCATCATGATTTGGTTGTACCCGGAGAAGGCGTCCATGAAGCTGAGCATTTGGTGACCAGCCATGGCATCGACTAGCAGGTCAATGCGGGGGAGGGGATAGCTATCTTTGGGGCAGGCTCGGTTCAAGTCGGAGTAGTCAACGCAGAGATGCCACTTGCCATTGTTCTTGCGGACCAGAACCACATTGGACAGCCACTTAGGATAGTCCACATTTCGGATGAATTGAGCCTCGAGGAGTTTGTCAACTTCTGCAGGTATGAGATTGTTGCGCTCAGGATGGAAAATACGCTGCCTTTGTCGGTGGGGTCGGAAATGAGGTTCGATACTAAGGTGGTGAGTTATGAAAGAGAGGTCGATGCCTGGCATGTCTGCATGAGTCCAGGCAAAGACGTCTCTGTGCTCGGTCTGAAGAACGGTAAGGTCGGCCTTGGCTTGGGGAGGTAATTGACTGCCAATTTTGGCAGTTTTGAGTGGGTTGGTAGGATCGATATTAACTTCAATGAGTTCTTCCACAGGTTCGCCTCTGATCAGCTCGTTCTCATCCCGGACATCAAGCCCTTCAATGACCATCGCCTCCTTCAGTCTGACTTCTTTAAGTGAGGCTACATAACATTCCCTAGCCACTGTTTCTCCTCGATTTCGACCCCGAGATCGGTAGGGAACTTGAGGGCAAGATGATAGGTGGATATGATGGCTTGGAAGGCATTGAGGGCGGTGCGACCGAGGATGATGTTGTAAGCAGAGGGGCAGTCGACAACAAGGAAAGTAAGCAACTTCGTGGTCTGCTGTGGGTACTCCCCAATGGTGATGGGGAGATCAATGGAGCCAAGAGAGGTCACCCGGTCGCCAGTGAAACCAACTAGAGGAGTTTGGAGTGGGGACAGGCTTTCTTCCCCGATCTTGAGTTGGCGGAAGCAGTTCAGGAAGATGATGTCCGACGAGCTGCCATTGTCGATAAGAACTCGTCTGACCTTGTAGTTGGAGAGAACAGTGGAGATGACAAGGGGATCGTCATGAGGATAACGGATGCCAGTACAGTCGGCGTCCGTGAAGGTGATGGGTTCTGCCCACTGCTTGGGTTGTTTGGGGGGTCGGTCTACTGTGGTGACTGCCTTGTCCGAGCCCTGTCGTATTTTTCTAAGTTCTGCCCTTTGAGCTGAGCGGGATGGTCCCCCACAGGCAAGACCACCTGAAATAACTCTAATTTCGCCAACGGGTGGAGGTGGATTACCTTGAGGCTGAGGTGGTTGGGGGGGTCGATCATGCCGCTGGCCTGGTGGAGCTGGTCGCCGCGGAGGGGTGTGTCTGCGATTGTCTCTGTGGGGCTCGGTCCTTTGCCTCTGCTAAGGGCAGGTGTCTGTGAATCGGCTTAGACGCCCCTGGCGAATGAGGGTCTCCACTTGATCCTTGAGGCTGATGCAATCATCGGTGTTATGACCATGGTCCTGGTGGAAACGGCAATATTTGGACTGGTCTTTCGGACTGGAAGGGTTCCGTGGAGGGAGAGGCCACTTGAGGGGTAGTCCATTGGATCACAGTTAAGGACATGTTCCATGGGAGAGTTGAGGGGTGTATATCGCTCGAACCGACCGGGGGGTCTCACTGGTGCTGACCGGTCGGTGCGAGGAGGTCGGTTGGTGTAGCGGGGTGTTTGGCTATGATACTGGGTGTTGCTGGGTTCTTGGTCTTTTCTCTTGTCTCGGGAGGTCGGGTCTTTAGCTGGCGGGTCTTGTCGAGCGGCTAGTGAATCCTCGACATTCATGTATTTTTGGGCTTTGGAGAGTAGGGCTGCCATGGAGGTCGGGGGGTTCTTGGAGAGGGAGAAGAGGAAGTCAGAGGACCGCAGACCGGCCATGAAGGCTGTGAGGATGACCTTGTCGTCGTTTTCGGCAACTTGCAAGGCTTCGGTGTTGAAGCGAGTGACGAAGCTGCGCAGTGATTCCCCCTCGGTCTGACGGATGTTGAGTAGCTGGGTGGCCGGGCGTCGTTGACGTTGGGCGCCGATGAAATGGCTCAAGAAAGAGTCACTGAGATGCTGGAAAGTGGAGACCGAGTCCGGTGGTAATTGGCTAAACCACAGCCGAGCCGACCCCTTCAGAGTCACGGGAAAGGCTCGGCACATGATCTCGTCGGGGAAGGCATGAAGGATCATGAGGGTGCGGTAGGTCTCCAGATGGTCGATCGGGTCAGTCGTGCCATCGAAGGAGTCAATGGTGGGCATTTTGAACTTGGGGGGTAGGGGTTTGTCTCGGATGGAGGCGACAAATGGGGAGTTGGCTGTGGTGGAGGGCTTATGTTGGATGTTCTACATGACCCCTTGGAGTTCGAGTTTCATGGCTTGGAGTTCAGCGTCCCAAAGGGGAATGTTGTCACCGCCAGAGGGAGACAGATGTTGGACGCTGCTGGCTTCTCCCTCGGGAGCTGGAGCTATGACTGATGGACGTGGAGGTGGAGGAGGCGGGTGTATATGTGGGTGAGGGGGTTGCAAGCCCTCCGAGTTGTGAGGATTGGGTTGTGGGACAGTATGGCCTGGAACTTGTTCTGGATGGGGTGGAATATCTGGAGGTGGTGGAGGGATGAGGAGGTTCCGTTGGAGTAGAGCATTGATTAAGGCCTGGTTTTGCTCGGCCATACGGTTGATGCTGTTGGTGAGCTCGATGAAGTACTGTGGCGGGTCGTTTGGATTGGGAGGGTCGGTTTGGTGATCGGTAGCATTATGGTGGGAAGCCATGGATCTAGTCGTGACCATACACTTGACGGATGAGGTGAAAAGGTTACTAGGACAGGGTCTCCGGTGGCAATGAACACAACTGGCGCACGGACAAACCGTTCCCACAGACGGCGCCAATGAAATGGCTCAAGAAACGCCGAAAGTTTACGTCGTGGTTTGTCTTGTTCAGGGTGAGGGGATGCCATTCTGGCTGAGAGGTGTTGTCGCAATAAATGCTGTGATGGCTGCATTAATGGTGATGTGCTGTGGCAATAACTTTGCAGATCTTTGTCTGCTGATGTGGCCCGCATCTGATCTGTGGTGTCCAAGTGTCATCGGCCTTCCCTGCCCAGCTGGCATCCAGTGATGCTGGGCTTTACTGACAGGGTTATGCAATGGGGTTTGAATGGTGGGCCTGGGTTTGCTCATGGTGGGCTGTGGCCCTTGTGGGCCTACCCATGTCATATATCAACAAACATCTCATTACCAACAAAACAAAGGTAGTTTTTGAAACAGAGACCCAAGGGTACTAATTCAAACAAACAAAAATGTAGCACATCATGCTTGTGATGATAAAAAACCAACATTAACAAATCTGAAGTAAAGACCCAAAGGTAGTTTCTATACCAGTTTACTCATGTAGAGAAATAAGAAATCAGGCTCCAAGCTTTTGTAATCCAACACCAGAGGAATCAAAGAATTCATGGGCTCAAAACTCGATCAAATTAACCAAATAGTAGCTGCGCAACAAATCAAGGTCAAATCTAGCAAAACTTTTAGATAAAAAATCCTTTTGTCCCTTTAAATAATTAGATTCTTAATTTTATCACTTTGGAAACTGTTAGACTAAACTAACATAAAAGAAAGCATCAAAAGTGTCTATGGACAAGTGGGAATGTATTTATTGAAAACTACTTCTCAACAAAATCATTAATGAAAATAATAATCAAACCCTTTCTTCAGAAATCATATCTAGATCAGTTAAATGGACTTCAACAATCAATCATATACAAAACACAATATGGATAAGTTCATAATTCATCCCTGATGCTGGAAGCCTGCAACATAAGAATGTGCTAATCTATAATATCTTTTGCAAGCATGTGCATAAATCATGTAGGGGATCAACTATTACAATTAAGAACAAACAAGAAAAATAACTTCACTCACATCACCAGAAAATTTTGACAATTCAGTGCGCCTTAATTTGATAATTCAAAGAAAAATAATTTATCCCAATTCTGGGCTCTGTCTGCTAAGGAATCTTGCATTTGGGATCTGCACATCCCTCTATGGTGTGTCAAGATTAACTTTGATGACCTATAATAATATCTCCTTTACCTATTGGCAAACAAAAAACTTCACCAACCCATCAAATTTTCACCAAACAAATCAAAAGAAAGCCTTTTCATCTAAAATTCGGAGTGTTTTTCTCTAGCAACCCAACCTCACCACCAGCCACCATCTACCTTTATTTTCTTCTCTTGTAACACTGTTCGTAATCATACTAATATTTTAATTGCTAAAAGATTTAAAAAAAATAAATTAAATTAAAATGCTTCAAGAAACATACCAATTGATAAGAATTTTCTTCAAGAACCACCGTGGAACTAAAAATGCCTTGATTCCATGAGAAATCAGTTGTTTCAGTGTTGAATAATTCCATGAGAAAATGCCCTTAATCCATGAGAATCAGTGTTAAATCAAATTAAAATGCCCTAAATCCATGAGAAAGTATCAGTGTTAAATCAAATAAACCCTAATTCCATGAGAAAGTAGATGTTTCAGTGTTAAATCAAATTAAAATGCCCTAAATCCATGAGAAAATATTTGTGTTAAATCAAATAAACCCTAATTCCATGAGAAAGTAGATGTTTCAGTGTTAAATCAAATTAAAATGCCCTAAATCCATGAGAAAATATTTGTGTTAAATCAAATAAACCCTAATTCCATGAGAAAATGCCACAAATCCATGAGAAAGTAGATGTTTCAGAGTTAAATCAATAGGAAGTAGGTGTTTCAGAGTTTCATCAGAAGATTATAGAGAAAAAACCTACTTCCTTAAAGAAACCAGATTCTTCTTAAGTTCAACAATGGTGAGCCCGAGGGAGGAGCAGCGCTCGGGGAAGAGGCAGAAGGTATGGAGAGAGAGAGAGAGAAGAGAGCAAAACAAGCGAAGAAAAGTGAAAGAGGATGCTCTGTGCGTGAAAGAGAGAGAATGAGGGAGAGGAAATACTGTGCGTGGGTGATGGGCGGGAAAAAGAGAGAAACTAAAATGATCTCAGCCGTTTATTTTTTGTTTGGGAAGATCTCAACCGTTTTAACCAATTGGAAGAGATAGATATTTTTAAAAACAAAAATGGTTTAGACCCCCCAATGAGGTGGAGGCCCGTGATTGGGTGAAAAAAAATTGTGTTTTTTTTTTGGTTGTCAGCCAGTGGGGGCGCGCGACGTCACTGGGGGTGCGACCCCTACTGAGGGTATTTAGCAGGGCTCTTTTAAAAACAGTGAATTATACTAACCGTTCCAATAGTTTAGGAGTCGTGTCACTTTAGTTCTTAACTTTTCAATTATGACACATTTGACTTTAAATTTTGAATCTTGTTCCAAATAAGGACAATTAAAAATACCATTGATCAATTTTAAGGATAAAGTCGTCAATTTGATAAAATATAAATTAATTTGACAAAAATAAATGTTAAAAAGATATTTTTGAATTTTTAAAAATTATTTCTACTTATCAAAGATAAAATTATTTAAAATTGATAAATCTTTTACACATTTATTTATTTATTTATTTTATCAAATTAATTTTTATTATGTATTTGGATGATGATCATACAATGAGTGGTTGTTTTTATTTCATTAAAGTAGTTTTTATTTTTTCAAAAGTCAAATATAGGCAACAACTTTGATATAGATTATTAAATCAATGTATTAAATCAAAAAATTCAAAACTAAAAACATTTCACATATTAAATATATCGATTAAATATTAAAATCCTAACAATCACCCATTACATGATCATCATCTAAACACATAATAAAAATTAATTTGGTAAAATAAATAAATAAATAAATAAATGTGTAAAAGATTTATCAATTTTACATAATTTTATCTTTGGTGGGTAGAAATAATTTTTAAAAATTTAAAAATATTTTTTTGACATTTAATTTTGTCAAATTTGTTTATATTTTATCAAATTAATGATTTTGCCCTTGAAATTGAGCAATGGTATCTTTAATTGTCTTGATTTAGAACAAAATTCAAAATTTAAGATCAAATGTGTTACAATTGAAAAGTCAAGGATTAAAGTGACACAAGCCCCAAACTATAGGGACTGCTAGTGTAATTCACTCTTTTAAAAATAATTATGTTTTATTATATAAATATAAAAGAAAAATTGAAAAAATATAGGAAAATTTACCTATAAATTCCCTATTGAAAAATGGTAATCTAATTAGTCCAAAAGTTTTCTTATAGATTAATTAGTCCTATTGATTTTGGAAATATAGATTTAATATATTATTTAAAAATTAAATTTACAGTTATATCCTTATTTCTATTATGTTTCCTTCTCCCGCCTCCTTTTTTTTTTTTTTTTTTGTTGTACTAGAAAGGTAAAATACACAAGTTATGAGAATCAAATTTAGAATGAATTTTTATATGGGATTCTTTTTTATTTGGAATGACTTGAAATGTAAGATTTTTCAAACATTTGAAAAGGATTCCAAAAATAGTTTGAAATATGGGATTCTTCAAATATTCCAAACTGATGTGGGATTTTTCAAATGTATAATTTCAATCTGTAACACTCCAATGTGACACTCCAAAAAAACTCATTATATTTTTTTTCCAAACGTAATATTCTAATGTAACACTTCGAAAAAAGGATGTAGGATTTTTCAAACCATTCCAAAAGGAGCACAAAAATTCCTTAGTAAGTTTTAGTTAAGTGTGTAATTTCAAGCTGTGAGCGTTACGTTTGAAAAAAATACACTAAGTAATTTTTTTAGTGTTTTTATGTGTGTTACATTAGAGTATTACGTTTGAGATTACATTAATTGGAATATTATGTTTGGAAAAAGTATACTAAATAGTTTTTTTGTATGTTACATTGGAGTGTTACGTTTGGAAAAAGTTTAGAGTGCTATGTTGTTACTGTGGGGATATATTTTCTGAGTACCAGCACGTGGCCAAGGTGACACCGACGTGTCAGCCAGGGTGCCACGTGTCCTGGTCGTGACGTCGAGGTGATCTCGGCTAGGCCGAGGTTATCTCCGAAGATATCGAAGTCCGGGATAAGCGGACAAGGGACAAGAGTCTTAGAATGAAGAAGGACTTCAGCCTGGATAAGGATAAAGCTCTAAGGGAGTTTATCTTTATCTATTAGAGAGTGCAAGATAAGCACTGAGTAGAAGTCCATTGAAGCCAGGCTTCTATTGGGACTAGGATTGAGTTGATTATAAAAGAGAGGCACCCCCAATGGGTCTTAGGTATGTAATTTATATTCAGAACAGTGAGTTAAGCACTATTGATTAACTTTGAGAGATATTTGATTACTGACTTAATCATCGGAGTGCCCCCGGGTGGACGAACCACCGCCGAAATCTCTTCTTTCTGTTGCAGGTCATTCAGGCACCACCTATTCTGCTAGTGCTTTCCAGCTGAGTACTGAGTTGGTAGTGTGGTCAGAAATTCACTCACACAATTTGGCGCCGTCTGTGGGAAAGAAAGGAGAATAGATGGCCAATGACAGACAGAGAGAGAAGGTTGGGGACAACACTTCTACTGCGAGTGGAAAACCTATAGACCTTGACGTAGAATGAGACAACTGCAATGAAGAAACTCGTGATAAGAATCACGGAGAAAAGGACGTCGGCCCAGAAGGTGATGTACCAAAGAAAATGGACCAAAGCGGGTACTACAACGAGGACGACCTCCAGGTATAGAAAGAAAGATGCCTGCGGAGGGACGATGAGGTAAAGACCATGGCGAACAAATTGGCGGACCTGCAAACAATGGTTAATTTCATGATGCAGAATAACGTCATGTAGCCACCGTTCCCACTGCAGGACACGCCGATTCCATGACCAATGCCCGAAGGGAGGCGAAAATAATCCCTCTGATCCCAAAGACACCAGAGGGCGAAAACACTCTCACCGGCCTTCAAGGGAGGTCGGGCGAGGAGAGTCGAGAAGGGAGGAATCTTGAAGGACACACCGCAACAATGAAGCAAATCCCAGAGAACATCGGCATGTTCAAAGGCAGGAATTGTGCTTTGATGCAACCAACGGAGAAAGGTCGAAAAGGGCTCACAACGAAGCTGAGAGTAGTGCACCTAAAAGAATGAAATCAGGAGATAGCCGAGCTCCTGGGTGAACCAAAGAGGGCTTGAGAGATTACCTCAAGAGGAAGCAACAAAATGCCGAGATAACTTCCCCTGTTAAGCCGAGAACACCATTCTCGTTGGAGTTAGACAAATTTGAGGCCCCGAAAAGATTCAGTATGCCAAGGTTCCAGTTATACGATGGTAAGTCAGACCCTAACTTTCACATCGGTTTATACCTGAATTCGATGGCATTGTACACTGGGAACGAGCGTTTGCTTTGCAAGGTGTTCCTCTCATCCTTCAGGGAAATTGCATCAAATTGGTTTCACAAATTACCAAAAGGAAGTGTGAAGACCTGGAAAGGCCTGGCCAAGATGTTCGTGGCCAGGTTCGTGACAAACAAACTACAGGCATTAAGGGTAGATGCCCTGATGGCTCTGAGGATTAGTGAGGATGAAGGCCTTAGGGCCTACGCAAAAAGGTATTATGAGGTGTTCAGCCAAATACTCGAGGGCAACCAAGAGGTGGCGGTCGTGTCTTTCAAGAACGGCCTAAAAGATGATTGTGCACTACGAAAGTCATTGGCAAAGACATTGCCAAAAAGTATGGAGGAGCTCATGGCCATAATTGAGAAATATACCAGAGCCGAGGAAGACACGCCAGGGATTAAGGCGACAAAGCAAGAGAAAGGAAATGGCTCGCCGAAGCGAGGCTGAGGTAACAACGGGTCGAATAAACAGAAGATAGGGCTGAGGACCGCACAAGCAATCACAACAATATTCCGAATCCCAATTCACAAAGTCTTGGATAAAATCCGAACCCAATCCTATTTCAGAGCACCAACAAGGCTACCAGGAGAGTTTATGGGAAGAAGCCTTGGAAAGCATTGTGCTTACCATAATGAAGACGGGCATCTGACTCAGGGTTGCGGAGCCCTGAAGTCACACTTAGAAAACCTAGTAAGGCAAGGCCATCTGAGGGACCTTGTTAATGAGGCCAGGACAAGGGAAGAGCAAGCAAGGCTTCCTCAGGCACCAGCAGCGCCACCTCCTCTAGCACAGCAACCGCAAGTAGGCGGACCTCGGGTAATTAAAGTAATTCACTCGAAGGTCAACGAAAACGACATACGGGGGGAGACCTAGAAGATGAAGCACTTGCAGCATGTGTACTAGGTCTGGGAGAAACGACCTCGGGCCGAGGAGTGCCAGGGACCAGTAGTGTCCTTTACTAAAGCCGACTTGGAGATGGTACAACATCCGCACAACGATGCCTTGGTAGTATCTCTCCAGGTTGGGGAGTGCCAAATGAAGCGCATCCTAATCGACCAAGGCAGCTCTTGTGACATCATGTATGTCAGATGTTACAAGGAGCTTGGCCTTCATCCAAATGATATGGAGCAATCCAATGGCCCAATGGTCGGGTTCAATGGAACGCCGATATGGCCACTGGGAGCAGCAAGCTTGGAGGTGCAGGCTGGCACCAAGAGGATAAAGACAGAGTTCACCATAATCGACACACCCTTCCCTTACAATGTTATCCTGGAAAGGCCATGGTTGCATGCAATGGGGGCTGTTCCCTCAACATTGCACCAGCTATTGCGGTTCCCAATAGAGCATGAGATAGAGGAGGTCAGAGGGGATCAGCTGCAGGCAAAGAACTTCTCTATGGCAGCAATGAAATCCACCTACAGCATACAAGAACCAAAAACGGCAGAGATCGAAGACAAGGACATGGAAGTCCTAGAGGATGCCGGAAAAGAGCCAGCCGAGAAGAGTGATGTCACGCCCCGAACTCGCCCCTAAAAGTTCCGGGCATGATCACTTCAGAAACGGGCACTTAACTCAACGCACATAAAATATGGGGCCTGAACGGAAGCATTAATACCAAAAATGAACATAAAATAATATCTATTGAGCTATCACTACTATGCCAGGATCACAAACAGTGCATCAGATGATAAATATTTACCTATACATACAAACCCTGCCCCGTAATTGGGCAGATAACAAAAACATTGGAAATTTCAACATGTAAAAGGCAATCAGATTACAAGCCCAAAAATTAGCAAAACTCCACAAAGACGGGCAGGCTTCATTCAAGTGCCTGGACACACAGAGGTTGACAAAAGAGAGTCGAGCATCAAGGGTTAAGGTTGACCTCCTGATTTATTACCTACAGAATCAACAAAATACGAAGTGAGACAATCTTGGTGAATAATAGTACTTAACAATTCAATGCTCAATTAAAACATAATACATATCAATGCGTGTACAAATGCAGGGATCATGTAGTTAATCTGATTCTGTACTAATTTCAGAACGGCCTTAAGCCCAGCCTTTAAATATAATGGTTTTAAGCCCTTGAGCGGAGTGGAATTAATCCCTTAAACAGATTGGCATTAAGCCCTTAAACAGATTGGCATTAAGCCCTTTCTTGCATGTATGAATTCAAGAGGTGTCTCGCACGGATTCTAGAGGTGGCTCACACAGTAGCACTTAGTTCCGTACAGCACTTTGTTTCATACCATAACAGATTATACTGAATGGCCATAGGCCCAGATATCATAGAACGGCCATAGGCCTCACAGATTTCACAGTTCGGCTTTGAGCCCAGAATACTAACAGATTAGTCTCAGAGTTGTACCGAAGCACATAAGTTCTTTCATTCATTCATATGCGTTGACATAGTTATTTGCGTATAACAGAGTGCTAATGATAATTATTAGCAATACGTAAAGCGTGTTTTACAGATTGAACAATTCCAAAAATACAAAGGTAGTAGAATTCCACATTGCACATACGTTCCATTTGTTCATCATAAATCAATACTTTTAACTTGCAGACAATAGAATGTTCATATTAACTATCAACAGTAAGCAAAATGTACTACTACAGTGCTAATACTATACATAGATTTCACCATGGTTTATAATAAGTCGACATTGTTGTGCAACTAATAGAACATCACTAATAACGATTAACAGAAGGCAATGTATCACTGCGTTCACAAAGACAGAGTAATTCACATCATAATGGCCTTGTCGGTTCACAACTTCACAGATTGGCCCTTGCCCTGATGGCTTCACACATTCACAAATTAGCCCTCGGCCTCATAGATTCTTAACTTCACAAATTGGCCCTCGGCCTCATAGATTCATAACTTCACAAATTGGCCCGCGGCCTCATAGATTCATAACTTCACAATTCTTTCGATGTTTCCATAATTTCACACTAGCATACATGTTAACATAATTTCTTATGAAAAACACAACGTCAATAACAATAATTATTAACGATATTAAAGGTACATCGATAGTACTATTACTCACAGTGCGTTTATGGAGCGGTAGTCCCTCCCGGTAGGTGCCCTACACATGCATATCATTCAAGAATTAATTCGTTTCCTTTTTAAACTACTTCTTGACTCGTTTCACTTTGAATGAATTTACAAACATCAAAAGGCATCACACACAGATTTCAAAAATATCAGAGGGTCTAATACGTAAAACAGAGCAGATGGATTTTTCTGGCATGGGCTGCACGTGCGGCGGTTGGTCCCGCACGTGCAGTTGGAAGGTCCCGCACGTGCCTCTTTAGCAAAATGCAAAGTCGAATTTTCCCTTGTTTCCTGCACGTGCGGTTGTGAGCCTCGCATGTGCGGCGATTCTGCTTCAATTCCAGTTCGAACTTCAAATAAAAATCCCATATTTGGTGAGTATTTACAAGGTTCCAAAGAGACTTATAAATTGCTAAACATGGTTCAAAAATCATATATTTGGGAGGTACAAACATATAACAATCTAGATATGAACTAGATCTTTAATCCTGAACCCATAAACATAACTCAAAGAATTCAATTCTCTTTATCATGCAACATCACAATTCATTTCCTTCAAGATCTTAATACATCCATATATACATTTCACACATAATTGGGTGCAAGCATGGAGAATCACGAATATGATGCAATCTCCTTTACATGGTTCAAATTAATCACAACAACAACATGATGAAAACACTTATTTAATTCTTTAGGTGATATATACATACACAAGCCTTAATTTGCACGAATATCCAAGAAATTCTTCACCCATACACAAGAGAGGAGTCAATTAAAGCAAAACCTCCATACCTTGAGCTTTAAATCTCTAAAACCCTTTCACTTTCGAAATTTCTCCCTCGAAGAACCCTTCTTCCTCCCTAGCTTTCTTCTCTCAGGATAGTTTTGAGTTCCAAATTCATAAGTCAACATTTAAGGGATAACTATATATATATATAGTGAATAAAACAAAAATCAACCAGTTTAATCATCCCAAATCAAATTTCTACAACACATGCCTATTATTACTTAAAAATTATGCTGATTCCAAATATAAAATCAATTCTGGATTACCAAGTCTCTAAGGCCCTCAATTTCTGATTTAAACATTCTAATTGTGACAGATACTTTCCTTACCCAACAGATATAGGTTCAAATCATAAGATCCATGTGCTTAAACTTAATTTCACATAAAATTTCACATTAAGCATTTAAATGCACAGAATTAGGGACCGAAAATATGCCAGAAACAGATATGAGGGTCGGGTTATTACAAGTGAAGAAGCTCTAAAGAAAATCCTCGTCCAACTGAGGGATGAAGAATGCTTCTTCCTTTTCGGCTCGGGCTTAGCCGAAGAAGAGGAAAAAGAACTAGAGGCGTTCTTGAGAGCAAACATTGAAGTGTTTGCCTGGACGCCTTATGAAATGCTAGGCATTGACCCCGATGTCACTTGCCATAAATTGAACGTTGACAAGTCGGCCAAACCTGTAATCCAATGGGCGAGAAGACCGACGTTGCTGCATGTTGAGGCAGTGGAAGAGGAAGTAGACAAACTTCTGGAGGCCAGAGCCATTCGAGAGGTAAATTACCCAATATGGCTATCGAATACAGTGGTGGCAAAGAAAAAGAATAACAAATGGAGGGTCTGCGTGGACTTTACCAGCCTAAACAAGGCCTGTCCCAAAGACAGTTTTCCTTTACCCAAGATCGACCGACTGGTGGATGCGACTTCAGGGCATGGAAGGATGAGCTTCCTGGATGCCTACAGGGGGTACCACCAAATACCCATGTACCTCCCAGATGAGGAGAAGACTGCGTTTATCACCCCAAAAGGGCTGTATTGCTACAAAGTGATGCCTTTTGGGTTGAAAAAGGCAGGAGCAACTTACCAGAGATTGGTAACCAAGATGTTTAGACACCTGATTGGTAGAATAGTGGAGGTCTACATTGATGACATGGTCGTGAAGACCAAGGAACCTGAAGGTCATCTGGCCGACCTAAAAATAGTCTTTGATATCCTCAAAACATATCGGCTCTGACTCAATACATCGAAGTGTGCATTTGGAGTTAGATCTGGTAAGTTCTTGGGATACCTGTTGACCAGAAGGGGCATTGAGGCCAGCCCAGATCAGATTAAGGCCATCCTAGAGTTGAAGAGCCCGACGTCGGCAAAACAGGTGCAGATGTTGACTGGAAGGGCTGCAGCCCTAAATAGGTTCATAAGCAGAAGTTCTGACAAATGCAAACCCTTCTTCAACTTAGTGAAGAAGGCCACAGACTTCTTATGGACAGAAGAGTGTGAAGAAGTATTTGACCACGACCTCAGTTCTCTCAAATCCAGAACTTGGAGAGGAGTTGTTCCTGTACTTAGCAGTTTCAGAGCATGCGGTAAGTGCAGTGGTAATTCGAGAAGAAAAAGGGGAACAAAGGGCTGTTTATTATGTAAGCAAAACCCTGGCTGATGCAGAAACTAGGTATTTACCTTTGGAGAATTTAACACTGGCCTTGGTAATGGCTTCAAAGAAGCTGAACCATTACTTTCAAGCCCACAAAATTGTGGTGCTAATTGAACACCCTTTGAAGTCCCTATTGCAGCAGGGAGATCTGACAGGCAAAATAGCCAAATGGGCAGTGGCCTTGGGCCAGTATGACTTGGAATACAAACCCAGAACAACAATCAAAGGCCAAGTTTTGGCCGACTTTGTGGCCGAGTTCATGCCTGGATCTATCGTACATTGGGCTCCGTTGAGTCGAGGTGAATGATGTCCAAGTAACCAAAGACAAGCCTAGCTGAGGGCAACATAATAAAGAAAGGAAGAAAAACTCAGGCCCTACAGCATTTACATCGGCGACTCCTTTCGACTGTTTGTTGATGGGAGTTCAAACCGACAAGGAGCGGGGGCAGGAATAGTACTGGTATCTCCAGATGGACAGATACTAGAACAACCCATTCGTTTGGGGTTCAAGGCCTCAAACAATGAAGTAGAGTATGAAGCACTGATTACAGGACTGAAACTGGCAATAGCAGTAGAAGCAGATGAGGTGATAGTCTTTTGTGACTCCCAGCTTATAGTCAACTAGATAACGGGCGAGTTTGCTACCCGAGATGAGAGGATGTCGGCCTACGCGAAGGAGGTCATTAGGTTAGTGGCCTTATTTCAGAATTGCCAACTACATCAGGTTAGCCGAGATGATAACAGTCATGCTGATGCATTGGCCAACCTGGCCAGTGCAATACAACCTGGAAAAGCAAGGATGATAATGGTCGACTACTTGTCGGGCCCGAGCATCGAACCACTGACCACGGAGCATGAAGCAATGTGTGTGGACATGGGACCAAGCTGGATGGACGCAATAATAGCATTTCTGAAAGAAGGAAAACTGCCAGACGATCACAAAGAGGCACACAAGATCAGATTGAAATCGGCAAGATTCAGTCTGACAGCAGAGGGACATCTCTATAGAAGATCATTCACTGGACCCCTTTTGAGGTGTGTACATCCTTTACAAGTTGAAGATTTTTTATACGAAATACATGAAGGAATATATGGAAGCCACGCTGGGGGCAGATCACTTGCTCATAGGGCTATTACCCAGAGGTATTGGTGGCCCTACATGCAGAAAGATGCAGAAGCCTATGTCAAGAAGTGTGAAAAATGCCAAAGGTTTGCACCTCTGATACACCAACCAGCAGTAGACCTGAACCCAGTATCCAGTCCTTGGCCGTTCGCCCAATAGGGCATGGATCTTGTTGGAAAATTGCCCCAAGCAACTGGGCAAAGGAAGTACCTGCTGGAAGTAACAGATTACTTCACCAAGTGGATAGAAGCTGAACCCCTTGCCAAAATCCGAGACGTGGATGTGAAGAACTTCATTTGGAAAAATATCATCACCAGGTTTGGGATCCCAAGAGCATTAATTGCAGACAATGGAACACAGTTTGACAGTAAGCTAATCAAGAGCTTCTGTGCAAAGTTCAAAATCAAGAATTATTTTTCCACCCCGAGTTTCCCCCAAAGCAACGGACAAGCAGAAGCATCCAACAAAGTCATCTTCGATGAGATTAAGAAAAGGCTGCAAGCAGCAAAGGGAAAGTGGGTGGATGAACTACCAAGTGTACTCTGGGCATATCGGACTACGCCCCGAAGATCAACTGGGAAATCCCCATTTGCCATGGCTTATAGCACTGAAGCAGTAATTCCTCTGGAAGTCGGCATCCCAGGGATCAGAACCTAGGGAGTAGAGAACGGGACTAATGATGAACTATTAGCCCGAGATCTAGATCTACTAGAAGAAAGAAGGGAGAGAGCTGCAATTCAGTTGGTGGCATACCAGTAGCAGCTTGCTAGGGTTTATAATAAAAAGGTCAACCCAAGGGCGTTTCAAGTCGATGACCTGGTCTTGAAAAAAGTCGTCGGCAACAAGAAGGATCCCAGAGGGGGCAAGCTTGGCCCAAACTGGGAGGGACCCTATAGAATCATCTTGGTATTGGGCAATGGGGTATATCGGCTTGAAGATAATGAAGGCAAAGAGTTGTCAAGACCCTGGAATACTTGCAATTTGAAATTTTTCTATCATTAGACTTTTTTGTTCTTTGTTATTAGCCGAAGTAAATAAATAAAGTTTTAGCTTGATTTTTTTTACACTTGTGACTGATAAGATACTTGACGATGTTTCTGGAATACATGCACAATAAGAACCCAAATGGAACTTAAGTTCACATTAGGGGGTAGAGAATTGGAAAATGGTTCCTGGAAAAGTAGAAATTACAAGCTAAAAATAGTTTAACACTTGTTGAAATTTGAGAAAAATTTACAAGTTGAAGTTAAACTGAGGTTATGTTTAACACTTGTTGAAATTTGTGAAAAATTTACAAGTTGAAGTTAAACCGAGATCATATTTAACACTTGTTGAAATTTGAGAAAAATTTACAAGTTGAAATTAAACGAAGGTTATATTTAACAGTTGTTGAAATTTATGAAAAATTTACAAGTTGAAGTTAAACCGAGATCATGTTTAACACTTGTTGAAATTTGAGAAAAATTTACAAGTTGAAGTTAAACTGAGGTTATGTTTAACACTTGTTGAAATTTGTGAAAAATTTACAAGTTGAAGTTAAACCGAGATCATGTTTAACACTTGTTGAAATTTGAGAAAAATTTACAAGTTGAAGTTAAACCGAGATCATGTTTAACACTTGTTGAAACTTGAGAAAAATTTACAAGTTGAAGTTAAACTGAGGTTATATTTAACACTTGTTGAAATTTGTGAAAAATTTACAAGTTGAAGTTAAACCGAGATCATGTTTAACACTTGTTGAAATTTGAGAAAAATTTACAAGTTGAAGTTAAACCGAGATCATGTTTAACACTTGTTGAAATTTGTGAAAAATTTACAAGCTAAAGTTAAACCGAGATCATGTTTAACACTTGTTGAAATTTGTGAAAAATTTACAAGCTAAAGTTGAACTGAACACTTGTTGAAATTTGTAAAAAATTTACAAGTTAAAGCCAAGGTTGTATTAAAATAAGTACTTATGTACTTGCTGATGTAAACCGTTGGTGGGTATAACCGAGGTATTTCACCCCTAGAAGATTACATAGTTAAGGTGTACATTAAAGATATGCAGAAATATTCTAAGTGTAAGAACCATACAAGAGCAGTAAAGGGAAGACAAACGTACAAGCATTCAAAAGAAGAAGTTGTGTTTATACTCAAAAGAAGGCACATCAGCCACATAAAGAGCTTACATTGTTCTAGAGAAAGAAAAAATAAAAGGTACAGAAAAAAGAAAGAGAACATCAAACTAAGTTTCTTCATCGTCACTAGCAGTTTGGGTCTGGAGCTCGGAAGACTGCTGAAAAGACATGTCGGCCGCCTTTTCAGCCACAAGCTCGGCATCTATTTCTTGAATGGTTTGGTCAAGGCTCTTGTCGGCGATAGGCACGTCCTATGTTGCCTTCTCAGGAGTAGCCTCTTTGGGGACCTCCTCACCCTCCTCATCTTGAGTCAAGTCCAGGATTTGCTCATTTGGAGTAAGGGGCTTGGCCCCCGTAGCTTCCGTTGACTTCCTCACCAAAGCTTCCTCCTCAGACTCAGAATCGTCGTCAGATTGGCTTCGAGTTGGGGGGAATGGCAGGGCGAGGATGTCGGTGTTCTTAAGGGGGGAGTCCTTAGGAACTCCAAGCTTTTTCAGTGCAGCCATCCAACCAAGGGTGAAACCCTTGTTGCATGCCTGCTTCACTTGTTTCTCGTAGTCTACCGTGACATTGCCCACACCTTCATTGTATCCCTTCTCATCAATGGCCTTGAGCTCAGCGTCTTTTGTGGCCAAGGCATGCTGTAGCTCTTTTTGGGCCTCGGCCGTCTTTTTTTCAGCCTCTTTCTTCTGGGCCTCAAGAACTTTGTTGATGGCCTCAGCGGCATCCGCTTTTTCTTTGGCATCATCTTTAGCTTTGACAGCAGCCTCGGCCTAGTCTGCCAAAGTCTTCATTTTTGCCTCAGCCCTTTTATTGGGCTTCTGCAGACTAGTAACCTCCTTAGTCTTGTCGGCCAACGCCTTCCTTGTCTCAAAAGATTGCATTGAGAACGAATGGGCATGCTGGATTGCCTGAAGAAAAATGGATAGAGCAGAAGTTATTAGAAAAATTTCTAAGTATGAAAAAGAAAAAGAACGAAAAATTACCGAATAAAGGGGCTTACTTTAGCAGAGTGTTGCAGCATCAAGGCGAAGTTTTCATACTCAGTCATCTCGGCGTTGTGGTCGAGATCCCCAAGGAGGAGCAAGGTTGTAGTAAGGGCAACACCGACGTTAATGTCGTCGGCACTGTCATCAACTTTGACCGGCCTGTCCTCCAAAGTAATGGGTGGAGCCCAGGAGGCATTTGATTTTATTGGCCCCGAGGTCGTAGCAGATTCAGACCTCGGCCTCTTTGACCGGATTGATTGGGATGGTTCGGCCTCGGCGGGCCTCTTCTCATGGACGGAGGGGGATTTCTCGCTCGAAGCCAATTTTGAAATTGGCAAGGTATCCTCAGTGTCAATCTGAGTTACCGTTGCCTTTGCCTGAGCCTTCTTTAGCCTTTTTTGTTTTGGCTTCAGAGGCTGGGCTTGTGCTGGTTGAACGTCAACTTCGTCAGGAATGTTGGCTAGGAGGTGTTTAGCGATTGCTTTCTGGCGGCCTATCTCGGTAGCAAAAACAGTTCGTCGGCGTCGTCGGCGTTGAGATGGTGGGCTTAGTTGTGGAGCCGAGGTGGATGGTTGCTCTGCTGGATCTGAGGTTGACCCTTGATCTGGCCGGGATGAGGACGCTGTTGGAGGAGTTGTGGCAGAAGGGGGAGAATGGCTTTTCTTCCTCTTTGGGATGTCGGGGAGTACCGACTTGTAAGTAGGAATGAAATTGAGTAGCAGAGGGGCTTTTCGCTTGTGGACTGGCAAATCCAATAGCTTCTTCAAGTCCTTACTGGGAAAGAAAGACTTGCGAAAAGCTCTTTGGTGGCTGGGGAAGAACTGCAAAAAGAAGAGTACAGACGTTAGAACAAAGTATTGAAAACTTTAAAAAGAGAGTAAGAAAAAGTGACACTTGGTCCTTACCATCTTTTTCCCTGAAAACTGTTCAGCTTAGGGGATAAAGGTGGAGGTCATCGTTGGGCTGAAACTTCCAATTACCCGAGACGATGAAATAATCATCTCCAGCACCCTTGTTTGAGTCTGGGAGGTCGGTAATGAGCTTGTACTCAGTGGACCTTAGCTTGAGGTAATAAATATGGCTTGTTTCCGATTTCAAGCGACACATAGTGTAGCAGTACTGGAAATCGGCAAGAGTAACCCTAGCATTTTCTTGTTTGGCTAAGGCTATTGTACCGTTGATAACTCGGTAGGAATTGATGGCAAGTTGCATTGGGTTCAATTATAGTAATGAAGGATTTCTCGGAAAAAGGCGTCAAGTGGAACCTAAGTCCACACTCAATAAAGGCCACTACTGGGAAAGGCATGAGGTTCACATCGGGCATAATGGAATCCTCCTCCCCTGCCAACCTGAGGTGGACGTCGGCAGTGATGGAAAACTCTCGCCTAAAGTATTCTAATTTGGTCGGGGTGTCTACGCTATGCTTCCACATACCCATGACGTCGGCTTAGGGGGAAGGTGTACAAATTGGAAATAAAGGTTCTGTAAAGGCTCAGAATACCTCGGCAAAACCTAAAGTTAACACTGGGGTAAGAATTTGTAAAGATTAGAGGGAGATTCGTTCCAGTTTTCCCTAAGATTCGTATATTCTAGGGCAAATCTCAAACCTAAGTCTAAACAAACGGAGATTGAAGGCAAGAATCTAAAGAAAATACAGAAAATGCAAACAAGAGCAATGATTTAGAATCAAGAATAGTGGTGAATCATCAAGAACACTGTGACAGAGTGTGTGCAAAGGTACAAGGCCAAGAACAGTGGCAAAAGTGAACAAAAGTGTGAGCAGTGTGTGAATATTCACGAAAGGATTGGGAAAAAACGGAATCACAAAGCAAACATACTCAAACGGATGGTGAAAATTAAGGTACATATTAAAATGATCTAAAACATGGGCAAGTTCGCAAAAATGACAGAGTTCAAGGTAAATCAAGAACTGAAACTAGGAGGAACAGTGGCTTACCAGAAAAAGTGAGGCTGGTGTGGGGATTGCCGAAGTCAGACAACGGTAGAGAAAGTAACAGAGCGGTGAAAATCACGCCAGAAGAGGTGAACAGAGCAAAGTTGTAGAGCTAGGAAAACTTGAACAATGGCAGATTTTGGAGAAAAAGCTTCAGAAACGATAATGCAAAAAGTGAAGAGACGGAGAGAGAGAATTGATTTTGATCAAAACGCGGAGAATGGCGGCAAAATACCATCAATGCGTCTAGGACGACGTGTTTGTTAGACGGCGCACCCAGACGAAAGACGACTTATAGGCACGTATCAAGTACGATCCAGTGAGAGGAAGACATGTATAAAAAACAGTTGATTTATCTCGCGTGACAGCTCATACGCATGATAAAACTCTTGGAGTTCTTGGTTTAATGAAGCAATGACCTCGGCTGACTACAGGACCTGGTCATGTGAGCCGGCATATTATGGCCTCGGTAAATGGATGATACAGCAAGATAGCCGACATGCTATACGATATGACGATATAAGTTCCATCACCACAGGATGCTGAGGTAATAGAACCAAGGGAGCAATTGTGGGGATATATTTTCTGAGTACCAGCACGTGGCCAAGGTGACACCGACGTGTCAGCTGGGGTGCCACATGTCCTGGTTGTGACGCCGAGGTGATCTCGGCTAGGCCGAGGTTATCTCCGAAGATATCCGAGTCCGGGATAAACGGATAAGGGACAAGAGTCCTAGAATGAAGAAGGACTTCAGCCTAGATAAAGATAAAGCTCTTTGGGAGTTTATCTTTATCCATTGGAGAGTCCAAGATAAGCACTAAGTAGAAGTCCATTGAAGCTAGGCTTCTATTGGGACTAGGATTGAGTTGATTATAAAATAGAGGCAACCCCAATGGGTCTCAGGTACGCAATTTATATTCAGAATAGTGAGTTAAGCACTATTGATTATCTTTGAGAGATATTTGATTACTAACTTAATCATCGGAGTGCCCCCGGGTGGACGAACCACCGCTGGAATCTCTTCTTTCTGTTGCAGGTCATTCAGGCACCATCTATTCTGCTAGTGCTTTCCAGCTAAGTACTGAGTTGGCAGTGTGGTCAGAAATGTTTGGAAAAAATACGATAGAGTTTTTTAATGTGTTACATTGGAGTGTTATGTTATTGGAGTGTTACATTGAAATGTTACGTTTTTATTCGTAATGTGAGATTTGTTCCAGAACGAGAAAAAATCCAAAACCTTTATAGTGCAAATTGTCCAAATGTGTAATTTCACATTTGGAGAAACCCACTTTTATTCTTTAAAAATTAAACCCAAATGTGTAAGTGACTACCTTTTGTGTAAGTTCTACTTTAATGAAACTTTTGGGTTCATAACAAGAAAGGAAGGACTAAACAGTTCATAAGATTACATTTTGAGATTTATTGGTGTTTCACCCAAAAATATATACAATCACATTTATTTAGAAACAGTGATTAATATATATATATATATATAATCACACTTATTTAAAAGGTGTGATTAAAAATAAATACTATCTCACTCAATTAAATTGACTATGATTAAAATGTCATTCTAATTTTTTTAATCACACTTCTAATAAAAATGAGATATGTTTAATTCTTTTGGTGTGATCTTTAAACATTATTTGTTAAGTGGCCACTTAATTGAGTCCCACCCATTTTTTCTTTGAACCCCTTACTTTAATCCCAACTGTACCGTTCTTCTTTGAACCCTCAATTCATCTTCAGATAACCTTTTCCTACCACCAGCAGCCTTTCACCGTCGGTAGTGACCTCCCTTCCAACAACGTCCCTAATGCAAACCCCACCCATCTCTCTCTCTCTCTCTATGTATATACATATATATATATCAATTACAGTAGAGAAGAGGATGAGAAAAATCTCTCATTTGACGACCTTGGCTTCCCCATTTGCGGTCCCCTCAGTCCTCTCGTCGTTGACTCCATGATCATCCTTTCCCAAGCCAGCTTCTGCGTCAGCTACCTCATTTTTGTCGCCACTCCCTCTCGAAACCCCTTCTTCATCGCCGTCTCTTCTTCTTCTGCTTCATCCTATTGCGAACCATAACTCTAGCCCAGTTTATCCCCCGTAGTGGTGGGTCTCCCGACCCCTTCGTCTCTTCCCTACCCCTTTCCATTTTCTCTCAATCTCCCCACCCTGTGCAAACCCTTATCGCAATGCCCTCATCCCTTTTGCAATTGCCTTTACCAACAAACAGCTGATGACGTCGCAATCTAGGTTTTGAAAAACCTAGATCTTGAATCTTCTTCTCTCTCCATATCTATGCTTTGAGTTTGAAAACCCTAGGTCTAGGGTTAGGGTTAGGGTATCCATGCATGCCATCTGTTTGATAAGTTGTCGTAATGGAATCGAAAGTGTGATTTTGATGATCTTCGATTTTGGGTTGAGTGAGAAATGAACTTGCAAAGCTCTCTGAGACATTAGAACAAACATAGAGAGAGACCCAGTCTGAGGCAAGAGAAGCATGTTCACCAGCGGTGATGGTGGGCGGTGGTAGTGGCCAGAGGTGATGGAGAATTAGGGTTAGGGTTTGAGAAATTAGGGTTAAAAGTTAGGAATGAGGGTAAAAATGGAACTTCAAGTTTGGACAAAATTTGAATTAAGAAAAAAATGAAAGAGTGGGGGGTCCAAAGTAAAGAGGTAGGTGCTAATAGCAGCCCCCTGAAAAAATCTTATCTGAAATTTAATGAAGTATAAGTTCACAAAATGAGATTTGTATGTAAATGCTTTTTTTTCAAGTACAAGTTTATTTTGATTTACCCTTGAACACAATTCCCTAATCGTATATTGGTTCAGTGAAATCAATTTGTGAGTTCTTCTTCTTCACTCTTGAATATGTTTGGCATGTTGGTTTGGAGTTATTTTAGCCACAAAAAGACAAAATAGTATAAAAAGTCAAGAAGACAAAATGTCACATACAAACCATAATCATTTCACTTTTTCTCTCAAAAAAGTCAAAAAAGCCAAAAACACCTATACCAAACGAGGCTTTTTAGCCTCAGGCTAAAATAGCAAAAAAGTTAAAAAGCACAAAAAGCAACCCACATCCCAAACGAAGGCTTTATTTGTTTATCAAATTTTAATAATGGAAGACTATAGTCGTTTTCTTTAATTTCTTTGCTATAATTTTTTAGCCCTAATTTATTTGAGGATATAATTATTTGGCCCTAATTATCGGGAGTACTTGCGAAATTTCTTGATAGCAAAAAGCAAATAGAAGGGCCCCTCTTAAGAGTTCATCTATGTTAGGACCTTTTGTTGTCAAATTCCATGGATCAAAACCAAGGTTGTAACAAGAGTTCTTTAAGAAGTTGGTTTCCTTCAAAAACAGGATTACTTTGGAGTTCTGCAAGAAGTTGGTTTTCTACAAGAAGTTGGTTTTCTTTCCCAACTAGGATTGTTTTGGTTTTCTACAAATAGTTGGGTTTCTCCCAAGTCTAGGCTATTCATTGATTCATTCATTGAATCTCTCCAGATCTTCTTTTTGGTTCTTAAGGTTTATATCTGGAGATATTTTGTTAATTTTCTTTGATGTTTTATTGATTATTCAACTCATGGTTTAAAGAGAGTACATCAAAGGTTTTGTTTGTTATATACAAGAGAGAGAGAGAGTTGTTCTTCGGTGGATTTCGAAGAATTCGAGCCTGAAGCTTCGGTGGATTCTGGAGTGGCTCATTAAAAAGACAATTCCGTGGTGAAGATGGGGTTGGAAGAGGCACATAGAGGTTGGTTCAATTAGGCGTTGTGGATTCGCTAGATAATTGAGAGTATACCTGTGTAATTCCTTTAATTCTTCTTAGTGGATTGTCTTGTGGCAGTTGCCCGTGGTTTTTTGATCACAGTTGGAGGTGTCCAATTGTGGTTTTTCCACATAAAAATCATTGTGTCTCTTTCTCTTGATTGTTTGATTGGGATTGTTATATTCTGTTTAAAATTGTTACATAATCACAAATCAACATCTAGAGGGTTTCTAGATTTTTCAATTGGTATCAGAGCGGGTCGTTCTATTTTTTTTTAAAAAAATTCTTTTAGAACGAGATCTTGTTTGATTTGTGTGCATGTTCGTTTTTTGTCTTGCTTTGTTTTAAAAAAAAAAATAAAAACCCAAAAAGATTTTCTTAGTATGGTTTTGCAAGCTTGAAATTTGTGAGATGTCTTTGGTGCATATTGGAATTGATGACAATAACCATTACATGTTAATATATGTGTGCTTTCTGTGGTCATTACTCATTTTGGAGTGTGTGTTTTTTGATTAGTATGTCTCATTCTGTACACACTCTTGGATTAGCAAATATGGGAGTCTTCCGCCTTAGTGATTATTTTTTATGGACTTCTGACATTGTATCTTTTGCTTTTCTAGAGGAATTGACCTATACTAGCATATCATGGGTGATGTTGAGTCTCTTAACCACCTTCCATCTTTTTGCATCTCCATAGCTTTCCCCTCTATTCTTTGTAGTCTAGGCATGAGGAAAAGGCTACCTCAGAGTCACCAACCAGGCTATCCTTCTTATATCCATGCTTCTCTGGTTCGGTTTCCATACTCTTGAGCGTGTCAGCCGCCAATGAGTGTGCAAAAGAAAAAGAAAAAGAAAAAGAAAAAGAAAAAGAAAAAAAAATATGCAAAAGAAAAAGAAAAAGATGTGAAAAAAAAAGGAAAAAAAATTAAAGGATTCATTCATTGAGGGGGAGCTTCCGCCTTTACTCACCAAATACCCTTTGATTCCTAGTGGTTTGACTTTCCTCAGTTGTGCTGAGATTCTCTTGTCGGAGGTTCAGCTTTCATATCACTACTAGGATTTGAATCTAGTGTTTGTCGAACTCCAAGAGTCACACACACACTTTTCTCATGGGATCTATGCTTTTCACATAATGCATCACTTTCTTTCATGAGGAATCTTCTACAGACTGTGCACATTGTGTTTTCAAGTAATTGTGCTTCTTGGATAGTCTTGTGTGTTTTATGGTACAAATCTGAAATTCCTTGCTTGCTCCACCATATTATTTGTTCACTGTTTTCAGTGTTTGTGGTTGTTTTTTAATGAGGGAGAGTTTGGTTCATCATTACCAGTGTTTGATGTATATTGATGGTACAAAGAGTTTGGTTGATGGTGCAGTGTTTTTACTTTTGCTTATATCCTTCTTTGTGCAGTTGGATTGTTAGTATTTTGTTTATGGATTGATTTATATTTTGTTATTTAATCCAGTTCCACATATTTTGGTTGGCTTGTGTGTGGTTATTTTATTTCAGGATAATTGTTCAAGAGCATGGATTTGAGTGTTGGTTCATAGTTGGTGGTGCTGCTTGAGAGATTTTGTTAGGAAATTTGTTTTAGATTGGTTTTATCCAAGATTTGACAAAGGGGGAGATTGTTAGGACCTTTTGTTGTCAAATTCCATGGATCAAAACCAAGGTTGTAACAAGAGTTCTTTAAGAAGTTGGTTTCCTTCAAAAACAGGATTACTTTGGAGTTCTGCAAGAAGTTGGTTTTCTACAAGAAGTTGGTTTTCTTTCCCAACTAGGATTGTTTTGGTTTTCTATAAATAGTTGGGTTTCTCCCAAGTCTAGGCTATTCATTGATTCATTCATTGAATCTCTCCAGATCTTCTTTTTGGTTCTTAAGGTTTATATCTGGGGATATTTTGTTAATTTTCTTTGATGTTTTATTGAGTATTCAACTCATGGTTTAAAGAGAGTACATCAAAGGTTTTGTTTGTTATATACAAGAGAGAGAGAGAGTTGTTCTTCGGTAGATTTCGAAGAATTCGAGCCTGAAGCTTCGGTGGATTCTGGAGTGGCTCATCAGAAAGACAATTCCGTGGTGAAGATGGGGTTGGAAGAGGCACATAGAGGTTGGTTCAATTAGGCGTTGTGGATTCGCTAGATAATTGAGAGTATACCTGTGTAATTCCTTTAATTCTTCTTAGTGGATTGTCTTGTGGCAGTTGCCCGTGATTTTTTTATCATAGTTGGAGGTGTCCAATTGTGGTTTTTCCACATAAAAATCATTGTGTCTCTTTCTCTTGATTGTTTGATTGGGATTGTTAGATTCTGTTTAAAATTGTTACATAATCACAAATCAACATCTAGAGGGTTTCTAGATTTTTCAATCTAGGACCTTAACACCAGTCTGAATACACCTACATTTCATTTTCATGGATTCAATAACAAAATTTTATCCAATCTCAATCGGGAGTACTTGCGAAATTTCTTGATAGCAAAAAGCAAATAGAAGGGCCCCTCTTAAGAGTTCATCTAGGACCTTAACACCAGTCTGAATACACCTACATTTCATTTTCATAGATTCAATAGTAACTTTCTCTTTTCAAATATATATATATACACTATTTGTGAAACAAACAAAGTCATATTATTGGCTAACAATTAAAAAGGTAAATAAACTCAAATCACACAAGTACAATACATTATCATTCTCACACGGACTAGATAGAAAATAATCTAATTATTTATACCCTTGTGACATATAGGTTCCCAGTTTGAATATAAAAGTACTAGCATAATCCTCTTCCTTTTTGACTGAGCTTTTACCATTTCTCATAGCTTTGGCAAGCATCAAGCTTCATTGTCCTATAATTTAGTTACGAAAGAGCAAAAATGAGATGTCAAGTGCATAAATATAAACTCATTCTAGATTGGTTCAGGGGGTTAACATAATTCATGCAGTTCAAACACATAAATTAATCACATTGAATCTTTTAGAATACCCACACAAGGCATGGTGGCCAATATTTTTAGACTAATGCTATTCAAACAAAAATTATATAGAAAATTAATATAGAATGATACAACAAGTTTTAATCTAGATTGGTTCTTGGTGCTAACATAATTCATTCAATTTAAGCACATAATAGCATTATTGATTATTTAAATCACCATTAATCAAATTGAGTATTTTAGAATACCCACAAAAGGGCATGGTTGCCAATATTTTTAGAGTAATACTATACAAAGAAAAAAATGTTATTAATTTACTACAAAAGGACATGACAAGTGTTGATTTTATTAATTTAAAGCAAAAATTCAATCAAAATGGATTAGATTTTAAAAAATGTCACGGTCATACTATTCTGGTTAATAGTCATCAATTCTATTTGACTGGAAAATGACAAACTAATTTGAAATCTCACAATAGAAAACATGCCATGCTTACTCCCATCATTGTCCAATTATCTTTGTGGCTTCCTGTTAACAAGGACAAATCATGGAGGATCAATGCCAATGCAACAGAAACAATAGGTGCAATTCTATAGAAGAAAGAAGTTAAAAATATTGAGCAAGAACTGATCAATTCTATACATTGTCGAAAGTTCATATAGAAGGAGTTTCTTCTTGATCAAATGAAGTTCATAAAGGATATTACTTAAGCTCATTCGACCTTGTGGTGACTCTATCGAGCATGCCACTCCAATCTTGACTATGGAAATTAGACATTCCCCCATTCTATCGCCATTATTCTCTTGAATTGATTACCAAGTACTGGCACCAACAGGAGTAGCTGCTGCTGTTGCTCCTACCTCTTCTTTATCATTGTCTAGGAGCACCGGATCTACAATCTCCATCACATGGTCAGGAAAGGCCATCCTAGCAAAGCTATGAAAATTAAGGCTTTCCTCAAACATGCTATCAGTGGGTCTCTTCCCTGTTATTATCTACAATAATAGGATTCCATAACTGTAGACATCTTCATAAGTTGACATCTCACTTCCAAGACCATACTCTGCCATTCAAACAATTCACATTGAAAACCCGTAACAAATTGTTTTGCCTAAAAACAAAAATATTATAAAAGAAAAAAAAGGAACAATCAAATCTAGTATATGAAAATTTCAAAATAATAATATGAAAGCAGTACATTATACATATTCCTAGTTTTAGTAATGGAAAACATAGCCATATATTAATTCTATGACTAAGAGTTGACTAGATACGGACTAGGTCTTACGCTGTGTTTGGTTGGAGGATTTGAGGAGGGATTTGGAAAGGGAAAGGGAAAAGTTAGGTGAAATGTAAATAAAATAATACTTACATTTCACCTAGTTTTACACACCTTTTCCCTTCCCCTTTCCAAATCCCTCCCCAAATCCCTCAACCAAACACAGCATTAAGGTAACCATGCAAAATTCCCTATCTTGAGAAATGGATAGATTAGTACCCATTTAACATTCCTTCAATGACAGCTAACTTATATTTTGTTTGAAACTTCAAATTTTCATTCTAGAATAGGCATATGTCAAAGTAAAAGAAGGGTAAAGAGAAATTGTTACCTGGAGGTACATATCCAATGGATCCCCTTATTCCAATTGAACTACTTTGATTAAGAATGGTAAGCTCTGGGCAAAATCTAGCTAGGCCAAAATCTCCAACACGGGCAACCATGTCATGATCAAGAAGGATATTACTCGGCTTCAAATCACAACGAATGATCAATGTATGGCATTGGTGATGAAGATAAGCAAGTGCACATGCCACATCTACGGCAATGTTTATTCTTTCTAGAAGGTTGAGTCTCTGGTGCTTATTTTGCCCATTATTAGTTTCTGGACTTGAATGCAGCCATCCCTCTAGACTCCCATTAGGCATGAACTCATAAACTAGAGCTTTAAACTCATTTCCTTGAAAATCAACACTAGAACAAGAAGTTATGATCCTGACCAGGTTTCGGTGTCAAATATTTCTCAAAGTTTCGCACTCTGCCATGAAACTCTTTGTAGCTCCACGGTTTTGAAGGTTAAGTACTTTGACAGCAGCAACAAACTCCCCATCTTGATCAAGAATCCCTTTATATACAGAGCCAAAACTACCAAAACCAATCAGATTCACGGAAGAGAAACCATCTGTTGCTTTGAAGAGTTTTTCATAAGAGATTTTCAAGAACGATTGTTTTAACAATGGAATTGTATTACGAGTTGTTCTTTTCTTCTTGAAGCAATAAATTATAAAGAGAGGCACTAGGGTTCCTCCTACAAGTACAGAAGCTACTGTAATTGGTAATATATGTGAAAGAGGCATCTTATGCGTTGATTTTTGGGTGATGTAGTTAAGTAGTTGTAATTTAGAAATACCACCACAAAGTCTATAATTTACAATAATTGATATTGCACTCGCATTTGTGAAAACTCCTTTCATTGGTACGTCACCCTCAAAATCATTGAATGACAAATTGAGTTTTTGTAGGGCAAATTTTTCTAAGAATGTTGGAATTTTGCCAGACAAGTTGTTATGAGAAAGATCAAAGTTTGCAATCCCTCTCAAAGTTTCTAATGAAAGAGGAATAGATCCTTGGAAGAAATTTTCTTGCAAGTATAGGTTTTCAAGGCTAGTACAACTACCAAGACTGCTAGGAATTTCACCAAACAACCCATTCTCAGAAATATACAATTCCATTAAATTTTTGAGGTTTCCAACCTTAGCAGGCAAGGAACCAAACAAATGGTTTTGAGCTAGATTTAATGAAATTGATAAAGATGAGATTCTCAAGAGTTCTCCAGGAATGGTGCCACTCAGGTTATTTTGAAATAAGTGTAGCAACAACAAATTTCAGCAGTTACCAAGACTTGAGGGTATGGTCTCCTCTATTATGTTGCCCGCCAAGTAAAGTTCAGTCAACAATGACAAGTTTCCAATGGAATTTGGAATTTTTCCCGAGAGCTTGTTATTATCAAAACTCAACCTTTGCAACTTCTGAAGATTACCAATGCTAGGGGGAATTTTGTCGATGAATTGGTTGTTGTACATACCTAACAAAGCCAAGTTGACAAGATTACCTATTGTTGAAGGAATAGTTCCATATATTTGGTTTTTGTTAAGCCTTTAAAAAAAAGAGATGGTTTGATAAATTGCCCACAGAATCTGGTAATACCCCTCTGAATTGATTTTTCTCCATACTCAACTTTTCCAAATTGCTACAATTGACCAAAGAACCAAGAAAGGCTAGTTCATCAGGTTCCTCGCTTCCAAAATGGTTATCTGATATAGTTATCTCCCTGAGATTCTGTAGGCTTCCAAAATCATTTGTTATTTTCCCATTGAAGTTGTTTTCTCTCACATCAAAACTTACTAGTTCTAAAGAATTGGATATTGAAAGTGGAAGAGGTCTAGTAAATTGGTTACCATATAGCTGAAGGATTTGAAGATGGGGGAACATGGAACCAAAGCCCGGTGGTAGACTACCGTGAAGTTGGTTATAAGGGACAGAAAAAGTAGTTAGTAAGGAGAGGTTATAAATGGAATAAGGGATCATACCAGAGAGTTGAGCGACACCCAATCCAAGGAAATAGATTTTCCAATTGTCCCAAGGTACCTGGAATGCTTCCACCAAAAGGATTATAAGCCGCAGCAATTCTTAAAAGAGAAGTAAGATTCCCAATGAACGGAGGAATACCTCCTGTCAAATTGTTCAAGTGAATTCCAAGGTGTATAAGCTTTGACAATGAAGTAAGCTCTTTGGGGAATTTTCCAACTAGATTGTTGGAACCTACACCAAGGTATGTGAGGTTTGAGCAGCGAGAAAGGTTGGCTGGAATTTCTACTTCAAAATTGTTTATGCTCAGGTTCAGTTTTTGAAGCCTGAACAGATTTCCAATTTCAGCAGGGATTTCACCCCGAAAAGTGTTGTTATTGAGCCTCAACTCGTGAAGGAAGCTGAGATTCCCAATGTGAGGAGACAAGGAACCAACTAGATCTCTGGATTGTAAGTCTATAATGGTGACTCTCTTGTTCCGGTGACCGCATCTAACACCTTTCCACTCACAGAAATGGTAAGAATTGTTCCATGAGTTCACAATCCCATGAGGGTCTTGTCTTATCTTTGTCTTGAAGGCGAGCAATGCAAGGCGATCAGTCTCATTCCCAGCAATGGTATTTGCGATGGTGGTACTGACTATGAGACATATCCCACTCCACAGCTGAAAACCCATCCTTGAAAGCGGAAACGCCATTTCTTTTTTCTTCTTTGTGGGCATGCAAAGTTAGCTTTTAATTTGTTGTGATTTAAATCGCCCGTTGATTCTAACATGGCAGCATTGTCAAGTGGGAATGGGGTAGGTTTGTTTGTTTGTTTGTTTGTTTATTTGTTTATTTGTTTTTTTTAAAGGTAAATTACAAATACACCTTTAAGGTTTGCTTAAAGTATAAATTGTTTCTTGTGATTTCAAAAATTACAAATACCCTCTTGTCAGAAATTTTTTATTTAACATAATTAATTAAAAAAATAAAATTTATAATTGCTTTCTAATACAATAATAAAATTACTTAAATTATTAATTGAAATATTTTTCTAATATCATTAAAAACTGTTAATTGACTTCATGATTTATTAATAAAATGGGCAATTTGTTATGAAATTAGAAACCTCAGGGGGTGGAATATAATTTCTAAAACCACATAAAATAATTCGTATTTTAATTAAATATTAGGAAGTGTATTTGTAATTTACTCTTTTTTTTTTTTTTTTTTTTCTTTGAACTGGGAAATGGGGTAGTTGATCAACTTGTTTTTGACAACTTTACTGTTTGCCAAATTTGACAAGTCTCTCTCTCCCTCTCTCACATTAAGTGCTTGTTTGGGAAGTTGAGGTTTGGAATTTTTTGGCTAAATAGTTACAAAAAAAACAAAATAGATTTTTTAGCTTAATAAAATAAAATATTACATCCAACCCATAATCATTATATTCTTTTTCTCATAAAAAGTCAAAAAAACCAAAAAAATCCTTCCCAAATGAGGCTTGTTAGCCCTAAGTTAAAATAGTCAAAAAGCCAAAAAGCTAACCCACTTCCCAAATGAACCCTAAATGAGCTATTGACATGGACAAAGAAAACGGAACAAGAAAAGTCATATCATGATGTTAAAAAAAAAATAAAATAAAAAATTATAGGTAAATTACACTGACAACCCCTGAGGTTTTGGTTTAATACAAAATTCCCCTTCACATTTCGAAAATTACACTGCACTCCTTGTCACTGTTCGTCTTCTTGACATAAAATACATAATGACCACATTACCCTTTACTAACACTGTAAAATTACTATATTGACCAGTACCAATTACCCTCTTTTATCTCCTTCATTTGCCCTCATAACCTCCAAGTTCCAACCAATCCCCCATCAACCCTGATAGCGGCACCTTTACAAGTACAGGCATAGAGCACCACCAATCCTCAACTCCAATCAACTAGTGTAATCCTCATTATAACCATCATGACATTTCTTTCTCTATAACACCCATAGCAATGTGATGCACCATTGTGGCCCCAATTAAGAGACTAAAGTTGTTGTTGCAGACCATTGATAGCACAGAACCACCACCACCACTATTGCTGATTTTTGTTGGGGTTGATTTGTTGTAGATCAATTACAATACAGAGCTTATTAGTTTATATCATATCTGGAATCAAAACAAGAATCTTATATCAAAGATAAAGTGGGTTGATTTTTTGGAAGTCCTGTGGATTTTTTTGGAAGAGATGATGGTTGGTAGTGGTGGTTAGATCAATTGGATTTGCAGAAACAAAGTGAGGAGAATGGTAGCTGTCCCAAAAAGCGTAGTCACACAACTAAATCGAAGGCCATAATGTGGAGTGGTGTGGAGGAGTTGGAGGAGGAAAGAGACGGTGGTGACAGTGCGGTGAGACGATAGTGGTCATAATGGACGACCACAAATACAGTGTCATTGAGTTTAGATCTGTAGGGAGGTTCAAGGTTAGGAAGGGGATTAGAGAGGCAAAACTATGTTAATGGTCCAACAATAGTGGAATGGCTGGAGAATGAGCAGCAATAATTGTGTGGGCAGTTGGAGAGTGTGCAGCTGGGTGAGGGTGAAGCATGTAGCTCAAGAAGAAGACAATGGTAGTGCCAAAATAAGCAGCATTTCCCCTAAATCTCCAAAATTCCTCATTGTTGAACCTTGGGAAATGGGTCCTATTTATAGGCTTTTCCTTGGTACCAAGAGGACACCAAGTGGCCAAATAGAGAGAAAACATATGTTCCAGAGGATCACATGGAATATTCTGCCTTAAGCCACCAGATTGAAGGTGCCACGTGTCCCTATGCATGTACTATGTACTATCTGTTTGCCTCCGCAACTACCTTTTTGAGCCTCTACAAGTGTAGTTTCGATGGGAGTGTTTGGCGCGGCAACTCCTTTTTGAGCCTCAACAAGTGCAGTTGTAGCAGGAGTGTTTGCCTCTGCACTTACCTTCTTAGCCTGAACCTCAGCAAGTGCACTTGCAACGATGAACCTTGCCGCTGCACGTGCCTTTTCAGTTCTATTTGGCCAGTACATACATTCTCAAGACTCCATTAGCCTGCTATCGGCTATGTTTGTGTTCACCTCAGCGAAACCTCTACCCTTAGCCACCTAACTACAAACTCCCCAGCTTTCCAGGGTGAAGGCTACAACCAAGCCTTCTATTAGCCATGCTGTGCCTTAGTACCAAGCCAAAGGGGGCTTCTTTAGTCCTGCCTATGCAGCTAAGGCAGGTCCATGACCTGGGTAATGGAAAGGGAGTCCCTTATGCTCGGGCTACCCTACTCCTATCTTCGTGGGATCGCCGCGATAAACTGGTATTTCTGGGCCTGCTATTAGCTCCAATCAGTAAGTCTTGGGGCTTGCTATCAACGCCAAGTTAAATGAACTTTGGGACCTGTTATCAGCCCTAGGCTAGTAATGCCTTGGGGCCTGCTATCAGCGCCAAGCATTAGTCTCTACTTGCAGGGGGGAAGCTTTTCCCAAAGGCTGCTATCACCTTGGTGGGATATTCCCTCCTCAAGTTGGTTGCAGCGGCTATAGTTGCTGCGGTAGTCATTTCCCGTGGCAAGTTCAAATGACAAGACCAACAATATTAGAGACGGCGACGCCGACAAAATGCCTCCGCAACTTGCGCGCTGCAAGTACTACCTTTGTAACTTAGTTGCCTCGGTTTTCTTCTTTCCTTAGTAACTCCAGATGGCTGTGGTACTGACATTACTTGAAATGGCTGCGCTGGGGTGAAGTGCCTCCGCAACTTGGCCGTCGTAAGTGTTGCCTCTCCAACTTAGTTACGTCGGCTTTTTCTTTCTCTCAGCAACTTCAGATGGCGGCGGGACTGAAGATATTAGGAACGGCGGCGTTGAGGCAAAGTGCTTCAGCAACTTTCCCGCTGCATGTGTTGCCTCTGCAACTTGACTTAGGCATTTTCCTTCATGGAGTCCATTTGGACCCTTGACGGGTCGGACTTGCTTCAGCCCACTGTTGGTCCACTTCCCCTGGGCTTTAGCTCATGCTTCTTCAGTCATTCCTGGTCGCCTTAAAGGGGCGACCCTAGCACTTAGGTCCATACTTAATTTGGGGTTTAATTTCTGACCATCTACATTTGCCCTTTGCGTGCATAGGGTACCTGCTACTTGTTTCTCGCGCGTGTATGATGTCAGCAAGTAACCCAGGGTTTGCGTCGATTGGGTCAAAAGTTGCGTCGGCTCTAAAAAGGTGCCCTCTTTGATTGATGGGTCATAATGGGCCTAGGAATGTGTGTTGGCGCCCTTTTGTTGCTTTCTCTATAAATAGTGCTTCTTCGGTCCACTGGTCCCCCTCTTTTGCTACAACACTCTTGTCTTCTTCTCTTCCTTGCCCCCACCTTCCAAAGTCTTCTCAACTTTTCTTTATTCTTTCTCATGGCCAGCACAAGGTTTCTACCCGACAGGGCTACCCCCACCCCCTATTGAGTGGAAGAGGGCCCTGTACTTCGGAGGGTTGGCTAACCCTTTTTGTAAGGCAGTTGACTTCTTCGTCCTTGATGCCCTCTCTCTAGAGGAGCCTTTGCTCCCTTTTGGTGAGGCTACTTTGGATGATGTTGACATGGTGAACCCAGTCTTTGTACTGCGGTTTCGTGTGGAGTGTGGTGACTTTCCCCATTCATACATCTACTACTGCACTCACTCGGGCCCTCCAGTAGACTGGTCCTTTGGGTTGATGACATCATTGTAGATGGTGGCTTCGAGCAACGCTTGAGGGATGTTTGTCTCTTTAATGCCGTTTTGATTTCAAGGGAGTTGTCAGTGCGCAAGGTATAGACCAACACCGATATGGTTGTCTCCCGCTGGAGCCGTGACACTCACACTTTTGCCTTGGCATGGGGGGAGATAATCCCAACCCTCGAAGATGTTGCCATCCTTCTGCACTTAAGTACCCGTGGAGACCACCCATTCGATTCAACGTCCTTGACTTCTGTAGAACAAGTTGCTGTCACCGCCCTCCAAAGTGCCTTTCAAGAGGCACAGAAGTATAGCTCCTAGTATGATCTTAAGACTGGGGAATTGCTCTAGGAGAGGCCCAAGAGGGACAAGACCACCTGCCTTTCTTGGCTGAAACATTTCTTCAAGGACCTTCAACCAGTTGTGGGCGACATCACAGATGAGAGCCGCAACTCCATAGTTGGACTGGGTTACCGTGGCGACTTGTACCTGGCCGCCTTTGTCAGTTATTTCATCTCTTTTTTTGTTCTCCCTAGCAACCTCGTTGAGAGTATCAATCCTCTAGTGTTCTCTTTGGTTGTTAAACTCTGCAGTGGCAGTCAAATCCCTCTAGCCTTCCTCTTTTTGGGGAACTTATACTTCTGCCTTGACCTCATTCACTCGGACATGGAGAGGTCCATGGGTCACTATGATGTATGGAGCTTTGTACACACTCAGTTCCTGACTGCTTTCTTCTATGAGCGATTCCCTGTTATGGGTCCCGTCCCTAAAGAGCATGAGCCCTTCTTTACCGACGAAGTCCTTGATGCAGAGGGTCGTCCTGTTTTAGATGCGGAGGGTGGACCTGTTACAAGACAAGTGTGCCAATCCCTCCATCGCATTTCTCGGTGGTCTAGTCTTGGCACCAACAGACCCTTCGTGGATAACGTAGATTGCATGGAGGAGTGTGTGTTCTGTCCTTTTACACAATTTCTTCTAGACATTTCTGTTGTCCTATTTTATTTCTCAAAGGCTCGTCATGTTGATTTCTCCCTTGATAGCGTCCAGGTCAACTCCCTTATACTAGCTGCCATGATACGTCACGGGTTTCTGCCCATATAGAATGAGGAGGGCATGTCCAGTGTTGTCTACAGACCGGATAGGGTCCTTAGGCAATTCGGCATGGACCGGGGCATTTCTCACGCCCTTCCACCTCAGACAAATTTTCATCAGAGCTTCTAGAGGTTGGCTCGTGACTAGACCGCCTTACTCGTGGAGGGCCCGAGTTTGCTCGTCTAGGCCAACTCCCTTCCCTAGATGATAGTATAGCCATCGAGATCTGATGATGGTTTTGCTTGTTGTGGATGCTGTTGGTGGTGGGGGTGATGAGTGGCTAAGCCCATTGTTGCTACTATTGATTTTGTTTTGATATTAGTGAATTTTCATTGATGGGTTTGTTTTTAGAGAGAAAAGAAAATGGATGAAAAACAGAGGGTCTTTGTTCCATTCCACCTTCAAATCTTTACAAACCATATTTACTTTCACAGTAAATTTTCTACATTGACATACATAAAAGGTTTATATATATATATACATATGAGCAAATTTTCATTCATTACTTATAATGTTATATGAAATGGAGCATATTATGCTTTTTTTTTACCACTATGTTTGGTTTCAGTCCAGATGATGCAAGCAAAATTTACAATTCTAATGACGGTGTACCCAAGTTACTTTTGCTTTTTTGGTTTTGAAAATTGAAGGTTTAAGATTCAGCTTCATGGCTTCTAAAATTCATGGCAGAAACTTTTAGGATTAGATGTACTACTTTAGTTGGGGTGTATTTTTTTTTTTTTATGCTAAGTAGTTTGTTGAGTAATGGTGGACTGTGGTATATGGGTGTGTGGAAATGAGGAAAGAGAGAGAAAACTAGATATAAAGATGAAAGGGTAAATATGGTATTTTAGAAAATTAATTGTGAAAATAAGCCAAAATTGTTCGTTTGACTTGACAATCAACTAATGGAAGGGTCAATTTGTATTGTGACTATAAACCTTAGGGAGGGTGTTGTAATTATCAGAATGTGAGGGGGTATTTTGTATTAAATACAAATCTCAAAGGGTGTCATTGTAATTTACCCTAAAATTATTAAATGTTCTCAGAGTATCATCTGATACTATTTATCTTTTGTTTCTTAACTACTTAAAAAAGATGAGTTAATATGTCCTATTATAAAATTTTTGATTACATTTGGAGTATCACATAAGTGATGCTCCGTTATGTTCCAAGATTATTGAATAATAATTACCTTTAAAAAAAAGAAAAGAAAAGTCACATGACAATAATCAGGGGTCCGAATTCCTTATTTATAAATTATTCGATGATTTTGGAGCAAGTTCAAGTGGTGCTCTAGATTGATGGTTATTGGTTTAAATATAGGACCCATTACTTTTGCATTGATAATTTAGAAGATAATATGAAATGTGCAAATTATTAAGTGAAATGAAACACTTGTTCAAGAGTACTAAATAATTTTTTGATGCAGGAAAGGGTAATGAGATGAACACTCAAACACAAACAATAATCACAAATTTGATAAAAAGAAATACTTTCGTTCACATATTATTAATTCTCCAAAGTCAACTAATTTGCCTCGTATATGTCAATTTAGGATTTGGGGTGGTTGCTCTGCGGAGTGCACAACAGTTGTTTTGCAGTCAAATAAGCCCATTTCGGGGCCCATTTCGATGATCCAAACCATTCAAATTTTAGAATATTTCAAGTAGAACATACCTGCAAAAAATTAAGTTAATCGAATATCGTTACCATTTCATCCACTCACATTTGTATCTACAAAAACAAATAAGAATTGTGATTTAAAGTATTAAAATAAATACAAATGTGAGTGGATAAAAGGGTAAACAATATCCAATTAACTTGATTTTTTGTAGGTATGTTTTACTTGATGTATTCTAAAATGAACGGTTCAGATTATCAAAATGGGCCCCGAAATTGGCCCATTTGACTGCACAACAGTGGTTGCTGTGCACCCTGCACAGCAGCCACTCCAAATCCGTCAATTTATACTTGAGATTGAGAAAACCTAAAGCAAAAAGAAAAGGAAACCCAAATCCAAGACTAATTAGCTAAATTCAAATAAGATAGAAAAGTTACCAAAATCAGAAAGATTTGGGTTAAGCTCAAATATGAAAACTAGATGGGAAAAGACATATATTGAAAAAAAACTAAGCAAATTTGAATTTGTCTACATTAAGTTACATATGAAACAAATATTTTCACAAACGGAAAAATTGCAAAAATTGACCGCCTAAATGTTGAACTCATTCAAAATTCTTGGCAAAACAATAGTTTCTAATTGTCATGACGTTTTTCATGTGTTTTTGCCCAAATTTTATGCAATTTCGTACGCAGACGTTTCGTCTCTATTAATGCCTTTTGTCTTTATTTTATTTGTCCACATTTTCTAATAGCTAAATGTTCTACGTTATTTTTCTTTCCAGGTGAGTGTGCTGTGACTTTTTTTTTGTTCCCATATCATTTTATGCATTTAAAATTGGAAAAATTTCAATCTAGTGTAAGTTTTTTTTTTTTTTTTTAAAAATTACAGGTTAATGATAAATTTAATACACATTAATAATTAAAGCCATGAACTTTTTAAGGATCTTGTAATAATTTTCTGATACTTCCACTCATAGATAATTTCCCCTTTAAAATAATCAGCTTGAGTCTCATTCCTGGCAAGTGGATTGTGACTTTAGATTATGTTTGAATTATGAATTTGAATAATGATTTAAAAACTGAAAGCAAAAAGTAGATAAAATGTATTTATATTTCACATACCTTTTCACTCTCCTCACAACAAGAGGATTTTGTTGCTGTAGGGACACCAAAATTTTCGTATTTGATGATGACACAAATAAGATTATCAGACCCACCATGTGATCACCATCTATAAGATAAAACTCCCCTAGCCGTTGAACGGCCGGGGGTCCTTCGACGCCCAAATTAGTCTTCCAATATCATCAAAATATTTAATGGACAAATTATATGTATAAAACAACGTACCTCAACCTATGGGAGTGTGGTGTTGCGTGTAGGTCCTAATAGGTGAGCTTATTGTCCAATAGATCCTATGGTAAGTAATGACATTTTCATCAAACACTATTAAAAAAGTCACTAATTATTAATTTTTAGCAACAGTTTGAAAATTTTATCACAAAAACAATCACCAATTATAAGTTTTAGCGACAGTTTAACAAAAAATCGTCACAAAAAGCATTGCTAATTTTTAATTTTCAACGACAGTTTCAAATATTCGTCATAGAAAAAGTCACTAATTGTAAGTTTTAGTGACAATTTATAAAAATCGTGACAAAAAAAAAAAAGGCACTAATTGTTAATTTTTAACAACATATGCAAAAAATCGTCATAAAAAAATATTTTTAGTGATGATTTTACTAGGATTTATTTTCAATGGGACTTTATGAAAATTAAGTCCAACTATTAGGACTTATTAGTAGTTTATCCCTATTTATAATAACCAGTGTGTTGCCTAGTAAGTAGTTTGAGTAATCCAAAAGTCTTTTACTAAACAATCTTAAGTTTTTTAAGGCTTCTATATCAACACAATCTCATCTCATGATGAGTTCTACTCCACATACAATAGTAGTGTTTGATTGGGATTTGACAATTGTTATACACATGATAATCCATAACTACGCCACATGGCAATGTTGGACCCACATAATTCTTGTGGTGATTTCTCAATTGCCCCAAGCTTTTATTCTTTTTAAGCCCAGTGAAAGAGTGGAACTTTTCCATTTATTGTTTTGATAAAAATAGCTGTGTGTTGTTGTGATGAAAGGCTGCCCATTATACTATTTGGTAGTTTTGCAGGGATCAAATACCTTCCTGATCTCATATATGGGCATCTGTTAATCATAGTGTGCCTAGAGAATGCTAGGTCTTGGAGAATGCCTAATGAATGTTAGGACTTATTCCAAAATACCTAATCTTATTAGGGCTTATTCCAATAATGTCTAGCCTTCCTAGGTCTTATTCCAAAAATACCTAGCCTTGCTAGGTCTTATTCCGAGAAAATGCCTAATCTCATTAGGGTTTTTTTACCAAGGGGAAGTGCAATTCATTTTGCCCCTGAGATCCACCGATTGCTGAAGGGAAGCACAATGTCTTACCCTTGTGATCTGCTAAGTGCCACAGCTTGGCTAAGGAATTACTAAGGGGAAGCGCAATTCATCTTGCCCTCGAATTACCAAGGGAAAGCACAATTCATCATGCCTTCGAATTTATCAAAGGGAAGCGCAATTCATCTTGCCCCCGAATTTCTCAAGAGGCAGAGCAATTTATCTTGCCCTTGAATTTTCCAAGGGGCAAAGCAATTCATCTTGTCCCTGTGATCTATGAAGTGCGGACTTTATCTCAGTCCGGTGGCATATTTGACCAAAATAAAAGTTCCATCCAGGTTTAGTGGCATATCTGATCAAGTAACGGTCTCCATTCAAATCCCAAATCTGGCAACATATCTGACCAAATAACGGTCTCCATTCAAATCCCAAATCCGGCGGCGTATCTAACCAAACAACGGTCTCCATCCAAATCTCAAATTTGGAGGCATATCTGACCAAATAACGGATAATAATGTCTCCATGCTGGGAATAATAAAGCATAAAATTCGTACTTCGTGAATAATAAAAATCCAATATAATATATCTTCATGCTCGAAATAATAATGCATAAAATTCATACTCCATAGATAATAAAAATCCGACATAATAACTGATAATAATATCTCCATACTCGAATTGATAATGCATAAAAATTCATGGACCGCAAATAATAAAAATTCAACATAATAACTGATAATAATATTTCCATGTTTGGATTAATAATTCAAACAAATTCATAGTCTCGACGATGAAGCCACTGTCTTTTTGTAGAGACTTGCGAGTCATGCTTTGATTTATTTAGCCATATTCTGGCTCATCCACTTCTCTTGTCCCCAGATTTTGGTGTGATATCATGGCAAAATTTTCAAGATCTTGACGAACTTAGGAGTTGCAAGGTAATTAGTTTCATTGCTTGTCTACAATTGCTCATTCATGAATCGATTTTATTGATATCGTAGCAACTTTTGCCAAAGCTATTGCTACCATAGCAATAATTGGTAGCTCGGCCATGAGAGTAATTAGTTTCACACTTGTTTTGAGAAGAACATCTTCTTCTGAGATTTGAGAAACGATATTGAACAATGAAGATAAACATCTCAAGATATCTGCCTACAAAATCGAGATTAGTATTTAACAGGTTGTATTATCGATCGAAGGGCACTCCAACGTAAGTTAGTAACACTCTATGGAGAATACTCAATAAGAGATTTTTGGTGAAACCCCAAAGGACATCTTAACTAATTTAGCTTCAAAAAGTCCCTAAGAAAGAGGCGCATAGCTTAGGAAGGACATACCATAATTTTTCCTTTTTTTATGGACAATATTGCCCTTCCATATATATATATATATATAACACATATTTGAAAATTTGATCCATATATACAAGTATCTCTTATATTTGATCTCATATATTTGAAAATCTAATCAGTGAAGACGATCTCCAACATCAATGAAGACGATCTCAAAATCTGAAGATCTCGCCATCGGTCAACAGTAGATGATTCGCCGCCGACAATCTCACCAAATTTGCTTCGATTGCATGTTTTCTAGCAATCCCGAAATTTGTATGAACGAGAGCTTATATTTTAAATATGTACAAATCTGTATCAAATTTTGAGAGTTTCATCAAGATTAAGAGTGTTGATCGAGTTTTAGAGGTTTTGCTTCAATCACGTGATTGATTATTATTCAGGTGATCAGGTATGTTGATTTGTTCATTAGTTGTTTTTTGTTTGTTTGTTTTTTTGTTTTTTGATTATCAATTTTTGTTTGATAGAAAGAGAGTAAAATTTTACTCTGGTACTATGTGCTCTGTTTTTATTTGGGATTAAAATTTTACTCTGGTACTATTTGCTCTGTTTTTGTTTGATAAAATGAGAGTGAAAATCTACTATGGTATTATGTGTTCTGTTTTTGTTTGATAGAATGGCAGTAAACTTTTACTCTGGTATTGTGTGCTTTTGTGATTTGTTTTTGGACTCGTAGTGTTAGTAAAACTTTACTTTGATTGAGAGTAAATTTTTACTGTTAACTGATTGCAGATTTAAAAAATGGTTCCAACTCCTGTTGTTATGCAAGTATGGTGATCGTACTGTAGATACCCCATTTTTGACCGTCCTCAAGACTTGGGCATCACCGTTTGAACACTCGGTGATCATCCATGTTCGTGTTCGTTTTGAGTTCTCGGAGGTCTCAGCTATGTGCCTTGCCTTAGGAACTCTCAACTTGATTGTTTTGTGCTTGGTTTTGCACCAAACACTTGTTGTTTTGCTTCTAAGGGTAGAGGAAGGCTTGTTAGCCATCCCTACACCTCACCGGCCATGGCATGTGGCCACCGGCCTTGTTTTGTTGCTACTGGCCATTGGTGATGGCCGGTCGGCACTCTTTCTGGTCGGTCGACCATTGCTTTGGTCAATTTGTCATTTTTGGCTGGCCGACCACTGTTCATCTGCTTTTGGCAGATATTTTATGCCAGATGTGATAGCTGGCATCCGCAATGCACCCCCTCCATACACGTGTATGGAGGGATTTCACTCTTGCTTAGCTTGTTTTGTAAGCTTTGCAAGATTGGAATTCCTATAAAGGGAGGGCTTCTCCTCCCTCCTGAAGGGTTCCAAGAAGTTCCAGAGGTCTGGTTTTAGGGTTAGGAGTCTTATATCTATCCTATCTCTATATCTCCCTCTCCTTTTGATTTGTGTGTGTATAAGGTGTGTTTGTTCTTAGTTTTGCACTAAGGCACCTAGTGTTACACCATACCTTGGTTGCTGATGTGCCAAAGGGTTGTTCTTGGAGTTTTTGGGCTGGTTTTGACCTAAGGAAGGTGCTGGAGCTCTCTTCTTGAAGAAGGTCTTCAAGGTTTAGAACCTTACCCCTTTATTCCCCATTTTTGCACAAGGTTTTGACCTATCTTGCATCTATTTTTAAGCTTAGTGTATAACTAGTAAAAGTTCTGATTTTACTTGCTTTTGAACTTTTCTTGAGGTTGTTTTGAGGTTTGGGGTTGTTTACCCCCTCTTAAGCCTTGTTTAGCCTCCTTTTTGTGCTATTTTTGGTGAGCTCTGGGACCACCTTGTATTGGCCTCCTCACCACTGAAATCCAGAGGGATTTCAGTGGTGGGGATGGTGTTTTGAGGTCCTAAGAAGGAGAGGGCCATCCCCTCTCCTTGTTGTCTTCAAAACTTGTCATTTTAGCCTCATGCGTAAGCACCTTGATTAAGTCCATGTTGGCCATGTCTTAGTTGGTATTTGTGGTTATTTTGCCATGTTATAGCACTGTTTTAAGTTGGTTTAGACACACCATGCATGCTTTGCATACTTGTCTTGTAATGCCATGAAATTGCCTTAACATGCATCATGACGTACCATGACTTTCTAGCATGATTTAGGCTTAGCTTTGTGAAGCTTTTATGCATGTTTTGGTGTGCTTAAGGTCTGATTTTGGTTATTGGGGTCACCCATGACTTGCTTTGTATAGCTACCATGCAATCTCCCTTGTAAGCTTTGAGTATTGGATTCTCTAGCATGCTCTATTTGCATCATTTCAGTGGTTTGGCACCATTAGTTATGTCATTTCAGTCCACATGGCATGCTTATATGCTTGCATTTGATGCTCCTTTAGTGCTTTAAAAGGTTGATGTCATATGCTCCATGTTCGGACCCTTGTGTATGCCATTATGTGTAGGACATTTAGATGCCATCTAGGTGTGTCTTTGGCCTTATTTTGGTCTGCCTTGGGACTGTTTTGAGTCCCTTTGGCCCTTTGAGGCTTGGTTGGCATGGCCATGGCTTGAGCCCCTTGGCTAACCTTGAGTTTTGGGCTTGGTTGCATGCTTTGCTTGATTTGTTTAATTGGTTTGGCACCTTTTCTAACATGATTTTAGAGCTTACAATGCATGCCATTTGTCCATGTTTGTTCCTTTTAAGTGTGCTTAAAAGTCCCTTTTTTGTGCTTAAAGTTTTGGACCATGTTTGCATACATGTTTGTATGTACATTTGCCTTCATGTACTTAGCATATTGGCCACTATTTTGGGCCTATTTGAAAGTTGCCCAAATTGGTGTAAGTCCATCCCCGCATGTTGTTGCATGTTTGCCTTGTTTGTTGTCACATACTTGTTGCATATTTGGTGAATTACATGTTGTAGCATGCTAGTTCAAGTGTGCCTCATTGTGTACTCAATCCATGACATGTTGTCGCATGATTAGGTTGTAATGCATTTGGCATGCATTCTTTCTTTTGGTCACTCAACATGTTGTTACATGTTTGAATATTGTTGCATGCTCACATGCTTGCATGTTTGTTTGCATGCTCATATTGCATACTTAGCTCACATGCTTAGGTTGCATTTTGCATGCATGTCTTGCCTCTTGAATGACCATGATAGAGATTGGGTCCCTTGTTTTTTTGGTGTGCATTTCATTTAACATTGAAATTGCACACTTGGCCTCTTGGGCCATTACGCATTGAAATGCACGATTGGTGGCCCGAGGGTCGAGTACCATACTCCCCTGAGTCTTAAACATGATAGGGAGGGTGGTTGTGCAAACATTTGCTTTGAAATGCATTGCCATGTGTTGTCTGCCCTCTGCTGCTATCAAAACAGGGTTCTGCAGGAAGATATGGTCGACCAACCATTCTCAGTGCCAATCGACCAATAATGGATGGCCGAGAGCATCATAGATGGTCGATGACCAATTTATCATGGTCGGTGGTATTTCCTCTTGACCGGTGGTCTCCCACAACCCTCAGGGAGTATTTCAGAAGCATCCTTGGGACTTGTGCAGTCTTCAGAGATGCAGAGCAGTGTAAACAGAGGTAGCTTGTGCATGGTGTTGGATTTTCGAGCGGAGCCGAGCACGCATGCATTGAACCCTCTTCCCGAGGCTGTTTTACCGCTTTATTAGCTTAGTTAATTTGCTTAACTAGTTAAGTGGTCTGTAACTATTTAATTAGCTTGATTAGTTAGTTAAATTTGTATTATTCTTTTGGTCCTTTCGAGGGAGGGCGAATTGTGTAATAAGCGTGCGTGTGTGTGATGCATGTCTTCCAATCCCCGCTTCTTTCTCCCTTTTACTGACCTGCTTTTGATGGTTAGTATTAGGACATGTTTTGATTAGCATACTTATGATAGCATGTTTGCATCCATTCATTTGTATTGCATGCACCGGGCTCGGCGCATCATACTAATTGCATAGTATTTCAAATCTAACTTGAATACATGTCATCTGCTGCATTTCACATGCCATTCATAGATTAGCCGAGCCTATTCTAGCTGCATTTTTCTTGCGATGCATTAGCCACCTTAACATGGACTTAGATCATACATTTGATTACTAACATGTTCTTTGTTTTGGCTTGGAGTACTAGGTGAGTGTTTATGCTTTAGCATCTCGCATGAGTGTGAATGTTAACATGAAAGCATGCTTGCCATGAGGCTAATTGCTTAGTTGATTTACTGCCTGAATGCCTGTGGGTGGAGGTTGGATTGCTTGAGTTGGAACAACTCGTTAAAATCCGTGTGTTTAGCCTACTTGCGAGTAGCAAACTTCAAACTTTCTTTCAAACAAATGGATATGTGATACTTTGTTCCAAATTAGGCGATCTAGTCTATACTTGTGTGTTGTGCGCATCACCTAGTAATTCTAGCTAATTAATCGGAATAAGAACGCATATGTTTTCAAAACTAGATATCATGGTTAGTAGAGGCCGATCTTTGGATCGGGCGAGCGGGGGTGCTCATAGATGACCTTCCCCAATCGTACCCAAGTTCCCGAGCCGAGACAACTTTGGTGATAACGGACACGTGGCCTTAGGCAACGAGTCAGGGTTTCCTAAATTTCCCCAAAAATAAAATATTTAGGTGGCGACTCTGTATCTGGCAAAGCAGTCCATGTTTGGCACTTCTTTCTAAAAATCTATTTTTCAAAACGATTTGCCGGATTTGGACTCTTTGATGATTCATCAGTCTTGCATTGTACTCTGCGAGATTAGATACAGGACCGTGACTTTGAGTCCTGAACTGTGGTGAGCCCCAAATGAACAAAACGGGATTCCCTCCCGGGACGTTCAAGGGCGCGTCCACACATACCATTGTGTTCAAGGTTGGAAATTGAAGGATTTAGCTGATTTCTTAAGTTGTAAATTGAAGAAGTTTGATAGTAGCAGTTGCATCAGTTGCTATTGACCTCTTGAATAGAACTTGCTCGTGTTACGAATGGTAATTGAATGGCTTTCTTTGTGCTCACATAGCGACCGCTATCCAAAAGAGTGGAGGTGATTTGTATGCACATGTGGAACCATTTTATTACACTAGCAAGTTCAGAGCTTGCTACGCTGAGTCCATTTATCCAATCCCCACTGTTGAGAAACCTCTTGTAGCTATGGATGATCTTGTTGTCCTTCCTTCAATTTGTAAGAAGCCACCTAGTAGGCCAAGGAAGAATATGATTCCATCTAGGGATGAGAAGATAAGACGAGTATAGTGTGGTAGATGCGAGAAGTATGGTCATAATAGGAAGACTTGTAAGGAGACATTGCCATGAAAGACATTAATGTTTTGTAATAAAAGTATGAAATAATGTAGCACTTATGCAATAATAGTCCATAACAATAATAGTTTAGTCTTTTAGACTAGAGTTGTAAGAAGACATTGCAATAAAAGACGTTATTACTATGTTGTTGAATGGTTATCTATCTAAGTTTATGATTTTCTTTGTGGTTGAATTTGACATTTTAATATATATATATATATATGTATATATATTTTCATGTGTTGGATTAGTTTCATGTAAAGGAACTTATAATGAAGTTTGTTTAATAAGAGTGAAGGTTTTGAGTAAAATTCCAGTCTACAAGATAGCAAATATTACTTTTCTTAACATGAAAGTAAAATTTTATTCCCATTCAAAGTAAAGTTTTACTGTATTTCCGAGTAAAATTTACTCTGAATTGAAAGTAAAATTTTACTGTGTTGTTGAATGTTTGTCTATGTAAGTTTCAGATTTGTTTTCTAAATTGAAAGTAAAACTTTACTTTATTTCAGAGTAAAATTTACCAGTATACACAAAGTCCCTAGTGCTCATAATGCAATCTTTGTGCAAAAATAATATAACACCACAACTACATATATTATCAAGATACACAAATATAACTTGTATTAGTGTATTCTATCCATAACAATGTTCCATAAAAATGTTCGTTCCTAATCCATAGCAAGTATAACCTATATCATTGTTACTTTATTAGCATTCTTTCACTTATAATTACTCTTTCAACATTATTTCATTTACCAAAAAGAAAAATTACATTCATCATTCACATTAGATACAAAAAAGTAGTTTCCAAAAGTCATCCACATCGTCGTCCTTGAGGTCTTATTTCTTGGCTATTTTTCTTTTGAGGTTGAACTGTTCCTCACTCTATGCTTTTAGAGAATCATTCAAAAATTGATGCACTATTGATGCTTGGTAATTGTTAATTTTGTTATCTTCCATAGACTTTGCAATAGGCCCATCTCTCATGATTTGATGTATGATATAACATACAATAATTCCGCAATCAACACTGTTAATAGAAATCAAAATCTTGTTAGATTTACTGAAATTTGAAAACTACCAAGTCAAGCATATAGTAGCATGAAATACTCACAATGTTGGGCATTGTTGTGGACTATCTTTCACTGAAACCAAGTTTTCAAACTTTCTTGTAGCTCTCTTCCTTTTCTTGCCCAACTTGTTCTCCACATATGTTATCTAACATCATTACACAATTGTTTGGTCACGATTAACTACAAGAATAAAACACAGTAAAAATTTACTGTTAATATGATGTAAAGAACTTCTAATCTGTTTTACATCCGTAAGGTAAGTCTTACTGTGAAAGTAAAATTTTACTCTGATTGATGAGCAGTTTTGTTTGAAATATAAAATTTTTCACAGAGTCATGGTTGCCTTCTTTTGAAAATCAACAAAATCATAAAGCTTACCATTTCCAACATGTAAACAAAGAATATTCATGAGGCCAAAGAAAAAAAAAAAAAAAAACCAGGGGAAAATGCACAAACATTGCAATGAAACAGTAAAGTTTTACTATGAACGTAAAATTTTACGCTATTTAGAAGTAAAACATTACTCTCACTATTTAGAAGTAATACTTTACTCTCATTGAAAGTAAAATTTTACTCTGATTATTACACCATAATTGAACCAAACACACCAAATTGCGTAAAAATTGACTGTTTCTAGGGCTTCAATTCAGGTCAAAGGCAACAAGAAATGAAATGAATATCGAACAAACTCGCATTATAATCCTTACATTGTAATAAAAAACTATGCATAAAAAACGGTTCAAAGAGACTAAATACAGCAACAATAATCAGAAAGACAACAATCACAAGAATAACAATAATCAAGCAATTTCTCACAAATTTCAGACAATCTAAAACAAAGCAAAAAGAATCTCAACTAATTTCAGGAAGACAATTCCAGAAAAATAAATACTTGGAAGGGATTTGAAGTTGCTTGATTATTTTTCTCTACTTAGTCTTCTTTATCTGCTTCTTTGTGTGTGGTTTAAGGTTTTCGGGTTTGTGAGATGGATTTCAAGGGTTTCTTTATCAGGATAATGAATCAAGGTTAAATACCTGGAAGGGATTTGAAGTTGCTTGATTATCATGATTTGAAGAGTACGATTTCAAGGTTTTGATTTTGTGAGATGGATTGATGATAAAGATCAAAAGGGTTTAGGGTTAAGAGGGCAAGCAAGCAGAGGGAAGAGAGAAAATGCCAGTAACATGGAGATGGAAAAGAAGAGAAACGGTTCAACGAGGGTTTCAAATTATATGAAAGGGTATTTTAGTCTTTTCATCATATTTTTAAATGAAGGCTACTATTAACACTTGCCTAAATTCTTTTGACCTCCCATTTCTTTGAGCCCCCACCCTAAACCCTAAATTTTAATAAGATTTTTTGAACACCCCACTTAATACCAAAATTACCCCTATCCATAGTATAATTACACCCAAGGCACACCCACCTAATTTTTCACACCATCTCTCATTCTCCTTTTGATGATTGTCCATCTCCTATTAAAAAGAATGCCGACAGTCATTGCATCAGTAAACACCATTACCTTAGTGAAGAGTATTGCATTGACATTCCATCATTGAAATTTTTGTTGACTCTCAACGACATGAGAAATCGACTAGATGGTGTCCAAAGAATATCGTCGAAATACTCGTCAACACCCCATCTTATCAATATCATTGCCTCTCTTCTTTCTGTCACATTTTTATGGTGTTGAAGAATACCTTCACGAAAAATACAATATGGTGTTAAAAATACAAAATCGAACCGTTCAGCACACTAGTGCCGAAAATAAAGGTCATGCTCGGTTCAACAGTACTGACTATCTACATTATTGTTCGGGACCCATATATTGAACTAAATGTTTGTCTTCAGCACTGTGTTTACCAAACATAATCTTAACAGTACAAACCAGTACCGAATAGGTCGAACAAAATAATGATTGAAAACGACTGAGAATGTTAATACAAGATAGATAAACTTATCAATGGAATGTAAGCCTCATCAGAATTATTGTCATCATCCTCCATTGCTCTACAAGGTGAAATAACTGATGAAGAGTAATACGTTGGACTTGAAAAGAGCTTTTCTGGTTCAAAATTTTTGGTTCATGAGGGTTTATTTATGATGGTGATGAAGAGGTTACATTCAGGGTTTAAGATGGTTATGAAGAGTAACATGTTTAGGGTTTATGTTGGTTGGTTATGAGGAGTAACATGTTTAGGGTTTAGAAAGGTGGAATACGTATAGCTGGAGGTAGGGGTGGGTGTATTATGTTATATAGTGTTAGTTATTATTTGGTAGGTGGGTATTCCATTAAATGATGTCTTTTAATGTAATTTTACTTTGGGTATAATTGTAATAAAAGAAAAATTAGAAATTAAGGGGTCCAAAGAATTTAAACAGGTACTAATAGCAGCACTCTTTTAAATTTGAGAGACTTTTGGGACCATTATTTTATTGCGTATCCTTCACACAAAAAAGGCCCATATAGGAGGGGCTTTTCATCAAAAATGCCTATTACATATACTTATAAATCTTTTTGTTTAATTTTTTTTTCTCACTTTGTTATATAAAAATTTATTAATTAAATATTAAATATAATTATTTTAATAAATTCAAGAGTCTAATTGATATTTCGAATAGTTTGGGGGTAAAATGAAGCTTCAAATGAAGTTTTGGTGCCACGTCCGTAAGTTCCATCTTATTATAGACGGCAAAATCTATCCAAAATTAAATAGTTTATATATAAAATTGAAGGTTTGAAATTAAAAAGGAAAACAAACTCACATCACACAAAAGTACATTACATTATCATTCTCTTATATTGACTAAATCCAAAATAATCTAGTAATCATATAGATAATCATAATCCTCTTCCTTTTTGACTTACTGTTCACCATTTCTCACTGTTTTGACAAGCATCAAGCTTCATATTGTCCTGTAATTTAGTTACCAAAGAGCAAAAAATGTACATGTCAGTGTACGGTATAAATTTGAACTCAATCAAGATTGGTTCCAGACTAACATAATTCATGCAATTCAAGCACATAAAAGCATTATTGATTGTTCAAATCACCATTAATAGTCTTTTAGAATACCCACATTATGTGATTGAATTGCATAATGTGGGTATTAATACAGACTGACACGATAACTGCTGATTTTATTGTTTTAAAGCAAAAGGTCCATCAAAGTGCATTAGATTTTAAAAGTTGTCCCAGTATTATATTCTATACAAAAACATATGAGAATAGACTTTTCCATATTAATGAAAGTGGATTGTTTTCAATTGATATTAATTGATTGGAAAGGATAAGCTCATTTGAAATCTCACACTAGAAAACATGCCATGCTTGCTCCCATTATTGTCCAATTATCTACGCAGTGTCCTGTTAACGAGGACAAACCATGAAGGATCACAATGTTGGAGAAACAATAAGAGCAATTCTATAAAAGAATGAAGTTAGAAATATTGAGCAAGACCTTTTCAATTTAGTACCTAGTTAAAAATTCCTCTTTTAGGAGTTTGTTCTTGACCAAATGAAGTTCATGAAGGATATTATTTATGGTCATTTGATCTTGTGGTGATTCTGTAGAGCATGCCACTCCAATATTGACCATTGAAATCAAACATTCCACAATTTTGCCGCCATTGTTCACTTGAATTGTTGTTGCTGTAGCCTCTTCTTCCTTATTGTCTAGGAGCACCGGGTCTACAATCTCCATCACTTGGTTAGGCAAGGCCATTCTTGCGAAGTTGTGAAGATTATGACCTTCCTCAAACATGTTGTATGTGGGTCTCTTCCCTGTCATCATCTCCAATAACAAGATCCCATAACTGTAGACATCACCAAAAGTTGACATCTCACTTCTGAGCCTATACTTTGTCATTAAAACAATTCACATCAAAAGCCCCTAAGGATCATTTTTGCCAAAAGAAAATTGATACGAAAGAAAAAGGAAAAATCAATTCTGATAAATGTGAATTCCTAAATATGAAAGCTATACATTCTACATATTCCAATAAGATATTCTATTAGAAGAAGGGTAAAGAGTTGTTACCTGGAGCTACATATCCAATTGTTCCCCTTACCCCAATTGAGCTACTTTGATTTGGATCGGTGAGCTCTGGGAAAAATCTAGCTAGATAGAAATCTCCAATATGGACACCCATGTCACAGTGAAGAAGGATATTAGTCGGCTTCAAATCACAATGAATGATCGGCATTTGGCATTGGTGATGAAGATAATCAAGTGCACAAGCCACATCTATGGCGAAGTTTATTCTTTGCAAGACGTTAACCCTCTGGTGCTCATTTTGCACATTATTTGTTTCTAGACTTGCATGCAACCACCTCTAGACTCCCATTAGGCATGAACTCATAAACTAGAGCTTTGAACTCATTCCCTTGAAAATCAACACTAGAACAAGAAGTTATGATCCTGACCAAGTTTTGGTGTCGAATATTTCTCAAGGTTTCACACTCTGCCAAGAAACTCTTGATAGCTCCACGATTTTGAAGGTTAAGTACTTTGATAGCAGCAACAAACTCCCAATCCTGAACGAGAATTCCTCTATATACAAAGCCAAAACTACCAAAACCAATTAGGTTCGCAGAAGAAAAACCATTTGTTGCTTTCAGAAGTTTCTCATAAGAGACTTTCAAGAATGATTCTTTCAACACTGGAATTGTAGATTGAGCTGCTTCTTGAACAAATAAATTGTAAAGAATGACAAAAGGGATGCTCCAACAAGCACAGACGCTGCTGTAATTGCCAATATATGTGAAAGAGGCATCTTATGTTTTGATTTCTTGTTGATGCAACTTGGTAGTTGTAGCTCAGAAATACCCCCACAAAGCCTATGATTTCTAGCAATTGATATTGCGCTAGCATTTGTGAAAACTCCCTTCATTGGTAACTCACCCTCAAAATCATTAAAGGACAAATTGAGAATCATTAGGGAAAGTTTCTCTAAGAATGTCGGAATGTTTCCAGACAAGTTGTTATAAGAAATATCAATGTTTTGAATACCTCTCAAAGATTCCAATGATAGAGGAATAGATCCTTGAAAATAATTTTCCTGCATATAAAGGTTTTCAAGGCTAGTGTTGTCACGACCTGAACCTGTCCCCATGGATTAAGGTCATAACCGGCCAGTAATTAAGAGATTACCTACGGCCTCAAACCAAATAAAACATATTTGAATAGAGTTAAGGAGCCAAAACGGAAGCAAATTTAAAACTTTTGTCCTTAGAGCTGTGCTTACATGATGTAGCAAAATCATTCCAAAATATTTTATAATAACTCACACATCACAAACCCATAGAGTTAATCTATGTCCAGGAACTTTCAATCAAGCAGTCAACCAAACAAAACTTATATACAAAAGTGATCCAGCGTTTTTGCCAACATAGCAAAAATATACAAAAGAACAAAAGGGCGAAACAAGTCTCGCGCGTGAGACGTTTGGGCTGACTCTACAAAACTCTGATTGTTTCTCACATACTTCACTGAGGCTGGGTTTGGACATCTCTTGGTTCACCTATAGACACATGAATGAGAGTGAGCGAAAGCCTAGTGAATAATACCAAGTAAAGAAGATACATGAATGAACTTTGAATGGTTACATTAGACGGCCTTGAGCCCAATTCATGTTTCTATCTAATGTGTCAAACGACTAAAATTCTAGACGTATCAAACGGTCTCGGGCCCAATTCACTCATATTCGATGGCATTTGGCACATTCATTCATATCCAACGGCCTTTGGTCCAATCGTTCATATCAAACGGCCTTCGGCCCAATCATTCATGTCAAACGGCCTTCGGCCCAATCATTCATATCAAACGGCCTTCGGCCCAATCATTCATATCAAACGGCCTTTGGCCCAATCATTCATATCAAACGGCCTTTGGCCCAATCATTCAAATTAGCAGACTTGTGAAACTCAAATAGGAGTAAGCAATTGAACAAATAGCAAACTTCAAAATATCTTTACTAAGATATTACTCACAGTGATCTGCTGGATGGTTTGCCCTTGTGCTTGACCCTATACATTTCATAAATATAATGGGTCACAAACGATTCAATCCGTTCTTAACTTATACATTCCTCTTAGGCCTCTTTGTTATCTTCTTAATCCATTTACAATGTTCAATGCATGCCTAAGAGTGCTTAGAAATGAAAGAGAACGGAAAACGAAAAACAAAACATTTTTACAAAATTTCTGAAACAGGGATCCCCGCTCGAGCGCGGTTTCTGCCGCTCGAGTGAACCCGTTAGGTCTGCAAAAGTACTGGTTGCCTCTTTTATACGCTCGAGCGTGACTTCGGACGCTCGAACTGAAAGTCAAATTACGTGGCTTGGCACTCGAGCATGAATCTCTCTGCTCGAGCGGACATCAATGTCTGCAGAAGTTCTGGGAGCTATCATTTTACGCTCGAGCGGAGCTTTCCCCGCTCGAGCGGACATGCCAAATTCTGGAATTTCCAGAATCATTCTTAAAGCTCAAACTTGTGGTCAAATTAGTGTAACTTGCATAATATGGTCCATAACTCACATGTACATGCTCTAACATGATGAAAATACCAAATTTACATTATCATGAAGCTCAATTCTCATGAATCAATTACATGCATACATGATTCATATCAAACTCATCTTCAATACTTCAATTTCATGGAACTAAAGCTTATACCTTCATGAATTGTGCTTGCATGTGAAATATAATTTCCATTCTTAACTTTGATGATATCAAAGATGATCAAGAGCATGAACTTTACCCAAAACTCAACATGGATCATGTATTTCATGCTCAAATATGCAAATTCATGGCTATCTCTTACATGCATGTTTATGATTCACCAAATTCAACTCAATTCTTGTTATTGATTACCTTATAACTTGAATTCACAAAATTACAAACTCAAACTCATGAACTTATGCTCAATTACTCACCTTGGAGTTCCAAGCTCCCAATTTCTAGCCAATTCTTGGAGTTAAGCTTCCAAATTCACAAGCTTTGAGCCAAAATACACAATCCTCCCTCTTCCTCTCTCTAGAATCGGCCCCTCTCTCTCTCTCTCTCTAGAGTGAATTTCAGATTTTGAGTTCAAACAAAATGAACATAAGAGTAATGGGGCCTTTATATATACCTGCCTTAATCAAATTGATTAAGGTTAAGTAATAGTGCTTAAAATTAATCGTTCTGAATCTAATTAATCTGATCCAAATCAATTTTTAATTAAATTTCACCATGGGTTCTAAAAATTATACCAAGCATAATGACGTGATTAATTTCAGTTTCTGTGGCCGATAAGGCCTTCAATTTAAATTCTAAAGCAGAAGACCAAACAGATTTTCCTACAGCGAACAGATAGAAATTCAAAAACCACATATAGCCATATAATTATCACACACAACCATATCAAACATATAATCACAATTATAATTACGATCAATTAGCATAATACGGAACAGGGTTATCCCAAGTGCAGCTACCAAAACTACTAGGAATTTCACCAGACAACCTATTTTTAGAGATATCAAATTCTACTAAATGTTTGAGGTTTCCAACCTCTATTGGCAAGGAACCAGACAAACAATTCCGTGCTAGATTTAATGAAATTGATAAAGATGAGACTCTCAAGAGTTCATTGGGAACGGTACCATTTAGGTAATTTTGATGAAGGTCTAACAACAACAAAATTTTGCAGTTATCGAGACTTGAAGGTATGGTCCCCTCTAGTGTTGTCCCATAATTGAAGATAAAGCAACAATGACAGGTTTCCGATGGAATCTGGAATTTTCCCTAAGAGGTTATTCATTGCGAAAACCAAATTTTGCATCTTTGGAAGATTTCCTATGTTAGTTGGAATTGTACCTGTGAATTGGTTACCTTCCATACCTAACACATCCATGTTGACAAGGTTACCTATTGTTGAAGGAATAGTTCCATATATTTGATTTTAACCAAGTGTAAAGGAAAATAGATTCTTTGACAGGTTGCCAATAGATTCTGGTAACATCGCTTTAAATTGGTTTATCTCCATACCCAATACTTCTAAACTGCTACAGTTGGCAAAAGAACCAATAAAGGCTAGGTCATCTGGTTCCCCACTTCTGAAATTGTTATGAAATAGACCTATCTTCTTGAAATTCTATAGTCTTCCAAAATTAATTGTTATTTTCCGATTGAAGTTGTTATGTTCTACTTGAAAATGTTCCATTATTGAAAAATTTGATATTGACAATAGAAGAGTTCCGGTAAATTAGTTAGCATTTAACTGGAGGAGTTGAAGATCAGGAAGCATGAAACCAAAGCTTGGCGAAAGACTACCATGAAGTTGGTTAAAAGACACAGAAAAAACATTTAGGAAGGAAAGATTATAAATAGATGGAGGGATCATACCAGAGAGTTGATTGCGACCCAATCCAAGTTGTGTTACTTTTTTCAATTGACCCAAGGTATCTGGAATACTTCCTCCAAAAGAATTGCCACTAGTAGAAAATCTTTTCAGAGAAGTAAGATTCCCAATGAATGAAGAAATACCTCCTGTCAAATTGTTCTTGCGAATGACAAGAATTATGAGCTTTGGCAAGGAAGTAAGCTCTTTGGGGAAATTCCCGACTAGTTTATTTTTACCAATACCAAGGCATGTGAGGTTGGAGCAGCGAGATAAGCTAGCTGGAATTTCTCCTTCAAAGTTGTTATCACTCAGGCCCAAAATTTGCAACTCGAACAGGTTACCGAGTTCAACAGGGATTTCACCCTGAAAAGTGTTGTTATAAAGCCACAACCCCCGAAGGAAGGTGAGGTTCCCTACATAAAGAGACAAGGAACCAACTAGACCTTGGGATGTCAAGTCTATAATGATGACTCTCCTGTGCCGGTGACCGCATATGACACCTTGCCACTTGCAGAAATGGAGAGAATTGTTCCATGAGCTCACAACCCCATGAGGGTCTTGGAAAATCTTTGGCTTGAAGGAGAGCAACGCAAAATGATCGATTTCGTTCCCAACAAAGGTATTACTAGCTGTAGCGGCTGCCGGGAGTGTTCCAACAGGTACAAGTGTCATGGTTACGACACATATGCCACTCCATACATAAAATAACTGGAGTAGTTGAAAACCCATTACTGAAAGTTGAGATGCCATTTTCAGATCTCCTTATATTTTTATTTTTTAATTTTTTAATTTTTTAATTTTTGGCATGCAGTTTCAAAGTTAGCCTTGGTTGTGATTATTTATAACCTGCAATTTCCTTTCCTCCACGGGTAAGCATTGTCTGTGTAGGGTGGAATATGTGGGACTGCAAATGGGAAATTCTTAATCAAGTGGGGACTGCATGCTTGTAGTGAATTTGATTTTTGTAATTTTAATTATATCATACTTGAAATTCTCATATTTGTGTCAATTTAATTCAAGGGGATTTTTTTTAAGGTCCCTGGTATTAAAATTTTATAGCATAAAGGACACTCAATATTTTCATAATGTCTAAGGTCCCTCAATATCGATCTAGAGAAAATTCATCACAGAGAAAATTCCAAATTTCTCTAGACACATCACAGAGAAAATTCCAAATTTCTCTGGACAACAATGAGGACTAGTGCTCTGTTTCAAAGAAAATTAGGTTGGTCTAGAGAAATTCTCTAGTTTAGATTGAATTTTCTCTAGGTTGAACTCAATTTTCTCTGGGTTGGTCCAGAGAAATTCTCTGGTTTGGATTGAATTTTCTCTGGTTTGGTCCAGAGAAATTCTCTGGTTTGGATTGAAATTTCTTTGGATTGATTTGAGGGACCTTAGACATTCTCTCCTTGGCATTTCATCAAACACCTTCTTTGCTAAATCCATGTCCCCAACTCTGTGCATATTTTGCATATTTTCAAAACAAGCTTGTGCAAAATTAGAATCAATTTGCAGTGATGCCATTAGGAGGTTAGTTTTAATTTGGAAGAAGAAAAAACATGCAAAACAGATATGAATAAATTCTCAAGTATTTACCATCCCATATTTGGATCATATCCAATGACATAGTAAGTGGGGAACACCCAAAAAGAAACCTCGACACATGTAATGGGCATCTTGAGGATCCATTTGGGAAGAGCATATGCCTAGGGGCAATAAAAGAGAAGGTCCCTTTGCTTGTGAAAGACGAGAAGCTTCACAATATTGTCATGGCCATTTCCCAGAATCCATTAAACATGATCATATTCACAGTGAAAAATAAAGAATCGATATATATTCCTCCATCAGTTATTGAATTTCAAACTGACTCATCGGTGGAGTAGTAAAAAGTGTAATATTCACGAACCCTCGCAGCTCAGATTGCGGTGGTTCAGCTTAGATCGCAGCATTCCGGCGACGGGGTGGTAGAGAGAAAGGCGGTGAAGATCGGAATGTGCACAAAGAGAGAGGGTTTGGTTTGGATAGAATGAAGATGAAAAAGAGAGAGAGAGAGAGAGAGAGAGAGAGAGTGCCAAATTTCTCTGATCTAATATATGGGTGTGGGTTTAGGAACCTGTAGACACCCCATTTTTGACCGTCCTCAAGACTTAGACGTCATTGCTCGTGCACTCGATGATGTGTGTTTGTGTTCGTTTTGAGCGCCCGAAGTCCTCGGTAGAATGCTCTATCTTTGAGCCTTTGAACCTTGTTCTTTCTATGCCTTGTTTTGGACCAAAACTTGGTGTTTGGACCTCTTGGTGACTTGTCGACCACCTCCCAAGACTGTCGGCCATGGGTGTGGCCGGTCGACTATCAGTGGTGGCCGACGGCCACCAGTGCCTTTTTTTAGATATTTGTTGCCAGCTGTGCTAGCTGTTGCTCATTGAGCTACATCTTTATACACGTGTATGGTGAGATGTTTCTAAGCTCAAGACTTGTTTTTCTATATATAGGGGTGTTCCTCCCCCATTTTTGGAGGTTAGCATTTTTAGAACAAAAATCTCTCTCTCTAGAATTCTCTCTCTCTCTTGTTATTTTGCACACATTTGCTTAGCTTCTCATAGCTTTTGCATACCAACCCTTAACCAAATACTCTCACCTTTGGGCTGAGATAACTTGGGACCTTCTTTGAGCTCTAGAAGGAGGTTTGAGCTTGGTTTGTTGCCTATTTTGTGCCTTAGCTTCAAGAGGTATAACACTTGTGCCTTAGTTTTGTCATCTTTTCAAACTATTTTTGGGCTAATTTTGAACTGTCAAAAACTCTATTTTTGTGACTTAAAAGTGTTGGTTTGAGGTCTCTTTGAGCTAGGGGGTGATCCACCCTTCGTGCTCATTTCTTTGTTAAGCTTTTGTGCTATTATTCACCACTTTCAAAACAACTTTTTTGGGACTCTTAACCACTAAATCTCAGAGGTTTTTCAGTGGTAAAAATCAAATTTTGAAGTCCAAAATTGGAGGGGTTAGCCTCCCCTCCTTGTGTTTTGTTTGCATGCCTAGTTAGCTTCATGAGTTAGCATGTTTTTCTAGCTTAACTTAGCTTTAGTCCAGCATGTTTTTGCCTCTATTTTGACCTATTTTGGCTTTATTTTGGGCTGGTTAGTTCAGTTGAGGCTTGTATTGCATAGTTGTAGTGTTATTTCCTTCACTAACTTGATGTTTTAATGCTTTAATCATCATTTTTTTGAGTTAATAGCATGTTTTAGTGTTGTTTTACACTTCATTTCAGCACTTAAAATCTCTGCAATCTCCCTCAATTCTTCATTCTTTTGTTTTCTTTAAAAGCGGTCCTAAACCCCTTGTTAGCTTAAGTATAAAATGGAGGTGTTGCACCTAATGGTTTAATCCCTTGGGGGGTTCATTACCAATAGTGTAATGCCTCTTTCATGCCCAAAGCAACTTGTTGTTTGAGTCATCTTTCCATAGAGGAAACTCACTAATGGACTAATCGATTAAAGAATGAATTGGTAATGTAAAATGAGTAAACAAAATTGGACAAGTAAAAGAGGCAAGATAAGCATCTTTCGTGTTGCATTACATGTGTTCGAATCGGACGTTAATTCGAACATAAGGAAAATGGGACATTTCATACTCAAAAGTGATGAAATGTGCCACTTTCCTTGGTCAGCATCACCCTTGATCATGTATGATAAGGTGGTGGTCTTTTTGAGTCTTGTTTTGCACTAATTAAACTTTTACAAACTTGGTTCTTTGGCCATCATGCATGGAAATTGCTTGATTGGTGGTTTGAGAGCCAAGAGTTTCACTCATTTGAGCTCGTTTGATGATAAGGAGTGTAAATAGTACCCACAAACCTGTGAGAATACACTGTTTTGCTCTGTCTGCTCTTTGTTATAGCAAAAAGAGGGGTTTATGTCATCAGTGGCCAATCGGCCACCACTAGTAGTCGACCGACCACCATTGGTAGTCGACAGGCCCCTTGTCGACCACCAATGAAATTTGCACAGTGTGTTCCTAAGGTGGAGCAGAGGTATTCTGGGAGTTGGCAGAATTTTTGGTGTTCAAATGTGCAAACAGAGGCTCGTAGCAACAAAACGGTGGCTTTTCAGGTAGAGGAATCGAGCATGCATGCATCCGTCATTTCCCGAGGCTATTTAGTTAACTTGTCTAGTTAGTTAGTTGTTTAATTCATATTGTAAATTAATTAGCTTAATTGCTTGGTAATTAGTTAGTTAAGTATTGTAATAATTCGTTAACTAGAATAGTTAATTAGTTTTGGTTTGTAATAATTAGCTTAGCTTAATTAGCATAGCTAGTTGGTTAGCTTTTATTCATTCGGACCCTTCTTCATAAGGGCGTAATGTTGTAATAAGTGTGCGTGCATGTGTGTATGTCTTCTAACCCCACGTCTTTCTCCTTTTTATTTAATCGCTTTTGATGGTTAGATTAGGGATATATTTCAATTAGCATACCTTATGCTTGCATGTTTGCATCCATTCATTTTGTCTTACATGCACCGAGGCTCGGCGTATCATTCAAACTACATCGTTATTTCAAATATCTTCTTTGAATACATGTTTAATCGCATGTTGTTCAAATTGATTCATATGCCATATTAGTAGCCGAGCCTATTAATTGCATATTGCATATGTTGCATTAGGCATCTTAACATAGTTAGGATCATGCATTTTTTTCTAACTAGTTTTTGTTTTGGCTTGGAGTACTCGGTAAGCTTTTACACTTTAGCATGCTTGCATGAGTGTGAGTGTTGCCATGATTCGCATGCTTGCCATAAGGCTATGTGCTTAAATGTTAAACTGCTTGAATGCCTATGGATGAAGGCTTGTTGTTTGAATTGGAACGATTCAATGAATGTGTGTTTTAAGCCCACTTTGTTGAGTGGTAAATCATGTTTTAAGCCCATTATGTTTGGTGGCAAATCTGCATTTTTAAGCCCACTTGAGGTGGCAAATTCAAACCATTTTCGCAAACAAACGTGAGTTGAATTGTTCTAAGTCTTGCGACTAGTCTATACTTGCTTGTGTGCGTCATATAGTAAAACTAGTTTAATAATCGGAATAAAAACAAATAATGTTTATAAAAGAACATAGCATGATTAGTAGAGGCCGATTTTTGATCAGGCAAGCGGGGGTGCTCAATTCATGACCTTCCTCCTTCGTACCTAAGTTCCCGAGCCGAGGCAACTTTGGTGATGATGGACACGTGGCTTTCAGCACGAGTCAGGGTTTCCTAAATTTCCCCAAAACAAAATATTTAGGTGGCTACTCTGTATCTGGCAAAGCAATCCAATTTAGGCATTATTTGATATGATTATCTGTCCATCAAATTTAAAACAACAGGGACCAAATTAAAACATCATATGATTATCTGTCCATCAAATTTAACCGCCATTATTTATTGGACTAATATGACACAATCCGTAAAATTAAGGGGCAAAATTGAGCAAATTGAAACAATAGGGACAAAAATGAAAAAAAAAAGGTAAATTATAAGGACTACCACTGTAATTTGCCCTTAAATAAACAATCCAATATTTCTGCATGTTAACAAGCAACAATCTGAGACCTTGGATTTGGCCCAACAGTCTTATAGCTACACCTTAGGGTGTAGTAAGGGAAAAGTTAGGGGTTCGAATTGATGGAATAGCGGCAACTCTTTTAGTTGTAATCTAACTTCACTAACAACAACTAATATCCTATAGAATATCAAGACCTAAAAATGTTCAATTTTAGAATGGTGAATTGGGTTAAAGAGAAATTTGGTAATGTAAAATCAATTACTTTCCGCCCTTCATTAATAAGAATAATTTTATTTTGGGTTTGGTATTAACATTTCGTTTGGATTAAGGGGTTTGGTGAGAAATTAAAAAAAAAAATTAGAAAGAATTAGGTTACTTACCTTATTAATGATCACTTGTTTGGATGATTAATGAGGTGAATAATTGTGAAAAATGAATAGAAATGGTGATAAAATTAAATCACATCGAACTTAAGTTTTGTTTATCACTAAAAGGGTGAGATTTGGTGAGAAACCAAAAGAAGATAGAAAATTTTTTCTTTGGTGTAAAAAAATCATCTCCAACTTTTTTATCTCAAAACACTATCTCCATTTTCCATCAAAAATCTCTCAAAAACTCTTCTTCTAAGTTGGAGGGGAAAGGCCCTTTTTATACTTGTAGGGAAGGGATCTTAGCCATGAAGGCTACCATAAAACCGAGCATCAATGGCCATCAACTCTAGGCATTAGGGCTAAAGTTACAAAGGTGCAAACCTCCCATGTGCATAATATGATCATCAACTCTATCATCAAAAGATGAGAGTTACAAAGGTTGAATAAATAAATAAATATATAATGCCATTTAAATAATCCAACTAGATGGGTCACAAAATGGATACAGGTGTTGGGTCACAACTCGATCCAAACCCAATCTAAAACATATGCACACGATAAGTCCAGTCCAGCATAGCACAATCTAGCCCATGCCCAAGACTAAATCCAACACATACACATACACAAGCCTAGGTCAGTCCAGACCAAGACTAAAGCTAAGTCCAAATCTAAGCCTAGGCCCAAGCCCAACTTCTGTTGATTCCCACTTTTTGAGACAATTCTCATTCACAAATCAATGGCTTCGGCCCATAATTTTTATATTGTAATCTTCACACTTGAGAGAATACAAAACCACTCAAACCCACCTCAACCGATGGTTGGGTCCCACTTTAATTTCGAATTAAAGTTGTCCAAAAACCATTATATTCCAACAATCCCCCACATGAATAAAATTGGCCAAATAAAGAAAAATGAAAAATGCTTAACAACAAAGGCTCGGAGAGAGAGCACACAGAATAACCCTGTATCAAAAAAGGTAGCGGTTGGCCTTGAACCTTTCGTAGTAAAGCCTATTGGATTTACTGGTTGGCTAATCAACGTGATGTCTTGAACTATTCTGTCGTTTGTATAAACTGAGACAATAGACCTCACACAGGAGTCACTCTAACCATTGTTCTTGTTCTCACTAGTGTGTCCGGTTTGGCCTTGGAACACTATCCTGGTTTAGTGAGTGTTTTTACAAAATTCGGCCTCGTCAATTCTTAAAGAAACAGCCCCACTTCGCACTCACATAGGTGACCTATACAAGGTATCTCATTATACCACGGTTGATTATTCACAATACTTAGGTCATAAAAACATCAGCTTAACCTTCCACCCCACAGGGTATCACTGTATAAAGGAATAGACAAGAGGATTTACCTCTTCAGTAACTCACTTGTTACACGCAATTAGGTTGTCCCTTTGAACCTAGATCTTGGGATCTCTAGTCAACTAGGTTGGGTTTTCTGTTCTGGTAACATTCACTAAAGCCCTTAATCTCTCATGATGACTTTTTACTAACTCTCGATTTAACCCTTTGGTTAGTAGATCTGTAATATTGTCCTTAGACTTTACATAGTCTATAGTGACAACACAAGAGAGTAATTATCGTATGGAATTATGTCTTCAACGAAATTATCCAGACCTTCTATTATACGTATTACTCTGTGCCCTACTAATACTTGCTTGGTTGTCCCAAATTATACAAAATTGTTAGCACAAATTTCGATTAACATGGAATATCCTCAAGAAAACAACAAAGCCATTCAGCTACTTCGGTAGCTTTATCTAAATCACTGAACTCCGATTCCGTCATTGATATCGTGATACACATTTGCTTGGAAGATTTCCAAGACACAGCTACACCTCCAATAGTGAAAACAAATCCACTAATGGATTTGTAGTTTTTATATCAGATATCCAGGTGACGTCATTGTACCCTTCTAGTACTACTGGATATCTGGGATAATGCAACCCATAATCTCGATTTCATTGTAAGTACCTTAGTACCTGCACAAACGCCCTCTAAAGATAGGCATTGGGATTACTTGTGTATCTATTGAGCCTGTCTACTGAGTAGACTATATACATAGCATTGTACACCTCATCAGATACTTTAAACTTCCAATGACCTGAGAATATTCTAGTCGAAATACACTCTCACCATTATTCTCGGCCAAATGTAGACTCAAGTCTACCGGTCTCCTCGACACACTTGTACTTGATTTACTAAATTTCTCAAGTATCTTATCAACATAATGAGACTAAGAAAGTACAATACTACTAGATGTTTTGGTAATCATATCTGTAAGGCTCATGTCAAACTTAGAATTTAACAATTTCTTGGTAATTCTGAACATCTTCTCATAATTGCCAATCGTACAGTGTGATGACCTGTGCACATTTTGCTTTGCTCTCTTGAATTATGTTAGAAATATCGTTGTTAAGATGCCGGGTAAGTTTTTGCTAAAATTTCTTTCTTAAATATTTTCTGCTGTGGTTGTTTTGAGTCAAAGTTTTCTCTCGTTTCAGAGGGTGCGGGGTCAGCACCGGAGGGTCGGGGGAGAAGTCAAAGTTTTTCCGGATTGGAGAGCTAGGGCCGCACGTGTGGGAAGAAGAGGTTTGTGCTATGTGCACACTGCCTAAAAGGCAGGTGCGTAAATCGAGTCTTGGGGAGACCGCGACGTGGGTGGTGGCCGCGACGTGAGGCTACTCCATCTTGACTAAGGCTAGCGTGAGAAGTCTTGAAATCTGTGATTTTTAGCTATGTTTTGCCCTTTTGACTATTTTCACTTCATTTGTTGAATGTCTCTCTCTCTATCATATTTCTGTCACGCCCCAAGCTCCGTGACAACGCCGCACACTCATAAAAGTGAGCATGCAAGGCTAAGAATCCAATCACATAACCCACAATGTAAAATACTCAAAATAAATCCTTAAATTGTCGTAATGCTAAAATCCACAAAAATTGATTATGCTTATCGTATGAAATTATCCACCAAGTCCACTAACAAAATCCATTAACAAAACAATAATCCAAGTACTTAAATCATAGTTCTACTCTTGGCACATTATGATAATTTTCCACCAAGTCCACTATTAAAATCCATTAACAAAATAATAATCCAAGTACTTAATCCATAGCCCTACTCTCGGCACTCCCATATGTAAAAATCCCGCGCAGCTCTACTCTTCAGAATCTGAAAAAAAATAAGGGTAAGCTAGATAGCCCAGTAAATAACCAACCATCACTGCCAGCTGGATCAAGTATACAAAAATAAATAAATAAATAAATCGATAACCAATAAATATAAATTTTTCTACAGTTCAATAAATGAACAATTATTTGTAAGACAGTTTCATAACTAAAAATAAACAATGTACAATACATTTTAAATGAAAAGCCAACAAGATAATTCAAAGTAATTCGTTGTTCAAATCGATGGTTCGATATTCAGATGGTTCAATGATTTTATTCACAAAACCCAAGTTTTAATGACTACGGTCACTTAGCCCGTGACAAGGCCAAGAACCACACCTAGGCCGGTGGTAAAGCCCCAAAAGAAACTAGTTTCTGTGCTAATAAATAACCTCCATTGGCTAGGGTCCAAATCATAGTCAGACTAGAGTGATGTTCAAAATTCAAACAATACGCAACTTTTAAATAAAATATTCGATATTTTCGGAATAAACACTGGGTACAATTTTCAGAATAATTTCACAAAATGTTCAAATAACTTTCATAATAATATTCGATGTTGTTTTATACTTGACCCATATTTTATTTTAAGAGAATAGGAAAGCTATGAATAAATATTTATGATTTTAAACGGTTCGATAGGAATAAAAATAAACCAACAGTGATAGAGGGTTACTTACCTCAAACGCTTAAAATAATATTCCAATGCTAACTCTAAACACCTAGCTCCACCACTTCAATCACACAAACCTAATTAAATATTATACCACAAAAACAATTATTATTGATCACCATGATGCATCTATCATTCTTTTCTTTATAATATAATAATCTAATCCTATAGTCTACAAGTAAATCCCAAAACCCCAAAATACATACACCCAATCAACATACAAGATACTATGTCTAAAGAAATAGTTAGGAGTACCATAAAAAAAAATCTTACCTCCAAGAGATGATTAGATCAAAATCACCAATCTATGAATCTTCTTTCTTTTCTTTTCTTCTTCTTCTTTTTCTCTCTATTTTTTTTTTCTCTACTGCTAGATCTGCTGCAACAGCCACAACATCAATACCTCTATTTGTTTGTGCTTCTATGTTTCCAAGACCTAAAGTCCAAGTGGGCCTATAACCCAATCTCCCAAAATTACAAACTTAACCATCTAAGTAATAAAAATTTTTAAAAAAAACCACCTCATAACTAATTCCTTAATATTACTAAAATGACCCATATAAATTAATTTAATTACTACTTTATCCAAAAATAATTCTACACATAAAAATTTGGATTTTACAATTTCTCTCTTTTTCTCTCATCCCTCTCTACCCAAACTTTCCAAAATCTTGTATTTTGTTTTGATCCCAAGAATCCATTGGGATTTTGATACTAGTCCCTTATATCAAAATGATGAGCATGTCAAGGGCTCCGTCTTGACTGGTGGAGATTGTATTCCAGCGAAGTTGATTTTTGGGCCTCTTCTTCTCTTCTCTCTTGAGGTAGGGATTTCTTCATCTTTTTCAATGTCTCATTTATAGATAGACATGTGGTATTTTCTATTGCATAAAAACCATATTATTATGAATTAATTTTTGAAAAATCGTGATAGAGGATCTAAGTTTTGGGCGTTGAGATAGAAATTGTGTGAGATTGGTTGGCGTTGGGTTAACTTGGGGCGTGGTTCAACATATTCATGAGTAGAGAGTGTTAAAGCCCTAATTCTTGCAATAATGCCTAGTAGATAAAAAGGAGTTAAAATTGTAGAATAATTATGTTATGAATTTAAGAAATGTGATTAATGATTTGATATTTGATTTAAGATTAACTTGGGCCTCATGATTTGAGCAATAATTTGTGTTGGATTGACTATGTTTAAATACAATGAATTGTTAATTTGATTAATTGTTAAAAAGGAGATTTAACCATGAGATTAGGAACTTTGGGTAATATCCTTGTTGAGTTGAAATTGAGTGGGCCATGGTTTGTTATTGGTGGGTTGGGTTTTTGGTTAAATGAATGAAAGAAGTCTCTTTATTATATATATACATGTACATGAACTTGGTGTATTGTGAATTGGAAATTTTGGAAATTGACATTGAATGTAGAGACAAATTTTAACTCCTTTGCAAATTGAGAAGGAACCTTGATAAAATTTGAAAATCATTGGAATATTGTCATTTTTGTTATACTAAAAACCTCATAAGAATTGGATGATTGGATTACTTGGATTTAACGTATGTTGTTTAGAGGTTTTGTCCTTGGTCATCAGTGGAGGATGACATTGTGAATGTTGAAATGGTTATGTGTCTGTAGTACTTTTGAGTTATGTATGAATGTTGTGTGAAGTGATGATTGAAAATGTGTATTGCGCTGAGAATGAGAGGTACCATTACCTTCTAGCTAGCGCCTGGAGAATTGGTTACGCTGAGAATGAGAGGTGCCATTCCCTTCCAGCTAGCATCTGGAGAATTGGCAGAGGTACCAATCCCTTCCAGCTGGTGTCTGGTAAATTGGTGTTTCATTGTGGAAAGATGTATCATTGGCTTACTGTGCTTCTGGCAAGTAGAGCGGAGATTATTTATCATTGTTGCCTTATTTGATTTGTGTGTCATGTGTTATGATGATTATGATTCAATAAGGTTGTGATGTCTTATATGTTATGTGGATGTGTTTATGTATATTGGGAGGTGTTAGAGGATGGTTGAGGGATCTCTCTACCATAAATTAGTTATCTCAAGTATCTCTTTTAACTTGTGCTTAAAGATTGAGAATGCGAAGAATGTGTGGAGACGGGCCTATGTTATGTATTGGGTTAATAATAATGTGAAGATATGGGATTTGGTGAGAATGTTTTCAAAAGTAAAAATGGTATTATGTGGTATTTTGTCACAAATGGAGATTATGGTTATCGTGTAATGATTGTTAAAATGAAATTGGGTAGTAAAAGCGAACCTTGGTGTTATTGAATAAATTGAATGATTTTGAGAAAAGTACCTATGTAAGTATACTTTGGTTACAAATGTCACATTAATTATATGGTATGAGATTAGAATTCATGATCATAGCTATCTGTAAGTTGTTATTGTTGAGGATCATGTTGAGATCCCTACTGGACTTTATGTTCATCCCACGTTGCTAATCTTTTTCAGGTGAATATCAAGATGTGCTACAAGGTCACGGATCTTCCTTATTTGTTGGCCACGGGGCCTTTATGTGTAGGCAGAATACCATTGATGTAAAGGGTTAAACCCTTCCTCTTGATTTAAATGATGTAAGCCTACGGGCGATTTATTTAGATATGAATTCATGCTGCATTCATTTGATATTCGGATGAGAGAAGTTATACTTATGTATCCCTTATATATAGAATGAGCTTCTATATGCCATCTCTGAAATTGAAATTATAATAATGGTTTTGGTAATGGAATCCGAGTAATAAAAAGTGGGGCGTGACATACAGACACAAACTGACATATCTATTTGTTAGGATCTTTGACATACACATATTTGTTAATCCCTGTTTATTTAAAACTCTCTTGACAACATTGTGTTGTCAAATTTCTCATGCCAGTGTTACGATGCTTGTTTCAAATCATATAAAGATTTCCCAAGCTTACAGACTTTCCTCATCTTGGAACTGACTAGCCCTTCAGGTTGTTCTATAAAGATTTATTCAACTAAATCATCATATAGGAAAGCTATATAACTATCCATCTTGAAGTATCTCTAGACATCGCACAATTGCAATCACACTCACCACAACTGATGATCATGTATCAAAGTAATCTAGGTATCCTTTTATAATAAGACTATCTCATCGGCTTTTATTCACTTGCATTCTACGGCTTACTACCTATGCAAGATAAAGTTAAATTAATAACTTCTTTCTAGAGAAATTACAACTTCAAAGAAGCTTTTAGGCCCACTAGCCATCATATAGGTTTAAGAAGATTGGATAGAGGAACTTTAAAGTCCTAGTCTTTTAACATCTTCTAGGATCATCTTTTTTTTCATGAAAATCGTTTCCTCAATTCCATGATGGCATTCTTGTGTAAATTTGAATATCAGATTTGTCCACAAGAAAACCAATATGCATTACTATATTGTGCATAACCGTTGAACACAAAGTTAACGGATTTTTAACCGCTTGGGTTTATGTATTGCCACCTTTTGCATGATACCTCCACATTTGTAGAATTTATACAAAGGTTTTCAGCCTTTCCAAAAATTCATGCAGGGTCTTTAAACAATTTATTGTGTCACAATGATTATGAGACTCTCATAATCATATCACAGAAAACACATTCCCAAACCGTCATCAACCGAATTAGGTCTTTTCCAAATTCAAGGCACCAAACAAATTTGGTTCAACTTGTCACTCTGAAGCCAATAGCCTTACTATTAGGAAACACAAATCTAGTGTTCAATAGTCTATTATTCGAAACTTCATAACATGGCTAGTAGTCTTATCTAGGAATCACTAATTTCTTAGCATGTGGTAAGAAAACTTTCCATTACTAGGAATCATAATGTTTTGACATGTGATCAGTAGTCACTCTACTACTAGGAATCATAACATCTTGACATAGGATCAGTAGACCATTTCATTACTAGAAATCATCATGTCTTGACATATGATCAGTAAACTCTTTTACTACTAGAAACCATCATGTCTTAATATATGATCAGTAATCTATTTACTATTAGGAACCATAATCTCATAACTGTGTAGCCAATGGTCTAACACCTCTTAGGAACCACCAATTTTCTATCTCTGTAATCAATGATCTTGCACTTACTAGGAGCCACCAATTCAAGAATATATTTAGAATTATAAAAATTCAAAAAATACATTCATCCACCCTAACGGGTTGTCTCATCTTTGCTCTTAAGCAAAGCCATATAGCAATCATTCGTGCTATAATTGACATAAGGATAACATACTAATTCCCTCTAATAAATTCAAAGATATCATCATGCAATTTTATGATTTCCTTTAATCACATTTGATCTCTCTAGATCTTCCTTTAAGAACCTCGTAAGGTTTAAGGTTGTTAGGTAGAACAACATTTCCTGTTGTCACCTCGTGAAGCCATTTCTGAAAAATCACAACAGAATTTCACTATTCTGTTTTTCCAGAAACTAAACTTAACACTAGAAAATTCCAAAGTCTGAAATTTAATTCAAAACTGATCTCACCACTTACTCTAGAATCGAACATGGTCAGGAAAGTTTCCCGGAAGACTGGAGGGGTCACACCGGTCCCACTTAAGACCTAGTTAAACTTAGACAAAACTTTCAAGAGCATGTTGACTCCTAGTCCATGAGAAACAAATTTAGAATTAAATTTTTCAAGGGATAAACTAGGTTAAAACAAACCAAGTTTACAAAATTAATATGAATTAAGTTTTTCAAGGGATAAACTAGGTTAAAACAAACCAAGTTTACAAAACTAATATGCAATTAAAAATTGCTATCATAATTATACCACTCATAAAAATTAACCGGTATTCTCGAAACTGAGCCCATTATTTTTGAATAAAAATCAGAAATATTTTAGCTAATGCTAAAATTTGTTCCCCCCACCCAAAAAAAAAAAAAAAAAAAAAAAAAAAAAAAAAAAAAAAACAAAACAAAATAAAACACTTTGGAAATAATCAAATTATAACCAAAGACTTTCTGAAAACTTGGTTTCCTACCACTTTGGGAATAAAAGGATTAAACCCAAAGACTTCCTCTACTCTATTACAAAAATAGTTAAAGATCACACTTTGACAAAAAAAAAAAAAAAAGATCTCACTTTTATTGGAAGTGTGATAAAAAAAATTAGATTGATATTTTAATCACACTTTATTTGATTGAGTGTGATAATATTTATTTTTTATGTCACTTTTCAATTAAGTGTGATTATATATATATATTTTTAATCACACCTTCTAATTAAAGTGTGATTATATATACACTACTACTTTTTAAACAAGTGTGATTATATATATATTTTTTAATCACACATTCTAATTAAAGTGTGATTATTTATATATTTTTTAATCACACCTTCTAATTAAAGTGTAATTATATATACACTACTACTTTTTAATCACACTTTTTAAATAAGGCCAAGTTTGGCTAAACTAAAAAAGTGCACTTATTTCATCTTTTTATCTTTTTTGGGTCACATCAATCAACATTTCCTCTTTACTTTTTCTACACATAATACAAGAAAAATTAAAAAATACACTTATTTAGCCTTCCCAAACTTAAAAGTGTGATTATATATATATATATATATATTTTAATCAAACATTATAATTAAAGTGTGATTATTTATATATTTTTTAATCACACTTTCTAATTAAAGTGTGATTATATATACACTACTACTTTTTAATCACACTTTTTAAATAAGTGTGATTATATATATATTTTTTAATCACACATTCTAATTAAAGTGTGATTATATATACACTATTACTTTTTAATCACACTTTTTAACGAAGTGTGATTATTTATATATTTTTTAATCACACAATGTAATTAAAATGTACATTACTACTTTTTAATCACACTTTTTAAATAAGTGTGATTATATATATATATAGATATATATATATGTATATATTTAATCACACTTCCTAAATAGGTGTGATTGTATAAAATATTTCAAATTGGTTTTTATATAAAATATACAATTCCCAAATTTTTAATCACACTTAATCTGATTGAGTGTGATAATATTTATTTTTTATGTCACTTTCTAATTAAATGTGATTATACATACATATATATATATATATATATAGGGTAAATTGCACTGATATCCCCTAAGGTTTATGTTTGTTACAGTTTCCCCTTCACGTTTTGGAAATTACATCTCCCTCCATGAGGTTTAAAGTTTCATTACAAATTCCCCCCTTAACAATTTAATTTTTTTAAATACTAATTTTGCCCTTAGTGAGTAAATTACATTGACAACCCTTACATTTTAGAAATTACAATCCCTTCCCTAAAGTTTAAAGTAGCATTACCAATTGCCCCCTCGGTTAGTATTAGTTGGAAAAAAAATTCATTGAAAAAAAATTAATTGGAAAAAAATTAATTGAAAAAAAATTAATTGAAAAAAAAATTATTAGTAAAATTTTTAAATTCTGTTTAAAAACCAATATAAACTTATTTTTTGAATTTACATTTTTTCCTCAAATTTACAAACTGAGACAATTATTTATAAATCAAAAAAATTATCAAATAAGTTTTTATGACAAATTTTAAAATTTTTGTAAATATAAATTGAAAACTGAAAACGAAATGGTTACCAAACAGGTTTCAGATGGTAAAAATGTCGTAAAATTAACAAATAATTAAATAAGTTACCAACATAAGAAATGACTTATCAAAAAATTCTTACGTTATGTATGGTTTGATTTTTAGAAAAAAAAATTAAAAATTAATTTGGTTAAGAAATAAAAAATAAAAAATAATTATCATTTTTATATAATTTTTATCTTTCAATTGGTTAGAAATAATTTTTTACAAATTAAATTGAAACAGCCATACGTATGTAATAACCTGCCCAAAAGTTAAAATGATAATTATTTTTTATCCTTAAATGATAATTATTTTTTAGTTTTTATTTCTTAACCAAATTATTTTTTAATTTTTAAATTTTTTTTTCTAAAAATCAAACCATATATGGCCTAAAAATCTTTTGATAAGTCATTTCTTACGTTGGTAACTTATTTAATTATTTGTTAATTTTACAACATTTTTACTATCTAAAGCTTGTTTGCTAAGGTGTCATTTTGTAACACTAAACCGTTTGGTAACACTTACGTTTTCAGTTTTCTGTTTATATTTACAAAAATTTAAAAAACTCAAATAAAAACTTGTTTAGTAAAATTTTTCATTTATAAATCAGTGGTCTCAGTTTATAAATTTGGCAAAAAAATGAAAACACAAAAAATGTGTTTCTGTTTTGAGTTTTGAGTTTTTTTTTTTTTTACCACCCAACACTAGCCACCACCCGCCACCATTTTCCACCACCGTCTACTGCCACCACCACCCACCACCCACCTGCCACCACCACCTGCCACCACCACTCACTGTCACCACCACCACCACCACCACCACCCACCACCCACTGCCACCACCACCACCGCCACCACCATCCACCCACCACCACCACCACCCACCACCACCACCATCACCCACCACCCACCACCACCACCACCCGCCACCACCCATCACTACCACCACCCGCCACCACCTACCACCACCACCCGCCACCACCCATCACTACCACCACCCGCCACCACCCACCACCACCACCACCACCACCGCCACCACCACCACCACCACCACCCACCACCACTACCACCACCACCACCACCACCACCACCCGCCACTACCCACCACCACCACCACCCGCCATCTGCCACCCATCTGCTACCACCACCCACCACCCGCCACCGCCACCACCCACTCGCTACCACCGATCACCCGCCACCGTCACCCACCTACCCACTATCACCACCCGCCACCACCCACTACCACCCGCCATCCGCCACCCACCTGCCACCACCACCCTCCACCACCACCATCGCCACCCACTCGTTATCACCCACCACCTGCCACCGTCACCCATCATTACCACCCGCCACCTATCCGCCACCACTACTCACTCGCCATCCGCCACCCACTTGCCGGCACCACCACCCACCACTCGCCACCACCACCCACTCACTACCACCTACCACCTGCCACCGTCACCCATCCACCCACCACCACCTACCACCACCACCTACCCACCACCCAACATCACCACTTTCCGCCATCGTCTTCTGCCGCCACTTGCCATTTCTCACTCTTTTTTTATATTTTTAAAATTTTTAAAATATTTTGTCAATTACCAAACGCGTTTGTAGTTTATGTTTTTCTAAAAATAAACAAAAACTAGTTTATAAAATTTTTGTAAATATAAACTGAAAATGTAAACGTTACCAAACAGATACGTTTTCAGTTTTCTGTTTATATTTACAAAAATTTAAAAAACTCAAATAAAAACTTGTTTGGTAAATTTTTGATTTATAAATTAGTGGTCTCAGTTTATAAATTTGGCCAAAAAATGTAAACTCAAAAAATGTGTTTCCGTTTTGAGTTTTGAGTTTTTTTTTTTTTTTACCACCCAACACTAGCCACCACCCGCCACCATTTTCCACCACCGTCTTCCGCCACCACCACCCACCACCCATCCCCCACCACCACCTACCACTACCATTCACCACCCACCCGCCACCCACCACTACCATCCACCGCCCGCCACCTACCCGTTACTACCACTCAGCACCCATCTACCACCACCATCCACTGCCCGCCACCACCAGCTACCCACCACCACTACCCACCACCTACCACCACCGCCACCCACTTGCCACCACCACCCACCACCCGCCACTACAACCACCCACTCGCTACCACCTGCCACCTTCACCCACCCACCACCACCACCACTCACCACCCACCTGCCATTACCACCCACCAACCGTCACTAACACCCACCTGCACCCACCATCACCCACCACCACCCACCTGCCATCTACCCGCCACCCGCCACTACCATCCACCGCCCGCCACCTACCCGCTACCACCACTCAGCACCAATCTACCACCACCCGCCACCACCAGCCAACCACCACCACCACCCACCAGCCACTTGCCACCCACCCGCCACCCACCTGCCACCATTATCCACCACTCACCACCACCACCACCCACTCGCTACCACCTGCTACCGTCACCCACCCACCCACTACCCACCACCACCACCACCACCCCGTCGCCACCACCTACTACTGTCACCCACCAACCCACCACCACCACCATCCGCCATCTGCCACCCACTTGCTACCACTACCCACCACCCACCATCACCACCCGCCACCTACCTGCCACCACCACCCATCCGCCACCACCCGCCATTGCTACCACTGTCGTCACTTCACCTCTACGACTACCATTACTACTACCATTGCCACCACTACCACTACTGCCACTACTACTACCATTACCTCTCCTTCACCCTTGCCACTTCATCTACTCTACCACTACCACAACTAGGGGTGTGCATAATACCGTGTAAAAGCAAAGAAAACCGCGAGTCAAAGCCGCACCGCCAAGGCAAATTCGTTATTATTTGCCAATCGAACCGCCGGTTTTTGGTAAGAAAAATGGCAAATTCTAGTGACACTTTTATCAATCCGCCGGTTTCTATTTTTCTTCCAAACTGCACCGACCCGCACCACTATTAAATCATGTTTTATAAGATTCTAAATTTTTTTTTTTACTTAAGTTTGCTTGTTGTTCTATACCTTAGAATATAGTATTACATTACTGCTCGAGGGGAATTCAAGATGTCAGTAATCCAAAATAAAGTTGGATTCCAATTCACTTTTCAATCTTTTTTTTTTCCTAACCATATTGCAAACTTGCATCAGCTCACTTTTCAATCAAATTCTTTTCAACAGTAAACATTTTCAATAAATTGTAAACCCTGAATGATATTAATTTTATGTATTGTATTTGATCATTGTAGCTTCCACAGATGCTTGGAATAAACTGATGGCATAGTCGTTGATATTATCATGTTGTTGCTACACTTGCTGCATCAGAAGAAAGTTTCGCAAGATGCTTAACATCACGGTATTTCTCGTCTTTTTTTTACTCTTTGATTTAAGTTTTGTAATTTGAATTATATTTTTTATAAACCGCTAATCTGCCCGAACCGCCAAGGCAAATCCGTCATTATTTGCCAACCGAACTGTCGGTTTTTGATAAGGAAAATGGCAAATTCTAGTGACACTTTTATCAATCCGCTATCCGCCATACGGTTTCTATTTTTCTCTCAAACCGCACCGACCTGCACCGCGCACACCCCTAACCACAACTTCACCACTAATCTCCTTCGCCACCACCACCACCACCACCATCATCTCTTATCCACCATCTTCACCACTACTGCCATTACTACTACCATTACCTCTCCTTCACCCTTGCCACTTCATCTACTCTACCACTACCACAACTTCACCACTAATCTCCTTCGCTGCCGCCACCACCACCACCACCACCACCACCACCACCATCTCTTATCCACCACCTTCACCACTACTGCCACTCCCTCTCCTCTACCACAAAAAATTAATTCATGATTTTTAATAACAAAAAAAAAAAATGGGCCGTAGAAAAATATTTTTCATTGATCACAGAAAATTAATTTTTATTTTAGTGGAAAATATTTTTCATTAAAATATTACCCCTACTTCTACCAAATAAAAAATAATACTATTTTTTTCATTAAAATAAAAATTAAACAAATAAATTTTCAATCTTAGTAACTAAAAAAAAGACATTTTTAAAAAAAAAAATTCATTAGCTACAGAAAAATATATATTTTAACAAAAAATAAATTTTTTTGACAACGGCAACCCCCGTCGCAAAAAAGAAAAAGAAAAAAAGTTAAACGACATTATTTTGTTATATAAATTTCATTTCTGACAAAAAAAAATTTATTTTTTACCCCTACTTCTACCAAATAAAAAATAATAATATTTTTTTCATTAAAATAAAAATAAAACAAATAAATTTTCAATCTTAGTAACTAAAAAAAATAATTTTTTTTAAAAAAATTCATTAGCTACAAAAAAATATATATTTTAACAAAAAATAAAATTTTTTGACGACGGCAAGCCCCATCACAAAAAAAAAAGAAAAAAGAAAAAAAAGTTAAACGACATTATTTTGTTATTTAAATTTCATTTCTGACAAAAAAAAAAATTATTTTTTACCCCTACTTCTATCAAATAAAAAATAATAATATTTTTTTCATTAAAATAAAATTAAAACAAATAAATTTTCAATCTTATTAACCAAAAAAAAAAGATTTTTTTTTAAAATTCATTAACTAGAAAAAAAATATATTTTAATAAAAAATAAATTTTTTTGATGACGACAACTCCGTCGCAAAAAAAAAAAATTAAAACGACATTATTTTATTATTTAAATTTCATTTCTGACAAAAAAAAAAAAAATATATATATATATTTTATTCCCGCCCCTTTTTGTTTTCCATTCCCGCTCCCTTCCCCCACCCTTTTTTTTTTTTTTTTTTTCTTTCATTCCCGCTCATCCCCTACCCCCCAAACAAAAAATCCCCAATCTCAAACCCAAAAATCCTACCCCCCCTCTCTCTCTCAATCGACGGCGACGGCGGAGGACATGAGGTCGAGCAAGCAAACGAGCCCTAGCCATTCGCCATTGCATTTCATGATCTCTCTCTCTCTCTGTTCTATACATTCTCTAACAAGGTATTTTCATAAAAGAAGAGTTGCATGTTTCACTTGCTTTTGAAAACATGATGCTCCTCCTAAAGAGGAATTCTAAGATGTGATGTTTTTGGTCAACCTCTGAATGGATAAGTTTTCTTTAACAGAGGCGATGGAAGCTTGAGCAGCTACTACAGGAATGGTCGGAATGGCATGCGCAACATTTTTCTTCATCACATGTAAGCCCGATTCATTTTATTAAACCCAAAATTGAAGACGAAGGTAACTGGTGTTACTCCTCGGATTGGTGGGGGAACGAATTCGACGGCCACACCGTTCTCCGATCAACTTCTGATAAAGGAAACGGCATCGTCTCCGTCGTTGCTTACCCTTCTTCCAGACCAGTATAGCCTCTGTGTGTGTGTGTGCGTGTGTGTGTGTGTGTGTGTGTGTGTGTGTGCGCGCATATCTGTACACTTATGTGTGTATGTGTGTATAGTCTATGCATATCCTATGTGGGTTTGGTACTAAACTGATTGAATAGATTCATTCTTTGGGTTTAGCACTGATTTCACATTTAAATTTTTAGATGGGTTTGATTATTGCGGGGCGGTTTGATGAACGAGAAAAACCATAATTAAGCAATTTTGGGAATGAATGAGAAAAACTGCTCTGAGGGACATTCATTAAAAAAAAAAAAAAACACATGATATGAGTCACATTGTGTATGCTTTATATAATAGCATTGATAAATTTGCATAGTGTGTGCTTTATCAAATTGCATACTTTATGTTTATTAGAGATGTTTGATAATCACTAATATCAAAGATCCCATTTTTCCCTCTTACATTCCATTTGTGTTCCAATTTTGGGATTCAAACCTTTTCCTTTTTGCAGCGCTTTTCTAATTAATTTCGAGTTCTCTTGGACACCAACACTTTCTCAACTCAAACCCAGGATGCGGTTTCTATCTTATAAGCATGATTCTGGTTAATATTTTGTTGTAATTTGTGCAGAGTTAAGTTCATTGGCCAGAAACACAGAATTTGTGCATAGTGAGGTTTAAATCCCAGTTTTGGCTAGGAGGATACATTTTGAATTCTTACTTCTCATGTGGAGACACACACACGCGCGCGCAATACACTTGATGTGAAATTGTATAATTGAATGTGAAATGATTATTTATTTCACTGCTATGCTTCAGTTTCAGTTTCACAAATATTTATGCTACCTATGTTATGTTTCAATTTCAGTCATAAATATTTATGCTTTGGTTTCTTTGTTTTTCCACAAGATATGGTTGTTCTTCCTTACAAAGATAGTGTAACAACCCTCACTTTGACTTAGTCTTGCTTGCATGCATTGCTCTTTTGTATGATTTTGCCTTGCCGAGGTTGCAATCTGTTATCTTGTTTTGCTTTGCTTTGTCTATTTGATGCTTGCTTGAATTCGCACCTTGTCTAGAGTATAGCCGAGGTCAGCTTAGCATAGTTTACCTTTGAGCCCTTGCATTTAAGAACAGTTTTTGAACCTTAGCCGACCTCCACCTTTAACCTGGCATATTGGCCGAGATGATTAACATCTGGGCCGAGGCGTGTATCGCCGAGGCCGAGGTGTGTATTATCTAGGCCGAGATGTTACCTTGAACCCAAGTGATCTTGTCTCGAAGTGGTACAACCTAGACCGAGGTGTGGTACATCTAGGCCAAGGTGTGGCACACTTCTTGGGTGTTGTCCTTCCTAGCCGAGATCATTAGTCAAGTCATTGTCCTTTTCTTGCCGAGGTCTTGTTATTGGCCGATGTCATTACTCGCCGAGTCCCTTGCCGCCTAGCTTGTTGAACACACTTTGTCGTGGACTTGTCTTTTCCATCGATCACCTTTTTGAGTTAAGCCAACCGTGGCGCCACGTGTCCGAAAGCGAAGGTTAAACCAAAGGCAAGCTTAGAAGTGTATCATTTGTATCATATCTTGTGCTTGAGGAGAGAAGCTCTAGGAAGAGTTCTAGAGTGAGAAAGTAGAGTGCAAGCTTGATCCTTGGTGTTTGATCCGTTAGATTCGAGTATTGAGGTTAGAATCTTGATTAACTCTTCTTTGTTTCTATTGATCCTCTAGCTACATTACATGATTTATTATGTTTTGCATGCCATGCATGGAATCCAAGTTGGTTTTAGAAAGAGTAAGCTAGTGTTCGTAAGTTCTTGTGAAAAGCCTCATTTGATCCGAAAGTTTGCAACAAGATACATGCATTTGTGTTTGTTCTTGCATGGTCTTCTTGTATGGGTATCGTGTCCATGGTTTTAAACTCATAACATGAAATCTCGTGTCTTATAATCATAAGTTATGATCCTCGCATTCATCTCCTTCTTGATCTTCATGTTCATGTTCTTCATGTTCTTGAGCGGAGGGGAAAACCCAGATTTTTCCCGGCTCCATCTCTTTGAAAGTGGCCTCGACTGACACCTCGGCGAGGAGGTGTTGGACCTCGGCCAAGACCTCGTTAGTGCCCACTTGTTCCCGAGATGAGGGATGATGTCTGCTTTTGATTTGACTTAGCTTTAGTGGATGCCGAGATCATTTGTGTGCATGTGAAGTCTGTTTAAAAGTGCATTCAATGAACTTGCCATGTGTTTGTAGGACTTGGGCTTACCTTGACCCCGACGTTCGAAGAACTATGTGAGTGGTATTTTAATAAAGATATGTTATAGTGTTTTGATAAAAGCCTTATTTTTGCCTTGTTTTGGAAAGTATTTGTAGGCATGAATGTTATCCCTATTTTGTATACCAAGTGTTATATCTTGTTTTGATGACATTCTTGGAAGTCCGTGACGTTGGGGACTTTAAGCATTTGTGGCACTAGTCCGTATGTGCTAGGGGACTATAAGCATTTGTAGCACAAAGTTTGGAAGTCCGTGCGTGCTGGGGACTATAAGCATTTGTGGCACAAGTCCTTAGTGTCCGGGGACTATAATGCAACGACACCATTGTTTTGAGATCTCTCTTGTCTTGTCTTGCTTTGCCATCGACGGTTTGCCATCGTGGGCTTGTTTGTCCGAGATGTCATCACTTGTATTATATTGATGTTAGTAAGCATCTCTTGAAGCTTTGAAAGATTTGATAGATGAACTTGATTTGTTTCATGTATTATTTGTTTTAAAGATCTCGGATATCATTCATGTAAACCCTTTATTACTTATGCCATTCACTGAGTATCCAAGCTCACCCTCTCTATATATATGTAGGTGATGAGCAGGTCGGCGGTGATGCCTAGTTGTGCTTAGCCGACATGTTTTGCCGATGTGTTTTTGGATTCATGTTTTGCAAAAGATCTTGAAGATTATGCTTCTTGGTTACTTTATTGTATTTTGTGTTTGATGGCCGAGAAGCCTTTTGATCAAGATGTAATTTGTGTACGTCATTATTTTGTATTAAAGCTACTATAAGATGTTTGCCATCTCATTTAACTCAAGCACGGCTCTTATGGACTACTTTACTTTTGATTATTGCTTCCGCATTTGTAAGCCCCATATGTTTACTCTGATTTGTGTGTGTTTTCTTGTAAGTGGCCTTTGGTAATCCCGAATTACTGGCCATCATGGCACCATTCTACTAGGGGCGGAATGGGGTCGTGACAGATAGCCTATTATTATTTAGTAGGTATTTACAACAGTTGGTCATGGAGTCATTTGGGAAGGAGTTTGACTTGGATGGTAATCGGGTATGTCCAACCATCTCTGCCAACTCGTCTTGTTTGAACATTGAACAAATTTGATGTCCAAAAATATCATTATCTATTTAATTGGCATTACTATTGTTTACCATTGAAGCATTTTGAATTTGTGACACCTCTGGCAACTACAAAAAAAGATGTGATGTGTGAGAACCCGAATATAAAAATTAAATAAATAATTAAATAATAATAATTTTACAAATCTCAAATATTTTGATGGTGAATCTTAAAGTTTAAATTACATATTTAGAAGGTCTTTTAATTAATTTTAAATCCGAAAATAAATTATGGTGAAAGTCTTTAGTTTGGAGGCAAATTTTATTATTGAAAAAAAAAAAGAAAAAAAAAAGAGAAGAGGGTGTGACTTGAACTCTAGACCACAAAATGAATAAATAAGGCTCTTACCATTTGAGTTACATCTAACTTATATATATATATTTTGTATATTTATCCATTTATTTGACCCACAACTAATATAAAATAAAATATATACAAAACCTACAAAACCCTAATTCTCTTATTAGTTTACAAAACAATATAGCGGCAGCCAGGGGAAGGAATTGAGAGAAGAAGAAGAAGAAGAAGAAGAAGAAGAAGAAGAAGAAGAAGAAGAAGAAAAAGAATTGCAAAGAATGAATGATTTTTGGGTGTGTAGTAAGTATTTATCTTTCTTCTTCCTTAAGGTTTTGTTCTTTATCCTTACTCTATGATTATTTAGTTCATTGATGGAGAGGTTGTAGGTTTATGTATTTTGTATATAGATATCCTATTAAGAAACGTGAGGAGCTAAATTTATGTGTAAAGATTGGGTGTTATTCTTAGTTAAAAATTTCTGCACAGAATCACAAACTTTAAAAAATCAAGAAACCATATCAAACGGATGAATTTTAATCTGAAATTTTTACAGTAGATTAATTACATATTGAATTACATATCTGAATTTTTTCATAATTTTTGGGAATCAAAATCCATATAAATTGAGGTATTCAAATCTGTCCAGGAAACCAGTCCGAAACAGTAAATTCGGGAATGTTGTTCTCTTTGGGTATAAATCCAAAAATTATCAAATTAGTGTCATTAGAACCGGTTACGAGTCTAGTTTCGTATGTTTTTGGCCTTGCATTGATTGCTTGTGTATATTAAGAGAACCGTCAATTTCTTTAAAGTGCTGCAGAAAACAACCTGTTTGGATATAATAAATTGTAGATAATTATTTTGATAAGCAAATCAAGTGAAACCAATTGGGTTTGAAACTTAAGATATATTAGATCATATCTGGAGGTTATTGGAATTTTTCGAATAGCGTGGAGTGGGTTTTGTAATTTTCAAAGTTAGCAAATAGGTTGGGAAGGCTTGTTTGACATTCTGTTTTATCTTAAGGTTGCAATTAATTAAGTTTTGACCGGAACCCATGTCTTGGGTGATTTTAAACCTTGAAGAACATGAACTTAGGTAATATTTAAGAGTAACGGTGAGTTGGGTTGAGCCGGGTTAGTGCGCTTTAGTTGAGGTTACTTAGTTCCTATTCTTTAGTATTTTTAAATTAGTAGTGACGTGTAATTTTAATACTTTGTTCAGGACACTAGTTGGACTTTCATACTTTATTCGAGGATTATATTATTTCGTTTCCAGGTGAGTAGTTTCATGCTACGTATTTTTATAAATATTCCCCTACCTTGAACTGTTGGAAAATTAAATTGTTGTTTCATGACTAAACTGTTTTGATAAATTATTATATTATCAATGGAATCAAATTATTTCTGAAACATGGGTGAATTTGGCATACTGTAAACTATTTGTTTTGGTCTCATGTTTATAGTGATGAACTACCATGTTTTGCGAAACTGATGTGTATTGATTATTGGGACCATATGTGTATTTAGTCCAGGGAACTTATTCCACTGTGTGTGGTGACTCTGGCCACTAGGGAACAGATCCGGGTTGGGCCGTGATGACTCTAGTGCTCAACGATTGTAAGGAAAAGACCTTTAAAAACAACTAGGTGACCTTCAATCGGATCGTCTTTGAGAAAAGGCCCAGGTGCCACCCTGAGGATGACTCTTAGTTCGGTATTGGATCCAACGAGGCTTATAGCCTTGAGAACTGTGTGGCATATTATTGTTTTTATTGGTACCCAAAAGAAAATTATTGGTGTTCATTTTATAATCTGTGGAAAATGTCTTTTAACATGTTCTTGCGAGACATGAGTATTTTAATGTCATTTAACATGTTCTTGCGAGACATGAGTATTTAAAGTATTGAACTGTGGAACCTTCTTTTTGAAACAAATAGTATTTGTCATTTAACATGTTCTTGCGAGACATGAGTATTTTAAGTGTTGAACTGTGGAACCTTCTTTTTGAAACAGATTGTATTTACCAAACTGTATGCCAAACTAGTTTCTGTGATATATATTTTATTTTGGAATTGAACCCTGTTTTCAGAACTGTATTTACTATCCATGTTGCTACTCACTGAGCTATCAGCTGACTTAATTTTTATCACTTCCAGGTGTTAGAAGGACTTAGAGTGGACTCTTGGCATAGTGGGGACTCGATTGCATGGACCTCTAGGGCATACATTTATTTGTTTTAGGTTGCTTATCGAGTTTTGTGCATACATTGTGGTATGTCACTGGATTGAGTATTGATTTATTTATTCCTGGGTTATCATCACAATTATTCTTCATGGTTTTGGGTTCATGTTTAGGCTTACGTGTGCCTTGGGCTAAGTCCCTGTGGGCCACGGCCGGTCATGCCCGGATTTGGGGTGTGACATGATGTGAGACTAAGGCTACTTATTTCAGATGGCCATATATTTTTGTCACACTATAGAGTGTCAGCTTGGTAGTGGTTCAGGAGGAAACATCTGAATGGAGTAGGAATTTTCTAAGGAAATATTCCTTTTATCTTTCTTGCTAGAGAGTACAATGATGGAGCCGTACCCCATAATTTTTTGTCTCTTAATTGTTCTAAACTTTTAATCTCTTCATTAGAGCTAAAAATTCTAACTAAAAATGGATGCTATTTTCATTGCAAGTGCAAGGAAAAGATCGCCTACTTGTAAAGTGTGTGGCTGAGCAGTTGGAATTGGAAGGGTCATACGTTCCTCGTACTTATATAGAACAAATACAGCTAGAGAAACTTGTAGATGAGGTTATGGTATGGAAACTTTCCAAAGCTTCTAATGTCTTTTTCCAAGCACTCTTTTCCTGATCTAATCATTTTGCAGGCATTACCAGATGACTTGAAGACAAAACTCAGCATGGATGATGATCTGGTGGTGGCAAGTCCCAAAGAAGCACTTTCTTGAGCTGCGGAGAGGGTTTCCATGAGAAATAAGAATCTCAGGAGGTGTAATTTTCTAACCCATATTTATCGTTGTAGTTTTGGCTCACATTTGACAATTATGTTTGCCATACATTCTTGGTGTGGCTTTAGAGACATTTCTTCATTCGTTTGAGATTTAGTCATTGATGTGGTTGAACTATTGTTGTTTGTGGCACCAACTTATTTCAACTGCTTGGAGATGATAGTATGTTGTCTATTCCCGCTCCCCTCCTTTCGGAGCTATCTATGGAATTGAATTATATGTTGAAATCTTTCTTCTTGCCAGTTGTTTTTCTTTTGATTCTCATTGTTATTATATTCAGACAAAGATTAAATAAGTAAAATTGTGTTAAACCAAGTATGGCTATGTCTACCGTTGCAATTGACATCCTTGGTGATGTGTCTTCCTCTCCGCTTGTTGATTTTGTTGCTTCAAAAACTCATTTTCTGTTGGGTAGATTTGCTTGGTAAGATTGTCACAAGGGAGGCTGCAGTACATAATCTGTTGTTATAGTGATAAATTTAGATCACGAAGTCTGCAGTATGAAGAAAAATTATTAGATCGTTAGTCATGGGGAAACTATAAAGCATAAAAGTGCAATGAGCACTACACGGCCAAGCAAAGCTACCCAACAGAAAATCTTGTAGATTTTTCATGTTTTTTGAACTTCATTAATAGGAAAATTAGTTAATGACTTGTAGATTTCACTTTCGTTTTTTAAAGATGTGCAGCATCTTTAACTTTTTCACCATATATATATATTTATGTGTGTGAATATGTGATAATAGAAGTTCTCTAAATAATTGATTCCATTTCTACTTTTGAGTATATAAGTAGATTTGACTTTAAAGGCCATACATCTTTATCATGCATATTTAAGTCCACATTAAAATTTGCAGAGTTGCAAGGTTGAACTATAAGCAAGCCCTGTTTCTACCTTCTATGAATTTCTTCCCTTTTTTGTCTTCCATATTCAATTCTATGGCACAACATATTTTATCATCTTGTCCAACAATTTACTATTGGCTCCACAGTTGGATTTGACTAAAATATAGAAAGTGAAAGATAAGCTATACAACATAAAGTAACTTCAAAGTGAAAGAATGCTCCTAGCAGAGTTCATCACAAACCTTAAAACATATTAGCTACAATAAATTCTCCAGAAAATTCTACTGTCTCATACACATTTATTTATTTTCCTATTCTATGAATCCAATTGTTAGAAAGATATGATGTACTTGCATTGAGTTTTAGATGCCACATTTTTGTGGAGAGGGAGTGTAGAACAAGTGTTTCTCTATTAATTGAAAATCATGGTATCTTTTTTTATTATGCTCGGAATGATGGTAACATTGTGAAGGAATGTAGAGAGAAGGTTGCATACTTGCATTCTAGATATATTGAATTTTGTGTGTGTTTGGTGGAATGCCAGTGTGAGCAAACTTTAAACAAAGCATCCTTAATTTGTTCATTCATGTAATTGCTTGATGTTAGAATTTAAAATATATCTGCTTAATATCAAATGATAATTTTGTTCACATGCTTCTCACAAACTCTTTGGGGCAAAAATTTCCATTAATATTTGGTTGACATGGATTATTTCTAGTCTGAACTTAGAGCAAGTGTTTTTGAGGCAATTGAAGAAGAAGATAGGACAATAGAAAAGGAAGAAGGTTTGCCTCCTGCACTATTGGGTAGCTGCAATGACTCTGCAAAACAAATTCATGCTTCACCTTGTGTTCCTCTTCAAATCTATTATTTCTCCTTTTTATTTATTTACTATTTTTTTAATTATTTTTTATCATGACTTTGAAGCTGTTGGGTGTTTATATTTTATAGGGTTGATACTTTCACAATTTATTTATCTTATGCTCCTAAAAGTTGTCTTTTGTATGACCATTGGAGTATTGATATCTTCTTTATAAAGTGTAATATGCTGAATTTTTGCTGGTTAAGTCTTGGAGCTGAACACATATTTGACATGTATATGATTGCGTTAGGAAATGCTAACCTCAATCTAGTCTTTGTTTTTGGGATCTGCCCTAACTGAATCTTCAAAACTGAGCCATCCCATCCCCAAAAAGTGAGGAAGCAAAAACAAAAACCAAGGTTACTGTTCAAAGGTCTTGCCATATGTCCAATTAGAAAACATACAGAAGACTGTCATTAGGATTTTGTGGTGGGCATTATGTTGTATTAAAAGCCATCTAGTGTAAGTAGTTGAATTGTTTGTTTGTTTTTTTTAAATTCTCAGTGATAAATGTACTAAGTTATTGTATGAACAGTACAAAACTAAGTTATTTGTAGCCACTGCAAGTACTAGTTAATGCATTATTTACTAAGTTGATATATATATATACTTTAATTCTCATTGTTTTTATGACTACAAGTTGCATCATGCAATTTTGGATTTTTGTTTTTATATATTTTTTTAACCTGTTTTCATTATTCATATTGATCATCAAGCCATCCAAATTGTCCCCTATATGCAGAATGGCAGTGCTGCTCCAAAGTCACGCATTCCTCAAATGGTTGCTCAAACACAGGGTTTTGGCCAAAACCTCCTGCTGCTGGTGATAGTAACTACAATGTATGTCCTCTTCTCTCCCAACCAAAAAAAAAAAAAAATGGAGTAAATTCTTGAGTTTTTATTTATTTATTTATGGGTACCTAGAATTATGGTTCAACAGTAATAATAATATACATTCACAAAAAGATCGTACACAAGCTGTATTGAGATTTATCATTTTTAAATACTGTGTTCATTAGTGACCTCCTAATTACAATGTCATTGACACTGAGCTGCTATTACATCTAATTGTTAATGACATCTAATTGTTAACAGGGAAGTTACTTCCAAAAGGATTAAGATCAAGCAGAAATGATTAATGTTCCTATTTTGGTTTATTGAATTAACTTTTTAGTTTATTCATATGCATCAGCGGTTTCTGGATTAATTTGTGTTTTCATTTTTTCAGGTCAGAAATTTTTTGGAGATGCAAAATATGGTCCAAGAATTAAAGAATTTAGTTTTTTAAGTTTTTTCATTTTTTAATATATGTAAGCACAGATAATTTTTTTTATTTAATTCCTTTGTATATAGCTTTGAATATTTAATTTCCATTTATGAAATATATGACGTTATTCTATTCAATATGTGGTTATGATTCAAAATATAGTATAGTGTGTATTACATTCTTGAAATGTGCATACAAAAATAATATTGATTATTTTTCAAATATGTAGCACCCTTTTTTTTTATCACAGATTTTATTAATTATTAATCACACTTAAAAGATGTGATGCAAATATTTTTAATCACACTTAAAAGGTGTGATCTAAATGTTATTAATCATACTTAAAAAGTGTGATTAAAAATGATCATTTTTAATCACACTTCCAAAGATTACACTTAAAAGGTGTGATCTAAATATTTTTAATCACACTTAAAAGCAGTGATCAAAATATTTTTAATCACACTTAAAAGGTGTGATCTAAATGTTATTAAGCACACTTAAAAAGTGTGATTAAAAATGACTCCTTTTAATCACACTCCCAAAGATCACACTTTGATAAAACTTAAAAGGTGTGATTAAATAACATAGATCACACAAAAAAAGTGTGATCTTTATCTGTTTTTGTAGTAGTGAATCCATCTTAGTTTCCATTTCTGAACAAATCAGAAATACTTTTTATCCAAGGCTAAACTTTGGTTTCTATTACAGAAAATCAAAACACTTTGGAAATAATAAAATTAATCCCAAAGACTTTCTCTAAACCTGAAGGTTTATAATTTCTTTCCTTCCCCCTTTTCTTTTACTATGGTGAAACTATTACAAATTAGAAATTAAAAACCACTACAAATGGAAATGGAAATGCAACTGTTACAATTACAAATTGTCTAAATCTGCAAAACGGAGTTCATGGTTGCATCCGAAATCGCCTGTTTAGTCAAAACCACACTTTTCCACTTGTAATGCTTTTCTTTGTATAAAACACATTACAAAACTCTATCTTCTTTGTCGCTAAATCTCTATACTCACTGCTCATATACGTATTTGGATACAAGATGAGTTAATGAACCAATACGGTGAATATTACACAAGTAATTTCAGTTATAACTCACAATGTGTAATTCAAAGGCTATAGATGCATTGCAGTTACAAAAATGTCATGAGTTTCATGGCTATGAAATAACTACATATATAAGACTATTATGGTCATAACATTGGCATTACAACCATCTAACTATAAGCAAATAATCTTATAAACAATAGAGTTAAACTCCAACAATACACAATAATGTTTGGAGTAATTCACTTGATTATACACATCAAGGCATGGAAAAACTCACAACCAAAGCAAAAATTAATCAATAGAATTATAATGCAAAATTATTCCACCATGCGCTAATTCTTTCTTAGGATCCATCCACCTTATAATACAACAAAATCATAAGCAAACTCAGAAATAAGATCATTATATAGAAAAACCGAAACTATTTTACTAAATTTTCTCCTAACACAAACTTGTTTGGAGATTATACTGTCAAAAACCTCTCAACTAACCGAATCTCTTAACATTCTCAAAATCCATCACATTTTTTTTTTAGAATTTAATTAATCAAATTAAATCGAAATTGTTACCAAACTTTCAAAACAACAAGCAGAATAAACCTAAAATAAAACTGAACTATAAAGTGAATAATTAAATTCACTAAAATTCTAAATGTCCAATATTATTCTTTATTCCATGAAAAGGTAATCCTGTTCAAATAAAAAATTAGTAGTGTAATTTACTAATTCCAATTTGTTATATTTGTTTGTATTATATATCCTGCTTTTACGTTTAGGTAAACCTGTAGAGAAAGTTAACTACAACAGAAAACAAATAACAAACAAATCAAATAAATTAGTAAGAACTTTAAGAAATAAATTTCTTATTTTATTTTTATAAACTCTTAGCAACTTAAGCACTAACCATCAAATAACTCATGCAATAACAACTAATTAACATAAAATAAATTGCCTGAATAAATTACTTGAAACAAACAACTCAAATTCTAATAACTCTAGGCAATTAAATTGATTTTAATTCCAAGAGTCACTGGAATAAAATTATAATAAAAACTAAATTATTTTTATGAAAACCTATTTATAAAAGTCTGTTTTAAGATTGTTGGTATTTTTCCATAATAATACAAGAAAAATATATAAAATAAATTAAATAGAAATGACAAAATAACTTTTTTAATTTAAAGAATGAAATACAGAATAAACTACACAACTAAAATCGCAGAAATGAATTAGATTACATGACTAATTAAACAAATTATTAACATGGATAACTAAAGATTAGAACTCATCTTTGTAAACTAAGTATTGAAAAATTTAAGAACAAATGATAAGAAAAGAAGTAAACCGAAGCCTCCACTAGACAGTTTCCTTAAAACAGATTCACCGCCTCCTGATGGATGCTAGAGGTACGTTGGCGTCTGTCTCCCAAGATACGACGGTCGAAACTAGCTAATGCAGAAGCACCTTTTGAATAGCTTCGGCGAACTTGACAATGGATGCACTCTCTCTAACAAGAACCAAAGAAGGGGCTAACAAAAGAAGATAGGAAATTTTTTCTTTAGTGTAAAAAATCATCTCCAACTTTTTTATCTCAAAAAACCATCTTCATTTTACCTAAAAAATCATCTCCTTTTTATACTTGTAGGGAAGGGGACTTAGCCATGAAGGCTACCATAAAACCTAGCATCAATAGTCATCAACTCTAGCCATTAGGGCTAAAGTTACAAAGGTGCAAAACTCCAATGTGCATAATATGATCATAAACTCTATCATCAAAAGATGAGAGTTACAAAGTTTGAATATATATATATATAATGCTATTTAAATAATCCAACTAGATGGGTCGTAAAATAGATACGAGTATTGGGTCACAACCCGATCCAAACCCAGTCTAAAACATATGCACAAGACAAGCCCAGTCTAACATAGCACAATCTAGCCTATGCCCAAGACTAAGTCCAACACATGCACATACACAAACCTAGGCTAGCCTAGACCAAGACTAAATCTAAGTCCAAGTCTAAGCTTAGGTCCAAGCCCAACTTCTATTGATGTCTACTTTGTGAGACAATTCTCATTTACAACTCAATGGCTTCGGCCCGGCATTTTTATATTGTGATCTTCTCACTTGAGAGAATATAAAACCACTCAAACCCACCTCAACTGACGGTTAGGTCCCACTTTAATTTCGAATTAAAGTTGTCGAAAAACCATTATTTTCCAACAAAACCAAAATTACATTTTTAATCCTCGTGTTAGAAATGTTTATTGGGAAGAGACCCACCGATAAAATATTTAAAGATGGTTTAAGCCTCCATTGCTCTGTGAAAGAGGCTTTGCTTGGCAGTGTATCAGAGATTTCAAACCCAATACTTTTTTAGACCGAAGGAGGAGAAGAAGAAAACTTCATAAGGAGTGAAAAGATTGTGGAGTGCTTGGGTTTGATACTTGAAATTGGAGTCAATTGTTCTTCAAATTTGCCTAGAGAAAGAATGGAGATTGATGATGTTGCATCTAAATTGCATTTCATCAAAGACACTATTTTAGGATCTGAAATACATTGAAAGAGATGAATTTATGGGATAATCAATTGGAATGTAATACTTTTGTCTTAATAATCTCCTTTCTGGAAGAGATTACATGTTTAATAACAGCCTTATTTTCACATTGGAGCCAACTGCACATTTGGTAAGTAAAAAGTAATGTTACCGATTCATTCCGGGAGAGGTTACAATATGCACTTGCAAATTGTAAAAAAAATTATACTTTTTGTGAGAAAAGTCATATATTTTGTGAGATGAAAATTATGATGAAAGTTACGATTTTTGAAGTTAGTATTATGTATAACTAAAGTACACTTTATGTGAAAGAAGTTAAACATTTTGTCAGAATAAAAAAAGTTATATTTTTTGTGAAGAAAAAAATTATATTTTTTGTGACAAGAGTAATACATTTTGTGAGAGAAGTCATGCTTTTTGTATAAGATGCATACCATATGCACCCAACAAGCGACTTTCCCATTCAAAAAAAGTTTTAGAATTTGAAACGTGTAAATATGATTTATTTTGAGTGTGATTCATATTACACCAAATTTAGATCTACACCACAAATTTAAAATTTATATATGTTTTTAATTTTTTTTCTTAGTACATAACATCAATCATGCACATTTTACTTTATTTTTGAGTTGGGTTAATTACATTTTCCCTATTATGTGTCTTGTATCATTTTGGTCATTGATATTTTAAATGTGCCAATTTGATTTCCAATCTATTAATTTTGTAGTAAATGGTTTCTACCTCCGTTTCCATTTAAAATTGATAATAGAAGTAAGGGCATTTTCATCAAATTACATTTAAATATCAGCAAAACGAGAAAAAAAAATCTCAAAATGTGTGATTAGTTTCATTTTGCTCCCTGATATTTTCAATTGTGTCAATTATGTTAGGGATCCTAAATGAATTACTAAATAAATTACCAAGCCTCTCACGTGGGTGTGGGACCCACACAAATCACATGTGTGTGGGTCTTATATCCATGTAAGAGATTTGATAATTTATTTGAGATCCATAGTATTTTTTTCAATTTAATTCCTAACTTATTTAGTGTCATAGGTGATTTGATGAAAATGCCCTCACTTCCGTTATCAATTATAGGCAAAAACGAACATAAAGAATATTTAGTGACAAAATTAATGAATTAAAGATTAAATTAAAACATTTAAAACATTGGAGATTATTTGTGCAAAACATAAGAGACGCACTAAACGATTGGAAACTAATGAGCTCCGGTGCATTTTGCACTACATGCTGTTTTGGGGTTAATTACACTTACGATTCTATATATATATATATATATGTATATATTTAGGCTAAATTACATTTATATCACTTTAGTTTTCTTAATTTTAATTTAAATAATATGATCTATATACTTTTAATTTTGTTGCAAATGTGATTCCTCCATCATTTACTATAAAAATTTGAAAATAAAAAGATCATGTGTAAAACTAATGTAACCAAAGATCGGTGGTCCCTTTTGTTTGTTTGAAATTTCACTTTAATCCATCTAATTTTACACATAAATATTTTTTTTTTTCTATTCAAATGTTAGTAATACATGATAGATGGATCACATTACAATAAAATTCAAAATATAGAGATTAAATTATTCAAATTAAAATTATGATGCCCAAAGTAAATTTGGTTAAAAATAAAGGAACCCATATAATCTACTCTTACACTGTTTGGTCTGTGTTTGGACTGAAACAATAATAAACCAAACCCTTTCCATTTTTCCCCGTTTTATTACCTTCTTCCTTTTCTCCATCACGATTGCAGAGAGCCACCAACCAACAGCAGCTCATCTGCTGCCGCCACCACCACCACCATCTAACCATTGTTGACCATCATTCAGCCACCATTATCCACCGTCCTGCCGCTGCCACGACTGTAACCCAGATCTGATTCAGCCATCATTGAACCACCGCAATCGTCGAACGACCATATTGCCATCATTGCATTACCATCAGATCTCGTCAAACTAAAAATGGGTAAAATTAAATTATTTTTTATTTTTATTTTTATTTTTATTTTTTGATCAGGGTAAAATTACATGATTGGTTCCCTTTAATTTGAGCAAAATTTCACCTTGATCCTTGTCATTACATTTTCTTAATATTTTAAATGGAAAAAAAAATCCGTGCAAAAACTAAAAAAACATAATATAATTAAAAATATATAATATATTTATAGGGTTTAGTTTTGCACGTCCAAAATTCTAATGGGACAATACTGTGACAAAATTCAAAATATAAAATATAAATTATTCAAATTAAAATTACGAAGATTGAAGTTATACTTGGTTTAACCTTTAGATATTAATAGTTTGGGTAAATTATAGTTTAAATTGGGACGAAAAGACAAGAAAGTAGGGCTTTTGAAATTTAAAAAAAAAAATACAATAAAGAAATCAAAGAGAAAAAAAGAAGACAGAAAACTGTGTTACCATGAAAAATAGAGTTTTGTGATTCTAATTTATGCAAAACCCTAATTCATTTTCTTGATGAAAATTTTGGGATAAAATGTGTATTGGTGAAAAATATAGATGATTTTTTTTTTCTTACCCTCATATTGTAGTCACATTCTTATCACATAATTAAATTCTGTTAAAGATTTAAACAATTGAGTAACAGAAATGAGACATTGACACTTGTATATGGATCAAAGCTAGGTTTGACCAAAAGTCAAGGTTGATTGTCACAATTTCATGTGCAGGAACCAAAGTGGGATTTGACCAGAAGTATAGGAGGTTGACTATTATGATTTTATGTGTATGAACCAAAATAAGATTTAGTACAAAGTACAAAGATGCAAAGTATAATTTACCCTAATTTAATTTACGCACCAAAAATATTCCCTATTTTCTTTACCTTTTTTGGCTGGTTCAAAAAATAATGCACGTGCAACCATTAAGACCTTGCTTAATTTACTTATGTTTATTTATTTTTAAAAAGTCCTGAACTTTTAAACTACGTGTCTAATTATCTTGTATTTTGAGAATATTTTGGTAATGTTAATCTTGTCGCTGCAATTCTTGTTATTTATTTATTTATTTATTTATTATCAAGTTTCCATTATTTAGTTGCATGGTCTTCTTTACCCCTTTATGGTTACATGAACTCAAATCACACAAGTGCATTACATTACCATTCTCATATGGACTAAATGGGAAATAATGTGGGAATATAAAAGTACAATCTTAATCCTCTTTCTTCTTGAATGAGTGTTGTTCCACCATTTCTCACAGCTTTGACAACGTTGTCCTGTAATTTAATTATCAAAAAGCAAAAATGAGATGTCAAGGGAATAAATATAAACGCATTCAAGGTTGGTTTTGGGTGCTAACATAATTCGTGCAGTTCAAGTAGACAAAAGCATTATTGATTATTTGAATCACCATTAATAGTATGTTAGATTACCCACAAAGCCATGGTGGCTAATATTTTTAGAATAATGTTACACAAATGAAAAAAATTGTACAAAAAAAAATAAAAATAAATATTTAATACAGAATGACCTGACAAGTGTTGATATTATTACTTGAAAACAAAAAGTTTATTAAAATGGATTAAATGTTTAAAAAATGTTACTGCCATATCTTTCTAGTTAATAGTCATATATTACATTCTAGGGAAATTTAATCAAAATCACAAAATGGAAAATAATTCTAACCATAGGAACCTTAAAAAAAACAAAAGCAAAAACAAAATAAAGAAAAAGAAAAGAGAAAAGCAAAATGCAATGGCCTTTACATGTAGAGATGTAAGATGAAGGATGATGTTATCAGCCAAAATTACTTTGATGAGCCCAAACACTTCCAAGAATTTGTTCATTGTGAATTAAACTATTCCATCTAAATTACATTATAAACCTTCCCCAAAATATGAAATTTTAAATCAATGAATTCTAAACCTACTTCTTGTAATGATATTTCATACTAAACAAAAGCAATAATAATAATAAATAAATAAATGAAACAACAAATGATTTTGATCAGCCCAATACAAAAAAACACACAATAAGAAATCAAATGTGCAATTAAACTACTCCATCTAAATTAAGTTATAAACCTTTCTCATGTTGGAACAATCTTCTGTGTAAATAAAAAATTGAAACTAATTCAAACAAAATAAAATAAAACTTACAGTATTTATTTTGTAGAACCGAATAAATAATTAAAGACCAAGTTGTTCAGGGCCAAAATGAACACAATAGTGCGAACTAAACTGTGTCTGGAGATATACTGTGTGAGTTCTATTGTCTTGGTTTACACAAATGGCTAAACAGTTCAAGACATCATGTTCACTGGTTAGCTAGTAAATCCGATAGTGTCTCACAAGGGAAGGTTCAAAACCAAAAGCTACCTATCATTTGCAGAATATTTCCAATTTCTGTACTCTCTGTATTTAGATCATGTTGTTGCATTTTCTCTTCGTCAAATTTCATTCATGTGGGGGATTGTTGGAAAAAATTGGTTTTTATATGGCTTATTTTGGGCCAACTTTGAGCCCAAAATTGAGTGGGCCCCGAACGTCTTTTGGGGCGGGTTCGAAGAGGTGAAGTGTTCCTTGCCGCGTGGCAAGTCACACGGAGAAGACGGTACGTCAAAACCATTTATGAGTGAATGGGAAGTTGATGTCGTTTTCGGGTTCGTGGAATTGAACATTTAAGTTTTAAATGTGGGTTTCTTTGTGAGGCTTGTCCCACATTGAAACTTTAAGAGAGTTTTGTTAAGTATATAAACTCTAGCCTACAACACTTAGGTTGGGCTCCAAGGGGCACCCAAGTTTGTAGAAGGGAGGAGTTATGGACAAAGTGAACCTTAGCCCAAACCACTACACGCGCCGCCACCGCCGCTTTCTGTCTGAGCCGAGCCATGCCGTGCCGTGTTGGGGGTCGGATCGGTTCTAATATTAATTTTTTGGACAAAATTCTTTTGAATTTTTTCAAAAAAAAATATTGCGGGAATTTAATTGAAATTTGAATTCCAATTTTTGTCCAACTTCTGTCCGAAATTCCTCAACAGTTTAAAACTGTTTTTTTAGTTTTTTAACTTCCACAAACTGCCCAGCAGTTCCGAGTATAACTGTCTAGCAGTGAGATCTTTTGAATTTGAAGTATACCTGTTCAAAACAGGTACATACCTGTTCACTTTCAAAACTGAATCTGTTGGATAGATTTATACCTGTTTGGACAGGGCTTTTTGTGCCTATAAATACCAACATTCCAGCAGTGTTAGCGATCCAGAAAAATCAGCCTCAAAATAGTTCTTTCGCTGTCTAGATTTTATTAGTTTTGTATTATTCTTCATTTTAGTTTTAGAATAAAATTCAGAGAGTAAGAACACAGGTTTGGTTCGCCGTACAAATTTGTGAAGATCATTGTATCCTGGGAGATAGACGCCACTCAACCATTAGCACCGAAGTGGGGCGAATCTGTCTTAAGAACAGAGTGTCACACACTCAACTTGGTCTTTTATTTTTAATTCGGTTCGATAAATAAATTCGGTACGTTTTTTATTTATTTTGTTTGGATTTGTTTCCATTTATTTTATTTACATAGAAGATTGTTCCGACAATCTTAAGACAGATTCGAATTATTCTGTTTATAGAATTTTTCGTTTGTTCCCTTTTTCATTCTTCGTTTATAAAGAAAATTATTTTATGTAGATTTACGAAATAATATTCTAGTTGGAAAAACAAATAGTGATTATATGCTATTTGACAGATAGTAGTAATATATTGTCTTTTTTCTTTGACAACTAGTAGTAATATACTGGTGTCATTAACAATTCAGAATATATATTTGTGGAATTTTGTCAGAAATTAATTTTGGTTTTCTTAATTTATTTCTGTGTGTTCATTAATTAAAAAATACTGTTTTAGTTTTTTTTTTAATTATTGAAGTGTTACAGAAATTTAATTTTCTGTGTGGAATTAATTTGGTTAAATAAAATTTTATTTTATTTCCAAATTAATTGAAAAATAAAAGTTACATTCTTGTTTCTTTTATTTTTACAGAATTTAATTCTGTGAATTTGGTTTTAATTTTCTGTGTGGGATTAATTTGGTTAAATAAATTTTATTTTATTTTCAAATTAATTGGAAATAAAAGATACAATTCTTGTTTCTTTTATTTTTACAGAATTTAAAATTCTGTGTTTATGGTTTAATTTTCTGTGTAATATTAAATTCTAATTATAATTGTGATTTATAATTTAGAATTTATGGCTACTAAAACTGGTATGGTGGTTGCCATTGCGCCTACCTCTCCTTATGTTGGGATTGTACCAGTGAATCATGGTAAACAGCCAGAGAAGTTCTTAAGAACTGATTTTTGCAAAGGCGAAGGAAGAACAAGTAAGAAGGTTACTAAAGCCAATATAACTGAAATGGATATAATTTCCAATGGTGTAGATGTCATAAATCTTTCTGCAGTTGTTTCCGAAGCAAATCTTGTCGGAAATCCTAAACAGTGGTGGGTGGACACTAGTGCTACTCGCCATATCTGTGCCGACAAAAAGATGTTCACATCTTATTCTACAGTGGCCAATGGTGAACAACTTTTTATGGGCAACTCCTCGACTTCTAAAGTTGAAGGACAAGGAAAGATTATTCTGAAAATGACATTTGGAAAGGAACTCACTCTCAACAATGTGTTGCATGTACCGGATATTAACAAGAATCTTGTTTCCGGATCTTTGTTGAGTAAGAATGGGTTTAGGCTAGTTTTTGAAAGTGACAAGTTTGTACTTACCAAAAACGAGGTGTATGTAGGAAAAGGTTACATGTCTGATGGCCTTTTCAAAATGAATGTAATGACTGTTGTACCCTCTGGTATTAATAAAGACACATCTTCTTCTTACTTACTTGAGTCTTCAAATTTATGGCATGGTAGACTAGGACATGTTAATTATGGATCTTTACGTAGATTAATTAATATGGATTGTTTACCTAAATTTGACATTGATTCAAATCATAAATGTGAAATTTGTGTTGAGGCAAAATTATCCAAAACTCCTTTTCATTCAATTGAAAGAAGTATGGAACCACTTGAATTAATTCATAGTGACATTTGTGATTTTAAATCAATTCAAACCAGAGGTGGGAAAAAATATTTTATCACTTTTATAGATGACTATACTAGATATAGTTATGTTTATTTAATTCGAACTAATGATGAAGCTTTGGAAACTTTTATTCAATATAAGAATGAAGTTGAAAATCAACTTGGTAAGAAAATCAAAAAACTAAGAAGTGATAGAGGTGGTGAATATGAATCACCTTTTAGTGAATTTTGTAAAGAACATTGAATAATTCATCAAACCACTGCTCCTTACTCACCTCAGTAAAATGGAATTGCTGAAAGGAAAAATAGGACTTTAAAAGAAATGATGAATGCCATGTTAATCAGTTCTGGATTACCTCAGAACTTGTGGGGGAAAGCAATACTTTCTACTGATTATATACTTAATAAAGTACCCCGAAAGAAAATAAATTAAACACCTTATGAAATGTGGCATGGAAGAGTACCATCCTACAAGTACTTAAAAGTGTGGGGGTGTTTGGCTAAAGTGGCTATTCCTAGTCCTAAAATGACTAAGATAGGTCCTAAGACCATTGATTGCATTTTCATTGGTTATGCCAAGAATAGTAGTGCATATCGGTTTTTGATTCATAAATCAGAACATTCTGAAATGCATGTAAATACTATTATTGAATCTCGGAATGCATCTTTCTTTGAACATGTATTTCCAAATAAGACTGAACAAGAGACTAGTAACAATAAAAGATCTCATGATGCAATTACTAGTCAGGATCAAGAACATGATCAAGAACAAGAGTTAGATCAAAATGAGGAAGAGGAACTTAGGCGTAATAAATGTGCTAGAACCTTAAAATCTTTTGGTCCAGATTTCCTAACATTTTTGTTAGAAAATGAGCCTTTAACTTTTAAAGAGGCTATGTCTAGTCCTGAAGCTCCTTTATGGAAAGAAGTTGTCAATAGTGAAGTTGAATCCATCTTGCAAAATCACACTTGGGAATTGGTGGATTTACCCCCAGGTTGCAAACCTCTTGGGTACAAGTGGATTTTCAAAAGAAAATTGAAAGCAGATGGATCAATTGACAAATACAAAGCAAGACTTGTGGTCAAAGGATTTAGACAAAAAGAAGGTCTTGATTACTTTGACACATACTCACCAGTTACTAGAATAACATCCATTAGAATGTTAATTGCCATTGCATCTTTATACAATCTAGAAATTCATCAAATGGATGTGAAAACCGCTTTCATAAATGGTGAGTTAGATGAAGAAATTTACATTGAACAACCAGAAGGTATTTCTGTTCCAGGAAAAGAAAAGAAAGTGTGTAAATTGGTTAAATCATTATATGGTTTAAAACAAGCGCCAAAGCAATGGCATGAAAAATTTGACAAGGCAATGATGTCAAATGGATTCAAAATTAATGAGTGTGACAAATGTGTTTATATTAAAAATACAGACAAAGGTTATGTCATTGTTTGTCTTTATGTAGATGATATGCTTATCAAAGGTAGTAATAATGATATGATTAAAATTACGAAGAAAATGTGAATAAACATTTTGACATGAAGGACATGGGCATTGCTGATGTAATTCTTGGTATGAAAATTACCAAAACATCAGAAGGATATGTTTTGTCACAATCTCATTACATTGAGAAAATACTTGACAAATTCAATAAAGATGATGATCATCTTGCTAGAACACCTGTAGATGTTAATTTGTTTCTATCTAAGAATGTACAGGAAAGTATTTCTCAATTAGAATATGCCCAAATTATTAGAAGCTTAATGTACTTGATGAACTGCACTCGCCCAGATATAGCTTATGCAGTAAGTAAATTAAGTAGATATACGAGTAACCCAGGAGTAGAACACTGGAAAGCAATTATAAGAGTTCTAAGATACCTCCGATTTACTCATAACATTGGATATCCAGCAGTACTTGAAGGATACTGTGATGCAAATTGGATATCGGATACTAGAGACTTGAAATCCACCAGTGGGTATGTCTTTACTCTTGGTGGGGCAGTTGTATCTTGGAAATCTTCCAAACAGACTTGTATTGCTAAGTCTACTATGGAATCAGAATTCATAGCTTTAGACAAAACAGGGGAAGAGGCAGAATGGCTTCTCCACTTCCTTGAAGATATTCCAATGTGGCCAAAACTGGTACCTGCTATAAGCATACATTGTGATAGTCAATCAGCAATTGGTAGAGCACAGAGTCATATGTATAACGGTAAGTCTCGACACATTCGTCGTCGACATAATACCGTAAGACAACTAATCTCTAATGGAATTATTTCCATAGAATATGTTAAGTCTAAAGACAATATAGCGGATCCACTAACCAAAGGGTTAGCAAGAGAGTTAGTTGAGAATTCATCGAGGAGAATGGGACTAAAGCCTATTAAATAAGAGTTACCACAATGGCAACCCAACCTAGTTGACTGGAGATCCCAAGATCTAGGTTCAAAGGGACAACCGAGTTGTGAATGACTCAGAAGGATCACTGGGGAGTTCAACTCCTGCCCATTTCTATGATGATATAAGTGATGTTTGAACGTTTTAGGTTACGTAAAATTTTAATGATTTTTATATCTAGGTAAACCTAGTGGAGTATGGCAAGATACTCTTCATAAGAATCACCTATATGAGTGTGAATTGGGCCAGTTCTATGAGATTTGTGAAGGGCTACAATTCTCTAGAGCACTCATGAAAGACCAGGTTGTTTAGGGCTAAAATGAACACAATAGTGAGAACTAAACTATGTCTGGGGATATACTGTGTGAGTTCTATTGTCTTGGTTTACACAAACGGCTGAACAGTTCAAGACATCATGTTCACTGGTTAGCTAGTAAATCCGATAGTGTCTCACAAGGGAAGGTTCAAAGCCAAAAGCTACCTATCATTTGCAGAATATTTCCAATTTCTGTACTCTCTATATTTAGATCATGTTGTTGCATTTTCTTTCCGTCAAATTCCATTCATGTGGGGGATTGTTGGAAAAAAATTGTTTTTATATGGCTTATTTTGGGCCAACTTTGAGCTCAAAATTGAGTGGGCCCCGAACGTCTTTTGGGGCGGGTCCGAAGAGGTGAAGTGTTCCTTACCGCATGGCAAGTCACACGGGAAAGACGGTACGTCAAAACCATTTATGAGTGAATGGGAAGTTGACGTCGTTTTCGGGTTCGTGGAATTGAACATTTAAGTTTTAAATGTGGGTTTCTTTGTGAGGCTTGTCCCACATTAAAACTTTAAGAGAGTTTTGTTGAGTATATAAACTCTAGCCTACAACACTTGGGTTGGGCCCCAGGGGCACCCCAAGTTTGTAGAAGGGAGGAGTTATGGACAAAGTGAACCTTAGCCCAAACCACCACATGCGCCGTTCGTCCGTCCGAGCCGAGCCGTGCCGTGCGCGGTTGTGGGTTGTGGGTCGGGTCAGTTCAAATTTGAATTCCAATTTTTGTCCAACTTCTGTTCGAAATTCCTCAACAGTTTAAAACTATTTTTTTCAGTTTTTTAACTTCCACAAACTGCCTAGCAGTTCCGGGTATAACTGTCCAGCAGCGAGATCTGTTTGAATTTGAAGTATACCTGTTCAAAATAGGTGCATACCTGTTCACTTTCAAAACTGAATTTGTTGGATAGATTCATACCTGTTCAGACAAGGCTTTTTGTGCCTATAAATACCAACATTCCAACAGTGTTAGCGATCTGGAAAAATCAGTCTCAAAATAGTTCTTTTGCTGTCTAGATTTTATTAGTTTTGCATTATTCTTCATTTTAGTTTTAGAATAAATTTCAGAGAGTAAGAACACAGGTTTGGTTCGCCGTACAAATTTGTTTGAAGTGCTTCTACAAATTTGTGAAGATCATTGTATCCTAGGAGATAGATGCCACTCAACCATTAGCACCGAAGTAGGGCGAATCTGTCTTAAGGATAAAGTGTCACACACTCGACTTGGTCTTTTATTTTTAATTCGGTTTGATAAATAAATTCGGTACGTTATTTATTTATTTTGTTTGGATTTGTTTCTATTTATTTTATTTACATAGAAGATTGTTCCAATAGCTCAAACTATGAACTTTTAAATCAATGAATTGTAAACCTACTTGTAATAATATTTGGAGGATTCAACCTGAAGCATCATACCAAAAAAAAAAAAAAAAAAAAAAAAAACAGCAAAATAACTTTGATCAACTCAATACAAAAATCCCACAATAAGAAATGAAATGTATTTCCTACACAAAAACTTCCAAGAATTTGTTCCTTGTTAGAAATTGGGTCAGGTTTAGAACCCATACCACATTTATCGTCCATGTTGGCATGACCCAAGACCCATACGGAGAGACCCACTCAAAGTGGACTTGGATTAACCCAATATCTCATCTATTGAGTAGATAGAGTTGTTGGTGATTATAACACTCTCATATAATATACGTATCCATAGAAACACAAAATAGCATTTGTGAGGAGTGTGGGTAGTTCTCTAGTAGTTCTACTCCACTGCTGGGAATTATTCGAACACATCAATGGAGGCACGTGATTCACCTACATGATCTATGAATTCGGTTTGAGCTTAAAAGGTATGCCCAAATCTATTTATTTTCATTGTGTATTATTTCTATTTTTTCCTACACTTGTTAATTAAACTACATCTAAATTAAACTATAAACCTTGCTCAAACTATGAACTCAATAAATTGTAAACCCACTTCTTGTAATAATATTTGGAGGATTCAATATCTATCAGCAGTTTTCTTTTTGCCACCCAAATAGATGTCATGTTGGTTGTTGTCAGGGTAATAGCAAACACACGCAAAGCTATTTAACACTGCTCAGAGTAATACATGTAAGACCAAAAAAATTCAATTTTGAAACCAAAGAAAGAATTCAACAATTGAATCCACTGCCCTAAATCATCTTGTTGAGCCCAAAATATATGTGATTCCTACTAAAGGAAAAAATCCACTTATCTATCTTTTTATTGGGGGAAAAAAAAAAAAAATCCCAAACATGTAGAAGCCATAAGAAATTTAACATCTTATTGAATTTACATTTTTTTATTTTTTATGAACATGCAAAATCTAGTGGTCCATGGTTAAATTGATTCTACACCTAATCCTACATTCCTAAACTGATAAGACTACAATGTTGCATTCGATTATTCAAACATGAGGAGCTTTGGGCATAATTAGAAGCATAACAATAGAAACTTCACATAGCTTATGAAGCATGCTTTCTAGTCCTGCCTTGAGATGTATACATCAATCATACTAATATTTTAATTGCTAAAAGGTTCAAAAAAAGAAAAAAAAAAAATTAAAAAATGCTTCATGAACCATACTTTCTCATGAATTTTCTTTGAGAACCAACGTGGAACTTAAAAAATTGTGATGCCAACACTTTGAATAATAATATATTCGTTTAAAAAAGAGTAGCTCTGTAACAAAATCAACAAACATGTGCTTTTATATCAACAAACATCTCATTACCAAAAAAAACAAAGGTAGTTTCTGAAACAGAGACCCAAGGGTACTAATTCAGATAAACAAAATGTAGGACATCATGCCTGTCATGATAAAAAACCAACGGTAACAAATCTAAAGTAAAGACCCAAAGGTAGTTTCTATACCATTTTATTCATGTAGTGAAATAAGAAATCAGTCTCCAAGCTTTTGTAATCCAACACCAGAGGAATCAAAGAATTCATGAGCTCAAAACTCGATCAAATTAACCAAATACTAGCTGCGCAACAAGCGAGTAAAATCTAGCAAAACTTTTAGATAAAAAAAACCCTTATGTCCCTTTAAATTAGTAGATTCTTAATTTTATCACTTTGGAAACTGTTAGACTAAACTAACATAAAAGAAAGCATCAAAAGTGTCCATGGACAAGTGGGAATGTATTTATTGAAAACTACTTCTCAACGAAATCATTAATGAATATAATAATCTAACCCTTTCTTCAGAAATCATATCTAGATCAGGAAAATGGACCTCAACAATTAATCATATACAAAACACCATATGGATAAGTTCATAATCCATTCTTGATGCTGCAAGCCTGCAACATAAGAATGTGTTAATCTATAATATCTTTCGCAAACATGTGCATAAATCCTATAGGGGATCAACTATTACAATTGAGAACAATCAAGAAAAATAACTTCACTCACATCAATCAGAAAATTTTGACAATTTAGTATGCCTTAATTTGACAATTCAAAGAAAAATAATTTATCCCAATTCTGGGCTCTGTTTGCTAAGGAATCTTGCATTTGGGATTTGCACATCCCTCTGTGGTGTGTCAAGATTAACTTTGATGACCTATAATAATATCTCCTTTACCTATTGGCAAACAAAAATCTTCACCAACCCATCAAATTTTCACCAAACAAATTTGACAAAACGCTTTTTCATCTAAAATTCAGAGTGTTTTTCTTTAGCAACCCAACCTCACCACCAGCCACCATCTACCTTTATTTTTCTTTCTCGTAACACTGTTTGTAATCATACTAATATTTGAATTGCAAAAAGATTTTTAAATAATTAAATTAAAATGCTTCAAGAACCATACCAATGTTAGACAATCTTCATTGTATTCGAAAAAATTGATTAAGAAAGGAGAGAGAAGTATTATTTTCTTGAATAAAAATTTGATCAAGTCTATAGTTCAACACTGTGTCCTTAAGATAGATTTGTCCTCTCCAAGGTGCTTTTAGATTATGGACGTCTATCTCCGACAAATATAATGATCAACGACAATTTAGTAACAGCACTACAAATTAAATGTCCAATGAACACACTTTGTGTTTATACTCTTTCTTATAGGAAATTTATATGGAAATATACAGGAAATCAAAGTAGAGAAGAAGAATGAAATTTATTGAGTGCAAAATTCAAATGAGGGACTACCTATTTATAGGAGAATTTGTGGCTTTTTAGAACATATTTCAATAGATAAAAACCTGTTCGGAGCAGTGTTAAACAGATAGAAACCTGTTCAAACAGATAGAACTTGTTCAGGTTGAATTTTGAATAGACAACAGACCTGTTCAGTTGGAAGAAAATCTAGATAGGTGTTTTGAACCAAACTACCAGCGTTTCAATATTTTGGGGTTAGTTCAGAATTAAATTTGAATTTCAAACTGAAGTTCAAATTCCAAATGGTAAGAATTTAATTTTAGAAAAAATAAAATCAACTGTTTTTGGCCCAAAGAGATAAGCATTGGGTCGGACAGGCCCAGCCCAACCTTACACCACGCACTCGTGCCCAAGCCCAGCCCGCCTGACTCGGCAGACAGCAATGTAGCTCGGCTTTTTCGCGCCCCCACTCGAAAGTACGAAAGAAGCACTACAGTTCGGACTCCCGCGGTTCTGAATCGAATCTCACAAGTGCAATGTGAAATTGATAAACACCAAAGAGTTCAAATCTAGCAAATTGTTTAGAAAATTGATTTTGAATCAAAAATGCCAAAATTGGACTGCTTTGCCAGATATAGAGTCGCCACCTAAATATTTTATTTTGGAAAAATTTAGAAAACCCATGACTCGTGCCAAAGGCCATGTGTCCGTCATCACCAAAGTTGCCTCGGCTTGGGAACTTAAGTGTGAGAGGGGAAGGTCATGAATTGAGCACCCCCGCTCGCCCGATCAAAGATCGGTCTCTACTAATCATGATATGATTTTTATCAACATTATATGCTCTTGTTCCGGTTTTATTAGGCTAGCATTACTACGTTATACGCACAAGCAAGTATAGACTAGTTTGCCCGTATTGGAATAATTCAATTTCATGTTTGATTTGCGAAAAGGGGCTTGATTTTTCCACCTCAAGTGGGCTTAAAGTTGCGAGTTTGCCACTTAACAAAGTGGGCTTAAAGCTTTGAATTTGCCACTAGACATAGTGGGCTTAAACGTACATTCGTTGAATTGTTCAAATCCAAACAATAAACCTTCATCCACAGGCATTCAAGTAGTTATAACATTTAAACACTTAGCCTCATGGTAAGCATGCCAAACATGGCAATCACTTACACTCATGCAAGTATGCTAAAGCACTAAAAACTCACCTAGTACTCCAAGCTAAGAAGATATGAGTTAGAAAAATATACATGATTCCTAACTATGCAAAATGTCTAATGCAACGCGTGCAATACGCAATTAAGATAGGCTCGGCTACTTTACATGGCATATGAAACAATGAAATAACATGCGGTCTAAGCACGGATTCAAAGAAGTATTGAAATGACAGTGCGGTTTGAATGATGCGCCGAGCCCCGGTGCATGCAAAACAAGATGAATGGATGCAAGCATAAGGTATGCTAATTGAAACATGATGTCCCTAATCTAACCATCAAAATTAGATAAATAAAAGGGAGAAAGATGTGGGTTGGAAGACATACACATTATTACAACATTTTTCTCTCACGAAGGAGAGTCCGAATGAATAATTAAACTAAGCTAATTAAGCTAATTATTACAAACCAAAATGATTAACTAGCTAACTATCTAAACTAATTAATTAAGAATTTAACTAGGCTAAGCTAATCAAATAAGCTAATTAAATAATTACAAAACAATTGCAACTAATAATTGAAATAAGTAACTAAACCAAGCTAATTAGCTACTCTGCCTCGGGAAACAAAGAATGTATATGTGCATGCTCGATCTCTACCCGAAAAGACCACCATTTGGCTCTCGAAAGCCTTTGTTTGGAGAGTTGAATATTTCCAGAACCATTCTGCTCCATCTTACCAACACTTTGCTGAGGTTTGCATCAATGGCCAGTCAGCCACTAGTGAAGATTGCCGGCCACCTGCCGGCCATCAATGGTGGTCCGCCGGCCACCTGCTGGCCAAGAAGAGTGGCATGCCAGCCACTGATGCATTGTTTCATCTTGCTACAACAGAGGACAAACAAAGCATATACAAGGTATTTTCACAGATTGTTTGCACAACTTACCCCTCCTTTTCATGAAAAAATCCAAGGAAAGGCAAACTTAAGCCACAAACCACCAACTCAAACAATTTCATTGCATGATGGCTTGTGACTTAAGATGTGCAAGTTCAATAAATGCAAAATAAGACAAAAACCTCCTCACCTTCATGAAAGATCAAGGGAAGAAGTTAACCTTGGAGACTTGGATCATTTCATCACTAACAAGTATGAAATGGCCCAAGCTTCCTTTTGTTCAATTAACGTCCGATTAAAAAACCAAGTTATTATCTTGCTCATCTTTTAGTCCCAAGTTTTAGTTACTCATTTACTTTACCAACCATCCTTTAATCCGATTAAGTCCAAAAAGTGAATTTAAAGTCCTCTAATGGAAAGAAAGCTCAAAGCACAATTTGCTTTGAGTATGAAAAAAGCATCACACCATTAGTAATGAACCCCCTAAGGGATTAAACCATTAAGTATGAAACCTCAATTTTACACTTAGGCAAGCAAGTGACTTGAAACCACTTTTAAAGTAAATTTAAAAGCCAAGAAAGAAGGGAGGTTGCAGAGATGATACTTGCTGAAATTAAGTGTGAAAAGCACTAAAACAATGCAATCAACTCAAACAAGTGATGTCTAGAGGCCTAAAACACCAAGCTTGTGAGGACTATTACACTACAAGTATGCAATATAAGACTCAAATGACTTAACCAACCCAAAACAGAGTTAAAACAGTCTAAATTAGAGGTAAAAACATGCTGGAATTAAGCTAAAACAAGCAAGAAAAATAAGCTAAAGCATGGCACCGACTAGGCTAGCAGACAAGACATAAGGAGGGGAGGCTAACCCCTCCAATTTTGGACTTCAAAACATAATTCGTATCACTAAACATACTCTGAAATTTAGTGCTTAAAATCCCAAAAAGAGATAGTTTGAAGGTGAGAAACAAAGGTGGAAAAACCTTAAAAGCAAGGAATAAAGAAGGGTGAGATATCCCCCTAACCTTAAATGGCCTAAAACACCAATTTCAGCCCACAAAAATAGAGTTTTTTATGGTCCAAAAACAGCCCAAAAACAATACGGATAGACAGAAAAACAAGTATGCAAAACAAGCTAACAAAGCTAGTATTATACCTCTTGAAGATAAGAGTGATTCTAGGCAACAATTCAAGCCAAAACCAACTTCATGAGCTCCAAGAAGGCTTCAAGGAACCTTAGGTCAAAGGTGATCAACTTTGGTTAAGGAGGTATAGGCAAGAGTGTAGTGTGAGTAGGCAAAAGTGTAGAGAATTTGTAGAGAGAGAGAATTATAGAGAGAGGAAAATTTTTGAGTATAAAATTTTCTAACCCCCAAACATGAGAGAGGGGGGGCCCTATATATAGAAAACATGAAATTTCTATAAGGTGATCCAGCCCTCAACGTGTGGACAGATACAAGCATCTGTGCATACAGCTAGCACAGCTGGCATAAAATATCTGTAGAAAATACTGTTGGCCAGCAAGCCACATCAGTGGCTGGCAAACCAAAAGTGATGGCCGGTAGCCTCTAGGGATTGTCGGCAGGCCACCAGAGATTGCAGGCTGGAAAGACTAAGGCATGGTCCAAAAATGAGACAAAAAGGATGTAGGGTTTGAAAGACTCAAAGCTGTGGCATTCCGCTGAGGACTTCGAGCACTCGGCGAGCAAACAGACTCATCATCGGGCGTATCTGCAAGGACATCCAAGTCGTAAGAGCCATAAAAAATGGAGTGTCTACAGTTGCCCCTCTTTGACAGAACTCGGAGTGAATGAAATGACGTGAGTGAATGTCAAAGCCCAGAGACGACCTATTTTGACAAGGCTGTAAGACTTGGACAAACAATCAAGACAAAGAACAACACAGTTGTGCCCATAGGCTGCCTACGTATCCCTTTGTAAGGAATCAAACTAGCGTAGTTCTAGGGCAAAATGCAAATAATATGCACAATGCAAGAACATAACTTATGATCATGCAATGCAGTTTGCAAGGAAACATTTGAATGCAAATGCAATGCAAAGAATATGCCACGGTTAAACAAACTAAGACAAGGCACAATAATTTCAATACTGAAAAGAAGTAAGTAAATAAACACGCCATGCGTGGAAAACACGAGCTAAACCACATTTCATACATAAAGGATGTAAGAAAATTATGCAAGCTTAATTACACGATGTGCAGGAAAGGCGAAGGGTGACAAAACCATCGAGCGCACCTGAGGTCACAACCAAGATCCTAACGCATTGAACGCGTAAAGAGGAAAAGAGGCGTGTGAACACCGAGCGCACCCGAATGTTTTTAACCGAAGCAATCCTAACGCATCTCATGCGATAGGAGGAGAGGTGGTGTGAACACTGGGCGCACCCCAATGTTTTTAACCGAAGCAATCCTAACGCATCTCACGCGAGAGGAGGAAGAGGTGGTGTGAACACTGGGCACACCCGAATGTTTTTAACCAATTTGCAATCCTAACGCGTCTTACGCGAGAGGAGGAAGAGGTGATGTGAACACTGGGCGCACCCAAATATTTTTAACTAAAGTAAACAATCCTAACACGTCTTACGCGAGAGAAGGAAGAGGTGGTGTGAACACCAGGCGCACCCGAATGTTTTTAACAGAAGCAAACAATCTTAACGCGTCTCATGCGAGAAGAGGAAGAGGTGGTGTGAATACTGGGCGCACTTGAATGTTTTTAACCGAAGCAAACAATCCTAACGTGTCTCACACGAGAGGAGGAAGAGGTGGTGTGAACATCGGGCGCACCCGAATGTTTTTAACCGAAGCAATCCTAACGCGTCTCAAGCGAGAGGAGGAAGAGGTGGTGTGAATACTGGGCGCACCCGAATGTTTTTAACCGAAGCAATCCTAATGCGTGTCACGCGAGAGGAGGAAAAGGTGGTATGAACACTGGGCGCACTTGAATGTTTTTAATCGGTTTGCAAAAAGGATGCGATCCAAATATGGCACGAATGATTTTACCTGGAATTCCTCTAAATGAACCGTACATATAATATTGTGCATGTGTAAGAAAGAAACTTAACAAGTGCGATACAATAAGGTTGCATGTTCTATGCAAGACAAACAACCGAGATACAATGGCATGTTATGTGGGAAACAAACAATCGAGATACAATGTTGATGGCATGTTCTATGCGAAACAAACAATCGAGATGCAATGTTGACGGCATATTCTATGGGAAACAAACAATCGAGATACAATGTTGACGTCATGTTTTATGCGAAACAAACAATTGAGATACAATGTTGACGACATTTTCTATGCGAAATAAACAATCGAGATACAATGTTGATGGCATATTCATTGCGAAACAAACAATCAAGATACAATGTTGATGGCATGTTCTATGCGAAACAAACAATCGAGATACAATGTTGATGGCATGTTCTATGCGAAACAAACAATAACAAAAGCATATTCTATGCATGATTCAAGAGCGAAAGCATGTTCTATGCATAATTCATAATGAATGCAAGACGCACATGCAACATGCGTGAAATGCATGTTTTATGTAACAACATATACAAAATGCATATTCTATGCAAAGAAGTGAAATGCATAGTCATGCAACCACGGAGAAATGCATATTCATGCACAGCAACTTGTGACTTACCTCTCGAAAGAGTTAAAATATGTTTAAAGGATACACTTCATTCATGTTGACAAGTGATGAACATCGTGCACCGAAAACACAGTTTAAAGCTTCCGTAGAGACAAATCGAACCAAACAGTGAACTGTCCCTGCATTTCTTGGAAACCAAGGACACAAAACAGCATCAGGACCACAGAGGAGGCCAAAGGACACTTGCCGGCCACAAGGGAAGGCTATCGGCCAGGTGCCAGCCACTGGTGAGCCTTGCCGGCCACCAATGAGCCTTGCCAGCTACCTACTAGTCATCGATGGCAGTGCGGGGGTAATTTTGACTTTTTGGCTTGGGTCTTTAAATACACACCTCTATACTTCATTTGCTCACTTCTCTAGGGCCGAAATCTTTCTTCCTCTCTCTCTAGGCACTCATTCTCTCTAGATTTGAGCCTTCTACGCGTTTTCCAACGCCCCACGTGAAGTTGATTCGCTAAACCCTCTTTGTTTTCTTCACTTTGAACCGATTGAAATTTGATTTCGGTGCTTCTTTCCTCATTTCCACCATTCTAGGCTTGTTCCCCTCGAGTTTCTCTCAAGTTCTGTGCATTTTTTCTTGGCTTTGACTTTTTTCTCCATTTTCTCTCTCCTAGGGTTTGAGTTTTTCCAAGTTTACCCTTTTTCTTCACTTTTTCACCTATTTCGCACCCATTTCCAGATGGCGGTTGAGATTCCTCATGACGGGGCTGCTCTGGAGATTTCCCCAATAGTCCCACCCGTTCCCGAGTAGAGGAGCCGGTAGCTAACCTTGAGGCTAACCTAGAGGCAAAGTTCGAGCTTGAGGCTGAGTCAGAGCCGCTACCGTTGAGGGTATGGCCTTTCAATCCGAAGAGATATCACCCTCAGACACATATATTGCCTAGTGTCGGAGAGGCTGGCTTCGGCCTTTTCTATTTTGGCTTGACGTGGGTCACCACGAGCCGTCCTCTCTTGGGAGCACTCGTGAAGAGGTGGTGGGACACCACCAACTCCTTCCACCTTTCCACCACAGGAGAGATGACGATGACTTCCAATGACTTTGCCATGATCACTGGCTTAGATGTAGGGGGCGATCTGATCCCTCTTGATGTAGACATGGAGGAGTAGGAGGCGGCCTAGCTTGAATTACTGGGAGCACACCCACCTATATACCGGACGGGGATGGTCAGGTACATATGGTTCGTTGAGCGATTCAGAGGGAGTGAGCCCAAGATTGTAGAGGAGATCGAGTAGTACGCTAGGGGCTTCCTGATGTTTGTCTTCGGTACCACCTTGTTTTCGAACAGGTGGAACACCGTCGGCTTACATTTGCTGAGCGCCCTAGTGATCCTTCCTCGGGTGCGCTTATACGATTGGGGTGGAGCTGGCATCGTCACCTTATACGGATGATCGGAGGCTACTGGCGAGCCTGGGAGGTATGGATCTTAGTTCTCGCTTTGCACTTTACATTTTCTGCTTTACAGTTTTTGTTTTACATCTGTTTCAACACATGTGTTTTCTGCTTTGCACTTCCTGCATCTGCGTATACATTGTTCACATTTCATTGCATATTCTATGTAGCTATGGGTATATGCATACTTTCCGACTCTAGCCCTAGAACCTGTAGAGGAGCTTCCACTAACAGTCCCCTACTTGCGGAGATATAACGGTCGGCTCTATTGTAGGACCCGTGAGCCTTTCACGTTTTTCCGTCAGTACTTTGACACAGTAGTTGCCCATGAGGTAATCCGAAACACAGTCATTTTTGTTTTGAAATTGTTCTGATTCACACATTTAGCAACTGACATCAACTAATGATTTTGCACAACTTCTATTTGTAGATCAAGTGGCAGCCATGGGCCTTGATGCCAACGGGGGTTCGAGACCAGTACACCAGGGCTTGGGCCACTTCCTCTTACCGTACCCTACTCAAGGGCCCAATTTTTCGGGCCTGGTTCTTGGGCGAGCGCTTCACGCGCCAGATTATGGGCTTGCCCGACCCAATTATCCCGATGGCTACACCAAAGTCCATGCGATCCACAGACGGCCTATCTTTTGAGGAGGTCATCCAGTTCATGGTGGGCCTGGATGCTGACTACTTCTGAGCGAAGGGTGACTATGCGGCTTTCATCTAGACTCATTTGATGTCGCCCCTGATCGGTGTTCTTGGAGCTGAAGAGGCAAGAGCTCTTGGTGTGCGAGAGAGACCTAGAGTGACCCGGGCGAGCAGGGCCCGTAGCAGAGGGGCTTCCCGAGCGAGGCAGAGGATTGATTGGCCAGAGCTTCCTACTACGCTGACTTGTTGGCGACACACTGGGGATGCCTACCAGGTTCCGATTGAGTCTGCAGTGGCTGGTCATGAGCTTGTCGGAGTCCAAGGCCCGACTCAGGTATGAACCCCAGTTTACATTTGCACCCCATACTTCATTTCAGATATGTTCATTTACAGATACTAATCATTCAAACTGCATTTACAGGCATCCATTGAGTATACGGGAGGCGCTCTCGAGCTGATAGCCTCCCTGATGGGAATGGTACAGAGAAGAGAGGCGCTGCTTAGCCTCTACGGTATTCAGGTAATTTCTTCAGTTTTCCATTCCAGGCATCAAATTTTCACTGACACACTAACATTGACATCTCAACTGAAAAACTTCCCAAACTACACTGATACGCTGCATCGATACACTGCATCTAACACACTGCACTCACATACGGTATTTGACTTTTGTATATACTCATTCTGCACATCATACTTTCATCTGATACGCATACTGTGGCTGACATGTGACAACTGTCTTTTCAGATTCCACCCATACCGATGGCACTAGTGGCAGCTGCAGCACCCGCACCAGCAGTACCTCCTCCGGCAGTAGGAAAGAGGGAGAGAGAGGCTCCGGCACACGGTCGAGGCAGAGCTCGGGGCACCCGAGTTGAGAGTGGTCCTTCAAAGCCTGTTCTAAGTGATGATGATACTGAGACGAGTGACTCTAAGGAGGCAGTGAGTCAGCATTCAGAGTCATTTGAGAGTGGAGATGAGGACGTCGGCTCAGATTCTGGGAGTGGAGATGAGGATGCCAATGAGGGGTCCGCTGCAAAGAGCGGAGATGACACTGGCTCGGATTTGGGTCTAGGTTTGGAGACTGGCGCTGACAAAGACAGTGCCCCACAGTTCTCTCCTCCGAGGAAGAGAACGAAGAGGGCTTCTCGAGCCTGAGGTGATCGACTCTGATTTTTTACATTTTTGTTTAGTTTTTTTTTGTTTATAGTTGTAGCACATTGTATAACTTTAGACAGGTTTTATTTTCTTTAAAAAAACCTTGTACTCCTCTTTTTGTAAAAACAACCATGATCGGAATGAAAACCAATTTTTATAAAAAAAAAGTGCAGTATGTTGCATCATGAGCACCACATTGCATGGAATGGACATGGAATCAAATTGGCGAAGATAACACTCTTGTTTGAAACAAAATCTTAATCGAGTAATGAACCGTCCAACAATTGAAATAAAAAAAAAAAAAAAAAACTCGATAAACAAAACAACTTAATAAACAAAACAACATACAACTTGATAAACAAAACAACACAACAAAGATACAAACTCAAAAAACTTGCTAAAAACCAAAAGGACTCAAAACAAGACCTTAAGACACACAAAGAGCAGAATAAAACACATGCTTTCAGCATTGTTCAGCACAAAGGAGGACAGCAGGTCAGAATGAGAGACTGCTGGCTACAAATGGGGGTTGTCGGCCACATGTTGGCCATGAGAGGTGGCCTGCTGGCCACTAATGTCCCTTGCTGGCCACCAATGTGGCTTGTCGGCTACCTATCGGTCATCAATGTGAAAGACCTCCAGATTGTTGACACCTAGCTTCCACTTACTGCCTTATCTTCTATAAAAGGTTTGAGCTTCATGTTTTCTTCATTTCAGCTGCACATTCTTCACAAATGGAGCCATTTTTCGCCGAAAAACTCTCAAATTGGATTGTGACTTTAGATGGCTCGGAAAATGTGAATTTTTGGGGTTTCGACATAAATGCACTTTTCTTGCTGAGTTGTTCTCCGTTTTGTTTTCTGTTCCTTCATGTCGCGGCTAGATGCTGGAACCCGATTATACATGTCTTTAGCTTCGGGGGACAAGAGATATGCCCAACAATCGAAGAATTTCAAGTGCTAATGGAATCTCAACGCGATAAGGAAATGATGCCTCAGCCTTGTTTTGGCCACATCCAAGCTTTGGGACGGATGTGTGGGCTCACTTTACACGAGGCTCGATCTTTGGTTCACAATGGAGAGTTGGATATTCCCAGCCTGATTCATCGATTTTATGACGTTGGCGACCGAGGTAATCTTCTTTGGCGGGTTTTTCAACAACACGCCCTTTGCTTGTGTATGTTGGCACATTTCCTTCTTGCCCCTAATTTCAGCGGGTCAAGCATTCGGCTAGTTAAAGTGGCCCAAGGTTTGAAAGAGGGCAAGAGTTGCATTGGCTTGGTGCTAGCCGAGACTTTGATTGGCTTAGACGCCTTCCATTAGCGAGAGACTACCAAATTCACAGGGAGTCCACTACTTCTTCAGGTAATGTTTCCCACTCTTTCTCATATGTGTTTCTCACATCTCTCAACATTCATGCTCTGTTTTTCTCTCAAAGCCCTTTTCTTACTTTTCTCTCAACATATGTCTCTCTATTCTTTAATCTCTCTTTTCTTTTATCCCTCCCCAGATATGGCTTATGGACAAGCTGAAGGTAGTGGACTGTTGCCCTGCATACTCAGCTTTAGCGTACTTCTTTCGCCAACAGCTAGTGGATTTCCCAAATGAAGGGTGGTGGTGCCACTGGATGTGCAACAGGTCTGCTGCTGACATTGCTTGGCGTTGCCCTTGGCTTAATCTGACCAAAATGAGCTACAGTATGACTCGGAAACCTGGCATTAAGCTGATCGGTCTTACACACTATGTATTCTACTTTCCGTTCTAGTTCAGACATCAGTTTGGACATGACCAGACCCGCCCAGTGGAGGGGGTAGAGTACCCGGTTTCGTTCCCCGTCTGAGGTTCACATTTGGCTAGGTACTTCACTGCTTGGAGGGCAAGAAACTTTCTGGCCCCTGCCCCTAGTTTCAACTGCGCCCTTTCTAGCGAGTGCCTGGCTTGGCTCGAGGATGAGGCACAAACCAGGTCCACTTTGGCATCAGAAGCTTCCATAAGCACAAGCGAGGGACGCAAGTGCACCTAACTCATCTATGCCCCTATTTTATTGCTTTGATCTTTACTTTTCAAGTTTTATGAATGTAATAAAAGCAACTTTGATTTGTATCGAGAGTTTAGAGAACTTTGTATTGAAATCAATGAAATTAAATTTGTGAGACTGAAAATTTTCCTTTTGGTCCGAAAATGGTCTAAGTTGTAAAAGGTAAAATTTAAGCAAAAATCAACTTTTATTAAATCTTTTCAAAACCATTTTCGATAAGGATCACCACTTGACACACAAGGAATCAATCCTCGAGATGTACAACCCCGAATCCAAAGATCACAAATTGCCCCTTGACTGAATAACATTGCTCAGCATTGTAACCAGCTCTTCTCTAAGAGTAAAGATCACAACCGAACTTTCAGATAAAGAATAGACGAAGATGACTTGATCAGACACATGGACAGGACAGTTGATTTAGAGGTGTTTATGGTTGGACTTTAGGATGAAGTTGCCTACGTATCCCGAAGATGGTAATTAGGCCTTACGTAGTTTAGTACAGGTTCACTCGAGTATTAACACTCTCCTTTTGTGCTCTAACTTTTGCCAAGGCCGCCCTTTAGGGTTTTTAACCTTGTGAGCTCAGTTTTTCTTTATTTCTAATTTTTTGTGCTCTAATTTTTGCCTAGGCCGTCCTTCTGGGTTTTTGGCCTAGCGAGCCTCTCAGGGATAGTATTTCTTCAACTTGTCTATGTTGATCGGTTGGTAAAATTCTAGGCCATCCAGGTTCATGAGAATAACAGCTCCACCCGACCAGATAGTTTTGATGATGTAAGGACCAGTCCAATTGGGTCTGAACTTGCCCCTAGGGTCATGGATGGGAGCTCGGTTGTCTTTCAGCACCAAATCCCCTTATTTGAGATTCCGGGACTTAACTTTCTTGTTAAAAGCCCTAGCAATCCTACGCTGATAACCCTGAACATGATACAATGCTTTCAGCCTTCTCTCATCAAGCAACATCAGTTCTTCGAACTTGCTCTGTTCCTAGTCCGTCTCTGCTATTTGACACTCAGCCATAACTCGCAGTGACGGGATTTCTATATCGATTGGCAGAATAGTTTCCATCCCATAGACAAGAGAGTAAGGAGTTGCCCCTGTGGACATCTGGATGGAAGTTCTATAGCCCTAGAGGGAAAATGGCAATTTGTCTGGCCAGTCCCGGTAGGTCTTAACCATTTTCTATAGAATATGCTTGATGTTCTTGTTGGCGGCCTCAACAGCTCCATTGGTTTGCGGCCGGTATGTAGGTGACTTATGGAAAGCCACGTTGTATTTCTCCAAAAAGTCTATCACTTCTTTCTTGAAATAGAAACCATTATTTGAAATGATCTTGTTTGGGACTCTATATCGGAAAATAATGTTGTTTTTGATGAACTTACCTACATGCGCTGCTTTTAACACTACACAAGACTGAGCCTTCACCCACTTTGTGAAGTAATCAATTGCCACCAAAATGTATTCATGCCCATTCGACCCTTCTGGTGTGACCATGCCGATGACGTCCATTCCCCAGATTGAGAAAGGCCATGGCGATGTCATGTTGTATAGTTTTGACGGCGGGATATTCATGCGATTAGCATGAATTTGGCATTTGTGGCATCGCTGAACAAAACCAATACAATCCTCCTCCATGGTAGACCACTAGTAACCTTGCCTGAGAATCTTTCGGGCTAGCATCACTTTGTTCATGTGCTTTCCGCACTCTCCCCCATGGATAGCCTCTATCAGGCGTTTTGATTCCTCCTTTTTGATACACAACTTGTGCATTCCCAGATGGCCTCTCTTGTATAGTTTACCTCCGCAGATGACAAATTGAACGACCATTCACCGTATTTCCCTTTTGTCCTTGGCATTTGCCCCCAATGGATAAACCTCTTTTTCCAAGAAGTTCCAGATATCATAGAACCAAGGGTTTTGATCTTGCACTTTATCTACTGTAGCGATAATCTCGTAGGCCAGCGTATACGTCTGCTCGATGATGATCGGACGCATCTGGACTCCAAACGGGATGTCTATCATAGAAGATAGAGTTGATAAGGCGTTAGCGAACCTGTTGTTCTCTCTTAGTAGATGCATGAAAGTCAGTTTTTCAAACCTAAGAATTAGAAGGTCCAGGGTCTGGTGATAGATCTTTATCTTTTCTTCTTTGACCTTCCAGTCTTCTTTTGCTTAAGACACAACTAAGTTCGAGTCCCCGATTACGTCCAACCTTTTTGCCCCTAGTTCCAAGATGGCTTCCAAACCAGCGATACATGCTTCGTATTCTGCTTCGTTGTTGGAGACCTTGAACCGGAGTTTGAAGGCTAAACGTATATGGGAATTGTCGGGTGCTATCAGCAACACCCCTATCCCATAACCATATTGATTGGATGCTTCGTCAAAGTACATTGTCCAAGTCTCCTCAACTTGTAGAATGGCTTTATTTGGGAACAGGTATTCTACCGCTTCATCCTCTTCTATTGGGTAATCAACCAAAAACTTCGCTACTGCTCTCCCCTTGACCGACTTGCGAGTAACATACTTCAGATCAGATTCGGAAAGAAGAAGCAACAAACGGGCTAGCCTACCTGTAAACGTTGGTTTCTCAAAGAGATATTTGATGGGTTCTAATCTCGAAACCAGAATTATGGAGTGAGCTAACAAGTAGTGCCTCAACTCCCTAGTAGCCCATACCAAGGCTAAGCAAGCTTTCTCCAACGGGGTGTAACGGGTCTCATAATCCAGCATTTTCTTACTTAAATAATAGATGGCTTTCTTCACCCTATCCTCAGATTCCTAAGCAAGCATACATCCCATCGTTGTGTCCGACAACACAGGGGAATTCTAACTGATACAAAATCAAGGGCTTCCCTAACTCTGGTGGCGACAACACAGGGGAATTCTGAAGATATTGCTTGATTTGCTCAAAAGCAAATTGACATCGATCATCCCGTCGAAACTTCTTTCCTTTCTTAAGGAGACCAAAAAGTGGCTCACAAGTCAAGGTTAATTTAGAGATAAATCATCTTATGAATTGCACTTTACCCACAAAGCCTCGCACCTCCTTTTTAGTCCTTGGTGGTGACATTTCTAGGATGGCCTTGATTTTGGAAGGATCTACCTCGATGCCCCTCTGTGTGATCTAGAAGCCCAGAATTTTCCTTGCTGTTACGCCGAAAGTATATTTCTGTGTATTCAACCTCAGTCTGTATTCTCTGATCCGTTGAAAGAATTTCTTCAAGGCGGTGTAATGGCCCTCTCTTTCCTTGGACTTGACAATCATGTCGTCCACATACACCTCGACCTCTTTGTGGATCATATCATGTAGAATAGTGGTTGCAACCCTTTGATAGGTAGCCTTGGCATTTTTCAGCCCAAACGGCATCACTCTGTAGCAATAGGTTCCCCATGGCATAGTAAATGCAGTTTTCTCCCTGTCTTCGAGCACCATCAAAATCTAGTTATACTCGGAAAATCCGTCCATGAAGGAAAGCAACGCATGACCCACGGTGAAATCCACTAATTCATTGATGTGCGGTAGAGGAAAGTCGTCCTTTGGACTGGCTTTGTTTAGATCTCTAAAGTCCATACACACCCGAATTCTACCATCTCTCTTTGACACTGGGACAATGTTGGCCAACCAAGTTGGATATTCAGATACTAGCAAGAACCCTGTGTCTATTTGCTTGGTGACCTCCTCCTTAATCTTTAAAGACCAGTCCGGGCGTATTCTCCATAACTTCTGCTTGATGGGATGGGCCTCGGGGTCAAGAAGGATCCGATGTTGTACAATCTCGGGATCGATTCCAAGCATGTCTTCGTAGGACCACGCGAAAACATCTTTGAAATCTTTTAATAAAGCGACTAAGCGCTCGCGCTCCTCCGAAGACAACGTGGACCCGATCTGGACTAGATGCAGATCCTTCTTAGTACCCACATTAAAAACAATGATTTTATTAGCAAGGGATTTTGCAAACCTCTCATCCTTTCGATTAATCAAGTTTTTCAAAACTAGAGGAATTCATTAAAATTTTGAAAATCATGATCAATACAATAAACAAGTGGCACAGAGAAATACTCAAAATCTACAGTGGTATTCTCAATCAAAAGGTCCAACTCATCCAGGTCTTCGGTTACAACCAACTTTAAAGAAAAAGAAAAGGACAACCTGGACAAGCCTTCGGCATCTGGGTTATCACCCCCAGGAATACTAGACTCAGACTCAGAAGCATTGGAATTTGATTCCGACTCCACAGACTCTGTGGAATTAGATTCTAGCTCACCACCCGACTCAGAACTACTAGACAGGTAACCCTCCTCCAGCGGCCAAACGAGGGATAGTGTGTCAGATGCATCCAAGATGCTGCTAGAAGGGTTCACACTCGGTTGGACCCTGATCATGGAGGTGGTCAGGTTATCCCCCAAGCTCTCTGAGTCGACTGGAGGATCCAAAAAGAGACATGCCAGTGCTGCCCCAATTTCAAGTTCCCTGCTGTCCAAGTCACTTTCTATGCTCTTTTCAGCTTCAGTAATTGGTTTAGCCCTTTCCTCTATATCATTGTCTTGTAGCTGCAAGTCGAAGAAAATTTCAAAGCCGGGAACACGCTGTTTCTCAGAATTGAACCAGGGTTCAGGGAAGCCGCAAAATGGGAAGTCTTCACATTTCCTAACAAAATGACCATTCAAGGTTCCCCGGATCGGTCTGTGCACAAGCTCACAGCGTTTCTCGGCCTGCTTGGCTCTAGCTCTACCTGCCATCTCTTTTCCTTACCTAACCCAATCCTCTTTGGTGGGCGTATAGCCAAGACTAAAGGCATGCGGATTATGTGGCCCATCGGCCAATGCTGTGACGCCCTTCTGACCACTTCTTCCTAACCTCATTCCTGGCACATGTTAGAGCTTGTTCATGAAGTAGATTGATTGGGCGTTAACATACAAGCCCTCATCTGCTGCCAAGATGGTTTGCACTGCTCGGGCCTTAGCTAGAGTGAACCCTGAAAGGAACACATCTTCCTCGCCATGAACAATTTCCAGCATAGGTGTAGTTACCACTGGTGGAGGATGTATAGATGAATTTCTAAGCACAATAGCCACCCCTTTTCCATGGGGGTATTTCAGCATTTGGTGGAGGGTAGAGGAGACATTTTTTACTTGGTGTAGCCACGGCCTTCCTAGTAGTAGATTGAAAGTGGCCGGCACATCCAGGACATGGAACTCAATATCCTCTTGAGCTAGGCCCACTTGAACTCTGATCTGTACTGTGCCCATTACCTCCCTGCTGGTGTTATCATACGCCTAAATCACCTGGGCTGTAGGTACAAAATCTGCTAGTTTTAGACTGATGGCATATGCTGTATGAGATGGACAAACATTGATAGCCGACCCGGTATCGACCAATACCACTGGCACCCATTTTTCTCTGCACTCTATAGATATGTACAGAGGTTTGTTGTGTGTTGAGCCTTCTGGCAATAATTATTTGTCTAAGAAGGTTAGAGTTGACGTAGCACCTTCGGGGAAGACCAACCCCACAAGCTGCTTAGGAGTCGTGTCAATGGACAATTTGGCTTTATCCATCGCTGATAGCACAGCCTGTTGGTGCACGCGAGAAGCCATGAGCAGACCCCAGATTGAAATATCGGCATGGATCTTCTTCAGCTGTTTTAACGCCTCCTCTTCTTCTAATTGCTTTTCCTTCTGCTTCTCTAACTCTTTATCTTTCCTGGAGGCTTCAGCTTGGTCCAAGTGCGGGGGCTTGAAATACTGCCCACTGCTCGTCATATGGTCAATCTCTTTGGAGTACCAAGTGTTGTTTAGCAGGTCTTCACCCCAATCCTTATCAGTGTGGGCCAGATGTAGATCATCATCTTCCCACCATGCACGTCCGGCAGCCAACAAACAATTGTCCGGCTCTGTTTTGATCATTCATTCATCACAAATATTCCCCGTAGGGCGTGGGGCTTTTCCAGCTTCCTGTTTATTTTCATCATTTTATCGCACAAACCGCTTTAATGCGGCTTTCTATTCAGTATCCGCGATGCTCACGGTGCCTAGTTCTTGAGTTAAATTCTTGATGCCGGTACTCTCCGGTAATTTCCCCTTGTCCTCGGCCATTCCGACCACTGCAGCTATTCTTGCTTCCTTTTCTTCAGGTTTTGGTTCAATTTTCTCCTCCTGGTCAGGTTCATCACTAAGCCATCCGGAGTTGTCCGTCGACCCATTCAGATCAAACTAGTCAATCTGTACGTCCCCCTGATCCTGTTCATCGTAGAACGGCAGATTGTCCAAGTCCTCCTCCAGCTCCGCTAGATCATCCAGACCTTAGCTTGGGCCATCCTCTCGAACCACATTAACCTCCGCTACTGTTGGCAATACCACTTCGAGTTTGGCTTGATCCACTGGTACAATATAACAGCACGGGTCATACACCTCCTCAGATAAGTCTGCAGAGCTCTCAGGCAATGGACTGACATTCTCCTCCAAGGCTAACCTCTCTTCTTCTGCCACTGTCACCACCACGGGTTCGGGTTGGAGTGTGGATGCATCTATCATGCACAAGTTCGTGCTTTCAGGGATGAACACGACCGGCTTGGGTAGGTGAGAAGGGGTAATGTATATGTTGGGGTCATAGGGGATGGCCAATGTATGTATTAGATTTAAATGTCGGGGTAGAGGAACCTTGTTGTGGGTTGGAAGAGGGTTGGTGGTTACATTTGGCTTTTGGGATGGTGCTATAACCTTGTTGTTGATGAGATCTTGAATTTCATGATACAGCCTGTAGCATTGGCCGGTGTCGTGACTGTGCTGCTGGTGAAATGCACAGTATTTGGTTGGGTTGTGTTCCGGTGGGAGAGGATCGGGTAGTGGGCGTTGTTCTAACGGCTTAAGATTCCCTTTTTTGATCAGCACCCCCAGGGCTTTGGATAAAGCCATGTAGAGCGGGGTAAAGACCCTTTGAGATCGAGCCTGGCTGTTTAAGGTTTGTGGATTTGTACTAGCGAATGGGTTGGTCGTCTTGGCCGTAGTGGTGCCGACATTCACATCAGATGGCCGCGCAGATGCACTTCCACTCGTGGTTGCATTGGAACTGCATGAAAAAGGTCTCTTGGGCTGCTTCTTCTCATCGTTTATCAACCCCTATTTCATTGCATCTTCAATCTGAACTGCTATTTCATGGAGCTCATTGAACGTGAACAATGGCAAGACTATCATCTTCTGCAATAGTTTCCCTTACAGATGGCGGACCACCATCCTGATTTGATCCTTCTTAGATGGCCTAGTAGTCATCATCGAAGCCTTGGCCCTCAACCTTGTTACAAAGTCCTAGAAGCCCTCCTTTGGCTCTTGATGAGTTGCTTCAAGATCTTGGGTCGTGATCTCGATTTGAGTATTGCAGGAGTACTGTGTGATGAATGCCTCAGCTATTTCCTCCCAGCTCCGCTTCACAAAGTCTTCCAGCTTTGCATACCAGATAGCCACTATACCGACAGGGTCCGGTCGAAAAGTGACAACTTTTGGAGTCTGGTAAGGCCCATTGGACGCAGAATATTGGAGAATAGCTGCAGATGAACCATGGAATCCCCAGAGCCATCAAACCGATCTATTTGTGGCATCTTAAACTGGTCTAGCAAAGTTACTGCGGAGTCGGTGTACCCATCTTCGATGTCAGGGATTGAGTTCACACCCTGGGCCCATTTGAAAAGCTTCTCTAGCTTGTTGACCATGAGAACTATCAGGTCAACTTCGAATTCAAATGGCGCCTTAGTTTGGTACACTATGCCTTGGAGGCTTATGGTGAGATGGGGTCTACCAGGTTGCCCTGATTCTCAGCTTGAGCATTAATAGGGATTTCGAGTGCTGGGATACCCACTAGAGGTGCATGAGAAGCAGAAGCCGCTGCTTGCTGTGGTTGCTGTTACTGCAGCCTGTTTATCACTTCCGCTTGGTGGGTTGTAACTTCAACTTGGCGAGTAGCATCTTGCTGCATGGTTTCCACTATTTGTTGGAGATGACAGATCAAGTCCTTCATACTGGCTGCAGGATACTGAGTCATTTGAACAGGCGAGTGATCCCTTATTGACCTAGATGTAGAAGATGAAGCCTGACTGAATGTAGGTGATTGTTGAATTGGTGAATTGTGCCTAACCCTCCTCCATCTGGTAACCGGTGGGAGTGAAGCAAACACTGGTTGTCTCCTAACAAGATCCCCAGATCTGTAAAGTCTCCTTACACGGGTCCAGAGTGCTTGGGGGGTAATGGAACGGTTCGAAGCAATTGTGATAAACTACCTTGCAAAAAGAAATAAAGCAAAAGGAAAACAAAAATAAAAAAACCGCACAGCACCTCAGCTCAGATGTGAACAACACACAGTTGTAATCAAAAGCTGTAGAATTGCACGTAACATTGACTTCTGCTCCCAAAATCTGATACCCAAACTTGCAACTGATATGCACGTTCCTGTAGAGTTTCACTCTAAAAGCACATAACAGTTAAGTGAAAGCCAAAACACCCCTATGAGGGGGTAGGGTTACCCTATCCTAGTTTCGTCAGGAGATAGGGTTCACTATTCAAACAATGCAGTTTCACGCAATCTTGTATTCGGGTGAGCAACCTGTCCTAGTTTGGAACAGTCTCTATGGATTTCAATATGCAACTAGGCCGAATGGTCAAAAAGGGTACCTCAGCAAGACTACATAATATACCTCTCACACATAACACCGAGAAGTGAAAGGAGGATCAAACGATACAACGGTAGTCCAGATCCAAGGGTTGTGTTCCCATCGTGGTAGAGCCCGAGACTGGTCAACCTTTTGGCAAGCTTTTACAAGCAAGCCTCCGGTAAACCGTCAAAGAATAGTAGATGGCAAACACAGTGACTTAAGCACACCAATGCAAATGCAAATGCAAATGCAAAGAAACACATAAGTGTAGATAAAATTTCATATCATGAGTTCGAGTCAAGTTCTCTAAATCTCCAACGGAGTCGCCAGAAATTGTAGCTCGGTTATTTTGCGCCCCCTCTCGGAAGTTCGAAAGAAACACTACAATTCGGACTCCCGCAGTTTTGAATCTAATCTCACAAGTACAATGTGAAATTGATAAACACCAAAGAGTCCAAATCCGGCTAATCGTTTGGAAAATTGATTTTGGATAAAAAATGCCAAAATTGGACTGCTTTGCTAGATACAGAGTCTCTAGCTAAATATTTTATTTTGGGGAAATTTAGGAAACCCATGACTCGTGCCAAAGGCCACGTGTCCGTCATCACCAAAGTTGCCTCGACTTGGGAACTTAGGTACGAGAGGGGAAGGTCATGAATTGAGCACCCCCACTCGCCCGATCAAAGATCGGCCTCTACTAATCATGATATGATTTTTATCAACATTATATGCTCTTGTTCCGATTTATTAGGCTAGCATTACTACGTGATGCGCACAAGCAAGTATAAACTAGTTTTCCCATATTGGAACAATTCAATTTCATGTTTGTTTTGCGAAAAGGGGTTTGATTTTGCCACCTCAAGTGGGCTTAAAGTTAAGAATTTGCCACTCAACAAAGTGGCCTTAATGCTGTGAATTTGCCACTAGACATAGTGGGCTTAAACGTACATTCGTTGGATTGTTCCAATCCAAACAACAAGCCTTCATCCACAAGCATTCAAGCAGTTATAGTATTTAAACACTTAGCCTCATGGTAATCACGCTAAACATGGCAATCACTTACACTCATGCAAGTATGCTAGAGCACTAAAAACTCACCTAGTACTCCAAGCTAAGAAGATATGAGTTAGAAAAATATACATGATTCCTAACTATGCAAAATGTCTAATGCAATGCATGCAATATGCAATTAAGATAGGCTCGACTACTTAACATGGCATATGAAACAATGAAATAACATGCGGTCTAAGCATGTATTCAAAGAAGTATTGAAATGATAATGCGGTTTGAATGATGCGCCGAGCCCCAGTGCATGCAAAACAAGATGAGTGGATGAGAGCATAAGGTATGCTAATTGAAACGTGATGTCCCTAATCTAACCATCAAAAGCAAATAAATAAAAGAGAGAAAGACATGGGGTTGGAAGACATACACATTATTACAACATTTTTCCCTTATGAAGGAGGGTCCGAATGAATAATTAAACTAAGCTAATTAAGCTAATTATTACAAACCAAACTGATTAACTAGCTAACTATCTAAACTAATTAATTAAGAATTTAACTAGGTTAAGCTAATCAAATAAGCTAATTAAATAATTATAAAACAATTGCAACTAATAATCAAAACAAGTAACTAAACCAAGCTAATTAGCTACTCTGCCTCGGGAAATGAAGGATGTGTATGTGCATGCTCGATCTCTACCCGAAAAGAGCACCGTTTGGCTCTAGAAAGCCTCTATTTGTAGAGTTGAATATTTCCAGAACCATTCTGTTCCACCTTACCAACACTCTCCTGAGGTTTGCATCAGTGGCCAGCCGGCCAATGGTGAAGATTGCCGGCCACCTACCGGCTATCAATGGTGGTTTGTCGGCAACCTGCCGACCATGAAGTGTGGCATGCCGGCCACTGATGCACTGTTTCATCTTGCTACAACAGAGGAAAAACAAAGCATATACAGGGTATTTTCACAGATTGTCTGCACAACTTACCCCTCTTTTTCATGAGCAAATCCAAGGAAAGGCAAACTTATGCCACAAACCACTAACTCAAACAATTTCATTGCATGATGGCTTGTGAATCAAGATGTGCAAGTTCAATAAATGCAAAATGAGACAAAAACCTCCTATCTTTCATGAAAGATCAAGGGAAGAAGTTGATCTTGGAGACTTGGATCATTTCATCACTAACAAGTATGAAATGGCCCAAGCTTCCTTGTGTTCAATTAACGTTTGATTGAACACACCAAGTTATTATCTTGCTCATCTTTTGGTCCCAAGTTATTGTTACTCATTTTACTTTACCAACCATCATTTAATCCAATTAAGTCCAAAAAGTGAATTTAAAGTCCTCTAATGGAAAGAAAGCTCAAAGCACAAGTTGCTTTGGGTATGAAAGAAGCCTCATACCGTTGGTAATGAACCCCCTAAGGGATTAAACCATTAAGTATGAAACCTCAATTTCACACTTAGGCAAGCAAGTGACTTGAAACCACTTTCAAAGTAAAATTAAAAGCCAAGAAAGGAGGGAGATTGCAGAGTTGATACTTGCTGAAATTAAGTGTGAAAAGCACTAAAACAATGCAATCAACTCAAATAAGTGATGTCTAGAGGCCTAAAACACCAAGCTTATGAGGACTATTACACTACAAGTATGCAATATAAGATTCAAATGACTTAACCAACCCAAAACAGAGTTAAAACAGTCTAAATTAGAGGCCAAAACATGCTGGAATTAAGCTAAAACAAGCTAGAAAAATAAACTAAAGCATGGTACCAATTAGGCTAGCAAACAAGACACAAGGAGGGGAGGCTAACCCCTCCAATTTTCTCAATATAATGAGATTGAGATAATGTATATCCATCAGATTTTTTAGTAATTTTCATTCCTAATATTACATCTGCGACCCCCATATCTTTCATATCAAATCTTTTGTTCAACATTTTCTTAATTGATTTGATCATATTTTGACTGCTTCCAATGATAAACATGTCATCCATATAAAGACAAACTATGACATATCCTTGGTCAGCGTTTTTAATATAGACGCATTTGTCACATTCATTTATCTTAAACCCATTAGTAAGCATAGCATGATCAAATTTCTCATGCCATTGCTTAGGAGCTTGTTTTAATCCATAGAGAGATTTTATAAGCTGACAAATTTTCTTTTCTTGCCTTGGCACTACAACCCTTTCGGGTTGCTCCATATAGATCTGTTTATTTAGATCACCATTTAAGAAAGCTGTCTTAACATCCATTTGATGTTTCTCTAAATTATACGACACTACTATAGCAATAAGCATATGGATGGATGTTATTTTCGTCATAGGGGAATATGTGTCAAACTAGTCCAGACTTTTCTTTTGTTTGTAACCTTTTACCACGAGTCTTGCTTTATACTTGTTTATTGAACCATCTGCTTTCATTTTTCTCTTGAATATCCATTTATACCCAAGAGGTTTAGAATCGGGTGGAAGATCCACCAATTTCCAAGTATAATTTTGCATAATGGATTTAATTTCATTATTAATAGCCTCTTTCCACATAAGTGCTTAAGGACCTGACTTTGCTTGCTTAAAGCCTTGAGGTTCATTTTCTAACAGGTAATGTTAGAAAAATCTAGAACAAAGGATTTTGATATTCTCGCTCTCTTACTTCGTCTTGGTTCATCATCAGTTAAATCTTGTTGGTCGAGACCATTACTAGTCACTTGCATTTGATTGTCATTAGTCTCTTCACTTTGTTTACAATCATAAGTTCTTTCCTGTGAACTTAATTCCTGTCCTTTCTTGTAAGGAAAAACATGTTTAAAAAACATAGGATTCCTTGATTCTATATTAGTGTTCACATGTATATCAGGTATTTTTGATTTATAAGTCAGAAACTGATATGCACTACTATTATGCATATAACCAATAAACACAATCCACTATTTTTTTGTCCTATCTTAGTCTTTTTCGGAACATGAACTTCTACGTTTTCCAAACACCCCTACACTTTTAAGTATTTGTAGGAAGGTGGTCGACCTTTCCAAGATTCATAAGGAGTACTATTAGTTTTCTTGTGGGGTATTTTATTAAGAACATAATTAGCAGACAATATTGCTTCCCCCCACAAGTTCTGTAGTAAGCCTGAACTAAGTAACATAGCATTCATCATTTCTTTAAAGGTTCTATTCTTCATTTCAGCAATTCCATTTTGCTGTGGAGAATAGGGTGTTGTAGTTTGATGAATAATGACATGTTGTGCACAAAATTCATTTAAAGGTGCATTATATTCACCACCCCTATCACTTCTAACCATTTTAATGGTTTTACCAAGTTGATTTTCAACTTCAGTTTTATAGAGTTTAAACATTTCCATGGCTTCATCTTTACCTCTAGAGGTTTGATTTTTTTTTCAACCGATTTAAATGGAGCCTTAGTTAGTTTTGCTTCTACACATATCTCACATTTGTGATTAGGATCAATTTCAAACTTTGGTATATAATCCAAACCAATTAGTCTACGCAAACCATCAAATTCAATGTCCTAATTTACCATGCCATAAATTTGACTCAAGAATATAAGCAAAAGATGTGTTATTCTTATTCATAACAAATTTTGGTACAACAATCATTACATTTAACTTAAAGAGACCATCGCTTATGTATCCCTTACCCACATACATATCACTCTTTGTTAATACAAACTTATCAAATTCAAATACAAGTCTAAAACCATTTTTACTTAACAAAGAACCAGAAACTAAATTCTTCCAGAAGTCTGGTACATGCAGTACGTTGTTGAAAGTAAGTTCCTTCCTCGATGTCATCTTCAAGATAACTTTCCCTTGTCTAGCCACAGCAGAAGTAGATGAATTTCCCATGAATAGTTGTTCACCATATTTGTACCCTCATTATAAGTAGTGAACCTCTTTTGTCCACACAAATGTGTTGAGTTACCCCAGTGTCAACCCACCACTCCTTGGGATTTCCAACCAAATTAGCCTCAGACACCACAATAGAGAGATTAATGTTATTTACCCTGTTAGAAATGTAATCGACTTCTATCACATTGGCTTGATTAGTGGTCTTTTTGCTTGTACTTCCACGATCCTTCTTAGGGCATCGGCAATCAGAGGCACGATGTCCAGTCTTGCCATGATTATATCATTTTCCTTTGAACTTTTTATTGCCATTATTGTCACCTTGTTTAGGACCATCTCCAGTAAACTTCCTCTTCTTGTTATGTGGTTTGGGCATTTGTTCCATTACATTAGCCTTGGACTTAATGGGATTTTTACAATTCCTCTTTTCAACCTTACAATTATCTTCCTCAATTCTCAGTTTCACAATAAGTTCATCCATGGTCATCTCTTTGCGTGTATGTTTTAAATCATTTTTGAAATCTTTCCAAGCCGGTGGTAATTTTTCCACTAATGCAGCGACTTGGAAAGACTTACTGAGAGACATACCTTCAGCATGAATATCATGCAAAATTGATTGGAAACTTTGAACTTGAGAATTACCGTTTGGGAGTCTACCGTAACAAAATCCAGAAATTTACTGACAACAAATTTCTTTGTACCGGCATCCTTTGTCTTGTATTTTTTCTCCAAAGAATCCCATAATTCTTTTGTTGTTTTCAGAGGTTGTAAATATTATACAACATGTTGTCTAGGCCATTGATGATGTAATTTCTGTAAAGAAAATTAGAATGCTTCCACGCATCCACCGCGGAGACAACTTGCTGATCAATTTCATCCTCTTTAAGCACTAGAGCATCTTCATGGAGAAACCGGGAAGATTAAGAGTTATAAGATATAACAACATTTTCTGCTGCCATCTCTTAAACTCGGTGCCATTAAATTTTTTTGGTTTTTGTCCATGACTTATTGGAACTTGAACATGGTTTTAGTTAAGGACCGGAGTTGTTGAAATAATCAGATTTGGAGTACTACTTTCAGTTGCAGAAGCCATAATATCTGATTACAAAAGTAAAAAAAAAAAAACCAAAACCAAAACCAAAACACAAATTAATTTTTCAGTTCTTAAAACCAGAAAATAAGTTATAACACAAAATAATTTTACTTTTCTAGATACTAAAACTAGAAAAATAAAACACAACACAATAATTTTCTTGTTACAAAAACCAAAAAATTATTTTATTGGATTCAAATATAACAAGTTTATATAACGAATTTATTAATAGAATGAAGACTTATTAAAGAAACCAAACTCTATCTTAAGATTGTTAGACAATCTTCACTGTATTCGAAAAAATGGATTAAGAAATAAGGGAGAAGTATTATTTTCTTGAACAAAATTTGATCAAGTCCAATGTTCAACACTGTGTCCTTAAGACAGATTTGTTCTCTCCAAGGTGCTTTCAGATTATGGACATCTATCTCTCAGGATAAAATGATCAATGACAATTTAGTAGTAGCACTACAAACTAAATGTCCAATGAACACACTTTATGTTTATACTTTTTCTCATAGGAAATTTATGCAGCAATATGCAAGAAATCAAAGCAGAGAAGAAGAAAGAAATTTATTGAGTGCAAAATCCAAATGAGGGACTACCTATTTATAGGAGAACTGGTGGCTTTTCAGAATAGGTTTTAACACGGAATAGTGTTGAACAGATAGAAACCTGTTCGGATAGATATAACCTGTTTAGGTTGAATTTTGAACAAATAAAAGACCTGTTCGGCTAGAAGAAAATATGCATAGGTGTGTTGGACCAAACTGTCAACATTTCAATATGTTGGGATCAATTCGGAATTAAATTTGAATTTCAAATTGAAATTCAAATTCCAAATGGTAAGAATTTAATTTTAGAAAAAATAAAATTCAAATGTTTTTAGCCCAAAAAGATAAGCATTGGGTCGGATAAGCCCAACCTAACCTCACACCACGCACCCAAGACTAGCCTAGCCCAGCCCGGCCCGCTCAACCAACCAGACAGACGGTGGTGGCGCGCGCGTGTGTTTGTTTTGGGTCCAATGGGTCTAGCCCATTTTGTCTATAACCTCACTCTTCCACAAAACTTGGGTACCCCTTGGGGCCCTCCCTAAGTTGTAAACCCAAGGCTTATCAACCCACATCAAGTTTGCCTACCAAAGCAATGTAGGACAAACCTTAACTTCAACCTTTATGGAAATTCCACCAAAAACGCCATTTTCTTGGAGCTCATTTTGGTATCGATTTCCCATTCACCCAATAATGGTTTTGAGCAACCAAATATACGACATGAATCATTACACGGCAAAGAACGCGTTGCCACATGGACCCGTTAACTTTGGCGCAAAAGTCCCACCTAAAAATTAGACCAAAGTCTAAGAAAAATCTGTTTTTACTAAACAATTTTTTTTCCAAACCATTTCTTACAACCAATTGATAAGAATTTTCTTCAAGAACCATAGTGGTACTAAAAGTTCCTTAATTCCATGAGAAATCAGTTGTTTCAGTGTCGAATAATTCCATGAGAAAATGCTCTTAATCCATGAGAATTAGTGTTAAATTGAATTAAAATACCCAAAATCCATGAGAAAGTATCAATGTTAAATCAAATAAACCCTAATTCCATGAGAAAGTAGATGTTTCAGTGTTAAATCAAATTGAAATGCCCTCCTAAATCCATGAGAAAATATTTTTGTTAAATCAAATAAACACTAATTCTATGAGAAAATGCCATAAATCCATGAGAAAATAGATGTTCCAGAGTTAAATCAATAGGAAGTAGGTGTTTCAGTGTTAAATCAATAGGAAGTTGCTGTTTCAGAGTTTCATCAGAAGATTATAGAGAAAAAAACCTACCAGATTCTTCTTAAGTTCAACAATGGTGAGCTTGAGGGAGGAGCAACACTCAGGGAAACGGCAAAAGGTATGCACAGAGAGAGAGAGAGAGAGAGAGAGAGAGCAAAAGAAATGAAGAAAAGTGAAAGAGGATGATTTGTGCGTGAAAGAGAGAGAATGAGGGAGAGGAAATATTGGAGGTGTTTGGTGTGGATTATAGGGGGTGATTACAACTCATTTTAATTTGGGAATTTGTGCCAGACTGTTTGGTGCAGCTTCTGCTTACAGCTTTTTAGGCAAAAATAACTTAAATAAGCTGAGAAAAGCTAATTATTTAGAAGCTGGGAAAGGGGTACTTTTGGTTTTTGCTTTTTGATTGTGAGGGCCGAATATTGGGAGTCGTAGGGATGCTAAATAATTAAACTCGGGGTCGAGATATATAGCACTCGGCTCCATCTTACAAGCTCGAATCTTATCCTCTTCAACTAAATAGCCGGTCAAGCAAGGGGCCAAGTGAAAAGCGGTTTGTTACAATTGAAGATGAATAGCGAATTGAGAGTAGACCCGATCCCGAGGCCCAAGAAAGAAAAGATATAAATAGAGGAACATCAGTCAGGAAGACGTATGTGAGAACTAATATATTTAACTTAGAACACAAGTAATCTAGAGAGTAGAGACTGACTTGCCCGTCGGAGTGCTAATTTTGGCACCCCCGACCGAAGTGTTTATTCCTTTTCAAGTGACTAGCAGAGGATCACAAGCGTTCCCCAGGGTCAGAAGAGTATTTCCAAACCACTTCTCCACAATTGGCGCCGTCTGTGGGAATACTCAAGCATATCCATGGCGGGCGTGACGGAGGACCCTCCAATAGTCACTGATGAAACCACGTAGAGAGACGACCTTACTGCAACAAACATGCATGGACCGGAGATTATCCCCACAAGACGCGCTTTGAACTTCGCCTCACCTTCGACTCCAGAGCATGAGGCAATACAAGCGATCATGGAACAGGCAAAGCAAAACGAACAGAGGTTGGAGAACATGATCGCTAAGAACGAACGTCTCTGTCAGGATTTGGCCTTGGAGGTGGCGAAGTCCAAACAAGCCGTGAGCCAAGATACGGAACGACCTCTGAGGGTAGGTGGTTGACGACCTCGAGCTCGGCAGCAAGACACCGATAGTGACTCCGACTCATTATCCCCAGAGCCCAAAAAGAAGAAATGACCTGAAACTTCCAGTTCCTCTAAAGAGGGCCCATATATAAGACACAAGCGGAGAAGAAACAGTTCAGATGACGAGGACCAGCATGATCCCTTTGTTCGACAGATCGCAAGGGCGATCCTGCCCAAAAAGTTCAAAGCTCCGTTGTTCACTCTCTATGATGGAAAATCAAACCCCACTGATCACATCCGTCACTAAAAGTAAGCCATGACATTGCATGCAGACGACGAGGCCCTTATGTGCCGAATATTTCTGAGCAGTTTGGGACCATTAGCTGGTAGGTGGTATTATAAACTGGAGCTGGCTTCGATCAAAAGCTTCCATCAATTACAGAAATCCTTCAGAGCCAGATTCATCACCAATGAGGTCCAGCCGAAACAAACCGACTCTCTCTAGGCAATGCAGATCCAGCCAGGAGAAACACTAAGGACGTATTCGGTACGCTATTGGAAGTGCTTTAACCTTGTTGATGACGCTTGCAACGACTCCATGGCCATAACCGCCTTCAAAATGGGATTACATCCCGATAGTGCCCTTCGTAGTTCCTTGACTAGAAGAGCCCCCAAAACAGTCTGGGTGTTGATGAAGAAAGTTGAGGAATACTACAAAGTGGAAGATGACGCTTTGTGGGTTAAAGCCGGACAGATGGCCAAAAAAATGGCCCCTACTGAAATTGCTCAACCAATAAGTTCTATACCACCTCAGAGCCCTGAGCCTCGGCAGCGGGCCAAACGAGACAAGAGACGGGATTCTCGCCGATCAAATGATCGATGCTCTCATCGAACGAATGAACAGCTGCAAGTCGACAGCAGGCGCGCAAGGCGCGCCGATAAGAAATATACTGAGTTGTCAGAGCCGATCGGCACGGTCATGTCCAAAATCCAACATCTTCCGTTCTTCAAGTGGCCGTCAAAAATGGTGGGACCTCCTGATACTTGAAGACGGGATCGGCGGTGCGAGTATCACAAGGATCATGGCCATGAAACTGAGAGTTGCTACGCATTGAAAGATCACCTGGAGGAATTGGTGCAGGATGGTCGGCTACAACAGTATGTCCGAAAAGGCAACTCAACCAAAGCAATAGCCCTAAGACAGGATTCACCTCCACTCGGCGTGATCCACATGATATATAGCCTGCCAACTTCATCCTCCGTGCATGCCATTCAGTCACACCCAGTACCCCAAAAGCAACTAACACCAGCGAAACGGCCCCATGAAGCCCCGAGTATTACCTTCGATGATTCTAATCTTATCGGCATAATAGTCCCCCACATTGATACACTAGTCATTGAACTACGCGTAAACCGATTTACCGTTGAACGCGTTCTCATAGACTAGGGGAGTATTTCGGAGGTTATGTGTTACAAGACCTTCATCAAACTCGGCTTCAGTGAATCAGACCTGTCTCTGGCTCCTTATCTATTATTCGGCTTCAACGCAAACCCAGAGTATCCGTTGGGAAAAATCACACTACCCGTTCGAGCGGGCTTGCGAACAGTGGATGTGGAATTCTTGATCGTCAAGCTTCCTTCGCCATATAATCTCATCATGGGGCGAACTTGATTGCACACTATGCGGGCTGTGCCAAGCACCTATCATCAGCTGCTATGCTTCCCGACAGAACACGACATTGAGCAAATCCGTGGCTCCCAGCAATCGGCACAAGCATGTTATCTCCTTTCTGGAAAAACACCAAAGGAGTTGCAAGTTAATTCTATTGAGGTGCCGGATTGAGACAGCCTCGACGATGTCGGGCGGCTCCCAAATGAAAAGGCCACGGAAGACCTAGACCGAGTTGAGATTAACGGCAATCCAGAGAGGTTCTTCATGGTCGGTGCCACTCTGAATGAAGCCGACAGGCAGCAGCTAATATCCTTCCTACTCGACAATCTTGATGTATTTGCGTGGACTCCATATGAAATGCCAGGCGTAGACCTATCTCTTTCGCAACACCGTTTGAATGTTGACCCTAATTGCAAGTCGATCATTCAGAAAAGCCGGCGATCAGCCGTAGAGCACACTGCCGCCGTCGTTGAAGAGGTTGATCGGTTGCTTGACGCTGGGGCAATCAGGGAAGTGACCTACCCTACATGGCTCTCTAATACTGTGGTTATGAAGAAGAAGAATGGGACCTGGGGAGTCTGCGTTGATTTCACGGACCTAAACAAAGCCTGCCCCAAAGATTGTTTTCCTCTCCTAAGGATAGACCAACTGGTAGATGCTACAACACATCATCAGCGCATAAGCTTCCTCGATGCCTACAGATGCAACCATCAAATTGCCATGCATCTGGAGGACCAGGACAAAACTGTATTCCTCACCCCAAAAGGAACCTATTGCTATAAGGTTATGCCTTTTGGGCTGAAGAATGCAAGGGAAACTTACTAGAGACTAGTCACCTCCATGTTCAAAGAGCAACTCGACCACACTATGGAAGTCTACATAGACGATATGGTAGTCAAGTCTAAGCAAAAGCAGAATCATATAGCCGATCTAGAAGAGACATTTGACATTCTACGCAAATATGGAATGAAGTTGAACGCCTCCAGAGGTGCATTTAGGATCGGCTCTGGCAAATTCTTAAGTTACATTGTCAACCATCGAGGAATCGAAGCCAACCTAAGACAAATCACAGCAATCCTGGAACTCGGCTCCCCTCGATCGGTCAAGGAGGTTCAAAAGTTAATAGGGATGGCCGCTGCACTAAACAGGTTCATCAGTCGTTCCACGGACCGCTGCCGACAATTCTTTCATACACTACGGCAGGGCAAGGCTTTTGAATGGTCCGCCGAGTGCGAAGCCGCTTTCAACGGCCTCAAGACCTACCTCCGATTAGTTCCACTCCTGGCAACGCCTTCGGCAGGCGACCCACTCATTTTGTATCTTGCTGTTTCTGACCGGGCCGTCAATGCCGTATTGATAAAGAAAGAATTAGGGGAGTAGCGGCCAGTGTATTATGTGAGCAAGGCAATGGTCGACGCCGAAACTCGCTACCTTCCACTGGAAAAACTCATTCTAGCCCTAGTCATAGCGGCAAGAAAACTAATGCATTACTTCCAAGGACATAACATTGGGGTGCTAATAGATTATCCCCTCCGATCAGTACTACGCAGTGCGAAAGCATCTGGACGTGTTTCAAAGTGGGCTCTGGAACTCGGCCAATACGATATTCAGTTTCTATCTAGAACCTCAATCAAGGGACAAGTGCTTGCCGACTTTGTTGCCGAATTCACTGGGGGCCTTGCCGACTTCAAGTCTGATGAAATTCGACCAAAGCCGAATTGGAGGATTTATGTTGGGGACATTTGGCAGTTGTATTGTGATGGATCGTCATATCAGTAGGGCAGTGGAGCCGGAGTTGTAATCATGGCTCCCGATGACACAATAATTCAGCAGGCCGTCAAGCTTGGCTTCGAAGTATCAAAAAACGAAGCCGAATACGAAGCCCTTCTAGCTGGTTTGCGGAATGTACATATTCTTGGTGCTCGGCGTTTGCTTGTGTTTTGTGATTCAAAACTGGTGATCAATCAGCTAAAGGGGGAGTACGCGGCAAGAAACGACCGCATGGCGGCCTACATGAAAACGACCAATTCCTTGTTGGCAAAATTTGACCATCATGAGTTGAACCAGATAACACGTGATCAGAAGACCCATGTAGATGCCTTGGCTTGCCTAGCCTCCGCCATCAACTCAGAGATTAAACGGACCATCGAAGTAGGTTTCATCCCGGAGCCAAGCATTGGCCCTTCGGAGGAAGTCCAGATCAACGTTATAGAATCTACACCGAGTTGGATGGATCCCATTGTTGCATTCCTATCTTCTGAACAACTCCCAGAGGACAAGAAAGAAGCGCACAAGCTGCGAAACAAAGCCATGCGATACTACTTGGATCCGCAACGAAGACTTTATAAAAAATCCCTCTCTGGTCCATATTTGGAATGTGTGCACCCGGACAAAGTCGAGGAGCTTTGGACTGAGATACACGAAGGCAGTTGCGGTGCCCATTATGGAGGACGCTCTTTGGCCCATCGAGCTATAATGCAGGGGTATTATTGGCCAACAATGAGAGCGGACGCCGAGTGTTATGCGAAAAAGTGTGAACAGTGCCAGAAGTTCTCCCCGTTAAACCATCTGCCTGCTGAAGAGTTGAACTCCATCACCAGTCCCTGGCCGTTCGCCCAGTGGGGGCTAGATATTGTAGGACCATTGCTGAGGGCCCCAAGGAACAAGCGATACCTGATCGTCGCAACAGATTACTTCACAAAATGGGTCGAAGCGGAGGCATTAACACACATTCGAGATGCTGATGTTAAGCGCTTTGTGTGGAGGAACATCATAACATGATTCGGCATTCTAAGAGCTCTTATCTTAGACAACGGCACCTAGTTTGATTGTGGCGTCTACCGAGAGCGGTGCAGCAAGTATGGTATCCGGCCTTACTTTTCTACGCCAGCTTACCCCCAAAGCAATGGTCAAGCCGAAGCCTCTAACAAATCCATCTTGGACAGCCTCAAGAAGAGGTTGGAGAAATCCAAAGGCAAATGGGTCGAAGAATTGCCGAGTGTATTGTGGGCTCATCGAACTACGCCGAGGAGATCAACTGGAGAAACGTCGTTTGCCCTATGCTTCGGAACCCAGGCGATCTTACCCCTGTAGATCGGCCACCCGACCCTCAAGTCGCAAGTTTTTGATACGGGCCGAAATGATATGATGCTGGCTTTGGATTTGATTCTAATCGAAGAACGAAGAGACCGTGCCCTTGCGTCCATGGCACGGTACCAACAGCAGCTGGCAAAGTCGTATAATCAACGCGTTAAGCTGCGTCGCTACACACCAGGAGAGTTGGTCCTGAAGAAGGTGCTTCCAGCTGACAGGAAACTGGCTGATGGAAAACTGGGTCCAAACTGGGACGGCCCCTATCAGATAGATTCTATCGCGGGAACAGGGGCGTATCGGCTGAAAGATATGTTAGGAAGGAGTCTCCCACGACCTTGGAATTCAACGCATTTACGTAAATTCTATCATTGACCTGGCCTGTGGGACTTGATACTTGTACAAATTTCACTTCTGTAATGCAAAGTTTCTTATTTCTTAATCACGCAATTCAGTTCATGAGCTCTTTGGGCCGATAAAGCCTCCAGATTCGGAGCGCCCTTCGTGGATATCATGATTGGTCAAAGTCTTCAGATTCGGAGCCCCATCGGTGCATGACGTCTTTGGGCCGATAAAGCCTCCGGATTCGGAGCACCCTTCGTGGATATCACGATTGGCCAAACAAAGTCTCCCGATTCGGAGCCCCATCGGCGCATGACGTCTTTGGGCTGATAAAGGCTCCGGATTCGGAGCGCCCTTCGTGGATATCACGATTGGCCAAACAAAGTCTTCGGATTCGGAGCCCCATCGGCGCATGACGTCTTTGGGCCGATAAAGCCTCCAGATTCGGAGCGCCCTTCGCGGATATCACGATTGGCCAAACAAAGTCTCCGGATTCGGAGCCCTACTGGTGCATGACACCTTTGGGCCGATAAAGCCTCCGGATTCGGAGCGCCCTTTGTGGATATCATGATTGGCCAATCTTCGAATTCGGAGCCCCATTGGCGCATGACGTCTTTGGGCCAATAAAGCTTCCGGATTTGGAGCGCCCTTCATGGATATCACGACTGGCCAATACAAGTCTCTGGATTCGGAGCCCCATCGGTGCATGACACCTTTGGGCCGATAAAGCCTCCGGATTCGGAGCGCCCTTCGTGGATATCATGATTGGCCAATACAAGTCTCCGGATTTGGAGCCCCGCTGGTGCATGACACCTTTGGGCTGATAAAGCCTCCGGATTCAGAGCGCCCTTCGTGGATATCACGATAGGCCAAACAAAGTCTCCGGATTCGGAGCCCCATCGGTACATGACGTCTTTGGGCCGATGAAGCCTCTGGATTTGGAGCGCCCTTCGTGGATATCACGATTGGCCAAACAAAGTCTCCGGATTTGGAGCCCCTTTGTGGATATCACGATTGGCCCCCGTCTCTGGATTCGGAGCCCCATCTGCGCATGACGTCTTTGGGCAGATAAAGCCTCCGGATTTGGAGCGCCCTTTGTGGATATCACGATTAGCCAAACAAAGTCTTCGGATTCGGAGCCCCTTCGTGGATATCACGATTGGCCCCCGTCTCCAGATTCGGAGCCCCATCGGCGCATGACGTCTTTGGACCGTTAAAGCCTCTGGATTCGGAGCCTCATCGGTGCATGACGACTTTATTGTCCAAATTTGGAGCCGAATAGATATTTAATGAAAAGTGCACTCTGATGTCGAGCCAGTAAAACCCGTTTACACATTAAAGCATACAAACATTCCAAATGAAATGCTTAGTTAACTCGGGCCGGTCAATGTTTATTTAAACATCTAAGACACATTCACTCAAACGTTTATACAATGAAACACGAAACATGCCAATATTCGAAATGAGACATTTAATTAAGCATATAAAAATTCAAAACAAAATACAAACATTTAAAATAAAACATTTTATTCATATAAAAATTCAGAGTTACATAATCTGGCACGCAATCTACGTTTGAACATTATAATATCTATACAGCGCCACCTTCGTTGTCACTCTTCTCAACCTCGAAGGCAGAAAAGGGGAAATGATTGCGCTGGTATAGCGGCAACACTGAATCAACGCCCGCCGCTCAGAGAGCCTCCACAGTTTGAAACGCCTTGATCCAACCGTGCTTGAACCCATTGTAATCTTATTTTACTAACAACTAACATCCTACAATCTTGGCACAAAAAAAAAAAAAAAAAAAAAAAAAAAAAAAAAAAAAAAAAAAAAAAACGAAAAAAAAATCTATTCAAATTTTAGACATTTTAATTTTTAAATAAAATTAACAAACAATTGAAATAGAACTTGAAATGATACAAAATTTGAAAACATCTAAGAGAATATCAAGACCTAAAAAAGTTCAATTTTAGAATGGTTGATTGGGTTGAAGAGAAATTTGGTAAAATAAAATAATTACTTTGGGCCCTCCATTATTAATTAGAGTAATTTTATTTTGGGTTTGGTATTAACACTCCATTTGGATTAAGGGGATTGGTGAGAAATGAAAAAAATAGAGAAATTGTGAGAATGGTGATAAAACCAAAGCACACCAAACTTAAGTTTTGTTTCTCATTAAAAGTGGTAAGATTTGGTGAAAAATCAAAATTATTTTTTTAAACATAATATCTAAATAAGAAGGTGAGAAACCATAATCAAATTTTTTTTTTTTTTTTCTTATCTCTCAAACCAAATGGAGAGTAAGCATTGAACTTATTTTGATAAGTAAAGTAATTGGGTTCTTCTACTAATATTTTTTAGTTTGGTGTTGGGCTCATCTCTTTAATTGAGGTCTAACAAAAAATAGATTATGTTAAATTTTAATCCTATATGGACCCTATTTTTTAATCCTAATCTGGTGGGTCAAAGCGGCAGTTTCCCAGAGCCGGCCACGAAAGATACTTGGCATAAAAGCAATCCACCAAAACACAGTCATACATGTTCTTTGCTCAATGGGGCTTCAAAGCTTAAGCTTGAGCATGTCATGATTAGTTCACAATTTGCATATTCATCTAATACTCTTATGTTGTTTGAGCATTCTAAACTCTGGCTTTACTACTACCATATCCAGCTCCTGGCTAATGGGGAACGAGGCGGACCGACTTTCATTTTTGGCAATCAAGGCCAAAATAGTTGATGATGCACTCCATGTTTTGAGCTCCTAGAATGATTCCATTCACTTCTGCCAATAACAGGGTGTTATGTGCTGCCGCAAGCATCAGAGGGTCATTGCCTTGGACTTACAGTCTTGGGAACTGGTCGGATCAATATCACCACACCTCGGGAATTTAAGCTTTCTAAGGGAAGTGCAGCTTCAGAACAATAGCTTTGGCAATGAAATTTCCCCGAAAATTGGCCGTTTGCGAAGGCTGCAGATTTTGCAACTAAAGAAAAACTCAATTGGTGGCCAAATTCCTGTAAATATATCTCATTGGGCTAACCTAATTTCTTGGATTTTTCTTACAATGGGCTGGTAGAAGAAGTTCCTGTGGAACTCGGATCCTTGTCAAAGCTCAAGCTAGTAATTATAAGCGACAACAATCTTACAGGGAGTATATCTCCTTTTGCGAATTTGTCATCTCTTTTCATATTGTTTTTATCCAACAACTACTTTGAAGGAAGCATTCCTGATGGTTTTTGTCGATTAAAGAATCTTCAAGAGCTCGAACTCAGCATAAACAGGTTGTCAGGCACCATCCCTCCTTCGCTCTTCAACCACTCTTCTCTCATAGGGTTTGATGTCACTATTAACCAAATCCAGGGAAGTCTTCCCTGGGACTTGGGCATCACTCTTCCCAATCTTGAATTCTTCAACATTGGTCATAACCATTTTACAGGATCAATTCCAGTTTAATATGAAATGCATCTAAACTCCATCACCTATTTCTACTTGAAAACAAACTTATTGGAAAGGTTCCTAATTTAGCGAGGCTGCAAAACCTCTAATGGCTATGCATTTGGGACAATTAGCTTGGATCTGGAGAAGGTGATGACTTGAGCTTTATGTCCTCTTTGATCAATGCTACCAATTTACAGCATTTGGAAGTGAATACGAACAATTTTGGCTGCAAGTTTCCAGAATACATCGGTAATCTCTTAAGAAACCTTGAATATTTGTATGTAGACCACAATTAGATATTCGGAAGCATTCCACCTGGGATTGCAAATCTTGTTGGCTTGTAGAGTTTGCATATGCAGGTTAATCAACTCACTGGTACTATTCCAATTGAGATTGGAAAGGTTCAAAATTTACACCAATTAATTCTCTATAGCAATTCATTGTCTGGTAACATTCCATCTTCCTAGGAAATCTAAGTTTGTTAAGGAACTTGATTTGGAAAGCAATAATTTTCAGGGAAACATTCCTCTAAGCCTAGGGAATTGTAGAACCTTGTAATTGTTGTTTCTTTCTGAAAACAACCTTAATGGTGCCACACCAAAACAAGTTGTTTCTATCTCATCCTTATCTATATATCTAGACCTATCCCAAAACCAATTGAGTGGTTCTCTTCCCATGGAAGTTGGAAACTTGATAAACCTCAGTTACTTGGATGTCTCTAAGAACCTATTATTGGGTGAAGTTCCGAGCACTCTGGGCAGCTGCACAAGCCTGGAAACGCTACGTTTGGGGAACAACTTTTTCAACAAAACCATTCCTTCTTCTTTTAATTTCTTGAGAGGTATTAAAGAGTTGGATCTTGCGAAGAATAACTTGTTTGGTGAAATTCCAGTGTACTTGGAGAGCTTTACCTTTTTGCAAAATTTGAATCTGTCTTTTAATAATTTTGAAGGTGTAGTACCAACACAAGGTGTATTCAGTAATGCAAGTGCAATATCAGTGGTGGGAAAACAGTAAGCTCTGTGGGGGTGTAGTTGAATTGAAGCTACCTAAATGCAACTTCAAAGTGGTTGAAAAAAGGAGATCAAACAGTGCCTTAACTTTGGCACTCTCTATACCCTTTGGGCTTGTAGGACTAGCTCTTCTAGGCTATGTTCTTGTATCTTTTTCTGATTTAGAAAGAGAAGAAAAGCTATTCCTTCAGATTCAGTAAAAATTTCACTATTGAGGGTGTCTTACCAAACTCTTGTTAAAGCCACTGATGGCTTCTCATCATTCAATTTAATCGGTGTTGGTAGTTTCGGGTCTATGTACAAAGGAGTTATTGATGGAAGAATTGTCGCTGTAAAAGTACTCAACCTTTTGAGACATGGAGCTTCGAAGAGTTTTGTATCCGAATGTGAGGCCCTAAGAAACATCAGACATCGGAATATTGTCAAGGTGCTAACGGCATGTTCGATGGTAGATTATCAGGGTCATGACTTCAAGGCCTTGGTTTATGAATTTATGGTCAATGGGAGCCTCGAGGAGTGGTTACATCCAACTTGTAATGAAGATTTGTCAAATGAAGAGTTTAGGAAGTTAAATCTTTTTCAAAGACTAAATATTGTCATTGATATTGTTTGTGCACTAAATTATCTTCATAACCATGGTCAAACACCAATAATCCATTGCGACCTTAGGCCAAGCAACATTCTTCTGGACAAAGATGTGACTGGGCATGTTGGTGATTTTGGGTTAGTAAAATTCCTTGCAGACCATGCCACCCATGACTTGTCTACAAATGAAACAAGCTCTATTGGCATAAGGGGAATAGTAGGTTATATTGCTCCAGGTGAATATGCTTTCATTTATTCTTAATTGTTTCATTCCCAAAATGATATTAAAGCAAAAACACTTAGGTTCACTATCATCCTTGTCCTTTTTTACAATAATGCAACATGTCACAAAAAGTGTAAAGAAAATTGTACATGTGATCTAGAGCGTTTATTGTTTTTTCTGTGCATAGTTCTTTGACTTTTTTGTTTAGGGAACAATTTTTTATATGGTGACATCTATAGTTTTGGCATCTATAGTTTTGGCAACCTCGTGTTAGAAATGTTTACTGGGAAGAGACCCACCAATGAAATGTTTAAAGATGGTTTAAGCCTCCATAGCTTTGTAAATAAGGCTTTGCTTGACAGTGTATTGGAGATTTCAGACCCAATACTTTTGCAGACCAAAGAAGAAGAAGAAACTTTCATAAGGAGTGAAAAGATTGTGGAGTGCTTGAGTTGGATACTTGAAATTTGAGTCAATTGTTCTTCAGAATTGCCTAGAGAAAGAATGTGCATTAATGATGTTTTAGCTAAATTGCATTTCATCAAAGACACTCTTTTAGGATCTGAAATAAGTTGAAAGAGATGAATTTATGAGGTAATAGCCTTACTTCCGCATTGTTTGAGCCAACTCTACATTTGGTACATTTAGTGAAAAGTAATGTTACCTATTCAAAAAAAGTGTGAGCATTTGAGATGTGTTGATCAGATTGATTTTGGTTGTGATTCATATTACACCGAGTTTAAATCTAGATTACAAGTTCAAAATTTATATATGTTCTTAATATTTTTTCTTAATGTATAACATCAATCATCATTGAAAATGCGCATTTTACTTTATTTCTGAGTTGGGTTAATTACATTTTTGAAAAAATTTCATTTTTACCTCGTACTTTTCCTTGATGATAATCACACCCCCAGACTTCAAGTAATTTCAATTTTACCTCAAAAGTTTTTGAAATCGTATCAATTTTTCCCTTTGAAACGGAAAAAGTTCAAAAAAAATTGCATTTTGGCCCCAAATTTCAAAAGAAAGATACAAACTCACCGTCTCCTACACAAACTCACCCTCTCTGGCACCATTATTGCAAGCCCACTTTTCGGTGCCACTCTCTGACCCATCATTGTTGCTGATAATGGTTTAGATCAACAACCATAGTAGCAAACCAAGTACCGTAGTCCGCCAATTTTATTTACTCCAAATTCTAATTTATGTGTAAAAATTCAACCTCATACTCTGAATTCATTCAAAGCTGCAATACTTTCTATGTATGCATATCTAAATGAAGAAGATAAATAAGGCATTGATTAAATACCAAATCAGTAATGATGGTAGGATTGCGAGGATCATCTTCAGGTATCCCCTACTCTACTTTCCTGTAGCGATCCCAGTTTCGACCCTTCTTTCATGTTTTGCCACTTCGACTGGGCAGGTCGGGGTTCGAGCTGCCCGGTCAGCTCGCGGGGGTTGAAGGGGCAGCGCCCCTTGGTGGATCCGAGGGCAGTGCCCTGGCGGGGTCAAGGGGCAGCGCCCCCGAAGCAAAAATGCAAAATGCATTTGAAGTTGCTTATCTGCTCGAGCGGTTGTTTATGCGCTCGAGCGAAGAATGTTTAGTTCCAGAAGTTTGACACGTCTACAAAAGTACTGGGAAGGTGTATTCGACGCTCGAGCGGGGCTTTCCACGCTCGAGCGGACCATGTTATATCAGTTCGTGAATTTGATATTTCATATCACTTTTGTATATATCTCTCTCTCTCTAAAAACATTTCCTCTCCCTTCTCTCTACATTCCCCTTCGCCAAATTGGATCAAAACCTTGATTTCTCAAGATCCGTTGGGAATTAGACCGAAGTTCTTCATCAAAGCTGTTTAACTTCTCGAGGGCTTCATTGTGTGTGGTGGAGATCAAGTTTCGACATCGTAAATTTTGGGGTTTCATATCATTTTTTCTTCAAAACTTGAGGTAGGGATTTTTCTTAGAGTTATATATATATTTTTGCAAGATCTATATAATTTTCGAAATCATCTTTCGATAGCTTTGAAAATTGATTGCTGATTCAAGAAGTTGAGCGATTTTGAAAGTGGGTTTGTCTCCTGTTCTTTTAAAATGATCTTATGGATTTTGAACTTCGTTGATTGAAGAAAAGATGATTTTGGAAAGTTTACTTTCAAAAGATTTGAGTTGTATAGTTTTGGTGAAAAAACCTAGAATTTGGGGATTTTTTTTAAGAGAGTGAAAATCCATGAATGATATTGTTATATTTATTTTGTGTGGCAAAATAAATGGATGTTTGGAAAATTTCTTATTTATATTTATATAAATGATGAATTTCAGGGAATATGAGAATTATTGTTCATTTTGGAAATTATTGTTCAAAACATTGAATTAGTCTTGAAATGACTAATTGTTGAGGATACTTGAGAAGAGGGAATTGTGTTATTCCTTGGATGATGAATTGGAATAAAAGTATTTATATTCATCTTGTGTTATTGGCATATCAATTCATTGATTACATTAAACTTTGAAAGTTGATTTGAAAACTTGCATTGAGAAAAAAATGTTGAGAAACAAGTTTTCATGGAATGGTTTTGGGGTAACCACGTTGGTAACTCTTGATAGGTGGTATAGATGATATTGAATAAGTTGGCCTGAGAGTCCGGGGTGAAAGACCGAAAACCCACGCGGATAGGGGTCGAGCCTTCCGGTTAATACTGGTAAAAATGACAAATTGGTAGTACTTGTACAGTCTACTTGCAGACACCGACCTAGGGATTACCAGAGTCGTATTTACCGCTCTTGAAATGAATTGTTAAGTTTTGAAGAATTGAAATTGCATGACATCATTGAGCATGATGGTTTTCAAAGATGAAGATGTGATTTTCTTTCAAAAGGGCATAGCATGGTATGGCATGTGCATTTCATCTCTTGAGACTTGTATAAAATGTATATACTTTATTAAGGATTTTCTACTGGGCTTTATGCTCACCCTACGGTATTTTTGTGCAAGAAAAGATGTGGTGATGCCGCCTAACTAAAGGCGAGAAAATGTGTGTTGAGAGTACGAGACTCTCATTTTGCTGTGACTATGTCTGTAAGCTAAGGGCTATATGTGTGTGGGTTTGAATAATCGTTTTGTTTAACTAGGCTCAAACCTTGGAAACTTGTAAACCCTTGGGGGTATTTATTTGTTTATTTACTTGTTGTTGGATTAATGTATTGTTGCATGAAGAACTATTGTATCATGTAATGTAAGTTTGGAGATTTATATTCGGTTTTCCTTGAAAGAGCCATGATTGTTGTATTATCATTTGGGTTAAAAATTTGGGGCGTTACAACTTGGTATCAGAGCTACCGGGTTTGAATACTTGGAGCTCGTAGGAAGTGGTTGTTTAACCACATTGGGTTCATTTAGCATGCTTAGGAAGTGTTATGCATTTTGTGACTATGCGATAACATGCTTATGTGACTAAATGGGTATAGAACTGGACTTTTGGGATGTTGTTTGCGCTTATTAAATTCCTTGGGGTCTCATTAGAAGGGTACTTGATCAATATTCGTTCTACTAAGAATTCTTGGTTTTTCGTGGGACGGATTTCATCGTAAAAGAATAGTCTGTATGTGTTTACATGACTAAGTGCTTATGTGGAGTGAAATTGAATTGTGTATATGGTAGAGAAATATATGGAATTGTTGTAGTCGAATGTGTGAGTCAAGTTACGAGCACATATGAGTTAATGTGCTAAATTATTTCTGTTATGTCCTTTATTAGGATGTCAGGAAGGGGTCAAGTCCGTGGAGGTTGAGGCGAGAGGTGTGGTAGGGCTCGCCGAGGTGTGCATGAGGTATCGGTCCATAGGGTTCCGGTGCAAGAAGAAGGATTCGGCCAAGCTAATATAGCCGAGCAAGCAGGCCAAGCTAATGTGGCCGAGCAGGTGGGACAAGCGGGTCAAACTACAATGGGGGCCCTAGCTCGAGAAATGGCAGGGGCTTTAAGAGAGTCTATGAACTTGTTGAGGGTGGATAATCAAGCCCAAGAGAACACCACGGAGTCAAGGGCGAGTTTCCTTACTAGAGAGTTCTTGCAGGCCAAACCGAATGAGTTCCATGTTGGTCCTGAGCCCAAAAAAGCAGATAAGTGGCTCGAACAAACTATGAAGACATTTGAAATGCTTCACATCGAAGATAGTGAACTAAGAGTGACTCTAGCGAGTTACTACCTTAAGGGAGACATGGGTCAATGGTGGAAATATGCCTTGGGTAGAGTGGAGCCGACATGGGAAGCCTTTGCGGTTGCTTTCCAAGATAAGTACATACCTCCCACTACTAGGGAGACATGCCCGCGGCCGAGTTTGAGGCAGTCTTCTCTAGTTTGTCTAGATTTGTAGTAGAGTTGGTGGCGACGGAAGAGTGTCGTTGCATTGAATTTGAAAAGAAATTGAAAACAAAAATTATGTTCAAGCTTGTCGGAAATATGATTTAGGAATATGAAAATCTTGTGGAGATGGCGACACATGTAGAAATTTCCATACAAGCCGATGAGGAGAGGCTTCGAAGTTCAAGGTCTGGGGGCCAAGAGTCTCAAGGAGACTATAGGCAGAACAAGGAGAGCAGGAACACCTATCCATCCTAGTCCCAACCACATCAGTCTAGATCCACTTTTCCTTTGCCTAGTGTGGGTGTGGGTGCGGGTGCGGGTTCGGAAAAAAGTGCATCGAGTAGCTTCTCGTGTTTTAAGTGTGGCCAACCGAGTCACAAAACCTTCTCAAGCCCACAGAAGGAAGGAGGGCAGTTAATGTTACCACCACCTAACTGATCTCAAAGTCAGTCTCAGTCTCAAAATAAAGGTCAAGGGTTTAATTGTTATCAGTGTGGTCAGCCGGGGCATATAAAGAGAACTTGCCCACAGTTGGGAGGCGCATCTAGCACATCAGGGTCAAGGCAGACTCAGAGCCACCAACAGGCTCAATCAGTCCAAGCTTCGCGAGTTAATCAGGGAGCCACTTCGCCTCAGTCTGTACAACAGGCCTATGCTCCGAGAGGGGAGCAAGTTAATCAGGGACCACAGGGGCGTGTGTATGTTGTTACCGTGCCAGAGCAGTTGCCAGAATCCTCATTTGTGAGAGGTATTTTTGTTGTGTGTAATTCTTTGGCTAATGTATTGATAGACACGGGTGCATTTCATTCATTTATATCTATTGCATTTGTTTCTGCATTAGGGTTAGAGGTAGCACGGTTAGTGCCTCCACTCAGAGTAAAGTCACCTGTTGGGGGTACAGTTGATTTAGATCGGGGTTGTCGTGATTGTGAAATAGAAGTTGTCGGGCGTCGACTTCTGTTTGCTTTTGTGTTGCTAGATATGTCGAGTTTTGATGTCATTTTAGGCATGGACTGGTTGTGTTCTTATCAAGCCGTGATTGATTGTTACTATCAGAGAGTTACGGTGTGCACTTCGGGTGGTGATTGTTTCTATTTTCTAAGGAACCGAGTTGATAGAGCCTTGTCGCCAGTTGTTGACCCTCGTAGTAGGAGCAAGCTTAGAGGCCTTCTTGCAACTCCTTGGATAGTGAGAGTGACGGGGCTCGTGTTGAGTTACTGTCACGCCCCAATTTTTATTACTCGAAGTATTACCAATTTCATTTACTTAATTCCATTTCAGAGATAACATGCGGAAATAAACTCGTATATTCAACTCGTAGAAGTGAATAACATTGCTCTCATTTGTATGCAAGTAAATACAACATGAGTACACTAAATAAATTGCCCTTGGGCTTACATCATTAAAAAGTCAAGAAGAAGGGAATAACCCTTTTACATAAATGGCATTCCGCAAATACAAAAGAGGCCCCGTGGCCAACAAATAAGAAGATCCAAAACCTTGTAGCACATCCTGGCTATCACCTGAAAAAGATTCAACAACGTGGGATGAACTTATAGTCCAGTAGGGATCTCAACATGATCCTCAACAATAACAACTTACAGATAGCTATGATCATGAATGCCCAATCTCATACTAGAATAGTAATGTGACAGTTTATACAAAATATACATAAGTATGAACTTTTCTCGAAAACAGCCATTTCATTCAACGCTATAAGCGGTTCACCTTTCTTTCCTTTTCATTACCCATTTTTCCAAACTTTCATGACTATAACAGTTTTAGAAAAAAAAAAACAATTTCACCAAGCCCATTACTCTTCTCTCATTTTCCGTACTTACAACAAAATGACCTTTTTTGAAAACATGTTCACAAATACCCCATTTTCTTTCACACTTTCCAAAATCTCAAAATGACATTTTGGTTTGTTCCCAACACATTCATATCAATACATGCATGCCTTAAATAAAAGGGAAATAACAAATCATCAACATGTATATAATCCACAAATGAGGCAGCTCGGCCTTTCAAAACTGTAACCATCGCAACCCATAACATACTCAGATACACTGACGATAACAATTAAAACTCTGCTCTACCGGCTATATGCACAGTAAGCTAAGGATATGCCAAAGCGATAAGCAAGATAATAACTCATTTTAAACATTTCATACCTCATAATAGATACACATTTTAGTACTGTATCAATCTCAGACAAAAACACTTCCATACTTCACAAATGATACACATTTTGGTGCTGTATCAAATAAAACACTTCAATATAAATAAGCACACATAAAAGTGATGCTAATGGAGTCCATCCCCTATCTCCTCCCAAACAAAATCCGGTTTAGAGGTCCATCCCCTATCTTCCCCTAAACCATGGAGTACATCCCCTATCTCCTCTCACACAACACAATGTATATAAACAATTTCATATACATAATCAATCAATACAACAAAGCATAAATAACAAGTGTAATACATACACATAAACTATTCAATAATGTTTAATCAACACAAGTGTAATGCATACGTCACAATTCAACACAACAATGTCATCCTCCACCGATGACCAAGGACAAAACCTCTAGATGCATGTATTCAGTACACCGAATAAAAGAGACTCAACTCTCAAGCAAACCTTAAACCCAACAACAACACTAGTACGATAGGTAATGATAAAACCCCGAAATGTGTGTATTCAACACTCATGATACAATAGCTCAATTCTCAAATTTATTTTCCGAGACTCACATAGAGTTAACATTTCATTTACCATTTTCAAGATCAACTTTCATAATTTTCGTAAGTCAACATGTTCCATCACGTATTCCAAAAACACTTTTCCCTTTTCACAAAACCAATTACATTCTCTTCATTTTATAAAATCAATTCCATGGATAATAAGCCATAACCCAACTTGATTCAATACGTTCATTTCAAAATAACCCCAATACCATGATTAATCCCTTAACTGTTAACACCTTCTACACAACTCATATTAACAATAGAAATTTACCAACATTGTTCAACCATAAACCCTTTTTATTTTACCAAATCAAAATATAATTTAGGGCTTTATCTTCTTTCAACAATAACATGCTAATTTTACTCTCTAATTAGTCCAAACCACAGTCAATGATAACAAAACCATTCTCAAACAACCAACCCTAGGTTCCCCTCATGATTTTCAAACAAATCCAACACGGATATGATTTTCATGCAATACAAAACTACCACATGTCTATCTATAGACGGAGTATTGAAAAAGAACAAGGAAATCCCTACCTCAAATGGAGAGACCAAATGGAGAAGATGAAGGCCAAAAACCAAAGTGCTCCAAATCGCCAAACTTTCAGATTAAAATGAAGCCCTCAACCCACTCTACCTTTCTTACAAAGGACTAAGTATAGATTTACACTAGAGGGAGATGAAAACCAAGGGAGAAGGTGTGTAGGGAGAGAGAGAAACTCTCAAGTTATTCATTCAATGAACTTCATTAAATTGATTAATGTATCTCATACATTCATGATACATAATGCATCCTCTATATTAATGAATTCATTATATAAATTAATGTATCTTACATATTCATAATAGATATATAATGCATCTCTAAGATTCATTCATAATAAATCCATCACATTCAATGTATTAGCATTAGTCTTCTATACATTGTATATATACAAAGAGTAAAGGATGAAACGGGAATAAGACAACAACACATCTACGGAACCGAGTTCGGAATACAATTAAAAAAAAATGAAGGGAAAACCGGGATCGCATAGTTACCAAGGGTAGTTTGTGAATACCCGGATATCTTTCCAGAAGATCTTACAAGTTTACCACCTCACCGGAAGATCGAGTTCTCCATGGAATTAGTGCCTGGCACGGCACCGATTTTCATGTCACCGTATATATTTGCACCCGCTAAATTGTATGAGTTGAAGATTCAACTCCAAGAACTTTTAGCTAAGGGCTTCATTCGCCCTAGTACATCCCCTTGGCGAGCGCCGACTCTCTTTGCGAAGAAGAAGGATGGGTCATTGCGGTTGTGTATTAATTACCGCAAGTTGAATAGAGTTACAGTTAAGAACAAGTATCCTTTACCCAGAATAAATGATTTGTTTGACCAACTTAGAGGATCTCGTTGCTTCTCAAAAATAGATTTGAGGCCGGGGTATCATCAGTTGAGAGTCCGGGAGGAGGGCATTCAGAAGACGGCCTTTCGTACTCGTTATGGCCACTATGAATTCCTTGTAATGCCTTTTGGGTTGACCAATGCATCGGCTTCCTTTATGGATTTGATGAACATAATTTTTCGGGAATACTTGGACTGTTTGGTGGTCATCTTTGTGAACGACATATTGATTTATTCAACCTCTGAAGAGGAACATGAGACTCACTTGCGGGTAGTGCTAGGTTTACTTAGTGAGCACCAATTGTATGCCAAATTTGAAAAATGCGAGTTTTGGTTAACAGAGGTGAAGTTTTTGGGGCATGTAGTGTCTAGAGAGGGAGTGACTGTGGACTCCTCGAAGATAGATGCCGTACAGGATTGGGAACAACCTAAGAATGTTTTGTGAAATCCGGAGTTTCTTGGGATTAGCGGGGTATTATCGACGTTTTGTAAGGGACTTCTCTAGACTAGTTGCACCTTTTACTAGGTTGACTAGAAAGGATATCAAATTTGTGTGGAGTGAGGCTTGTGAAAAGTCATTCCAAGAGCTTAAGACTAGATTGACTACCGCACCGGTTTTGATAATTCCGGAAAGGGGTTTGAATTACACTGTCTATTGTGATGCGTCCGGGGATGGACTTGGTTGTGTCTTGATGCAAGAGGGAAAAGTTGTGGCCTACGGTTCACGACAATTGAAAACTCATGAGAAAAATTACCCCGCCCATGATCTAGAATTAGCAGCAGTGATTTTTACTTTGAAAATTTGGAGGCATTACTTGTATGGTGAGAAATTTGAAGTCTTCTCCGATTATAAGAGTCTAAAGTATTTGTTTTCTCAAAAAGATTTGAATTTACGACAACGGAGGTGGATGGAATTTATGGAGGATTATGACTTTGAGTTACACTATCATCTAGAGAAGGCTAATGTGGTGGCCGATGCTTTGAGTCGAAAATCTATGAGTAGTTTGGCAAGTGTGGCCATTCGGGAATGGGATATGCTAGATGTTATTGGCAAGTTTGATTTGCACTTGGGTGAGTTCAGGGAGAGTGCTACCTTGTTTACTTTGAATGCTCAACCTAACTTGGTTAGTAAGGTCATAAAGGCACAACGGGGAGACCGTGATGTGGAATCAATCCCTGTTAAGATTTCCAATAGAAAGGAAGAGAAAGGTTTGAACGTTCACTCGGATCTGAGTGTACGTTACCTAGACCATTTGTTTGTACCAGAATCTTGTAGAGAGGAAGTACTTTGGGAGTTCCATCACTCACCCCTTGCTGTACACTTGTGAGGCACTAAAATGTATCATGATCTTAGTCGTTAGTTTTGGTGGAGGGGTATGAAACGGGATGTCACTTTATTTGTATCGAAGTGCCTTACTTGTCAACAAGTGAAGGCCGAACACCAAAAACCAGCGGGTTTGTTACAACCCTTACCGATAGCTGAGTGGAAGTGGGAGCGTGTTGCCATGGATTTTGTAGTTGGGCTTCCTAGAACACAACGAGGCAATGACGCCGTTTGGGTGATTGTTGATAGGTTGACTAAGTGTACTCATTTCATTCCGATGTGCACCGGCGACTCAGTTGAACGCTTGGCAGAGTTGTACATTAGAGAGATAGTTCGACTTCATGGAGTCCCTGTGACTATTGTGTCGGATAGGGATCCTCATTTTTGCCCGGTTATGGCAAAGCCTTCCAGAGATGTTGGAAACTAAGTTGACTCTTAGCACTGTTTATCACCCTCAAACCGATGGACAGTCAGAACGTACCATTCAGATTTTGGAGGAGATGCTTAGAGCTTGTGTCCTTGATTTTAAGGGGCCTTGGGAAATGTAATGACTCAGATTTTAATTTACATTGGATTGATGTATAGTGGTGCCCGTTACCTTAAAACTTGTATGGTTGTCGGACTCTTGATATTGATGGGTTGACAAGTGAACTTTAAATATTATAATTGAGGACCCTTGGGTGATGTTTGGAACCTTGATTGAAGCCTTAACAAGGTATTTAGATAAGATTAGATAAAAAGCCCCAAATTTGAGTTTGAGTTTTTGACCAGCCGTCACCCTTTTGCCCTTTTCTTTTTCCACACATTGAATTAGGATATGAGGCTACAACCATTGGAAAGCTTATTTCTGGGGCTTCAATTTGGACACAAGAACGACCTAGAACACAGTCCAGATGAGAGAGTTATGCCCCGTTTGAAGTTTTGGAATCTGAGCTGGAAGCAGGTCCGCTCGAGTGGGAAAATATTCGCTTGAGCGGACTGCGCGAATTCAGTAGCTTAAAAACGTGATTTTTAGCTCATTCTTTGCATTTTCCTTTTCCTTCTTCATCCCTCTCACCCTAGGTCCGAAAACCCTAGGGTTTTGACCTCAAATACCTTCCATTTCCCTAAGGATTGGCTAAGATCTCTTACAAAGAAATAAAGAAGGCTTGAAGATCATACTTTTCAACCGATTGAAGTTCGGATTTGTGGAAGAATCTCATCAAAGCTTTGCTCCTTTGCTTGATTCTTGAGGTGGGGGTCCTAGTTCTCCTTCAATCCTTCCATGAATAGATAGATTTGTGGTATTTTGAGTATATACATATAAAACCCACATTTTTTAGCATATAGTGTACATCATGATTTTTGGGGGTTTAGGGTTTGAAGTGTTGGGGGTTCAATTGTTGAGTTAATAAGGTGGATTATGAACCTTAGGTGTTTAATCAATGAGAAGATTGGAATAAAGAGTAGTGGTTTAAGAAGTTTGAATTTTTCTTGAAATTCTTGATTTTCTTGAAAACCCTAAGTTGATTCATGATGATAAACAATGATTTTGCCCAAATTGAAAGTAGAATCATGAAATTGGTAGGTTGAATTATATATATACAAGTTTAATTGGATTTTCGAGGTGTTTGAAAATTATGTTAAAAATTAGCGATTGAACCTTTGTTATGGATATTGTAAATTATGCTATAATGTGAAATGAAGATTGGGGAAATGATTTATTAATGATATGGATGACATGAGCCTTGGGGAGAAATGATGAAATAAAGGTTTAAGAGTTCACCGTGAATTATGTTGAATAGTGTTGATTATGTTGAGTTGTGTTGAATAATGTTGAACCGAATTGTATAGGACTATGATGAATTGTGTTTGAATCATGTTGAATTGTGTTGAGTTGAGTTGTGTTGGGTGTGTTCAGTTTGAGTTGTGTTGTGTTGGGTCATGTTGAGTTTGAGATGAGTTGTGTTGGGTGGTGTTGTGTTGGTACCCGGGGGGAGTTGAAAGATGATACGGAATTTGTGATAAAATGATGAAGTGAAGATTTAAGAATTTTATTGTATAACTAGAAAGTGATTTTATACCTCAAAACTAAAAGCCCAACTTTATATTTAACTCTAGTTATGAAGTTTTATTTTGGAAAATGAGGATACATCAATCAACATTAAATTTCTGAAATTAAGTCTATGTTGGGTTAAGATGAGTGCGAATAATGATAAATGAGATTGTGAAATATGACGATGTTATATGAAGGAGTTGTATCAAAGAAAATTAAATGTTGGAGATTTAATTTATAACCGTGGGTAGCAATTGATAATCAATGTGTTTAAAAAAAAAAATTGAATTTGAAGACTTGATGATAATATGGAAAAGTAAAGAAATTGTTTGAACCCAAGAATTGTGAACACTTTAAAGATGAGTCTTTGCCTCTATGGATGTGTTGTTATATTTTTGTGCGACAAAACAATGAATGATTTAATGGATAATAAAGAAGGTCGTGGAACATATTTGTACTTGTTATGTGAATGTAATTTTAATATATGGTGGATATATATTGAATTAATGTGTTACGGAAATAATGGAAGATGTGTTGGCATTGTCCACTAATTGTAATGATGGATTGTGATGTTATCTTGGGGTCCGTTTCCCGCCGTATTTGAGCCGGCAAAGCGTGGCGCTTGAGATAGGTTCCACCTTCCTTCTAGAGTAGCGCCCGGTAAAGCGTGTGGTATGTTGAGGTTCCACGTTCCTTCTGGCTGGTGACTGGTACAGCGTGAGATTCCGCGTTCCTTCCGGCTTGTGACCGATAAAGCGTGAGGTTCCGCATTCCTTCCGGTTTGTGACTGGTAAAGCGTGTGACTCACGGAGATGACTTGTGATTGGATCCGGTATTTGATATGAAATTAATTGAAAGAATGGAAATTGAAGTGGTAATTGGATTATGGATTGGTGATAGTGAACTTAATGAATTAGTTGCGACAATAAAGGTAAATTATGAGTATTGTTCTGTAAAATAAATAAGAGACTGAATTGAAAGGGGTTTGTTAACCTTGTGTTACCTTGAAATGAAATTTGAAAGTGTAAATAACGGTGTGAATTAAGTATAGGAGAATTGTTAGTGAATCAAAAAGGAAACTTGAACTTGAAGTTATGGAGTTCTAAATAAATATAATGAGTAGAAAGGAAAAATGAAAGAAAAAGAGGAACATTAAAAATGGAAACTAAATGAGAAATATTTTGGGAATTGGTTAATAACTTTTTAATGATGTTGTTTTCTTAAATACGGTTGTTTCACAAGGGTCTATGTTTTTCTAAGTTTAAGGGATGATTTTAATGGATGAAGGCTTTTCTTGAAAATTTTTAAATAGTTTTTGAGAAAAAAAGGTACCTTACTTATGGTATTTTGAAATTATAAAATGTCATCCTACTATATGGTATCACCCTACGAGCATGATTACTTCTATCTGTGTGTTTGTTATTGATTGAGAACTATGAGATTCCTACTGGGCATTAGTGCTCACCTCGTTGTTGTTTTATTTTTTTTACAGGAAGAAACTTTGGATTCATAGTGGAAGAGTTACAAAGTCCATGAGTCTGTTTGTGTGTAATTTTGTTGTGGGTGTAAAGGAAGTAATTGTTGTATATTGATATTTGTATTTATTTATTTGTAGCTTCACAGTAGAATAGTGGCATGTATTGTTGTTATTGTTGTTTTCATTGAGAGAGAGAAAACATGTATCATTGTATTCCCATTACTCAAGGGTAATGGATATTTGTAAAAAAAAAAAAAAATGGATCTAAATTACAGGCTTTGGTAATGTTTTCGAGTAATAAAAAAATTGAGGCGTGACAGGAAAGGCACTTACCATTGATTGAGTTTGCTTACAACAATAGTTACCAAGCTAGTATTGGGATGGCACCATTTGAGGCCTTGTATGGCCGACCTTGTAGATCACCTATTTGTTGGGCCGAAGTGGGTGATGCACCATTACTGGGTCCGAAAATTGTTAGAGAGAACCAAGAAAGTTGTTCTCATTCGGAAGAGGTTAGCTACGGCCCAAAGTCGACAAAAGAGTTATGCCGATAAGAGGAGACGACCTTTATCTTTTGAAGTTGATGACCATGTGTTTCTAAAAATCTCACCAAGGCGGGGTTTGATGAGATTTGGTAAGAGTGGTAATTATCTCCAAGGTTCATTGGGCCTTTTGAGATCTTAGAGCAAATTGGGGAAGTGGCAAACCGGTTAGCTTTACCGCCACAACTTTCGGGAGTTCACAACGTATTTCATGTATCTATGCTTAGGAAGTATGAACCCAACCCTTCTCATGTTCTTGATTAGGTTGACTAGGAGGTAGATGAGGATGCCTCTTAGGAAGAACGACCGGTTCAAATATTAGATACCCGGGAGCAAATGCTACGGGGCAAAACTATACCGTTAGTAAATGTGTTGTGGAGACACCATGGGGTTGAAGAAGTGACGTGGGAACGGGAGGCGGAAGTCCGCTCCAAATATCTGGATTTGTTTGAAAATGCTTAAGTTGCTTTTCTTTATAATATTCCCTAGTGTTGAGGGAAACGTATTTAAAGTTGTTAACCACATGTTGATATATGCGTTGTTATTTTAAGCATAAGGTTATTGAGAGTTGCCATTACTTTTTAGGAAATTTCATGTTTATGCGTATTTGGGAGGTTATTGTTAATGAGATAACCATGGTGGAAATGGTGAAATTTGGTTGAGAGTTAGTATTGTGATTTGAAAATGAAATAGCGTGGTTTTGATTGCTAGAAACCCCTTTGTTTGGGTAGTTTGATTTGAAATTTCGGGGACGAAATTCTTTAAAGGGGAAAGGTTGTAGCGATCCCGATTTCGACCCGTCTTTCATGTTTTGCCACTTCGGGGATTGAGCCGCCCGGTCAGCTCGTGGGGGTCTAGGGGGTAGCGGCCCCAAAGCAAAAATGCAAAATGCATTCAAAGTTGCTTGTCTGCTCGAGCGGCCGTTTATGCGCTCGAGCGGAGAATGTTTGGTTCCAGAAGTTTGACCTATCTGCAAAAGTACTGGAAAAGTGTATTCGACACTCGAGCGGGGCTTTCCATGCTCGAGCGGACCATGTTATATCAGTTCATGAATCTGATATTTCAGATCACTTTTGTGTATCTCTCTCTCTCTCTAAAAACATTTCCTCTCCCTTCTCTCTACATTTCCCTATGCCAAATTGGATCAAAACCTTGATTTCTCAAGATCCGTTGGGAGTTACACCGAAGTTCTTCATTAAAGTTTTGTAACTTCTCGAGGGTTTCGTTGTGTGCGGTGGAGATCGAGTTTCGACACCGTAAATTTTGGAGTTTCATCTCATTTCTTCTTCAAAACTTGAGGTAGGGATTTTTCTTAGAGTTATATATATATATATATATTTGCAAGATCTATATGATTTTCAAAATCATCTTTCGATAGCTTTGAAAATTGATTGCTGATTCAAGAAGTTGAGCGATTTTGAAAGTGGGTTTGTCTCCTGTTCTTTTAAAATGATCTTATGGATTTTGATCTTCGTTGATTGAAGAAAAGATGATTTTGGAAAGTTTACTTTCAAAAGATTTGAGTTGTATAGTTTTGGTGAAAAAACCTAGAATTTGGGGATTTTTTTTAAGAGAGTGAAAATCCATGAATGATATTGTTATATTTATTTTGTGTGGCAAAATAAATGGATGTTTGGAAAATTTCTTATTTATATTTATATAAATGATGAATTTTAGGGAATATGAGAATTATTGTTCGTTTTGGAAATTATTGTTCAAAACATTGAATTAGTCTTGAAATGACTAATTGTTGAGGATACTTGAGAAGAGGGAATTGTGTTATTCCTTGGATGATGAATTGGAATAAAAGTATTTATATTCATCTTGTGTTATTGGCATATCAATTCATTGATTACATTAAACTTTGAAAGTTGATTTGAAAACTTGCATTGAGAAAAAAATGTTGAGAAACAAGTTTTCATGGAATGGTTTTGGGGTAACCACGTTGGTAACTCTTGATAGGTGGTATAGATGATATTGAATAAGTTGGCCTGAGAGTCCGGGGTGAAAGACCGAAAACCCACGCGGATAGGGGTCGAGCCTTCCGGTTAATACTGGTAAAAATGACAAATTGGTAGTACTTGTACAGTCTACTTGCAGACACCGACCTAGGGATTACCAGAGTCGTATTTACCGCTCTTGAAAGGAATTGTTAAGTTTTGAAGAATTGAAATTGCATGACATCATTGAGCATGATGGTTTTCAAAGATGAAGATGTGATTTTCTTTGAAATGGGCATAGCATGGCATGTGCATTTCATCTCTTGAGACTTGTATAAAATGTATATACTTTGTTAAGGATTTTCTACTGGGCTTTATGCTCACCATACGGGATTTTTGTATAGGAAAAGATGTGGTGATGCTGCCTAACCAAAGGCGAGAAAATGTGTGTTGAGAGTACGAGACTCTCATTTTGCTGTGACTATGTCTGTAAGCTAAGGGCTATATGTGTGGGTTTGAATAATCGTTTTGTTTAACTAGGCTCAAGCCTTGGAAACTTGTAAACTCTTGGGGGTATTTATTTGTTTATTTACTTGTTGTTGGATTAATGTATTGTTGCATGAAGAACTATTGTATCATGTAATGTAAGTTTGGAGATTTATATTCGGTTTTCCTTGAAAGAGCCATGACTGTTGTATTATCATTTGGGCTAGAAATTTGGGGCGTTGCATTTCCCATCAAGGTCAACTCCAACATCAGCTGCTTTTGTGTATATTCCACCACCCAATTGAGCAAAAAGGGCAACAAATGAAGCTCCAACGCCATATCCCAGAAAAAGAAGAGGCACTGGGAGATAAATAAATATAAACCAAGCAACAGATAATAAGTACATGTTTACTCTAAAGCTATGTAACCACAAGCAGATGCTAGCTCAAGAAATAAGAATACACCAGCCATATGGTAACATGTTAAAAGAACACTAAAAGAAAATCCTCACAAATAGATGCATACTCAAACTAGAACATGCATATGGGCAGACATCTGTCCAAACCCCAATTCCAATCATGTATTTTGTGATTGTTTTGAAATGGGTTTTCTTTGATTTTTTGTGGGTGTTTTGAACTGTGAATGTGTATTTTCTGATTGTTTTGAATTGTGTTTTCTTTGTTTTTTGTGGGATTGGGATGTTTTGAAATGGGTACATATTGACATCTGTGAAAATTACAGCTGGATTTTTTTTTTGGGTGGGTTTGTGCACTTCTCCCTAGCCGCCACCACAACCAACCTCGATTGGAAGAAGAAGAAGAAGAAGGAGAACATGGAGGAGATTGAGAGGGTTTGGGACAATGATGTTGTGCGGGTCAGAGAGTGGCGCCTAAGAGTGGGGGTCGCGATGGTCGTGCTGGTACGAGTTGCCGGAGAGTGTGTCGGAGAGGGTGAGTTTGGATATGAAAGGGTGGGTTTCATCCTTCTTTTGAAATTTGGGGCCAAAATGTTTTTTTTTTTTTTTTAACTTTTTCCATTTCAAATGTGACGGCAAGGGCAAAACTGATACGATTTCTAAAACTTTTGAGGTAAAATTGAAATTATTAGAAATTTGGGGTGTAATTGATCCCTAAAATATGCGTTGTTTATTATTTTAGTCCCTTAAGTTTCAATTTTGTTATTTTGGTCCTCAAATTTGATAATTTGAGTCAAATTGGTCCTAAATCTAACGTCCGTCTACATTGGTAATAGGAAAATGATAAAAGACAGTTTTGGTTCTTAGTTGTCATTTTAGTCCCTTAAGTTTTAAATTTCGTCATTTTGTTTCTCAAAATCGTCGATTTGAGTTAATTTGGTTCTAGCTCAAATTGACAAATTTGAGGACCAAAATGACAAATTTTAAAACTTGAGTGCTAAAATGACAAAAAGTACATACTTTAGGGACCAAAACTTCTTTAAACCTGAACTCAATCAAGACTGGTTCCGGGTGCTAACATAATTCAAGCAACTCAAGCACATAAAAGCATTATTGATTATTTAAATCACCATTATTCAAATTGAGTAGAATACCCACACAAGGGCATAGTGGCCAATACTTTTAGATTACATAATGATATGATTAAGGGTAGATTTTGTTACTTTAAAATAAAAGGCCTATCAAAGTGGATTCAATTTTCAAAAATGTCATTATCATATCATTTTGGTCAACAGTCATGAATTTTGTACAAGAATAGAATTTTTCATATTCTTAGGGCAATTGGATGATTTAAATTCTCATTTGATGGGACTTAAGGCTTGATTTGATTTGGTTTGGTTTGGATGATTTAAATTGATATTTGATTGGAAAAGGGCAGGCTCATTATTAGAAATCTCACACTAGAAAACATGACCTGTTTGCTCCCACCATTGTCCAGTTATCCATGCTGCCTCCTATTAACCAAGACAAGCCATAGAGGATTGAAGCCAGTGTCAAAGAAATGACAGCTGCAATTCTATAGAGGGAAGAAGTTAAACACAAGACCTTTAATTTCATACCTAGTGGAAAGTTTGCCTTGAATTTTTTCTTGACCAGATGAAGTTCATTTTTTTCGTTTTTGATAAATACCAGATGAAGTTCATGGAGAATATTACTCATGCTCATTTGACCTTGTGGTGACTCTGTAGAACATGCCACTCCAATCTTGACCATTGAAATTAAACATTCCACCATTTTGTTGCCATTGTTCACTTGCAGTGGTTTCCAAGTGTTACCGGCTGCCGCAACAATAGCTTGTACCTCTTCTTCTTCATTGTTTAGGATCACTGGGTCTACAATCTCCATCACATAGTCAGGCAAGGCCATCCTAGAAAAGGTCTGAAGATTAAGGCCTTCCTCAAATATGCTATCAGTAGGTCTCTTCCCTGTTATCATTTCCAATAATAAGATTCCATAACTATAGACGTCTCCATCAATTGACATCTCACTTCTGAGATCATACTCTACCATTAAAAACAAAATTAACATTCAAAGGCCCTAAGTGCCTTTTTTGCCTGAAAGCAAAAATAATATGAAAGAAAGAGAAAAAAAAATCAATTTTAACAAAAGTGAGTGCCATAATATGAAAGCAATACATGTGAGAGTATTTGAAAGGTAAAGCAGTTGTTACCTGGAGCTGCATATCCAATGGTTACCCTTATACTAATTGAACTGCTTTGATTTAGAACAGTGAGCTTTGTGAAAAATATATCTAGATCAAAATCTCCAACACTGGCAACCATGTCATGGTCAAGAAGAATATTACTTGGCTTCAAATCACAATGAATGATTGGCGTTGGGCATTGGTGATGAAGATAATTGAGTGCACAGGCCACATCTATGGAAATGATTATTCTATGTAGAATGTTGAGTCTCTGGACCTCATTTTGTTGATTATTCGTTTTTAGCCTTGAATGCAACCACTTCTCTAGACTCACATTAAGCATGAATTCATAAACTTGAGCTTTGAACTTATTTCCTTTTGTTTTTTTTTTTAATTGAAGAAACTCATTGCCTTGAAAATCAATACTAGAACAAGAAGTTATGATTCTGACCAAGTTTCGATGTCGAATATTTCTCAAGGTTTCACACTCTGCCACGAAACTCTTGGTAGCTCCACGATTTTGAAGGTTTAAGTACTTTGATAGTGGCAACTAACTTCCCATCCTGATCAAGAATTCCTCTATATACAGAGCCGAAACTACCAAACCAAATAAGATTTGAAGAAGAGAAACCATTTGTTGCTTTGAGTTTTTCATAAGAGACTTTCAAAGAATGATTCTTTTAGATATGAAACTGTTTTTGTTCTTGAACCAACAAATTACGAAGAATGATGCCAAGGTTACTCCAACAACTGTAGAAGCTACTATAATAGCTAATATATGTGGAAGGGGCATTTTAAGTTTTGGTTTCTTGGTGGTGCAGTTGGGTAGTTGTAATTCAGAAATACTACCACAATGCCTATTGAAAAATCTAGAAACCCTAGATGTTGATTTGTGATTATGTACCAATTTTAAGCAGAATATAACAATCCCAATCAAACAATAAAAGACAAATCGACACAACGATTTTACGTGGAAAAACGACAATTGGACACCTCCAACTGTGATTAAAAAACCACGGGCAACAGCCATAAAAAACAATCCACTAAGAAGATTTAAAGGAATTACACAGGTATACTCTCAATTACCTAGCAAATCCACACCTAATTGAACCAACCTCTATGTGCCTTTTCCAACCCTGTCTTCACCTCGGAATTGTCTTTACGATGAGCCACTCCAGAATCCACCAAAGCTTCAGGCTCGAATTCTTCAGAATCCACCGAAGAACAACTCTCTCTCTCTCTCTCTCTCTTGTATATAACAAACAAAACCTTTGATGTACTCTCTTTAAACCATGAGTTGAATACTCAATAAAACATCAAAGAAAACTAACAAAATATCTCCAGATATAAACCTTAAGAACCAAAAAGAAGATCTGGAGGAATTATCCAAGTATTGGGAGAAAACCAACTACTTATAGAAAACCAAGGTAATCCTAGTTTTGGAAGAAAACCAATTTCTTATAGAAATCCAAAGTAATCCTAGTTTTGAAAGAAAACCAATTTCTTATAGAAATCTAAGAATCTGTGTTTGCGTGGTTCGCTCGAGCATGGCCATTCCCGCTCGAGCGGAGGCTTCAAAATTGCGTGATTCATAAAGGCTTTACGCTCGAGCAGAAGTTTCCATGCTTGAGCTCCGAATCACACTATCTAGCACTTTTTCAGGCGAAGCAGAGATGCTGTGAGCTTGTAAACCCTGCTTGAGCGTCACTTTCCCCGCTCGAGCGGGACGACCAAAATTGGAAAATTTAGAAAACTAGATCTTGTTACAACCTCGGTTTTGATCCATGAAAATTGACAAAGGCACGATTCGGGTTGGATTCGCATCTAAAAAAACTCATAGCCTCACTGAAATAAAAGGTGTGAAAATAAATACAACTGAAAGGAGTTTTGTCAAACGGGGTTGCCAAGAATAAAACCTAACAATCTCCCCCTTTGGCAATGCCGTGACAAAACACACCTAACAAATAAAATCCTAATCACCCCAACCCATTACAACCAACAAAAGCCAACTTCTTTCGCAAGGGCATGATCTGCAAAACAGTTATTAGTGCCACAATCTCCAAAACAACTATTAGTCTCACAAGAGTATATAAAAAAGCAATAGACATATGACACGATTATCTTGAAACATGAGATGGAAAACATGAATAGATGAAAACTAAGACTCATGAACAACAACTCTTAAATAACAAAAGCAAGATCATAAACCACACAAACACTGATATAACGATGTAAATATCAAGAGTATGCAAGAAGGAAATAATTTGCAAACAGTGCATAGAAACATGCAAAATAACTATCGTCAATTTCCCTTACCAAACAAATCAAAGTGTTCATTCTAACAAACTCTTGCAATAATAAACCAAACTCCCCCTCACTTAAAGCAACCACAAACACTGAAAACAGTAAATAAGAAGAAAAAGACAAAAAAAAAAAATAATAATATGATGGAGCAAGCAAGAAATCTCAGATTTGTACCTTAGAACACACAAGATTATCCAAGAAGCACAATTACAAGAAAACACAATGTGCAAAACCTTTAGAAAATTCCTCATAAAAGAAAGTGATGCATTATGTGAAAAGCATAGATCCCATGAGAAACAGTGTGTGTGTGACTCTTGGAGTTCGACAAACACTAGATTCAAATCCTGGTAGTGATATGCAAGCTGGACCTCCGACAAGAGAATCTAAGCACAACTAAGGAAAGTCAAACCACTAGGAATCAAGGGGTATTTGGTGAGTAAAAGCGGAGGCTCCCCCTCAATCAATGAACCGTTTCTTTTTTTTTTTTTTTTTTTCTTTTGCATATTTTTTTCTTCTTCTCTTTCTTTTACTTGTTCTTTTTCTTTTGCACACTCATTGGCGGCTGACGCGCTCAAGAGTATAGAAACTGAACTAGAGAAGCATGGATATAATAAGGATGGCCTAGTTGGTGACTCTGAGGTAGCCTTTTCCTCATGGCTGGACTGCAAAGAATAAAGGGGGAAAGCCATGGAGATGCAAAAAGATGGAAGGTGGTTAAGAGACTCAACATCACCCAAGATATGTAGTATCGGTCAATTCCTGTAGAAAAACAAAAGATACCATGCCAGAAGTCCATAGAAAAAAAATAATCTCTAAGGCGGAAGACTCCGATATTTGCTAATCCAAGAGTGTGTACAGAATGAGACATACTAATCAAAGAACACACAGTCTGAAATGAGTAATGACCACAGAAAGCACACACATATTGACATGTAATGGATATTCTCATCAATTCCAATATGCACCAAGGACCACTCAAAAATTTCAAGCTTGCAAAACCATACTAAGGAAATCTTTTTGGATTTTTTTTTTCCATTTTTTTTTTCTAAACAAAGCAAGACATAAAACGAACATGCACACATTTTTTTTTTTTTAAAACAAAACAAGTCAGAAAATGAACAAGCACACATAAACCCAAAAACTAAAACAAATAAACAGATTAACACAAGTCAAGTTGTGAGCATTGCGGTTTTTGGGTGGTCTCTTGACGTTGTGGTTCCCTTCCCTTTCAATGAGAACCCGTCTTGACATGGTTTCCAACTTCCTATTCATAGGTCTAGGCAAATACACTCTCCCATGCAACTTATAACAATAAGGGCGAATATGACCATGCATACCACAATGATGACAAATAAAAATAGGATGTACATGGTGTACCTTTTTTCCTTTTACCTTACCAACTCTAGGAAGTTTGAGAAGTCCATCCTCATGTTGAATTTTTTAGAATTTTTTATTCTCCTTTTCCTTGAGTTCTTGTATCATGAGATGTAGATGCACTATGTTTTTGCTCTTTCTTACCACCAAAGCCATTGCCACTCTTGTCAGAACAAATTTGTTGAGACCCAATGATATTGTCCAAAGTTTTTGATCCTTTGTTCCAAAGATCAATGGTAACCATGGCACACTTGAGTTCTTCCTCTTTCTTGATTATTAGTTCTTCCAAAGCAACTTGAGACATCTCGAGAGTTTCAATTTTTTCTTCATATGTTGCATAGATTTGTTATAGCTCGTTTCTCTCTGTCTCACAAGTCAAGAGTTTTGCACAAAGAGTTTGTCGATCATTAGCTATCTTGATGGCATCAATCCTAGCCTCGGAAATCTCCTCCTTTAGTTTGACATTCTCACTTTCACATGCTGTGAGTTTCATAGTGAGTTTGTCATTCAATTTGGATAACTTAAGAGATTCCTTATACAACTTTTCATAAGCTTGCTCAAGCTCTTCATCATCACTTCCCGAGGATTCATCATCAGTGGTATTCTCAACCGGGCTCTTCGGATACTCTATTTGTCCTTCAGTTTCAGAAGCTGCCATTAAAGCAAGAAATTGTTTATGTCCCTCATCACCTTGATCTTCATTGTCACTTTCATCTTTATCAGATTCTGATTCATCATCCCAAGTGATAGCGAGGGCTTTTTTCTTCCTCAACCGAGTGGGGCATTCTTGAGCAAAGTGGCCAAATCCTTGGCATTCATAGCATTGGAGTCTTTCAGAGTTCCCTTGTATCTTTCCTTTCTCCTTCTTGGCTATAGAATTAATTTTGAGTTTATCTTTGCCTTTAGATTTATGAGTATGAGTAGATTCCAAAAGATTATGATTCTTTTTCAAAAAAGATTTTTTAAATTGTTGAACAAAAGCAGCCGTAATCTTGGAATCTATCTCACAATCCTCATCAGAATCCTCTCCAACTCTATAAGCACTACTAAAAGCAATATCTTTTTGTTTCTTTTTGAAATTCCTATGTGCCTCATAAGTTTGGAGATTTCCAACCAACTGATCCAGCTTGAGGTTGTCAACATCTTGAGCCTCCTCAATAGCCGTAACTTTTGGTTGGAACCGATCGGGTAAGGATCTCAAAATTTTTCCCACAACTTTGGATTATGGTATTTTTTCACCTAAATTGAAGCTAGAATTTACAATGTCACTCAACTTCGCATGAAATTCATCAAAGGTCTCATTATCTTTCATTGAAAGGTTTTCGAAACTAGACGTGAGCCTTTGAAGTTTTGAGCATTTAATCGAAGGAGTGCCCTCATGAATAGTTTGTAAGATATCCCAAGCCTCTTTTGCGACTTCATAATTGCAAATACGACTAAACTCATCAGGTGTGACAGCGCAAAAAAGAGAATTGATAGCTTTACTATTCCAGCTACTATTTTGGTAATTAATTGTGTCCTACTTATCAATTGGTTTGGGGAAAGTTACTCCATCAACGGTAATCGTTGGTTTAGTCCACCCATACATGACAGATTGCCAAACTTTTCATCAATAGATTTTAAAAACGATCTCATCCGAGCTTTCCAAAAAGAATAATTGGATCCGTCAAGTAGGGGTGGTCGAACCATAGAATTTCCCTCACGAATTGTATCCATTATCACAAATCAAACAAGATCTCGTTCTAAAAGAATTTTTTTAAAAACTAGAACGACCTGCTCTGATACCAATTGAAAAATCTAAAAACCCTAGATGTTGATTTGTAATTATGTACCAATTTTAAGCAGAATATAACAATCCCAAACAAACAATAAAAGACAAATCGACACAATGATTTTACGTGGAAAAACGACAATTGGACACCTCCAACTGTGATTAAAAAACCACAGGCAACAGCCACAAAAAACAATCCACTAAGAAGATTTAAAGGAATTACACAGGTATACTCTCAATTGCCTAGCGAATCCACACCTAATTGAACCAACCTCTATGTGCCTCTTTCAACCCCGTCTTCACCTCGGAATTGTCTTTACGATGAGCCACTCCAGAATCCACCAAAGCTTCAGGCTCGAATTCTTCAGAATCCACTGAAGAACAACTTTCTCTCTCTTGCATATAACAAACAAAACTTTTGATGTACTCTCTTTAAACCATGAGTTGAATACTCAATAAAACATCAAAGAAAACTATCAAAATATCCCCAGATATAAACCTTAAGAATCAAAAAGAAGATCTGGAGGAATTATCCAAGTATTGGGAGAAAACTAACTACTTATAGAAAACCAAGGTAATCCTAGTTTTGGAAGAAAACCAATTCCTTATAGAAATCCAAAGTAATCCTAGTTTTGAAAGAAAACCAATTTCTTATAGAAATCTAAGAATTTGTGTTCGCGCAGTCCGCTTGAGCGTGGCCATTCCTGCTTAAGCGGAGGCTTCAAAATTGCGTGATTCATAAAGGCTTCACGCTCGAGCGGAAGTTTCCACGCTCGAGCTCTGAATCACACTATCTAGCACTCTTTCAGGTGAAGCAGAGATGCTGTGAGCTTGCAAATCCCACTCAAGTGTCACTTTCCCCGCTCGAGCGGGACGACCAAAATTGGAAAATCTGGAAAACTAGATCCTGTTACAACCTCGGTTTTGATCCATGAAAATTGACAAAGGCACGATTCGGGTTGGATTCGCATCTAAAAAAACTCATAGTCTCACTGAAATAAAAGGTGTGAAAATAAATACAAGTGAAAGGAGTTTTGTCAAACGGGGTTGCTAAGAATAAAACCTAACACCTATAATTTCCAGCAATTGATATTGCACTCGCATTTGAGAAAACTCCCTTTGTTGGTAACTCACCCTCAATATCATTATTGGACAAATTGAGTTCTTGTATAGAAAATTTCTCTAAGAAAGTTGGAATTTCACCAGGCAAATTGTTATGAGAAAGATTAAAGTTTTCAAGCCCTCTCTTAGATTCCAATGCTAGAGGAATAGATCTTTCAAAGAGATTTTCCTGCAAATATAAGTTTTCAAGGCTAGTGCAACTACCAAGACTGCTAGGAATTTCACCAAATGTCATTCTCAGAGACATCTAGTTCTGCTAAATTTTTGAGGTTTCCGATCTCTACTGGCAAAGAACCAAACAAATGGTTCTGAGCTAGATTTAATGATTTAGATAGAGATAAGACACTCAGAAGTTTTTTAAGTATGGTGCCACTCGAGTTGTTTTGAGCAAAAGAAAAATGGATTTTTTTTTTTAAATAATATATATTTTTTATTGAATTTTATTAAAACATGAATCAAAATTTTCAACCTAGTTTTGTTAATAAGGCTCAACAAAAATTTATAAAACAAAGGTTCAAGGGATTGTAAGACAAAGAAGAAGAAAAAAAAAAATTACAACTTATTTAATATTTTCTAACAAGAAAAATTGGGTGTTGGTGTTGGTGTTGATGGAGTTGTCTTGGCGATAAGGAGCTGCACTTTGCTACTACATTGGCTTTCTTGGTGAAAATAGATAATGAGGCAAAAAAAAAAAGGTTATAAAGAAAACTATCTAATCTAAAAAACATGTGATTTAGTTTCATTTTAAGTGTGACCCATCATAAAATGTAAACTACGGAAAAAGATACTCGTTCATAAAACAAATTACAGCTCACAAAGGGTGGGGCTCTGCGTGGGATATGGGACACTATTGTAAGTGTTTTGTGATCTATTCTGTGATTTGTTTTTGTGTGTGAACATCTACTTAGCTGTAGTCCTCCTATGCCCTCACAAAGGCTACTAAGAGAGGGAGAGAGATCATAGCACTTTGGGTGGGGTCATTACACTTTTTGGGTATGAAGTTCACATATTTGGGCCAATCAAGTTCTGTGTATTGTTCACACACTTAGTGTGTGAACAAATTCATTTTCTCCAAAAATGTCCTCATAATTATATATTCCATTCCATATGAGCTCTCACAACATTTTTTTTGCTCAAATTGTTTTTCTTCTACTTATTGTTACTCTTGTCAAGCTTGAAATTTTAAACAACGTGTAGCTTGATCTCCTCTGGTATTACTTATTAATTACAGGATTTGACAAACAAACAGAATAAGTAAATAATTGATCAGCCCTTACAGTTGAAAAGTCAGTCGTTTAAACTAGACCTTATATGGAAGGCAAGGAAATCAAATTTCTCACTCCAACCAACAGACAATAAGTACATGTTTACTCTAAAGCTATGTAACCATAAGCAGGTGCTAGCTCAAGAAATAAGAATACACCAGCCATATGGTAACACGTTAAAAGAACACTGAAAGAAAATCCTCATAAATAGATGCGTACTCAAACTGGCACATGCAAATGGGCAAACATCTGTCCAAAACCATATTCCAATAATGTATTTTGTGATTGTTTTGAAATGGGTTTTCTTTGATTTTTTGTGTGTTTTTGGTGTTTTGAATTGTGAATGTGTATTTTGTGATTGTTTTGAATTGTGTTTTCTTCGTTTTTATTTTGATGTTTTGAAATGGGTACATATTGACATCTGTAAAAATTGAATTTGGAATTTTATTTATTTTTTTATTTTTTCTGTGAGTTTGGGCGCTTCTCCCTAGCCACCGCCGCCACAACCAACCTCAATTGGAAGAAGAAGAAGAAGAAGAAGAAGAAGAAGAAGAAGAAGAAGAATATGGAGGAGATTGAGTGGGTATGAGACAATGGTGCTGTGGGGGTCAGAGAGTGGCGCCTAGGAGTGGGGGTCGCGGTGGTCGTGGCGGTGTGAGTTGCCGGAAAGTGTGCCGGAGAGGGTGAGTTTGGATAAGAGAGGATGGGTTTGCATCTTTCTTTTGAAATTTGGGGCCAAAATGTAATTTTTTAAACTTTTTCTGTTTCAAATGTGACGGTAAGGGAAAAATTGATACGATTTCAAAAACTTGAGGTAAAATTGAAATTATTCAAAATTTGGGGTGTAATTGATCCCAAAAATATGCGTTGTTTATTATTTTAGTCCCTTAAGTTTCGATTTTGTTATTTTGGTCCTCAAATTTGATAATTTAAGTCAATTTGGTCCTAAATCTAACGTCCGTCTACATTGGTAACAGGAAAATGATAAAGACAGTTTTGGTTCTTAGTTGTCATTTTAGTCCGTCAAGTTTTAAATTTCGTCATTTTGTTCCTCAAAGTTGTTGATTTGAGTTAATTTGGTTCTAGCTCAAATTGACAAATTTGAGGACCAAAATGACAAATTTTAAAACTCGAGTGACTAAAATGAAAAAAGTAAATACTTTAGGGACCAAAACTTCTTTAAATCTGAACTCAATCAAGACTGGTTCCGGGTGCTAACATAATTCATGCAACTCAAGCACATAAAAACATTATTGATTATTTAAATCACCATTATTCAAATTGAGTAGAATACCCACACAAGGGCATGGTGTACATAATGATATGATAAGGGTAGATTTTGTTACTTTAAAATAAAAGGCCTATTAAAGTGGATTAAATTTTCAAAAATGTCATTGTCGTATCATTTTGGTCAACAGTCACGAATTTTGTACAAGAATAGACTTTTTCATATTCTTAAGGCAATTGGATGATTTAAATTCTCATTTGATGGGACTTAAGGCTTGATTTGGTTTGGTTTGGATGATTTAAATTGATATTTGATTGGAAAAGGGCAGGCTCATTAATAGAAATCTCACACTATCCATTGTCCAGTCATCCATGCTATCTCCTGTTAACCAGGACAAGCCATAGAGGATTGCAGCCAATGTCAAAGAAATGATAGCCGCAATTCGATAGAGGGAAGAAGTTAAACACAAGACCTTTAATTTTTTCTTGACCAGATGAAGTTCATTTTTTTTTTTTTTTTTTGATAAATACCAGATGAAGTTCATGGAGAATATTACTCATGCTCATTCGACCTTGTGGTGACTCTGTAGAACATGCCACTCCAATCTTGACCATTGAAATTAAACTTTCCACCATTTTGTTGCCACTGTTCACTTGCAGTGGTTTCCAAGTGTTACCGGCTGCTGCAACAACAGCTTGTACCTCTTCTTCTTCATTGTTTAGGATCACTGGGTCTACAATCTACATCACATAGTTAGGCAAGGCCATCCTAGAAAAGGTATGAAGATTAAAGCCTTCCTCAAATATGCTATCAGTAGGTCTCTTCCCTGTTATCATTTCCAATAATAAGATTCCATAACTATAGACGTCTCCATCAGTTGACATCTCACTTCCAAGATCAAACTCTGCCATAAAAAAAAAAAATTAACATTCAAAGGCCCTAAGGGTCTTTTTTGCTCGAAAACAAAAATAATATGAAAGAAAGAGAAAAAGACCAATTCTAACAACAGTGAGTGCCATAATATGAAAGCAATACATGTGAGAGTATTTGAAAGGTAAAGCAGTTGTTACCTGGAGCTGCATATCCAATGGTTCGCCTTATACTAATTGAACTGCTTTGATTTAGAACTGTGAGCTTTGGGCAACATATAGCTAGACCAAAATCTCCAACACTGGCAACCATGCCATGGTCAAGAAGAATATTACTTGGCTTCAAATCACAATGAATGATTGGCGTTGGGCATTGGTGATGAAGATAATTGAGTGCATAGGCCACATCTATGGAAATGATTATTCTATGTAGAATGTTGAGTCTCTAGACCTCATTTTGCTGATTATTCGTTTTTAGACTTGAATGCAACCACTTCTCTAGACTTTCCTTAGGCATGAATCCATAAACTTGAGCTTTGAACTCATTAATTCCTTCTCTCTTTTTTTTTTTAACTGAAGAAATTCATTTCCTTGAAAATCAATACGGGAACAAGAAGTTATGATTCTGACCAAGTTTCGATGTCGAATATTTCTCAAGGTTTTACACTCTGCCACGAAACTCTTGGTAGCTCCACGATTTTGAAGGTTATACTTTGATAGTGGCAACTAGCTTCCAATCCTGATCAAGAATTCCTCTATATACAGAGCCAAAACTACCATAACCAATAAGATTCGAAGGAGAGAAACCATTTGTTGCTTTGAGTTTTTCATAAGAGACTTTCAAAGAATGATTCTTTTAGCAATGAAACTGTTTTTCTTCTTGAACCAACAAATTACGAAGAATGATGCCAAGGTTACTCCAACAAGAGTAGAAGCTACTACAATTGCTAATATATGTGAAAGGGGCATTTTAAGTTTTGGTTTCTTGGTGGTGCAGTTGGGTAGTTGTAATTCAGAAATACTGCCACAATGCCTATAATTTCCAGCAATTGATATTGCACTCGCATTTGAGAAAACTCCCTTCATTGGTAACTCACCCTCAAAATCATTATTGGAAAAATTGAGTTCTTTTATGGAAAATTTCTCTCAGAAAGTTGGAATTTCACCAGACAAATTGTTATGAGCAAGATTAAAGTTTTCAAGCCCTCTCTAAGATTCCAATGCTAGAGGAATAGATCTTTTGAAGAGATTTAAGTTTTCAAGGCTAGTCCAACTGCCAAGATTGCTAGGAATTTCACCAAACAACTCATTCTCAGAGACATCTAGTTCTGCTAAACTTTTGAGGTTTCCAATCTATACTGGCAAGGAACCAAACAAATTGTTCTGCGCTAGATTTAATGATATACATAGAGATAAGACTCAGAAGTTTTTAAGTATAGTGCCACTCAAGTTGTTTTGAGCAAAAAGAAAATGGATTTTTTTTAATATAATTTTTTTTTATTGAATTTTATTAAAACATGAATCAACTTTTTGAACCTAGTTTTGTTAATAGGGCTCAACAAAAATTTATAAAACAAAGGTTCAAGGGATGGTAAGACAGAAGAAGGAAAAAAACCAAAAAATTATTAAAAAAAAAAATCATAACTTGTTTAATATTTTTTAACAAGAAAAATTGGGTGTTGATGTTGATGGAGTTGTCTTGTAGATAAGGAGCTCCACTTTGCTACTACATTGGCTTTCTTGGTGAAAATAGATAATGAGGCAAAAAAAAGGTTTCAAAGAAAACTATCTAATCTAAAAAAACATGTGATTTAGTTTCATTTTAAGTGTGACCCATCATAAAATGTAAACTACGGAAAAAGATACTTGTTCATAAACAAATTACAGCTCACAAAGGGTGGGGCTCTGTGTGGGATATGGGACACTATCGTAAGTGTTTTGTGATCTATTCTATGATTTGTTTTTATGTATGAGCATCTATGCAGCTGTAGTCCTCCTATGCCCTCACAAAGGCTACTAAGAGAGGGAGAGAGATCAAAGCACTTTAGGTGGGGTCATTACACTTTTTGGTATGAAGTTCACATATTGGGGCCAATCAGGTTTTGTGTATTGTTCACATGCTAAAAAGTGTGTGAACAAATTCATTTTCGCCAAAAATGTCCTCATAATTATATATTCAATTCCATATGAGCTCTCACAACCTTTTTTTTGCTCAAATTGTTTTTCTTCTACTTATTGTGACTCTTGTCAAGCTTGAAATTTTAAACAATGTGTTGCTTGATCTCCTCTGGTATTACTTATTAATTACATGATTTGACAAACCAATGGAATAAGTAAATAATTGATGAGCCTTTACAGTTGAAAAGTCAGTCATTTAAACTAGACCTTATTGCCGTGTTTGGTTGCGGAATTTGGGGAGGGATTTGAAAAGGAAAACGGAAAAGGTGTGTGAAACTATGTGAAACATAAGCATGTTTTATTCACATTTCACCTACCTTTTCTATTTTCCTTTCCAAATCCCTCTCTAAATCCTCAAACCAAACACAACATTTATGAAAGGCAAGGAAATCAAATATCTAACTCCAACCCAAACTATTTTGGATCTTGTGGTAGCAATAGTTTATTATTAATTCCTTTAATACTCATAAGGTTATTTATTATTAATAATTATTTATCACGTTTCCCTTATTTATGACAAAGTGTTGCATGGTATTATTCTACACCCTTTCATGCATTAATTACTAATTCCTTTGAAAAATATCATTGGATAGAAAAACATCATTGGGAGTCAAATTATTTATACAATTTTGTGACATATAGGGTCCCAGTTTGAAGATAAAAGAACAACCATAATCCTCTTCCTTTTTGAATGATTGTTCCACGCCATTTCTCACTGTTTTGATAAGCATAAAGCTTCATATTGTCCTGTAATTTAGTTACCAAAGAGCAAAAATTGGGATTTCAAGGGCATAAATATAAACTCATTCTAGATTAGTTTTGGGCACTAACAAAATTCACCTAGTTCAAGCACAAAAAATCATTAGGATAATTTAAAATCACCATTAATATAAGGAGGTCAACTTTTTTGGTACAGAAAATTAACACTGCATGACATGACAAATGTTGATTTTATTACTTTGTTACTTTGTATAGTATTTTTTGTATTTGAAAGTCCTGACTTATATAGTCAAATCCCAAATTTGGTGTTAGGTAACAAGTGCTTTTCTGGATTTCAGACTAAAACAAAATAAAGTCAATAAGATTGTTCATTTATAAGCGCACACTCTGTTCCTCCTTGATGCCATTTTTTTTTAAATATTTTTTTTAAGCGTGTTCATTAGAGAAAACCAGTGTAATATACATGCATTTTATCTCAGGATTCAAGACTTAGAATGGTAGCTTTTATTTAATCACCAGCATGTCTTTCAATGTCACATCTAGCTAGAAACCTAATATGTACACCTCTATAAATTAATGTATGTACATTAATTTATTGTCTTAACTATACAGCATTCAGATTATGCACCAAGCCATGACTCAAAGGTTCTTTCTGAAACTTCCGTACCAGGAAATCTGTCGGAGCAAATTAAGCTTCAGTCCTGCAGAAGGATGTTTCTGACCAAATGCAGCTCGTGGAGAACATTCCTTATAATCATTCGATCTTATGGTGACTCCATCGAGCATGCCACTCCAATATTAACCATTATAGTCACACACTTCTCCATTGTGCTTGCATTTCTCACTTGTCTTGCTTTCAGATTCGTAGGGGCTTCTTCTTCTTCTTTATTGTTACTTAGAAGTATCGGGTCCACAATTTCAATCACATGGTCAGGCAAGGCCATCCTAGCAAAGTTGTGAAGGTTAAGGTCTCCTCCAAACATACTGTTAGTTGGTCCCTTACTGTCATCATCTCCAATAACAAGATCCCATAACTATAGATATTACCATTTGGGGTCATCTCACCTCCAAGACCATTCTCTGCAATGAAATTTTATGTTAACAAAAGATAAATATCTTTTGCCTAGAAAAAGGACACAGTGGTAATAGAATAAAAAAATTAATATATTGGGATAATGTCCAAAGCATTTTAGGGAAAACATTTGACATAATTAAAATTTAATCATTGGAAAATTTAGCATTAGTTTTGATAAAAAAGTTATCCGGGGCTGTTTATCCAATAGTTCCCCTTACTCCAATAGTGCACACGCTACATATATAGTATTGTTTATTCTTTGAAGAAGGTTGAGTTTTTGTTGCTTCTCTTCTCTATTATCTGTTTCTGGACTTGAATGCAGCTACTTCTTGAGACTCCCATTTGGCATGAACTCATACACTAGAGCTTTAAAATCATTACCTTGAAAATCAATAGTTGAGCAAGCAGTTATGATCTTTATGAGGTTCCTATGTCGAATATTTCTTAAGGTTTCATTCTCTGCCAAGAAACTCTTTGAGGCTCCTCGAGATTGTAGGTTAAATACTTTGACAGCAACAACTGATCCATCTTGATCAAGGATTCCCTTGTACACAGAACCAAAACCACCCACACCAATCAAATTTTCTGAAGAAAACCCATCAGTTGCTTTAAGGAGTTTTTTGTAAGAAACTTTCATGAATGACCTCAACAATGATCCATAGGACCAACTTTCCTTTTCCTCTTAAACCAGCAGAGCAGAAATGCTGACACAATGATTACTCCAACAAGCATACATGCTGTAGAGATAATTAATATGACTGCAATGGACATTTTTTTGATTCTTTGATCTTTAGATGGTGCATTTTTGTAGCTGTAGTGCAAAAATGCTCCCATAGAGTCTATTATTCCCAGAAACTGATATTGCACTTGCATTTGAGAAAATTCCTATGCTTGGAACCTCACTCTCAAAATTATTAGATGATAAATTTAAATACATGAGGCGAATCTGCTCCAAGAATTTGGGAATCTGTCCTCATAAGTTGTTATGAGAAAGATCGAAGTATTGAATACCTCTTAAGGACCTCAATGATAAAGGAATAGACCCTTGAAGCAAGTTACCCTCCAAGGATAGGTTTTGAGGACTAGTGCAGCTCCCAAGGGTACTTGGAACTTCACCTGACAATTTATTCTCAGAGATATCTAGTTCGGCCAAATTCTTTAGTTTGCCAACCTCTGAAGGGAGGGATCCGAACAAACTATTCTGACCTAGATTTAGTGAAATTGAGAGAGAGGAAATACTGAAAAGTTGTTTAGGTATGGTACCACTAAAGTTATTCTGAGATAGGCAATTTCCAATGTTTGATTGTATGATTCCCTGTAATCTATTATTATCCAAGTGAAGTTCATTCAATAGTGACAGGTTTCCTATAGAATTAGGAGCTTCTCCTGATAGTTGATTAGAACTAAGCAGCAGTCTTTGGAGCTTTTAAAAATTACCAACAGTGGTGGGAAGTGTGCTAGTGAGTTGATTATCATGTAGAGACAAGTATATTAAATTGACAAGATTACCGATTGTTGATGGGACGACTTTGTACATGCTAAATAATCGAGTTTAGTTGAAAGATTGGCCACATGATCTGGTAACACTCCCCTCAATTTGTTACCAAACAGATCCAATACTTCCAAATTACTACAATTGGCCAGAGAGCCAAAAAAATCCATTTCATCAGGCTCCCCACTTCCAAAATTGTTGGAATCTAGATTTATGCACCACATGTGTTAGGCGTCCAAAATCAATTGATATTTTCCCATTGAAATAGTTAATTCCTATGTCAATATATTCCAATTCTGATGCATTGGATAGTGAGAGTGGGAGGGACCCAGTCGGTTGTCGTATAATTGAATTACTTGAAGCTGAGGAAGTATCTGGCCGAGGCTTGGAGGAAATTGCCTCAAAAGGATAGGTTATAAATGGAGGTAGGGATCATACCAAATAGGTTGTTCTCACCCAATGCAAAATAACTAATGTTTCTCACTTGACCCAATTCATCTAGGATACTTCCACCGAAAGCATTTTGAGCGGCAGATATAACCTCCAAAGCTGTCAGGTTCACGAGGAAAGAAGGGATCCCTCCTGTTAAATTGTTCTTTTGAATAACGAGATGCTTGAGCTTTAACAGGAAACTGAGCTCCCGGGGAACTATGCCTACAAGTTGTTGTTCAAATTGTGAAGGTAATTAAATAGATTTATGAAGAAATCAAAATTATATACTAAGAACATATGTTGATAATTACAACTAAATTTCAACAGAAATACACAAAACAATAAAATGATAAAGAAACCAAACCAAAGCTTGCACGGTAGCAGTTTCCTTAAAACAGATTTCGCCGCCTCACGGGTCGAGTGCTTGAGGAATCCCGGTGTCTGTCTCCCAGGATATGACGGTCAAAAACCAGCTACGGCAGAAGCACTCTCTGCCTAGCTTAGCGAACAAAAACAGTGGCAGCACTCTCTCACAGTAGGAACTTTCTGGCAAACTAACTAAAGAATGGAAGAAACAATTAGGTTCTCCCTCTAACATATAGGTCAAAAACTCCGGACCACTGATGTCGGGGTTAGTCCGTTGAACTCTCTCCAAGTCTTTATTGTTGAACAATGTCCGTTTGTTGAGTCATTCGGTCAATTTTTATTCATGTGGGGGATTGTTGGAAAAAATACTTTTTTGGTGACTTTAATTAAATATTAAAGTGGGTCCTAACCATCTATTGTGTTGGGTCCAAGTGGGCCTAGATACTTTGCAATGAGATCCTTACACCACAAATAGAATGGCCAAAAACCATTGAGAATTGAATGAGAAATTGCCCCATGAAGTTAGCTTCATGAAAGAGTTAATGGGGTTTGTAACTTCTGCCTTTATTGCAGAGTTTAATAGTGCATTAATGGGGTTTGTAACTCCTGCCTTTATTGCAGAGGTTAATGGTGCATTAATGACCAGCCATAAAGGCTGGAGGCTTCTCCTCTCTCCCTATACATGTATAAATTGAGACCCTCCTGTCAAGTCTCAAACACAGAAATTTTTGCTTCCTTGTTACAAGTCAGTTTGCTAGAAAGTTCCTACTGTGAGAGAGTGCTGCCACTGTTTTTGTTCACTAAGCTAGAGAGTGCTTCTGCCGTAGCTGGTTTTGACCGTCGTATCCTGGGAGACAGACACCGGGATTCCTCAAGCACTCGACTCGTGAGGCGGCGAAATTTGTTTTAAGGAAACTGCTACCGTGCAGGCTTCGGTTTGGTTTCTTTATCATTTTATTGTTTTGTGTATTTCTGTTGAAATTTAGTTGTAATTATCAGCATATGTTCTTAGTATATAATTTTGATTTCTTCATAAATCTATTTAATTAATTTTACAATTTAAACAACAAGCTTAAAACAGACGGTTGGGACCCACTTTAATTTTTAATTAAAGTCACCAAGAAATTATTTTTTCCAACACAAGGTTGTTGTTAGCCAAACCGAGGAACGTCAGGCTGGAGCAGTGAGAGAGGTTGGCCGGAATTTCTCCTTCCAGGGAGTTATTGTTCTGGTTTAAAGTTTGCAGATTGGACAGAAGGCTAAGTTCCCGGGGGGATTTTTCCTTGAAATGTGTTGTTTAAGAGTGAAATATCTTTTGAAGGAAGCTCAGGTTTCCTATGTAAGGACATAATGAACAGACTAGGCCACTAGACTCTAGGTCTATGGCAGTGACTCTCCTGTGTCGATGGACACAGGAAACACCTTCCCATTCACAGAAATGGAGAGAATTGTTCCAGGAGTTCATTACTCCTTGAGGATCATTAATGATCTTTGACTTGAAAGCCAACAGTGCAAGATGATCAGTCTCATTTCCACCAAAGGTGCTAACAGGCCTGGTCCTGAGATTTTCAGGGTCCAAAGCCAATAATCAACTACTAAATTTCTGGGGCCCTTCACATTTTTTTTTTATTGAATGAAAAAAAAAATTAAGGTAAAGGACAAAAGATTTGTATTAAAATCACAAAAAATACTTAGCATTACATTATAAAAACTAATATGTATCACTTGATCCTCGCTCTTCTTACATTTTTAGAAGCAAATAAATCAATCATACTTGCATAATCTAGTTTTTTTGCAAAATCATTTTCAATGGATAACAATGCTAATCCATTCAATCTTTCTTGTGACATGGTTGATCAAAGGTAATTTTTGATGATTTTTTTTTACAGTTGCATCGGGGAAAGAAGCTTTTCAAAGTTAAAAATCAACAAAAATTACCTTTGATCAACCATGTCACAAGAAAGATTGAATGGATTAGCATTGTTATCCATTGAAAATGATTTTGCAAAAAAAACTAAATTATGCAAGTATGATTGATTTATTTGCTTCTAAAAATGCAAGAAGAGTGACGATCAAGTGATACATATTAGTTGTTATAATGTAATACTAAGTATTTTTTGTGATTTTAATACAAATCTTTTGTTCTTTACCTTAAATTTTTTTTTTCATTCAATAAAAAAAAAAAATGTGAAGGGCCCCATAAATTTAGTAGTTGATTATTGGCTTTGGGCCCCGAAAATCTCAGGACCGGGCCTGATGCTTACTACTATGCGATTGTCACGACCCAAACCCGCCCCTATGGGTTTAGTACCGTAACCGGCCAGTAATCCGAGATTACCGAAGGCCTGCTTAACAGTAAGACAGTAATACAGAGTACAGGGGCATGGCGAAAGCCAATACAGTAAATAAATAGGGTCCAATGAGCTGTGTCAGTCTATATGCAAAAAGACTTTTCATGCATATATATATACTCGGTACAGAACAGTATGCACAATATTTACTGATCATTGAGCAGGACCAAATCCTATTAAACAAGATGATGCAGATGCTATGTCTATACAGTTATACAAAACAGATACAGAGATAGATGGGGAAATTAAAACACCCCTACGCCATAGCTTGGCAGGCTCGGAACCTCGCAGTGAGATACAATGCTTGGCTTGACAAAAAGGGAAGTCTAAGCCACGCTCCTAGCTCCGGTCTGGTGCCTGAACACCTACATATATATATATATAAACAGTGAGTTAAAGCCCAGTGAATAACATAATGCGTAAAGGGGTTTAGAATGAATGTCCTTACAGTAATGAAAACAGTTCATTGATTCAGTATAACAGTCATTCAGTCATATGTGGTACATCCATTAGCATAGCAGTACAGTAAATAGTAGGTCTTAAAAGACCGAGCAGTTAATGATGGCCATCAATCAGTAAACAGTAGTGGTTCCAATAAGGGAAGCGACAGAGATCTCTGTAACAGTAACAGTAAACAGTGGTTGCTAAGGATGCCACAATACAGTTTAGAACATAGGACATACATTCATTCGGTTAACAGTATCAGTTCAGAAAGCAGTTCAGTTAAGCAGTCAGAAATATTCACAGTTGTACATATGTTTACATAATTGTTACTCACAGAGTTCTGGGCTATAAGCAGCTAGAGCGCGTCTTCGGAAGCCAACCCTAAACAGTGACAGAACAAACACATACTAAGCTACACAGTTGGGAAAGATAATAACTTAATCCCTAATTGTCTCAGTGTGTTCTACATCTATATCCTCATTAAGATGTCTTAAACTAGGCCTAAGAATGCCTAGGATGGAATGAGGATGCAAAGATGCATTCAAGAAACATTTTCAGAAAAATGGAGTCCCACTCGAGCGTGGCTTTCCCCGCTCGAGCGGACATGCAGACAAAGGTTCCCCGCTCGTTGCCACTTTCGCCGAGCGGATCGTAAAAATATGGCAAAAGTACTGGATGCTCGAATTTCACGCTCGACGGGCGCTCGATCTCCGCTCGAGCGTGTGACTCATGTTCCTGCTCGAGCGTGCATTCATACGCTCAAGCGGACTGTAAAACCATGTAAGATGCTGGTAGCTCGAATTCCCCGCTCAAGCACCAATTTCCCCGCTTGAGCGGAAGTCCAAAATCTAGAAAATCCATATCTGAGTCCCAAGCTCAAAACCAAGTTTTAGCAACTCAAAACTCGACCTCTTGGGCCCAATTTATGGAAAACACTTGTAAATACATAGAGTAACATGATTCAAAGCTCAATTTGTAAAATTAAGGCCCAAGGGTGTTTAATTCAAACTCAATTTCAAACCAATTTTCATGAACATGCTACAAACATGATATGCATGAGTTTAGTTCAATTCAAAGCTTCAATGCTAGCTCAAATGAGCCAATTCTTTTCAAAATAAGATGAAATCATGGACTATCACGCTATTATGAACATGCATGCACCAATTGCCATGAAATCAACATCAAAATGCAAGGATAATCATATGCATGCATGATACAAGCTTTAATCCAACACTACAAGACCAATTCTTGACTTAGCTCATTAAACTATCATGATCCATGCTAGATAGAGCTTAAATATACAATTTAGAGGATGAAATTCATACCTAGGTTCCTCAACGACAAGTTTAGAGGTTCAATTTGCCAATTTACACTTCAATTCCTTCAAGATTCAAGCCAATTCCCTATGTTGAAAGTACAACTCTCCTATCTCTCACTCTTGGTTGGCTAGGACACTCAACAAGGCTGATGAAATGTGTTGTGCAAGTGTAATAAGGCTCAATTATGTTATATTGAGTAGGCCACTAATATGGCAAAAATGTAAATAAGTACAACAATGCAATTTAACTTACTTTAATCTAATTTAATCATACCAAATCACTTTTCAATTAAAGATACCATAAATTGTCATAAATTCTAATTAACACAGAACATCGATCAATTTTAGATTCGGCCGCCGATAAGGCCTTCAATTTGCAATTTAAACATAAAAACATGAACAGATAATTAGACAGTCAACAGATAGACATGCAATTAAACAGATGTACTTAATCAATTCAGTTTCAGATTCCAGTTAGTCAGTCCAGTATTTCAATCAATTCAATTATCCATCTTGATCAGTCTCAGTTTAACAATAATCGGTAATTAATCGGTAATCAGTGGTGAAGGTTATTACAGCGATAATGGTAGTGATGATGGAGGTCAAAAATTTCTTCCAGTTTCTCTTTGATGATGGTGATGAAGTCAATTCTACCCTATGGAGCATCTCCAATGGTGTTTGCTCAAATAGCATTGTCATTGCTATAATTTGGCAATGATTTGCCAAATTATAGCAATGGTGCTCCAATGGTCATATGTTATTTTGGCAAATCTCAATTAACTTTCCTACCAAATTTGTAGGTGTTGTTTGGATATAGGTTTTTTGGGATTTTTTTTTTTTTTTATTTCTTTGTTTTTTGTGACCTTTTTTCAACTATTTGTAAAAAAAATTAGGGTAAAGCACCATTAAATCCCAAATCTAGAAATGTTAAACCATTTAATCCTGTCTTTTTTTTTTTATTTTATTTTGTTTTATTTTAAGGACGGATAGGTCCCATTTCAATTGTAAAGACTTTACAGTCCAGGTTTTATGCCCGTAGGTTTGAAATAATGAGGGGTAAATATGGGTGTGTCTTGATGTTAAATTTATCGAAGTGCCCAACAATGAAATGTAGTGTTTTGTTGCTATCTATCCTGCTTGATCATAACTGTAACGATGAAGATGGAAGGTTTTGGATTTTGATTCCGATGTTGCAGCGATTCACTCACGGAATTTCTCCATCACAAACACCACAAAACCACATTACGAAAAAAAAAAAAATGTAAGACACCCTAGAACCACGACAAACATCATAGACACAATGGTCCAATAAACAGACCAAGCCAACAGCTAGAACGGGTGCATCACAAACAAAATCAGAAAACTGATATAAAACCAATCTGAAATGAATTTGCACGGCACACGTCAATTGCATAAACCTAGATGAATCAAATAGCACCGCCCAAACACCCAACCTACATTACAAACCAACACCAATTGGGAAACATCATAATCGCTCACATCAATCCACGCAAATCCCCTCCTAAAAAAAAGTAATGTTACAACATACTTTAACACACACACCAGGAAAAATTAAAATGAAATCACAATATGGGCAAAAAAGTAAACTCTATACACAATATATTAAACAAATATACCATACTAAAAATAAAAAGGACTAAATGGTTTAATAAAAAACAGTCAAGACTAGATAAAGCAACATTTCCCAATATGAGATTTATGAGTAATTTCTCCAAAAAATTATATATTTACATTATACCCAACAGACAAGTATAAAAAATGAAAAAAAATTGGAAAATTGAAATTTTTTTAAAAAATATAATTCACCCGTAAATTTAAATATAAAATATTCAAAATTACATTGAAAAATAAATGACATTGCAAAATTTTAAAAAATTCTCCCGTAATTATTCATCAGGAGGCAGGGGAAAATAATTATTTGGCAAAAATCTCATTTTTGCGCATTATGTAATACGCTTTCGTTTGAGGGTTCAAATGAGAAATATCCGTAATCATTATCAAACGTTCTTCCTTTTTGATATCAAGATCTCTGATCTCCTTCAAATGTTCTTCCTTTTTGATCTTTAGTTATTTCATCTCTTGTAATGCTTGAATCCTTTTTTCTTCTTTTTCAGCTTTTTTCATTTCCTTCTTAGTAAGGTGTTGGTTAAATGTCTCCAACAAAATGTTATATTTGTGGACTTCAGCTTGAACAACTTCACTTTTCCAAAGCAATTCTTTTGTAGATTTCTTACCCATAGGCCTTTTACCCCTTACAGAGACACTACCCTCACCGATTGGATTATTACCAACAGTTGGACTGTTTCCAACACTTGGATTGTTGTTGTCTTCAAGAGAAATACAATTCTCCATAGGGGATTCGGGGGCTAAATTAGAGAAAAACGGTATATGTATCCTTGACTTCATTGTGTTCGTAAGACTTACATCTTGTCACCTAATATTGTTTTGTAAGATTGGTTGACAATATTCAAAAGAAAAATGTTTGTTTTCATCTTGATGGTATAAAAATTTTGCTTGAAGTATCTGTATCAATAAAATATTAAATTAATTAATTAGTTATTTTATACTATGATTATAAAAATAATAATAATAATAATAATAGGGTTTGGTTATGGTGTGCAACTTACACCTTACACCTTATACTTACACCTTTTATACCTTACACCTTACACCTTTTGTGTAAGTGGCACATGGTGTGCAACTCACTTACACCTTACACCTTACATTTACACCTTACACTTACACCTTACACTTACACTTACACCTTACACTTACACCTTTTGTGTAAGTGGCACATGGTGTGCAACCCACTTACACCTTTTGTGAGTTGCACACCTAAGAAAACTCCATAATAATAATAAAAACTAACATAATAAATGAAGATGAAATCTTACTATATCAACTTGAGACATTCCACTTGGGTGTAGAGTTTCGACTTGCGCCAAACACCTATGAAATTTGTTGCAACATTTCATGATTACACCCTATCGAAATGAGATAGACATTTGTGTTATTGAGTGATCATTTTGCAGTGAGCAATAATTTTCAAAAATTCTTCCCCAAAAATGAGTGAGATTGCAAATTCCGAACAATTGGGTCTTCAGTAATGTGACACCAAGTTCTACAAATTGCTAGATCTTCTTGAGTGGTGAATGATTTTCCTTCGCTTTTTTGATGAACCTTCCATATTGATTGTGTGAAAAATCTGTATCCAAAAAAATTATGTAGATTGAAGAGAATGTGTATATCAATTGAGATTGATTGTTTAGTTTTATAGGGAGTAAAAAATATGACCTTTTTTTATCTAGTTAAATTATAACCATTACAAACTAGTTGTTTCAAACATTTCTCAATTGGAGGAAAAAAAAGTGCCATCGCTCAATTTGTGTATTCCAATGACAAAAGAACACCATTGGATTAAACAATCCAATGGTCCAGATTGTTGCTTCTATCTTTCGCTCTTATCTCTCTGTCTCTCTTATCACTTCTCTCTTGATTCCAGAACCTACTCCCACCTCTCTCTCTCTACCCAACACTGTCTCTTTATCTCTCCAATGGCTCCCCGACGAAGCAGTCTTCCTCTCTCCCTTGCCGTCGCCGATTGCATTCTTCCTCACTTACTCACTACTGATTGCACTCATCGTCGGAACTACCAACACACCCACCGCCGATCTCCAACCCTCAAACCCCAACCCCCCTTCTCTCTTCTTCAACCCTCTTCTCTCTCGGTCTCTTACCTTCTTCATCACCCCAACCACCACCCGAACCACAGCAACCATCAAAGCCCAACCCCCTTCTCTCGATCTCCAACCCTTTTCTCTGCCTCCGTTCTAAATCGTCGATCTCCATTGATCAAAACCCTAACCCTAATCCAAATGATCATATCTCTCCCTTTTTGATCTATCTCTCCCTCTATTCTAACCCTTGATTCCAACGATCCCTCTCTGTCAGTGATGATCCAAACCCAACACTGTAATGACGACCTCTTCTCCAAGGATTCCTCTGTCAATGATGATCCAAAAAAAAAAAACCCTACTGAAGGCCATCCAAAGAACACAAAGAAGATCAACCCTCTGTGTCAGGTATTTTTTTTTTTGATTCTGAAATAGTTCAATTTAAATTTTTTTTTTTTTGGGCTTGAAATTGCGGAAATTGAAATTGTCCTAAAATTTTGCTTGAAATTAAAATTGTTTGAAATTGCTCAATCTGTATTTGCTTCTGAAATTTTGCTTATGTTTTTATTTTTTGGTGGTTTTTGGGTGAATTTTGCTTTTGTGTTTATGTTGGATGATGAGAAAGGGAGGGAGGGAGGGAGGAAACAGTTGGTTGAAGCTAACTTGGCAGCTGCCAAAGCTTGTGCCATATTTGACACAAGTTTTGGTATTTGCCAAAGATAGCAGTTGCCAAAGCTTATCATTAGAGGTGGCTTTCTATGAATTGTTGCCATAATTTGGTAATAGCAACTCTAATAGCAAGCCATTGGAGATGCTCTTAGTCACACAAATTGAGATAAGATTGAAACTATTGAACAGAGGAAGTCAATTATAAGATAATCTATTGATTATGTCTTATGTTAATTTATTGTTATTGACACCAGTGTGAATAGACCTGCATTTCAATTTCAAGGGTTCACATCATTTTATTTTATTTTATTTTATTTTTAACTTATACTCTTGTCAAGCTTGAAATTTTTAACAATGTGTATCTAGCCTGATCTCCTTTGGTATTACTTATTAGTTGTAGAATTTGACCAACTAATAGAATAAGTAATTATTATTGTTATTTATTTATTTTTTTTATTGGCACTAGGGTGTCCGGCTCAAAGTCCGATTAATCTCCAATGGTGCACAGGCCCTTGGCTCAAGGAGTTTCTCGCAAGTGCATCATGGTTAATTCAAGAGTTTTTTCCACCCAAGGAGTTTTTCACAAGTACACTATGGTTAATTTAAGGGTTTTCTCCCATTCTGATGGCCCCAATGAATTGTTAGCACCTAAAGATTTCGATCCCTAAACTTTGGAGGAAGCATACCCCAAAAACCCAAAACCTTGCCGCTAGACCAACCTTTTGGGAAGGAATCATTTGGGAACATGCTATTTTAGTAATTTTTTGACTTTTTACGAAAAGATGTGCATAAAAGTAGAGAGAGTAATGTGACAATTTACAGTGATTTTTTGGCTTTTTGACTAAAACTGAAGGTTGCCAAACGATAGAACTTGAGGGATCCGTGGAGCCCACCATATGTTTAGTTTCAATAATCCGAACCGTTCACTTTTAGGACTCATTGGGCAGAATATTTATGTAAAAAATTAAGATGATCGGATATCAGTAGTTATATATTTGAATCAAATTTATATTATAAAAATTGGATGATTATTCTTTAAATTATATTTCTCGTCTATTTTTATAAAACAAATATGATTTAAATATATAGTTACCGATATCTAATTATTTTAATTGTTTACATGAAAATTCTACTCAACGAGTTCTAAAAAATGAACGGTTCGGATCATCGGAATCGATTCTGAAATGGGCCTACCAAGTCCAAAAAAATAAAATTTATCAAGGTTCCCTTATTTATGACAAAGTGTTGTATGATATTATTCTATACCCGTTTATGCTTTCATTACTAATTCCTTTGAAAATATTATTGGATAGAAAAATTAAAGGAAAATTATAATATAAAAAAAAAACCAAAGTTTGAATCTTAAAATAAAATAACCACGAGTTTATAATTTTATCACTTTAAATTCTTATCTTTTGGTTTATTATCAATCTAAACTATCTACTATTTTCGTTAAGTAAAATTAATAGAAAAATGGTATTTAAGTTATTAAACTCACCAAGAAAGCGTCTTTTAGAAATTTTATTATAATTCACATTGATTTTAATGATTAAAATGTTTTTAAAATACTTTTTTTCTATTAGTTTTATTTAACAGAAATAGGCATATAGCTACCTTCTTTATTAAACCTAGTTAAATTTGACTGAAATGTAAGTGTTAAAGACTATAAAACATGAAGGTGCATCGGTGGTAGTATCATCCACAGAATAAATTTAATCCACAGAATAAATTTAATCTTCGGTGGTAGTAGCATCATGCATCGGTGGTAGTATCATCCATAGAATAAATTTAATCTTCTTTTTATTTTATTTTTTATATTACGTATCTCACTGTTGCAAGTCTTTGATAAATATTGTTAAAACTTAAATGGAATATTTCTATGATGGTGGCCTGCAGCAGAGACAATGAGCTTAATTTTAAATGTCATTCAGTTCAAATTTCTCATATTTATCACATTCTTCTACTTCTTGTTATTTACTCTTGTAGTCTTCAAAGTATTAGAAAGCTCTTGCCAATGAGCCATGGCCTTTGTTAGAATAGTAGAGAGAGAGAAAAATATGTTTTGCATTGAATGAATTGTATTGAATGTATTGTCCTATGTAATAGAAGCCCTGTATATCTATGTTGAGAAAGAGTATCCTACTAGAAATCTAACTATGAGAAAGAGTATCCTATAAGAGATCTAACTATAACAATACCTAATATATCTAGAAAATCAATACCTAATGTGGGGATATATTTTTTGAGTACCAACACGTGGCCAAGGTGACGCCGACGTGTCAGCCAAGGTGCCACGTGTCCTGGCCATGGCGCCGAGGTTATCTCGGAGAGGCCGAGGTTATTTCCGAAGATATTGGAAGCCGAGATAAGCGGATAAGGGACAAGAGTCCTGGAAATAAGGAAGGGCTTCAGGATGGATAAGGATAACACTCTTAGGGAGTTTATCCTTATCTCTTGAAGAGTCCAAAGTAAGCACTAAACAGGAAGCCATTGAAGCTAGGCTTCTAGTGGGACTAGGACTGAGTTAACTATAAAAGAAAGGCATTCCCGATGGGTCTAAGGTACGCAATTTGTATTCTGAACAGTGAGATTAGCACTATTAATTGTCTTTGAGAGATATATTGACTTGATCGTCGAAGTGCCCCAGGGTGGACGAACCACCGCAGGAATCTTCTTCTGCGTGTTAGCCAGTGTCATCTATTCTCGCCAGCCTTCCAAATGACATCGAGTTGGCGGTGGTCGGAAAATCACCCACACAATTTGGCGTCGTCTGTGGGAAAGATAGGAGAATAGATGGCCAGCAACGGACAGAAGGAAAAGATTGGGGACGACACTCCTGTTGGAAGTGGCAGACTTATCGACCTTGACGTCGAAGGAGACAACCGTAACGCAGAAACTCGTGACCAGAATCACAGCAACAAAGACGTAGGCCATGATGGTGACGCACCAAAGAAACCAGATCGAAGTGGGTACTACAAAGAGAATGACCTCCAGGTATGGAAGGATAGATGCCTGCGGAGGGACGAAGAGGTAAAAGAGATGGCAAACAAATTGGCAGACCTGCAGTCAGTCGTCAATTTCATGATGCAAAATAACGTCATGCAGCCACCATTCTTGCTGCAGGACACGCCGATTCCAGCGGCCAATACCCAGAAGGGAGGGCAGAAAACAATTCCCGTAGCCCCTCAGTACACCAGGAGCGAAAGACACTCTCATCGACCCTCCAGGGAGGTCGGACGAAGAGAATCAAGAAGAGAAGAATCACGGAGGACACATCGCACAAAGGAGGCAGACCCCAAAGGACATTGGCATGTTCAGGGGCAGGCACTGTGCTTCGACACTCATGGAGAAGGGTCGAAGAGGACTCACCACGAAGCTGAAAGTAGTGCACCAAAAAGATTGAAAGTAGGGGATAGCCGAGCTCTTGGGCGGACAAAGGAGGACTTAAGAGATTACCTCAAGAGGAAGCAACAGAATGCCGATGCCGAGGTAAATTCCCCAGATAAACCGAGGACACCATTCTCGGTGGAATTGGGCAAATTTGAGGCACCGAAGAGATTCAGTATGCCGAGGTTTCAAATATACGATGGCAAGTCAGACCCCAACTTCCACGTTAGATTATACTTGAACTCAATGGCATTATATAGTGGGAACGAGCCATTGCTCTGCAAAGTGTTCCCCTCATCCTTCGGGAAGATTGTATCAGATTGGTTCCACAAACTACCAAAGGGAAGCGTGAAGACTTAGGAAGGCCTGGCCGAGATGTTTGTGGCCAGGTTCATGACAAACAAGCTACAGCCATTAAGGGTGGACGCATTGATGGCTCTAAAGATCAATAAGGATGAAGGCCTTAGGGCCTATGTAAAAAGATACTACGAGGTGTTCAACTAAATACCCGAATGTAATCAAGAAGTGGCGGTCATATCTTTCAAGAACGGCCTAAAAGACAACTGCCCACTATGAAAGTCTTTGGCAAACACACTGCCAAAAAGCATGGAAGAGCTCATGGCCAGAATTGAAAAATATGCTAGAGCCGAGGAAGATACATCGGGGACTAAGGAGACAAAGCAAGATAAGGGAAATGGCTCGCCGAAGCGAGGCTGAGGTAACAATGGATCGAGCAAGTAGGAGACAGAACTGAGGGCTATACAGGCAGTAACAACCGTGTTCCGAATCCCAATTCACAAAGTCCTGGATTAAATTCGGAATCAACCCTATTTCAGAACACCAACAAGGGCACCAGGAGAATTTATGGAAAGAAACCTTGGCAGGCATTGTGCTTACCACAATGAAAACGGGCATATGACTCAGGGTTGCAGAGCCCTGAAAGCACACTTGGAAGACCTGGTGAGGTAAGGCCATCTGAGAGACCTTGTCGACGAGGCCAAAACAAGAGAAGAGCAGGCAAGACTGCCTTAGGCACTAGCAGCTCCGCCTCCCCCAGCACAGCAACCTCAAGCAGAAGGACCTCGGGTAATTAATGTAATTCATTTGAAGGTCAACGAAAACGAGATTCGGGGGGAGACCCAGAAGGTAAAACATCTACAGCACGTCTACCTAGTCGGGGAGAAAAGACATCGGGCAGAGGGGTGCTAAGGACCAGTAGTGTCCTTTTCTGAAGCCGACCTTGAGATGGTGCAGCATCCGCATAACGATGCCTTGGTAGTATCCCTCCAGGTTGGGGAGTGCCAAGTAAAGCGCATCTTGATTGACCAAGGCAGCTCTTGTGACATCATGTACATACGATGTTACAAGGAGCTCGGCCTTCACCCAGACGATATGGAACAATCCAATAGCCCAATGGTCGGGTTCAATGGAACACCGATATGGCCACTGGGAACAACTAGCTTGGAGGTGCAGGCAGGCACCAGGAAGATAGCAACAGAGTTCACTGTAATCTACACACCCTCCCCTTACAACATTATCTTGGGAAGGCCATGGTTGCATGCAATGGGGGCTATTCCCTCAACTTTGCATCAACTATTGCGGTTCCCAACAGAGCATGGGATTGAAGAGATCAGAGAAGACCAACTGCAGGCAAAAAATTGCTCCATGGCAACAATGAAATCCACCTGCAGCATTCGAGAACCAGAGAAGGCAGAGATCAAAGATGAGGATGTGGAGGTCCTAGAGGATGTCGGCAAGGAGCCAGCCGAAAAGAGTGAAGAAGCACTGAAGAAAATCCTCGTCCAGGAGAGGGATGAAGAACGCTTCTTTCTTCTTGGCTCGGGCTTAGCCGAAGAAGAGGAAAAAGAGTTAGAAGCTTTTTTGAGAGCAAACATTGAGGTGTTCACGTGGACGCCTTATGAAATGCCAGGCATTGACCCCGAGGTCACTTGCCATAAGCTGAACATTGACAGGTCGGCCAAACCTATAATCCAACAAGCAAGAAGACCAACGTTGGTACACGTCGAAGTAGTAAAAGAGGAAGTAAACAGACTTCTCGAGGCCAAGGCCATTCAAGAGGTAAATTACCCAACATGGCTATCGAACATAGTAGTGGTAAAGAAGAAGAACGGTAAATGGAGGGTCTACGTAGACTTTACCAGTTTAAACAAAGCCTATCCCAAAGATAGCTTCCCTTTACCCAAGATTGACTAGCTAGTGGATGCCACTTCAGGGCATAGAAGGATGAGCTTCCTGGATGCCTATAGGGGGTATCACCAGATAGCCATGTACCCCGAGGATGAAGAGAAGATTGCGTTTATCACCCCAAAAGGGCTATACTGCTACAGAGTGACACCTTTTGGGGTGAAAACGCAGGAGCAACTTACCAAAGGTTGGTAACCAAGATGTTCAGACACCTGAATGGCCGAACAGTGGAAGTTTACATCGACGACATGGTCGTGAAGACCAAGGAACTCGAAGGTCACCTCGCCGACCTGAAAGCAATCTTTGACATCCTAAAAACATATCGGCTCCAACTCAATGCAGCCAAGTGTGCATTTGGAGTGGGATCTGGTAAGTTTTTGGGATACCTGGTGACCAGAAGGGGCATTGAGGCTAGGCCAGATCAGATCAAGGCCATCCTGGAGTTGAAGAGCCCAACGTCGACAAAACAGGTACAAATGCTAACCGGAAGGGCCACAGCCCTAAATAGGTTTATCAGCAGAAGCTCAGACAAGTGCTGACCTTTCTTTAACTTAGTGAAAAAAGCCATAGACTTCCTGTGGACAGAAGAATGCGAAGCCGCCTTGGCCGACCTAAAGAAGTATCTGACCACAACCCCAGTTCTTTCAAATCCAGAACCTGGAGAGGAGTTGTTTTTATACTTAGCAGTTTCAGAACATGCGATAAGCGCAGTGGTAGTCCGAGAAGAGAAAAGAGAACAAAGGGCTATTTACTATATAAGCAAAACCTTGGCCGATGTAGAAACAAGGTATCTACCCTTAGAGAAATTAGCATTGGCCTTAGTAATGGCTTCAAAGAAGCTGAACCATTACTTCCGGGCCCATAAAATTGTGGTGCTAACTGAACATCCCTTGAAGTCCTTGTTGCAACAAGGAGACTTGACAGGAAGAATAGCCAGATGGGCAGTCGCCTTGGGCCAATATGACCTGGAGTACAGACCCAGAACAGCAATCAAAGGCCAAGTTTTGACCGACTTCGTCGCAGAGTTCACTCCAGAATCCATCGAACATCGGGCTCCGTTGAGCCAAGGTGAACGATGTCCAAACAAGCAAGGAGGAGCCCAGCCAAAAGCAAAAGAACAAAGCAAGGAGGAAAAACTCAGACCCTGCAGCATTTACATCAGTGACTCCTTTCGATTGTTTGTTGATAGGAGTTCCAACCGACAGGGAGCGGGGGCAGGAGTAGTACTGGTATCCCCAGGTGGGCAGATACTAGAACAATTGATTCATTTGGGGTTCAAGGCCTCAAACAATGAAGCAGAATATGAAGCACTCATTGCGTGATCAAGCCGTAGTAGCAAAGGCAAGCAGATGAGGTAATAGTTTTTTGTGACTCACAACTGATAGTTAACCAGACAACAGGCGAGTTTGCAGCCCGAGATGAAAGAATGTCGGCCTACGCAAAGGAGGTCATCAGATTGGCAGCCTTGTTTCAAAACTGCCGACTACTTCAGGTTAGCCAAGATGATAACAGCCACGCCGATGTATTGGCCAACCTAGCTAGTGCTATACAACCAGGAAAAGCAAGGACAATAATGGTTGACTACTTATCGGGCCCGAACATCGAACCACTGACCACAGAGCGTGAAACAATGTGTGTGGACATGGGACCAAGCTGGATGGATGCAATTGTTGCATTCCTGAAAGAAGGAAAGCTGCTAGACAATCCCAAAGAGGCACACAAGATCAGATTGAAGTCGGCGAGATTCAGTCTAATGGCAGAAGGACATCTCTACAGGAGATCTTTCACTGGACCTCTTTTAAGGTGTGTACACCCTTCACAAGTTGAAGATTTTCTATATGAAATACATGAAGGAATTTGTGGAAGCCACACCGGGGGCATATCACTAGCCCACAGGGCTATTACCCATGGGTATTGGTAGCCCTACATGCAGAAAGACGCAGAAGCCTACGCCAAGAAGTGTGAAAAGTGCCAAAGGTTTGCACCTCTGATACACCAACCAGCAACAGACCTGAATCTAGTATCCAGTCCTTAGCTGTTTGCCCAATGGAGAATGGATCTTGTCAGCCAACTACCCCAAGCAACTAGGCAAAGGAAGTACCTGCTGGTAGCAACAAATTACTTCACCAAGTGGATAGAAGCTGAGCCTTTAGCCAAGATCCGAGATGTGGACGTAAAAAGCTTCATATGGAAGAACATAATCACAAGATTTGGGATCCCAAGAGCAATAGTGGCAGACAACGAAACACAATTTGACAGTAAGCTAATCAAGAGCTTCTGCGCAAAGTTCAAGATCAAGAACTATTTTTCAACACCAAGGTTTCCCCGAAGTAGTGGACAAGCAGAAGCATCCAACAAAGTAATCTTGGATGGGATAAAGAAGAGACTACAGGTAGCAAAAGAAAAGTGGGTAGATGAGTTGCCCAATGTACCCTGGGCATATCGGACTACGCTGAGAAGATCAACAGGAGAATCCCCCTTTGCCATGGCTTATGGCACAGAAGCAGTCATTCCATTAGAGGTCGGCATCCCAGGGATCAGAACCCAGGGAGTAGAGAACGGAACTAATGATACACTCTTAGCTCGAGATCTGGATCTTCTAGAAAAAAGAAGGAGAGTCGATTGCAAAGATACCAGCAGCTGACTTGCGGGGCTTATAATAAGAAGGTCAACCCAAGGGAATTTCAGATCAGTGACCTCGTCTTGAGAAAAGTCGTTGGCAACAAAAAAGATCCCAGAGAGGACAAGCTTGGCCCAAACCGGGAGGGGCCCTACAGAATCATCTCGGTATTAGGCAATAGGGCTTATCGACTTGAAGATAGTGAAGGCAAAGAATTGCCAAGGCCTTGGAACACTTGCAATTTAAAAATTTTCTACCATTAGAATTGTTTATTCTCTGACATTTGCCGATATCAATAAATAAAGTTTTAGCTTGATTTGTTCATCTGTACACTTGTGATTGACAAAGATACTTGATGTTGTTCCTAGAATGCATGTATAATGAGAATCCAAGTGGAACTCAGGCTCACATTATGGGGCAAAGAGATAGATGATGTTTAACACTTGTTGAAACTTGAGAAAGGTTTACAAGTTGAAGTTAAACTGAAATGATGTTTAACGCTTGTTGAAACTTAAGGAAAGTTTACAAGTTGAAGTTAAACCGAAATGATGTTTAACACTTGTTGAAACTTGAGAAAAGTTTACAAGTTGAAGTTAAACCGAAATGATGTTTAACACTTGTTGAAACTTGAGAAAAGTTTACAAGTTGAAGTTAAACCGAGATGATGTTTAACACTTGCTGAAACTTGAGAAAAGTTTACAAGTTTAAGTTAAACCGAGATGATGTTTAACACTTGTTGAAACTTGAGAAAAGTTTACAAGTTGAAGTTAAACATGACCGAGGTGTGTCACCCTGAAAAGGTTGCGCAAAGATTGAAGTGCATATTAAAGATATACAAAAAATTCTAAGTATGGAATCATACAAGAGCAGTAAAGAGAAGGCAGACATACAAACATTCAAGAAAGAAGGAAGTTATATTCATTAAAAGGCACATCGGCCATATGAAGAGCTTACATTGTCTCAAAAACAAAGAAGTACAAAGTGCAAAAAAGTAAAGGAAAAAGACATCAAAACTAAGATTCCTCAACATCATTAGCTGGCTGGGTCTGGATCTCGGAAGATTGCTGGGAGGACATCTCAGCCACAAGCTCAGCATCAATCTCCTGAAGGGTCTGATCAAGGCTCTTGTCCGCAAGAGGCACGTCCAAAGATGCTTGCTCAGAGGTAGCTTCCTTGGGAACCTCCTCAACCTCCTCATCTTGAGTCAAGTTTAGGACTTGCTCATTTTGAGAAGAAGACTTGGCCCCAGTAGCTTCCTTGGACTTTCTCACCAGAACCTCCTCCTTAGATTCAGAGTCGTCATCAGATTGAGTTGGAGTTGGGGGGAATGGAAGAGGAATAGCGTCGGCGTTCCTGAGTGGCAAGTCCTCGGGGACTGCAAGCTTTTTTAGAAGAGACATCCAACCAAGGGTGAAACCCTTGTTGCATGCCTGCTTCACTTGCTTTTTATAGTCCGCCGTAACATCGGCTACCCCTTCGCTGTAGCCCTTTTCGTCGGCAGCTTTGACTTCGGCCTCTTTGGTGGCCAAGGTGTCTTGAAGCTCTTTTTGGGCCTCGGCCATCTTTTCCTCGGCCTCTTTCAACTGGGCTTGAAGGACTTTGTTTATTGCCTCAGCAGCACCAACCTTCTCTTCGGCATCATCCTTGGCCTTGATAGCGACTTCGGCCTGATCCTCCAGAGTCTTCATCTTGGATTGTAAATTTTTATTGCTTTTCTGAGGATTGGAGATCTCCCTCTTCTTCTCGGCTAGCTTCTCCCGATTTTCGAAAGATTGTACTGAGAAGGAATGGGCATGCTGGATAGCCTGAAAGTGAATAAAAGTTATTAGAAAATTTTTCTAAGTACAAGAAAGAAAGAAAAATGACCAGATAAAGGCACTTACTTGAACAGAGGGTTGAAGCATCAGAGCATAGTTTTCATATTCACTCAACTCGGCGTTTCGGTCGAGATCGCCGGGAAGAAGCAAAGCGGTACTGAGAGCAATGCCGACGTTAATATCATCGGAGCTATCCCTAGCCATGATTGGCTTAACCTCCAATATAATTTGGGGGGCCCAGGGAGAATTATGCGTTTGAGACCCCGAGGCAGTTGCAGCTGATGACCTCGGCCTCTTGGATTTGGTGGATTCAGACGGCTGTGTTTCAGCAGACCTCTTTGCAGGGACAGAGGCGGTCTTCTCACTTTCAGCCAAATTGGATATTGGCAAAGTATCCTCAGTTTCAACCTAAGTCACCTTTGCCTTCGATTGGGCCTTCTTTGTTTTTTTCGGCTTTGGTTGAGTGGTGCTGGTTGAACATAAACTGAGTCTGGAATGTTGGCCAAAAGATCCCTGGCGACTGTTTTTTGACAGCCCATCTCGGCAGCAAGAACAAGTCATCGCCGACGTTGTCGTTGGGATATTGGGATCAGGTATGGAGCCAAGGTTGACGGCTGCTCAGCTGGATCAGAGGTTGATCCCTGGTCTGTCCGAGATGTGGACGTGACTTGTGGAGTTGTGGCGGAAGGAGGAGAAAGGCTTTTCTTCTTCTTTTTTGGGATGTCGGGAAGAGCCGACTTATAAGTGGGGATAAAGTTGAGAAGTAGAGGGGCCTTCCGCTTGTGAATTGGCAAATTCAATAGTTTCTTCAAGTCTTTGCTAGGGAAGAAAGACTGACGGAAGCCCTTTGGTGGCTGAAGGAGAACTGCAAATAGGAAAAAAGCATAGACATTAGAACAAAATGTTGAAAACTTTATGCAAGAAAGCAAGAAAATTGGTAAAGGGTGGCCCTTACCAGCTCTTTCCCCGAGAACTGATCGACTTAGGGGATAAAGACGAAGGTCATCGTTTCGCTGAAACTCTCAGTTACCCGAAACGATGAAGTAATCATCCCCCGCTCCCTTGTTGGAGTCAGGGAGGTCGGCAACAATTTTGTATTCAGTAGACCTCGACTTAAAGTAATAGATATGGCCTTTATCCGATTTCAGGCGACACATGGTATAACAATACTGGAAATCGACAAGAGTAATCCTAGTATTCTCTTGTTTGGCTAAGGTTATGGTACCATTAATAACTCAGTAAGAATTGATGGCAAGTTGCATTGGGTTCAACCTATAGAAATGAAGGATTTCATAGAAGAAAGGGTCAAGTGGAAACCTAAGTCCACATTCAATGAATGCTACTACTGGGAAAGGCATGAGGTTCACATCGGGCATGATAGAATCATCCTTCCCAGCCAACCTCAGATGAACGTCAGTCGGGATTTTGAACTCCTGCCTAAAGTGCTCTAATTTGGCCGGGGTGTCTACCCTATGTTTCCACATACCCATAATGTCGGCTTAACTGAAGGGATTGGATTTCGGAAGGGCGTGTTTTTGAAATGCTTTAGGGACCTCGGCTAAACCCTAAGAAGTATAGAATCAATGGGGAATTGTTTTCAAGTTTTTTCCAAAATTCGTGGGTTCTACAAACAAATCCCAAAACATATGTTTATGGAAACCAAGATTAGAGGCACGAAATCTGGAAAAACAGAAAAGCAAGAATACGCTTCAAGATCAAGAACAGAGATGGATAATCAAGAACAGTGGCAAAAGTGTAGAAGAGTTGTGAGCAGTGCGTATATTCAGGACATGGGCAAAAAGCAAAATCGTGAAGTAAACACACTTAGATGCATGATTCATAAATCAAAAGCTTGAGTAAAGTAGTAATGATGATCAATAAAGAAGCAGAATTTCTTGGAGAGCAAGAAGGAATGAAACCAGAAGGAATGGAAGCTTACCAAAAAGAGAAAAGCCGAAATAGGATTTGCCGAAGTCTGACGACGGTTGCAGAGGCAGAAGATTGGTGGAAATCACGTCGAAGGTGGAAAATGGAGCGAATTGAAGAGCTGTGGAAGCTTGAAAAATGGAAGACTTGAAAGAGCTAGAAAGAGAGAGAAAGCTTCAAGAACGATATAAAGTGAAGAGACGGAAGGGGGAAACAAGTTTTGTTAAAACTTGAAAACGGCGGCAAAAAAGCAATCAATTCGCCTAGAATGACGGATTCGTCAGACGGCGCACGCAGGCGCGAGACGGCTTCTAGACGCGTAGCAGGTACGATCCAGTAAAGAAAGGGCACGTGGCTAAACAGTTGAATGAATATGTATGACAGCTCATACGCGTGAAGGGGTTCTTGGAATTCTTTATCTTTAAAGAAGACAAGTCGGCCGATATAAATGATCTCGGCTGAGACACTTAAGCCAACGCACTTTTCAGGAGTACTGATATAGGTTCCATCACCTCAGATGCCGAGGTAATAGAACCTAGGGGGCAGTTGTGGGGATATATTTTCTGAGTACCAACACGTGGCCAAGGTGATGTCGATGTGTCAGTCGAGGTGCCATGTGTCCTGGTCGTGACGCCAAGGTTATCTCGGAGAGGCCGAGGTTATCTCCGAAGATATCGGAATTTGAGATAAGCGGATAAGGGACAAGAGTCCTGGAAATAAGGAAGGACTTCAGGATGGATAAGGATAACACTCTTAGGGAGTCTATCCTTATCTCTTGAAGAGTCCAAAGTAAGCACTAAACAAGAAGCCATTGAAGCTAGGCTTCTAGTGGGACTAAGACTGAGTTAACTATAAAAGAAAGGCACCCCCGATGGGCCTAAGGTACGCAATTTGTATTCTGAACAGTGAGATGAGCACTATTAATTATCTTTGAGAGATATACTGACTTGATCGTTGGAGTGCCCTCGGGTGGACGAACCACCCTCGGAATCTTCTCTTTCTGTTGCAAGTTAGCCAGGTGTCATCTATTCTGCCAGTTCTCTCTAACTGATTACTGAGTTGTCAGTGTGGTCGGAAAATCACCCACACACCTAATATATGTAGGAATATATATCATATATACATTAACATCCTAAATCATGTCGTTTTTTTTACTGACTGTTGCCAGTCTTTGTTAATAGTGTAATGACAAGTGTTGCATAAGTATTGATTATGTCTTTTGTTAATTTATTGTTATTGACACTAGTGTGAATAGACCTGCATTTCAATTTCAAGAGTTCACACAATTTTATTTTATTTTATTTTTAACTTATACTCTTGTCAAACTTGAAATTTTTAACAACGTATATCTTGCTTGATCTCCTCTGGTATTACTTGTTAGTTGCAGAATTTGACCAACTAATGGAATAAGTAATTAATTTATCAACCCTTACAATTAAAAACTCAGTCCTTTAAACTACACCCTATATGAAAGGCAAGGAAATCAAATATCTAACCACAGTTGCAATTGTTTATCATTAATTCTTGTAATACTCAAAGTTTATTTATTATTAATAAATTAAAGGGGAAATTAAAAAAAAAAACCCCCAAGGTTTCGCATGTTTTTCAAATTAAACTCCATAGTTTCAATTTTGACAAATTAAACCTTGGAGTTTCTTCTGTGTTTCAATGTGAACACTCCGTCTATATTCATTTAATTGAACTAACGGAATCTAGGCAAAATTCTTAGATTCAAGCACATATGTTTAAACGCTTGTATCTCCTTCGTCGTAATTCTGTTTTGCCTCATTTTTGCGTCGTTAGATTCACCTCATTGTCTAGTTTTCATTACATCCCTCATATGCTTTGTTCCACCTCCTTTTGTGTGCCGTTGGAACTCCAAAAGTTGGAAAAAATAAGATTTTTCTCTCTTAGGAAAATTTTCAGATTTAAATACACATGTTCAAGCACTTGTATTTCCTTCGTCGTAACTCCATTTTGCCTCATTTTTGCGTCTTTGAATTCACTTCATGGCTTAGTTTTCGTTCCATCCCTCATAAGCCTTGTTCCACCTCTTTTTGTATACTATCGAAGCTCCGAAAGTTGGCTAAAAATCATATTTTTCTTTTCTTTTCTTTTTTTTTTTTTTTTTGTCATTGTCTATCTTATATGTCCACACTTCTTCCTTCCTCCTTCCTTTCCACAATTATTCTCTTTTTTCCTCTTCCTTCATGGCTCTTCCCCCACTCTTATGTTTCTTTTCGTTCTTGTAAGTCATATACATTCATAGTCGACAACACTGCCACCGTCGGAAGTTCGATGGCCACCACAAGCCCAGTGGAAGGGCCATGAAGGAAAAGGAAAAAAGAGAATAATTGTAGAAAGAAAGTAGGAAGGAAGAAGCATGGAAATAGAAAATAGAGGAGGGAAAAAAAATGTAGTTTTTTGCCAACTTTTAGAGCTTTGACGGCATACAAAAAGAGGTGGAATAAGGCGCATGAGGGGTGAAATGAAAACTAGGCAATGAGTTGAATCCAAAAAGCAAAATTGAGGCAAAACAGAGTTACGATGAGGGAAATACAAGTGCTTGAATATGTGGGTTTGAATACGAAAATTTTACCTAATGAAAGAAAAATCTTATTTTTGGCCAACTTTCGGAGCTCCGTCAGTATGCAAAATAAGGTGGAACAAGGCTTATGAGGGTGGAACAAAAACTAGGCCATGAGGTGAATCTAAAGACGTAAAAATGAGGCAAAACAGAGTTACGACGAAGGAGATACAAGTGCTTGAACATGTGTGTTTAAATATGAAAATTTTCCTAAGAGAGAAAAATCTTATTTTTTCCAATTTTTGGAGTTCCAACGGCACACAAAAAGCTGTGGAACAAAGCATATAAGAGATGGAATGAAAACTAGGCAATGAGGCGAATCCAACGATGCAAAAATGAGGCGAAACGGAGTTATGATGAGGGAGATATAAGTATTTGAACATGTGTGCTTGAATCTGAGAATTTTGCCCAAATTTTGTTAATTCAATCAAACGGATATAGACGGAGGGTTGACATTGAAACACGGAAGAAATTCTAAGGTTTAATTTGAAAAACACGCAAAACCCTGAGTTTTTTTTTGTAATTTCCCCTAAATTAAATTTATCAAGGCGTGTTGTATGATATTATGCATTCATTACTAATTCCTTTGAAAAATATCGTTGGATAAAAAAAAAAAAAAAAAAAAAAAGAGTTTGATTCTTGTAATAAACTAAATTCTGGGTTTGTAATTTTATCGATTTAAATTTTTATATTTTGATTTGTTATCAATCTAAATCATCTACTATTTTCGTTAAATAAAACTAATAGAAAAATAGTATTTAAGCCATTGAACTCAATGAAAATGGGTCTTTTGAACATTTTATTGTAACCTATATTGAGTGTAATGATTAAAATATATATATATATATATATTTTGTCAGTTTTATTCAACTTAAATAGGCGTATAGTTACTTTCTTTGTTTTGAGAGAGTAACAATTCTAATAAAAGATAGTCATACACACAAATCAAAAATTGCCAGCCCTTAACTAAGGCTGACTTAGATGCCTCATGGGCATGCTTAACATCCTATTTACCTTAGTAATACAAACATAAACCAAACCACTACAAAGATAATTAACAACTCCCATTCCACCTCCACCATTGTCTTAATTCTCAACAGCAACATTTGACAATCTGTGAAAATGTTGACTGACAGAAGTTGATGCAGTGAGCACCATTTCAGTACCTCCAAACACGCCTTAGCCTCAGGCACAATTGCTGAGGATGCCACAAAGGAAAATTGCTGCTTAATAATTGGATTTCCATTGTAGTCCACCGCAACCCATGCGGTTCCAGCTTGGAACGAGTGCTTCCGCCATGCAACATCGATCAAAAACCTGTACACAATAGGATCTTGGCACCACCTAACATTGTTAATAAAAACACATGATGTATCATCCCCACAATTAACGGTATTGATCACTAAAAAATTTAAAAATTCTCGAGATATTGATTTGTAATTACGTATCAATTTTAACCAGTAAATAGCAATCACAATCAAACAATTAAAGACAAATCGACATAACGATTTTAACGTGGAAAAACTACAATTGGAGCGCCTCCACTTACGATAAAAAAAACCACGGGCCAAAGTCACAAACAATCCATTAAGAAGACAAAAAGGAATTATACAAGTGTATTCTCAATTACCTAGCGAATCTACGCCCAAATTGAACCGACCCCAATGTGGCTCTTCCACCACCGTCTTCACCTTCGAATTGTCTTGTCTAACGTTGAATCCATAACGCCGATGTTGAATCCACGACGATGAGCCATGTCGGAATCCACCAAAGCTTCAGGCTCAAATTCCACGGAATCCATCGAAGAACAACTCTCTCTTTTTTTTGAATAAAACAAAATAAACAAACTCTTTGATATAATCCACTCAATTCATAATGTAAACTCTCACATATATCAAAGGAAACAAGCAAAGAAGCTCCAGATGAAAACTTTAATACCTAAGAAGAAGATCTAGAAGCGATACCTTAGAAACTGAATTAATCGCAGATTTATAGCAAACAGAATCGCGATCTCCGCTCGAGCGCAGGAATGGACGCTCGAGCGGTCTGACAAAAATGCGTGTTTCAGAACAAGGATCTACGCTCGAGCGCAGGAAAGACCGCTCGAGCATAAAAATACAACTCCTAATACTTTTGCAGGCAAGTGAAACTTCTGAAAGGATTGCATCTTTGCTCAAGCGCACAATCAACCGCTAGAGTGGTCAAACAACTTCGACTGCAATTTTGCTTTTTGCTTCGGGGGTGTTGCAGCTCAACCTCGCCTGGGCACTGCCTCGGACAAGCCATGGGGCACTGCCCCCTAGACCCCCGCAAGCTGACCAGGCAGCTCGATCCCTGACATAATCAGTGAAGTAGCAAACATGATAGGATTAAGATCACAAACTCCTCTGCATAGGCACAATTCGTGTTAGATTTACATCTAAATACTCATAGTCTCACTGAAATAAAAGATCGAATAACATTACAACTGAAAGAAATTTTGTCAAATGAAATTACCAATTACAAAAACCTAACAATCCCCAACAAATTAGCATGAAGTTGTTTATTGGAAGATAAATCCAGGTGATTAATCCACTCAATCGTCCGAATTGGATGCTCAAGTTCATGCTGAAATATAGCCTTATTCATATGGATCCATATGCCCCACAATACCTTAATTGCCTCCACAATTAAACCTAGTTAAAATTGACTGAAATATAGAGTGTTAAAGACTATAAAACATGAAGGTGCATCATGCATTGGTTGTAGGATCATCCACAGAATAAATTTGATCTTTTTTCCTTCTTATAATATTATGTATTTCACTGTTGCAAGTCTTTGTTAAATATATTTTTCTGATGGTGGCTGCAGAAGAGACAATGAGCTTAATTTTAGTTAAATGCCATTCAGTTCAAATTTCTCATATTTATCACCTCCTTCTACTTACTACTCTTGAAGTCTTCAAACTACTAGAAAACTCTTGCTAATGAGCCATGACCTTGATTTTGCCTTTTTTGTTTTTACTGTTGCAAGTCTTTGTTTAACTTGACCAAGTAATGGAACTTGAGATTTTTGCATAAATTATATAAAAATGTCATTGTAATGTCATTTCAAACAAATTTTTCTATATAAAAAAATCTATTTATCATTTAATTTTTTGAGTGTAATACGTAAGGCAAAATTGTGAATCAATAGTGCAATGACAAGTGTTGCATAAGTATTGTATCCTTTTATGCAATTCATTATTAATTCCTCTGAAAAATACAATTGATCCATTCTACATGACAAATTAGGTGCAAAATTCCCAATATTTATTATTATTTTTTTTCTTCATACAAAATGGGAATTCATTAAACAGGTTGAAGAGCTACAAAAATAAAAAGGTGAAACAGACTCATCCTATACACAAGTTTCACTCTTATCAACGAGTTTGATAGGAATGTATTAAGAAGTGTATAGTCAAAATAAAAGAAACAATTTTTAAATTAAAATATAATAAATTTTTTTTTAGTTTAATGCAAATGTTCTTATAATAATAAGGTCCGACCATGGTGATATGTTTATTTTAGGGGATTGGATCATGTTTATTTATTTATAATGTAACGTTTGATTAATTGGATTGAATCAGAGATGATGGGATTACGGTAAGTATATGTGGATACCTAATGGCTCGGTAAGCTCGTTTATGATTTATAAGGGGTGGATTATGATTTAGACCAATTGAGTTAGGTTGGATAATTTCTTATTAAAACTCAATTACCGTGTGCACCGTGCTAGGAAAAATTGTTTCAAGCCCAATTCGGCTTGGCCACTCACAAACTATATATTATACAATATAAATTTTTTTAAATAAAACATGCATATCAATATGCATGTTTTATATTGTTTAATTTTATTTTTTATTAGCATAAATTATGTATTACTAATTAAATTAGTTATAAAATGTGAACTACTAGTTTTGTTTGAATAGGTTAAAGAGAAACACAAATGATTAAATTAATTATAACTTAATTTAAAAGATGGAAAACATATTTATTTTAAATAATGGTAGATTGGGGATTTTTTTTTTTATTTTGTTTTTGAACGGGTTCGGAAATAAAGTAGAAGTCGAATCCAGAAGGGACAAAGCTTGGTAAACGACTTTAAATGTTATTAAAAATTCGTTTAGAAATTTAGTTATTTTAGTTGACTTTTTAACTATTTTAATATGATTAAAAACAATTGTGTCTAGAATGATAGTTGATTTTTTTTTTTTTTTTTTTTTTTTTTTTTTTGTTGTAGTTGATTTGATGATTGTGAAAGAAAAAATAAAATGATTACGATTTAGATGTGACATTTTGTCTTATTGACTATTTTAGTCTATTTAATCTTTATTGATTATTTTAGCCAAAAATCATCTTTCCAAACATATTACTCAATAAAAGACTCAAATAGATAATAAATTTATGGAGAAAATATCATTTTCCTCTCAAACTATATCTCAATGATCAATTTAATCCCCGTACTTCTTATAATCTCAATTTTATACCTAAATTATCAATTTTGGATCAATTTCGCCTCTGTCGTCATATCCTCAAAATATCAGTTAGACCCCCAAAGAATATAAAGTTTGGGGGTATAATTGATATTTTTAAGATAGTTTGGGGGGCAAAATAAAATTTCTAACAAAATTTCGGTGTCATATTAGTATCTTCCTTTTGATTGTAACGAAAGCTAATGACATGGATAAAATTGATCCAAAATCAAATAGTTTAGGTATAAAATTGAAATTATAGAAGTACATAGGTTAAATTGATTATCAAGGTATAATTGATATTTTTGAAATTATAATTTTAATATAACTGCTTTTTTTTTCTTTTTTTTTTTTATTGGTTGTAGTATCATTCACAGAATAAATTTAATCTATTTTTTAAAATTATATTCTTTTGAAATAAATTAAAAAATCCAGCTTATTAACTTATTTTGTCATATCACTTCTTTATTTTTTTGCATATCTTATAATAATAAGCAAAAATAGTAACTTATAATTAAAAGTTGAATGGAATATCACCTTCTTCTACTTCTTTGTTAAACCTTGTTTAACTTGACCAAGTAATGGAACGAGAGATTTTGCATAAATTCTTAATAAGAAAATATTATTGTCATGTCATTTTGAATATTTTTTTGTATTAAAAATTTGTTTGTCAATTAATTTTCCGTGGAGTACATAAGAGGAAATTATGAATCAATAGTGCAAAATGACAAGTGTTGCATAAGTATTCTACATCCGTTTATGCATTCATTATTAATTCCTCTGAAAAATAGCATTGGCCCACTCTACATGACAAATTAGGTGCAAGCTTCTCCATATATATACTAGGATAATCCATGCCTGAAAATATTGTCAACAATTTTTTTGATACCCCTACATTTTACATTAAATTTCACTTTGACACCTATACATAAAATCATGACAGTTAACTCCTGCACTCCTAGTCAAATCCCGCTTTGATCTTTGTATATGAAATCATGACACTTAACCCTTTACACTTTTACTCAAATCCCACTTTGGTTCCTATACAAGTGTTAATATCCCTCTGCTGTTACTTTATTTTTAAATCTTTAACAAAATCCAGTTATCATGTTACAAAAATATGACTATGAAATGAGGAAAATCATCTACATTTTCCATCAATACACTTTGTCCTACGTGATAAATACATGAGAGCTATATTATATATATATATATATGTTTGTATGGTAAAAATTAGAATGAAAAGGTAAGAAAATAGAGTTTTTGAAATTTAAAAAAAAAAATGTGACAAAGAAATCAAAAAGAAAAAGAAAAAATAAATAGAGAGAGGACTGTGTTATCATGAAAATTAAAATATGTCGATTTAAATATTTAATTATGTTGACACGCCTAACATAATATATTGTTGATTTAAATATTTAATTATGTTGACACGCCTAACATAATATATTGTTGATTTAAATATTTAATTTGTAGGCTGTATTTAAACATAATTGATCTAAACAAGAAGGTGAGAGATTATAACCATTTTCCTTTTTTATTTCTTATCTCTCAATCAAAATGGAGCGTAAGCGTTGAACTTAGTTTGGTGTTGCGGTCATCTCTTTAATTGAGGTCTAACAAAAAATAGATTATGTTAAATTTTAATCCTATATGGACCCTATTTTTTAATCCTAATCTGGCGGGTCAAAGCGACAGTTTCCCAGAGCCGGCCATGAAAGATAATTGGCATAAAAGCAATCCACCAAAACACAGTCACACATTTTCTTTGCTTAATGGGGCTTCGAAGCTTAAGCTTGAGAATGTCATGCTTAGTTCACAATTTGCACATTCATCTAATACTCTTATGTTGTTTGAGCATTCTAAACTCTAGCTTTACTACTACCATATCCAGCTCCCGGCTAATGGGGAACGAGACAGACCGACTTTCACTGTTGGCAATCAAGGCCAAAATAGTTGATGATCCACTCCATATTTTGAGCTCCTGGAATGATTCCATCCACTTCTGCCAATGGCAGGGCATTATCTGCGGCCGCAGGCATCAGAGGGTCATTGCCTTGGACTTACAGTCCCGGGAACTGGTGGGATCAATATCACCACACCTTGGGAATTTAAGCTTTCTGAGAGAATTACAGCTCCAGAACAATAGCTTTGGCAATGAAATTCCCCCTGACATTGGCCGTTTGCCAAGGCTGCGGATTTTGCGGCTGAACAACAACTCAATTGGTGGCCGAATTCCTGTAAATTTATCTCGTTGTGCTAATCTCATTGAAATCGATTTTTCTTACAATGGGCTGGTGGAAGAAGTTCCTGTGGAACTTGGATCCTTGTCAAAGCTGAAGACAGTATTTATAAGCGATAACAATCTTACAGGGAGCATATCTCCTTTCGCGAATTTGTCATCTCTTTTCATATTGTTTTTAGCCAACAACTACTTTGACGGAAGCATTCCTGATGGTTTTGGTCGATTAAAGAATCTTCGGGAGCTCGAACTCGGCATAAACAGGTTGTCCGGCACCATCCCTCCTTCGCTCTTCAACCACTCTTCTCTCACAGGGTTTGATGTCACTATTAACCAAATCCAGGGAAGTCTTCCCTGGGACTTGGGCATCACTCTTCCCAATCTTGAATTCTTCAACATTGGTCATAACCATTTTACAGGATCAATTCCGGTTTCAATATCAAATGCATCTAAACTCCATCGCCTATTTCTGCTTCAAAACAAACTTACTGGAAAGGTTCCTAATTTAGAGAGGCTGCAAAACCTCCAGTGGCTATGCATTTGGGACAATCAGCTTGGATCTGGGGAAGCTGATGACTTGAGCTTTATGTTCTCTTTGATCAATGCTACCAATTTACAGCGTTTGGAAGTGAGTATGAACAATTTTGGCGGCAAGTTGCCAGAATACATTGGTAATCTCTCGAGAAACCTTGAATATTTGTTTGTAGACCACAATCAGATATTCGGAAGCATTCCACCCGGGATTGCAAATCTTGTTGGCTTGCAGAGTTTGCTTATGCAGGTTAATCAACTCACTGGTACTATTCCAAGTGGGATTGGAAAGCTTCAAAATCTACACCTATTGAATCTCATCAAAAATTCATTGTCTGGTAACATTCCATCTTCCCTAGGAAATCTGAGTTTGTTAATTGGACTTATGTTAGAAAGTAATAATTTTCAGGGAAACATTCCTCCGAGCCTAGGGAATTGTAGAACCTTGCAATTTTTGTTTCTTTCTGAAAACAACCTTAATGGTACCATACCAAAAACAAGTTGTTTCTATCTCATCCTTATCTATGTATCTAGACCTATCCCAAAACCAATTAAGTGGTTCTCTTCCCATGGAAGTTGAAAAGTTGATAAACCTTGGTTACTTGGATGTCTCTAAGAACACATTATCGTGAAATTGAGCACTACGGGTAGTGCACAAGCACAGAACGCTACGTTTGGGGAACAACGTTTTCAACGGAACCATTCCTTCTTCTTTGAGTTACTTGAGAGGCCTTAGTGAGTTGGATCTCGCGAATAATAGCTTGTCTGGTGAAATTCCAGTGTACTTGGAGAGCTTTATTTTGTTGCAAAATTTGAATCTCTCTTTTAATAATTTTGAAGGTGTAGTACCAACACAAGGTGTATTCAGCAATGCAAGTGCAATATCAGTGGTGGGAAACAGTAAGCTCTGTGGGGGTGTAGTTGAATTGAAGCTACCTAAATGCAACTTCAAAGTGGATGAAAAGAGGAGATCAAACAGTGCCTTAACTTTAGCACTTTCTATACCCTTTGGGCTTGTAGGACTGGCTCTTCTGGGCTATGTTCTGTATCTTTTTCGGTTTAGAAAGAGAAGAAAAGCTATTAATTCAGATTCAGAAAAAAATTCATTCTTGAGGGTGTCATACCAAACTCTTGTTAAAGCCACTGATGGCTTCTCATCATTCAATTTAATCGGTGTTGGTAGTTTCGGGTCTGTGTATAAAGGAGTTATTGATGGAAGAATTGTCGCTATAAAAGTACTCAACCTTTTGAGACATGGAGCTTCGAAGAGTTTTGTATCCGAATGTGAGGCCCTAAGAAACATCAGACATCGGAATCTTGTCAAGGTGCTAACGGCATGTTCGACGGTAGATTATCAGGGTCATGACTTCAAGGCCTTGGTTTATGAATTCATGGTCAATGGGAGCCTCGAGGAGTGGTTACATCCAACTTGTAATGAAGATTTGTCAAATGAAGAGTTTAGGAAGTTAAATCTTTCTCAAAGACTAATTGTCATTGATATTGTTTGTGCACTAAATTATCTTCATAACCATGGTCAAACACCAATAATCCACTGCGATCTTAAGCCAAGCAACATTCTTCTGGACAAAGATATGACTGGGCATGTTGGTGATTTTGGGTTAGTGAAATTCCTTGCAGACCATGCCACCCATGACTTGTCTACAAATGAAACAAGCTCTATTGGCATAAGGGGAACATTAGGTTATGTTGCTCCAGGTGAATATCCTTTCATTTATTCTAAATTGTTTCATTCCCAAAATGATATTAAAGCAAAAACACTTAGGTTCCCTATCATCCTTGTCCTTTTTTACGATAATGCTACATGTCACAAAAAGTGTAAAGAAAATTGTACATGTGATCTGGAACGTTTATTGTTTTTTCTGTGCATAGTTCTCTGACTTTTTTGTTTAGGGAACAATTTTTTATAAAGGGTTTTCAAATTCTATTTTTATCAAATGCATTTTTGCTTGCAGAATATGCTATGGGAAGTGAGGTCTCAACATATGGTGATATCTATAGTTTTGGCATCCTTGTGTTAGAAATGTTTACTGGGAAGAGACCCACCAATGAAATGTTTAAAGATGGTTTAAGCCTCCATAGCTTTGTAAATAAGGCTTTGCCTGACAGTGTATTGGAGATTTCAGACCCAATACTTTTGCAGACCAAAGAAGAAGAAGAAACTTTCATAAGGAGTGAAAAGGTTGTGGAGTGCTTGAGTTGGATACTTGAAATTGGAGTCAATTGTTCTTCAGAACTGCCTAGAGAAAGAATGTGCATTAATGATGTTTTAGCTAAATTGCATTTCATCAAAGACACTCTTTTAGGATCTGAAATAAGTTGAAAGAGATGAATTTATGAGGTAATAGCCTTACTTCCACATTGTTTGCGCCAACTCTACATTTGTACATTTAGTGAAAAGCAATGTTACCTATTCAAAAAAAGTGTGAGCATTTGAGATGTGTTGATCAGATTGATTTTGGCTGTGATTCATATTACACTGAGTTTAAATCTACATTACAAGTTCAAAATTTATATATGTTCTTAATATTTTTTCTTAATGTATAACATCAATCATCAGTGACAATGCACATTTTAGTTTATTTCTGAGTTGGGTTAATTACATTTTTGAAAAAATTTCATTTTTACCCTGTACTTTACCTTGATGATCAATTACACCCCCAGACTTCGAGTAATTTCAATTTTACCTCAAAAGTTTTTGAAATCGTATCAATTTTTCCCTTTGAAACGAAAAAAGTTAAAAAAATTTGCATTTTGGCCCCAAATTTCAAAAGAAAGATGCAAACTCACTGTCTCCTACACAAACTCACCTACCTCAAGTTTTGAAGAAGAAATGAGATGAAACTCCAAAATTTACAGTGTCGAAACTCAATCTCCACCGCACACAACGAAGCCCTCGAGAAGTTACACAACTTTGATAAAGAACTTTAGTCTAACTCCCAACAGATCTTGAGAAATCAAGGTTTTGATCCAATTTGGCGTAGGGAAATGTAGAGAGAAGGGAGAGGAAATGTTTTTAGAGAGAGAGAAATATACAAAAATGATTTGAAATATCATATTCACGAACTGATATAACATGGTCCGCTCGAGCGTGGAAAACCCCGCTCAAGTGTCGAATACACCTTCCTAGTACTTTTGCAGATAGGTCAAACTTTTGGAACCAAACATTCTCCGCTTGAGTGCATAAACGACCACTCGAGCAGACAAGAAAATTGGGGCCAAAATGCAATTTTTTTTAACTTTTTCCGTTTCAAAGGGAAAAATTGATACGATTTCAAAAACTTTTGAGGTAAAATTGAAATTATTAGAAATTTGGGGTGTAATTGATCCCTAAAATATGCGTTGTTTATTATTTTAGTCCCTTAAGTTTCAATTTTGTTATTTTGGTCCTCAAATTTGATAATTTGAGTCAATTTGGTCCTAAATCTACCGTCCATCTACATTGGTAATAGGAAAATGATAAAAGACAGTTTTGGTTCTTAGTTGTCATTTTAGTCCCTTAAGTTTTAAATTTCATCATTTTGTTTCTCAAAGTCGTCGATTTGAGTTAATTTGGTTCTAGCTCAAATTGACAAATTTGAGGACCAAAATGACAAATTTTAAAACTTGAGGGTCTAAAATGACAAAAAGTACATACTTTAGGGACCAAAACTTCTTTAAACCTGAACTCAATCAAGACTGGTTCCGGGTGCTAACATAATTCAAGCAACTCAAGCACATAAAAGCATTATTGATTATTTAAATCACCATTATTCAAATTGAGTAGAATACCCACACAAGGGCATGGTGGCCAATACTTTTAGATTACATAATGATATGATTAAGGGTAGATTTTGTTACTTTAAAATGAAAGGCCTATCAAAGTGGATTCAATTTTCAAAAATGTCATTGTCGTATCATTTTGGTCAACAGTCATGAATTTTGTACAAGAATAGACTTTTTCATATTCTTAGGGCAATTGGATGATTTAAATTCCCATTTGATGAGACTTAAGGCTTGGTTTGGTTTGGTTTGGATGATTTGAATTGATATTTGATTGGAAAAGGGCAGGCTCAATATTAGAAATCTCACACTAGAAAACATGACCTGTTTGCTCCCACCATTGTCCAGTTATGCATGCTGCCTCCTGTTAACCAGGACAAGCCATAGAGGATTGAAGCCAATGTCAAAGAAATGACAGCTGCAATTCTATAGAGGGAAGAAGTTAAACACAAGACCTTTAATTTCATACCTAGTGGAAAGTTTGCCTTGAAGAAGTTTTTTCTTGACCAGATGAAGTTCATTTTTTTTGTGATAAATACAAGATGAAGTTCATGGAGAATATTACTCATGCTCATTCGACCTTGTGGTGACTCTGTAGAGCATGCCACTTCAATCTTGACCATGGAAATTAAACATTCCACCATTTTGTTGCCACTGTTCACTTGCAATGGTTTCCAAGTGTCACCTGTTGTTGCAATAATAGCTTCTACCTCTTCTTCTTCATTGTTTAGGATCACTGGGTCTACAATCTCCATCACATGGTTAGGCAAGGCCATCCTAGAAAAGGTATGAAGATTAAGGCCTTCCTCAAATATGCTATCAGTAGGTCTCTTCCCTGTTCTCATTTCCAATAATAAGATTCCGTAACTATAGACGTCTCCATCAGTTGACATCTCACTTCCGAGATCAAACTTTACCATTAAAAAAAAATTAACATTCAAAGGCCCTAAGCATCTTTTTTGCCCGAAAACAAAAATAATATGAAAGAAAGAGAAAAAGATCAATTCTAACAACGGTGAGTGCCATAATATGAAAGCAATACATGTGAGGGTATTTGAAAGGTAAAGCAGTTGTTACCTGGAGCTGCATATCCAATGGTTTCCCTTACACTAATTGAACTGCTTTGATTTAGAACAGTGAGCTTTGGGCAAAATATAGCTAGTTCAAAATCTCCAACACTGGCAACCATGTCATGGTCAAAAAGAATATTACTTGGCTTCAAATCACAATGAATGATTGGTGTTGGGCATTGGTGAAGAAAATAATTGAGTGCACATGCCACATCTATGGAAATGATTATTCTGTGTAGAATGTTGAGTCTCCGGACCTCATTTTGCTGATTATTCGTTTTCAGACTTGAATACAACCACTTCTCTAGACTCTCATTAGGCATGAATCCATAAACTTGAGCTTTGAACTTGTGGGGACATAATTTTTGGATGACAACACGTGGCCGAGGTGTCACTGAAGTGCCAGCCGAGGTGCCATGTGTCCTGGTCATGACGCCGAGGTAATCTCGATTAGGCCGAGGTTATCTGCGAGAATACCGGAATCCGAGATAAACGGATAAGGGACAAGAGTCCTAGAATGATAAGAAGACTTCAGTTTGGATTAAGGTAAAACTCTTAGAGAGTTTATCCTAATCCTACTGGGAGTGCAAGATTAGCAGTAATCCTGAGTCCATTGAAGTTAGGCTTCTATTGGGACTAGGATTGTGTTCGCTATAAAAGGGAGGCACCCCCATGGGTCTAAGGTATGCGTTTTATGCTCAAGCTAGTGAGTTTAGCACTATTGATTATCTTTGAGAGATATTGAGTACTGACTTGATCGTCGGAGTACCCCCGGGTGGCGAACTACCACCGGAGTCTTCTCTTTCTGTTGCAGGTTAGTCAGGTGTCATCTATTCTGCCGGTGCTCTCCAGCTGGATACTAAGATTGCAGTGTGGTCAGATTTTCACCCACACAATTTGACACCGTCTGTGGGAAAGAAAGGAGAATAGATGGCCATCATCATACAAGATCAACATAGCGGAAACAACAAGTTTAGCAAAGATGGAGAATGTGTCGACATAAACAGAATTAAGACCCTTTCAAAAGGGACGCAAAGACAGGGGGCATGAGCGCTCCCAAGGAGATGACATTCGAGTATAGAAGAGCTCAGCCTGAGTGAGCAAATCCCGGATCCCAGATCTCAGAAGACATGATCTCGGCCTAGATGAATAGGTCCGAGAAGAGAAGAGCTCAACCTGAGTGAGCAGATCCAAGATTCTAGAAGACAAGAGCTCGGCACTTAAATCCGAGAAGAGAAGAGTTTAGTGAGCAAAATCTCAGATCCTAGAAGATAAAAAAGAAACACACAATTAGGGGGCAGAGAGAAGACAAAGATGTTTAACACTTGTCGAAATTTGTAGCAATTTACAAGTTGAAGTTAAACTGAGATGATGTTTAACACTTGTTGAAATTTATAGCAATTTACAAGTTGAAGTGAAACCGAGATTATTGTTTAACACTTGTTGAAATTTGTAGTAATTTACAAGTTAAAGTTAAACCGAGATTAATGTTTAACACTTGTTGAAATTTGTAGCAATTTACAAGTTGAAGTTAAACCGAGATCATTGTTTAACACTTGTTAAAATTTGTAGCAATTTACAAGTTAAACCGAGATCATTGTTTAACACTTGTTGAAATTTGTAGCAATTTACAAGTTGAAGTTAAACCGAGACTAATGTTTAACACTTGTTGAAATTTGTAGCAATTTACAAGTTGAAGTTAAACTGAGATTATTGTTTAACACTTGTTGAAATTTGTAGCAATCTACAAGTTGAGTTAAACCGATATAATGTTCAAACGCTTGTTGAAACTTGAGAAAAGTTTACAAGCAGAGTTAAACCGAGATTATGTTTAACACTTGTTGAAATTTGAGAAAAAATTACAAGTCAAGACAAGGTTGTACTGAAAGAAATATCTACATACTTGCCGAGATTACCATGTTGCCAGGACTTAGAAGATAATGAAAGATAGAAGTCTTAAGAAGTAAAAGAAAAGTGGCAAATTTCTGAGCAACACTTGTGAAAACATTTGTTACAATGTTTTCAAGTATTAAACCGAGGCTGAGATAAACCGATTAGTGGGTACAACCGAGGTGTTACACCCCGAGGAGATTACACAATTAAGGTGTAAATTGAAGACATGCAAATCATTTTTCCATACAAGAGTAAAAAGAAGAACACATCGGCTAGAAAGGATCTGTGACTGCGGCATGAAGCCAACTTCCATAATGTGATCCTAAGTGCAACTTATGTTCACATTAGTTGGCAAGGAGAAGGAATGATAATGTTACCACTCGTTGAAATTTTAAAAACAATTTACAAGTTGAAATAGTTGAAGATTACAAAATCTACCACTTGTTGAAAATTTTTAGCAATTTACAAGTTTGGTATAGCCGAGATCACACTAAAAGATGTTTTCCGAGATATGATCATCCGAGATGACCAACTAGCTTGTTAAAAGCTTAGAAGGTTGGGAAAAGTGAAGCATGTATAAAAGAAGGCAAGTACAAATGAGGAAGCAACACTTGAATACCTCTATTAAAGAACACACTTGTAGAAATAAAGTACCGAGGTTATCTACGAGAATACTGGAATCCGAGATAAACGGATAAGGGACAAGAGTCCTAGAATGATAAGAAGACTTCAATTTGGATTAAGATAAAACTCTTAGAGAGTTTATCCCAATCCTACTGGGAGTCCAAGATTAGCAGTAATCCTGAGTCCATTGAAGTTAGGTTTCTATTGGGACTAGGATTGTGTTGGCTATAAAAGGGAGGCACCCCCATGGGTCTAAGGTATGCTTTTTATGCTCAAGCTAGTGAGTTTAGCACTATTGATTATCTTTGAGAGATATTGAGTACTGACTTGATCGTCGGAGTACCCTCGGGTAGTGAACCACCACCGGAGTCTTCTCTTTCTGTTGCAGGTTAGTCAGGTGCCATCTATTCTGCCGGTGCTCTCCAGCTGGATACTAAGATTGCAGTGTGGTCAGATTTTCGCCCACACAGAACTCATTCCTTTTTCTTTTTTTTTTTTTTTTTTTTTTTTTTTTTTTTTAACTGAAGAAACTCATTTCCTTGAAAATCAATACTGGAACAAGAAGTTATGATTCTAACCAAGTTTCGATGTCGAATATTTCTCAAGGTTTCACACACTACCACGAAACTCTTGGTAGCTCCACGATTTTGAAGGTTAAGTACTTTGATAGTGGCAACTAACTTCCAATCCTGATCAAGAATTCCTCTATATACAGAGCCAAAACTACCATAACCAATAAGATTCGAAGAAGAGAAACCATTTGTTGCTTTGAGTTTTTCATAAGAAACTTTCAAAGAATAATTCTTTTAGCAATGAAACTGTTTTTCTTCTTGAACCAATGAATTACGAAGAATGATGCCAAGGTTACTCCAACAAGAGTAGAAGCGACTACGATTGCTAATATATGTGAAAGGGGCATTTTAAGTTTTGGTTTCTTGGTGGTCCAGTTGGGTAGTTGTAATTCAGAAATACTGCCACAATGCCTATAATTTCCAGCAATTGATATTGCACTCGCATTTGAGAAAACTCCCTTCATTGGTAACTCACCCTCAAAATCATTATTGAAAAAATTGAGTTCTTTTATGGAAAATTTCTCTAAGAAAGTTGGAATTTCACCAAACAAATTGTTATGAGAAAGATTAAAGTTTTCAAGCCCTCTCTAAGATTCCAATGCCAGAGGAATAGATCTTTTGAAGAGATTTAAGTTTTCAAGGCTAGTCCAACTGCCAAGACTGCTAGGAATTTCACCAAACAACTCATTCTCAGAGACATCTAGTTCTGCTAAACTTTTGAGGTTTCCAATCTCTACTGGCAAGGAACCAAACAAATTGTTCCGCGCTAGATTTAATGATATAGATAGAGATAAGACTCAGAAGTTTTTAAGTATAGTGCCACTCAAGTTGTTTTGAGCAAAAAGAAAATGGATTTTTTTTTTTTTTTTTTTATTGAATTTTATTAAAACATGAATCAACTTTTTGAACCTAGTTTTGTTAATAGGGCTCAACAAAAATTTATAAAACAAAGGTTCAAGGGATGGTAAGACAGAAGAAGGAAAAAAACAAAAAATTATTATAAAAAAAAAAAAAATCACAACTTGTTTAATATTTTTTAACAAGAAAAATTGGGTGTTGATGTTGATGGAGTTGTCTTGTAGATAAGAAGCTCCACTTTGCTACTACATTGGCTTTCTTGGTGAAAATAGATAATGAGGCAAAAAAAAGGTTTCAAAGAAAACTATCTAATCTAAAAAACATGTGATTTAGTTTCATTTTAAGTGTGACCCATCATAAAATGTAAACTACAGAAAAAGATACTTGTTCATAAAACAAATTACAGCTCACAGAGGATCGGGCTGTGTGTGGGATATGGGACACTATCGTAAGTGTTTTGTGATCTATTCTGTGATTTGCTTTTGTGCATGAGCATCTACGCAGCTGGAGTCCTCCTATGCCCTCACAAAGGCTACTAAGAGAGGGAGAGAGATCAAAGCACTTTAGGTGGGGTCATTACACTTTTTGGTATGAAGTTCACATATTGGGGCCAATCAGGTTTTGTGTATTTGTGTGAACAAATTTATTTTCGCCTCAGTTCAAAGAAAAAAAAAAATCATTTTCGCCAAAAATGTCCTCATAATTATATATTCCATTCCATATGAGCTCTCACAACATTTTTTTTGCTCAAATTGTTTTTCTTCTGCTTATTGTTACTCTTGTCAAGCTGGACATTTTAAACAATGTGTAGCTCGATCTCCTCTGATATTACTTATTAACTAGTCTATCACCCGTGCTATGCACGGGATAATTATAGATATTTATATTTGTTTTAATTTTTTTTAATATATAAATTAAATATATGGGGTTTGACCGAAGAGTTTGAAAGAATTTAATAAGTGTTTTTTTTTTTTTCAAAAAACAAAACAAAAAAATTAAGAGGGAAAAAAATTAAGAGGCATTTACACCATAATCACATGGGTCTCTTGGGGATGCAAAAAGTAAGAAAATTAGGATTTCATTTATTGCGTTATATTTGTTTTAATATTTTTTTAATATATAAATTAAATACATGGGGTTTGACCGAGGAGTTTGAAAGAATTTAATAAGTGTTTATTTATTTATTTTTTCAAAAAACAAAACAAAAAAATTAAGAGGGAAAAAAATTAAAAGGCATTTACACCATAATTACATGGGTCTCTTAGGGATGCAAAAAGTTAAGAAATTAGGATTTCATTTATTGCGTTATTCTCTTCCCCACCCTCTATCTCCTCCATATGTCAATAGTGTAATTATTATAAACCAATCACCAATCACCAAGTCAATTTTTTTTTTTTAAATATTAAAAAATCAAGAAATTAGGATAGGCATGTTGGAGCTTCCACAAGCCTTAGATTTTAAAAGACCCTTTTGCTTAATATATAGATTACATGATTTGACAAACCAATGGAATAAGTAAATAATTGATAAGCCTTTACAGTTGAAAAGTCAGTCATTTAAACGAAAGGCAAGGAAATCAAATATCTAACTCCAACCCAAACTATTTTGGATCTTGTGGCAGCAATAGTTTATTATTAATTCCTTTAATACTCATAAGGTTATTTATTATTAATAATTATTTATCACGTTTCCCTTATTTATGACAAAGTGTTGCATGGTATTATTCTACACCCTTTCATCCATTAATTACTAATTCCTTTGAAAAATATCATTGGACAGAAAAATATCATTGGGAGTCAAATTATTTATACAATTTTGTGACATATAGGGTCCCAGTTTGAAGATAAAAGAACAGCCATAATCCTCTTCCTTTTTGAATGATTGTTCCACGCCATTTCTCACTGTTTTGATAAGCAGCTTATTTTTTTTTTACAGTTGCATCGGGGAAAGAAGCTTTTCAAAGTTAAAAATCAACAAAAATTACCTTTGATCAACCATGTCACAAGAAAGATTGAATGGATTAGCATTGTTATCCATTGAAAATGATTTTGCAAAAAAAACTAGATTATGCAAGTATGATTGATTTATTTACTTCTAAAAATGCAAGAAGAGCGACGATCAAGTGATACATATTAGTTGTTATAATGTAATGCTAAGTATTTTTTGTGATTTTAATACAAATCTTTTGTCTTTTACCTTAAAATTTTTTTTTTTCATTCAATAAAAAAAAATGTGAAGGGCCCCATAAATTTAGTAGTTGATTATTGGCTTTGGGCCCCGAAAATCTCAGGACCGGGCCTGATGCTTACTACTATGCGATTGTCACGACCCAAACCGCCCCTATGGATTTAGTATCAGTAATCGCCAAGAATCGAGATTACGAAGGCATGCTTATGATAAAAGCGATGTCTGAGTCTGAGGGCATGGCGAAAGCCATCTGATAAATAAATAGGGTCCAATGAGCTGTGTCAGTCTATATGCAAAAAGACTTTTCATGCATATATATATACTCGGTACAGAACAGTATGCACAATATTTACTGATCATTGAGCAGGACCAAATCCTATTAAATGATGCAGATGCGATTGCTATGTCTATACAGTTATACAAAACAGATACAGAGATAGATGGGGAAATTAAAACACCCCTACACCATAGTTTGGCAGGCTCGGAACCTCGCAGTGAGGCACAATGGTTGGCTTGACAAAAAGGGAAGTCTAAGCCACGCTCCTAGCTCCGGTCTGGTGCCTGAACACCTATATATATATATATATATATATAAATAGTGAGTTAAATCTCAGTGAATAACATAATGCGTAAAGGGATTTAGAATGAATGTCCTTACAGTAATGAAAACAGTTCATTGATTCAGTATAACAGTCATTCAGTCATATGTGGTACATCCATTAGCATAGCAGTACAGTAAATAGTAGGTCTTAAAAGACCGAGCAGTTAATGATGGCCATCAATCGATGTGATAGTGGTTCCAATAAGGAAGCGGCGAGATCTCTATGTGATAACGATGTGATGGTTACTAAGGATGCCTGTCTGATTGAGAACATAGGACATACATTCATTAGGTTACTTGATGTCGATTGAGCGATTGATTAGCGATTAGAAATATTCACAGTTGTACATATCTTTACACAATTGTTACTCACAGAGTTCTGGGCTATAAGCAGCTAGAGCGCGTCCCCGGAAGCCAACCCTAAACAGTGACAGAACAAACACATACTAAGCTACACAGTTGGGAAAGATAATAACTTAATCCCTAATTGCCTCAGTGTGTTCTACATCTATATCCTCATTAAGATGTCATAAACTAGGCCTAAGAATACCTAGGATGGAATAAGGATGCAAAGATGCATTCAGGAAACATTTTTAGAAAAATAGAGTCCCACTCGAGCGTGGCTTTCCCTGCTCGAGCAGACATGCAGACAAAGGTTCCCCGCTCAAGCGTCACTTTCCCCGCTCGAGCGGACTGTAAAATATGGCAAAAGTACTGGATGCTCGAATTTTACGCTCGACGGGCGCTCGACCTCCGCTCGAGCGTGTGACTCATGTTCCCGCTCGAGCGTGCATTCATACGCTCAAGCGGACTGTAAAACCATGTAAGATGCTGGGAGGTCGAATTCCCCGCTCGAGCGCCAATTTCCCCGCTTAAGCGGGAGTCCAAAATCTGGAAAATCCATATCTGAGTCCCAAGCTCAAAACCAAGTTTTAGCAACTCAAAACTCGACCTCTTGGGCCCAATTTCTGGAAAACACTTGTAAATACATAGAGTAACATGATTCAAAGCTTAATTTGTAAAATTAAGGCCCAAGGGTGTTTAATTCAAACTCAATTTCAAACCAATTTTCATGAACATGCTACAAACATGACATGCATGAGTTTAGTTCAATTCAAAGCTTCAATGCTAGCTCAAATGAGCCAATTCTTTTCAAAATAAGATGAAATCATGGACTATCACACTATTATGAACATGCATGCACCAATTGCCATGAAATCAACATCAAAATGCAAGGATAATCACATGCATGCATGATACAAGCTTTAATCCAACACTATAAGACCAATTCTTGACTTAGCTCATTAAACTATCATGATCCATGCTAGATAGAGCTTAAATATACAATTTAGAGGATGAAATTCATACCTAGGTTCCTCAACGACAAGTCTAGAGGTTCAATTTGCCAATTTACACTTCAATTCCTTCAAGATTCAAGCCAATTCCCTATGTTGAAAGTACAACTCTCCTATCTCTCACTCTTGGTTGGCTAGGACACTCAACAAGGCTGATGAAATGTGTTGTGCAAGTGTAATAAGGCTCAATTATGTTATATTGAGTAGGCCACTAATATGGCAAAAATGTAAATAAGTACAACAATGCAATTTAACTTATTTTAATCTAATTTAATCATACCAAATCACTTTTCAATGAAAGATACCATATAATTTCATAAATTCTAATTAACATAGAACATCGATCAATTTTAGATTCGGCCGCCGATAAGGCCTTCAATTTGCAATTTAAACCTAAAAACATGAACATATAATTAGACAGTCAACAGATAGACATGCAATTAAACAGATATACTTAATCAATTCAGTTTCAGATTCCAGTCAGTCAGTCCAGTATTTCAATCAATTCAATTATCCATCTTGATCAGTCTCAGTTTAACAATAATCGGTAATTAATCGGTAATCAGTGGTGAAGGTTATTACAGCGATAATGGTGGTGATGATGGAGGTCAAAAATTTCTTCCAGTTTCTCTTTGATGATGGTGATGAAGTCAATTCTACCCTATGGAGCATCTCCAATGGTGTTTGCTCAAATAGCATTGTCATTGCTATAATTTGGCAATGATTTGCCAAATTATAGCAATGGTGCTCCAATGGTCATATGTTATTTTGGCAAATCTCAACTAACTTTCCTTCCAAATTTGTAGGTGTTGTTTGGATATAGGTTTTTTAGGGATTTTTTTTTTTGTTTATTTCTTTGTTTTTTGTGACCTTTTTTCAACTGTTTGTAAAAAAAATTAGGGTAAAGCACCATTAAATCCCAAATCTAGAAATGTTAAACCATTTAATCCTGTCTTTTTTTAATTTTATTTTGTTTTATTTTAAGGACGGATAGGTCCCATTTCAATTGTAAAGACTTTACAGTCCAGGTTTTATGCGCGTAGGTTTGAAATAATGAGGGGTAAATATGGGTGTGTCTTGATGTTAAATTTATCGAAGTGCCCAACAATGAAATGTAGTGTTTTGTTGCTATCTATCCTGCTTGATCAGAACTGTAACGATGAAGATGGAAGGTTTTGGATTTTGATTCGGATGTTGCAGCAATTCACTCACGGAATTTCTCCATCACAAACACCACAAAACCACATTACGAAAAAAATAAATAAAATGAAAGACACCCTAGAACCACGACAAACATCATAGACACAATGGTCCAATAAATAGACCAAGCCAACAGCTAGAACGGGTGCATCACAAACAAAATCAGAAACTGATATAAAACCAATCTGAAATGAATTTGCACGGCACACGTCAATTGCATAAACCTAGATGAATCAAATAGCACCGCCCAAACACCTAACCTACATTACAAACCAACACCAACTGGGAAACATCATAATCGCTCACATCAATCCACGCAAATGCCCTCCTAAAAAAAAGTAATGTTACAACATACTTTAACACACACACCAGGAAAAATTAAAATGAAATCACAATATGGGCAAAAAAGTAAACTCTATACACAATATATTAAACAAATATACCATACTAAAAATAAAAAAGGACTAAATGGTTTAATAAAACAGTCAAGACTAGATAAAGCAACATTTTCCAATATGAGATTTATGAGTAATTTCTCCAAAAAATTATATATTTACATTATACCCACAAGTATAAAAAATGAAAAAAATTTGGAAAATTGAAATTTTTTTATAAAAATATAATTCACCCGTAAATTTAAATATAAAATATTCAAAATTACATTGAAAAATAAATGACATTGCAAAATTTTAAAAAATTCTCCCGTAATTATTCATCAGGAGGCAGGGGAAAATAATGATTTGGCAAAAATTTCATTTTTGCGCATTATGTAGTACGCTTTCGTTTGAGGGTTCAAATGAGAAATATCTGTAATCATTATCAAACGTTCTTCCTTTTTGATATCAAGATCTCTGATCTCCTCCAAATGTTCTTCTTTTTTGATCTTTAGTTATTTCATCTCTTGTAATGCTTGAATCCTTTTTTCTTCTCTTTCAGCTTTTTTCATTTCCTTCTTAGTAAGGTGTTGGTTAAATGTCTCCAACAAAATGTTATATTTGTGGACTTCAGCTTGAACAACTTCACTTTTCCAAAGCAATTCTTTTGCAGATTTCTTACCCATAGGCCTTTTACCCCTTACAGAGACACTACCCTCACCGATTGGATTATTACCAACAGTTGGACTGTTTCCAACACTTGGATTGTTGTTGTCTTCAAGAGAAATGCAATTCTCCATAGGGGATTCGGGGCCTAAATTAGAGAAAAACGGTGTATGTATCCTTGACTTCATTGTGTTCGTAAGACTTACATCTTGTCACCTGATATTGTTTTGCAAGATTGGTTGACAATATTCAAAAGAAAAATGTTTGTTTTCATCTTGATGGTATAAAAATTTTGCTTGAAGTATCTGTATCAATAAAATATTAAATTAATTAATTAGTTATTTTATACTATGATTATAATAATAATAATAATAATAATAATAATAATAATAATAATAATAATAAAAACTAACATAATAAATGAAGATGAAATCTTACTATATTAACTTGAGACATTCCACTTGGGTGTAGAGTTTCGACTTGCGCCAAACACCTATGAAATTTGTTGCAACATTTCATGATTACACCCTATCGAAATGAGATAGACATTTGTGTTATTGAGTGATCATTTTGCAGTGAGCAATAATTTTCAAAAATTCTTCCCCAAAAATGAGTGAGATTGCAAATTCCGAACAATTGGGTCTTCAGTAATGTGACACCAAGTTCTACAAATTGCTAGATCTTCTTGAGTGGTGAATGATTTTCCTCTCTTCGTTTTTGATGAACCTTCCATATTGATTGTGTGAAAAATCTGTATCCAAAAAAATTATGTAGATTGAAGAAAATGTGTATATCAATTGAGATTGATTGTTTAGTTTTATAGGGAGTAAAAAATATGACCTTTTTTTATCTAGTTAAATTATAACCATTACAAACTAGTTGTGTCAAACATTTCTCAATTGGAGGAAAAAAAAGTGCCATCGCTCAATTTGTGTATTCCAATGACAAAAGAACACCATTGGATTAAACAATCCAATGGTTTAGATTGTTGCTTCTATCTTTCGCTCTTATCTCTCTGTCTCTCTTATCACTTCTCTCTTGATTCCAGAACCTACTCCCACCTCTGCTCTCTCTCTCTCTACCCAACACTCTGTCTCTCTTTATCTCTCCAATGGCTCCCCGACGAAGCAGTCTTCCTCTTTCCCTTGCCGTCGCCGATTACATTCTTCCTTACTTACTCACTATTGATTGCACTCATCGCCAGAACTACCAACACACCCACCGCCGATCTCCAACCCTCAAACCCCAACCCCCCTTCTCTCTTCTCCAACCCTCTTCTCTCTCGGTCTCTTACCTTCTTCATCACCCCAACCACCACCCCAACCACAGCAACCATCAAAGCCCAACCCCCTTCTCTCGATCTCCAACCCTTTTCTCTGCCTCCGTTCTAAATCGTCGATCTCCATTGATCAAAACCCTAACCCTAATCCAAATGATCACCTCTCTCCCTCTTTGATCTATCTCTCCCTCTATTCTAACCCTTGATTCCAACGATCCCTCTCTGTCAGTGATGATCCAAACCCAACACTGTAATGACGACCTCTTCTCTAAGGATCCCTCTGTCAATGATGATCCAAAAAAAAAAAAAACCCTACTGAAGGCCATCCAAAAACACAAAGAAGATCAACCCTCTGTGTCAGGTATTTTTTTTTTTTTTTTTTTGATTCTGAAATAGTTCAATTTAAATTTTTTTTTTTGGGCTTGAAATTGCGGAAATTGAAATTGTCCTAAAATTTTGCTTGAAATTAAAATTGTTTGAAATTGCTCAATCTGTATTTGCTTATGAAATTTTGCTTATGTTTTTATTTTTTGGTGGTTTTTGGGTGAATTTTGCTTTTGTGTTTATGTTGGATGATGAGAAAGGGAGGGAGTGAGGGAGGAAATAGTTGGTTGAAGCTAAGTTGGTAGCTGCCAAAGCTTGTGCCATATTTGACACAAGTTTTGGTATTTGCCAAAGATAGCAGTTGCCAAAGCTTATCATTAGAGGTGGCTTTCTATGAATTGTTGCCATAATTTGGTAATAGCAACTCTAATAGCAAGCCATTGGAGATGCTCTTAGTCACACAAATTGAGATAAGACTGAAACTATTGAACAGAGGAAGTCAATTATAAGATAATCTATTGATTATGTCTTATGTTAATTTATTGTTATTGACACCAGTGTGAATAGACCTGCATTTCAATTTCAAGGGTTCACACCATTTTATTTTATTTTATTTCATTTTTAACTTATACTCTTGTCAAGCTTGAAATTTTTAACAATGTGTATCTAGCCTGATCTCCTTTGGTATTACTTATTAGTTGTAGAATTTGACCAACTAATGGAATAAGTAATTATTATTGTTATTTATTTATTTATTTTATTGGCACTACGGTGTCCGGTTCAAAGTCCGATTAATCTCCAATGGTGCACAGGCCCTTGGCTCAGGGAGTTTCTCGCAAGTGCATCATGGTTAATTCAAGAGTTTTTTCCACCCAAGGAGTTTTCCACAAGTGCACTATGGTTAATTCAAGGGTTTTCTCCCAGTCTGATGGCCCCAATGAATTGTTAGCACCTAAAGATTTCGATCCCTAAACTTTGGAGGAAGCATACCCCAAAAACCCAAAACCTTGCCGCTAGACCAACCTTTTGGGAAGGAATCATTTGGGAACATGCTATTTTAGTAATTTTTTGACTTTTTACGAAAAGATGTGCATAAAAGTAGAGAGAGTAATGTGAGAATTTACAGTGATTTTTTGGCTTTTTGACTAAAACTGAAGGTTGCCAAACGATAGAACTTGAGGGATCCGTGGAGCCCACCATATGTTCCGTTTCAATAATCCGAACCGTTCACTTTTAGGACTCGTTGAGCAGAATATTCATGTAAAAAATTAAGATGATCAGATATCAGTAGTTATATATTTGAATCAAATTTATATTATAAAAATTGGATGATTATTCTGTAAATTATATTTGTCGTCTATTTTTATAAAACAAATATGATTTAAATATATAGTTACCGATATCTAATTATTTTAATTGTTTACATGAAAATTCTACTCAACGAGTTCTAAAAAATGAACGGTTCGGATCATCGGAATCGATTCTGAAATGGGCCTACCAAGTCCAAAAAAATAAAATTTATCAAGGTTCCCTTATTTATGACAAAGTGTTGTATGATATTATTCTATACCCGTTTATGCTTTCATTACTAATTCCTTTGAAAATATTATTGGATAGAAAAATTAAAGGAAAATTATAATATAAAAAAAAACCAAAGTTCGAATCTTATAATAAAATAACCACGAGTTTATAATTTTATTACTTTAAATTCTTATCTTTTGGTTTATTATCAATCTAAACTATCTACTATTTTCGTTAAGTAAAATTAACAGAAAAATAGTATTTAAGTTATTAAACTCACCAAGAAAGCGTCTTTTAGAAATTTTGTTATAATTCACATTGATTTTAATGATTAAAATGTTTTTAAAATACTTTTTTTCTATTAGTTTTATTTAACAGAAATAGGCATATAGCTACCTTCTTTGTTAAACCTAGTTAAATTTGACTGAAATGTAAGTGTTAAAGACTATAAAACATGAAGGTGCATCGGTGGTAGTATCATCCACAGAATAAATTTAATCCACAGAATAAATTTAATCTTCGGTGGCAGTAGCATCATGCATCGGTGGTAGTATCATCCATAGAATAAATTTAATCTTCTTTTTATTTTATTTTTTATATTATGTATCTCACTGTTGCAAGTCTTTGATAAATATTGTTAAAACTTAAATGAAATATTTCTATGATGGTGGCCTGCAGCAGAGACAACGAGCTTAATTTTAAATGTCATTCAGTTCAAATTTCTCATATTTATCACCTTCTTCTACTTCTTGTTATTTACTCTTGTAGTCTTCAAAGTATTAGAAAGCTCTTGCCAATGAGCCATGGCCTTTGTTAGAATAGTAGAGAGAGAGAAAAATATGTTTTGCATTGAATGAATTGTATTGAATGTATTGTCCTATGTAATAGAAGCCATGTATATATATGTTGAGAAAGAGTATCCTACTAGAAATCTAACTATGAGAAAGAGTATCCTATAAGAGATCTAACTATAACAATACCTAATATATCTAGAAAATCAATACCTAATGTGGGGATATATTTTTTGAGTACTAACACGTAGCCAAGGTGATGCCGACGTGTCAGCCGAGGTGCCACGTGTCCTGGTCATGGCGCCGTGATTATCTCGGAGAGGCCGAGGTTATCTCCGAAGATATCAGAATCCGAGATAAGCGAATAAGGGACAAGAGTCCTGGAAATAAGGAAGGGCTTCAGGATGGATAAGGATAACACTCTTAGGGAGTTTATCCTTATCTCTTGAAGAGTCCAAAGTAAGCACTAAACAGGAAGCCATTGAAGCTAGGCTTCTAGTGGGACTAGGACTGAGTTAACTATAAAAGAAAGGCACCCCCGATGGGTCTAAGGTACGCAATTTGTATTCTGAACAGTGAGATTAGCACTATTAATTGTCTTTGAGAGATATACTAACTTGATCGTCGAAGTGCCCCCGAGTGGACGAACCACCGCCGGAATCTTCTCTTTCTGTTGCAGGTTAGCCAGGTGTCATCTATTCTGCCAGTTCTCTCCAGCTGGTTACTGAGTTGGCAGTGTGGTCGGAAAATCACCCACACAATTTGGCGTCGTCTATGGGAAAGATAGGAGAATAGATGGCCAGCAACGGACAGAAGGAAAAGATTGAGGACGACACTCCTACTGGGAGTGGCAGACCTATCGACCTTGACGTCGAAGGAGACAATCGTAACGCAGAAACTCATGACCAGAATCACAGCAACAAAGACGTAGGCCATGATAGTGACGCACCGAAGAAACCAGATCGAAGTGGGTACTACAAAGAGGATGACCTCCAGGTATGGAAGGATAGATGCCTGCGGAGGGACGATGAGGTAAAAGAGATGGCAAACAAATTGGCAGACCTGCAGTCAGTCGTCAATTTCATGATGCAAAATAACGTCATGCAGCCACCATTCTCGCTCCAGGACATGCCGATTCCAGCGGCCAATACCCAGAAAAGAGGGCAGAAAACAATTCCCGTAGCCCCTCAGTACACCAGGAGCGAAAGACACTCTCACCGACCCTCCAGGGAGGTCGGACGAGAAGAATCAAGAAGAGAAGAATCACGGAGGACACATCGCACAAAGAAGGCAGACCCCAAAGGACATTGGCATGTTTAGGGGCAGGCGCTGTGCTTCGACACTCATGGAGAAGGGTCGAAGAGGACTCACCACGAAGCTGAAAGTAGTGCACCAAAAAGATTGAAAGCAGGGGATAGCCGAGCTCTTGGGCGGACAAAGGAGGACTTAAGAGATTACCTCAAGCGGAAGCAACAGAATGCCGATGCCAAGGTAAATTCCCCAGATAAACCGAGGACACCATTCTCGGTGGAATTGGACAAATTTGAGGCACCGAAGAGATTCAGTATGCCGAGGTTTTAAATATACGATGGCAAGTCAGACCCCAACTTCCACGTTAGATTATACTTGAACTCAATGGCATTATATAGTGGGAACGAGCCATTGCTCTGCAAAGTGTTCCCCTCATCCTTCGGGAAGATTGTATCAGATTGGTTCCACAAACTACCAAAGGGAAGCGTAAAGACTTGGGAAGGCCTGGCCGAGATGTTTGTGGCCAGGTTCGTGACAAACAAGCTGCAGCCATTAAGGGTGGACGCATTGATGGCTCTGAAGATCAATAAGGATGAAGGCCTTAGGGCCTATGCAAAAAGATACTACGAGGTGTTCAACCGAATACCCGAATGTAATCAAGAAGTGGCGGTCATATCTTTCAAGAACGGCCTAAAAGACAACTACCCACTACGAAAGTCTTTGGCAAACACACTGCCAAAAAGCATGGAAGAGCTCATGGCCAGAATTGAAAAATATGCCAGAGCCGAGGAAGATACATCGGGGACTAAGGAGACAAAGCAAGAGAAAGGAAACGGCTCGCCGAAGCGAGGCCGAGGTAACAATGGATCGAGCAAGTAGGAGACAGAACTGCGGGCTACACAGGCAGTAACAACCGTGTTCCGAATCCCAATTCACAAAGTCCTGGATCAAATTCGGAATCAACCCTATTTCAGAACACCAGCAAGGGCACCAGGAGAATTTATGGGAAGAAACCTTGGCAGGCATTGTGCTTACCACAATGAAAACGAGCATATGACTCAGGGCTGCAGAGCCCTGAAAGCACACTTGGAAGACCTGGTGAGGCAAGGCCATCTGAGAGACCTTGTCGACGAGGCCAAAACAAGAGAAGAGCAGGCAAGATTGCCTCAGGCACTAGCAGCTCCGCCTCCCCCAGCACAGCAACCTCAAGCAAAAGGACCTCGGGTAATTAATGTAATTCACTTGAAGGTCAACGAAAACGGGATTCGGGGGGAGACCCAGAAGGTAAAACATCTGCAGCACGTCTACCTAGCCGGGGAAAAGAGACATCGGGCAGAGGAGTGCCAAGGACCAGTAGTGTCCTTTTCTGAAGCCGACCTTGAGATGGTGCAGCATCCGCATAACGATGCCTTGGTAGTATCCCTCCAGGTTGGGGAGTGCCAAGTAAAGCACATCTTGATTGACCAAGGCAGCTCTTGTGACATCATATACGTACGATGTTACAAGGAGCTCGGCCTTCACCCAGACGATATGGAACAATCCAATAGCCCAATGGTCGGGTTCAATGGAACACCGATATGGCCACTGGGAACAACTAGCTTGGAGGTGCAGGCAGGCACCAGGAAGATAGCAACAGAGTTCATTGTAATCTACACACCCTCCCCTTACAACATTATCTTGGGAAGGCCATGGTTGCATGCAATGGGGGCTGTTCCCTCAACTTTGCATCAACTATTGCGATTCCCAACAGAGCATGGGATTGAAGAGATCAGAAAAGACCAACTACAGGCAAAAAATTGCTCCATGGCAACAATGAAATCCACCTGCAGCATTCGAGAACCAAAGAAGGCAGAGATCGAAGATGAGGATGTGGAGGTCCTAGAGGATGTCGGCAAGGAGCCAGCCGAAAAGTGTGAAGAAGCACTGAAGAAAATCCTCGTCCAGGAGAGGGATGAAGAAGGATTCTTTCGTCTTGGCTCGGGCTTAGCCGAAGAAGAGGAAAAAGAGTTAGAAGCTTTTTTGAGAGCAAACATTGAGGTGTTCACGTGGACGCCTTATGAAATGCCAGGCATTGACCCCGAGGTCACTTGCCATAAGCTGAACGTTGACAGGTCGGCCAAACCTGTAATCCAACAAGCAAGAAGACCAACATTGGTACACGTTGAAGTAGTAGAAGAGGAAGTAAACAGACTTCTCGAGGCCAGGGCCATTCGGGAGGTAAATTACCTAACATGGCTATCGAACATAGTAGTGGTAAAGAAGAAGAACGGTAAATGGAGGGTCTACGTAGACTTTACCAGTTTAAACAAAGCCTATCCCAAAGATAGCTTCCCTTTACCCAAGATTGACTAGCTAGTGGATGCCACTTCAGGGCATAGAAGGATGAGCTTCCTGGATGCCTATAGGGGGTATCACCAGATAGCCATGTACCCCGAGGATGAAGAGAAGACTGCGTTTATCACCCCAAAAAGGCTATACTGCTACAGAGTGATGCCTTTTGGGTTGAAAATGCAGGAGCAACTTACCAAAGGTTGGTAACCAAGATGTTCAGACACTTGATTGGCCGAATGGTGGAAGTTTACATCGACGACATGGTCGTGAAGACCAAGGAACCAGAAGGTCACCTCGCCGACCTGAAAGCAGTCTTTGACATCCTAAAAACATATCGGCTCCGACTCAATGCAGCCAAGTGCACATTTGGAGTGAGATCTGGTAAGTTTTTGGGATACCTGGTGACCAGAAGGGTCTTTGAGGCCAGCCCAGATCAGATCAAGGCCATCCTGGAGTTGAAGAGCCCAATGTCGACAAAACAGGTACAAATGCTAACCGAAAGGGCCACAGCCCTAAATAGGTTTATCAGCAGAAGCTCAGACAAGTGCTGACCTTTCTTTAACTTAGTGAAAAAAGCCACAGACTTCCTATGGACAGAAGAATGTGAAGCCGCCTTGGCCGACCTAAAGAAGTATCTGACCACAACCCCAGTTCTTTCAAATCCAGAACCTGGAGAGGAGCTGTTTTTATACTTAGCAGTTTCAGAACATGCGATAAGCGCAGTGGTAGTCTGAGAAGAGAAAGGCGAACAAAGGGCTGTTTACTATGTAAACAAAACCTTGGTCGATGCAGAAATAAGGTATCTACCCATAGAGAAATTGGCATTGGCCTTAGTAATGGCTTCAAAGAAGCTGAACCATTACCTCCGGGCCCATAAAATTGTGGTGCTAACTGAACATCCCTTGAAGTCCTTGCTGCAACAATGAGACTTGACAAGAAGAATAGCCAGATGGGCAGTCGCCTTGGGCCAATATGACCTGGAGTACAGACCCAGAACAACAATCAAAGGCCAAGTTTTGGCCGACTTCGTCGCAGAGTTCACGCCAGAATCCATCGAACATCGGGCTCCGTTGAGCCAAGGTGAACGATGTCCAAACAAGCAAGGAGGAGCCCAGCCAAAAACGAAAGAACAAAGCAAGGAGGAAAAACTCAGACCCTGCAGCATTTACATCGGTGACTCCTTTCGACTGTTTGTTGATAGGAGTTCCAACCGATAGGGAGCGGGGGCAGGAGTAGTACTGGTATCCCCAGGTAGGCAAATACTAGAACAGTCGATTTGTTTAGGGTTCAAGGCCTCAAACAATGACGCAGAATATGAAGCACTCATTGCAGGACTGAAGCTGGCAGCAGCAGTGCAAGCAGATGAGGTAATAGTTTTTTCTGACTCACAACTGACAGTTAACTGCATAACAAAGTAGTTTGCAAAGACGAGATGAAAGAATGTCGGCCTACGCAAAGGAGGTCATCAGATTGGCAGCCTTGTTTCAAAACTGCCGACTACTTCAGGTTAGCCAAGATGATAACAGCCACACCGATGTATTGGCCAACCTAGCTAGTGTTATACAACCAGGAAAAGCAAGGCCAATAATGGTTGACTACTTATCGGGCCCGAGCATCGAACCACTGACCACAGAGCGTGAAACAATGTGTGTGGACATGGGACCAAGCTGGATGGATGCAATTGTTGCATTCCTGAAAGAAGGAAAGCTGCTAGATGACCCCAAAGAGTTACACAAGATCAGATTTCAGTCGGCGAGATTCAGTCTAACGGCAGAAGGACATCTCTGCAGGAGATCTTTGACTGGACCTCTTTTAAGGTGTGTACACCCTTCACAAGTTGAAGATTTTCTATATGAAATACATGAAGGAATTTGTGGAAGCCACACCAGGGGCAGATCACTAGCCCACAGGGCTATTACCCATGGGTATTGGTGGCCCTACATGCAGAAAGACGCAGAAGCCTACGCCAAGAAGCGTGAAAAGTGCCAAAGGTTTGCACCTTTGATACACCAACCAGCAACAGACTTGAACCTAGTATCCAGTCCTTAGCTGTTTGCCCAATGGAGAATGGATCTTGTTGGCCAACTACCCCAAGCAACTGGGCAAAGGAAGTACCTGCTGGTAGCAACAAATTACTTCACCAAGTGGATAGAAGCTGAGCCTTTAGCCAAGATCCGAGAAGTGGACGTAAAAAGCTTCATATGGAAGAACATAATCACAAGATTTGGGATCCCAAGAGCAATAGTGGCAGACAACGGAACACAATTTGACAGTAAGCTAATCAAGAGCTTCTGCGCAAAGTTCAAGATCAAGAACTATTTTTCAACACCAAGGTTTCCCCGAAGTAGTGGACAAGCAGAAGCATCCAACAAAGTAATCTTAGATGGGATAAAGAAGAGACTACAGGCAGCAAAAGAAAAGTGGGTAGATGAGTTGCCCAATGTACCCTGGGCATATCGGACTACGCTGAGAAGATCAACAGGAGAATCCCCCTTTGACATGGCTTATGGCACAGAAGCAATCATTCCATTGGAGGTCGGCATCCCAGGGATCAGAACCCAGGGAGTAGAGAACGGAACTAATGATATACTCTTAGCTCGAGATCTGGATCTTCTAGAAAAAAGAAGGGAGAGAGCTGCAATTCAGCTTGCAGCATACCAGCAGCAGCTTGCCAGAGCTTACAATAAGAAGGTCAACCCAAGGGAATTTCAGATCGGTGACCTCGTCTTGAGAAAAGTCGTCGGCAACAAGAAAGATCTCAGAGAGGACAAGCTTGGCCCAAACTGGGAGGGGCCCTACAGAATCATCTCGGTATTGGGCAATGGGGCTTATCGACTTGAAGATAGTGAAGGCAAAGAATTGCCAAGGCTTTGGAACACTTGCAATTTAAAATTTTTCTACCATTAGAATTGTTTATTCTCTGACATTTGCCGATATCAATAAATAAAGTTTTAGCTTGATTTGTTCATCTGTACACTTGTGATTGACAAAGATACTTGATGTTGTTCCTGGAATGCATGTATAATGAGAACCCAAGTGGAACTCAGGCTCACATTAGGGGGCAGAGAGATAGATGATGTTTAACACTTGTTGAAACTTGAGAAAGGTTTACAAGTTGAAGTTAAACCGAAATGATGTTTAACGCTTGTTGAAACTTAAGAAAAGTTTACAAGTTGAAGTTAAACCGAAATGATGTTTAACACTTGTTAAAACTTGAGAAAAGTTTACAAGTTGAAGTTAAACTGAAATGATGTTTAACGCTTGTTGAAACTTGAGAAAAGTTTACAAGTTGAAGTTAAACCGAGATGATGTTTAACACTTGCTGAAACTTGAGAAAAATTTACAAGTTTAAGTTAAACCGAGATGATGTTTAACACTTATTGAAACTTGAGAAAAGTTTACAAGTTTAAGTTAAACCGAGATGATATTTAACACTTGCTGAAACTTGAAAAAAGTTTACAAGTTGAAGTTAAACATGACTGAGGTGTGTTACCCTGAAAAGGTTGCGCAAAGATTGAAGTGCATATTAAAGATATACAAAAAATTCTAAGTATGGAATCATACAAGAGCAGTAAAGAGAAGGCAGACATACAAGCATTCAAGAAAGAAGGAAGTTATATTCATTAAAAGGCACATAAGCCATATGAAGAGCTTACATTGTCTCAAAAACAAAGAAGTACAAAGTGCAAAAAAGCAAAGGAAAAAGACATGAAAACTAAGATTCCTCAACATCATTAGCTGGCTGGGTCTGGATCTCAGAAGATTGCTGGGAGGACATCTCGGCCACCTTCTCGGCTGCAAGCTCAGCATCAATCTCCTGAAGGGTCTGATCAGGGCTCTTGTCCACAAGAGGCACGTCCAAAGATGCTTGCTCAGAGGTAGCTTCCTTGGGAACCTCCTCAACCTCCTCATCTTGAGTCAAGTCTAGGACTTGCTCATTTTGAGAAGAAGACTTGGCCCCAGTAGCTTCCTTGGACTTCCTCACCAGAACCTCCTCCTTAGATTCAGAGTCATCATCAGATTGAGTTGGAGTTGGGGGGAATGGAAGAGGAATAGCGTCGGCGTTCCTGAGGGGCGAGTCCTCGAGGACTGCAAACTTTTTTAGAAGAGACATCCAACCAAGGGTGAAACCCTTGTTGCATGCCTGCTTCACTTGCTTTTCATAGTCTGCCGTAACATCGGCTACCCCTTCGCTGTAGCCCTTTTTGTCGGCAACTTTGACTTCGGCCTCTTTGGTGGCCAGGGCGTCTTGAAGCTCTTTTTGGGCCTCGGCCATCTTTTCCTCGGCCTCTTTCAACTGGGTTTGAAGGACTTTGTTTTTTGCCTCAGCAGCACCAACCTTCTCTTCGGCATCATCCTTGGCCTTGATAGCGACTTCGGCCTGATCCTCCAGAGTCTTCATCTTGGATTGTAAATTTTTATTACTTTTCTGAAGACTGGAGATCTCCCTCTTCTTCTCAGCTAGCTTCTCCCGATTTTCGAAAGATTGTACTGAGAAGGAATGGGCATGCTGGATAGCCTGAAAGTGAATAAAAGTTATTAGAAAATTTTTCTAAGTACAAGAAAGAAAGAAAAATGACCAGATAAAGGCACTTACTTGAACAGAGGGCTGAAGCATCAGAGCATAGTTCTCATATTCACTCAACTTGGCATTTCGGTCGAGATCACCGGGAAGAAGCAAGGCGGTACTGAGAGCAACGCCGACGTTAATATCAACGGAGCTATCCCTAGCCATGATTGGCTTATCCTCCAATGTAATTTGGGGGGCCCAGGGGGAATTATGCTTTTGAGACCCCGAGGCAGTTGCAGCTGATGACCTCGGCCTCTTGGATTTGGTGGATTCGGACGGCTGTGTTTCAGCAGACCTCTTCGTAGGGATAGAGGCAGTCTTCTCACTTTCAGCCAATTTGGATATTGGCAAAGTGTCCTCAGTTTCAACCTGAGTCACCTTTGCCTTCGGTTGGGCCTTCTTTGTTTTTTTCGACTTTGGTTGAGTGGTGCTGGTTGAGCATAAACTGAGTCTAGAATGTTGGCCAAAAGATCCCTGGCAACTGTTTTTTGACGGCCCATCTCGGCAGCAAGAACAAGTCATCGCCGACATTTTCGTTGGGATATTGGGATCAGGTATGGAGCCAAGGTTGACGGTTGCTCAGCTGGATCAGAGGTTGATCCCTGGTCTGTCCGAGATGTGGACGCGACTTGTGGAGTTGTGGCGAAAGGAGGAGAAAGGCTTTTCTTCTTCTTTTTTGGGACGTCGGGAAGAGCCGACTTATAAGTGGGGATAAAGTTGAGAAGTAGAGGGGCCTTCCGCTTGTGAATTGGAAAATTCAGTAGTTTTTTCAAGTCTTTGCTAGGGAAGAAAGACTGACGGAAGCTCTTTGGTGGCTGAGGGAGAACTGCAAATAGGAAAAAAGCATAGACATTAGAACAAAATGTTGAAAACTTTATGCAAGAAAGCAAGAAAATTGGTAAAGGGTGGCCCTTACCACTCCTTCCCCGAGAACTGATCGACTTAGGGGATAAAGATGGAGGTCATCGTTTGGCTGAAACTCCCAGTTACCCGAAACGATGAAGTAATCATTCCCCGCTCCCTTGTTGGAGTCAGGGAGGTCGGCAACAATTTTGTATTCAGTAGACCTCGACTTAAAGTAATAGATATGGCCTTTATCCGATTTCAGGCGACACATGGTATAACAATACTAGAAATCGGCACGAGTAATCCTAGTATTCTCTTGTTTGGCTAAGGCTATGGTACCATTAATAACTCGGTAAGAATTGATGGCAAGTTGCATTAGGTTCAACCTATAGAAATGAAGGATTTCATGGAAGAAAGGGTCAAGTGGAAACCTAAGTCCACATTCAATGAATGCTACTACTGGGAAAGGCATGAGGTTCACATCGGGCATGATAGAATCATCCTTCCCAGCCAACCTCAGATGAACGTCAGTCGGGATTTCGAACTCCTGCCTTAAGTGCTGTAATTTGGCCAGAGTGTCTACCCTATGTTTCCACATACCCATAATGTCGGCTTAACTGAAGGGATTGGATTTCGGAAGGGCGTGTTTTTGAAAGGCTTTAGGGACCTCAGCTAAACCCTAAGAAGTATAGAATCAATGGGGAATTGTTTTCAAGTTTTTTCCAAAATTCGTGGGTTCTACAAACAAATCCCAAAACCTATGTTTATGGAAACCAAGATTGGAGGCACGAAATCTGGAAAAACAGAAAAGCAAGAATACGCTTCAAGATCAAGAACAGAGATGGACAATCAAGAACAGTGGCAAAAGTACAGAAGAGTTGTGAGCAGTGCCTATATTCAGGACATGGGCAAAAAGCAAAATCGTGAAGTAAACACACTCAGATGCATGATTCATAGATCAAAAGCTTGAGTAAAGCAGTAATGATGATCAATAAAGAAGCAGAATTTCTTGGAGAGCAAGAAGGAATGAAACCAGAAGGAATGGAAGCTTACCAAGAAGAGAAAAGCCGAAATAGGATTTGCTAAAGTCTGACGACGATTGCAGAGGTGGAAGATTGGTGGAAATCACGCCGAAGGTGGAAAATGGAGCGAATTGGAGAGCTCTGGAAGCTTGAAAAATGGAAGACTTGAAAGAGCTAGAAGGAGAGAGAAAGCTTCAAGAATGATGTAAAGTGAAGAGACGGAAGGGGGAAACAAGTTTTGTTAAAACTTGAAAACGGCGGCAAAAAAGCAATCAATTCGCCTAGAACGACGGATTCGTCAGACAGCGCACGCAGGCGCGAGACGGCTTCTAGACGCGTAGCGAGTACGATCCAGTAAAGAAAGGGCACGTGGCTAAACGGTTGAATGAATATGTATGACAGCTCATACGCGTGAAGGGGTTCTTGGAATTGTTGATCTTTAAAGAAGACAAGTCGGCCGGTATAAATGATCTCGGCTGAGACACTTAAGCCGACGCACTTTGCAGGAGTACTGATATAGATTCCATCACCTCAGATGCCGAGGTAATAGAACCTAGGGGGCAGTTGTGGGGATATATTTTCTGAGTACCAACACGTGGCCAAGGTGATGCCGACGTGTCAGTCGAGGTGCCACGTGTCCTGGTCGTGACGCCAAGGTTATCTTAGAGAGGCCAAGGTTATCTCCGAAGATATCAGAATTTGAGATAAGCGGATAAGGGACAAGAGTCCTGGAAATAAAGAAGGACTTTAGGATGGATAAGGATAACACTCTTAGGGAGTCTATCCTTATCTCTTGAAGAGTCCAAAGTAAGCACTAAACAAGAAGCCATTGAAGCTAGGCTTCTAGTGGGACTAGGATTGAGTTAACTATAAAAGAAAGGCACCCCCGATGGGCCTAAGGTACGCAATTTGTATTCTGAACAGTGAGATTAGCACTATTAATTATCTTTAAGAGATATACTGACTTGATCGTTGGAGTGCCCTCGGGTGGACGAACTACCATTGGAATCTTCTCTTTCTGTTGCAGGTTAGCCAGGTGTCATCTATTCTGCCAGTTCTCTCCAGCTGATTACTGAGTTGGCAGTGTGGTCGAAAAATCACCCACACACCTAATATATGTAATGTGGGAGCCGAATAAATAGAGGAACAATCTCGAATACCCGGTGAGCCGGTGACTGAACGGCTCCATTCTGCTCAACTAGGACGCCGAATAATCAGGCGAGGATAAGGGAGTTATATTTCAGAAGCTTGACGCTAGCCGGCATATACCCCGCAGGAATACGGGGCCGAATGGGATAGATAGGCCGTATTTGGACCCCTCCCTAGAGCCGAATAGAGGAAAAGATAATGATTGAAAAAGTAGGCCCAGGCCCCGAGGCCCAGAGAATGGATATAAATACAAGAGCTTCAGATTTGTAAAGGTACGCAAGAATCACTTCTAAAAACTTAGTAAACAAGCTTTCTTGAGCAGAGGAACTGACTTGCCCGTCGGAGTGCTAATTCCGGCACCCCCGACCGGAGTGTTCATATCTTTTCAGGTGACTAGCTAAGGATCATTGGCGTCTTTCAGGATCTAAGGAGTATTTCCAAACCCTTTCACCACAATTGGCGCCGTCTGTGGGAATACTCAAACATATCCATGAACGACGTGACTAAAGATCCTCCGATAACCAATGACGAGATCGCACAGAGAGGCGACCTAACTCCGACAAATTCGCTCGGAAAGGAAACCGTCGCGCGGCGACGCGCCTCGAACTCTAGCCCACCAACGATTTCAACGACGGAGACGATGCAGGTGACCATAGAATAAGCCAGATAGACCAAACAGAGATTGGACGACGTCATCGCTGAGAACGAACGCCTTCGCCGTGATCTGGCCTTAGAAAAAGCAAAGTCCAAGCAGGCAGGGCTCAAGGTTCCTGAGCGATTCCCACGGTCAGGTCCTCAACGACCTCGAGGCCAACAGCTCGATGCCGACGGTCGCCGCGCCTTAACCGATTCCCTCGATGAGGTAACAGAGGACGCACATCGCCCAAGAGGCGTCCCGCTTGACACCATACATATGATATACAGCCTATCGATAGCCCCGACTGTACATGCAATCCAGTCACTTCCAAGCCCCCAGCATCAGCTTACACCAACAAAGCGACCCCGGCCCCGAGAGGCACCAAGCATCACCTTCGACGACTCTGATTTGAGCGGCATAACACTCCCTCACGTAGTTCCTCTAGTTGTTGCGCTACGCGTAAACAGGTTCACCGTTGAACACGTCCTTATTGACCAGGGAAGCACTTCAGAGGTTATGTACTATAAAACCTTCATCAAACTCGGGTTCAACAATTCGGATCTGACTCCAGCTCCATATCCACTATTCGGCTTCAATGCCAACCCGGAGTACCCTTTGGGAAAGATCAGTCTACCCGTTCGAGCTGGCTCCAGAACGGTGGACGTGGAATTCTTGGTCGTCAGGCTACCATCGCCCTACAATCTCATCATGGGGCGATCATGGTTGCATACCCTGCAGGCCGTCCCAAGCACCTACCACCAGCTGCTGCGATTCCCAACGGAACACGGCGTTGAGCAGATCCGTGGCTCTCGGCGTCGGTCAGAGCATGTTACCTTCTCGCCAAGTCGCCGAAGGAACTGCAAGTAAACTCCATTGAAGTGCCCAATCGAGAGATCCTGGATGACGTCGGGCGTCCACGAAACGAAAACGCCACGGAAGAGTTAGACCAGTTGACATTGATGGAAGCGGATAAGTTTTTATGATCGGCGCCTCGAGCGGGTTGTGACGCAGCGGTGATCACTTTCTTACTCGGCAACCTCGACGTCTTCGCGTGGACTCCGTACGAGATGCCGGGAGTAGACCCGTCAGTCTCTCAGCACCACCTCAATGTCGACCCCCGGTGCAGGCCGATCATTCAGAAAGGCCGGCAATCCTCCGCAGAACACACCGCCGCTGTCGTCGAAGAAGTTGACAAATTGCTTGACGCCGGGGCAATTAAAGAAGTCACCTACCCCACATGGCTCTCCAACACAGTGGTGGTGAAAAAGAAGAATGGAACTTGGCGAGTGTGCGTCGATTTCACGGATCTGAACAAAGCTTGCCCCCAAAGACTGCTTCCCCTTACCTAGAATTGACCAACTCGTTGATGCGACGGCGCGCCACCGGCGCATGAGTTTCCTTGATGCCTACAGAGGCTACCATCAGATCGCCATGAATCCGGATGATCAAGACAAAACTGCATTCCTCACTCCAAGAGGAACCTACTATTACAGGGTTATGCCTTTTGGACTGAAGAATGCAGGGGCAACTTACCAAAGACTGGTCACCACGATGTTCAAAGAACAGCTGGGACACACTATGGAAGTATACATCGATGACATGGTGGTCAAATCCAAAGAAGAACAAAACCATATAGCCGATCTGGAAAAGACATTCAACACCCTATGCAAATACAGAATGAAGCTAAAGGCTTCCAAATGTGCCTTTGGGATCGGCTCCAGCAAATTCCTGGGTTATATCGTCAACCACCGAGGAATCGAAGCCAACCCGAGGCAAGTCACAGCAATTTTGGAACTGAGTTCCCCCCGTTCAGTGAAAGAGGTCCAAAAGTTGATGGGAATGGCTGCGGCACTCAACAGGTTCATCAGCCGATCTACAGATCGCTGCAGACAATTCTTTCAGACACTACGGCAGGGCAGAGCTTTTGAATGGTCCGCCGAATGCGAAGCAACTTTTAACGGGCTCAAGACCTACCTCCGGACAGTGCCTCTTCTAACAACACCCGCCATTGGTGACCCCCTCATTTTATATCTGGCAATCTCTGACAGGGCCGTCAGCGCCGTATTATTAAAAGAGGAGGAAGGACAGCAACAGCCAGTGTATTATGTAAGCAAGGCAATGGTGGACGCCGAAACATGCTACCTACCGCTGGAAAAACTCGTCCTAGCGTTGGTCATGGCAGCAAGAAAATTGATGCATTACTTCCAAGGACACAGCATTAGGGTGCTCACAGACTATCCCCTCCGATAAGTACTACGGAATGCAGAAGCATCAGGACGTGTTTCAAAGTGGGCTCTCGAACTCGGCCAATACGACATCCAGTTCTTACCCAAAACTGCAATCAAGGGGTAGGTGCTTGCCGACTTTGTTGCCGAATTCACAGGAGGGCTTGCCGACCTCAAGCCTGATGACATCCAGCTAAAGGCCGCAGTTCGGCCAAAGCCAGATTGGAGAATATATGTCGAGGACATTTGGCAGTTATACTGTGATGGATCGTCTAACCAACGGGGCAACGGCGCCGGCGTCGTAATCATGACTCGAACGGCGCAGTAATTGAGCGAGTCAAGCTTTCGGCTCGAAGCATCAAATAACGGCCGAATATGAAGCCCTTTAGCGATCGAACGCACACACCTTTCGGTCTTGTGGCCATTGTTGGTGTTTTGTGACTCAAAATTGGTAATCAACCAGTTGAAGGGGGAGTACACCGCACGGGACGAGCGTATGGCGGCCTATATGAAAACGGCTAACTCCTTGCTGACGAAATTCGACCATCATGAACTAAACCAAATAACACGCGATCAAAATACACACGCGGATGCCTGGCTTGCTTAGCCTCCGCCATCAACTCCGAGCTCAAGCGTACCATCGAAGTAGGTTTCATCCAGAACCGAGTATCGGCCCTCCGGAAGAAACCCACATCAACATTATAGAATCAGCTCCAAGTTGGAAGGATCCCATTGCTGAATTCCTTTCTTCTGAGCAACTTCCAGAGGACAAAAAAGAAGCACACAAGCTGCGAAACAAGGCCCTGCGGTACTACTTAGATCCACAAGGAGGGCTTTACAAAAAGTCCCTCTCTGGTCCATACTTGGAATGCGTGCACCCGGGCAAAGTAGAGGAACTGCTCACTGAGATACACGAGGGCAGCTGTGGTGCCCACTCGGGGGGACGCTCCGTGGCCCATCGGGCGATAACACAAGGATACTACTGGCCGACGATGAGGGCCGACGCACAAAATTATGTCAAGAAATACGAACAATGCCAAAAGTTCTCCCCACTAACCCATCAGCCGGCAGAAACTTTGAATTCCATCACAAGCCCATGGCTGTTTGCTCAGTGGGGACTTGATATCGTAGGACCATTGCCGAGGGCTCCAGGGAACAAACGATTTCTAATCGTAGCAACAGATTACTTCACAAAGTGGGTCGAAGCGGAGGCTCTAACCCATATACGAGATTCCGACATTAAGCACTTTGTATGGAGGAACATCATTACGCGGTTCGGCATCCCAAGAGCATTGATCTCGGATAATGGTACTCAGTTCGATTGTGGCGTATACCGAGAATTATGCAGCAAGTATGGTATTGAGCCTTACTTCTCTACGCCAGCCTACCCCCAAAGTAACGGTCAAGCGGAAGCTTCAAACAAATCCATCTTGGACGGCATCAAAAAGAGGCTGGAAAGTGCCAAGGGCAGATGGGTTGAAGAGTTGCCGAGCGTACTATGGGCCCATCGTACAACGCCGAGACGATCTACCAGAGAAACACCGTTTGCCCTATGCTTCGGAACCCAGGCAATCTTACCACCAGAGATCGACTTACCAACTCTGCGATCGCAAGCCTTTGACACAGGCCGAAACGACATGATGCTCGCCCTGGACTTGGTTCTGATTGAAAAACGAAGAGACCGCGCTTTAGCGTCCATGGCACGTTATCAGCAGCAGGTCGCTAAGTCATACAATCGGCGAGTTCGATTCGTTGCTATAATCGAAGAATTGGTTCTAAAGATACAAATAAACGGAGGCCTACCGATGGGAAGCTTGGTCCGAACTGGGACGGCCCCTATCAGATAGACTCCGTCGCAGGCACAGGGGCATATCGGCTCTCGGACATGTCGGGAAGAAGCCTGCCACGGCCGTGGAATTCAACACATCTACGTAAATTTTATCAATGACTCGACCTGTGGGCTTGATACTTGTACATACGTCGTTGTAATGCAAGGTTTCGTGTTTTTACATGTTTGAGCTCAACACCTTTGGGCCGAATAAGTCTCCGGATTCGGAGCGCCCTTCGTGGATGTCACGATTGGCCAAAACAAGTCTCCAGATTCGGAGCCCCCTTTGGTGCATGACACCTTAGGGCCGAATAAGTCTCCGGATTCGGAGCGCCCTTCGTGGATGTCACGATTGGCAAAAACAAGTCTCCGGATTCGGAGCCCCCTTTGGTGCATGACACCTTAGGGCCGAATAAGTCTCCGGATTCGGAGCGCCCTTCGTGGATGTCACGATTGGCCCAAACAAGTCTCCGAATTCGGAGCCCCCTTTGGTACATGACACCTTAGGGCCGAATAAGTCTCCGGATTCGGAGCGCCCTTCATGGATGGCACGATTGGCCAAAACAAGTCTCCGGATTCGGAGCCCCCCTTTGGTGCATGACACCTTAGGGCCGAATAAGTCTCCGGATTCGGAGCGCCCTTCGTGGATGTCACGATTAGCCAAAACAAGTCACCGGATTCGGAGGCCCCTTTGGTGCATGACACCTTAGGGCTGAATAAGTCTCCGGATTCGGAGCGCCCTTCGTGGATGTCACGATTGGCCAAAACAAGTCTCCAGATTCGGAGCCCCCTTTGGTGCATGACACCTTAGGGCCGAATAAGTCTCCGGATTCGAAGCGCCCGTCGTGGATGGCACGATTGGCCAAAACAAGTCTCCGGATTCGGAGCCCCCTTTGGTGCATGACACCTTAGGGCCGAATAAGCCTCCGGATTCGGAGCGCCCTTCGTGGTTGTCACGATTGGCCCAAACAAGTCTCCGAATTCGGAGCCCCCTTTGGTACGTGACACCTTAAGGCCGAATAAGTCTCCGGATTCAGAGCGCCCTTCGTGGATGCCACGATTGGCCAAAACAAGTCTCCGAATTCGGAGCCCCCTTTGGTACGTGACACCTTAAGGCCGAATAAGTCTCCGGATTCGGAGCGCCCTTCGTGGATGCCACGATTGGCCAAAACAAGTCTCCGAATTCGGAGCCCCCTTTGGTACGTGACACCTTAGGGCCGAATAAGTCTCCGGATTCGGAGCGCCCTTCGTGGATGTCAGGATTGGCCCAAACAAGTCTCCGAATTCGGAGCCCCCTTTGGTACATGACACCTTAAGGCCGAATAAGTCTCCGGATTCGGAGCCCCCCCCCTTTTTGGTGCATGACACCTTAGGGCCGAATAAGTCTCCGGATTCGGAGCGCCCTTCGTGGATGTCACGATTGGCCCAAACAAGTCTTCGGATTCGGAGCCCCCTTTGGCGCATGTCGCCTTAGGGCCAAATACGTCTCCGGATTTTGAACGTTTATACCATGCCGTACAAAATATTCTAATCAAAATCTAAATATTCCAATAAAATGAATCGACGCGTCTGAACTAGAAATATTTTACAAATCAAAATATTTTACGATCAGAGACGGCAAGGGCAGATTTATTAATCTAAGCGGCCGCCTTCTCGCAGATGCCTCGGCCAGCCTACGAGTCGGAACCATTTAGCTCTTCACGCTCGAGCCCTGGCCAAGGCAAGGGCAGATTTATTAATCTAAGCGGCTGCCTTCTCGCAGATGCCTCGGCCAGCCCACGAGTCCGAACCATTTGGCTCTTCACGCTCGAGCCCTGGCCAAGGCAAGGGCAGATTTATTAATCTAAGCGGCCGCCTTCTCGCAGATGCCTCGGCCAGCCCACGAGTCCGAACCATTTGGCTCTTCACACTCGAGCCCTGGCCAAGACAAGGGCAGATTTATTAATCTAAGCGGCCGCCTTCTCGCAGATGCCTCGGCCAGCCCACGAGTCCGAACCATTTGGCTTTTCACGCTCGAGCCCTGGCCAAGGCAAGGGCAGATTTATTAATCTAAGCGGCCGCCTTCTCGCAGATGCCTCGGCCAGCCTACGAGTCGGAACCATTTAGCTCTTCACGCTCGAGCCCTGGCCAAGGCAAGGGAAGATTTATTAATCTAAGCGGCCGCCTTCTCGCAGATGCCTCGACCAGCCCACGAGTCCGAACCATTTGGCTCTTCACGCTCGAGCCCTGGCCAAGGCAAGGGCAGATTTATTAATCTAAGCGGCCGCCTTCTCGCAGATGCCTCGGCCAGCCCACGAGTCCGAACCATTTGGCTTTTCACGCTCAAGCCCTGGCCAAGGCAAGGGCAGATTTATTAATCTAAGCGGCCGCCTTCTCGCAGATACCTCGGCCAGCCCACGAGTCCGAACCATTTGGTTCTTCACGCTCGAGCCCTGGCCAAGGCAAGGGCAGATTTATTAATCTAAGCGGCCGCCTTCTCGCAGATGCCTCGGCCAGCCTACGAGTCGAAACCATTCGGCTATTCACGCTCGCGCTGTAGCTAAGGCATGGACAGATTGTAGATCTATTAAGAAATATCACCATAAAATTACGGAAACATCAGCACATTGAACAGAATTCATAATCAGAACATTGAGCAGAATTCTTAACATTCTTTAACTACAAAAAAGTATCGACGTCCCACTCAGATCGCAACATTTTGTAATATCAGCCCGCATGAAAAATGTCTGATAAACAAATACAAAATAACAAAAATAAACGGAAAAAGTACTTCAAATCATAACAATTGTGTATCGTAAAGATCAACCCTCGGAATCAGTCTCCAGCGGATCGATGTCCACTTGCTCATACGGTATTGGCTCATTCAGTGAAACCCAGCACAAAGAAGGGCCTTGTACCAACCATGTTTGAAACCCGATTCTCAAACCGGAGACTGGTCCACGATTTCGTGAGTTCAGCCTCTCTCCTGGCTTCGAAAACTTTTGAATCGGCAATCACCTTCGCCGCCTTCATTTCGGCCAACTCAGCCTCCAGGCTGGTAACTGTCTTTTGGGACAAGCCAAGTGCAGCTTCCATATCGTCGGCCTTCTTCTCGGCCTCCTCCCTCAACTTATCTGCATCGCGAGCTCTCTCTACCGCGGCCTCTGCCCGAGAAGCCTCCTGGTTTGCTCTTAAAAATTCGTCTTCGGCCCTTTTCCTCTGGCCCTCAACTTGCTTTCGTAAATGACTAATTTCCTTGACGGCGTCGAGATGACGCCGGCCAACATCGGCTATCCTACCAACGGCCTGCAAAACCAAAATTCAAAAAACGTAACGCGAACAACGTTTGGACGAAGTGAAGGAAAAATCAGAATACGTACCAAAAGGGCCGACTGCGCGGCTAACATTGTCGCATTCAAATCAGGCTCCAATTGGAAAGCCTCCATATCAGACGGCAACGACAAAGACGTTGCCATGCCGAACGCGACCTCCGGGTCTTTAAGCGCTGAGGCGTCCGAAGAAACTGGCATGTTTCCTACCATCGGTCGAATCACAAAGGGCACAACCTCACTCGATGCCTCCATTCGAGGTCGTTTGCCACCGTGATCTTCTGAATCGACCACACGATCCCTAACGTGTTTCTCCGCCTTTCCCTCAACATCACGAACGGCTTCCCCAACCAACGTGGATTTGGCATTCTTATTTGTCGCCGCCTCGTCAACAGTTCCCAAGGATCTCGATTTGGTAACTGGCAGGGGATGTTGAGATTCAGTGGTGGGTGGTTCGGTCGAAAGGCCCTCCGCTCTTCACCGTGCGGCTAGCCTCTCCGCATTCGCCTTCTTAGCAAGTTTTGTCAGGCTTAACCCAGCCATGTTAATGGAGCCTGAGATGGGAAGACTGTCTGAACGTTGAGGAACGTCGTCAACAGGAAGGTTCCCCCGCCCCGAAGTAGGAGGATCGGCAGAGTCCAATACCTCCTCAGATTCGGCCTCGGACTGATCCGATTCGGCAGTATCGGATACTTCAGTACTCTCCGAATCGGACCCTTGAAAACCTACCTGTCTCAAGTTTCTGAAGTCGGATAAAATACGAGCAACGAGAAACTCCTCCCCCTTCGGAATCGGTATGTTCTCCGCTGCCGAAAAGGTTGTATATGTTGGCTCGTAGCAAAGTAGAACGTGAGCCGCTCTTCCCTGCTTATGAAGACTGCGACGGCCGAAATAACTTAGAGCAATCCTAATGTCCGAGAGAACGGTGTCGTTAGTTGAGGCTTGGATTCTTTTTAAATCGTTCCCTGCACAAAACAAGTCGTAAGACTCAAAGAAAACAGGGTATGGCAAATATGAACACAAAATACGAGCAAGCGGACATTCGGCGACCTGGTTCGCCCCTACGTCTAGGAATAGGATCAACACGATCCTCCCCTTCGCCGAACTCCCAGTTGCCGCGGATAACGACCATGACATCATCGACTCGTTTTCCAGAGCTGGAAAGCATAGTGATCAACTGATGATCTGTATCCTTAGCTCTGAGGAAGTAACGCCCGTGCCGACCAAAGGATTTGGCCAAAGCATATGATCTTGGGATGGCGGGAATGCCAAGATTAATTCCAAGGCAACGGTTGATTCTACGACCCCATTATAATTCTAAAGAAATTCACATTAAATGGGAAGGATCAAATCCCAATGGCGAAAGAACGACTCGAAGCGGATGAAGGGAAAGCGGACTCCACCCTCCGCGATTGACAAAAGGGGAAAGACAATCGTGGTTTCATCCTCCCTCTCCATGTCAAGAGTGCCGTCCGCCACAAACGACAAGTGGACATCGTCAGGAATTGAGAAATGGCGTCTAAAACCAGCAATTCGATCTGACGAAAGGAGGTCTTTCAAGTGTTTCGCCATAACCTACTAACTATAAGAACATGCGGCGGAATAAACAAACAAAGAAAAGCTCCAGAACAGGGGAGAGGAAAACTTACAAAAATGAAGAGAGTATCACGGATGGAAGATTTGCAAGAACGATTCGAAGAGCAGCCCAGCAACCAGCCTCATAGAACACGGATTCGAAAGGACATCAGATTTCAAGTCATAATAAATAAGCGTATACGAAGAGGCGGGAAGTTGAGATGACGATTAGAGGGGGAATAACTAAACGCTTGCGTGATAAGTCCAACTCCCAAACTGCGGTACGGAGTATTCGAAAATCGGAACCAAGCGTTTCACCCAATTGTAATTGACAGAACGCTTGGGGGGCAATTGTGGGAGCCGAATAAATAGAGGAACAATCTCGAATACCCGGTGAGCCGGTGACTGAACGGCTCCATTGTGCTCAACTAGGACGTCGAATAATCAGGCGAGGATAAGGGAGTTATATTTCAGAAGCTTGACGCTAGCCGGCATATACCCCACAGGAATACGGGGCCAAATGGGATAGATAGGCCGTATTTGGACCCCTCCCTAGAGCCGAATAGAGGAAAAGATAATGATTGAAAAAGTAGGCCCAGGCCCCGAGGCCCAGAGAATGGATATAAATACAAGAGCTTCAGATTTGTAAAGGTACGCAGGAATCACTTCTAAAAACTTAGTAAACAAGCTTTCTTGAGCAGAGGAACTGACTTGCCCGTCGGAGTGCTAATTCCGGCTCCCCCGACCGGAGTGTTCGTATCTTTTCAGGTGACTAGCTGAGGATCATTGGCGTCTTTCAGGATTTAAGGAGTATTTCCAAACCCTTTCACCACATGTAAGAATATATATCATATATACATTAACAGCCTAAATCATGTCGTTTTTTTTACTGACTGTTGCTAGTCTTTGTTAATAGTGTAATAACAAGTGTTGCATAAGTATTGATTATGTCTTTTGTTAATTTATTGTTATTAACACTAGTGTGAATAGACCTGCATTTCAATTTCAAGAGTTCACACAATTTTATTTTATTTTATTTTATTTTTAACTTATACTCTTGTCAAACTTGAAATTTTTAACAACGTATATCTTGCTTGATCTCCTCTGGTATTACTTGTTAGTTGCAGAATTTGACCAACTAATGGAATAAGTAATTAATTTATCAACCCTTACAGTTGAAAACTTAGTCCTTTAAACAACACCCTATATGAAAGGCAAGGAAATCAAATATCTAACCACAGTTGCAATTGTTTATTATTAATTCTTGTAATCTCAAAGTTTATTTATTATTAATAAATTAAAGGGGAAATTACAAAAAAAACCCCAAGGTTTCGCATGTTTTTCAAATTAAACCCCATAGTTTCAATTTTGACAAATTAAACCTTGGAGTTTCTTTTGTGTTTTAATGTGAACACTCCATCTATATTCGTTTAATTGAACTAACGGAATCTGGGCAAAATTCTTAGATTCAAGCACATATGTTTAAACACTTGTATCTCCCTCGTCGTAATTCTGTTTTGCCTCATTTTTGCGTCGTTAGATTCACATCATTGTCTAGCTTTTATTCCATCCCTCATACGCCTTGTTCCATCTCTTTTTGTGTGCCGTTGGAACTCCAAAAGTTGGAAAAAATAAGATTTTTCTCTCTTGGGAAAATTTTCAGATTTAAATACACATGTTCAAGCACTTGTATTTCCTTCGTCGTAACTCCATTTTGCCTCATTTTTGCGTCTTTGAATTCACTTCATGGCTTAGTTTTCGTTCCATCCCTCATAAGCCTTGTTCCACCTCTTTTTGTATACTATCGAAGCTTTGAAAGTTGGCTAAAAATCAGAATTTTTTTTTTTTTTTTTTGTCGTTGTCTATCTTATATGTCCACACTTCTTCCTTCCTGCTTCCTTTCCACAATTATTCTCTTTTTTCCTCTTCCTTCATGGCTCTTCCCCCACTCTTATGTTTCTTTTCGTTCTTGTAATTCATATACATTCATAGTCGACAACACTGCCACCGTCGGAGGTTCGATGGCCACCACAAGCCCGGTGGAAGGGCCATGAAGGAAAAGGAAAAAAGAGAATAATTGTAGAAAGAAAGTAGGAAGGAAAAAGCATGGAAATAGAAAATAGAGGAGGGAAAAAAAAAAAAAAAAAAGAAGAAGAAAAATGTTGTTTTTTGCCAACTTTTAGAGCTTTGACGGCATACAAAAAGAGGTGAAATAAGGCGCATGAGGGGTGAAATGAAAACTAGGCCATGAGTTGAATCCAAAAAGCAAAATTGAGGCAAAACAGAGTTACGATGAGGGAAATACAAGTGCTTGAATATGTGGGTTTGAATACGAAAATTTTACCTAATGAAAGAAAAATCTTATTTTTGGCAAACTTTCGGAGCTCCGACAGTATGCAAAATAAGGTGGAACAAGGCTTATGAGGGTGGAACAAAAACTAGGCCATGAGGTGAATCCAAAGACGTAAAAATAAGGCAAAACAGAGTTGCGACGAAGGAGATACAAGTGATTGAACATGTGTGTTTAAATATGAAAATTTTCCTAAGAGAGAAAAATCTTATTTTTTCCAATTTTTGGAGTTCCAACGGCACACAAAAAGCTGTGGAACAAAGCATATAAGAGATGGAATGAAAACTAGGCAATGAGGCGAATCCAACGATGCAAAAATGAGTTGAAACGGAGTTATGACGAGGGAGATACAAGTATTTGAACATGTGTGCTTGAATCTGAGAATTTTGCCCAAATTTCGTTAATTCAATCAAACGGATATAGACGGAGGGTTCACATTGAAACACGGAAGAAACTCTAAGGTTTAATTTGTCAAAATTGAAACTATGGGATTTAATTTGAAAAACACGCGAAACCCTAAGGTTTTTTTTGTAATTTCCCCTAAATTAAATTTATCAAGGCGTGTTGTATGATATTTTGCATTCATTACTAATTCCTTTGAAAAATAACGTTGGATAGAAAATTAAGGAAAAATTTAAAAAAAAAAAAAAAAAAAAAGAGTTTGATTCTTGTAATAAAATAAATTCTGGGTTTGTAATTTTATCGATTTAAATTTTTATATTTTGATTTGTTATCAATCTAAATCATCTACTATTTTCATTAAATAAAACTAATAGAAAAATAGTATTTAAGCCATTGAACTCAATGAAAATGGGTCTTTTGAACATTTTATTATAACCTATATTGAGTGTAATGATTAAAATATATATATATTTTTTTTTGTCAATTTTATTCAACTTAAATAGGCGTGTAGTTACTTTCTTTGTTTTCAGAGAGTAACAGACGAACATTCATTCTAATAAAAGATAGTCATACACACAAATCAAAAATTGCCAGCCCTTAACTAAGGCTGACTTAGATGCCTCATGGGCATGCTTAACATCCTATTTACCTTAGTAATACAAACATAATCCAAACCACTACAAAGATAATTAACAACTCCCATTCCACCTCCACCATTGTCTTAATTATCAACAGCAACATTTGACAATCTGTGAAAATGTTGACTGACAGAAGTTGATGCAGTGAGCACCATTTCAGTACCTCCAAACACGCCTTAGCCTCAGGCACAATTGCTGAGGATGCCACAAAGGAAAATTGCTGCTTAATAATTGGATTTCCATTGTAGTCCACCGCAAGCCATGCTGTTCCAGCTTGGAACGAGTGCTTCCGCCATGCAACATCGATCAAAAACCTGTACACAATAGGATCTTGGCACCACCTAACATTGTTAATAAAAACACATGAATTATCATCCCCACAATTAACGGTATTGATCACTGAAAAATTTAAAAATTCTTGAGACATTGATTTGTGATTACGTATAAATTTTAACCAGTAAATAGTAATCCCAATCAAACAATCAAAGACAAATCGACATAACGATTTTAACGTCGAAAAACCACAATTGGAGCGCCTCCACTTACGATAAAAAAAACCACGGGCCAAAGTCACAAACAATCCATTAAGAAGACAAAAAGGAATTATACAAGTGTATTCTCAATTATCTAGCGAATCTACGCCCAAATTGAACCGACCCCAATGTGCCTCTTCCATCACCGTCTTCACCTTCGAATTGTCTTGTCCAACGTTGAATCCATAACACCGATGTTGAATCCACGACGATGAGCCACGTCGGAATCCACCAAAGCTTCAGGCTCAAATTCCACGGAATCCATCGAAGAACAACTCTCTCTTTTTTTTGAATAAAACAAAATAAACAAACTCTTTGATATAATCCACTCAATTCATAATATAAACTCTCACATATATCAAAGGAAACAAGCAAAGAAGCTCCAGATGAAAACTTTAATACCTAAGAAGAAGATCTAGAAGCGATACCTAGAAACTGAATTAATCGCAGATTTATAGCAAACTTAATCGCGATCTCCGCTCGAGCGCAGGAATGGACGCTCGAGCGGTCTGACAGAAATGCATGTTTCAGAACAAAGATCTACGCTCGAGCGCAAGAAAGACCGCTCGAGCATAAAAATACAACTCCTAATACTTTTGCAGGCAAGTGAAACTTCTGAAAGGATTGCATCTTTGCTCAAGCGCACAATCAACCGCTAGAGTGGTCAAACAACTTCGACTGCAATTTTGCTTTTTGCTTCGGGGGTGTTGCAGCTCAACCCCGCCTCGGCACTGCCTCGGACAAGCCATGGGGTACTGCCCCCTAGACCCCCGCAAGCTAACCAGGCAGCTCGATCCCTGACATAATCAGTGAAGTGGCAGACATGATAGGATTAAGATCACAAACTCTTCTGCATAGAAACAATTCGTGTTAGATTCGCATCTAAATACTCATAGTCTCACTGAAATAAAAGATCGAATAAAATTACAACTGAAAGAAGTTTTGTCAAATGGAATTACCAATTACAAAAACCTAACAATCCCCAACAAATTAGCATGAAGTTGTTTATTGGAAGATAAATCCAGGTGATTTATCTACTCAATCGTCCGAATTGGATGCTCAAGTTCATGCTGAAATATATCCTTATTCATATGGATCCATATGCCCCACAATACCTTAATTGCCTCCACAATTAAACCTAGTTAAAATTGACTGAAATATAGAGTGTTAAAGACTATAAAACATGAAGGTGCATCATGCATTGGTTGTAGGATCATCCACAGAATAAATTTGATCTTTTTTCCTTCTTATAATATTATGTATTTCACTGTTGCAAGTCTTTGTTAAATATATTTTTCTGATGGTGGCTGCAGAAGAGACAATGAGCTTAATTTTAGTTAAATGCCATTCAGTTCAAATTTCTCATATTTATCACCTCCTTCTACTTACTACTCTTGAAGTCTTCAAACTACTAGAAAACTCTTGCTAATGAGCCATGGCCTTGATTTTGTCTTTTTTGTTTTTACTGTTGCAAGTCTTTGTTTAACTTGACCAAGTAATGGAACTTGAGATTTTTGCATAAATTATATAAAAATGTCATTGTAATGTCATTTCAAACAAATTTTTCTATATAAAAAATCTATTTATCATTTAATTTTTTGAGTGTAATACGTAAGGCAAAATTGTGAATCAATAGTGCAATGACAAGTGTTGCATAAGTATTGTATCCTTTTATGCAATTCATTATTAATTCCCCTGAAAAATACAATTGATCCATTCTACATGACAAATTAGGTGCAACATTCCCAATATTTATTATTTTTTTTTTCTTCATACAAAATGGGAATTCATTAAACAGGTTGAAGAGCTACAAAAATAAAAATGTGAAACAGACTCATCCTATACACAAGTTTCACTCTTATCAACGAGTTTGATAGGAATGTATTAAGAAGTGTACAGTCAAAATAAAAGAAACAATTTTTAAATTAAAATATAATAATTTTTTTTTTAGTTTAATGCAAATGCTCTTATAATAATAAGGTCCGACCATGGTGATATGTTTATTTTAGGGGATTGGATCATGTTTATTTATTTATAATGTAACGTTTGATTAATTGGATTGGATCAGAGATGATGGGATTACGGTAAGTATATGTGGATACCTAATGGCTCGGTAAGCTCGTTTATGATTTATAAGGGGTGGATTATGATTTAGACCAATTGAGTTAGGTTGGACAATTTCTTATTAAAACTCAACTACCGTGTGCACCGTGCTAGGAAAAATTGTTTCAAGCCCAATTCGGCTTGGCCACTCACAAACTATATATTATACAATATAATTTTTTTTAAATAAAACATGCATATCAATATGCATGTTTTATATTGTTTAATTTTATTTTTTATTAGCATAAATTATGTATTACTAATTAAATTAGTTATAAAATGTGAACTACTAGTTTTGTTTGAATAGGTTAAAGAGAAACACAAATGATTAAATTAATTATAACTTAATTTAAAAGATGGAAAACATATTTATGTTAAATAATGGTAGATTGGGGATTTTTTTATTATTTTGTTTTTGAACGGGTTCGGAAATAAAGTAGAAGTCGAATCCGGAAGGGACAAAGCTTGGTAAATGACTTTAAATGTTATTAACAATTCGTTTGGAAATTTAGTTATTTTAGTTGACTTTTTAACTATTTTAATATGATTAAAAACAATTGTGTCTAGAATGATAGTTGACTTTTTTTTTTTTTTTTTGTAGTTGATTTGATGATTGTGAAAGAAAAAATAAAATGATTATGATTTAGATGTGATATTTTGTCTCATTGGCTATTTTAGTCTATTTAATCTTTATTGATTATTTTAGCCAAAAATCATCTTTCCAAACATATTACTCAATAAAAGACTCAAATAGATAATAAATTTATGGAGAAAATATCATTTTCCTCTCAAACTATATCTCAATGATCAATTTAATCCCCGTACTTCTTATAATCTCAATTTTACACCTAAATTATCAATTTTGGATCAATTTCGCCTCTATCGTCATATCCTCAAAATATCAGTTAGACCCCCAAAGAATATGAAGTTTGGGGGTATAATTGATATTTTTAAGATAGTTTGGGGGCAAAATAAAATTTCTAACAAAATTTCGGTGTCATATTAGTATCTTCCTTTTGATTGTAACGAAAGCTAATGACATGGATAAAATTGATCAAAAATCAAATAGTTTAGGTATAAAATTGAAATTATAGAAGTACATAGGTTAAATTGATTATCAAGGTATAATTGATATTTTTGAAATTATAATTTTAATATAACTGCTTTTTTTTTTTTTTTATTGGTTGTAGTATCATTCACAGAATAAATTTAATCTATTTTTTAAAATTATATTCTTTTGAAATAAATTAAAAAATCCAGCTTATTAACTTATTTTGTCATATCACTTCTTTATTTTTTTGCATATCTTATAATAATAAGCAAAAATAGTAACTTATAATTAAAAGTTGAATGGAATATCACCTTCTTCTACTTCTTGTTACTCTTGTAGTATTAGAAAACTCTAGCCAATGTGTCATGACCTTAATTATGTCTTTTTTTATACTATGCATCTCACTTTTGCAAGTCTTTGTTAAACCTTGTTTAACTTGACCAAGTAATGGAACGAGAGATGTTGCATAAATTCTTAATACGAAAATATTATTGTCATGTCATTTTGAATATTTTCTTGTATTAAAAATTTGTTTGTCAATTAATTTTCCGTGGAGTACATAAGAGGAAATTATGAATCAATAGTGCAAAATGACAAGTGTTGCATAAGTATTCTACATCCGTTTATGCATTCATTATTAATTCCTCTGAAAAATAGCATTGGCCCACTCTACATGACAAATTAGGTGCAAGCTTCTCCATATATATACTAGGATAATCCATGCCTGAAAATATTGTCAACAATTTTTTTGATACCCCTACATTTTACATTAAATTTCACTTTGACACCTATACATAAAATCATGACAATAAAATCATGACAGTTAACTCCTGCACTCCTAGTCAAATCCCGCTTTGATCTTTGTATATGAAATCATGACACTTAATCCCTTACACTTTTACTCAAATCCCACTTTGGTTCCTATACAAGTGTTAATATCTCTCTTCTGTTACTTTATTTTTAAATCTTTAACAAAATACAGTTATCATGTGACAAAAATATGACTATGAAATGTGAAAAATCATCTACATTTTCCATCAATACACTTTGTCCTACGTGATAAATACATGAGAGCTATATTATATATATATATATATATATATGTTTGTATGGTAAAAATTAGAATGAAAAGGTAAGAAAGTAGAGTTTTTAAAATTTAAAAAAAAAATGTGACAAAGAAATCAAAAAGAAAAAGAAAAAATAAATAGACAAAGGACTGTGTTATCATGAAAATTAAAATATGTCGATTTAAATATTTAATTATGTTGACACGCCTAACATAATATATTGTTGATTTAAATATTTAATTTGTAGGCTGTATTTAAACATAATTGATCTAAACAAGAAGGTGAGAGATTATAACCATTTTCCTTTTTTATTTCTTATCTCTCAATCAAAATGGAGCGTAAGCGTTGAACTTAGTTTGGTGTTGCAGTCATCTCTTTAATTGAGGTCTAACAAAAAATAGATTATGTTAAATTTTAATCCTATATGGACCCTATTTTTTAATCCTAATCTGGCGGGTCAAAGCGGCAGTTTCCCAGAGCCGGCCATGAAAGATAATTGGCATAAAAGCAATCCACCAAAACACAGTCATACATTTTCTTTGCTTAATGGGGCTTCGAAGCTTAAGCTTGAGAATGTCATGCTTAGTTCACAATTTGCACATTCATCTAACACTCTTATGTTGTTTGAGCATTCTAAACTCTGGCTTTACTACTACCATATCCAGCTCCCGGCTAATGGGGAACGAGACAGACCGACTTTCACTGTTGGCAATCAAGGCCAAAATAGTTGATGATCCACTCCATATTTTGAGCTCCTGGAATGATTCCATCCACTTCTGCCAATGGCAGGGCATTATCTGCGGCCGCAGGCATCAGAGGGTCATTGCCTTGGACTTACTGATCCTGAACTGTGGGATCAATACCACCACACCTTGGGAATTTAAGCTTTCTGAGAGAATTACAGCTCCAGAACAATAGCTTTGGCAATGAAATTCCCCCCGACATTGGCCGTTTGCCAAGGCTGCGGATTTTGCGGCTGAACAACAACTCAATTGGTGGTGGAATTCTCAGAATTTATCTCGTTGTGCTAATCTCATTGAAATCGATTTTTTCTTACAATGGGTGGAAGAAGTTCCTGTGGAACTTGGATCCTTGTCAAAGCTCAAGACAGTATTTATAAGCGATAACAATCTTACAGGGAGCATATCTCCTTTCGTGAATTTGTCATCTCTTTTCATATTGTTTTTAGCCAACAACTACTTTGACGGAAGCATTCCTGATGGTTTTGGTCGATTAAAGAATCTTCGGGAGCTCGAACTCGGCATAAACAGGTTGTCCGGCACCATCCCTCCTTCGCTCTTCAACCACTCTTCTCTCACAGGGTTTGATGTCACTATTAACCAAATCCAGGGAAGTCTTCCCTGGGACTTGGGCATTACTCTTCCCAATCTTGAATTCTTCAACATTGGTCATAACCATTTTACAGGATCAATTCCGGTTTCAATATCAAATGCATCTAAACTCCATCACCTATTTCTGCTTCAAAACAAACTTACTGGAAAGGTTCCTAATTTAGAGAGGCTGCAAAACCTCCAGTGGCTATGCATTTGGGACAATCAGCTTGGATCTGGGGAAGTTGATGACTTGAGCTTTATGTTCTCTTTGATCAATGCTACCAATTTACAGCGTTTGGAAGTGAGTATGAACAATTTTGGCAGCAAGTTGCCAGAATACATTGGTAATCTCTCGAGAAACCTTGAATATTTGTTTGTAGACCACAATCAGATATTCGGAAGCATTCCACCCGGGATTGCAAATCTTGTTGGCTTGCAGAGTTTGCTTATGCAGGTTAATCAACTCACTAGTACTATTCCAAGTGGGATTGGAAAGCTTCAAAATCTACACCTATTGAATCTCATCAAAAACTTATTGTCTGGTAACATTCCATCTTCCCTGGGAAATCTGAGTTTGTTAATTGGACTTATGTTAGAAAGTAATAATTTTCAGGGAAACATTCCTCCGAGCCTAGGGAATTGTAGAACCTTGCAATTTTTGTTTCTTTCTCAAAACAACCTTAATGGTACCATACCAAAACAAGTTGTTTCTATCTCATCCTTATCTATGTATCTAGACCTATCCCAAAACCAATTGAGTGGTTCTCTTCCCATGGAAGTTGCAAAGTTGATAAACCTTGGTTACTTGGATGTCTCTAAGAACCTGTTATCAGGTGAAATTCAGAGCACTCTGGGTAGCTGCACAAGCCTGGAAACGCTACGTTTGGGGAACAACGTTTTCAACGGAACCATTCCTTCTTCTTTGAGTTACTTGAGAGGCCTTAGTGAGTTGGATCTCGTGAATAATAGCTTGTCTGGTGAAATTCCAGTGTACTTGGAGAGCTTTATTTTGTTGCAAAATTTGAATCTGTCTTTTAATAATTTTGAAGGTGTAGTACCAACACAAGGTGTATTCAGCAATGCAAGTGCAATATCAGTGGTGGGAAACAGTAAGCTCTGTGGGGGTGTAGTTGAATTGAAGCTACCTAAATGCAACTTCAAAGTGGATGAAAAGAGGAGATCAAACAGTGCCTTAACTTTAGCACTCTCTATACCCTTTTGGCTTGTAGGACTGGCTCTTCTGGGCTATGTTCTGTATCTTTTCCGGTTTAGAAAGAGAAGAAAAGATATTCCTTCAGATTCAGTAAAAAATTCATTCTTGAGGGTGTCTTACCAAACTCTTGTTAAAGCCACTGATGGCTTCTCATCATTCAATTTAATCGGTGTTGGTAGTTTCGGTTCTGTGTATAAAGGAGTTATTGATGGAAGAATTGTCGCTATAAAAGTACTCAACCTTTTGAGACATGGAGCTTCGAAGAGTTTTGTATCCGAATGTGAGGCCCTAAGAAACATCAGACATCGGAATCTTGTCAAGGTGCTAACGGCATGTTCGACGGTAGATTATCAGGGTCATGACTTCAAGGCCTTGGTTTATGAATTCATGGTCAATGGGAGCCTCGAAGAGTGGTTACATCCAACTTGTAATGAAGATTTGTCAAATGAAGAGTTTAGGAAGTTAAATCTTTCTCAAAGACTAAATATTGTCATTGATATTGTTTGTGCACTAAATTATCTTCATAACCATGGTCAAACACCAATAATCCACTGCAATCTTAAGCCAAGCAACATTCTTCTGGACAAAGATATGACTGGGCATGTTGGTGATTTTGGGTTAGTGAAATTCCTTGCAGACCATGCCACCCATGACTTGTCTACAAATGAAACAAGCTCTATTGGCATAAGGGGAATAGTAGGTTATGTTGCTCCAGGTGAATATGCTTTCATTTATTCTAAATTGTTTCATTCCCAAAATGATATTAAAGCAAAAACACTTAGGTTCCCTATCATCCTTGTCCTTTTTTACAATAATGCTACATGTCACAAAAAGTGTAAAGAAAATTGTACATGTGATCTGGAGCGTTTATTGTTTTTTCTGTGCATAGTTCTCTGACTTTTTTGTTTAGGGAACAATTTTTTATAAAGGGTTTTCAAATTCTATTTTTATCAAATGCATTTTCGCTTGCAGAATATGCTATGGGAAGTGAGGTCTCAACATATGGTGATATCTATAGTTTTGGCATCCTCGTGTTTGAAATGTTTACTGGGAAGAGACCCACCAATGAAATGTTTAAAGATGGTTTAAGCCTTCATAGCTTTGTAAATAAGGCTTTGCCTGACAGTGTATTGGAGATTTCAGACCCAATACTTTTGCAGACCAAAGAAGAAGAAGAAACTTTCATAAGGAGTGAAAAGATTGTGGAGTGCCTGAGTTGGATACTTGAAATTGGAGTCAATTGTTCTTCAGAACTGCCTAGAGAAAGAATGTGCATTAATGATGTTTTAGCTAAATTGTATTTCATCAAAGACACTCTTTTAGGATCTGAAATAAGTTGAAAGAGATGAATTTATGAGGTAATAGCCTTACTTCCACATTGTTTGAGCCAACTCTACATTTCGTACATTTAGTGAAAAGTAATGTTACCTATTCAAAAAAAGTGTGAGCATTTGAGATGTGTTGATCAGATTGATTTTGGCTGTGATTCATATTACACTGAGTTTAAATCTACATTACAAGTTCAAAATTTATATATGTTCTTAATATTTTTTCTTAATGTATAACATCAATCATCAGTGACAATGCACATTTTAGTTTATTTCTGAGTTGGGTTAATTACATTTTTGAAAAAATTTCATTTTTACCCTGTACTTTACCTTGATGATCAATTACACCCCCAGACTTCGAGTAATTTCAATTTTACCTCAAAAGTTTTTGAAATCGTATCAATTTTTCCCTTTGAAACGAAAAAAGTTAAAAAAAATTGCATTTTGGCCCCAAATTTCAAAAGAAAGATGCAAACTCACCGTCTCCTACACAAACTCACATGGTCCGCTCGAGCGTGGAAAACCCCGCTCGAGCGTCGAATACACCTTCCCAGTACTTTTGCAGATAGGTGAAACTTTTGGAACCAAACATTCTCCGCTCGAGTGCATAAACGACCACTCGAGCAAACAAGAAAATTGGGGCCAAAATGCAATTTTTTTTAACTTTTTCCGTTTCAAAGGGAAAAATTGATACGATTTCAAAAACTTTTGAGGTAAAATTGAAATTATTAGAAATTTGGGGTGTAATTGATCCCTGAAATATGCGTTGTTTATTATTTTAGTCCCTTAAGTTTCAATTTTGTTATTTTGGTCCTCAAATTTGATAATTTGAGTCAATTTGGTCCTAAATCTACCGTCCATCTACATTGGTAATAGGAAAATGATAAAAGACAGTTTTGGTTCTTAGTTGTCATTTTAGTCCCTTAAGTTTTAAATTTCGTCATTTTGTTTCTCAAAGTCGTCGATTTGAGTTAGTTTGGTTCTAGCTCAAATTGACAAATTTGAGGACCAAAAGGACAAATTTTAAAACTTGAGGGTCTAAAATGACAAAAAGTACATACTTTAGGGACCAAAACTTCTTTAAACCTGAACTCAATCAAGACGGGTTCCGGGTGCTAACATAATTCAAGCAACTCAAGCACATAAAAGCATTATTGATTATTTAAATCACCATTATTCAAATTGAGTAGAATACCCACACAAGGGCATGGTGGCCAATACTTTTAGATTACATAATGATATGATTAAGGGTAGATTTTGTTACTTTAAAATGAAAGGCCTATCAAAGTGGATTCAATTTTCAAAAATGTCATTGTCGTATCATTTTGGTCAACATTCATGAATTTTGTACAAGAATAGACTTTTTCATATTCTTAGGGCAATTGGATGATTTAAATTCCCATTTGATGAGACTTAAGGCTTGGTTTGGTTTGGTTTGGATGATTTGAATTGATATTTGATTGGAAAAGGGCAGGCTCATTATTAGAAATCCCACACTAGAAAACATGACCTGTTTGCTCCCACCATTGTCCAGTTATGCATGCTGCCTCCTGTTAACTAGGACAAGCCATAGAGGATTGAAGCCAATGTCAAAGAAATGACAGCTGCAATTCTATAGAGGGAAGAAGTTAAACACAAGACCTTTAATTTCATACCTAGTGGAAAGTTTGCCTTGAAGAAGTTTTTTCTTGACCAGATGAAGTTCATTTTTTTTGTGATAAATACCAGATGAAGTTCATGGAGAATATTACTCGTGCTCATTCGACCTTGTGGTGACTCTGTAGAGCATGCCACTTCAATCTTGACCATGGAAATTAAACATTCCACCATTTTGTTGCCACTGTTCACTTGCAATGGTTTCCAAGTGTCACCTGCTGTTGCAATAATAGCTTCTACCACTTCTTCTTCATTGTTTAGGATCACTGGGTCTACAATCTCCATCACATGGTCAGGCAAGGCCATCCTAGAAAAGGTATGAAGATTAAGGCCTTCCTCAAATATGCTATCAGTAGGTCTCTTCCCTGTTCTCATTTCCAATAATAAGATTCCGTAACTATAGACGTCTCCATCAGTTGACATCTCACTTCCGAGATCAAACTCTACCATTAAAAAAAAAATTAACATTCAAAGGCCCTAAGCATCTTTTTTGCCCGAAAACAAAAATAATATGAAAGAAAGAGAAAAAGATCAATTCTAACAACAGTGAGTGCCATAATATGAAAGCAATACATGTGAGAGTATTTGAAAGGTAAAGCAGTTGTTACCTGGAGCTGCATATCCAATGGTTTCCCTTACACTAATTGAACTGCTTTGATTTAGAACTGTGAGCTTTGGGCAAAATATAGCTAGATCAAAATCTCCAACACTGGCAACCATCTCATGGTCAAAAAGAATATTCCTTGGCTTCAAATCACAATGAATGATTGGTGTTGGGCATTGGTGAAGAAAATAATTGAGTGCACATGCCACATCTATGGAAATGATTATTCTGTGTAGAATGTTGAGTCTCCGGACCTCATTTTGTTGATTATTCATTTTCAGACTTGAATGCAACCACTTCTCTAGACTCTCATTAGGCATGAATCCATAAACTTGAGCTTTGAACTTGTGGGGACATAATTTTTGGATGACAACACGTGGCCGAGGTGTCACCGAAGTGCCAGCCGAGGTGCCACGTGTCCTGGTCATGACGCCGAGGTAATCTCGGCTAGGCCGAGGTTATTTGCGAGAATACCGGAATCCGAGATAAACGGATAAGGGACAAGAGTCCTAGAATGATAAGAAGACTTCAATTTGGATTAAGATAAAACTCTTAGAGAGTTTATCCCAATCCTACTGGGTGTCCAAGATTAACAGTAATCCTGAGTCCATTGAAGTTAGGCTTCTAATGGGACTAGGATTGTGTTCGCTATAAAAGGGAGGCACCCCCATGGGTCTAAGGTATGCGTTTTATGCTCAAGCTAGTGAGTTTAGCACTATTGATTATCTTTGAGAGATATTGAGTACTGACTTGATCGTCGGAGTACCCCCGGGTGGCGAACCACCACCGGAGTCTTCTCTTTCTGTTGCAGGTTAGTCAGGTGTCATCTATTCTGCCGGTGCTCTCCAGCTGGATACTAAGATTGCAGTGTGGTCAGATTTTTGTCCACACAATTTGGCACCATCTGTGGGAAACAAAGGAGAATAGATGGCCATCATCATACAAGATCAACGCAGCGGAAACAACAAGTTTAGCAAAGATGGAGAATGTGTCGACATAAACAGAATGAAGACCCTTCCAAAAGGGACACAAAGACAGGGGGCGTGAGCGCTCCCAAGGAGATGACATTCAAGTATAGAAGAGCTCAGCCTAAGTGAGCAAATCCCGGATCCCATATCCCAGAAGACATGATCTCGGCCTAGATGAATAGGTCCGAGAAGAGAAGAGCTCAACCTGAGTGGGCAGATCCAAGATTCTAGAAAACAAGAGCTCGGCACTTAAATCCGAGAAGAGAAGAGTTTAGTGAGCAAAATCTCAAATCCTAGAAGATAAAAAAGAAACACACAATTAGGGGGTAGAGAGAAGACAAAGATGTTTAACACTTGTCGAAATTTGTAGCAATTTACAAGTTGAAGTTAAACTGAGATGATGTTTAACACTTGTTGAAATTTGTAGCAATTTACAAGTTAAAGTTAAACTGATATTATTGTTTAACACTTGTTGAAATTTGTAGCAATTTACAAGTTAAAGTTAAACTGAGATTATTGTTTAACACTTGTTGAAATTTGTAGCAATTTACAAGTTAAAGTTAAACCGAGATGATGTTTAACACTTGTTGAAATTTGTAGCAATTTACAAGTTGAAGTTAAACCAAGATCATTGTTTAACACTTGTTGAAATTTGTAGCAATTTACAAGTTGAAGTGAAACCGAGATTATTGTTTAACACTTGTTGAAATTTGTAGCAATTTACAAGTTGAAATTAAACCGAGATTATTGTTTAACACTTGTTGAAATTTGTAGCAATTTACAAGTTAAAGTTAAACCGAGATGATGTTTAACACTTGTTGAAATTTGTAGCAATTTACAAGTTGAAGTTAAACCGAGATCATTGTTTAACACTTGTTGAAATTTGTAGCAATTTACAAGTTGAAGTTAAACCGAGACTAATGTTTAACACTTGTTGAAATTTGTAGCAATTTATAAGTTGAAGTTAAACTGAGATTATTGTTTAACACTTGTTGAAATTTGTAGCAATCTACAAGTTGAGTTAAACCAATATAATGTTCAAACGCTTGTTGAAACTTGAGAAAAGTTTACAAGTCGAGTTAAACCGAGATTATGTTTAACACTTGTTGAAATTTGAGAAAAATTTACAAGTCAAGACAAGGTTGTACTGAAAGAAGTATCTACATACTTGCCGAGATTACCATGTTGCCAGGACTTGGAAGATAATGAAAGACAGAAGTCTTAAGAAGTAAAAGAAAAGTGGCAAATTTCTGAGCAACACTTGTGAAAACATTTGTTACAATGTTTTCAAGTATTAAACCGAGGCTGAGATAAACCGATTAGTGGGTACAACTGAGGTGTTACACCCCGAGGAGATTACACAGTTAAGGTGTAAATTGAAGACATGCAAATTATTTTTCCATACAAGAGTAAAAAGAAGAACACATCGGCTAGAAAGGATCTGTGACTGCGGCATGAAGCCAACTTCCATAATGTGATCCTAAGTGTAACTTATGTTCACATTAGTGGGCAAGGAGAAGGAATGATAATGTTACCACTTGTTGAAATTTTAAAAACAATTTACAAGTTGAAATAGTTGAAGATTACGAAATCTACCACTTGTTGAAATTTTTTAGCAATTTACAAGTTTGGTATAGCCGAGATCACACTAAAAGACGTTTTCCGAGATATGATCATCCGAGATGACCAACTAGCTTGTTAAAAGCTTAGAAGATTGGGAAAAGTGAAGCATGTATAAAAGAAGGCAAGTACAAATGAGGAAGCAACACTTGAATACCTCTATTAAAGAACACACTTGTAGAAATAAAGTACCGAGGTTATCTGCGAGAATACCAAAATCCGAGATAAGCAGATAAGGGACAAGAGTCCTAGAATGATAAGAAGACTTCAGTTTGGATTAAGATAAAACTCTTAGAGAGTTTATCCCAATCCTACTGGGAGTCCAAGATTAGCAGTAATCCTGAGTCCATTGAAGTTAGACTTCTATTGGGACTAGGATTGTGTTGGCTATAAAAGGGAGGCACCCCCATGGGTCTAAGGTATGCTTTTTATGCTTAAGCTAGTGAGTTTAGCACTATTGATTATCTTTGAGAGATATTGAGTACTGACTTGATCGTCGGAGTACCCTCGGGTGGCGAACCACCACCGGAGTCTTCTCTTTCTGTTGCAGGTTAGTCAGGTGTCATCTATTCTGCCGGTGCTCTCCAGCTGGATACTAAGATTGCAGTGTGGTCAGATTTTCGCCCACACAGAACTCATTCCTTTTTTTTTTTTTTTTAACTGAAGAAACTCATTTCCTTGAAAATCAATACTGGAACAAGAAGTTATGATTCTAACCAAGTTTCGATGTCGAATATTTCTCAAGGTTTCACACACTACCACGAAACTCTTGGTAGCTCCACGATTTTGAAGGTTAAGCACTTTGATAGTGGCAACTAACTTCCAATCGTGATCAAGATTTCCTCTATATACAGAGCCAAAACTACCATAACCAATAAGATTCGAAGAAGAGAAACCATTTGTTGCTTTGAGTTTTTCATAAGAAACTTTCAAAGAATAATTCTTTTAGCAATGAAACTGTTTTTCTTCTTGAACCAATGAATTACGAAGAATGATGCCAAGGTTACTCCAACAAAAGTAGAAGCGACTACAATTGCTAATATATGTGAAAGGGGCATTTTAAGTTTTGGTTTCTTGGTGGTGCAGTTGGGTAGTTGTAATTCAGAAATACTGCCACAATGCCTATAATTTCCAGCAATTGATATTGCACTCGCATTTGAGAAAACTCCCTTCATTGGTAACTCACCCTCAAAATCATTATTGGAAAAATTGAGTTCTTTTATGGAAAATTTCTCTAAGAAAGTTGGAATTTCACCAGACAAATTGTTATGAGAAAGATTAAAGTTTTCAAGCCCTCTCTAAGATTCCAATGCTAGAGGAATAGATCTTTTGAAGAGATTTAAGTTTTCAAGGCTAGTCCAACTGCCAAGACTGCTAGGAATTTCACCAAACAACTCATTCTCAGAGACATCTAGTTCTGCTAAACTTTTGAGGTTTCCAATCTCTACTGGCAAGGAACCAAACAAATTGTTCCGCGCTAGATTTAATGATATAGATAGAGATAAGACTCAGAAGTTTTTAAGTATAGTGCCACTCAAGTTGTTTTGAGCAAAAAGAAAATGGATTTTTTTAATATAATTTTTTTTTTATTGAATTTTATTAAAACATGAATCAACTTTTTGAACCTAGTTTTGTTAATAGGGCTCAACAAAAATTTATAAAACAAAGGTTCAAGGGATGGTAAGACAGAAGAAGGAAAAAAACAAAAAAAATTATTAAAAAAAAAAATCACAACTTGTTTAATATTTTTTATCAAGAAAAATTAGGTGTTGATGTTGATGGAGTTGTCTTGTAGATAAGAAGCTCCACTTTGCTACTACATTGGCTTTCTTGGTGAAAATAGATAATGAGGCAAAAAAAAGGTTTCAAAGAAAACTATCTAATCTAAAAAACATGTGATTTAGTTTCATTTTAAGTGTGACCCATCATAAAATGTAAACTACAGAAAAAGATACTTGTTCATAAAACAAATTACAGCTCACAAAGGGTCGGGCTGTGTGTGGGATATGGGACACTATCGTAAGTGTTTTGTGATCTATTCTGTGATTTGCTTTTGTGTATGAGCATCTACACAGCTGTAGTTCTCCTATGCCCTCACAAAGGCTACTAAGAGAGGGAGAGAGATCAAAGCACTTTAGGTGGGGTCATTACACTTTTTGGTATAAAGTTCACATATTGGGGCCAATCAAGTTTTGTGTATTGTTCACATGCTAAAAAGTGTGTGAACAAATTCATTTTCGCCAAAAATGTCCCTCTCTAAATCCTCCAACCAAACACAGTATATATGAAAGGCAAGGAAATCAAATATCTAACTCCAACCCAAACTATTTTGGATCTTGTGGTAGCAATAGTTTATTATTAATTCCTTTAATACTCATAAGGTTATTTATTATTAATAATTATTTATCACGTTTCCCTTATTTATGACAAAGTGTTGCATGGTATTATTCTACACCCTTTCATGCATTAATTACTAATTCCTTTGAAAAATATCATTGGATAGAAAAATATCATTGGGAGTCAAATTATTTATACAATTTTGTGACATATAGGGTCACTACAAAAAAATTGACTTTTTGCGACGGTAAAATACCGTCGCTAATACTCCTAATGCCGTCGATAATACTTTTTGCGACGGCTAAATGACTTTTTGCGACGGCAATAGGGGGGTCACAAATGCAGGGGTTGCAAAAGAGTTTATGCGACGGCAAGTGCCGTCGCTAATGTTTTGCGATGGCATTTTTGCCTTTTTGCGACGGCGCCGTGCAGTCGCAAATAACGTTTGAAATTTCTTAACTTTTTTGCGACGGCCCTATTTTACTGTCGCTAAATATGTTATTTGAGACGGCAAAAAATACCGTCGCTAATAGTCTTTTTTTTTGAAAAAACACTGTTTTTTTGCAAAACATTTTTTTATGACGGTGGTGCCGTCAAAAAGTATAAAAATATGAAATTTTTCTATTTTTTATGCATAGGTAACGCCGTCGCAAAAAATATTAAAAAATAATAAAATTTTTATTTTAAATAATAAAATTTCTATTTTTTGAGACAGTATAATGTCGTCGCAAAAAATAAAACCTGTAACAAAATTAATAAAAATATTAAAATTTTCTATTTTTTCCGACGGTGGTGCCGTCTCTCACTCTCTAAAATATGCTCTGAGCTAATTATTTACATTTCATTCACAAAAACATTAATAGAAAATAAAAATAAAAATTCATAAAACCATCAAATTCAATATTTTACAAAGAACAATTAAACTGTACATGTTCATAAAAGCAGATTTAAATTATAAATTCACCCCAATCCTAAAAAAAAATAAAATAAAATCTAAAATTCACCAATCAGCACATTGGATATTTAAATGCTCTTACAAAAAATAAAAAAATAAAAAATTTCCAACAAGATTTCAATTTTGGGCCTATTTCAAAAATCAAGCTGCAAATTCCTTACTTCTAAAATCAGATCTTCCCCTCGGCAAAATTTATCCTTTTGACCTACAAATAAATAGATAACAGTTGCAAATTATAATTTTTGGAGAAACCAACTATTTAAACACCAGTAATGAAGACAATGAAGACTGTGGAAAGAACACTTACGTTGTCATCAGGAACAACTGCATATCTCTCAATTGGAGAAACCAAAGCTTTTCCTACTCACAAAAAATAAATAAATAAAAAATAAAAAATAAAATAATAATAATAATAATAATAATAATAATAATAATAATAATAATAATAATAATAATAATGGAATTCAATGTAGTCCAAAATAGTGTAATAAACTCTTATTGTAATATACCTGAGGAACTTTTTCATGTCTGATGGAAGTGGGAAGGGTTGGACTTAAAGGGTTCCTACCTGTCTTGGATTGTAGAATACACAAATTTATTTTGTAGGAACTCACATGTAGAGGGTCCATCAATAGGGAGATCATACATGTTCATGGAATAGGGTGATTAGCCTCTCATCAGTAAGTATGCAAATTAAAGTTATGTTTGGATAGTAGGAATTACATAGAATCTCATCATTACTAAAATATTCATTTCTGCATAAAAGATAACAATATCACTTTATAAGATGAGATTCAAGCCTATTTATTTAATTAAGATGAGATTCAAGCCTAGACGGGCTCATGGTATGCATCCTTAGTCCAATAAGATGAGATTCAAGCCTATTTATTGACAAAAATTATAGAGGCATCCTGGATACAATTCATCATAAGTCAAGCATCAGTCAAAAAACAGTACTTCACATCGCAGCACAGCTATGTCCTCAATGGCAAAACAACAGTTCAACCTGCTTCCAAACTAACCTAACCCTATGCAGTAATAGGTAGTATGCCAAGCATTCTTTTGTTTTCCGACTTTCACAAAGAATCAAGGTAAAGCATTTCTCCATTGGCCAGTGATAAAGGGAAATCACATTGTTCACAGAGAATTTTAAACATGGTTATCAGTTAATAATGCATTTGCCAGTAAACTTTATTTATTTATTATTTTTCATGAGTAGCCTTATACAATATAAACCCAAAAAAAAAATGTAAAAGGGGTTACTTTTCATTGCTTAGGATCTTGGGATATTAAAACAAAATTACCTGACACTAATCTAACTATTTCGTATATATTTTCCAAACCAACACCAGAGGGAGATAAATGTCCAAGCCAATCTCCTGCCCCCCCCCCAATCTTTTGGCTCTTTACCTTGATGTAGTACAACGTAGTTTTCACACGATTCAAAGTATTTGGTGGACAAAGATAGAAATGAAGCTTTCAATTGTAGAAAATTTCCATACTTCCATATTCAAGTAAGGAAAAATGGTTACTAACGTAATATCCAAGAAATTTTATAAACGGGAACCTTTTTTTTTTGGAATATTACCTTCACCACAAAAACGTTACAAGTAGCCTCAAGGTTTTTCTTATGAACTGAATCAAGGTAAATCACATCAGAAAATCCTCTGTTCTTTGCTCTAGTTAATGCACTCAAAACCAACAACAACACCACCAACCAAAAAAAAAAAAACTGATTATGATTAGTTGAGGATTCGTTAAAAAAAAAAAATGCATCCACAACCTTATTTTAGTTTTTTTGGAAATGCAGTATGAGCCATAAAAGGCATTAAAACATTATTTTTGCCAAAGAATCATAGAATGACATTATGTTTAAATTGGTTTGAATAGGCAACTAGTACATACTTCAAAAACTGATATACTATTGTATAAAGTGTACATGTCAGAACATGAAGTTTGGTCACAATTTTTTCGTTTACGAAATTGTCCTTATCTAATTGCCAAAATACCTCTTTTTAGATCTAACTTAATCAAATTTAATAACTGTCATAATTTGTCCAACTATTTCACACACACAGTGTATGCTCTAAGCCGTTTAATTCCATGAAATAATTGTGTCAAGATTCCCATATTTCAAAATTCACATAATATCATACTGTTGGAGAGCATTATGTAAAGGAGAATCAATATTTTGAGGACAGAGGAACGTCCTTATGAAATGAAAATGATATGCCAATCCCAATTGCCTTACCAAAAAAATAAAAAATAAAAACCCTTCATTCAGGTTTTTTAAAAAAAAATTAAGTAAAATTGAAGGCGGTGATAACTAGTTGACATTTCACGTAGAGAAGACGAATGGATTTGTTTACCGGGGCATAATTGGTGATGGCCTTGACACCTCCAACTCCACCAAGAGTGGCACGATGGAATTCATCCTCGATATACAAGTTCAACGGTGACAAACTGCATTCGGATTATGCTCGATTCCGGCGGAAGAGGAAGATCCTCCCATCTTTCTCCTGAATGCTTTTGTTCCTTCAAATAACCCCTGTTTTGGATTTTCAAACCAACAATACAAGGTGCCAAAATAAATGAATTATAGAGACCTTATTAAATCACATTTTTGCATATGGATGTTACCACTATTTTACATGCGAGAATGTGATTATTCACTTATTGGTTCTTTGATTTATTGCGTGATTATAGTATTATGTGAGACATATGGTTTTCTGTTTTTAGATTTATTTTATTGTGCAATGGACACAATTATTAATTGAGTAATGTTAAACTAACAATTAAGAAGAGAGAGAGAGAGAGAGAGAGAGAGAGAGAGAAGAGAGAACATAAAATAGCATTGAGCTATTCCTATCAAATAACTCTAGTAGTCCATCTTAAATTTTTATTAATGCACATCACATAACTATGCAAATAAAATTTATAAAAAATAAAATTAAAAAATTGTATGATATTACTTTGTCTCTAGATTACGTTTTCCTGGACAACACATAAACTTACTTTAAACTTTGATCCTAACTTTTGTACAACTTCTACCTAAGGTCCAAGGGTCAATCTTTTCCCTATTATGAGGGAATTGGGGGTGGAGCTTCTCACCTGACCATAGTTCAAGACTGCGGCAAAAGGGTTCAATTCAATGTTTCCATAGGGGTTAAGTTGGCCTCGTTCGAAAATCCCATCTGCCAAGCATTTTGTCACATACATATAATCGGTCGGCTTGGCACTAAATCCAAGATTGTTCCAATCAATATCATTGTCTTCATCATCACTACCACTGTTTTTCAAACAACAAAGCCGATCTGGGAAGACGAAGAAATAAACTATTAACCAATATTTTTTTTTTCCCTTCTTAACTTCTCGATATCTATATTTTAATTCATTTAAGCCATATTTGTTTTATAAATAATAAATAAAGTTGTATCAAACATTATAGCACATATTTTTTTTCTTTTTCTTTTTTAATAAAAAGACTGATAAACTATCCTTAAGGAAAAGCATCAAATTTTCTGTTTTTCTTCTCTCTTCGCCACAGTTTTTCCTATCAGGAAAAACAGCAAAACCCAGAAACACAAAATGCACAAAGATTTTTCTTCCAAAGTAAAAAACCCAAGTGAGGAAAAGCACCTGTTTGTCATTGATGACATGGGTTTTAGCAATAATAGTGTCAACAATGTATGATCGATAAGTGATAAACCCAAAACCCTGGTCACCAAAAGGTGCCGATCTTTAATTATAACCGAATCAGTAATCTCCTGCATTCCCAAAGTACTTCGTGAACTGATCTGCACTCACACACCACCCCCAATCACACAAAACAAACATCAAACAAGCATATCATAATGCAAATTGAAGAATTTGCCATCAAACAAAACAATCTAGATATTTTTGCGTATAAATTGAAAGAAGAATGAGCTGACCTAATGTAGTGTCTTTAGCTAAACCCCCGATGAGATTCAAGCCTATTGTTCAAACCAGCAATACAATACATAGCTTTGATGAGATTCGAAGAGAAACATAGAACCAGAGAAAAAGAGAAACAAAGAACCAAAGAAATAGAACCAGAGAACTTCGTTTGCTGGTAATGGCTATCGATAGAGAAGCGAAGGACTCCGACAATAGTCGTCGATGTCTGGCTTCCTTCATTCACTGGTGCCCGTGGCACGACGTCGTCGTCGCCCATGCTCACTTTCACACCCCAAATCCAGGCATGACCGGCTGTGGCCCACAGGGACTTAGCCCAAGGCACACGTAAGCCTAAACATGAACCCAAAACCATGAAGAATAATTGTGATGATAACCCAGGAATAAATAAATCAATACTCAATCCAGTGACATACCACAATGTATGCACAAAACTCGATAAGCAACCTAAAACAAATAAATGTATGCCCTAGAGGTCCATGCAATCGAGTCCCCGCTATGCCATGAGTCCACTCTAAGTCCTTCTAACACCTGGAAGTGATAAAAATTAAGTCAGCTGATAGCTCAGTGAGTAGCAACATGGATAGTAAATACATTCAAAACAGGTTCAATTCCAAAATAAAATATATATCACGTAAACTAGTTTGGCATAGCTTTGGTAAATACAATCTGTTTCAAAAAGAAGGTTCCACAGTTCAACACTTAAAATACTCATGTCTCGCAAGAACATGTTAAATGACAAATACTATTTGTTTCAAAAAGAAGGTTCCACAGTTCAATACTTTAAATACTCATGTCTTGCAAGAACATGTTAAATGACATTAAAATACTCATGTCTCGCAAGAACATGTTAAAAGACATTTTCCACAGATTATAACATGAACACAAATAATTTTTTTGGATACCAATAAAAACAAATAATCTGCCACACATTTCTCAGGCTATAAGCCCTGTTGGATCCAATACCGAACTAGGAGTCATCCTCAGGGTGGCACCTGGGCCTTTTCTCAAAGTCGATCCGATTGAAGGTCACCTAGTTATTTTTAAAGGTCTGTTCCTTACAATCGTTGAGCACTAGAGTCATCACGGCCTAAACCAGATCTGTTCCCTAGTGGCCAGAGTCACCGCACACAGTGGAATAATTTCCCTGGACTAAATACACACATGGTCCCAATATTCAATACACATCGGCCAAGAAAACATGGTAGTTCATCATTATAAACATGAGACCAAAACAAATAGTTTACAATATGCCAAGTTCACACATGTTTCAGAAATAATTTGATTCATTTGATAATATAATAATTATCAAAACAGTTTAATTATGAAACAACAATTAAATTTTCCAACAGTTCAGGGTAGGGGAACATTTATAAAAATATGTAGCATGAAACTACTCACCTGAAACGAAATAATATAATCCTTGAATCGAATAGAGTGTAAAAGTCCAATTAGTGCCCTGAACCAAGTATAAAAACTACACGTCACAACTAATTTAAAACACTAAAAACAATAGGAACTAAGTAACCTCAACTAAAGCGCACTAACCCGGCTCAACTCAACTCACCGTTACTCTTAAATATTATCTAAGTTCATGCTCTTCAAGGTTTAAAATCACCCAAAACATGGGTTCCGGTCAAAACTTAATTAATTGTGACTTTAAGATAAAACAGAATTTCAAACAAGCCTTCCCAACCTATTCGCTAACTTTGAAAATTATAAAACCCACTCCACGCTATTCAAAAAATTCCAATAACCTCCAGATATGATCTAATATATCCTAAGTTTCAAATCCAATTGGTTTCACTTGATTTGCTTATCAAAATAATTATCTACAATTTATTATATCCAAACAGATTGTTTTCTGCAGCACTTTAAAGCAATTGACGGTTCTCTTAATATACACAAACAATCAATGCAAGGCCAAAAACATACGAAACTAGACTCGTAACCGGTTCTAATGACACTAATTTGATAATTTTTGGATTTATACCCAAAGAGAACAACATTCCCGAATTTACTGTTAAAAACCAGTTTTCTGGACAGATTTGAACATATCAGTTTATATGGATTTTGGCTCCCAAAAATTATGAAAAAATTCAGATATGCAATTCAATATGTAATTAATCTACCGTAAAAATATCAGATTAAAATTCATCCGTTTGATATGGTTTCTTGATTTTTAAAGTTTGCGATTCTGTACAGAATTTTTGAACTAAGAATTACACCCAATCTTTACACATAAATTTAGCTCCTCAAGTTTCTCAATAGGATATCTATATACAAAATACATAAACCTACAACCTCTCCATCAAAAAACTAAATAATCATAGAGTAAGGATAAAGAACAAAACCTTAAGGAAGAAGAAAGATAAATACTTACTACACACCCAAAAATCCTTCCTTCTTTGCAATTCTTTTTTTTTTTTTTCTTCTTCTTCTTCTTCTTCTTCTTCTTCTTCTTCTTCTCTCAATTCCTTCCCCTGGCTGCCGCTATATTGTTTTGTAAACTAATAAGAGAATTAGGGTTTTGTAGGTTTTGTATATATTTTATTTTATATTAGTTGTGGGTCAAATAAATGGATAAATATACAAAATACATATATAAGTTAGATGTAACTCAAATGGTAAGAGCCTTATTTATTCATTTTGTGGTCTAGAGTTCAAGTCACACCCTCTTCTCTTTTTTTCTTTTTTTTTTTAAATAATAAATTTTGCCTCCAAACTAAAGACTTTCACCATAATTTATTTTCGGATTTAAAATTAATTAAAAGACCTTCTAAATATGTAATTTGCACTTTAAGATTCACCATCAAAATATTTGAGATTTGTAAAATTATTATTATCTAATTATTTATTTAATTTTTATATTCGGGTTCTCACACTCACAGTCGCGAGAGAGAGAGAGATTTGGTAGAAATTAGGAAATTTGGTTCTAAGAGATTGGGGATTTTGGGGGGCGCGGGAATGAAAAAAATGGGGGAACCGTGCGGGCGGGATTGAGAAAAAATAATAATAATAATAATAATAATTTTCATCATAAATGAATATTTAAATAATAAAAATAAATAAGTAATAATTTTTATTTTCTTTTCGTTATTAAGGTTGAAAATTTATTTGTTTTATTTTTATTTTAATGGACAAAAAAATTATTATTATTATTTTTTATTTGGTAGAAGTAAGGATAATATTTTAATAAAAAATATTTTTCTATTAAGAGTGATGAGTGAGAGAGAGAGACGGAGAGAGAGAGAGACAAACAGACAAAGAGAGAAAGAGATAGAGAGAGAGAGACAGAAAAAGAGAGTGAAACAAGAGATGAGCGATACAAAAAGAGAGAGAAACAAGAGATGAGCGATACAAAAAGAGAGAGAAAGAGAGCAAAAAAAGATAAACGAGAGAGAGAATAGAAAAATAGAGGGATGAAGAGAAGAGAGATGAGTGAGAGAAAAAGAGAAATGAACAAGAGAGGCAGAGAGAGAGAAAAGATATAAGAGAGATAGAGAGAAGAGAGATGAGCGAGAGAGACAGAGAGAAGAATGATGAACGAAAGACAGACAGACAAACAGACAGATAGACAAACAGACAGAAAAAGAAGAGTGATGAGTGAAAGAAAGAAAGAGAAGAGTAGTGGTAGTTGAATGGCATTTGCAGTAGTGGTAAATGTAGTAGAGAATATGGGTGGTGAGAGAGAGAGAGATGGGTGAGAGACGAATAGAGAAAAGAGATAGAGAGATAGAGAAAGAGACAGAGTGATGAGCAAGAAAGAGACAAAGTGGTCGCTAAAAGTGTATTTTCTTGTAGTGGATCGATAAATCGAAAGAGTGCTCAATAAATAAATAAGAGATGAGGGAGAGAGTGAGCAAGGCGAACACAGTGGGGGAAAGAGAGACAGGCAGACAGACAGACAAACAAACAGGCAGAGAGAAAAAAAAGAGTGATGAGTGAAAGAGAGAGACGGAGAGAGAGAGATAGACAGAAAAAAAGAGAAACAAGAGATGAGCAAGAGATAAACAAAAAGAGAGAGAAATAAAGTGAAAAGAGATTAACGAGAGAGACATAGAAAAAAAAAAAAAAAAAAAAGAGACAGAGAGAGTGGTAATGGTAGTGGTCATAATTTCACCCATTGATTTAAGTATGGTATTTGTTTTGAGCTTTCAAATCATAATTTTATATCCATTTTTCAAAACTCAATTCAAAATATAATTATTACTTTTCGAAACTCATAACCAAACACATAATTCAAAACTCTTTTCAAAATTTAATTCAAATTAATTTTTTAAATATTTAAAATATTTAAATATTTAAATATTTTAAAAATATTTTAATTTTGTGAGAGACAAATAAAGAAGAGAGATAGAGAGAGAGACAGAGATAGAGTGATGAGCGAGAGAGAGAGACAAAGTGGTTGCTAAAAGTGTATTTTCTTATAGTGGTTCAATAAACTGAGAAGGAGCTCGATAAATAGAAAAGATGGAAGTAAGAGAGTGAGCAAGGCGAACATAGTGAGGGAGAAATAGACAAATAGACAAGTAGACAGAGAGAGAGAGGGAGAGAGAAAACTGATGAGTGAAAGAGAGATAGACAGAAAAAAAGATAGAGAGAGATATAGAGAGAGAGAGAGATAGAAAAAGAGAGAGAAACAAGAGATGAGCGAGAGATAGACAAAAAGAGAGAGAAAATAGAGCGAAAAGATATGAGAGAGAGAGAGACACAGAAAAAGAGAGATACAGAGAGAGAAGAGAAATTGGCGAGAGAGATAGAGAGATAAGAGAGAGAGAAAAGAAATGACAGAGATAGAGAGAAGAGAGATGAGCGAGAGAGACAAAGAGAAAAAACAGATGAGAGAGATAGAGAGAAGAGAGATAGGCGAGAGACACAGAGAGAAAATGAGAGAGAGAAATAGACAGAGAAAGAAGAGTGATGAGTGAAAGAGATAAAGAGAAGAGAGAGAGATAGAGACAGAGAGACAGGAAGATGAAAAAATGAATGAAAAAAGAAATGTTATATCAAAAGAGTAGGACGACATTGTTTTTTAAAAAATTTTTTAAATTTTTTTTACGACAGAAAAATACCGTTGAATTTATTCAAACCATTTTGTGACTGTATAGATATGAAGCTATCTTAAAACCACAATCACTATGCTAGGTTAGAGTTTTCCAAAAACTCTTTTGAGAAAATTATACTTTCTTGTTTTCCGTGTTATATTGTTTTTACTGAATTTTTTTAATATTTTAAGTATTTTTTTTTTAATTTTTAGACACATCTAACATAAATACACCAAAAAAATATAAAAATTGTAAAAAAAATCTTTTAAAAATTCACTAAATACCAAAAATATAATAATTCAATACATTTTTTTTTTGTATTTTTATGTATTTATTAATTTTAAAAAATATTTTTTTCATAATTTTTTTATTTTTTAGATACATCTAAGTAAGGTGCATCTAAAAAAAATATTTAAAATTTTAAAAATATTCACTAAAAAAAAAAAAATAATACGAAAGTCACTTTTTTGCGACGATAGAAAATGCCGTCTCAAAAAAGCAGAGTATTTGCGATGGCACCATTTGCCGTCTCAAAAAAGCAGAGCATTTGCGACGGCACCATTTGCCGTCTCAAAAAATGAGAGTATTTGCGACGGTATTTTCTGCCGTCGCAAATACTCTCATTTTTTGAGACGGCATTTTCTGCCGTCGCAAAATGTGACTTTTTGAGACGGCAAGTGTGCCGTCGCAAATAATTCCATCTCATATACTCACTTTTCTTGCAGTTTGAAGATAAAAGTACAATTATAATCCTCTCCCTTTTTGAATGAGTGTTCCACGTCATTCCTCACTGTTTTGATAAGCATCAAGCTTCATATTGTCCTGTAATTTAGTTACCAAAGAGCAAAAAATGGGATTTCAAGGGCATAATAAATATAAACTCATTCTAGATTAGTTTTGGGCACTAACAAAATTCACCTAGTTCAAGCACAAAAAATCATTATGATAATTTAAAATCACCGTTAATATAAGGTGGTCAACTTTTTTGGTGTAGAAAATTAACACTGCATGACATGACAAGTGTTGATTTTATTACTTTTTTACTTTGTATAATACTAGCGTATGCCCGTGCCTGAAGGCACGGTGTAAATAATGTTAGGATTATAATATAATTATAATCGCAACACTATTGAAATTTAAAATTAAAATGCAATTATAAAAATCTATTTAATAGACTACACTTTACAATTTCAAACAAATCAAATATAAAAAAAAAATTAAATATCAAATAATGCACACCAGCCAATACTCTACAATTTAAAAGAAATTAAAATTAAAATACACATCAGTTAGTGTTACTACTGCCAAATTCTAACTAAATTTATAATGCAAAATGAAAAGAATACAATCCATTGAGGTGCCTTTGGAAGGCATATATAGTTAGAAAGAAAACTGGCTATACAGTGTTTTCTCAATCGATTGTATGACTTGGTGGAAATAACACACATTAACTACAAAATTTTAGATATTTTTATTATTCCAATTTATGGTAAAATTGCACATTTTATAATTAATATTATTAAACTGCATGATAGTTACACATTTTTGTGATATTATATACCCTAAAGAAGTACGCACCATAAAATTTCCCGTTAAAGTATACCCATGACAAAAATGAGTCCCATTAAGATCGTAGATGTGTGGATAAATCTAGCGTGTGTGCTCTACAATAGACAAATTAGCAACTCATCAACTGAGTAATCAGACCCCTCCAACCCACATAAATTGCTTTTTGGTTTTTTTCCTCATTCATCATAAATTGCTTCAAAACTCTAGCCAAATTGTAAAAAATAAAAAATAAAAAAATGATGTAATATTTCTTTGGTTTGCCATCATTGAAAATACCAAATTTGAAAAAATAAACTAATTTGAGCAAATGAAACTTCAACTCAAAAACCAATTTTTGATGAAATCTACAAAGTAAACTTAGAACATTTGGAAGTCCCTAAAAAGATTTTCTTCTGTTTATTCCAAAGATATATGTCTTGCACAACCACGGTTCATTCACACAAACACCAAAATAAAAATAAAAAATGACAGACATGTCAACATTAAAGCAACTTTAAAGGCATGGAATAACATAGATAATGACATAACAACAATTCCATCACCAATTTTAAAAATCTAAACTGACAATAAATTCATAAAAAGAAAATTCTGATAAGCAATCTCTCATCAAAAATAAGAGAAAAAAAATCTCCAGGAACCATTTAAGAGATCATAATTTGCTGCAAACAGTTTAGGAAAAAAATACTTGTAATGCTATATGCCTGTAAACTGAGTGGATCAAATCTTCAGTGGGTACAGAGACTATAAGAATACCAAGTAAATATTGTTTCTACCAAGAAAAATATAGTTACATTTAGAATCATTGCAAATGCAAAAGGCCTGGCATAACATTCCCTATTCACAACCAGTTGATTATTAAAAATTATAAAGTGTGAGAGAGAGTCGAACAATGAGATTTGTGGAACAATGAGATTTGAGTCCACTCAGGCTCTCTCATCTCTGATCTCCATATCTCACCATCTACTCTTATTTTTTACATGTGTTCCTCAAAACTTTCCCCTTTCATTCAATGCTAGTATATCAATTTCTTCCTAAAGTAAGGAGAAGTCCCTGGTTCTCCCATAAAATAGAACCTTCAAATTTTTTAAATATTATTTTAGAGGTCAACAAATGGGTAGTCCAAACAGTTACACACATCTGAGAAAGCAGATTTATGAAAAAAAAGCACATTAGACAAAAATGAAAACATAAAGCAAAAAAATGGAAACACAACCAAAAAAATTTACAGATTTGAATGCACTGTCCACTTCTTTTATTTCCTCTGCTGATTTGAATTTCTTAACAATTGCGAGTAATAAAAAAAAAACCAAGTAAAAATAAGAGAAACCCAATTCATAATAGCGAAAAAAAATGAGTACATCATAAATCAGCAGAGGCTAAGAGAGAGAGAGAGAGACCCTTTTGGGCTTTGGTAATAAAGAAACCCCAGATGCACAAAATATATATAATTGGTACCTACCTATACAGAATATATATATAATTACAAATCAGGGAAAAAGAGAGTCCTGTCTCAATATGGACCAAATCTCACCTTTGCAAAACATAACCCCACAGTGGAATTTCAAATCAGAACTCTCTTCTCCCATGGAAGACGTAAAAATAATAATAATAAAATAATAACAAAACCAGACCCATTGAAGATCAATATAAAACCAATCAATCACAAAATCATCAAACTCAAACTCAATTCATTGACCCACACACACCAAAAACCAAGGGTGGGAGAGAGGGAACCTTGCGAGTAGAACAAACTGATTTAATTTCTGGGGAAAAGATTACCCTTTTGGGCTTTGGTAATAAAGAAACCCCAGATGCACAAAATATATATAATTGGTACCTACCTATACAGAATATATTTAATTACAAATCAGGGAAAAAGAAAGTCCTGTCTCAATATGGACCAAATCTCACCTTTGCAAAACATAACCCCACAGTGGAATTTCAAATCAGAACTCTCTTCTCCCATGGAAGACGTAAAAATATTAATTTCTGCAGATTGATTCAATCAGTTTCTGGATTAGAAACTGATTGTATTTCGGGGAAAAGATTGATTACGGGGAAAAGAAATTTATTCACTTTCTACAATCTGATCGATCTGGAAAAATACAACAGAGAGAGGGAGGAGGACAGGAATACCTTGTGATGAAGAGGAGCGACGGGTACAATCTGATGAGAACAGAGAAGGGAGGGATATAGATAGAAGGCAAGGTCGGTTACAATCTGATGAGAACAGAGAAGGGAGGGGAGACGTGGGCAAGCAGGAAGGGGAGTAGAGAGAGATAAGGATAGAATAGAGGAGAGACGTGGGAGAGGAGGAAGTTCACTATTTCTTTGGGCGGGAAGTATGTGTAGGAATAATCTGAGCCATCTATGTAAATAAACAAATGAATCTTCACCATTCAATTGTCCTAGTAGGATATAAATTCAAAAACAGTCCTCCCTTATTATATAGATTTTTTATATTTGAAAGTCCTGACTTACGTCAAAATAAAGTCAATAAGATTGTTCATTTAGAAGCACACACTCTGTTCCTCCTTGGATGCCTTATATATATATATATATATATTTTTAAGATGACACATCTAGCTAGAAACCTAATATGTAAACCTCTATAAATTAATATATGTACATTAATTTATCGTCTTAACTATATGGCATTCAGATTATGCACCAAGCCATGAGTCAAAGGTTCTTTCTGAAACTTCCGTACCATGAAATCTGTAGGAGCAAATTAAGCTTCAGTCTTGCAGAAGGATGTTTCTAACCAAATGCAGCTCGTAGAGAACATTCCTTATACTCATTCGATCTTGTAGTGACTCCATCGAGCATGCCACTCCAATATTAACCATTATAATCACACACTTCTCCATTGTGCTTGAATTTCTTACTTGTCTTGCTTTCAGATTCGTTGGGGCTTATTCTTCTTCTTTATCGTTACTTAGAAGTATCGGGTCCACAATTTCGATAACATGGTTAGGCAAGGCCATCCTAGCAAAGTTGTGAAGGTTAAGGTCTCCTGCAAACATACCGTCAGTTGGTCCCTTACTGTCGCCATCTCCAATAACAAGATCCCATAACTATAGATATCACCAGTGGGGGACATTTCACCTCCTAAACCATACTCTGCAATGAAATTTTATTTTAACAAAAGATAAATATCTTTTGCCTAGAAAAAGGACACTCTGATAATATTCTGAAAGAATAAAGAAAATAGTATATTGGGATAAATGTCCAAAGCATTTTAGGAAAAACATTAGACATAATTAAAAATTAAACATTGGAAAAATTAGCATTAGTTTTGATAAAAAAGTTACCCGGAGCTGCATATCCAACAGTTCCCCTTATTCCAATAGAACTGCTATGGTTTGGATTACGGAGCTTTGTGTGAAACCTAGCTAAACCAAAATCACCAACATAGGCTGTCATGTCATGGTCAAGAAGAACATTTCTTGGCTTCAGATCACAATGAATGATCAGCGTTTGACAGTGGTGATGAAGAAAATCAAGTGCACACGCCACATCTATAGCAATGTTTATTCTTTGAAGAAGGTTGAGTCTTTGTTGCTTTCCTTCTCTTTTATCTGTTTCTGGACTTGAATGCAGCCACTTCTTGAGACTCCCATTTGGCATGAACTCATACACTAGAGCTTTAAAATCATTACCTTGAAAATCAATAGTTGAGCAAGCGGTTATGAATCTAGGATCTTTATGAGGTTCCTATGTCAAATATTTCTTAAGGTTTCACACTCTGCCAAGAAATTCTTTGAGGCTCCTCGAGATTGTATGGTTAAATACTTTGACAGTGACAACTGATCCATCTTGATCAAGGATTCCCTTGTACACAGAACCAAAACCACCCACACCAATCAAATTTTCTGAAGAAAACCCGTCAGTTGCTTTAAGGAGTTTTTTGTAAGAAAGTTTCACGAATGATTCCCTCACCAATGATCCATAGGACAGATTTTCCTTTTCCTCTTAAACTAGCAGAGCAGAAATGCTGACACAATTATTACTCCAGCAAGCATACATGCTGTAGAGATAATTAATATGGCTGCAAGGGACATTTTTTTGATTCTTTGATCTTTGGATGGTGCATTTTGGTAGTTGTAGTGCAAAATTGCCCCCACAGAGCCTACTATTCCTAGAAACTGATATTGCACTTGCATTTGAGAAAATTCTTATGCTTGGAACCTTACACTCAAAATTTAAATACATGAGGGGAATCCGCTCCAAGAATTTGGGAATCTGTCCTGACAAGTTGTTATGAGAAAGATCGAAGTATTGAATACCTCTTAAGGAGCTCAATGATGAAGGAATAGACCCTTGAAGCAAGTTACCCTCCAAGGATAGGTTTTGAAGACTAGTGCAGCTCCCAAGGGTACTTGTAACTTCACCAGACAATTTATTCTCAGAGATATCCAGTTCGGCCAAATTCTTTAGGTTGCCAACCTGTGACGGGAGGGATCCGAACAAACTATTCTGACCTAGATTTAGTGAAATTGAGAGAGAGGAAATACTGAAAAGTTGTTTAGGTATGGTACCACTAAAGTTATTCTGAGATAGGTTTAGTAATATTAAACTCTGGTAATTTCCAATCTTTGATGATATGATTCTCTGTAATCTATTATTATCCAAGTGAAGTTCATTCAATAGTGACAGGTTTCCTATAGAATTAGGAACTTCTCCTGATAGTTGATTAGAACTAAGCAGCAGTCTTTGGAGCTTTTAAAAATTACCAACAGTGGTGGGAAGTGTGCTAGTGAGTTGATTATCATGTAGAGCTAAGTATGTTAAATTGACAAGAGTACCGATTGTTGATGGGATGACTCTGTACGTGCTAAATAATCGAGATTAGTTGAAAGATTGCCCACATGATCTGGTAATACTCCTCTCAATTTGTTACCAAACAGATCCAATACTTCCAAATTACTACAATTGGCCACAGAGCCAAAAAAAAAAAAATCCATTTCATCAGGCTCCCCACTTCCAAAATTGTTGGAATCTAGATTTATGAACCACTTGTGTGTTAAGCTTCCAAAATCAATTGATATTTTCCCATTGAAATAGTTAATTCCTATGTCAGTATATTCCAATTCTGAATTGCTTGAAGCTGAGAAAGCATCTGGCTGAGGCTTGGTGGAAAATTGCCTCGAAGTTGATTTATAGGCAAAGAGAAAACAGTAAGTAAGGATAGGTTATAAGTGGAGGTAGGGATCATACCAGATAGGTTGTTCTCACCCAATGCAAAATAACTAATGTTTCTCAGTTGACCCAATTCATCTGGGATACTTCCAGTGAAAGCATTTTGAGCTGCAGATATAACCTCCAGAGCTGTGAGGTTCACGAGGAAAGAAGGGATCCCTCCTGTTAAATTGTTCTTTTGAATCGTTGGGTATACCTCCTCCTTATTGGAGTGTGGAACCCAATTGATTTTGAAAAAAGAGTTTAATTTGGTTTAGTATTAATTATAATATATTTTTATATATTATATTTAATTTGTGGTGACCCAATTCAATTTTGGAAACAACTAAGTTTGATAAAAAAAACCCTAAATGCACAATATAGGTTTGGTATTGTTTTTCCCAAAAACAAAAGGAGGCAGCCGTATAACTCTGGTATAGTAGCACACCTTTTTTGATCATGATTTAGTGGGTTTGACTTTGTCAACCAAGAATTGGGGCCTTCATTTGTTGCTCGGTTTTGAAGCGGCTGATTCAGTGTTTGATGTAGATTTGGTTCGTTATTTTAGATTTTCTTCAATTCTGATTCTGAAGATTTTGGTTAATCTATTTGGTGAGGTCTTTCTTCTTGTTTATTTGTGATTATTTGGAATTCACCTAAGGGTAGTTTGTGAGACCATTCCTGTCTCATTTGTAATCGTTTGGAACTTATTTGGTTGATAGTGGAATCGGATTTCGATCCCGTGGACGTACCTCACATTGAGGGAACCAAGTAAAAATTCTTGTGTTGCTTCTGATTTAATTTTTCCGCATTAGTTTTTATTCCCATTGATTGATTTACTTGTGGGGAATCATCGATTTTCCCTAACAACTGGTATCAGAGCTTACGGTTTATTGGAGTTTAATTATTTGTGTAAATCAATGGAGGAGAATGTGGGTCGTATGTCTAGCTTCAATGGAAGCAATTGGGTAACTTGGAAAACTAAAATGGAGGACCTATTATTTTGTAAAGACTTGTATGGGCCTATTGAGGGTGATAGTGGCAAACCCGAGAATATGAAAGATGATGAATGGAATAGGCTTAATCGAAAAGCCTTTGGTGTTATCCGTCAATGGATTGATGATAGTGTGTTTCATCATGTTGCTACTGAAACTTCAGCACATGATTTATGGAAAAAATTAGAGAGTCTTTATGATAGAAAATCAGCCACAAATAAAGCCTTTATGTTTCGTAAGTTGGTTAATTTAAAATATAAATAGGGTAGCCCTATTCCGGAACATCTGAATGAAATAAAGAGTTTTGTTAACCAACTTGCTTCTATGAAAATTGTTTTTGATGATGAGTTGCAGGCTTTGATGCTACTTAGTTCCTTACCCGAAAGTTGGGAGACTTTGGTTGTGACAGTTAGTAATTCGGCGCCCGGTGGAGTTGTCACAATGGGCCAAGTCACCAGTAGTTTGTTGAATGAAAAAACTAAAAGAAAATCAGCGGGTTCCTCTCATTCAGAAGCATTTGTTGTGAGAGGCCGAAGCAAAACAAGGGGGAGGAGTAAGACTCCTCATGGTCGTAATCAAAGCCGTGACAAATCAAAAGATGGTTCTTTTTCAAAGAAAGACATTGAGTGCTATTATTGCCATGAGAAAGGGCACATAAAGCGGGAATGCCGAAAGCTCAAGAATAAGGAGAAAATGCGTGACAAAAGTGTGGATAAGAAGCAAGAAGACACAACGGCAGTTACTACCGATGATCTCATGGTCATTTGTGAAGATGATTGTATCAATTTTGTAGGCCAAGAGAGCAGTTGGGCGATTGATTCTGGTGCTTCTTTTCATGTGACTTCTCGAGTTGATTTCTTCACTACCTACACTGCAAGAGATTATGGTTCTATTCGAATGGGTAATGAAGGTTTGTCCAAGATTATTGGTATGGGTGATGTTTGCTTGGAAACAAATTTAGGCTGCAAGTTGTTGCTTAAAGATGTGAGGCATGTTCCCGACATTCGCCTTAATTTGATCTATACTGGGAAGTTAGATGATGAAGGTTACAACAACAAATTTGGTGATGGAGTATAGAAGCTCACAAAGGGTTCTTTGGTGGTGGCTAAGTGCAAGAAGACTCATACACTTTGTTCGATGCAAGGAAAAATTTGTAAAGGTGTTGTCAATGCACTTGAAAATGATACTTCTACCGAATTGTGGCACAAGCAGCTTGGCCACATGAGTGAAAAGGGGCTGCAAGTATTGTTCAAGAAAGAGCTTCTACCCGGTTTGAAAGGTACACATATTAAAACTTGTGTTCATTGTTTGGCGGGTAAACAACATAGAGTTTCTTTTCATAAAAATGTTGCTTCTAGAAAAGAAAAGGTTTTGGAGTTGATTCATTCGGATGTTTGTGGTCCTTTAAAAGTTAGAACACATAGTGGTGCACTTTATTTTGTTACTTTCATTGATGATTATTCAAGGAAAGTTTGGGCTTTTCTACTAAAATCTAAAGATCAAGTTCTAGAAGTATTTAAGCATTTTCAGGCCATGGTTGAAAGAGAAATAGTGCAGAAATTGAAGTGCATCCGATTAGACAATGGTGGTGAATATACTGGGCCATTTGATGAGTATTGTCGCAGCCAAGGTATTTGGCACCAAAAGACAGTTAAGAAGACTCCTCAACAAAATGGCATTGCCGAGATGATGAACCGCACCATTGTGGAAAGAACAAGGTGTTTGCTTTCACAAGCTAAATTGCCAAGATCCTTTTGGGGTGAGGCAATGAGTACAACGGTTGACGTGATCAATTTGTCTCCTTGCTATCCTTTGAATGGTGATGTTCCTGAAAGAGTTTGGACTGGCAAATATGTGTCTTATGAGCACTTGAGAGTGTTTGGTTGTCGAGCTTTTGTTCACATTCCAAAGGATGAGAGGTCCAAGCTTGATAGTAAGTCAAGACAATGTATTTTTCTTGGCTATAGGTGTGATGAGTTTGGGTATAGATTATGGGATCCGGTCGACAAGAAAGTTATTCGAAGCCGTGATGTTGTGTTTCTTGAAGACCAAACAATTGAAGACTTTGGCAAAGGTGATCAACCGGAGCCAAAAACTAGTGATTTCATTGACATGGATCCATCTCCTTCATCTTCAGTTGATGATGAAAATGGGGGAGATGTGCAGCCACCTATTGAAGATATGGAGGATGATGCTAATCCTAATGAGGTTGAGCCAGAAATTGAGGAAGAGCATCCAACTCAAGAACCGCCACCACAACTTGAGTTGAGGAAATCTACAAGAGACCGACAACCTTCAAGAAAGTATCCTCCCAATGAATTTGTGTTGATTTCTGATCAAGGGGAGCCGGAGAGCTACTAAGAAGCAATTGAGCATGCAAAGAAAGGTGATTGGAAAAAGGCCATAGAAGAGGAGATGAATTCTTTACTTGAAAATCACACCTATGATTTAGTGAAGTTGCCTAAGGGGAGGAAAATTCTGAAAAATAAGTGGGTTTTCAAATTGAAGAATGATGGCAAGAATCTGAGGTACAAGGCACGTCTTGTTGTGAAAGGCTTTAGGCAAAAGAAATGTATTGACTTTGATGAGATTTTTTCGCCGGTTGTGAAGATGTCTTCTATTCGGGTTGTACTTAGCATGGCTGCAAGTATGAACCTTGAAGTTGAGCAACTTGATGTGAAGACCGCATTTCTTCATGGTGATCTTGAAGAAGAAATTTACATGGAGCAACCAGAAGGTTTTGTAGAGAAAGGGAAAGAGAAATTTGTTTGCAAATTGAAGAAAAGTTTGTATGGCCTCAAGCAAGCTCCACGACAATGGTACAAAAAATTTGACTCTTTCATGATGAATAATGGTTTTTCTAAAACCACTTCGGACCATTGTGTGTTTGTGAAAAATTTCCCGGATGGCAAATTTATTATTCTTTTGCTTTATGTTGATGACATGTTAATTGTGGGCCAAGATTCTACCATGATAAACAGGTTGAAATTAGAGTTGAGTAAATCTTTTGCTATGAAAGATTTGGGGCCGGCAAAGCAAATACTTGGTATGAAAATTGTTCGTGATCGCAAAGAGGGACTGATTTGGTTGTCTCAAGAAAGCTACATTGAGAAAGTTCTTGAGAGGTTCAACATGAATAAAGCAAAGCCGGTTGGTTGTCCACTTGCGGGTCACTTCAAACTTTGTTCAAATCAATGTCCTACAAGTGAGAAAGACAAAGAAGAGATGTTGAAAGTTTCTTATGCTTCAGCAGTTGGTTCTTTGATGTACGTCATGGTTTGTATAAGGCCGGATATTGCTCACGCTGTTGGTGTGGTGAGTCGGTTTCTCTCTAATCCGGGTAAAGAACATTGGGCAGCGGTAAAATAGATTCTAAGATATCTTCGAGGGACTTCGAAGGTGTGTTTGTGTTTTGGGGATGGTAAGCCGATGCTTGATGGGTTCACAGATTCTGACATGGCTGGTGATGTTGATTCTAGGAAATCTACTTCGGTGTATTTGATGACTTTTGCAAGGGGAGCTGTGGCATGGCAATCTAAATTACAAAAATGTGTTGCTCTATCAACTACCCAAGCTGAATTTATTGCTATTACGGAAGCTTGCAAAGAAGAGTTATGGTTGAAGAAATTTTTGCAAGAGTTGGGTTTAAAGCAAGAAAAGTACGTGCTTTATTGTGATAGTCAAAGTGCTATTCACTTGCGTAAAAATTCTACTTTTCATTCGAGATCGAAACACATTGATGTGAGATACCATTGGATTTGTGATGTGCTAGATTCGAAATTGTTACAACTCGAAAAGGTTCACACAGATGATAATATTTCAGATATGTTGACAAAGACTTTGTCGAGGGACAAACATTTAAAGTGTCGAACTTTGACGGGTATGGTTGATGTCTCCACCTAAGTCGGTAGAGGGAAAATTGTTGGGTATACCTCCTTATTGGAGTGTGGGACCCAATTGGTTTTGAAAAAAGAGTTTAATTTGGTTTAGTATTAATTATAATATATTTTTATATATTATATTTAATTTGTGGTGACCCAATTCAATTTTGGAAACAACTAAGTTTGATAAAAAAAAAAAAAAAAAACCCTAAATGCACAATATAGGTTTGGCATTGTTTTTCCCAAAAACAAAAGGCGGCAGTCGTATAACTCTGGTATAGTAGCACACCTTTTTTGATTATGATTTAGTGAGTTTGACTTTGTCAACCAAGAATTGGGGCCTTCGTTTGTTGCTTGGTTTTGAAGCAGCTGATTCAGTGTTTGATGTAGATTTGATTCGTTATTTTAGATCTTCTTCAACTCTGATTCTGAAGATTTTGGTTTATCTATTTGGTGAGGTCTTTCCTCTTGTTTATTTGTGATTATTTGGAATTCACCTAAGGGTGGTTTGTGAGACCATTCATGTCTCATTTGTAATCGTTTGGAATTTATTTGGTTGATAGTGGAATCGGATTTCGATCCCGTGGACGTACCTCACATTGAGGGAACCACATAAAAATTCTTGTGTTGCTTCTGATTTAATTTTTCTGCATTAATTTTTATTCCCATTGATTGATTTACTTGTGGGGAATTATCGATTTTCCCTAACATGAATAACGAGATGCTTGAGCTTTGACAGGAAACTGAGCTCCAGGGGAACTTTGCCTACAAGGTTGTTGTTAGCCAAACCGAGGAACGTCAGACTGGAGCAGTGAGAGAGGTTGGCTGGAATTTCTCCTTCCAGGGAGTCATTGTTATGGTTTAAAGTTTGCAGACTGGACAGGAGGCTAAGTTCCTGGGGGATTTTTCTTTGAAATGTGTTGTTTGAGATTGATATCTTTTGAAGGAAGCTCAGGTTTCCTATGTAAGGACACAATGAACTGACCAGGCCACTGGACTCTAGGTCTATGGCAGTGACTCTCCTGTGTCGATGGCCACAGGAAACACCTTTCCATTCACAGAAATAGAGAGAATTGTTCCACGAGTTCATTATCCTTGAGGATCATGGATGATCTTTGACTTGAAAGCCAACAATGCAAGATGATCAGTTTCATTTCCACCAAAGGTGCTAAAAGTGGCGGCAGCATTGGGAAGTGTTCTAAGATGGATCAATGTGATGAACATGAGAAACATGACTGACTCTTGTGTAATTGGCAGAACAGACTAATCTTCATTTGTGAAATTGGACGCATCGTTTTTAGTGTTTCTGTTACTATATTGTTCAAAGCTTTGTCTGTTTATGATCAATTACTTCCGGATGCTGTTTTCTTTGCACATATAAAAAATTCTCATTACATCAGTTTTATAAATTGCAAACTATTTTAATGCTTACTGCCATGCGATAACGGTGGTGATGATGATGATGGTGATGAAGTAAGCATTAAAATAGAGGAAGTCAATTATAAGATAATCTATTGATCATGTCTTCTGTTAATTTATTGTTATTGACACCAGTGTGAATAGACCTGCATTTCAATTTCAAGGGTTCACACCATTTTATTTTATTTTATTTTTAACTTATACTCTTGTCAAGCTTGAAATTTTTAACAATGTGTGTCTAGCTTGATCTCCTCTGGTATTACTTATTAGTTGCAGAATTTGACCAACTAATGGAATAAGTAATTAATTTATCAACCCGAAAACTAAGGCCTATTTTGACAAGTTGGTTAAAAGTCAGTTTTTTGGCTCTTTTGAGTCACATCACCTCTTTATTTTTTTGTACATTTTTTCAAAAAAAGTCAAAAAAATTGGCTTTTAACCTACATAAAGGCAAGGAAATCAAATATATAACTACAATTGCAATTGTATATTATTAATTCTTTTAATACTCAAAGTTTATTTATTATTAATAAATTAAATTTATCAAGGTTCCCTCATTTAAAGTGTTGTATGATATTATTCTATACCTGTTTATGCATTCATTACTAATTCCTTTAAAAAATATCATTGGATAGAAAAATTAAGGGGGGAAAAGAAAAAAAAAAAAAAACGGAGTTTGACTCTTGTAATAAAATAAAGTATGGGTTTATAATTTTATCAATTTAAATTTTTATATTCTGATTTGTTATCAATCTAAACCATCTACTATTTTCGTTAAGTAAAACTAATAGAAAAATTGTATTTAAGCCATTGAACCCAACGAAAAAGGATCTTTTGGATATTTTCTTGTAATCTATATTAAGTTTAATGGCTAAAATATTTTTTTATATCAGTTTTATTCAACTTAAATAGGCATATAATTACCTTCTTTGTTAAACCTAGTTAAAATTGACTGAAATATTAAGTGTTAAAGACTATAAAACATGAAGGTGCATCATGCATTGGTTGTATAGTATCATCCACAGAATAAATTTAATCCTTTTTTTCTTCCTATATTATATTATTGTGCGTACCGGGTTCCGCACTAGATGAAAGTGGATCGGGGCTCTGCTCACAGTTGGACCATCCAGGGACTGGGGCTCCTGCAACAAGAACCACCGTGAGAGCTGCCCGGCCGGGGTTGGCCGGATAACCCCTCCGGCGTGGTGATCAGTGATCGGTCTATAGAGCCGAATGGATATGTATGTATGGTGTAGATTGGGGTTGTTCAGTTACCTTCAATGTGAAGCTCCTGTTGTATATATAGGGTTCCTTACTTGCTTCTCAAGGTGAGTTCATGGAGTATAGATCTCGCCAGTGTCCTTCCAAAGACTTTGTTCCACGTGGCAGACCACTTGATAGTTGCCATCCCTTGTATCTTCTCATTGTAAGCATGCTCATAACAAACCACATTCCATTGGCTTAACAACTTCCTCGATTTCAGGTGTGGGGGACCTGCTGAGGTGGCATCCTGCACATGCTTGCACTCACGGATCCCACGTTCCTTTATGAGGCTTCTCCAGTTCGGTACTTAAGTTCTTCAGTTCGGTACTGGTGTATATTGGCTCGGTCTTTTCCAGGCTTGTTTACAGAGATGGGCTGGGTATTAATCCGTTCGGCCCACTCTCCCCTGCCCCGCAGCTGCCCAGATCGGCCTTCTGGTGGTGACACGCTTGCTAGTTGGGCCCAAATGCTTGAGGATTTGGGCGTACTATTGATCACGAAGCTGGGCTCGATTGATCAGTCCACATACTCATCTGACCCACGTGGATTTGGGCTTTATCGGATTGGGCCGTCCCAAGGCTTGGACCTGACCCATTTTACATTCAGACCCTTCAATTATGTATCTCACTGTCGCAAGTCTTTGTTAAATATTGTTAGAAACTGGAATGGAATATTTTTCTGATGATGGCCTGCAGAAGAGACAATGAGCTTAATTTTAGTTAAATGTCATTCAGTTCAAATTTCTCATATTCATCACCCCATTCTATTTCTTGTGACTCTTGTAGTCTTCAAACTACTAGAAAACTCTAGCCAATGAGCCATGACCTTAACTATGTCTTTTTTGTTTTACTCACTCTTGCAAGTCTTGTTAAACTTTGTTTAACTTGACCAGGTAATGGAACTTGAGATTTTTGCATAAATTCTTATACAAAAATGTCATTGTCATGTTATTTCAAATAATTTTTTGGGTAATTCTATTTATACATCACTAATTTTGTTAGTACACACCATTAACAAATTAAATTTATATTCCAATAATATCCTCAAATAAAAAGACCATTAAGGACAACATGGGGGTGTATTCTATCCATTTAAAGATTTCGTATTTAAAAACATAAAATATTCTTCACACACCATCGTCACCTATAGGATTTAGGGTTTAAACATATAAACACGTTATTTTTTTATTATCTTCACCATTATCACACTACACTCATGATATAACTTACTATCAATTAACTCATTTCATTCGCTTCTCCATTCGTACTTATTTCCCAAACTCAAAACATTATTACCTTTAAAGATTTAGAATTTAAGAACATTTGAAATTAATTAGTTTTGAAGATTTGCATAGCATGGATGACATTGAGATGGTTGATTCTAATATAAACATTGAAAAGGTTGATTTGAACATTGAAAATGTTAGTTTATTACTTAGTTTTTAGTTTTTAGTTTTTTGTTTTTTTTATTATTTCGTTCGTATGTTAGGAAGACGAGTTTGTTCGTCATGTGTTCAAATAATTAGAGTTGAACTTTTACACAATATTCAATTATTTATATTTGAACAAAATAATATTATATTTGAACTTTTACACAATATTCAATATTTGAACAAAATAATTTTGTTCAAATTATTAAGATTGATCATCAAATATTAAATGTTCATACATAAAAAAATTGAACATTTGAAGTTAATTCGGTTAAAATAAATTAAACTTTTATTCTTTGTTTAGATATAATTTTTTGAACACATTAAGTTTGTTCAACTCTGTATTCATGAATATGACTATTTTTTTTTTTTTTTTTTTGGTTTAACGGCAAAACAATGGTGGGACAACGTCAAAGATGAAGAACCGGCAAGACAACAACGAAGATGGAGGCCAAATGAAATCCTCTGCCAGTGATGGAGTTCAACACTAGCGATGAAGATCTCCGAAGATGGAGGTCTCTGTTATGAAGATGAGAGTTTTTGGTGTGTGTCGTGGTGTATATTCAAAGACAAGTGGTGTATTACCATAGAGCTAGTAATGGAAAGTTAAGAGGTGAACTAAAATATTTTTAAACCTTAAAAATTATTTTATATGTGTATTAAGTAATGGTATATATTGAGAGAATTAATGATATGTAAATAGAATCACCTTAAAATTTTCTTTAAAAATCTGTTTGTCATGTAATTCTTTCGTGGAATACATAGGGAAAAATTGTGAATCAATAATGCAATGACAAGTGTTGCGTAAGAACTGTATACTTTTATACAATTCATTATAAATTCCTTTGAAAAATATAAGTAACCCATTCTACCTGACAAATTGGAGTATTTCCAATGGCAAATACTATAATAGCATTTGTCATTACTATAATTTGGCAATGGATAGTAATAAATTGTCAAATTATAGTAATGGTGCTCCAATTGTCACATGTTATTTTGGCAAATCTCAACAAACTTTTCCTCTAATTTAGTAGGTGTTGTTTGGATATAAGTTTTATAATAATATCTTTATTGTTTATTTTTTTTGTCTTTTGTGACCTTTTTCAAACTTTTTCTAAAAAAAAATTAAATATTTACATTCTACATACCCAACTAGACAAATAAAATAATAAAAAATTGAAAAAAAAAAACACTAAATATAATTCTCCCCATCAAAAAACATATCACTACAAAATTAAAAAACCACCCACCAACAATCACCCATTATTCACTCACCATTCACTCACAAATAACTACCCACCAATGACCATCCATTATTTACCCAACATTCATTCATCAACAACCACTCATTATTCATCCACCGTTTACTCACCACGAACCATTAACCACCAAACACCAACCACTCATTATTCACCCACTCACAATTTTCTCTATAAATTATAACACAAGGTTTTTTTACAATTTTCATATTCACCTACCTAAATTTTTTTTACCTTCTAAACTCTCTCTACCCACTCATAAGTTTTTCTACAATTTTCATATTCATTCACCCACAATGAACAATTTCACTAAAGTCATCTTTAGCAGAGATTTTGGTGAATCTACATTATCTGATGATGATATAATGATGATGCAATTGTTAACAACACAACAACAAAGAATACAAGCGTTAACCCTAAACCAACCAATCAACCAAATATATTGGTTTCACAAGTGGTTGTCGATACATTAATTGTAAAAGGGTCAAAGGCGATAAACAAATTTATAGAGATTGCTTTGCGGATAATCTTGTCTACCCAGAAGAATACTTTCGAAGATGTTTTCAAATGATGCGGTCATTATTTCTTAATGTCTTACATGATATTCAACAAGTCAATCAGTACTTCATCCAAACCCTTGAGGCCACCAGTGCTCCTGGATTATCTAGCGTACAAAAGATAACTGTTGCACTTCTGATCCTTCAATACGATGTACCTGTTGATGTTGTGGACGAGTACTGTCACGACCTGCTCTCCGTACCCAAGGGTTAAGCATCGTGATAGCCAGTAATTGGGGTTACCTTCGGCCAATTCTTAAACAAATTAATAAACGCAAGCGGAAGAAATACTAAAATGAGGGTACCAAAATAATCATTGGAGTTTCTATTTAATTAAATTGTCAGAGCTGAACTATTTCTACAAGTGCTTCGTGCCTACCCCACGCGCTGGCCCTGACATATTACCTGAAAGTGGTAAACAACTATAAGCATATGACAGAGTGAGAAATATTATACTAAGAGTATAAGGGCATAAAATTCACCATGGATAATTATTGGCTAAGCAGAGCTTGATATTAAAATACAGAATATATAATACAGAGATCAAATATGGAAATCATATACATAATCAAAATTATAATCATAATCATAATCATAATCACGGTACAGAACGGAACAGAACAGATGTATGGACTCAAGAGATGGCTCATACGAACTCTAGAGGTGGCTCCCACCATAGTGTAGCACTTAGTTCCGTATAACACTTTGCTCCACACCAGAAGTCATAACCACGGTACAGGACCAGACAAATGTATGGACTCAAGAGGTAGCTCGTACGAACTCTAGAGGTGGCTCCCACCATAGTGTAGTACTTAGTTCCATATAGCACTTTGCTTCACACCAGAAGTCATAACCACGGTACAGGACCGGACAAATGTATGGACTCAAGAGGTGGCTCGTACGAACTCTAGAGGTGGCTCCCACTATAGTGTAGCACTTAGCTCCGTACAGCACTTAGCTACGTACAACACTTTGCTCCACACCAAAAATTCAAAGGGTCAATGGATCCATGACAGACAGAGGGTCACAAAGTGACTAATCAGAGGGCCAATGGTTATTTAAGTCCCCTAAGGCATGGGACTCCCGTGGTGGTACTTACAAAACATAATTGCATATAAGGTTATAGTCAAATATTCTTTAAAATATAAACAAACATATCCATGGGTTTCCTTTTAAGCAAATAGGGTTCAGAAATAAATCTACGTAACTGAAATCTTTATAAAACATAACTTTTATTAATATACTAATAAAACATTACTTGTGTAAAACATATTTTGGTAAGTCAAAACATACGTAAAATACATTTTGATAACTCAAGGTATAATATAACTCACCTTAACTTTAATACCTCATTCTTTCTTTCCACTATCAAAGACCTTTTCGCCTTCTATTATTTTTTTTCTCTCTTTTCTTCCTCTCTTTTCTCTCCTTTCTCTCATTTTCCTTTCCTTTCTCTTTGTTACCTTCTGAGCGCATCCCTCCCTACTATATAGAAAAGGTAGCCGTGTGCACCAAGCCACAGACTGCCACGTGTAGTGCTCCCATCACTCCCCCATTAATTCAAACTTATCTAATTAATTAAAGCTTATCTAAACTTAATTATTTATTTATATTTTGACCCCTAAATTCTTAATAATTATATTATTTTATATTTTGACCCCTAAACTCTTAATAATTATATTAAAATTACACATAATAACATATGATAAATTATATATTTTCCTTACTGAGATTAAATAATATTAGTCTAAATTCTACAGAATAACTAAAAATCTGGGTTGTTACAAGTACATCAAAATCGACAAAAATGTTGCAATTGTTGCCTTGAATTTTTTTACCATAACGATTGTTGTTATCTATGAAGGCGTATACTTAAGATCCCCAAATGAGGCAGATGTTGCTAGATTATTGCAAGAGGGAGAGCAACATGGGTTTCCTGAAATGTTAGGAAGTTTGGATTGTATACATTGGCGTTGGGGTAAATGTCTAACCTCCCAAGTCAGTGCTTACATTGGACATGTGGGTAAACTAACAGTTGTGCTCGAGGTAGTCGCCTCCTATGACTTGTAGATTTGGCTTGCTTTCTTTGGCATGCCTGACTCTCTTAATGATATTACTGTTCTTGACAGGTCGCCTTTATTTTCTTAATTAACTAAAGGACGTGCCCCTACTGCCAACTATACCATCAACAATCATGCGTACACCATGGGATATTATCTTGCTGATGATATCTATCCTCGTTGGGCAACAATTGTCAAAACAATATCTTAATCTCAAGGTTTAAAGAGAAAAATATTTGTGAGGATGAAAGAGACATGTCGAAAGGATGTCGAAAGGGCATTTGGAGTTCTCCAAGTATGTTTTAATATTGTTAGAGTTCCGCCAAGAGGTTGAAGTGATGAGGATCTATACTACATCATGAAAACTTGCATTATTTTGCACAATATGATCATTGAAGACGAGCGTGATATTCCTAAAAATCAACACAGTGTAGCATTACTGCAAACAGATACCACTAATACCCTATGTCAGATGTCACGCAATCCAAACCAAGACTATGTTGAATTTATGTTCAATCGCCAGAGGATTAGATCTACTGAAACCTATGATGCAATTTGTAATGAACTGATTGAAAACTTATGGGTCCATCATGGAGAGTTAGATTAAGTTTGTATTCTATCTCTTCGCTTCCTTTAATGTCTTATTATTTTAATAAAATTGTCTTCATTTGCAACCTTCTTGTCCTTATTTCAGTAAGTTTGTATTTATTCATAATTAAACATTGACAAATTAAATAGATATTGAAAACTAAATTACATTGCAAAAGCAAAATTACATTGGAACATAAAAACTAAAAATTACAATGAAAAATAAAAGACATTGCAAAATGAAAAATACATTGTCCCCCAATTATTCATCAGGAGGTAGGGGAAGATAGTAATTTGGGTTTCTCATATATGTGAACCACTTTGCGAAAATCTCATTTTTGCGCATTATGTAATTAGCTTTCATTTGAGTGTCCATATTAGAAATGTTTGCAATCATTATGGAATGTTCTTCATTTTTCATCTGAAGTTCTTTCATCTCTTGCAATGATTGAACTCTTTTATCTTCTCTTTCAACTTTTTTCATTTCCTTCTTAGAAAAGTGTTGGTTAAATGTTTCTAACAAATTGTTAAATTTGTGGACTTCAGCTTCAACGACTTGACCTTTTTGAAGTAATTCTTTTGCAGATTTCTTACCTATAGGTCATTTACTCCTTATAGAGACACTACCATCACCAACACTTGGATTGTTACCTTCACTTGGGTTGTTATCTTCTTCAAGAGAAATGCAGTTATCCATAGAGGAATCGGGGACTGAATCGGTAAATAGTGTATGTATCCTTGACTTGACTATGTTCGTAGGAGCTACATTTTGCCACCTGTTCAAAAGCAAAATATTTTTTTCATCTTGATGGTATAAAAGTTTTGCTTGAAGCATCTGTATAGATAAAATATTAAATTAATTAATTAGTTAATTTTTATATGATACAAAATAAAGAAACTAACATAATAAATTAAGATGTTATCAACTTGAGACATCCCACTTGGGTGTAAATTTTCAACTTGTGCTAAACATTCACGAAATTTGTTGGAACATTTCATGATTATACCCCAATCAAGATTGGATAGACACTTATGTTTTTGACTGATCATTCTGAAGCAAGTAATAATTTTAGTAAATTCTCTCCCAAAAGTGAGCATACGATTGCGAATTTCCAACAATTGGGTCTTAAAAAATGTGACACTAAGATTTACAAATTGTCACATCTTCATCAATGGTGAATGATTTTTCTCTTTTTGTTTTTGATGAACCTTCCATAGTGATTGTGTGAAAAAACTAAAAACAAATATGTGATTTGGGAGGTTTGCTATTGTAGATTGTTTTTCATGCTCCTTTCGGATACGATGGCCCTACAGTTCGGACTCCTGTGGTTCTAAATTTGATTCCACAAGTGTAGTGTGAAATAGATAAACACAAAAGAGTCCAAATCTGGCAAATCTTTTGGAAAATCGATTTTGAATAAAAAAATTGCCAAAAATGGACTCCTTTGCCAGATTATAGAGTCGTCACCTAAATATTTTTGGAAAATTTAAGAAACCCGAGACTCATGCCAAAGACCACTTATCCATTATCACCAAAGTGTCTCGACTCGGGAACTTAGGTATATGAAAGAGGAAGGTTATGAATTGAGCACCCCACTCGCCTGATCAAATATTGGCCTCTACTAATCACGATGTGATTCTTATTTACATTATATGCTATTGTTATGATTTATTAGGCTTTTTTACTATGTGATGCACACAAGTATAGACTAATTTGTAAAAATTTGAACGCTTTGATTTTATGTTTGTTTTGAAAATTGTTTGATTATGTACCACTTGAAAAAATAATCTTATATGTACATTCATCAAATTATCCCAATTTGAGCAATTAGCCTTCATCTACAGGCATTCAAACAGATATATCACTTAAGCACTTAGCCTCATGGAACATATGCTTAACATGGCAACAATCGTACACAATGCAATATGCTAAAGCAATAGGTGCTCACCTAGTACTCCAAGGCAAGCCAAACAAAGCAAACTAATTAGAAAACATACATGCTCATGAATAATGCAACATGACTAATGCAACACATATAATCATGCAAATAGTTCGGTTACTAGCATGGCATTTGATTCAATCCAAGACATGGGATAGAGCATGTATTCAAGCAAAGATTTTGATCTTGACATTGGTTAGAATAATGAGCCGAACTCTTATGTATGCAACACGAGTGGATGCAAATCATGAAAAAAATGTTAAGGAAACATGATGCTCTATGCTACCATCATAAGCGGAGAAATAAAAGGGAGAAAGAAATGGAGGTTGGAAGACATACACATATTATTACATGTTTTGACCTCATACAAGAGGGTCCGAATGAGTGTCCAAGTGTCCGAATTAACTAGATATTACAAAACCGAATGATTAATGAATAGCTAACTATATAGTACATATCCGAATGAATTCTAACTTAACCAGCTATCTAATGTATTACAACAAGGATATTTACAACATTAATTACAATAATGAAATTGCAACAATAATTATTTACAACAATAATAATACAAGCAACAATGAAGCACAATGATCGGATGCACAGTGTCCAGAAACTGCTCTGTCTGCCCAAACTTGCTCTGTTTCACCCTTAACTATTGCCTTTTGTTTCTGCCAAAATTCACTGTTCACCAAACATTGGGGACCGGCCGGCCCCAAATGAGACCCAGCCGGGTCCAAAAGCAACCGATTGTGCCCTAATTTCATGCCTTTTTTTTTTTTTTGGTGCTTTGAGGTGAGAATAGTGCAAACATAGCCTTTTTAGGCCCTGTTTGTCCCTTCTGCTCTTCTTTGTCATGGGGAAGTCAAGTGAAGAATGAATTCGAGTCCGAAACCACCAATGATAGCAAGTTGATTGCTTGAAGATTTCGGGCACGTTTGGACAAAAAATTAATAAATGCAATGAATGCGACCACCTCTCCCTCCTATCATGGAAATTCAAAAAGAGAGGTAGACACGTATCAAAATTCATCAAAACATCATGAATTGGTATGTGACAATTATTGACACGATGGATTCGGCATAACGTCCAGCCGAATTCAACTATTCTAACCCTTTTTCTTTATGTCGGTTTCATTGATTTTAAGCCAATTTTGTTAGTTTTTCCCATTCTTTAGTGTATTTGTCCAAAGTGATAGTTAAGTCCACTAAGTGAGAGGAAACATCAAATGAGAGGCGACTCTTGGCATGAAAGAGAGACTACATCTTGACGATGAACCTCCGTAGAGGTTAAGCCATTGGGCATAGGTCTTTTTTCCATACCTTGAATAACTATCAATCTTTTGAGATAACTCTCAAACAAAAGAAAATAAGAAAAGAGGGAGGGCGCATAAATTATTACATGAGATTAATTATTAGAGTGAGACTCTTGACATGAAAACCAAGCAACGTAAAGCTATCAACTCAAATGACTTGGTGTCTAAAGCCTAAACAACCGAAGCCAAGAGAACTTACAACACAACAAGTGAAGCATTCAAGGCCTAAACAAATTAAATAAATTAAACCAACCCTAAACAGCCCCTAAAACAGTAGCTACAAGTGTATGAAAGAGCACAAAAAGATAGGTAATAACAAGGAGATACCAAACTAGTAAGCAAGAACAAGGAGAGGTGGCCAACCCCTCCACTTTTGAGACTTCAAACCATATTTTTTAGCCTTTATTAAACTTTGAAAATCAGTTTAAAAGTCAAAGAAAAAGTGTAAAAACAATGGTATGAGCTATGGAGTTAGGAGCAAGTAAGGGTGTTAACCCTCTCTACCTTTGATAGTTATTCAAACCCAAGTTTCAACACTTGAAATGGATCCAAAACAACACGAGAACACAAGAAATAGATAGAGATAGATTGAAATGAAAGCAAAAACAAAGGTGACAAGCTTATACCTCTTGAAGAGAGTAATCTTTGATTGTTGATCAAACTCAATCCTAGCACACTCTCAAGGTTGAATTATGATTCTCAAGGCTCAACCAGGGCTCCAAGGTTAAGGTTTGAGGGTGTGTATGGTGTATAGATATAACTCAAAGATGGCAAGCTTGCTCAAAGATGGTTTGCACAACAAGAAAGAGCTCTCAAGTGAGTGTATAGGCTCTTTGAAAATTGTTTAACCCTCAAAACAGAGATATATGCTCGTATTTATAGAATTTGAGCAAAATAGGTTGAAAATATCTTGAAAAATAGACAGCTGGTGGGCTTCCGCTCAGAACAGTGTTTCTCGCTAACAAGCCACGACTGGCCCCAAATGGCCACGACCAACTCCAGATGGGGCACGACAGGGCCCCAATGTGCTCCCATGTTCCTTTGCTGCAGGCTCAGTGTAGGGTGGCACATGTACAAAAAGGGACCTCTGAGGTAAGAACCAGGTAAATATGATAGTTTTGGGACTGTTTTCGAGCTCAACCTTGGATTCCATCAAATCATACACAATGCAACTTTTATCATCGAGTGGTGTAGACACCCCATTTTTTATGGCCCTTACGACTTGGATGCCATTGCATGCACACCCAATGATGAACGTATTTGCTTGCCCAGTGCTCGAAGTCCTTAGCCGAATGCCACAGCTTTGAGCCTTTTAAAGCCTGCACCCTTGTTGCCTTAGTTTTGGACTAAGCCTTGGTTTTTCAAGCCTACAGCCTCTGGTGGCTTGCCAGCCACCCCTTTTGGGCTGCTGGCCATCACTTTTTGGTTGTTAGCCACTGATGTGGCTTGCTGGTCACCAGTTTCTTTTGCAAATATTTTGTGACAGCTATGCCAGTTGTTTGCACAGATGCATGCATCTGCTGCCATATGTACGGCTGGATATTCTTAAGGGGAATTCATGTTTTCTATATATAGGAGCCCCATCTCTCATGTTTTAAGGTTAGAAAATTTTGAGATCAAAATTTTTCTTCTCTCTCTAACAAATTTCTACACTTTAGCCTATACACTCTCAATCTTTGCCTATACACCCTTAACCAAATCTCTCCATATTTGAGCTGAGGTGTCTTTGAGGCTTCTTGGCACTCTTGAGGGTGTTGTTTGCTTGGTTTTGTTGCTTGGACTTCATTTTCTCTTCAAGAGGTATAAGGCTTTGCCTCTTTGCTTACTTTATTTTTCTACTATTTTACTTGCTGTTTTCCAACTGATTTTGGGCTATAAAAATTCTATATTTTTTGGCTGAAACTTGGGTTTTAAGGCCATTAAAAGTTGAGGGGTTGATAGCCCTTTTTTATGCCTTGTTTTGAAGGCCTTTGCCCTTGTGTTTTCCACTTTTGCATCATCTTTTTCAAAGCTTTTAAACACTGATTTTCAGAGCTTTTTTAGTGGCCAAAATCATGTTTTGAAGTCCAAATTTAGAGGGGTTAGCCTCCCCTTCTCGTGTCTTGCTTATTAGCCTAGTTTGTGCCATGTTTTAACAAATTAATTTAGCTATTGTTGTCTTAATTCCAGCATATTTTAGAACTTGTTTTAGATTGTTTTAGCACTATTTTGGGCTATTAGTTGCATTTGAGCTTTGTTTTGCATGCTTATAGTGTAATTGTCCTCATAAGCTTGGTATTTTAGGCCTTAGACATCATCTTATTTGAGTTGATAGTATTTATTTATGCTTTTCTCACTCATTTTCAGCTCTTAATCATGTCTGCAACCTATCTCATTTCTTGACTTTTATTTTGCTTTGAAAGTGGTTCAAACAACTTGTTTGTTTAAGCATGAGATTGAGGTGTCATGCTTAATGGTTTAATTCCTTAGGGGGTTCATTACCAATGGTATGATGTCTCCTTCATGCCTAAGATAACTCTTGGTTTGAGCCCTCTTTCCATTAGAGGACTTGAACTCACCCTTTGGAATCAATTGATTAAAGAATGGTCGGTAATTTAAAAATGGAGCAATTAAAATTGAGGCTAAAAAATGTGCAAGATAATAATTTGGTTATGTTCAACCGGACGTTAATTGAACACATGGAAGCTTGAGGCATTTCATACTCATTAGTGATGAAATGATTCAAGTTTCCAAGGTCACTACTTTCCCTTGATCATTCATGATAGGGAGGTGATTTTGAGAGTCTCATTTTGTTGCATTTATTGAACTTGCACACTTTGGTTCACAAGCCATCATGCAATGAAATTGCTTGAGTTGGTGGTTTGTGGCTTAAGTTCACTACTCCTTTGATTTGTTCACGAAAAGGAAGGGTGAGTTGTGCAGACAACCCTTGAGAATATCCTATGCATGCTCTGTTTGTTCTCTATTGCAGCAAGGTGAACTGGGTAACAGTGGCCTGCAGGCCACCTTTGATGGCCGGCCGGCTATCACTGGTGGCCGACAGACCCCATTATTGGCCGGCCGGCCACTGATGCAAAATTAAGCAGTGTGTTTGTGAGGCAGAGCAGAGTTATTTTGGAAGTGGGCAACAGTGTATGTGTTCTCTGTACAACAGAGGCTCTCCGGAAGCAAAACAGTGGCCTTTTCGGGTAGAAACCGAGCATGCGCATGAACATCCCTCGTTTCCCGAGGCGGAGTAGTTAGCTTTAGCTTAATTACTTCTTTTAATTGCACTTGTGTTGTAATTATTTAATTAGTTAAAGTAGTTAGCTAGTTGTGTTGTTGTAATTAATTAGCTAGATTAGTTAATTATTTCGGTTTGTAATAATTAGTTAAGTAGTTTAGCTATTTATTCATTTATTTGTAATAATTAGCTTAGCTTAGCTTTAATTAGTTAGCTAGATAGCTTCATTCGGACTCTCCTTCGTGAGAGTGCAATGTAATAATGTGTATGTCTTCTAACCCCACATCTTTCTCCTTTTTATTTACTAGCGTATGATGGTTATTTTAGGGACATCATGTTTTGTTTAGCATGCTTCATGTTTGCATCCATTTGTATTGCATGCACCGAGGCTTGGTTTATCATTCTAACTTGCATTGTTGTTTAAATACTTCTTTGAATACGTGCTTAAACTGCATGCTATCAAATTGATTTATATGCTTTATTAGTAGCTGAGCCTAGTAATTGCATATCGCATGTGTTGCATTAGTCATGTTGCATAAGTTAAGAATCATGCATCTTTCTAACTCATGTTTATTTTGGCTTGGAGTACTAGGTGAACCTTTACTCACTTTAGTATATCGCATGTATGTGATTGTTGCCATGTTTAGCTTGCTTGCCATGAGGCTAATTGCTTAAGTGCTATAACTGTTTGAATGCCTTTGGATGAAGGCTTGTTTCTTGAATTGGACAAATTTGAGTAATGTTTCTATGCGATCCCTTTTTTAAGTGGTATATAGTTCGAAACAATTTTCAAAACAAACATGAATCAAGTGTTCCAATTCTTGCAAGTTAGTCTGTATTTGTGTGTGTCCGCATCACATAGTAATGTTTGCCTAATAAACTAGAACAAGAGCATATAATGTAAATAAGATTTATATCATGATTAGTAAGTAGAGGCCGATTTTCGATCGGGCTAGCAGGAATGCTCAAATTCGTTCATGACCTTCCCCTCTCGTACCTAAGTTTTCAAGCCGAGACAATCTTGATGATGACAGACACGTGGCTTTTGGCAGGAGTCATAGGTTTCCAAGATTTTTCAAAAATATTTAAGTGGCGACTTTGTATCTGACAAAGCAATCCATTTTTGGCAATTTGATTCAAAATCGATTTTCCAAAAGATTTTGCCAGATTTGGACTCTTTGGTGTTTATTTATTTCACATTGTACTTGTGGAATCAGATTCAGAACCGCGTGAGTCTAATACTGTAGGGCTTATTTTTCCTTCCGAAAGGAGGCGCGGAAAAGTTGAGCTATATGTAGACACCCCATTTTTTACAGCCCTTACGACTTGGACGCCATTGCATGCACACCTAATGATGAACGTATTTGCTTACCCAGTGCTCGAAGTCCTCAGTGGAATGCCACAGCTTTGAGCCTTTCAAACCATGCACCCTTGTTGCCTCAGTTTTGGACCAAGCCTTGGTTTTTCAAGCTTGCAACCTTTGGTGCCCTGTCGGCCATCACTTTTTGGTTGCCGGCCACCAGTGTCTTTTGCATATATTTTGTGACAGCTGTGCTAGCTATTTGCACAGATGTATGCATCTGCCCCCATGTGTAGGGCTGGATGTTCTTAAGGGGAATTCATGTTTTCTATATATAGGAGGCCTCTCTCTCATGTTTTAAGGTTAAAAAATTTTGAGATCAAAATTTTTCCTCTCTCTACAATTCTCTCTCTCTAGCAAATTTCTACACTTTAGCCTATACACTCTCAACCTTTGCCTATACACCCTTAACCAAATCTCTCCATATTTGGGTGTCTTTGAGGCTTGTTTGAGCTCTTGAGGGTGTTGTTTGCTTGGTTTTGTTGCTTGGACTTCATTTCCTTTTCAAGAGGTATAAGGCTTTGCCACAGGACAAAGTGCTCGAGTTTTGCAGGCGGTCAAAAATGGGACGTCTATAGGCGTGAAATGAAATTGAGATAAAGAGAGGAGAAAAAGAAAAATGTAATTTGAAACTTTTGTGGTGAAATGAAACTTAGATTGATGGTTTCTATTTATAGAAACACAAAATATGATCTTTTGTAGGTAATAGTTGTTGAGACAAAAAAAAAACCGACCGTTTATTTGTAGTTATTGTTCTATAACCTTTTTTTTTTTTTAAAGGAAAAAAGAGCGCAACATCTCTTTTTCATTTCCAAGACACCATCACCACCATTCACCTACCCACAATCCAATGGTTGAGATCAACCATCTGGAAGTATCTCCGTTATGCATTCCAAGACAACACCCCCTTTCTCTCTTGCATCCAAACCAGTCGACTGTTGAGAGCTTCTCTCTCTCTCTCTCTCTCTCTCTCTCTCTCTCTCTGTGTGTTTGTGTCTGTGTCTATGTGTGTGTAGTGTTCCATCTTCATCCACAATAGAGGCAACCCCGGCAACCCCCTTTCTCTCCAGCTTCATCATCAGAAACCCTTTTCTCTGTATCTTCACTTTGATTATCACCACCACCACCAGAGGCAATCCCCAAAACCAGTCATTCTCTCTCTCTCTCACACACATTTCCATCACCACCACTAGAACCGATCACCCATCGCCGATCACAAAGCTTGATGGAATACCACTGTTTGGAACACAATTGTTTGGGTTTGATGGAAGACCACCGATCGCGAAGTTCGACGGAACAAGCCCTAGAGGTCGATAGAGGTTGAGATGAAGAACAAGTTCATCAATCATACTAGAATCTATGTATTTATCTTCTAAATTCGTTTCAGAAATTTATATCAATTTGTGAAATTTGGATTGATTTGTTCTTGATTGAAATTTGGGTTTGATTTGTTCAAAATTCATTGTGAAATTTGTGAAACTAGTTTTTGAATGATCATTCTGAAATTGTAGATAAATTTGTGTTTGGGAATTCTATTTTTTTCTTCTCAATTTTGGTGACTTTGCAAAAATAAACGAATGGTCAACATTCTGTGATAAAAAATGGTAAATTTTGTAAGAAAAGAAATCAAAGATTTTGGGAGGTTTTCCTAGTGAATGCATTTTATTTTTTTAATTGATTTGGAGACAAAAATCTGTTGATATTTGATGATGTGACATGTTTGGCACTTGCTATTCTTCCTGTCAAATTTGACAATAAAAATGACATCTACTATATTTGACAAGAAGAATAGCAGACATTAGAGACTCCATTTTTGTTACTCTTGCCAAATTATAATTTTGGCAACTCCTTTAACAGCTCTATTAAAAATGCTCTTAGGTGCAAGATTTCAAATATTTTTTATTATTTTTTTTCTTCATACAAATGATTTTCTGAAACTTTTTTGCCTCGTCAAAACTCTTCTAAGATAATGGGGTCCATTAAACAAGTACAAAAGCTACAAAAATTAAAAGGTAGAACAGACTCATTCTATTCACAAGTTTCACTCTTATCAATGCGTTTGGTGGGGAATGTATTAAAAAATGTATAGCCAAATTTTTTTTTAAAAAAAATAGTTTTTAAATTAAAATATAATGAATTTTTTTTTAATGAAAATGCTCTTATAATAATAATGTCCGACCATGGTGGTATGTTTATTTCGCGGGATGTGAGCCGTTTTATTTAATTATTTATTTTTAATGTAACATTTGATTGGATCAGGGATGATGGGATTACGGCAAGTACATGTGGACACAGGCCTGATGATTCGCTAAGCCAGTTTATGATTTATAAGGGTTGGATTATGATTTAGACCATCCCAATAGTAGAGGGTTCTAATTTTTGTAGTTTAAATAGTTTGAATTTGTCAAAACGATGTCGTTTTGATAATTTTGAGCCACAAAAATTAAGGCTCCCAATCATTTTTCTTGGACCATAGAGCCAAGTTAAAACTCAATTGAAGAAATGTTTTGGACCTTTAATTTGTGGGTTTTAATAGTTTTAATGTGTGTGTGTGAAACTTATCTGATGTGATGTTTTGGACCTTTTTTTTTTTTTTTTTTCACCTCATTAGAGCTCTATTTTTAGAGAGATGTACCATTGTTAAAACTCAATTATAGAACAATAATGATAGAGACCCTTTGTTGGAGGACCCCACAACTTCTAAAGTAATCCACACCACTCATGATGTGAGCTCCACACATACATGAGTAGACCACATACATCATGAGTGGTGTGAATTACTTTAAGGGTTGTAGAATCCTCCAAAAAGGGAGTCTCACTCATTTTTCAGCTCGGCCAGCTCACAAATTATATTATACAATATATATATATATATATATTTAAATAAAAATGCATGCTTTATATTGTTTGTTTTTATTTTTATTAGTATAAATTATGTATTACTAATTATGTAAATAATTATTTATAAAATGTTAACTATTAGTTTTGTTTGAATAGGTTGAAGAGACCCACAAATAATTAAATTAATTATAACTTGTTTTAAAATTAAAAAAAAATATTTATATTAAACAATATACGGCTATGTGGGTGGATTTGAAAATTTTTATTTTGTTTTTGTATGGGTTCAGAAATGAGAAAATGGGGTTACTGCTGTGCTAAAAGCACAGTAGTAACTATGGTGACTTTATTTAAAGTGTATTACGGTTTTATTTTTATGATTCAAACTGTTAATTTTGTAAGATTTGTTGAGTACTTTATACCTATCAAAAATCATATTAATTGGATATCAAAAACTATATGATCGATAATCAAAAAAATAAATAATAAGTTTTTCTTTTGAGAAATAGCATAAACAATATGCAATTCGATCATATAGCTATTGATATTCGATTAATATGATTCTTGATAGGCATGAAGTACTCAATAAACCCTACAAAATGAACGGTTTGAATTATAAAAATAAAACCATAATATACCTTAAATGGAGGCACTATAGTAGCACAACAGTGACCCCTCCTTCCAGAAATAAAGCCTAAGCCTAATCCGGAGGGGCAAAGTTTGGTAAACGACTTTCTGTTTGTAGTGTGTTATATAAGCACAATTTTTATCTTTTTGTATTTTTTGGTCACATAACTTTTCTATTTTTTTGTATGTCTTTTCGTAAAAAGTCAAAAAATACACTTACTTAGAATATTCCAAACAAAAATTATAAACTAGTATATGGGTCGATTTGAACCCATTCAAGTATGATTGGTTGAGAAATTTTAAATTAAAAGTATTTCAAAATAGAAAATGACTTTAAATATTTTTATTATTACCTAATTAAGAATTTTTTACATCAGCCGTTTAATTAGAGGCAAATTGATTTACCATTCATAGAGCTGTTGGCAAATGGAGAGAAAGTTGAATACGATTACAAAGACAAATATAACCTCATCTTTAACTTTTATTCTTTTCCAAATTAATATATATAATTGTGTGTATAATTTAAATAGGTAAAAAATAAAAATAAAAAAATTATTAATATCACAATATGTAGCGATATGCGTATGCAATTTAAGTAAATAAAAACAATAAATAATATATAAAAAAAAGAAAAGAAAAGAAGCACAGACACACATATTGTGTGTCACTCAAGTCTTCTTTCACTACAGGAAAAATAGCCTACAGCAACGTTTCATTTATGGCGTTTTGGAAAACGCCATTATAGATGGATGAAATACAACGTTTTAAAAACGTTGTCTTAGACCTCAGCTGAACGACGTCGTATTGGTTGTCTATATTGACACCGTCCATGTCCGTCTCTCACTTTCTGTCTCTCACTTTCTCTCGGTGTCTCTCCCTCTCTCTTTCTCTCTCTCTTCCAAAGCCCTCGATTGATATTCATCGATCTAGATCAAAGGCGCACACACACACTCTCTCTCTCTCTCGTCGAACTCTGGATCTCTGTTGTTCTTCATCGATCTGTCAAACCAGATCGATCTCTGTTGCTCCTATCTCAGGTACAATTTTCATTCTCTTAATCACTCAATTTAATACTCTCTAATTTTTTCATTTCAGATTAGATCTGAAAGAGATCGAACTCTGGATCTCTTTCTCTCTCTCTTCCAAAGCCCTCGACTGATTTACTCTCTAATTTTTTCATTTTCAGATTAGATCAGATCAGATCGTTGAACCAGATCGATCAAATCTGGTTTGTAAGTATTCATCTCTAAGAGCTGCGTCATTCTTGTCCTGAATCTGGTTTGTAAGTATTTATCTCTAAGAGCTGCTTCATTCTTGAGGTCCTGCTTCATCTCTTAAACTGATTTGTCCACTCATTCTTAGAATGTAGAATTTAGACACAACAGACAGCTTGGTCACTTGAATATTTTCTTCGCATCGGTATTCTTTTCCTTACAAATGTAGAATTTAGAAATGTGTATAGTCATCTTTCAGTAAGTGTTCAATTAAATGGACAATTGCATATTTGAGTTGTAGGTGGTATCTGTCATTTTTGATAAGAATGCTTATTGATTAAAAATCAATGAAATTCTCATTAGAAAATAAAGAGAATTTGGATTATTTGCTAGCATCTGATTATTAAAAAAAAAAAATGAAGAGTTAAATACATTATTTTTAAAATATGTATTTCTTGTTATTTTCTGTCTTTAATATTTCAATTTTGTCGGTTTAATATTGAATGCATGAAATTTGAGTTTAAAATAATCATTTTTATCTTTTCAGCCCATATTTGTTACTAGAACAGTGGAATTTTTGGCAAAATATATTAGCACGTTAGCCAAATGAAAGAGTAAGGGATTTCAACTGGTGAGATCTTAATGTCTTTTGTCCAAAATGCCCCTGCTAACATCAATTAGTTTAGACCACATTCATGTTGGGAGAATATTTGAACACAAATTTCATGCAGAGAGAACTAAACTGATACACTTAAAATGTTGAGAATAAAAACAACACAAAATGCATACTTTGAGAGAACTAATGAAACATTATCCCAAAAATAAATAATAAATAAAAAAGTGATCCCTATGTATATAGAGAGTATATATGAGGATGGATCCGAGGAGGTACATCAAGCAATCATTTCTTGTGTTTAAAACACTTCTTATTAAAATAATATTAGTTAACATATTTTCAAATTAAAAATATAATACCCACCTTGCTCGTAACTTTTTATTTATTTTTTTTGAAAAGCCCATGAATTTAGAATCATGTGTCCCATGATGATAAAGCCAGGGCCACCATTCCTCCCTCCCCCCACGAAGCCATGCATGGATTAACCATGAAACATTTAAGACAATGAAGACCCTTTTAAATCAATTAAACATTTCAGATACAATCTTTCTAAGTTTTACCTTTTTGTGAGTTTCGTACTAGAGAGATAGGAGACTTCACCTTGAAAATAATTGGCATTATTGCGCCTTTCAAGTTTATTTCTTTGGTATTCGACTGAATATTTCATGGCATTTGCCAATCAAGTTTGGTTAAACCATCAGGGAAGCCATTGAATGGGTAATGTTGCAAGTGATTTCATGCTGAATGCAACTTCTGAACTTGGCATATCAAAAACTTTGTATGTTATATTCCAAATATGGCTTAGGTTGTTTAGAGTGTTTTGCCTTCTGGCATCTCATGCTGGAATTTGTACCAACAGCACAATAACTGCTGCCAACTGTAGTTGATAGAACTTACTTTTTTTATTGAATAATTTTACACATTTGGTAATTCATATGAGTCCTCCATTTATCTACGCTTGGATGTTGCGGGCTGTTAATTTTATCTGAACTGATGCAGAAAATTGTGATTTAAAAACACTGGAAGAATACGGTGAACAGTGGTTGCAATTTTGTGTGTAATCATCAAGCGTTGTTCGTGGTTTCAGATGAATGATTGGTACACTTATCAATGAATCCTGTCATTTTGTTTCAATCGCAACAATGTACACAATCACAAATCTAGTTCAATAGAATCTTCAGCTGCATGGGGTGGTATGCAATGCATTCATGATTGTTATTACTCTTTCTTTTGCCTCATCTATAATTCAGTGCTTGTGTTGATGGAGGAATGAGGAATTGTGCATTTTGATTGATAGGAATAATGAGAAATTAAGCAGGAAGGATATCCTAAGAGACACAGACGGAAGACTTGGACGGTAGTGAAAGTGGTTATGGTCATGACACTTGGGTGTTAGTAAGGTAAAACCTCATATTTGAGTCAATTAAGTATAGTCAACTAGTGGTAATTTAATTCTACTAAGTTACTAACCATGTACATCTTATCATGCCGCAAAATAATAATAATAATCATACATTGCACACAAAATAATAATAATGCATTTAAAAATAGACATTGCGCACCTATTTTCTCAGTTTACATCATGTACTCCGTTTAGATATCAACCAAACATAAATTAAGAAACCCAAAAAGCCCAAAAAGCCCTAGTGCATTCACAAAAACAATAATAATGTACCTGAAAAAGCTTGACTAGTCTCTATATTACTCTCTGCACAATCTGCACATTCTCCAATCCCAACAACCTCAAGCACTGTCTTATCGCCGCCATAGCAGAAGCTGGTGGCAAACAAAACCACCAGCCAGAAACCGACAATTGTCCCTCGACAAAAGGATTGAATCCTCATTGTAAGCTTCTCTAAAAGCCTCTCAAGGCTTGAGTTGGATGAGTATTGGAGTCACAAAGACACTGTTATATATAATGATTCTTAAGAGAGAGAAGAGAAGTGGTAGTTTAAGTGGCTCATAGACAGTCAATTAAGGGAATCACATGAGGTTAGGGACCCATTGAGATTGCCTTGAGATTGAGAGGAGAGAGGCAAGATGAGATGGGTAACAGTGTTCAGAGGGCAGAGAGAGAGACAGAGAGAGGGGGGTTATCCAAGGCATGCATGGCCATTATCTTTCATTGAATGAGATCCTACTTTTTTTTTTTTTTTTTTTGGGTATCTTTTTCCATCTGTAAACCTACTTAACCAGCTCTCATAAATACATTGCTTTATGAAAAAAACAAAAAACCAAGTTTAAAATTCGTCACAAAATAAATATATAACTTGGTTATATGGTGAAATTTTGAAGTAGTAGCAGTGCTTCTCCATTATTGAGCTTTGATATCACATGGTTGGAAGTTTGAAACATATTTATGACAATGTATAATGATTGAAAATATTACATATAATTTTATTTTTTACCGTATTTTCTCAACTTTAATCATTATTAAATTTCTTCAACTCTACTACCAAGCTGTCTGTTGTGTCTCATTTCATGACTGTTTTTGTTGCTCATTTCATGACTGTTTTTGTAGCCCTGTTCATCATTCTCTATTTGTTCGTGTAGGGTCTAGGATGAGTGATGTTTTTACCTTTCTTCTCACTAGGTTTTGAAATTGTTTTGATTTCATGGTTGTTTTGCTTTGATGTTTTCTTTGGCGTTTTAGTTAATTGATGACTGCCTTGTTTGGCTGTTTAATTTCATTATGTATCTCAATTTGATTTTTCACCTACTTTGGTCCAGAGAAACAGTCCTGAAATGTTCACAGCCTTGACAACAATGAAATCTCAAAAAGTAATGAACCATTCTAAGGTCAAACTGACTTCTTGTGTTCCATCAAACCATTCATGGTTACACCTAAGGTTTTTAAAATAATAGTACTGAGATATATCGGTTTCTATATTAAAAATATTGAGTTATACGAATCAAGAATTGGATGATACAACTGTAAAATCTTTTAAAATCGCTAGCCATGGAAAAATGAGTTTTATAGTAGCCAAATTGACCATATGGATTGTCCATGAACCAAAATGTATATCGAACCAACTATGGATGTGATGTTTGTTCCCATCAATATACTTACCAATATTGAAATGTATGAACTAATATTTAAAACCATGAACACCACCATCATTGAGAAAAAGCACAATATAATAAAAAAAGATAAGGTTTGGTTTTTATCTATTTGGCAAATGTGCTTGGTCTATATTTTTTGTGCTTATATTTTTTGTGTAGTAGCTCATGATATTTGATGAACTTGTTGCTTACTTGTGAGTACGAGAACAAACTAAATGAAGCATACCTAATATCGAGTATGCTAGGCCAGTCATTTAGAATCCATATGGAGTCTTAATATTTTTATACATTACTTAAAAAGATAAAATTAATTAAAAAAATTATTATAAAATTTTTAAAAATTAAAATCTAGTACTGTTTCATTTTTAACCATTTATACATTCACAAAGAAAATATTACACAAAAATCTACAGTTATAACATCAAAGTAAAATTGAACTATTCGTACAACAACATCACTTAAACATTATTGTTCTTACATTTTTAGTTGCAAAATTAAATCAAAACTCTTTATTGAGAATGAATTAATTCTACTATTTATTTTTTTCTTTTTCATATATAGATAAATAATATCTAGGAAGTATAATTAAATAAACAATCCAATATATCCACAAGTCAACAAGCAAAAATCTATTCAAATTCTAGAGATTTTAATATTTGAGTAAAGTTAACAAACAATTGAAATAGAAGTTGAAATGATAGTCAAAATTTTTTTAAAAAAAATAGTTTTTAAATTAAAATATAATAAATTTTTTTAATGAAAATGCTCTTATAATAATAATGTCCGACCATGGTGGTATGTTTATTTCACGGGATGTGACCCGTTTTATTTAATTATTTATTTTTAATGTAATATTTGATTGGATCAGGGATGATGGGATTACGGCAAGTGCATGTGGACATAGGCCTGATGATTCGCTAAGCCAGTTTATGATTTATAAGGGTTGGATTATGATTTAGACCATAGAGCCATGTTAAAACTCAATTGAAGAAATGTTTTGGAGTTTTAATTTGTGAGTTTTAATAATTTTAATGTGTGTGTGAGATCTATTATTATTATTATTTTATTATTTTATTATTTTTTATTTTTTATTTTTTTTCACCTCATTAGAACTCTATTTTTAGAGAGATGTATCATTGTTAAAACTCAATTATAGAACAATAATGATAGAGACCTTTTTTTAGAGGACTCCAAATCCACACCACTCATGATGTGAGCTCCACACATACATGAGTAGACCCCACACATCATGAGTAGTGTGAATTACTTTGGGGGTTGTAGAGTCCTCCAAAAAGAGGGTCTCACTCATTTTTTAGCTCGGCCCGCTCACAAATTATATTATACAATATATATATATATATAAATGCATGCTTTATATTGTTTGTTTTTATTTTTATTAGTATAAATTATGTATTACTAATTATGTAAATAGTTATTTATAAACTGTTAACTATTAGTTTTGTTTGAATAGGTTGAAGAGACCCACAAATAATTAAATTAATTATAACTTATTTTAAAATTTTAAAAAAATATTTAGATTAAACAATATCCGGCTATGTGGGTGGATTTGAAATTTTTTATTTTGTTTTTGGATGGGTTCAGAAATAAGGAAATGGGGTTACTGCTGTGCTAAAAGCACAGGAGTAACTGTGATGACTTTATTTGAAGTGTATTACGGTTTTATTTTTATGATTCAAACTATTTATTTTGTAGGATTTGTTGAGTACTTTATACCTATCAAAAATCATATTAATCGGATATAAAAAACTATATGATCGATAATCAAAAAAAATAAATAATAAGTTTTTTTTTTTTGAGAAATAGCATAAACAATATGCAATTCGATCATATAGCTATTAATATCCGATTAATATGATTCTTAGTAGGCATGAAGTACTCAATAAACCCTACAAAATGAACGGTTTGGATTATAAAAATAAGACCATAATACACTTTAAATGGAGGCACCACAGTAGTACAACAGTGACCCCTCCTCCCAAAAATAAAGGAATAATGTTTGAGGGCCCTAAAAACTGTGGTTCAAATGGCTCAAATTTTCCAGTTTTGGTAACTTTGTTTTTTTTTTTACCTGATAAGGAAATTTGAGCCATTAGGGGCACCCAAATTCGGGCCCCCTAACAGTGCTGAAAAAAAAGCCTAAGCCCAATCCGGAGGGGCAAAGTTTGGTAAACGACTTCCTGTTTGGAGTGTGTTATATAAGCATAATTTTTATCTTTTTGTATTTTTTGAGTCACATAACTTTTCTACTTTTCTGTATATCTTTTCATAAAAAGTTAAAAAGTACACTTATTTAGAATATTCCAAACAAAAATTATAAACTAGTATATGGGTCGGTTTGAACCCATTCAAGTATGATTGGTTGAAATTTTTTAAATTAAAAGTATTTCAAAATAGAAAATAACTTTAAATATTTTTATTATTACCTAATTAAGAATTTTTTACATCAGCCGTTTAATTAGAGGCAAATTGCTTTACCATTCATAGAGCTGTTGGCAAATGGAGAGAAAGTTGAAATACGATTACAAAGACAAATATAACCTCATCTTTAACTTTTATTCTTTTCGAAATTAATATATATAATTGTGTGTATAATTTAAATAGGTAAAAAATAAAAATAAAAAAATTATTAATATCACAATATGTAGCGATATGCGTATGCAATTTAAGTAAATAAAAACAATAAATAATATATAAAAAAAAAAAAAGAAAAGAAAAGAAGCACAGACACACATATTGTGTGTCACTCAAGTCTTCTTTTATTAAATTAAAGATGTTGGTTGATAGTTTTTCTCCTCTGTGACTCCCCAACCACCTCACTTTCAAATAATTATCGAATTTCACATTTTCTAATTAAAAAAACATATGATAACATGTTTGGGTCTCTTTGCTTTGTTCTTTATGAAGGATACAAATTAAAAATATTCATAATTATTACTATAGTGCTAGGCCAGTCATTTAGAATCCATATGGAGTCTTAATATTTTTATACATTACTTAAAAAGATAAAATTAATTAAAAAAATTATTATAAAATTTTTAAAAATTAAAATCTAGTACTGTTTCATTTTTAACCATTTATACATTCACAAAGAAAATATTACACAAAAATCTACAGTTATAACATCAAAGTAAAATTGAACTATTCGTACAACAACATCACTTAAACATTATTGTTCTTACATTTTTAGTTGCAAAATTAAATCAAAACTCTTTATTGAGAATGAATTAATTCTACTATTTATTTTTTTCTTTTTCATATATAGATAAATAATATCTAGGAAGTATAATTAAATAAACAATCCAATATATCCACAAGTCAACAAGCAAAAATCTATTCAAATTCTAGAGATTTTAATATTTGAGTAAAGTTAACAAACAATTGAAATAGAAGTTGAAATGATACAAAATTTGAAGGCATCTAGAGAGAATATCAAGACTTAAGAAAGTTCAATTTTAAAATGGTGAATTGAATTGAACATAAGTTTGTTAAAGTAAAATCAATTACTTTGGGCTCTCCACTAACAAAAATAATTTTATTTTTGGACTTAATATGTAAAGTAATTGGGGTCCTCTACTAATAAAAACAGTTATGTTTTTGAGTTTAGTGTTGGGGCTCTCTATTTAATTGAAAATGAAAATAAAAAACTGGGTTAAATTTTATAAGTCCAAATCTAGCGGGTCAAAGTGGCCGTTTTGCCGGCATGCTCATTAGCCGGCCATGCAATATAATTAGCATAAAAAGGTAATTCACCAAAACACAGCCGTACATTTCTTTGCTCAATTCAATGGGGCTTCCAAGATTAAGCTTGAGCATGTCATGGCTAGTACACAATTTGCATATTCATCTAATACTCTTATCTTGTTTGAGCATTCTCAACTCTGGCTTTACTGCTACCACATCCAGCTCCGGGCAAATGGGGAATGAGACCGACCGACTTTCATTGCTAGCAATTAAGGCCAAAATAGTTGAGGACCCACTGCATGTCTTGAGCTCCTGGAATGACTCTATCCACTTCTGCCAATGGCAAGGCGTTACGTGTGGCCGCAGGCATCAGAGGGTCACTGCCTTGGACTTACAGTCCCGGGAACTGGTGGGATCGATATCACCACACCTTGGGAATTTAAGCTTTCTGAGGGAATTACTGCTGCAGAACAATAGCTTTGGCAATGAAATTCCCCCGGAAATTGGCCGTTTGCCAAGGCTGCAGATTTTGCAACTGAGCAACAATTTAATTGGTGGCCAAATTCCTGTAAATATGTCTCGTTGTGCTAACCTCATTTACATCAATTTTTCACACAATGGATTGGTAGGAGAAGTTCCCGTGGAGCTGGGATCCTTGTCGAAGCTCGCAATAGTAAATATAGAGGCCAACAATCTTAGAGGGAGTATCTCTCCTTTCACGAATTTGTCATCTCTTCGCGACCTCTTTTTAGAGAGAAACTACTTTGACGGCAGCTTTCCTCATGGTTTTGATCGATTGAAGAATCTTCAGATACTCGCACTTGGCATAAACAGGTTGTCCGGCGTCATCCCTGCGTCACTCTTCAACCACTCTTCTCTCACAAATTTTAATGTCGTTGTTAACCAAATTCAGGGAAGTCTTCCCTGGGACTTGGGAATCACTCTTCCCAATCTTGAATTATTTGGCATTGCTGGAAACCAATTTACAGGATCAATTCCAGTTTCAATATCGAATGCATCTAAAATCCATGAACTCGAATTGGATCAAAACAATCTTACTGGAAAGGTTCCTAATTTAGCAAGGCTGCAAAACCTCAGGTGGCTAACCATCGGGGACAATCAGCTTGGTTGCAGGGAAGCTGATGACTTGAACTTTATCTACTCTTTGATCAATGCTACAAATTTACAGTATTTGAACGTGGGCCTAAACAATTTTGGCTGCAAGATTCCAGAATCCATCGGTAATCTCTTGAGCAATCTTAAACTTTTGAGTTTAGACAACAATCAGATATTCGGAAGCATTCCACCCGGGATTGTAAATCTTGTTGGCTTGCAGAGTTTGTATAAGCAGGTTAATCAACTCACCGGTACTATTCCAAGTGGGATTGGAAAGCTTCAAAATTTGCACGAATTGAATCTCCTCAACAATTCATTGTCTGGTAACATTCCATCTTCCCTAGGAAATCTGAGTTTGTTAAGTAAACTTGTTTTAGGACTAAATAATTTTCAGGGAAACATTCCTCCGAGCCTAGGGAATTGTAGTAATTTGCAAAAGTTGCTTCTTTCTCAAAACAACCTTAATGGTACCATACCAAAACAAGTTGTTTCTATCTCATCCTTATCTATATATCTAGACCTATCCCAAAACCAATTGAGTGGTTCTCTTCCCATGGAAGTTGCAAAGCTGATAAACCTTGGTTACTTGGATGTCTCTAAGAACTTGTTATCAGGTGAAATTCCGAGCACTCTGGGTAGCTGCATAAGCCTGGAAACGCTATGTTTGGGGAACAACTTTTTCAATGGAACCATTCCTTCTTCGTTGAGTTTCTTGAGAGGCCTTTGTGAGTTGGATCTTGCGAATAATAGCTTGTCTGGTGAAATTCCAGTGTACTTGAAGAGCTTTATTTTGTTGCAAAATTTGAATCTGTCTTTTAATAATTTTGAAGGTGTAGTACCAACACAAGGTGTATTTAGTAATGCAAGTAAAATATCAGTAGTGGGAAACAGTAACCTTTGTGTGGGGGGGTGGGGAGGGAGGGGGGGTAGCTGAATTGAAGCTACCTAAATGCAACTTCAAAGTGGATGAAAATAGGAGATCAAACAGTGCCTTAGCTTTAGCACTCTCTATACCCTTTGGCCTTGTAGGACTAGCTCTCATGGGATGTGTTCTCTATCTTTGCCAGTTCAAAAATAGAAGAAAAGATACTCCTTTAGATTCATCAAAAAATTCACTCTTGAGGGTGTCTTACCAAACTCTTGTTAAAGCCACTAATGGCTTCTTATCTTTCAATTTAATCGGTGTTGGTAGTTTCGGGTCTGTGTAAAAAGGAGTTATTGATGGAAGAATTGTCGCTGTGAAGGTACTCAACCTTTTGCGACATGGAGCTTCGAAGAGTTTTGTATCTGAATGTGAGGCCTTGAGAAACATCAGACATCGAAATCTTGTCAAAGTGGTAACAGCATGTTCGACAGTAGATTATCAGGGTCATGACTTCAAGGCCCTGATTTATGAGTTCATGGTCAATGGGAGCCTTGAGGAGTGGTTACATCCAAATCCCAATGAAGATTTATCAAATGAAGAGATTAGGAAGTTAAATCTTTTTCAAAGACTAAATATTGTCATTGATATTGTTTGTGCACTAAATTATCTCCACAACCATGGTCAAACACCAATAGTCCACTGCGATCTTAAGCCAAGCAACATTCTTCTGGACAAAGATATGACTGGGCATGTAGGTGATTTTGGATTAGCAAAATTCTTTGCAGACCATGCCACCCATGACTTGTTTACAAGTGAAACAAGATCTATTGGCATAAGGGGAACAATAGGTTATACTGCTCCAGGTGAATATGCTTTCATTTATTCTTAATTGTTTCGTGCACCAAAAAGTATAAAGAAAATTGCATGTGTGATTTGGGCAACACATTATTTTTCTATGCATAGTTCTTTGACTTTTTCTATTTATGAAGCATTTCTGTCTTTTATATCTAATATTTTGTTTTGCCCTTTACAAATGCATTTTGCTTGCAGAATATGGTATGGGAAGTGAGGTCTCGGCATATGGTGATATATACAGCTTTGGTATCCTCGTGTTAGAATTGTTTATTGGGAAGAGACCCACAGATGAAATAATTTAAGAGTAAACTACCAATAGGTCCTACTTTGGAGACTTATTACCCATTAAGTCCTATTTGATATAATTTATTAAGTGATAAAGATAAATTTATCAGTCTTTTTTTTTTATGAATAATTTTATAGTGATAAATTTATCAGTCTCTTTGTTTTATGAATAAATTTTTAGTGATAAATTTATCACTCTCTTATTTTTATAGTGTTAAATTTATTAGTTAGGTCCTGTAGGTAAATAAGTCTAGTTAACAGGACTAATTGGTAAGTATCCCAATATTTAAAGATGGTTTAAGCCTCCATAACTTTGTCAAAGAGGCTTTGCCTAACAGTGTATCAGAGATTTCAGACCCAATACTTTTTAAGACCAAAAGAGAAGAAGAAGAAAACTTCATAAGGAGTGAAAAGATTGTGGAGTGCTTGAGTTTGATACTTGAAATTGGAGTCAATTGTTCTTCAGATTTGCCTATAGAAAGAATGGAGATTAATGATGTTGCATCTAAATTGCATTTCATCAAAGACACTCTTTTAGGATTTGAAATACATTGAAAGAGATGAATTTATGAGGTAATCAATTGGAATGTAATACTTTTGTCTTTATAATCTCCTTTCTGGAAAAGATTAAATGTTTAATAATAGGCTTACTTTCACATTGGTTGAGCTAACTATACATTGTAGACTCTCCCATTCAAAAAAAGTGTTAGAATTTGAAATGTATAGACATGATTTATTTTGAGTGTGATTCATATTACACCAAATTTAAATCTACACCGCGAATTCAAAATTTATATATGTTTTTAATATTTTTTCTTAGTACATAACATCAATCATGCACATTTTACTTCATTTTTGAGTTGGGTTAATTACATTTTCCTTAGTACGTGTCTTGTATCATTTTGTTCATTGATATTTTAAATGCGCCAATTTGATTTCGAATCTATTAATTTTGTAGTAAAGGTCTCTACCTCTATTTCCATTTAAAATTAATAATGGAAGTAAGAGCATTTTCACCAAATTACATTTAAACAGCAGCAAAACAAGAAAAAAAATCTCAAAATGTGTGATTAGTTTCATTTTGCTCCCCAATGTTTTCAATTGTGTCAATTTAATCACTAACTTATTTAGTGTCATAGGTGATTTGATAAAAATGTTCTAACTTTTGTTATCAATTACAAGCAAAAATGAACGTAAACACTATTTAGTGACAAAATTAATAAATTGACGATTAAATTGAAACATCTAAAACATCAGAGATTATTTGTGCAAAACAAAAGAGACGCACTAAACTATTGGAAACTAATGAGCTTCGGTGCATTTTGCACAAGACTTGGAGGAGGAGATTACATGCTGTTACTGCATTGTCCTGTTAGCAAGGACAAACCATGGAGTATCAAAACAAATGTTAAGAGGATGAATACACTATTTTATAAACAATAATAAATGCCAAACAATCATTGTTTGGAGGTTAATTTTGTCTATAAAAAACTAATGAAACTTGAAAGAGCAAAGAAACTATTAGCATCTACCTCATTTCTTTGGACCTCCAACTTCTTTGAACCCCTACCCACACTACTACAAAATGATAAATAGATCACAGATTTGAAGTGTGATGTATGTTTTTTAATCACGGATTTTTTATTTAGTCAATGTGTGATCTTTGAGAGTGTGATTGTTAAGGTTCATTTTCGGTCACACTTTTTCACCGTCATTAAAAGATAATTCCATTATGAGTTTTGACCGTAATAATAAATATTTAGATCACGGATTTTTAGTGTGATTAATAATAAAATAAAACCTGAGATTGAACTTAAATAATCTGTGATTAATAATAAGATTAGATCACGGTTATATGCATTTCTCATCATGGTTAATGCATGTGATAAAAAAAGTCCAACCACAAAATGTGACTATCAATCACGGTATATAAACCGTGATTAAAATTTGAACATAACTAATATCTAAAATATAATCAATATTATTTGCACACAAAATTCCTTTGAATCACAACATTGACCACATATGAATAGCTAATAATCTCATATATTTCGTAAATGAAAGTCGAATGTTGGAAAAATATATACAATGAAAGTTAAAGAACAAAAAGGTTTTTTACTTTAAGTACACAATAAAAATCTAATTAAAAAAATGAAAAAAAAAAAAACACTCAAAGAAAACTCAAAGTTCTTGAATGTTCCGTTTTCTTTGATCATATTTCACATCTCTCCAAGCAATTTTCGACCTGAATAAAAATAACACAAATTAGTTTAGAAGCCGCTAGAAACATATGAATAAACATTTTTTTGTTATTTAAAAAAAAAATAAAAATTAATAGATATCCCACTTGCAACTATCAAGCCAAGGCTCGAGAGGCCCAGCCCATATTTTTTCATTTCAACCACAACAAGAAAGAGAATGTTGTTGATAAAATCAATTGTTCAATTGTCCAAACACCTAAAAATCCAAACACAGCTTTTATTAACTATGTTCTGATTTAATATCATTTTCCCTAGTGTGTACTCAGTCCATGACCTGGTGACTAATTTGCAAAGATCAAGTGTCTTGTTTTATGAGCTAGAGCAGTCCACAAAGCACCAAAGCAATAACCAATGAGTGTGTGTTTAATGGAGTTCAACCCCAGTTTGATGTGCTGTGTGAGTTGATCAAAGTGAAGGTTGCTTTGTAGACTAAGACCTCGTTTGGCAAGTGGCCTCTTTAGCCAAAAAGCTAAAAAGTCACTAAAAAAATCAAAAAGCCAACAACCATATCAAAAAGTCAAAGATTTCATTTTCCCTCTACATTTTGCACATCTTTTTGTAAAAAGCCAAAAAGTCATCCCAAACATACTAATTTTTTTTACGTCACATTTTAGCCAAAAAACTAAAAAGTTACTAAAAAAGCCTAATATCATTTTTCTTAGTGTGTGTACAATGGTGGTTGGGTACAAGCAGCCAACAAAGAAAAAACAGAACAAGTCCACCTCCATCTAAAGCCGAAGGACTCTAACTATTGCTAAATGGCGCAATAATATATTGGTCATCAAATTACCTTAAATGACACTAAATTCTGGAGTATTAAAAATAAAAAGGATTCCCAAAAATGGAATCAATTCCAATTACTCTAGGTCCTAAATGTTAGCAAAGTCCATATCAAATACAATAAAATGCATGTGCATATATTTACGAACAAGATAGATAAGAGTACTACCAGGTTTAGATGATGAACATGTGACTATACTTTCAGTTCAGTAAGGAATTCCTTTGAAGCTTGCATATCCATCTTCTTGATAGCAGCTTTCTGAACCCAAGGGAGCAATTGAGAAAGATAATATAGATACTTAACATTAGAAATCAACATGGCACTCTCAGGTATCAATCAATAATGGTCCATGACAAAATTTTAAAACACACATATAGTCTTTAGTCAAATGAAAATGACAAAGGAAAGAACAATTGCACCTATGCCGCTGAAATTTGTCATTATTGGAAAAAAACAAATATATATATATATATAGGTGCAATTTTTACTTTCTGTACTTTAAGGCCATGTTTGTTTGGGTGAATTGGATTAGGTTGGATTAGCATTCCCATGACTAATAGTCCTAAGATTACGAATCTCCTTAGATTGTGTATCCTATCCTATGTTTGGATTGAGTTAGGATTATAAAGAGCAACTAATAGTCTAGACTTTGGCTTAGTCCTCCAATTTATATCTCCACCCTCCTCTATGGGATTGAATATTCCATCATATGTAAGATACCATATCCGGATGGATTATTAGTCCGTACTTCAATTGTTTAACCAAACATCGGATTAATAATTTTATTGGACTATTAGTCCAATCCCAAGCTCATGTCCACCCAAACAAACATGGCCTAAGAGGATTGTATCCAAATAGACAAATTGAAAGAGAGAGAATAAGGGCTAAAATCAACTAAATCAAAACTCCAACTATAATTAACTTGTGAATTTACCTTTCATAGTTATAACTCATTCATCAACCTCAAAGTGGTCACACCACACTTGTAAATTAAAAATCACAAAATGGCAAATAATTCTAATCATAGGAACCTTACAAAAACAAAAACAAAAACATAAACATAAACAAAATAAATAAAAAGAAAAGCGAAATGCAATGACCTTTACATGTAGAGATGTAAGATGAAGGATGATGTTATCAGCCAAAATTATTTTGATAAGCCCAAACCCAAACACTTCCAAGAATTTGTTCATTGTGAATTAAACTACTCCATCTAAATTACATTATAAACCTTCCCCAAACTATGAACTTTTAAATCAATGAATTCTAAACCCACTTCTTGTAATGATATTTCATACCAAACAAAAGCCAAAAATAATAATAATAATAATAATAATAAATAAATGAAACAACAAAATGATTTTGATCTGCCCAATACAAAAAAACACACAATAAGAAATCAAATGTGTTCACCGTGAATTAAACTGCTCCATCTAAATTAAGTTATAAACCTTGCTCAAACTATGAACTTTTAAATCAATGAATTGTAAACCTACTTCTTGTAATAATACATGTCATGTTGGTTGTTGTCAGGGTAATAGCAAACACACGCAAAGTGATTTAACACTGCTCAGAGTAATACATGTAAGATAAAAAAAAAAAAGAAAAAAAATCAATTTTGAAACCAAAGAAAGAATTCAACAATTGAATCCACTGCCCTAAATCATCTTGTTGAGCCTAAAATATATGTGATTCCTGCTAGGAAAAAAATCCACCTATCCATCTTTTTATTGGAAAAAAAATCCCAAACATGTAGAAGCCATAAGAAATTTAAGATCTTAATGAATTTACATTATTATTTTTTTTTTATGAACATGGAAAATCTGGTAGTCCATGGTTAAATTTATTTTACACCTAATCCTACATTCCTAAACTGATATTAAGACTATAACATTTTTTTTTTTTTTTGGATCAAGAAAAGCTTCAATTACACAAAATTGAGCTGAAGGCACCCAACAAAAGCCATAGGAGGCTGGGAAACCCAACATGCAAACAAGCGGAAGCCACCCAATGTGCAGCCCTGTTCCTAACTCTGGGACACCATTTAAAAGCCAAACCCCCAGCTGCTGGCCATTGACCGAATATCATTCATCACAGCACAAATGTCCCACAGAGGAACCCCCTCTGACACACACAGTTGAACGACATTTTTGCAATCACTCTCAATCTCCACATTTGCATAGTTAAGAGCACGGGCCATGGTGCAAGCAAGTCGCACTGCAGATGCTTCACCTTGTATTGCTGTTGCCAACCGAATTTTTGCAGCGATGCCATCCACCAGATAGCCTTTCTCGTCTCTAAGAAGTATTGCAACAGCCCCCCTGCCTCTGCTTAAGTCAGTTGCCGCATTGCAATTAAATTTCCATTTCCCTCTCGAAGGAGGAACACAATGAGGCTCATGATCCTGTGCCCCTGTTGCTGTTTCCACAAAGGCAGAGTCCACCTCGCATGCCGCAAAAAATTCAGCTTCCTATCTTTTGGCCTTAGCAATCACTCGATTGGATTCACAAGGCATTGGTTGAAAAGTTAATCATTTCTTTCCTTCCAAATGCTCCAAGCCATCCAAACCATTGAGCAGATCACTGTCCTGCCCCAACTCGCTGCACCCAAGGAGGCAAAGAGATTACCAAACCAAGATCGAACAGTTCCCAAGTCAAGTTCATCACATCTGAAGCCCAACCCACTGCCAAACCAGACTCTGTTAGCCCATTCACATTCGAATAAAAGGTGTTCCACTGACTCCACAGCTGATAGACACACAGGGCAAGGAGCGGGAATTAGCACATGCCTACGCCATAAATTTTGTTTTGTTGCCAAGGCGTTATGATAAATCCTCCACAAAAAGTGTCTGAGTTTTGGAGGCAAATTCAAATTCCATCAAACTTCCATTCCTTCTCAGACCAATCCCAAGAAGAGCCAGGTAACTTAGTCCCTACATGAGCTTGCTTCACTGCTTCTTGATACCCCAATTTCACCGTGTAACAGCCCTTTGAGTCATGGTGCCACACAATAGTGTCATTTCCTTCCATCACCGCAACCGGGATCAAGAGAATGGCATCACAATCCTCATCCGCAACTAGAGTTCTAATTTTTGCCTCATCCCATGTTTTACGAACGGGAGCAATCACCTCACTCACCTTCTGCACCTCTGCCCCAATGTTACTTGTCATCTGAACTTTAAACCCCAGTTTTGAAGGGATCCATTGATCTTCTCGGATATTAATCGATCTACCATTTAAAACTTGCCACCAAAGCTCACCATTAAGAACTTTTCTACCTTGCAGCAGGCTTGCCCATGCCCACGAGGGTCACGGCCCCCTAACTGCATGACAAAAATCTGAGTTGGGGTAATAGATTCCTTTCATAATTTTTGCAGATAAGGAGTCCGGATATTTTATTAATCTCCACCCTTGGCCAGCAAGGAGTGCTCTATTAAAAGCCCGAAAATCCCAGAAGCCCAAACCACCATTTTTCTTGGTCAAACATGATGATTTTAGAGAGTCATTAGATTAGGGAATGATTAGGATATCATCCCCTATTTATATTAATGAAGATTAATAATTATAAGGCAGCCCTAAGGCATAGAATAATTACAAACTAATAACCCAAATAATAATATAATATGCTAACACTCCCCCTCAAGCTAGTGCGAAGATGTTTTTCATGCCCAACTTGCCTAATATGTCATGAAATGGTTTATTCTCAACTCTCTTGGTGAGAATGTCAGCAAGTTGTTCACCAGACTGCACAAAAGGAGTATAAATGGTGCCACTAGTGAGTTTCTTCTTAATGAAGTGGTGATCAATCTCAACATGTTTTGTCCTGTCATGTTGAACCGGATTGTGACCGATGTGGATTGTGGCCTTAGTATCACAGTATAACCGCATGGAGTCCGCCTGATCAATACCTAGATCACTCCACAATAACTTGATCCATAAAAGCTCACACACCCCTTGTGCCATAGCTCTAAACTCAGCTTCTGCACTTGACCAGGTAACCACATTCTGTTTCTTACTCCTCCAAGTAACTAGGTTGCCTTCAACAAAGGTGCAATACCCTGAAGTCGATCTCCTATAAGTTACTGATCCAGCCCAGTCAACATCTGTATAGGCTTCCACACGAAGATGATCATACTTTGAAAAATAAAGACTCTTACTAGGAGTAGACTTCAAGTACCTCAAGATTCTCATGACAGCCTCGAAGTGAATCTGATCAGGAGCATGCATAAACTGGCTAACTACACTGACAGCAATAGCAATATTAGGACGAGAGTGAGATAGGTAAATGAGCTTACCCACTAATTGCTGATAGCTCCCCCTATCAACAGCTTCTCCTCCTTCATCATCCTCCAATTTCTGATTGCGTTCCAGTGGAGTGTTACATGCCTTGCAGCCAAGCATCCCAGTTTCCTTCAACAAGTCAAGCACATATTTTCTCTGTGAGATAAATATCCCATCCTTGGAGCAAGCAACTTCAATTCCCAGAAAATACTTCAAGTTTCCCAAGTCTTTGATTTCAAACTCACTGGCTAAATATTTCTTCAACAGAGGTATTTCCTCACTATCATCGCCCGTAAGAACTATGTCATCTACATAAACAATAAGTGCTGTAGTCTTACCACATGAGGAATGTTTCACAAACAAGATGTGATCTGCCTGACTCTGTTTGAAGCCATAGCCTGAGTGAATCTCTCAAACCAAGCCTTTGGAGACTGTTTGAGACCATATAATGACTTCCGAAGCTTGCATACTTTGCCTTCTGTCTGATGATCCTCAAAACCATGAGGAATGTCCATATATAACTCTTCTTCGAGGTCACCATGGAGAAAGGCATTCTTGATATCAAGCTGATGAAGTGGGCAATCTAGATTAGTTGCTACAGAGAGAAGTGCTCTGACTGAATTCATCTTAGCCATGGGTGCAAAGGTCTCTTGATAGTCAATGCCATATGTTTGAGTGAACCCTTTTGTCACAAATATTGCCTTGTAACACTCAATAGAACCATCTGCTTTGTGTTTCACAGTATACATCCATTTGCATCCCACAAGTCATTTGCCTGTAGGTAACTCAGTCAATTCCCAAGTGCCATTCTTCATAAGTGCTTTCATTTCCTCAATCATGGCAAGTTTCCACTCAGAGGTAGCAAGAGCATCGTGAAAATGGTTAGGAATGCTAACAGAGGAAATATTTGACACAAATGCTCTATATAAGGATGACAAATGAGAGTAGGACACAAAATGTGAGATAGGATGTTGAGTACAAGATCTCACACCCTTTCTCATGGCAATAGGAACATCAAGATCAATGGACTCAAGAGATTCAAAGTTATCTAGACTCTCATCAGAAGCAGGAGATGACAGTGGAGGAGCAGAAGTGGTCCCTTGTATCCAATTAACTTTATGTCTGTCTTTGTCTTGGATATAAACTTGCCCTTCCCTATCCTTGTCCTAGGTGACATTGGGTTCTGTAGTCCCAGTAGAGGAGGTTGGTGCAAGAACAACTAGTTCCACCATAGGAATCACATGACTCACTTCACACCAAGGCGCCCTTGAAAGGGAGGACTGTGACACTAGAGAGGACAAGAAATAGGACTGGGACTCAAAGAAAGTGACATCCATGGACAGAAACCAGAAACCACTTACGAGAAAGAGGTGGTAACACTTATACCCATTTTGGGTAGGAGAGTAACCAAGGAAAATACATTTGAGGGAGCGAAGGTCCAACTTACCACGAGTAGGAGAGTAATTATAAACAAAATAGACACAACCAAATATTTTGAAAGGAATAGAAAACAAGGACTGGGAACCTAGGAGGAATTGAAGAGGAGCTTGTTTTTGCAAGACCTGGATAGGAAGACGATTAATAAGATGTGCAGCGGTGAGAACGGCGTCACCCCAATAGGACCGAGGCACACTCATAGAAAAACACATGCATCGAGCCATGTCAAGAAGATGGCGATTCTTGCGTTCCGCCACCCCATTTTGTTGAGGGGTATTGGTATAAGAGGTCTGATGGATAATGCCATGAGTAGAAAAATATTGTCCTAACCTAGAATCTATGTATTCCCCCTCATTATCAGAACAAAATAGTTTGACAGTGGCCCCAAACTGAGTACAAATCATCTTATGAAAGTTGTGGAACATAGAGAAATCCTCACTCTTGTCTTTCATGAGATATACCCAAGTAGTACAAGAAAAATCATCAATAAATGTAACAAACCATCGATGACCTTTCACAGACATAACACGAGAGGGACCCCAAACATCAAAATGTATTAATGAAAAAGGAACTAAACTTTTATTAAAACTGGGAGCAAGAGAAGCTCTGTGTTGTTTTCCGAGTTGACAAGACTCACAAAGAAACTCAGACACATTATTATTTGCGAAACTAGATGGAAATAAATGTTTAAGTAAATAAAAAGAAGGATGCCCAAGACGCCAATGCCACAGCCATAAATCATATGGGGTAGTAGGACTCGTGGTGGAAGAATAAGCAAGCTTGTCCAGTTGATCCAGGAAGTAGAGACCATTTTCTGCACTACCATTGCCAATCGTCCTCCTCATGACAAAGTCCTGAAAAAGACAATGATCAGGAAAAAACGTCACACTACAATTCAAATCCTGGGTAAGACAACTCAAGGATAACAAATTAACAGAAAAATTAGGAACATGGAGAACAGAAGATAGAGGTATGGTAGGAGTTATGTGGACTAAACCTTTCCCAGAAATGGAAGAAACAGTACCATCTGCAATCCTAACTTTATTCTAACTTGAAGAGGGCTTATAGGCAGAGAAAAGATTAGAGGAGCCAGACATATGATCTGAGGCACCAGAATCAATAATCCAAGGCAAAGACTTATGAGACAGGAAAATACAAGGAGAAGAGGCTAAGTTACTTGAGCGGGCAAATGACGAGGAAGATGTACTAAGAGCAATAGAAGATCAGCGGTCCAGCAATTGACGCAGAACATCCTCAAGCTCATGAGTAGGCACGCTAGAGAGATCATCAGAAGTTGGGCCAATGGAAGCAGAATTAGAATCAAGTGTATCAACGGCACTAGACTGATGAGCCTGGGGATAGGAGCCACATCCTCTAGACGAGCCTGACCAACCTCCTCTAGAACCAGATTGATACCTCGACCCCCGAATAGAGTCCCATGAAGCGTCCAATATGTCTCACGAGTATGCCGCAGCTTCTTACAATAATTACAGAATACAGACTCCTTGGCGGCAGATGGAAAAAATGGAGTCAGACTAAGGCCATCTCAAGGGGTAGACAGTAATGCTGAGTGGTCAGTAGAGACAGGGGAGATCATAGTAGACCGACGACTCTCTTCATTCTGTACGTAGGCAAAATACCTCCTGAAGTGAATGCAGAGTGTCCATACCCAAAACTGACTCCTAACAGGATCATATTCCACATTTAGGCCTGCTAGAAATTTAAAGACCCGTTCCTGTGCGATGAACTTCCTGTACCCGACAGAATCAACAGTGCAAATAGGCTTATAGTCCTGCAGGTGATCAAGGCATTTCCAGTCATTGGTGAGGAAGGTGAAGTACTGAAGAACAGTCTGCTCCCCCTGAATAGAGCTCTCAATAGAGCGGCACAACTCAAATGCTTGTGAGAAATTCCCTTTGCGGGAATAGGTGGTAGCCACAGCATCCCAAACATCCTGGGTAGTCTCCATAGACAAGTAGCCCTCACCAATTTTTGGAACCATCAAATGCATAAGCCAACCCATAATCAAAGAATTGGTAATCTCCCATTGGTCATAACCTGGGTCAGTGGTGCTGGGTGATTGTATCCTGCCATCAACATACCCATCTTCCCTCTGCTCTTCAAAAATATAGTCAAACTCTGAGACCATGCTAGATAGTTTTGACCATTAAATAGAGAGGTGGTGATTTTCAGACTAGGATTGGGGTTATCAGGCATGGTAGTAGGTATAATGGAACTTCACTCCTAGGTGTTTGAGATGTAATGGACACACTGGTGGAATCTGCCATGGATATTACACTACCGAACCCGCAACAAAACTAGTGGCAATCACAAACCCGGAAGGTGGTGGTGGAAGAAAAGACACAATGACCACTATAAAAGCATAACAAAATTAAGAAAACATAAAGGTTTTTTTTTTTTTTTTTTTTGGTTCTATGCTGTGTTTAAGATCAAGCAAAGTTACTACATGACATATGAGATGTAAGACCAAACAGAGGTGATACCAGAGACGACTGAAGATAAGCGACGAAGTGGCGAGCGACGAGTGAAGCTGTTTAAGAGATGACGGCATAGGGGAAGTCGACTGAGGCAGAGGGGCTACCAAGAGCAGTTGACATTAGCAGATGACCAACCCAGGTAAGTTTCGAACCCTAGAGTGATCTTTGTTGCTTAGTTCGACCAACAAGGGTGAGCCAAAACCCTAGACAGGCATCAACCCACCCAAAACTACGTGGGTCCTCGGCATGAGCCGAAGCCCCTCAGGGTGGAGTCAGCTTGAGTCGACAGAGAGAGAGTAACTGGCTCCGGTGGTGGCTGGTGGCTCCGGTGGTGAATAAGAACAGTATGGGTATATGGATTTAGGTGTTAGGATTTGGCTCTGATACCATGATGATTTTAGAGAGTAATCAGATTAGGGAATGATTAGGATATCATCCCTTATTTATATTAATGAAGATTAATAATTGTAAGGTAGCCCTAAGGCATAGAATAATTACAAACTAATAACCCAAATAATAATATAATATACTGACAAAACACAACCTACTCCAGCTGGCCCAGTGAATTCCACCATTCTCAGGATCACCTTTCCATCATAAATTCCTTTTGTAGGAGCTTAACTTATTGCAAAGCTTATTGGGAAATATGAAACATGCCATTGCATAGGTTGGCATTGCCTGGGCCACAGATTTAATAAGAACTTCACGACCCGCTTGGGAAAGTAACTTAGCCTTTCATCCTTGCAACTTAGATAAAACCTTTTCGCATAAAAAATTAAAAGCTTCAGCCTTGGAGCAACCCCAACATGATGGCAACCCCAAATATCTCGCACTTGCCTTCATTTTTGGAAACCCTAATAGCCCACAAATCTCCAATTGCCGAGAGGGAGAAACATTGCTTGAGAATTGTACCCCTGACTTATCAAAAATCACTAATTGCCCCGAAACATCACTGTAATTTTTCAGCAATTTGCCAACCTCCTGACACTCTTTAGCATTTGCCTTAAAAAATACCACTGCATCATCTGCAAAAAATAGATACGAGAGGGTAAGACACCCCCTCCGTATTAGCAATGTAGAAAATTTTCCCCCTTGCACGCTTCGAACAATCAATCTCAAGAATACATCCATAATGAGAATAAATAGATAGGATGACAATGGATCCCCTTGCTGTAATCACCTTGATGGCTTAAAGCTGGTCCTTTGAGCCCCATTAACAATCACCGAAAAAGATACTGTAGTAACGCATTCCATTACCCACTGGACCCATTTGGAATGAAACCCCATTTTTTCCAACATAGCTCTCAAAAAGCCCCAATGAACATGATCATATGCTTTATTGAAATCTACTTTGAGTGCTAGGTCCTCCACCTTACCTTTCCGAAGCTTCAATGCACGAAATGCCTCACGGGCCATAATAATGTTATCCTGTATCAGCCATCCCGACACAAAAGCCAACTTATTTGGCATGATTACCTCCCTCAAAATCCCTTTGGATCTATTAGCAAGAATCTTAGTAATCACATTCAAGTTAAAGTTGCACAGACTGATTGGCCTATAATGCGTTAATGTTTTCGGAGCCTGAACTTTAGGAATAAGGACCAAATTCATATGATTGAGTTCCTTCATTCAGCAAATGTCCCCCCCCCCCCCCCCCGCGAAAAAAACTTATCACTGCTTTACACACGGATGGCCCCACAACGTCCCAATGCTTATGATAAAAATAACCAGGAAATTCGTCCGGCCCAGGAGCTTTCAAAGAACCCAGCTGAAAAACCGCTGACTTGACTTCATCATCCAACACATCCCAAATCAACAGAGAGTTCATGTTATCCGTAATGACCCTACCCACCACCTCTAAAGCATCAACCATTCCTCCCCCACCATCTCCAGAGAATAGGTCCGAAAAATAATCGAACAAATGGGAATTAATTTCTGAGTCTGAAGTAAGTAGACTACTAGCTTCATTCTTCAATTGCAAAATTTGGTTCCGTTGACTTCATTGATTAATGATCGCATGAAAGAAGGCCAAATTTTTATCTCCAAAATCAAGCCACCGAACCTGAGATCTCCTCTGCAAAAACATCTCCTCTCTTTCCATTACCATTTCCAACTCGGGAAATAAACACTTCTGTAGGTCCCCATTTTCCGTCGAATGATCTTAGGTCTAGACCTTTCAATCTATGCTCGAAGTTTCTCTATTTTCCTTCTTTCATTTCCAAACTCCTGTCCACTCCATGCCCACAACCTCTTTTCACATCTTTTCAATTTCTGTACAAGTTGAAACATATGAGAGCCCGATTGTTCATGATCCCATGCAGATTTAACTATGTCTACACAATTTGGACTAGTGGTCGAAAGTGATTCAAATCAAAATTTTCTAGGTACTCGAACCAATGGGACATATCAATTAATCACCAAGGGACAATGGTCTGATCCAAAGAAAATATCATGAAATACTTGGGCATTTGGGAATAAATCCTTCCATGCAACTGTTGCCAATGCACAATCCAATCTTTCTCAAACATTGTCTCCGCCACCCTGATTATTGGAAAAGGTGAAAGCATTCCTCTTAAACCCCAAATGCACCAAATCATAATCCGAAACCATTTCTCTAAATTCATTCAGTTGAGAACTATTACACTCTTTTGCTCCTTGCTTCTCCCAAATAGAGCCCACTTGATTGAGATCACCAACACATAACCAAGGGTACTGTATCTCGCTAGCCATATCAATCAAGTATTTCCACAACACTCTCCTTTCTTGCCTAGAAGGAGTAGCATAGATGAACGAAGCTGCCCAATCACACCCACCTCCATGCTAAATAATACATCATTACATTCAGTTATTCAAACATGAGGAGCTTTGGGCATAATTAGAAGCATAACAATAGAAACTTCACACAGCTTAATCATACTAATATTTTAATTGCTAAAAGATTCCAAAATTTTTTAAAAATGCTTCAAGAACCATACTTTCTCATGAATTTTCTTCAAGAACCAACGTGGAACTAAAAAAAAATTGTGATGTTAACACTTTGAATAATAATAACAATAATAATAATAATATATTTGTCTAAAAAAAGAGTAGCTCTGTAACAAAATCAACAAACATGTGCTTCTATATCAACAAACATGCCATTACCCAAAAAAACAAAGGTAGTTTCTGAAACAGAGACCCAAGGGTACTAATTCAAACAAACAAAAATGCAGCGCATCATGCTTGTGATGATAAAAAACCAATGGTAACAAATCTGAAGTAAAGACCCAGAGGTAGTTTCTATACCAGTTTACTCATGTAGAGAAATGAGAAATTAGTCTCCAAGCTTTTACAATCAAACACCAGAGGAATCAAAGAATTCATGAGCTCAAAACTCGATCAAATTAACCAAATATTAGCTGCGCAACAAATCAAGGTCAAATCTAGTAAAACTTTTGGATAAAAAACCCTTTTGTTCCTTTAAATTATTAGATTCTTAATTTTATCAATCGGAAACTGTTAGACTAAACTAACATAAAAGAAAGCATCAAAAGTGTCCATGGACAAGTAAGAATGTATTTATTGAAGACTACTTCTCAACAAAATCATTAATGAAAATAATAATCTAACCCTTTCTTCAGATATCATATCTAGATCAGGAAAATGGACTTCAACAATCAATCATATACAAAACACAATATGCATAAGTTCATAATTCATCCCTGATGCTGCAAGCCCGCAACATAAGAATGTGTTAATCTATTATATCTTTCGCAAGCATTTGCATAAATCATGTAGGGGATCAACTATTACAATTAAGAACAAACAAGAAAAATAACTTCACTCACATCAACCAGAAAATTTTGACAATTCAGTACACCTTAATTTGATAATTCAAAGAAAAATAATTTATTCCAATTCTGGGCTCTGTCTGCTAAGGAATCTTGCATTTGGGTTCTGCACATCCCTCTATGGTGTGTCAAGATTAACTTTGATGACCTATAGTAATATCTCCTTCACCTATTGGCCAAAAAAAAAAAAAAAACCTTCACCAACCCATCAAATTTTCACCAAGCAATTTTTTAATTTTCACCAAACAAATTTGACAAATGGCTTTTTCATCTAAAATTCATAGTGTTTTTCTCTAGCAACCCAACCTCACTACCAGCCACCACCTACCTATATTTTCTTCTCTCGTAACACTGTTTGTAATCATACTAATATTTTAATTGCTAAAAGATTTTTAAAAAATTAAATTAAAATGCTTCTAGAACCATCGTGGAACTAAATATGCCTTAATTCCATGAGAAATCAATTGTTTTAGCTTCGAATAATTCCATAAGAAAATGCCCTTAATCCATGAGAATCAGTGTTAAATCAAATTAAAATACCCTAAATCCATGAGAAAGTACATGTTTCAGTGTTAAATCAAATTAAAATGCCCTAAATCCATGAGAAAATATTTTTGTTAAATCAAATAAACCCTAATTTCATGAGAAAGTAGATGTTTCAGAGTTAAATCAATAGGAAGTAGGTGTTTCAATGTTAAATCAATAAGAAGTAGGTGTTTTAGAGTTTCATCAGAAGATTATAGAGAAAACACCTACTTTCTTAAAGAAACCAGATTTTTCTTAAGTTGAGCCCGAGGAAGGAGCAGCGCTCGGGGAAGAGGCAGAAGGTATACAAAGAGAGAGAGACAGAAAGGGAGACGAGAGCAAAAGAAACGAAGAAAAGTAATTTTTTCAACGTAATATTCTAATGTAACCCTAATAATAATAATAATAATAATAATAATAATAATAATAATAATAATAATAATAATAATAATAACAAAATAGCTGTAAGATTCTTCAAATCATTTTAAAAGGAGTATAAAAATTCTTTAGTAAGTTTTGGATAAGTGTGTAACTTCAAATTGTGAGTTTTACGTTTGAAAAAAGTACAATAAGTAATTTTTTTAGTATTTTTATGTGTATCATATTGGAGTGTTACGTTTGAGATTATATTGATTGGAGTGTTACGTTTTGGAAAAGTATACTGAAGAGTTTTTTTGTGTGTTATATTGGAGTGTTATGTTTGGGAAAAGTTTGAAGTGTTATGTTGTTCCGTTTGGAAAAAGTACACTAAGGAGTTTTTTAGTATGTTATATTGGAGTGTTATGTTATTGGAGTGTTACGTTCTTATTCGTAATATGGGATTTGTTCCAAAAGGAGAAAAAAATCCAAAACCTCTATATTGCAAATTGTCTAAATGTGTAATTTTACATTTGGAGAAACCCACTTTTATCCTTTAAAAATTAAACCCAAAAATGTAAGTGACTATCTTTTTGTGTAATTTCCACTTTAATGAGACTTTTGGATTCATAAGAAAAATGAAGGACTAAACCCTTCATAAGATTACATTTTAGAATTTATTAATGCTTCACCCAAAAATATACACAATCACACTTATTTAGAAGAGAAAATTAGTATAAGGTCCCTATCTCATTTTTAGTCATGGAAGAGGTCCACAATATCATTTTGTGATGTCTAAGGTCCCTCAACCTTGACACCCATATATCACAAAGAAATTTGATTCTCTCAAATAAAACTAGCCTCTCATTCTCTTCCACTCTATCACCTCTTCGTCTGATGCCGCACCATCGATCATCCGCGATCGCCAATATGATTCAATGGCTCTCCTGCTCGAATCAATATCTGTCTGACCCTAACCAAACCCAAAAGCATACCACCAAGCTCGAATTCGATTCGAAACCCTAGAAAAAATCGAATGATTGGAAGAACTCACAACGTTGATTGACAGATTCAATATGAAATTCAAAAATTGATTACAAGATTGAAGAGTAATTGATCTCAAAGTTGATTGTTTGAAGTTGGAATAGTTAGAATTGAATAGTTTGAATTGAGAAGGTTTTTCTTCTTCTTTCGAGTATGGACAGCGATGGCGTCAGGTTGGGTGATCCTAATGAAAATGCTAGCTGGGTTGAAACCACCCAATCATTTGGGTTGTTAAAATAGACAAGGTATTGTGTAGTCTTTCGACCATCGAGATATGGTGTTCTAACTTGCAGTGATGTTCATCACCATTGTGTTGAATAATATTTTGAAGGGTAAATTACACTGATCTTGAGGTTTATAACAATTACAGAAATCTCTCTCTCTCTCTCTCTATATATATATATATATGTATATTGGTTGTTGTTGTTGTTTCTTATTCACCCATATTTGTGATGAAGTTCTAGTCTGGCCAGTGAAAATTATTATGCTAAAATTTCTTTGGTTTGGTTAAAACAATTTTCTTTGGTTTAAAATTGTGAAGAAACACAAAGAAATTTGTGAACAGAGCCAGAGAAATTCTCTATGGACAAAACTAGAGAAATTTCAATTTTCTCTGGATTTCTCTAGTTTGAACCCAGAGAAATTCTCATTTCAATGAGTCTCTCTCTCTATATATGTGTGTGTGTGTGTGTGTATTGGTTGTTGTTGTTACTTATTTGGGTGATCGATTTTTGTATTGCACATTGTAATTGAGAATGGATCTCATCATTTATTTCGCCCAAATTGACGAGGTAACTCTCATTTGCTCTATTTGTATGTGCAAAATTTGATTTGTACACTAGAAGCAAGATCGCTTCGATCGACATTGGTGCACCTATTGTTCAAATGTCTTATAGTCCAGAGAAAATTGGTCAAAATGATGGTTGTTCAATTTTCTCAGGTTTGTTGTTGTCTGAATGCCTTACAGTATAGAGAAAATTGGTCAAAATGAAAATGGTGGTTGTTTAATTTTCTCTGGTTTGTTGTTGCCTTAATGTCTTACAGTCCAGAGAAAATTGGTCAAAATGAAAATGGTGGTTGTTCAATTTTATCTGGTTTGCTGTTGTCTAAATGTCTTACAGTCTAGAGAAATTTGGTCAAAATAAAAGTGGTGGTTATTCAATTTTCTCTGGTTTGATAAAAAACACAAAGAAAATTATGAGCGAATGAAAATGGTGATTGTTAAATTTTCTCTAGTTTGTTGTTGTTTGAATGTCTTACAGTACAGAGAAAATTGGTCAAAATGAAAATGGTGTTTGTTCAATTTTCTCAGGTTTGCTATTGTCTGAATGTTTTACAATCTAGAGAAAATTGGTCAAAATGAAAATGGTGGTTGTTCAATTTTCTCTAGTTTGATAAAAAACACAGAGAAAGTTGGTCAAAACATAAAGAAACTCTCCGGGAAGTCCAGAGAAATTCCCTGGATCAAATTTTCTCTAGATCGATGTTGAGGGACTTTAGATATTATGAAAATATTAGGTGTCCTTTATGCTATAAAATCTTAATATTAGGGACCTTAAAAAAAAATCCCCTATTTAGAAACGGTGATTAAAAAGTATATATATGATCACACTTATTTGGAAGGTGTGATTAAAAATAAATACTGTTCCACTCAATTAAATTGACTGTGATTAAAATACGGGAGATTGACTAATAATTCTCATATTTTGAACTTGTAATCTATATAGTCTCATATTTTTTTTTCTTATGATCCATTAAGTCCCGTTGGATGTGTAATGACTCATTTTCCAACCACATTGGAGTGTCACATTTAGAAAAAATATACTAAAGAGTTTTTTAGTGTCACATCATACCTGTAACGTTAGAGTGTCACATTTGAGAAAAGTATACTAAAGAGTTTTTTTAATTTTTTAGAGTGTCACATTACAACTGCCACGTTAGAGTATCACATGTCACGTTTGGGAAAAATACACTAATGAGTTTTTAATTTTTTTTAGAGTGTCACATCATACCTACTACGTCGTCATATTTGAGAAAAGTACACTATAGAGTTTTTATTTTTTTTGAAGTGTCACATCATATTTGCCATGTTGTCACATTTGGAAAAAATAAACTAAAGAGTTTTTATTTTTTTGGAGTAAGTTCACATCATACTTGCCATGTTGTCACATTTAGGAAATGTACAATAAGGAGTTTTTAATTTTTTTGGAGTGTCACATTAATACCTGCCACATTTTAGTGTCACATCATAGCTGCCATGTTAGAGTGTCACATTTTAGAAAAATACACTAAAGAGCTTTTAATTTTTTTAGAGTGTCGCATCATACCTACTACGTTGGAGTGTCACATGTCATGTTTGGGAAAAATAACTAAGGAGTTTTAATTTTTTTTTTGAAGTGTCACATCATACTTGTCACGTTGTCACATTGAAAAAAATACACTAAAGAGTTTTTATTTATTTTGGAGTAAGTTTTAGAATGTCACATCATACCTGCCATATTGTCACATTTAGGAAAAGTATACTAAGGAGTTTTTAATTTTTTTGGATTGTTACATTGTTGGAGTGTCACATTTATACATGTTACATTGGAGCATCACATCATACCTATCACATTAATAAAAGGGTAAAGTTGTCCACCAAAACAATACCAAAATAAAAAATATGACCACATGGAAAGAAACTCTTCACTAATAGGACTTAATAGATCAATAGAAAAATCTAGGACTAATTGGAGTACTTATTTGTAAGATGGAATTTATTAGTAAATATCCCTTTTTTTAAGGGTAAACTACCAATAGGTCCTAATAATTGGACTTAATTCCGATTAAGTCCTATTGAAAGTATGTCTTGGTAAAATTGTCACTAAAAATATTTTTTTTTGTGACCATTTTTTATATATGTCACTAAAAATTGACAATTAGTGATTTTTTTTTGTCATGATTTTTATAAATTGTCGCTAAAACTTATAATTAGTGATATTTTTTATGGCAAATTTATCCCATAGGACCTATTAGACAATAAGTCCATTTATTAGGACCTACACGTAAGTACATCTTTTTTTAATCGCACTTCTAATAAAAATAAAATATTTTTAATTCTTCTAGTATGATCTTAAACATTATTTGTTATGTGGCCACTTAATTGAGTCTCACCCATTTTCTTTTTTAACCCCTGCCTTAATTGTGATTTGATGATCTTCAATTTTGGGTTGAGTGAGAAACGAACCTACAAAGCTCTCAGAGACATTATAACAAACAGAGAGAGAGAGACCCAGTCTGAGGCAAGAAAAGCATGTTCACCAGTGGTGATGGTGAGCGGCGGCGGCGGCAGCAGCTAGAGGTGATGGAGAATTAGGGTTAGGGTTTGAGAAGTTAGGGTTAAAATTTAGGAATGAGAGTAAGAATGGAACTTCATGTTTGGACAAAATTGGAATTAAAAAAAAATGAAAGAGTGGGGAGGGGGGGTCCAAAGTAAAGAGGTAGGTGCTAATAGCAGTCCTCCAAAAAAAAATCTTATCTAAAATTTAATGGAGTATAAGTTCACAAAATGAGATTTTTATGTAAATGTTTTTTTTTAAGTACAATTTTCTTTTGATTTACCCTTGAACACAAATCCCTAACTGTATATTGGTCCGGTGAAATCAATTTGTGAGTTCTTCTTCTTCACTCTCTTTATTTGTTTATCAAATTTTAGTAATGGAAGACTATAGTTGTTTTCTCTAATTTCTTTGCCGTAATTTTTGAGCCCTAATTTATTTGACGATATAATTATTTGGCCCTAATTATCAGTTAGGGATGTAATTGTTTAAGCTACTTACCAATATTAATTATGGCTTTTTCACTGTTGTAGTTGTTGCCCTCAGTTACCCGTAATTATACTTATTGCTCTAATTTGTGTTGTGTTGGTCTCTCCTTGAATTCAATTGATTTATGCTTGTATGTGTACATGCAATAAATCAATTCTTAATTCTATGCTTGATGCTATTTTTCATTGGTTTGGTGCTTCAATGAAAATCTTTAGTCTTTGTTGTACTCTGATTTATGAAAACATATTTATTTGCATATATAAGTTATTGTGAATTTGTGTGGGATTTTTATTATAAAACCATTCTTCCTAGGAAGTATATTTCCGAATCTGAAAAAAAAGGAAAAAGAAGCAAAAAGTACAAAATTTTATTCAATCTCAATCGGGAGTACTTGCGAAATTTCTTGATAGCAAAAAGCAAATAGAAGGGCCCCCCTTAAGAGTTCATCTAGGACCTAACATCAGTCTGAATACACCTACATTTCATTTTCATGGATTCAATAGTAACTTTCTCTTTTCAAATGTATATATATTGCTCGCGAAACAAAGAAAGTCATATTATTGGCTAACAACTAAAAAGGTAAATAAACTTGAATCACACAAGTACGGTACATTATCATTCTCACATGGACTAGACATAAAATAATATGATAATCAAATTATTTATACACTTGTGACATATAGGTTCCCTGTTTGAATATAAAAGTACTAGCATAATCCTCTTCCTTTTTGACTAAGCTTTTACCATTTCTCATAGCTTTGGCAAGCATCAAGCTTCGTTGTCCTGTAATTTAGTTAGCAAAGAGCAAAAATGAGATGTCAAGGGCATAAATATAGACTCATTCTAGATTGGTTCAAGGGGTTAACATAATTCATGCAGTTCAAACACATAAATTAATCACATTGAATCTTTTAGAATACCCACACAAGGCATGGTGGCCAATATTTTTAGAGTAATGCTATTCAAACAAAAATTATATAGAAAATTAATATAGAATGATATAACAAGTTTTAATCTAGATTGGTTCCTGGTGCTAACATAATTCATTCAGTTTAAGCACCATAATAGCATTATTGATTATTTAAATCACCATTAATCAAATTGGGTATTTTAAAATACCCACAGAAGGGCATGGTTGCCAATATTTTTAGAGTAATACTAGGCAAAGAAAAAAATGTTATTAATTTACTACAAAAGGACATGACAAGTGTTGATTTTATTAATTCAAAGCAAAAATTCAATCAAAATGGGTTAGATTTAAAAAAATGTCAATGTCATACTATTCTGGTTAATAGTCATGAATTCTATTTGATTGGAAATGGACAAACTAATTTGAAATCTCACAATAGAAAACGTGCCATGCCTTCTCCCACCGTTGTCCAATTATCTTTGCGGCTTCCTGTTAACAAGGACAAATCATGGAGGATCAATGCCAATGCAACAAAAACAATAGGTGCAATTCTATGGAAGAAGCTTCTTTTTGATCCAATTATCTTTGCTGCTTCCTATACGTTGTTGAAAGTTCATCTTGAAGGAGTTTCTTCTTGATCAAATGAAGTTCATGAAGGATATTACTTAAGCTCATCCAACCTTGTGGTGACTGTATCAAGCATGCCACTCCAATCTTGACTATGGAAATTAGACATTCTCCCATTCTATCGCCATTATTCTCTTGAATTGATTCCCAGGTATTGGCATCAATAGCAGTCGCTGCTACTATTGCTCCTATCGGTTCTTCGTCATTGTCTAGGAGCACCAGGTCTACAATCTCCACCAAATGGTCAGGAAAGGCCATCCTAGCAAATCTATGAAGATTAAGGCCTTCCTCAAACATGTTATCAGTGGGTCTCTTCCCTATTATTATCTCCAATAATAGGATCCCATAACTGTAGATATTTCCATAAGTTGACATCTCACTTCCAAGACCATACTCTGACATTAAAACAATTCACATTGAAAACCCCTAACGATTTGTTTTCCCTAAAAACAAAAATATTATAAAAGAAAAAAAGGAACAATCAAATCTGGTATATGAGAATTGTTGAGTTCATCCATGTGGATAGAGGTAGCTACCATTGTTGACATTGGTTGGCACAAATGTAGAAAAGCCACTGATTATTGATAATGGTGAGAGAGGAGCTAGGGAGACAAGCCATCATAGGAAGGTGGCAAGCCATGCCTTCACATGAGAGAGGTATGGGCTGTTGTCTTCAACTCACTTTATATATTTGAGTTAACTTGCAAGAAGAAAAATATACAAGAAATGAAGAACACAAGTTATTTACAAGAGAGTGTATCTCTCTGTAGGAGTGAGAGAAAAACCAGAGAGTGTAAGGCAATAGAGAGTGTGTGAGTTGAGTGAGAGTGTCTCCTCCTTTGTGTAATCTCTATTTGTTTTAGTGAAAATCTCCTGTTCTCTCCGTGGACATAGGCATTGAGGCCGAACCACGTAAATCTTGTGTCCATTATTGTGTGTTTGATTTATGGTAATTCATGGGTTGGCCTTAAACCCAACAATTGGCATCAGAGCTAAGGTTGAGCAAGGACGCAAAACAAAGGCTCGGATACTCTGTTTTTTGGAAACTGCAAGAAATAAAGTTGCTCAAAATTCACTTTTGAGCATACCAGGAAGAAGGTCTCGATGAGAGGAGTCTAGACCCAAACAAAACAGGCAAAACGGAGGTTGGGGTGGCTCACACGCACTGGTCAAAGTTTGGAGCGTAAAGTCAACTCTAAACTAGAGTCCCACTCGCGGCTAGAGGTTGAAGATGATCATTTTGTAGCCAATCTAGATACTTTAAATATTTATCTGGGAAAATAATATTCCAAGGGTGAGTTTGGCTAAGTGGTTAAGTCTTGTGATCTTAACCCTTTGCTCTAGAGTTCAAGTCCTATAGATAGCATTTAGAGAATTTTATTTATTTTTTGGGTATAGCTGATGTCAGCGCCAACTCACTGCCAGGTCACCAGCCAGTCAGCGCCACTGTGTCCCAGCTACGTTAGCAGAAAGTTTTAGAAATTGCATATTGGCCCCTAGAAGTTTAGTAAATTGCAATTTGGTCCCCGAAGTTTTTAGAAATTACAATTTGGCCATTGAATTTCTAGGAATTTTCATTTTGGCCCTTATCATTTGTGAAATTACAATTTGGCCCTAGGTGTTTGGGAAATTTGCAATTTAGCCCCTAGTTTTTGGGGTTATTTTCAGTTTGGCCCCTGAAGAGGAAAAAAGTGTGTTCCTATCCAAGCATGCTGTTCTGGTCGCAACCGTGAGGTCAAAATAATAAATTCTAAACGGTTCTTTTTGAAGAGGTCAAAATGGCAAGAAAATGTGCAAGTTTCATGATAGAATCTTTCAATGGTAATAATGACTTTACCCTGTGGCAACAAAGGGTGAAAAATATCTTAACGTAGGAGGGCTTGGCGAAAGCTCTCAACAAGAAGTCCGACAAACCGGCAGACATAGGAGATGACAAGTGGGAGGAGTTAAGAGAACTGGCAAACAGCATGATCCAGTTATATCTCGGGAACAACACACTCCGAAAAGTCATAAATGAAGAAGATCTGGCAGAGTTATGGGCAAAGTTAGAATTGCAATACAAGTCAAAGTCCTTGACAAATTGATTGTCTTTGAAACAGCAGTTGCACGCACTTCAAATGATAGAAGGAGTGAACCTTACAGAACATCTGGACGAGTTCAACAGGCTCATAATGTAGTTGGAGTCTATTGGGGTGAAGATCGAGGAGGAAGATAAGGCTATTATCTTGGTGCTCTCCTTACCTTCATTATATGAGTATCTCAGGATTACTCTACTATACGGGAAGGATACTCTTGGGCTGGATGAGGTGGTTGCTATGCTTATTTCTCATAGGGCAATGAAAAGAAAGGAAAGCGCAAGCACCCTGAAGGAAATGCCATGGTTGCATCAGAAAATGATCAAGGTAAAGGTATGTCCAATGATAGACGAGGTAGATACAAATCAAGAGGACGTTCACAATCAAGGCCAAGCTATAGGAGAAAGTGTTATTACTGTGATCGGGATGATCACCTCATCAAAGATTGTGCAAAGCTCAAGGAGGACAAGGAAAACAAGGAACAGGCGAGCTTATCAAATGTCGCTGCTGCAATGAATGCTAAGGATAAGTATGCATTCACAGTTTCGTCAGGTATGACGAAACCTAATTGGATTTTAGATTCTAGAAGTACATATCATATATGCATGGACAGGAGACTTTCTTCCACCTACCAAGCGAAGGACGGAGGTATTGTTCGGGTGGCTAACAACACTATAAGTAAGATTGTTGGCATAGGAACTGTACGTCTCTAAATGGAAGATGGAAAAATTTTCACGTTAGATGGAGTTCGACACGTGCCAAGGCTGAAGAAGAATCTAATTTCCTTAAGTATACTAGACTTGAAGGGTTCAGCTTCTCATCTAGTAAATAAAATCTCAAAGTTATCAATGGAGATAAGGTGACGTTGCATGGATGACTAGAGAGGAATCTGTACAGACTTGTTGAAGACGTTGTCACAAAAGGAGCTACTGTCACTTACCGGGCAAGAAATACAAGACACACACCGAAAAGACATAAGGCTTCATAGGCATGGTAACCAAAGTGTACAAGAATGCATGGAGGCAGTTTGAAGGTGCACAAAACGGAGCCATTGCAGCCAATTTTGAAGAAAGCTTTGAGCAGAGAGACCAAGACAGCAAAGCACGTCCCAGGGAAGAAAATAGTTTCTTTTGCTCCTGAATTAGAGACATATTTCAATCTCTCCAAGACTGCATGGAAGGGAGAGATGCAATCATAAAGAGTTGCAAAGTAAGCTTTGCATGACACCCTAGTAAGGGGGTGCAGGGCACTCCAAGCAGCGGGTGTTATTGTCGATCACCCTACATGGGTGAAGGGGGTGATTTTTTGAGTTCACCCATATAGATAGAGGTAGCCACCATTGTTGACATTGGTTGGCACAAATGTAGAGAAGCCATCGATTGTTGATAATTGTGAGAGAAGCGTTAGGGACACAAGCCGTCATAGGAAGGTGGCAAGCCATACCTTTACATGGGAGAGGTATAGGTTGTTGTCTTTAACTCCCTCTATATATTTGAGTTAACTTACAATAGGAAAGATATACAAGAAACGAAGAACACAAGTGATTTACAAGAGAGTATATATCTCTATAAGAGTGAGAGAAAAACCAGAGAGTGTAAGACAGTAGAGAGTGTGTGAGTTGAGTGAGAGTGTCTCCTCCTTTGTGTAATCTCTATTTGTTTTAGTGAAAATCTTCGGTTCTTTCCGTGGACATAGGCATTGAGGCCGAACCACGTAAATCTTGTGTCCATTATTGTGTGTTTGATTTCTGGTAGTTCATGGGTTAGCCTTAAAACCCAACAAGAATGTCAAAATAATAATATGAAAGCGGTACATTATACATATTCCTAGTTTTAGCAATGGAAAGCATAGCCATATATTAATTCTATGACTACCAGTTGGCTAGCTACAGACTAGGTCTTAAGGTAACCATGCAAAATTCCCCATCTTTAAAATGGATAGATCAGTACCCATTTAACATTCCTTCAGTGATAGCTAACTTATATTTTGTTTGAAACTCTAAATTTTCATCCTAAAATAGGCATATGTCAAAGTAAAAGAAGGGTAAAGAAAATTTGTTTCTTGGAGGTACATATCCAATGGATCCCCTTATTCCAATTGAACTACTTTGATTAGGAATGGTAAGCTCTGGGAAAAATCTAGCTAGGCCAAAATCTCCAACACGGGCAACCATGTCATGATCAAGAAGGATATTACTCGACTTCAAATCACAATGAATGACCAGTGTATTGCATTGGTGATAAAGATAATCAAGTGCACAAGCCATATCTATGGCAATGTTTATTCTTTCCAGAAGGTTGAGTCTTCGGTGCTCATTTTTCCCATTATCAGTTTCTGGACTTGAATGCAGCCATCCCTTTAGACTCCTATTAGGCATGAACTCATAAACTAGAGCTTTAAACTCATTTCCTTGAAAATCAACAATAGACCAAGAAGTTATGATCTTGACCAGGTTTCGGTGTCGAATATTTCTCAAAGTTTTGCACTCTGCCATGAAACTCTTTGCAACTCCATAGTTTTGAAGGTTACGTACTTTGACAGCAACGACAAACTCCCCATCTTGATCAAGAATCCCTTTATATATAAAACCAAAAATACTAAAACCAATCAGATTCGCAGAAGAGAAACCATCTATTTCTTTGAAGAGTTTTTCATAAGAGATTTTCAAGAACGATTCTTTCAACAATAGAATTGTATTATGAGTTGTTCTTTTCTTCTTGAAGCAATAAATTATACAAAGAGACACTAGGGTTCCTCCTACAAGTACAGAAGCTACTGTAATTGGTAATATATGTAAAAGAGTCATCTTATGCTTTGATTTTTGGGTGATGCAGTTGGGTAGTTGTCTAGATACAAAACTAGAAGATTACTTGAGAGATTACTGATGAATTCTGGCAACTTGCAGCCAAAATATTTGATTTTCATGCCCAAAACCTAGAAATTGGTGGCATTGATCAACGAAGAGACAAAGTTCAAGTCATCAGCTTTCCCGGATCCAAGTTGATTGCCTGTAAGGATTAACCAATTGAGGTTATGGAGCCCCGCTAATTCGGAACCTTTCCAGTAAATTTGTTTTGAACCATTTCTAGGAGGTGGAGTTTAGATGTTTTTGTTATTGAAACCGAAATTGATCTGGTAAAATGGTTATTAGCAATGTTGAAGTGTTTAAGATTGAGAAGAGTGATGCCCAAGTCCCAGGGAAGACTTCCCTGAATTTGGTTTATAGAGACATCAAACAATATGAGAGAAGAGAGGCTGAAGAGCAAATGAGAAATGGTGCCAGACAAGTTGTTTATGCCAAGTGCAAGCTGCTGAAGATTCTTCAATCAACCAAAACCATCAGGAATGTTGCCATCAAAGTAGTTGTAGGCTAAAGACAATCTGCAAAGAGATGACAAATTTGCGAAAGGATAGATACTCCCCGTAAGATTGTTCTTGTATATCATTACTGTCGACACCCCATTTTTGACCGGCCTTAAGACTCAGACGTCACCGATTGAGTGCTCGGTGATGTTGCATACTGTGCTCGTTCGGAAGCCTCAGAGTCGCGGCCGTGCGCCCTGCCTCCGGACTTCCGAACTCTCTTCTGTGCCTTGTCTCGGTTTGCGAACCAGACTCGGTTTTCTCCGTTTTCCTTCCTGAGGGGAGGGAGTGGTCCCGTAGACTATCTCCCAGTGGCCGCGAGCTATATGTTGTGGCCGCAGGCCATTTTGCCCATTTCGGAGCCCGATTCCCGGTTTCGGACTGCCGTGTGCAGGTGCCTTGGTTCGACCGCCCAACCATCTCCGATTTCTCGATTTTGGCGGTGCCTCTGTTTTAGCATAACGAGGGACACTGGGGTCTCCGAGACCCGCTTCGCAGCCGAACACCACTTCCGATGCCCGGCCCATTTCCGGGCCGAACTTCGCGGTTTAGGCCCCGAGCATTCATTTCGCATCGTTGTTCGTTCATTTTTGGCAGGTACCTCTGTTTTAGCATAACGAGGGACACTGGGGCCTCTGATACCCACTTCGTGGCCGAACGCCACTTTCGGTGCCTGCAGCCCATTTTCGGGACCCCGCGCGGTTTTGGTCCCCGAGCTTTCGTTTTGCATTAGTTTTTGTTCAATTTTGGCAGGTACCTCTGTTTTAGCACCAGGAAGATCACTGGAGGGTGGGAGGCCAGTAATTGTCTCAGCAAGTGTATGGAGGATTAGAGAGTTGCTTTTTAGATATTTTTGTTGCTTTTTAGATATTTTGTTGCTTTTTAGATATTTTGGTGCTTTTTGGATATTTTTGGTGCATTTTTGCTCTATAAAGGGGAGGTTTTGCTTCATCATTTTACAAGGTTGGATAATTGTTAGACATTTTTGAGAGATAGATACACCATTTTCTCTCCATTTTCCATAGCTCCAAAGTCTTTTTCTTCAAGTTTGGTGCCATTTCTTCATCACCATCAAGCATCCCCATAACCACTCCATTTCCAGCAGCAAGGAGAGGTTCTTAGAGGCTTAGAAGCAACATTTCTCAAGCCAAGAAGTAGAAAAGAGAAGGTCTACAAGGGTAAGTCTCCATTTCCCTCTTTTGTAGCATTTTCTTGCTCCATTTCTTAAGCCCATTTTCTTATTGTTTTGAGCTCCGACCTTCATTGAGATTAGGTCTTTTTTGAGCTTATATTCATATTTGATTAAGGGCTCAACCCCATTTGGTGTCTCCATGATACACTTGTTTCAATATCACTCTTTATGCCATTATTTTGCATGCTTTGTTTGGCTTTTGAGTGATCTGATTTCGAGCATACCATAAACTGTTAGTAGGCCTATTTTGAGCCCCTATTCAACATTGAAGAAGGGCTCCATCATGTTTGGTGGCTCTAGCATGCACTTCCTTTGAAATTCTTCAATTTTACCGTAAAATTGCATGAGTTAATCAGCCTATTTGTGATCTGAGTTGGAGTATGCAACCTACTGATATTGTGCTCATTTTGAGCCCCTATTAAACATTGAAGAAGGGCTCAACCATGTTTGCCTCCTCTATCATACACTTGCTTTGAATCCATGTTTTATGCCTATCTTGCATGCTTTGTTAGACTATTTTGGCTTCTGTTTTCGGCCTTCATCAGGCCTTGAAGGAGTCTTATTTTGGTCCATACATCATGCTTTGTGAGGGGTCTTAAGCCATTTGGTAATTGGTTTTAGTACTTGCTTTGAAATTCTTCAAATTTACCGTAAAATTGCATGTTTGTTTAGACCATTCTAGCTTCTGTTTCTGGCCTTCATCAGGCTTGTGAAGTGTCTTATTTTGGTCTATTCTTCAAGTTTTATTAAGGGTCTTAAGTTGTTTGGTCATTTCTTATGATACCTCTCTTTATAAACCTCTTTTGACCCTTATTTTGCATGCTATGTATTGTATATCTACACACTGAATTTTGGGATCTCATCTTCTGTAAAAATGCATATTTTTAGTCCCTCTCTAATGTTGTAGAACTGATTTTTTGGGTTTGAGCATTGTAGATATCACTTGCTTTGTAAATCCTCTCTTTTTCCGTATTTTTGCAAGCTATTGTTGTCATATCTATGCTTACAATTTGGCCATGTTTTGTAATGGAAAGATGCTATTTTTGGGGCTGCCTTGCTACTGTTTTTTCTGTCATGTGTCAATTTTGCATGTATAGCATAGCTGTAGGCCATTTCGGGGGCTAAATATCACATTTCGGGAACATTCTGGGCATCGGGTGCATTTTTATCATCATTTTGAGGCTGTTTTCCCTTCATTTAGTTGCTGGAATTTAGTTTGCATGCTTGCATATCATTTCCATGCCATTTTGTGCCTTTTGTCATTCCCTGGGTTGGCGTGCGCGGGGGCACGGACTTCGAGGCGCTCCGTTTTCATTCATCGGCATCCCATGTGAGTGCGGCTGAGGCCCTCTCATGTTGGTATAAGCCCAATTTGCATTTCGCATGTCATTCCGCATCGCCTCGGTTTGCGTGCCCGTGTGCACGCATTTCGAGGCAGCTCTTTTTTATCCGACGGCAGCTTATGTGAGTGCGGCTGAGGCTCTCTCATGTTAGTGTAAGCCCAATTTGCATTTTACATCTCATTTCCATGTCATTTCATGCCTTAGTGCATTTCCTCGGTTTGCGTGCCCGCATTTCGAGGCATCTCCTTTTATCATTATGGCAGCCTATGTGAGTGCGGCCGAGGCTCTCTCATGTTGGCGTAAGCCCATCACTGCATTCCATATGCTATTTTATGCATTCCTCGGTTTGCGTGTCCGCGGGCACGCATTTCGAGGCAGCTTTATTTTTACCCGACGGCCTCCTACGTGAGGGAGCTGAGGCTCTCCCATGTCGGCGTAAGCCCATCACTGCATTCCGTATGCCATTTCATTCCATTTCATCATCGCCTCGGTTTGCGTGCCCGTGTGCACGTATTTCGAGGCACTTCGGTTTTATCCGATTTTCATTTTATCATCGCCTCGGTTTGCGTGCCCGTGTGCACGCATTTCGAGGCACTTCGGTTTTATCCGACTTGCATTTCACATCATTGCCTCGGTTCGCGTACCCGCGTGCACGCTTTTCGAGGCATCTTATTTCCATCTCATCTTCATCCGAATTGTGCATACTAGGTTGTATCTTAGATTGCATTCATGTACTTTCTCGATTTGCGTGCCCGCGTGCACGTATTTCGAGGCATCTCATTTTCACAACATTGTGCATGCTATATCACATTTTAGCTGCATTTCATGCATATCATGCATATTGCATCGTGTTCGGGATAGGTGTTAGCCCGGGCACGGGAAACGAGGCACATTCCGTACTCCGAGTGACGGAGTGTGTCTCAATTCCCAAGTCACCGACACTCCGGATTACCCATGATGGAGTTAGGTTTTGTTGTAGCATCCATCTGCATTCATCCCATATTGAGTTGTGCAATCCGGTTCCTCGGCCATCATGCATCGGTATGCGTGATTGGTGGCACGAGGATCGAGGCATGCATATATTTGTGAAAATACATTGCTATGCCCTTTTCCTGCTCTCTGTTACAACAAAACCGGGGACCAACAACTTTTCAGAGTCCGGCGCGCATTTCGAGAAATACTGCAAACAGAGGCTAATCAGGGCATCCCAGTGGATTTACCGAGGGCGATCAAAGATATACTATTCATCAGAAGCAAGGCAGCCCCTGGCCTGCGTGCTAGTTTACAGCTTTCTTAGTTTAATTTGTTAATTAATTAGAAATTTGTATATTATTTCGGACTGTAATATTCTTTCATTTCGGGTCTGTATTATTATTTATTCGGACCCTCTGCGCGAGGGCACAACTGTAATAAGGGTGTGTGAGTGTGATGTATGTCTTCCAACCCCCATTTCTTTCTCTCTTTTATTTATCCGCTTACAATGGTTAGATATAGGGCATATTTCAATTAGCATAACAGTATGACAGCATGTTTGCATCATTCATCTGTTTTGCACGCACCAGGCTTGGCGCATCATACAAACTGCATTTGTATTTCAATTCCAAAATGAATACATGTTAACTGTAGCATTTCATATACCATCTTTAGAATAGTCGAGCCTGCTATAATTGCATCTTTGCATGTGTTGCATTAGGCATTTCAGTATACTTAGGATTCATGCATGATTTCTAATCGTTTTCCTGTTTTGGCTTGGAGTACTCGGTAAGTTGTTATGCTTTAGCATACTTGCATGCGTGTGAGTGTTGCCATGATAGCATGCTCGCCATGAGGCTAACTGCTTATGTGATATAACTGCCTTGAATGCCTGTGGGTGGAGGTTGAGTTATCTGAATTGGAACAATTCATCGACTGTTTGTTTTAAGCCCACTAGATAGTGACAAAATCATGTTTTCTAAGCCCACCCGAGGGTGGCAAATCCGCATTTTAGCCTACCTGCGGGTAGCACCTTCACACCATTTTCAAATAAACAAACATGAAATGTTTTGTTCCAATTCAGACGGCCCAGTCTATACTTGTTTGCTGCAAGCATCACATAGTAATCTAGGCTAATAACCGGAATAAGAACTCACAATGTTTTCAAAAACAGATATCATGGTTAGTAGAGGCCGGTCTTTGACCGGGCGAGAGGGGGTGCTCACGATGTGACCTTCCCTAATCGTACCCAAGTTCCCGAACCAACTTTGGTGATGACGGACACGTGGCCTTTCGGCACCGAGTCAGGGTTTCCTAAATTTCCCATTTTAAAATATTTAGGTGGCGACTCTGTTATCTGGCAAAGTAGTCCATGTTTGGCACTTCTTTCAAAAAATCTGTTTTCCTTCAAAACGATTTGCCAGATTTGGACTCTTTGGTTCAAGATTGAGAACCGCAACAAAATCGAGTCCGAACTGTAGCGAGGTCCCTCGCGGGCGTTGTTACAATTACTATCACGAGCTTTGACATGGATCCAAGCTCCACAGGAACTTCTCCTACTAGCCCATTGTTAGAAAAATCGATGAAAATGAGGTTAGCGCAACAAGATATATTTACAGGAATTCGGCCACTAATTGAGTTGTTGTTCAGCTGCAAAATTTGCATCCTTGGCAAACAGCCCATTTCCGAGGGAATTTCATTGCCAAACCTATTGTTCTGAAGTAGTAATTCCCTCCGAAAGCTTCAATTCCCAAGGTATGGTGATATCGATCCCACCAGTTCCCGGGACTGTAAGTCTAAGGTAGTGACCCTCTAATGCCTACTGCCACACGTAACGCCTTGCCATTGGCAGAAGTGTATAGTCATTCCAGGAGCTCAAAACATGCAGTGGATCCTCAACTATTTTGGCATTTTGCTAGCAATGAAAGTCGGTTTGTCTTATTCCTCATTAGCCAGGAGCTAGATGTGGTGGCAGTAAAGCCAAAGTTGAGAATGCTCAAACAAGATAAGAGTATTAGATGAATATGCAAATTGTGTACTAGCCATGACATGCTCAAGCTTAAGCTTGGAAGCCCAATTGAGCAAAGAAATGTATGGCTGTGTTTTGGTGAATTACTTTTTATGCCAAGTATATTGCATGGCCGGCTCATGAGCATGCCGGCAAAACGTCCACTTTGACCCGCTAGATTTGGACTTGACGGCCCCATTTGTCTTCAGAGGTAGAATGGAGAGGATTGATAGTGAGAGGATTAACAGTGAGGGGATTGATAGTGAAGGGATTAAGTAAAATTATGTTTGTTTTGATGGTAGTTGTTAATGTGGGGATTATTAAATTATTACCTTATAAAAGAAATATAAAATATTAAAACAAATAAAATTATGATTTTTACTTAACAAAAAATACAAAAACATTAAACATTAATGTTTAAAAAAAAAATTTGCCCAACATGTAAATAAAAAAATAAATAATAATAATAATAAAATAATAAAAAAAACTTAATCCCATGGGACTAATTTCTTAATATCATCTCCACCTCCTCCATCTCAATCCCAATACCAAGGCCCATCATAATTCCATGAGATTATGAACTCCCTCTCCATCTCCCAAAACAAACACAACATATAGTGGGTCTCACATCCATTTCAATCACAATCCCACCTCTATCTAACGGGGCCAAAAATTAAACTCCATTTAGAAAAAAAATTCTTATAAAATTTAACACACTTTTTTTAGTAGACCTCAATTAAATAGAGAGGTGCAGCAGCAAACTAAAAAACATAACTGTTTTTATTAGTAGAAGACCCCTATTACTTTTATCAAAATAAGTCCAATGCTTAATAAAATTAATATTAAGCTCAAAAATAAAATTGTTTTTATTAATGGAGGACCCAAAGTAATTGATTTTACCTTATCAAACTTTTCTTCAATCCAATTCACCATTGAAAATTGAACTTTCTTAGGTCTTGATATTCTCTCTAGATGTTTTCATATTTTGAATCATTTCAAGTTCTACTTCAACTGTTTGTTAATTTTACTTAAAAATTAAAATCTCTAGAATTTCAATAGATTGTTGCTTGTTGACTTGTGGATATATTGGATTATTTATTTAATCATACTTCTCAGAAATTATTTGTCTATATATGAAAAAATATAGTAGAATTAATTCAATCTCAATAAAGAACTCTTGATTCAATTTTGCAACTAAAAATGCAAGTTTAAGTGATACTGTGATACAACTGGTTCAATTTATGATGTTATTACTCTAGATTTATGTGTAGTATTTTCTTTGTGCATGTATAAATGGTTAAAACATAAAATAATAATACTAGATTTTATATTTTTAAATTTTTATAATAAATTTATATTAATTAATTGGGCAAATTAAAAAAAAAATTAAAAAAACTCTAGGATTTTACGTTTTTTTCAAATTAAATCCCAAAATTTTAATCGTATCAATTTGAACCCCTAAGATTTTTTTTTAATTTTTTTTATTTATAATTTTCTCTAATTAATTTAATCTTTTTAAATAATGTATAAAAATAATAACACTCAATAGGGACTCTGAATACATAAGACCGGCCTGACACATTGTAAATGATGACCATGCAAAATGTTGAGAATTAATCAAAGATATGTCATCATGTGAATTATATTAGAACCATTTGATGCTTGAGCATTGAATTATCAAAATCAATCTACAGCCTCCAAATGTCAACAAATTATATATTTAAGTCAACAATATATTATGTTAGCCCTGCCACTGCTCATGTCATGGAAGTAGGTACTTTATGGTTTCAATGCATATCTCATTTTGTGGAACTTATTAAATTTGTCTAGGTGCTTCTTTAATTGTGTATAAGCGGATGGAGATGCTGCTGTACGTTACACTGCGTTATTATACAACAGCACCATTACATGGCAGCGTTTTAGTTATTGTTTTAAAAATAAAAATAAATCATTTGAATTGAGCTTATTTTGGGAAAATAAAAATATAAAAAAAAAGGGAAAAAACTTACGTGATTTTGTGAATTTACACGAATTTATATTCAATTTATACATTTTTATGAAATCACTTATGCAAATTCATGAAAACTTAATTTTGTGTTAAAGTTACACACAGTGTGCATTGCACACCAGAGAATTTTCCCTAATTCTTTAGATAATTAATAATACATAATTTATGCTAATAAAAAGAGCAAATTTGATTTATACCCCTATACTTTTACACGATTTTCAATGACCCCCTAGATTTTTAGTATTTTCAATTTTACCCCCACACTACGTAAATTACTATCAATTTCACCCTTCCGTCTATTTCCATTAAGGAAGTGGACGGAATGGGTCACGTGGGCCTTTATACCTTTGGATGGAGGGAAAATTAAGGCTTTCCTACCAAAACCTAACCTTCCTTTGTATTCCCTTCAACCTACAAAAACAGAGACCACAGCAAAATATAAGAAAAAAACAGAGCTTTAATGAAATCAGTGGAAGAGAAGAAATGCTATGTGTGTGTGTTTTGGTGCTTTTTCTTTTTAGTTTTTAGTTCAAGGATGGACACACAGTGAAATGAAGAATGTCACTTTGGTGCCTTTACTGTATTGTTTTGCCCAATTTGAATTTGGAGTAACAATTATGGTCACAAATTGTGTCCCAACTTCTGTGTGTTTCCTTTGTCTATGTCAGAGTCACCAAACACAAAATAATAGACACAACATTAACAGGTCACCAAACACACAATTTTCATCTCAAAATCATATTTTTCCATTAACAACAGTTCACCTATTGCATATGATTCATAAATAGGATACAGACTCCATTCATTCTTACACTACCATACAACTTGTAACTTTACATTACAAATTGTATTCCTACAACCAACCATGACAAAACCAAGCAAATCCATAATTTCCTCTCTTTTCCAGTCCTTCTCTTCAGTTGTGCTTCCATCTTATTCAACTTCTTCAACAAACTAGGAATGATCTGCACTGTCTGATCGCACGTGGGTGGGTCTACCCAGGTAAAATAATTGCAACCATTGTTAGGGCAACTAAGAAATCTCCTCCCAGAATTTGCGTTGGTCCATGCTGTGTGTATTAGCCTTCTTCTTCCACAAACATTGCAAAACATCTTGTCCACACCACTTGCATTCCATCTCCCTTGATTTCTTGAGCTTCGATTGTTTCTCATTTCTTCTCTTCCACTGATTTCATTGATGCTCTGTTTTTTTCTTCTATTTTGTTATGGTCTTTGTCTTTGTAGAATGAAGGGAATATAAGGGAAACTTAGGTCTTGGCGGGAAAGCCTTAATTTTCCCTCCATCCAAGAGTATAGGCGGCCACATCACCCATTCTGTCCACTTCCTTAACAGAAATAGATGGCAGGGGTGAAATTGATAGTAATTTACATAGTATGGTTGTCACGACCCTAACCCGCCCCCGTGGGTTAAGAACGTAACCGGCCAGTAATCTTGAGATTACCTACGGCCTCCATACAAGTAAGACATAACTCGTCAAAGTAAAGGGGCCAAACGGAAGCAATGATCAAAAACTTTGTCCATAGAGCCGTGCTTATATGCATTTTAGAACAACCCATGCACATATACGTTAATAACCCACATCAAAGTACAGTAGCATAAACTTCTTTACAGACAGGATCATCTAAACTGAGTCAACCCATAGCAACTATATACAACATACTCAAGATCCTTGCCAACAAAACAGAATATAAACAAGTAACAAAAAGGGCAAGGTTTGGTCTCGTGCGTGAGACCCAAGGCTGACTCTCCCAAAACTCCTGCAGTTCCTGGCTGACTTCACTGGGGCTGGGGTTGGACCTCACTTGGTTCACCTACAATTACATGAATGAGCGTGAGCGAATGCCCAGTGAATAATATCAAATAAACAAGCGACGTAAGCAATTATTGAACAAGATACAACAAATGGCCTTCGCCCGATCATTCATGTCAATCGGCCTTTGGCCCAATCGCTCATTTCCATCGGCCCTTGGCCCATTTATTCATTTCCATCGCCCTTTGGCCTAATTATCCATTTCCATCGGCCTTTGGCCCAATTATCCATTTCCATCGGCCTTTGGCCCAATTATCCATTTCCATCGGCCTTTGGCCCAATTATCCATTTCCATCGATCATTGTTCGCCATTCAAATTTATGAACATACAAAACTTACATATAAGTAAACAATTGAACGACGATATACTTCAATTATCTTGTCAAGATATTACTCACAGTGATCGGTTGATTGGTTCGCCCTGGAACTCGACCCTACACATGCCATGAACATAAAAGGGTCACTAACAATTCAATCCGTTCAAAATTCACATATTCCTCTTTAGGCTTTGTTATTATCTCATTAACTCACTTACAATGCTTAACATATGCCTAAGAGTGCTTACAAGTGAAAGAGAACGGAAAACAGAACATAAAATGCAAGAGCAGAATTTCTGAAAACAGGGTCCCCGCTCGAGCGTAGACTTCCCCGCTCGAGCGGACCCTTAAGTCTGAGAAAGTACTGGTTGCCTCCAATCCCCGCTCGAGCGTGAATTCTTCCGCTCGAGCGGACTTCATGTCACATAGCTTCCTCCCGCCGGCGCCAACTTACCCGCCCGAGCGGGCATCATGTCTGCAGAAAATATGCTGGGAGCTCGATTTCTCCGCTCGAGCGGCCATTACCCCGCCGAAAGGGCACTGCTCTGGGTTTCCCAGATTTTGTTCTTGAGTCCAATTTCGATGTTTCACCTCCATTTCTTGCATATTTTGGCTCCAATCACACATATACATATGCTAACATGCCATAGACCCCAAATTACAATATTAGGAAGCTCAATTTCTTGATTTGTCTATATGCATGTCCCAAAATGTATCAACTCACCACCAACATGCTCAAATTCAAACATGCAAAGCTCACTCTTTCATGATCTACTCTTGCATGCAAGAAATACATATCATTCACAACTTATTTGGTGAAGGGATGGTCATACACATGGATTTCAAACAAGATTCAACATAGATTGCACACATTAAGCTTAAACATGGAGGACCATGGCAATTTCATGCATGCATGCCTTAATTGACCTTAGATTCAACATGTTTGACTCACACCTCTTACATACATACTAATTCATGCTCTTGACCATTCTTCCAACTTGAATTCACAAAATTACGACTTAACATCCATGAATTCACTTACCTAGAGGCTTGATTCTCACAATCTATGACCAAAACTTGAATAATCTTCAAGATTCCCAAGCTTTGAGCTAAGTTTGCTCAATTCTCTTCTCTCTCTCTCTCTACAGCCGACTCTCTCTTCTCCTCAAGGGTCTAACTCAGATTTTGAGCTCAAAATGAGTTAAGGAGAGTGTAATGCCTCCATACAACATGCCCCACTAACACAATATTCTAATATAAAACATTTGGGCTCTTAATTCATCATTTTAATCAGTTTAAATTGACTAGGATAAAATTTCAATTAAATTCCACCATAGGCTCTAAAAATTATGCCAATCACAATGGCGCAATCAATTTTGGATTCTGTGGCCGATAAGGCCTCCAATTTAATTTCCAAAGCAGATAGTCAAACAGATATTCCTACGGTGAACAGATACGAATTCAAAATCACATATTATCACATAATAGCACACAATATCATGCTAAACACATAATCATAAACAATTTAAGGACCAATTTAGCATAATACAGGATAGGGGTATCACAATGGTGGTAAAATTGAAAATACTAAAAGTTTGGGGGATTCATTGAAAATCATGTAAAAATATAAGTGAATAAATGAAATTTGCTCTAATAAAAAAAAGTTTAAAATATATATATATATATATATTGTATAATTGTGGGCAGGCTAAGCCGAATTGGGCTTGAAGCACTCTTTCATAGATGGCCCATGCTATAATTTGAGTTTTAAAAATTTTCCTAACCCAGCTCTATGGGTCTGATACATAAGCCAACCCCTATACATATTTTTAGGGTTAATTATCAGCCATCTCATTAAATTCTATTGATTTTTTTGAATACATCAATTAGGAGTCATCAAAAGGTTCGCGGGTAAAAAATATGGTATTACTTAATTCGTCCCATGAGTTGTTCTAGCCCGCTTTGTTAGGACCCTACTTGTTGTCAAATTTCGTGGACAAACTTGGGATTTATTGGGTTGTACTTTTCCTTTGGTTTTTGTCTTCCCGCTCGAGCGGGAAACGTGGCGCTCGAGCGGAGATTCAACCATCACAGTATTTTGGCTTCCTGCAAAATATACTAAGTGGTGTGTTTTTAAGCTCGAGCGGGAGTTCTTACGCTCGAGTGTGAACTCTGGTTTGGAACACACGATATAGAGTCCCCGCTTGAGCATCTATTCCTATGCTTGAGCAGACCTCGCGATCTCAGCTTCTATAAAACCTCAAGTTGCTCCAAATCTAGGGTTATGTTTTCTAGATCTTCATTAAGGGCTTTAGGGTTTTTTTTTTTTTTTGGGGGGGGGGGGGGCGGATATTTTTCTAGTTTTCCTTGATGTTTGATCGAGTATTGAACTCATGTTCTGATAAGCGCACATCAATGAGTTTGTTTGATCTTCTTTGAGAGTATTCTTTTTTGGTGGAATTTGAAAATTCAAGCACAAAGTAATCAAAGGAGTTTGATGCTATGTGCAATCGTTGATTCGACAATGGATGTTGTGGATTCAACATCAATCTAATCAATTTCGAGACGAAGGTTGCGGTGAAAGATATACAAAATATTTGAAGACAAATTGAAAGCGTTTGGGTAATTTCTTTGGTATCTTTATAATCTTTCTTTCTTCAGTAGTGGATTGATTTGTGGCGTTTCACCTGTGGTTTTTTTTATCACTATTGGAGGTGCTTCAATTGTGGTTTTTCCATGTAAAAATCGTTTGTGTCGATTTATTGTTTTCTAAAACAACAATCTAAATCATGTTCATACGTGCTTGATGATTTAGATTGTGAGTTTTAATTGGTTGGGAATTGGAACAATTAAAATCTTGATCTAATCATGAATCACTTAGGTTTTTCAATTGGTATTAGAGCAAGTCACTCTTTATTTTTATAAAAACTATAGGAGTGTGATTTTATGTGATTGGTGATATGGATTCAATTCGTGAAGGTAACTCGACTCATAGATCTCCGTTACTTGATGGTACAAACTATTCTTATTGGAAAGCTTGTATGAGAGCGTTTTTAAAATCTATCGATGAGAATGTTTGGCACTGTGTGATCTATGGGTGGAGTGAACCTATTGTCACCATTGATGGTGTTGATATTCCCAAACCCCTTGATAAATGGAACGCATTCGACTATCAAAACTCGAGTTGGAATAGTAAGGCTCTCAATTCCCTTTTTTGCTCTGTCACACCTAAAGAATTTCGTCGTATTTGCACTTGTGAGGTAGCAAAAGAGGCTTGGGACATTCTTGAAACAATTCACGAGGGTACTACTTCTATTAAAAGGTCAAAACTTCAACGTCTCACCTCAGCCTTTGAAACTCTTTTTATGCGTGATGATGAGACGTTTGATGATTTTTATGCTAAACTTGGTGACATCGTGAATTCCTATTTCACACTCGGTGAAAAAATCCCTGAAGCTAAGGTTGTCAGAAAAATTTTGAGGTCTTTACCCGAGAAGTTCCAATCAAAAGTGACAACTATTGAGAAGGCTCAAAATGTTGATACCCTCAAGCTTGATTGGTTGGTTGGAAACTTGCAGACTTATGAAGCTCATCAAATTTCTTAGAAAAAACAAAAAGATGGTGTGGCTTTCACTAGTGCTCATGAGACTGCAAAAACTCCTGAGATTGAGTTTGATCTAGATTCTGAGATTATGGCTATGTTTACTAAACAATTCAAAAAAAATTTAAAGAAAAAGAACCCAAATTTTAGGGACCCTATTTCAAAAGATAAGAGTAATGAAAAACCCAAAACTTTTCCATCAAAACTTGCTCCAAAATCTGAAAAGAAGATTGTGAAGGGGCAAGGGGTCAAGTGTTATGAATGTCAAGGGTTTGGACATATTGCTCTTGAATGTCCATCAAAAAAGAATCGGAAGAAAGTCTATACAGTGACGTGGGATGATGAAAGCGGGTCAGAGTAAGAACCCGAAGAAACCGAATCCGGTGAAGACGGAGATAGTGCTTTCATGTCATTTTGGTCCACTTTCACTCAACCTCCTCCAAAACCAGTGGAATTTGCTCGTGGTCATAATTTGCACAGTGCTCTTACCATTGATGGGAGTAATTATTTGTACTAGAAGATCAGAATGAGGGCATTTCTGAGAGCTTATGACCCTAAGGGCTGGCAAGTCATTGAAGAGGATGTTGAAAGCACTGATAATTCGAGCAATTAGAGGGTTTTGACTACCATTCGTGGAGCAATTTTTTATGAAGAATAGCAACGAGTTGCTCACTGCACAAAGGTCAAAGATGCATGGGACATTCTGAGTCAATTTCATGAAAGAGAAGAGTCATCTTCATCACCATCTATCACCTTTCTTGCCTTAGTTGCTTGACTAGATGAGGTCCAGGAGAAAGTGGAGCAAAAAAAAGATGATGAAACATCATAAAACAATGATGAGATTGATGGTGATGATCTATAACAAGCTTACAAAAAGCTTTATGATGAATCTCTGAATTTGTCCAAGATCAATGACAAACCCACTCTCAAGCTCAAAGCATGTGAAAGCGAGAATGTCCAGCTAAAAGGAGAAATTGCAATAGCAAAACAGAATGTCATTAAGATCTCTAATGACAGGTAAGACCTATGTGGGAAACTTCTATCTTGTGAGATCGAAAGGAATGAACTTCTGAAAATATATGCCACATATGAAGAGAAGATTAAAAGCCCTGAGATGTCACAAGCAACATTGGAAGAGATAGTTGGTAAAAAAGATGAAGAACTCAGAGATGTTAGAGCCACAAGTGCCATGTGGAACAAAGGTTCCAAGTCATTAGAAGACATCTTCAGGTCTCAACAAATGGGTAGTGACGAAAGTGGGCTAGGCTATGGTAATGCGATAGCTCACAAAGGACATGCCTCTACATCACATGACCTGAAGACTCAAACAAAAGGAAAGCTGATGTTGCACCAGTGTGATCTCTCTCTTCATCTGCCTAACGGGGGTACGATCACAAAAGGGAGGTAAAACCTATTTTTGTTTGTCATCATTATGGTAGGTATGGCCACATTCGTCCTTATTGTTTTGAGTTGTTTGGTAAGGTGTCTCAAAAGGGTAGAAACTCTATACTTTTTGGGTTAGGAGACAACCTTATATGTCTAGGCGGAACATCAAGATTCATAAGGGTGTTCACAACACTAAGACATTTACCAGGACCACCAGTCCTGATTTTGTTAAGGCCAAAAAGATATGGGTGAGAAATGATGACTTGACTTGTTTTGTTATTCACACTGCCCTAAAAGCACGTGACTCACACATGTGGTACCTTGATAGTGGGTGCTCTCGTCACATGTCTGGTGACAAATCCTACTTCACCTCCCTTGAAAAATGTGAAGGAGGAATTGTTACCTTTGGAGATGGTGGCTCTTCTAGAGTCATTGGTAAGGGCTCTATAAGTGTGGCTGGTCTTCCCAAGCTCGAAAATGCATTACTTGTTGATGGCCTTAAAGCAAATATTTTGAGCATTAGTCAAATGTGTGATTCCCACCATGAAGTATTATTTTCGAAAAATAAATGTGAAATTTTGGATAAAAAGGGAAATACTGTCATGCATGGGGTTCGCACATCTAATAATTGTTATGGGATTGTTACCACTAATGATCTCATTTTCTACTCAGCCATCATAAGTAATATTGATCTGTGGCATAAAAGATTAGGTCACATGAATTTCAAAGACCTAACTAAGATAGCCAACAAAGAGCTTGTGAGAGGAGTACCTAAACTGGGTAAGAATCTGAACCATGTGTGTGGACCATGTCAACTTGGGAAGCGAACCCATGCCCCTCATAAAAAGGTGAACAGCTTTACAACCAAACGTCCTCTTGAATTGGTTCATATGGATCTTATGGGACCCACTCGCATTGAAAGCATTGGAGGTAAAAGATACATCTTTTTAACCGTTGATGATTTTACTCCTTTTTCATGAGTAAATTTTTTAAGAGAAAAATCGGATACGTTTGATGCTTTCTAGGCCTTAGTCCTTAAAATCCAAAATGAACAAGGTGATTCTATTGGGCATATAATAAGAATCCGAACTGGTCATAGCTGTGAGTTTTAAAATAGTTCATTCTTGGATTTTTGTGATATGCATGGAATTAAGCATGAATTTTCTGCACCGATTACTCCACAACAAAATGGAGTTATTGAGAGGAAGAACAGAGTTGTTCAAGAGATGGCTAGGGTCATGCTCCTTAGTAAAAAAGTTCCTTCAAAGTTTTGGGCTGAAGCCTTAAATACTGTTGTTTATGTCATAAATCGTGTGTATTTAAGGCCTGGCACTTTACAAACTCCAGATGAATTGTGGAAGGGATTGAAACCTAATGTAAAATACTTCAAAACTTTTGGAAGTAAATGTTACATTTTCAAAGATAGAGAGCCTTTGGGAAAATTTGACTCTCAAAATGATGAAGATATTTTTCTAGGGTATTCAAACACTAGTAGAGCTTTTCGTGTCTATAACTTGCGAACTTTATCTTTAATGGAATTGATCAATGTGGTTATAGATGACACATGTTCTCTTACTTCAGCGATAAATGAGGAAAAAAATGGTAAGTCTCCAATCCTGGATACTGAACCACAAAGTCAAAGAGAAGCTGAGGTCCAAACACAAGAAGTTGAGACAGCACCAACTTCTCAGGTAAGTCAGAGTCCAAAAAATGCACAAAGAGACACCACTTCTGATGCTTCTGTCACCACAAGTCCAGAGTTCAAACAATCTGAATCATCTAACTCAACAGGTGATTGGAAGTGTCTCAGATCAAATGAAAACCCAAAGACAAATTCGGGAGGACGTATCTCATATGTGTTATGTTTCATTAATTGAACCTAAGAATATAAAAAAGGCCTTACTAGATAATAGTTGAGTAAATGCTATCCATGAAGAATTAGGTCAATTTGAGCGTAACAATGCTTGGACTCTTGTTCTCAGACCTAGAGACATGAATGTGATAGGTACTAAGTGGATCTTTAAGAATAAATCTGATGAGAATGATACCGTGGTTAGAAATAAAGCTACGTTGGTTGGTCAAGGCTATACACAAGTAGAGGGTGTTGACTATGATGAGACGTTAACAACAATTGCACGTCTTGAATCTATTCGTATTTTACTTGGTTTCGCATGCTTTCTTGGTTTCAAACTATTTTAAATGGATGTGAAAATTGCTTTTCTGAATGGGTACTTAAAAAAAGAGGCTTATGTTAAGCAACCAAAAAGGTTTGAGGACCCTAAATGTCCAAACCATGTCTACAAGTTAGACAAGGCTTTGTATGGGTTGAAACAAGCCCCTTGAACTTGGTATGATAGACTTACTACCTTTCTTCTTGATAATGATTTTCAAAGGGGTAGTGTGGACAAGACTTTATTTGTGAAACATACTAAGTCTCATATACTTGTTGCACAGATTTATGCTGATGATATTGTGTTTGGATCCATTGCTGATCATCTTGTTAAATACTTTTCAGATTGCATGAGTTTGAGATGAGCATGATGGGAGAGTTGTCTTATTTCTTAGGCCTTCAAATTAAACAATATCCTTCGGGTATGTTTGTTTTTCAGACTAAGTATGCCAAAAATCTTGTGTCAAAGTTTGGCTTTGAGTCGGCCAAACATGCACACACTCCCATGAGCACCAGTCTTCACCTTTCCAAAGATTCCTCTGGTACTGATATTGATCCTACCCTTTATAGGAGTATTATAGGGAGTCTCTTGTACCTCACAGCTAATCGTCCTGACATTGCATTTAGTGTAGGTGTTTGTGCCCATTACCAAGCATGTCCTAAAGAGTCTCATTTGATTGCTGTCAAACGCATCATTAAGTATGTGAATGGGACATTGGGTTATGGGATTTGGTTCTCGACTGACATTACAGCTGAAATCACTAGTTTTTCTGATGCCGACTGGGCAGGGTGTGCTGATGATCGTAAGAGCATATCTGGGGGGTGTTTTTACCTTGGGAATAATTTGGTTGCCTAGTATAACAAAAAGCAAAATGCTATTTCTTTTTCGATCACAGAGGCTGAGTATATTGCTGCAGGGAGTTATTGTGCACAAATGCTGTAAATTAAGCAAATGCTTCATGATTATGGAATTGACCAAAACACTCTCACTCTTTTCTGTGATAACACAAGTGCCATTAACATTTCTAAAAATCCTGTCCAACACTCTCGCACCAAACACATTGACATTCGTCATCATTTTATTTGAGAGTTAGTGGAAGAAGGCCTTGTTGTTCTTGAACATGTACCCACTAAGTATCAAAAAGCTGATATTTTTACAAAACCCCTTGATTTTCTTAGGTTTGAGTTCCTTAGAAAGACCTTGGGTGTAGTGCTCAGTTACTAGAGTGTTACTTGTTACTTGAGTGGGTGTGAGTGTTAGACTTATACGAACACCTCTCATGCTACGTGCAAGATTTTATTCTTCTTTGTTCATAGCTCATTCTGAATGCCCATGCTCATTGACTTCATGATCTTATTCTATACACATTCTTGAGTTAAACTGTTACAGGGGTTTCTGCACAAGTGATCAAAGTTCTCTATGAACCACTAACGGTGTATCTTTTACATTATTGGAGGAATTGACCTATACTGGCATATCATAGGTGATGTTGAGTCTCTTAACCATCTATCATCATTTTTCATTCTTACGATTCCTTCCTCAGTTCATTGAAGTCCAGGCATTAGGAAAAGGCTACCTCAGAGGCACCAACCAGGCCATCCTTTCTGATTTCATGCTTCTCTGGTTTGGTCTCCATACTCTTGAGCGTGCAAGCTACCAGTGAGTGCCCATAGAAAAGAAAAGTCACAAAAGAAAAAAATATAACAAAAAAATAATAAAATATAAAAGGACTCATTAATTGAGGGGGAGCCTCCGCGTTTACTCAACAATATCCCTTGATTCCTAGTGGTTTAACTTTTCTCTGTGATGTTTCGTTACTCTTGCCGGAGGTCCAGCCATCCGATCACTACGAGGATTAACTCTAGCTCTGTGGCCTCTCAAGGATTGCATACACACACATTCATTATGTGAGCTCTCATGTTTGTTTTTGAGTTGTGCATTCCATGTAGCTTATGATCATTGATTATTTTTTTTTGATATGCTCATGATTTCGTGCTTCATAATGTCAGCTTTGCAAGTTTGCGAGTTTCATCCCATCTTAGTGTCACATTCTTGCTATTTGTAGACACCCCATTTTTGACCGTCCTCAAGGCTTGGACGTCACCGCTCGAACATTCGGTGATTATCCATGTTCGTGTTCGTTTGGAGTTCCCGGAGTTCTCGGCTACGCGCCTTGCCTCAGGACCTCCGAACTTGACCGTTTTGTGTCTGGTTTTGCACCAAACACTTGTGCTTTACCTTTGAGGGGCAGGGAATGCCTTCTGAGGCATCCCCACATACCATCGGCTGTGTCTAGAGGCCACCGGCTGGTTGGTGTTGCCATCGGCACTATATTGTGCCGGTCGACACTATTTTGTGCCGGCCGGCACTCTTTATGGCAAAATGACCATTTTGCCGACCGCTACTACCGCTTTATGAGATATTTTGAGACAGCTGTTTAGCTCTTGTTTCCCCTCCATACACGTGTATGGAGGGATGAGCCTTGAAACTTGCCTTAACTTGTAAGTTTTGTGCCTATACAAGAGAAGGCTCTTCTCTTGGCTAAAGGGTGAGCAAATTTAGAGAGTTAGAGGGAAAAAAAGAGAGAGAAGCTCTGGTTTTTCTAGGGTTTGAGTTGCATACACCTTCTATCTCTATCCTTCTCTTGTGTGTCTAGGTGTTTTGTGCCTTACTATTGCACACAAACACCTAGTGTTTCACCTTCTCCTTGCAACTGAGGTTCTAAGGGTTGGTTTTTGAAGTTTTTGACAGATTTTCAGCCTAAGGAAGCATCAACTACATCTTTGTCAAAGAGGTCAACAAGGGTGAGACACTAACTCTCTTTTTACCCCATTTTTGTACCTTATTTTTACCTAGTTTAGAACTGTTTTTGTGCTTAGTATATAACACATAAAAGTTCTATTTTTTAAGCCTCTTTATTGTTCATTAAGAGTGTTTTGTGGTTTGAGCAAGTTTGACTACCCTTAGGCCTTGAAAAGGCCACTTTTTGTGCTATTTTGTGGGAAATCCGAGACTTTGGTGTTAGGATCTCTTCACCACTGAAATCTTGAGGGATTTCAGTGGTGAAGAGCATGCCTTAGAGTCTCAAGAAGGAGAGGGCCACCCCCTCTCCTTGATGTCCTTGAAAAGGGCAAGTTTTGCTCCCTTATGGAGCTTCATGCTTGAGTGTGTGTTGAGCATGTTTGACTTGTTTTCCATGCTTATATTGCCATGTTATAACACGATTTCAAGTTGGTTTAGGTCCTTTATGCATGCTTAGCATAGTTGCCTTGTAATGCCTCTTATTGCCTTAATATGCCTAGGTCGTGTGCCTTCATTTCTAGCATGTTTTAGGCCTAGATCCATGAAGCTTGTATGCTCATTTTGCCATGATCTAGCTCTGTCCGTAACCATTTGGGTCGATCTCATCATGCATTACATAGCTCCTTTGCATTTGGCTTGTTAGCCTTAAGAGCATGAATATGTAACATGTCTTGCTTGCATTGTTTTTGGTGGTTTGGAACCCCCTAGCATGCTATTTCAGACCTTATGATGTGCTCATATGCTTGCCTTAGTGGCTTCTTTAATGCTTTAAAAGCATGTGTTAAATGCTCCATGTTTTGGTCATGATTGCGTGCCTTTGTGCTTGGATCTCTTAGATGCCATCTAGGTGCTCCTTAGGCTTTGTTTAAGTCTGCTTGTGACCTGTTTTGAGTCCCCTTGGCCTTGTGAGGCTTGGTGGACTTGACCTTAGTATAAGCCTCCATGGCTTGCTTCAAGTATTTGGACCTATTGTTGCATACTTGGCTTGCTTTGTTGCATGATTTGGCATCATGTTTTGTGCGATTTTCAGAGCTCTATATGCATGTCAATTGTCCATGCTCAACTCATTTCAAGTGTTCTTGAATGTTGTTTGTTTTGCTTAAGTGTTGGCACCTTAACATGTGTGTGTGTGCATATGTGTTTGGCCCCCATAACTTAGCATTTGGCCACTGATTTTGGGCCCTTTTGGAGCTGCCTAGATCATGCCTAAGCCCATCCTCCATGTGGTTTTCATGCTTGCCTTGTGTGCTTACTTAGGTTTGCATTGTATTGCCATATTGCATGCTAGTTGCCATGTCTAGGAGTGCATCACATTGGCATGCATGTTAGGCCTCTTGACCAAGTCATGATAGAGGTTTAACACCCTTGTTTGCTTGTTTGCATTGCATGCATTTGAAATCAAAGTTGCATTCTTGATCCTTGGGCCATCATGCATGGAAATGCGTGATTGGTGGTCCGAGAACCAAGGCACACCTTCCTTTGAGTCACCAACATGATAAGGATTGTGTTTAGTGCATACATGCTTTGAATTACATTGCCATGCAAGTTGTTGCCCTCTGCTGCTGTGAGTTGCAGGTTTTGCAGGCATTTTGTGCCGACCGGCAGTAAATTGGCAGCCGATAGCTTCATTCAGTGCCGGTGGCCACATCCTTTAGCCGGTGGTGTTCTACTCCAGCCGGTGATGATCTCCAGTGCCCAAGGAAGTGTTTCTGAGACTTTGGCAGCCTTCAGAGGAGGGTAGCAGGGAAAACAGAGGCACACTTGCATGACAGTGCGATTCCGAGCGAGTCCCGGGCGCGCGACGCATTTGAGCCATCTTCCCGAGGCATTTATTGTTTAATTAGATTAATTATTTATTTAATTAATTTACTTAATTTGTAATAATTAATTAGCTTGCGTAGTTAATTACTTATTCGGTTTTGTATATTCTTTCGGTCCCTCCGAGCGAGGGCAAATTTGTAATAAGTGTGTGTGAGTGGGTGTATGTCTTCCAATCCCCATTTCTTTCTATCCCTTTTATTTACCCGCTTTCGATGGTAGATTAGGGCATACTTATCTTAGCATCCTTTATGCAATGCATGCGTGCATTCATGCATTTGTTTACATACATCAGGCTCGGTACATCATACAAACTGCATCGTACTTTCAATTCCAAATTGAATACGTGATAGTTGTTGCATTTCATGTGCCATGCTTAGGATAGCCGAGCCTGTCTAGAAATACATGTCGTATGCGATGCATTAGGCACTCTAACATGAACTAGGACATGTATGTTTGCTAACTAGTTTGCTGTTTTGGCACGGAGTACGATGTAAGTATTTATGCTTTAGCATATCGCATGCGTGTGGATGTTAACATGACAGTAGGCTTACCATGTGGCTAAATGCTTATGTGAGATAAATTGTTTGAATGCCTGTGGATGGAGGTTGGATTGCCTGAGTTGGAATAACTCGTTGAAATCCGTATTTTAGCCTACTTGCGAGTAGCAATTTCAAACTGTTTTTCAAAACAAACGGATATGCAATGTTTGTTTCCAAATTAGGCAATCTAATCTATACTTGTTTGCTATGCGCATAACATAGTAATTCTAGGCTAATAATTGGAATAAGAGCATGTAATGTTTTCAAAAACGGATATCACGGTTAGTAGAGGCTGGTCTTCTGACTGGGCGAAAGGGGGTGCTCATAGCTGACCTTCCCCGATCGTACCCAAGCTCCCGAGCCAAGAGCACTTTGGTGATGACGGATACGTGGCCTTCGGCACCGAGTCAGGGTTTCCTAAATTTTCCATTTTAAAATATTTAGGTGGCGACTCTGTAATCTGGCAAAGCAGTCCATGTTTGGCACTACTTTTCAAATCTGTTTTTCTTCAAAACGATTTGCCGGATTTGGACTCTTTGGTTCAGATTTAGAGCCGACACAAATCGAGTCCGAACTGTAGTGACCCCAATATGAATGGAACGGGACTTAACCCTCCCGGGATGCATTCGGGGACGTCTACACTATTATGCTCACCTTTGTTTGTTTTAGGTCACACTTCCTAGTATAAGTTGGTTTTATTTGCTCAGAAAAGGTGGTTTTTTGGTCATTGTTGTTTTTCTTCCCTGTTCGAGCGGAACCTCAAACAAAATGAGCTCATTCCTCAGTTTCGATTACTCAATCTCATTGTTTGTGCCAACATCATTGTGACCACCCACAGCTCCGAGATAAATCAAGAATAAGGTTTTGTCCTTTATTGCATTGCTCACCACCGATCTATCGATCTTGCCACCTTGATCATTCAAAAAATGGTCACTGTCTTTCAACGGAATAACCTTGGTCTTCCTTACAATTGCCTCATTAACTAGCTTCTCTCCAAGTTTGAGGTTCCCTCTTTTGATAAGGATGACTTTGCTTTTTTTTTTTCTCACCCATTCACCAGAAAGACCATTTCTCAAAGTCAGTCTTATGTCGGGGGGGTCCCTTCTGGAGTAGGTAGTTTTTGTGCAGGTGCAGGGGATACTGCTGTAGCCAAGGAGGCCGAGTGTGATGCTGTTGTAGGTGAGCTTGCTGGTGAGGCGGAGCAGTTTCCTCTAGTTTGTACTATCCGAGGCTAACTACGTTAGTTCGAGCAGTCCATGGTTTCACATTTTGATCGCCTGGAGGGCCGAATGGATATCTTCGAGGCCCGGCTTACTAATCTTGAGACTATCGCCGATGCTTGGCTCACAGCATTGGAGGCCTCATCCAGGCGCATTAAGGAGTTAGTAGCTCAACCCTTCGTTCATCTTTCCCAGATCCTGTTCCTCCTTCAGATGCAGCCACCTCCACAGCCACCAGCTCCATGATATCTATTTTCTTGGCTAGTATACTCTTTGCACAATTTTATCTCTTGTTTTCTGTTACTTTTGTATTTATGTTTTTCTCCCGGACAAAAAGGGGGAGTAGATTTGGAGTATATTTTTGGGATTTGGATATTGGGATACTTTTGCCATTTGTTTAGATATATATTTGAATTTTGTTTAGTTTCCACAGGTGGATTGTTCAAGGATTAAGTGTTTCATATTCGCATTCAGCTCTTGTGATTTTGTAGTGGTTTTGTTTTGTTTTGTTTTTTTTGTTTTAGTGGGTTTGTTCGTTAGGAAAATTTTTAGAAAAAGTTTTGTCCGGGAATTGACAAAGGGGGAGATTTTTATTGGGTTGTAATTTTCCTTGGGATTTATTGGGTTGTAATTTTCCTTTGGTTTTTGTCTTCCCATTCAAGCGAGGTACGTGGCGCTCGAGCGGAGATTCAACCATCACAGTATTTTGGCTTTCTGCAAAATATACTGAGTGGTGTGTTTTTATGCTCGAGTTAGAGTTCTTAAGCTCAAGCATGAACCCTGGTTTGGAACACGTGATATAGAGTCCCCGCTCGAGCGAACCTCGCAATCTCAGCTTCTATAAAACCTCAAGTTGCTCCAAATCTAAGGTTACGTTTTCTAGATCTTGTTTAAGGGTTTTAGGGTTTTCTTTTGGGGATATTTTTTTAGTTTTCCTTGATGTTTGATTGAGTATTGAACTCATGCTCTAATAAGCACACATCAAGGAGTTTGTTTGATCTTCTTTAAGAGTACTCTTCTTCGGTGGAATCTGAAGATTCAAGCACAAAGTAATCAAAGGAGTTTGATGCTGTATGCAGTCATTGATTCGACAATGGATGTTGTGGATTCAACATCAATCTAATCAATTCCGAGATGAAGGTTGCAGTGAAAGATATACAGAAGATTTGAAGACAAATTGGAAACACTTGGGTAATTTGTTTGATATCTTTGTAATCTTTCTTTCTTTAGTAGTGGATTGATTTGTGGCGTTTCGCCCGTAATTTTTTTTATCACAATTGGAGGTGTTTCAATTATGGTTTTTCTACGTAAAAATTGTTTGTGTCGATTTACTATTTTCTAAAACAACAATCTAAATCACGTTCGTACGTGCTTGATGATTTAGATTATGAGTTTTAATTGGTTGGGAATTGGAACAATTAAAATCTTGATCTAATCATGAATCACTTAGGTTTTTCACGCTTGATTGCCCAGCCCGTCCTATCCCATAAAAGATGATTTAGGGTTTTGAACAAAGGTTGGAAACCCAAACCCGCCTATGAACCTAGCTTGTACAAGCCCACATGGATAAATCTACAAAAATAAATCTATTAAATTCAATTTAATTCATTAAAATCAATTCTATTCCATTTTAAAATTAAAAATAAATAATAAATAAAAATCATTGTCTATATTATGCTTGTAAATTGTATTTAAAAAATACACAAAACAATTTGTTAAAATTGAATTTGACAGTGACTAATGGTATCTAGGGGTGATAAACGAGCCAAACAAGCCGAACAGTTAATTTTTCAAACAAGGTTTGATAAGTTTAACGGGTTTCAAAATTTATTCAAACTTAATTCATTAAACTTTCAAGCTGATCTCACACGAGCTTTTGTCGAGCCGAACTCGAGTAGTTTGAAATTTTTATATAGTTTTAGGCTTATCAAACTGAGCTAAACGAAGAAGCAATTGACAGTTCAACCTTGGTTTGAAAACATTAACAAGCTCCAAAATGTGTTCAAGTTTGGTTCATTTATCACCCCTAGTGATATCTTTTTGTACTCTAAATTTTTTACACATAACATTATCATTGTCATAATTTGTTAGTTAGTAGTTGACCCGTGCAATGCACGGTTTATTTTAAAATATATATATATATATTTGATGGTACAATGTGTTATACCAAAATAATTTTAATTTAAAATTAAAATTAAAGTATGATATTAATTATTTATTTTGATAATATTGGCGCTATCGTTTTATAAAATTGTTACTTAAATACTTATATATATTAATTTTAGTTAAATTATTTGTATATTTTGATAATTTTAGTTCTATCATATTATAAAAGTGTAATTATCATATAATAATTTTGTATGATATATATTAAATAATAAAATAAATACTCATCTTGATATGAAATATTTACCTATAAATCCTATCTTGAGAAATGGGAATCCGTTTAGTCCTAAGAATTTTCTTATAGACCAATTAGCCCCAGTGATTTTGGAAAGGTATATTTAATATATTATTTAAAAATTGGATTTACGATTATACCCTTATTTCTTTTTTTTTTTTTTTTTGCTAGAAAGGTAAGATACACAATCTATGGGAATCAAGTTTGGGATGATAGTGTACTAATCCCAAACGTAACACTCCAATGTAATACTTCAAAAAAAGAATGTGGCATTCTTCAAACCATAACAAAAGATGTGGGATTTTCTAAACCATTCCAAAAAGAGTACAAAAATTCCTTAGTAAGCTTTAGGTAAATGTATAATTTCAAATTGTAAGTGTTACGTCTGAGAAAAGTACACTAAGTAGTTTTTTGATGTTTTTGTGTGTTATATTGGAATGTGTTACATTGGAGTGTTACGTTTAGAAAAATTACATTAAGGTTTTTTTTTTTTTTTTTTTTTTTTTTTTTTTTTTGGAGTGTTACGTTATTACATTTAAGAAAAGTATACTAATGAGTTTTTTAGTGTTTTTGTGTGTGTTACATTAGAGTGTTACGTTTTGAATTACATTGATTGGAGTGTTACATTTGGGAAAAGTACACTAAGAAGTTTTTTTGTGTGTTACATTGGAGTGTTACATTTGAAAAAAGTATATTAAGAAGTTTTTTTTGGAGTGTTACGTTGTTACGTTTGGAAAAAATACTCTAAAAAGTTTTTTTTAGTGTTTTTGTGTATGTTACATTTGAGTGTTACGTTTGGAAAAAATACACTAAGAAGTTTTTTTGTATATTATATTAGAGTGTTACGTTTGAGAAAAGTATACTAAGGACTTTTTTAGAGTACTACATTGTTACATTTGGGAAAAGTACATTAGGAAATTTTTTAGTATGGTACATTGGAGTGTTACGTTTTTATTCATAATATGGGATTTGTTTCCATATGAGGGAAAATCCAAAACCTCTATATTGCGGATTACGCAAATGTGTAATTTCACATTTGGAGAAACTCACTTTTATCCCTAAAAAATTAAACCCAAATATGTAAATGAGTACCCTTTTATATAATTTTCATTTTAATGGCACCTTTGAGTTCATAAGAAAAAAAAAGGGAGGACTCAACCATTTACATGATCACATTTTGGAATTTATTGGTACTTTACCCTTTTGATATTAAAAATAATAGTTAAATTAGAGGAATTATTAGTAAGATAAAATTAAAAGTAATTCTAACTATTTAATTTTCTTTTATATTAATTTGGAAAATAAAAATATGTAAAATAGAAATTATATAAAATTTATTAAAAAAATTAAATAGAAATATGTTATAGTTGGATTATCATATAATGATTTTATATGATATATATACATATATTAAATTATAAGATTGTAAAATAAATACTCTTAATTATATTAAAATATCAACTATATGAAAGAAATTCAATGACGACTAACCAATGGAGAATTACATAACAATATCTAAACCCAAAAAGAAAGAATAATAAAAATATCCAAATGATAGATACATATCAATATGTGAAGTGGTTAATCATCTGTAATATGATGTCAAAATATAAAAGAATTTATTGTTTAACAATTGAAAAAGTAACTCAAGTAGTAAATCCAAACTTTAAAGGTTTTTCGAGAGTATCATGGTTGTGCAAGTTTTTACTCCTGTGAGTTGTGATTATATAAAATAATGTAGGAAATGAAGTATAATTTCATATATAGAATTACTATAAAATTTAAAAGACAAATCTATAATATAGAATAATATAGATTTGGTATTGAGTATAGAATAATGTAAGGGAAAATAAGAAGAAAAAAAAAGACAATTTAACATTAAAAAAAAAATCGTAATACCTTTGAAAAAAATTAAGAAGAAAAACATGAAATGCAAAATTAGTATTGGGTTTGTAGATTTTCTCAATTTACCATAAAAAAAATTTGTCAAATAGAGTCCATATAAAATAGGTAAAGTTAGTATAATTTAAATTTAAAGGGTAAACTAACAATGGGTCATAATAGTTGGACTTAATTCACATCAAGTCCTATTTAATATAAGCCTTAGTAAAATCGTCGCTAAAAATAATTTTTTGATGACGATTTTTTACATATGTCGTTAAAAATTAACAATTAATAACTTTTTTTTTCATGATTTTTATAAATTGTCGCTAAAACTTACAATTAGTGATTTTTTCTGTAACGAATTTTTCAAGCTTATCACTAAAAGTTGTAAATTAGTGACTTTTTTATAATGATTTTTTAAAATTGTCACTAAAATTTATAATTAGTAACATTTTTTGTGACAAAATTTTCAAACTGTTATTGAAAATTAACAATTAGTGACGTTTTTTTAATAGCGTTTAATGAAAAATGACATTAATTATCATATGACGTATTGGACAATAAGTTCACTTATTAGTACCTACACGTAAATCCCCTTAATTTAAATTAGGTTTGGTTTGTGTAGAATTCTATATGTAATTAAGAAAATACATGTTGACACAACTCTCTTAGAAAAAGTAAGACCTTATAATGTGCTACCTAAGCATATGAAAAATATTACTTTTAATAATATATATATATATATATATGATTTGGTAAATTTATACTTCAATTTGATTGTTTTAATAGTATTAATTAATTTGATCATATGAATTATTTAAAAAGAAAAAATAAATGTGGGGTGGGACATGATTTTAATTTTCTTAAATAAGTTTGACCCGTACCAGCCCATTAATTGGTCAAAACCTAAAAAATCTATTAATATATATGTGATGTGGATACAATAGTTATGGGTCGAGTAAGCTTGGCCCATCCCATTGATAACCCCTAACACCAATAGGTCCTACAAGTTCTTTCTGTCACGCCACTAGTCCGATGGCAATGCCACACACCCATCTAACAGAGCATGCAAGGCTAAGAGTCCAATCAAATAAACCCCCAAAATAAATACTCAAAATAAATCTTTAATTATCATAATGTCAAAATCTATAAATAATAAATAATCCTTATCATATGAAATTGTTCACCAAGTCCACTAATATAATCCACTAACAAAATAGTAATCCAAAGTAATTTAAAATCATATTCCTACTCTCGGCATTCCTACAAGTAAAAACCCTTGTAGCTCTACTCAGTGGCAAAGCTAGGAATTTAATATTAGGGGGGAGGGGGGGCACCTATTAATTATAATTTCAAAATTTTTCTTCCCCAATCAATAACAATAACATAATAATAATTTTTCGAGCTAATATTAAACATTAAAAATTAATATTCATTACAAAAAGTTTTTAATTTTAAAATTTTACAATTGACCCCGGCGAGTTTTCATCTTTTGAAATCTTTCCATGATAGTATCATTGTCAATGCCATCAAAAATCTCTCTCTCAATGTAGACAACCAAGCTATCATTTATCCATTCATCACCCATTCAGTTCCGCAATCGATTCTTCACAATATTCATAGTTGAAAATACCCTCTCAATAATAGCAGTTGCAACAGGCAAGACTAATGCTAAAGTCAAAAGCAAATACACCAATGGATATATTTTGTCTCTTTCAGTCTCCACCATTTGCTTAGCAAGATCGGCAATTCCATTCAACCTTGATAACTCACTATTGGATAGCATGTCGATAATATATGTATCAAGTTAATCACTAAGTACTATGAGCTCCACTAAAGAAAATTCTTTCGGATAAAATTCAGGAAGATGAATTAAATTTTTCTTGTCAAAACTAGAGAAAGAGTTAGATGGATTCAAACATGCCACACAAAGTAACAACTCAGTGTTCGCCTCAGAGAAACGAGCATTTAGTTCTTGAATTTGCATATCCAAAACAGTATAGAATAACTTAGCGTGATAGTGATGTAAGTTTATAATTTCTTGAGCATTGCGCCTTTTTCTCCCTCGAGCAACAAACATATCATCCATTTGGGGAACATCAACTTCATGCTTTTCACAAAAAGACAAAATATCATCAAGTAAAGATGTCCACCCACTCTTCCTCATCTTTTGGAACTGTACTTTAGAAATTTGAACTAAATTTATGGCATTAACAATATCTTGATCTTTGTTTTGTAGTGCTTGCGATAACTCACTTGTAATAGCCAATATCGTTTTCATCAAATGAAGGTTGAACACAAACTCAAATGATTGAATTGAGTCCAACAATACATTTGCTTCTACTCGTTGTTCTGAATTTGAACCATTCTTCGAAATCATTTCAAGCACATCAATCACTGTTGAAAACATACTAGCCAAGCTGACTAAAGTACCATAGTGTGAACACAAGGTGTATCACCTGCACGTTTAAGATTAGTTTCTTAATTTAAGCCTTGCCCACTAAATAGCTCTCCAGTATTAAGTGGCTTAGCAACTTTTGCAGCTTGCTTCTCCCTAACAATATCTCGACGTTTACATGATGCTCCAACAACATTCACCACATTAGAAACCAAAGTGAAAACTAAAGCAATTTGATCATGATTCTTTGCCACGACTACAAGTGCCAATTGCAATTGATGAGAAAAACAATGAACATAATATGTACAAGGATTCTCTTTTGGCATGTTTGATTTGGTGGATTAGAGTATGGGATTGGGATTATTAATCCGTGGGCCCAATTATTCTATGTTTGTTTTAACATTTTGGTTTAGGATTATTAATCCAATGGATAATTAATCCAACAAATTTGTAGGATTATTAGTAATGGGGTAGGGGTAGGATTATTAATCCAATAGATATTAATCCAATAGGATAGTGAATACCACACTAATTTAATAGGATTATTAATACTTCACTATTAATCTTGTGAATCAAACATGACCTTTCAGTATAAGTGTTTTAAGACCATTGAACTCACCTTGCATATTACTAGCCCCATCATATTCTTGACCCCGCAATCTGGAAATACTCAATCCAAGTCTAGAGAATAAATTTTCCACAGCTTGTTTGAGTGAGAGAGCATTCGTATTAGCAACATGCTCAATACCCAAAAAGCGCTCAATCACTTGGCCTTTTTTGTCAACATATCATATTACAACTGCCATTTGTTCCTTGATTGACATGTCACAGGCTTCATTAATCAAAATAGAAAAAAGTGCATCACCAAGATCTCTAATAATCACATTGATAGTTTCAATTGCGGCCTCACTTACAATATCTTTTTGAATATCAAGAGATGTCAACTTGAGATTTTGTGGAGCATTTCTCAATGCAACCACTTTGACATCTTCATTATGATCGACAAGAAAATTGAGAAGTTCAAGAAAATTTCCTTGGTTACTTAAATTTTCAAATTCATCATGCCCACGAAACGCAAGTCCTTGTCTTAGAAGAAATTTGACACAATCAACCGATGCATTCAATCAGGTTCGATTCTCAATTCAAGCTTGATCAGATTGTTTGAAAAAAAATCATTTGAATATGTTGATTTTGGTTAGCAAGTCTTGACATTTACTCGAAGCTTGATTATGAGCACTATTGGGACCTCCAACATGAGTTTGATTTTTTTTTCTTTTTTCTTCCAATTTGAGAAACCCTCACCAACAAAAGAATCACTACTAGCTTGATCTCCAATATCGGGTTTGAAAAGTTAAAAATAAAAACAATTTGTTACACTATACTCCAACCAATTAGGAAATTCACTAAACCAAGCCTAATTAAATCGCCGAAGTTTTTGTTCAAATGATTTTTGTGGAAAATTATGATCACGAGGTTGACAAGGACCTTTTTGTAGATATGCCCTACGAATTTGGTCTCAATCATTAGCATTATAGTCCATAATCCGAGACGTAGTCCTGGATCTGCAGGAAGGTTTGCTAAGTTGATTTCTATGCGACTTTGTTTTGCGGAAGAATAATTATAATCTTCTTCTTGAGGAAGGGATGATTCCAACTTTGATTTTCTTTTGAAATATTTCTCCATGACTGTTTTAAAAAATAAAAATTCATAATCAAAATCACAAACCCCAACAAATCAAATCTCCAATTTTAATACAAATCAAAAAATTTAAATTTAGCACAAATCACAACAAATAAAATTTCTAATATACCTATATTAAATGAAAGTCCCTAATTTAAGTAACAAATACTACAAATTAATATTTTTAATTATAGCACAAATCAAATCCCTAATTTTAGCACAAACAACAACAAACCAAAATCCCTAATTTTAATATAAATCACCACCAATTGAGATTCATAATTTTAGCATATCAAAATCTCTTATTTTAACATAAATAATAACAAATCAAAAAATTTTACAAATCAAAACTTAACAAATAACTATAAATTAATACTCATAATTTTTATTTAAAAATAAAAAATCATAAATAAAGTTACCTATAAACAATGAAGAGAAGATACCAAGGTTGTAGTGTGATCCCAAATCTGTGTTGTATGATCCTAATCTAGTGAATCGCGAGTTGATAAATTGCAAAGTAGCAAAGAGAGATAAAGAAAACAAAAAATATATATATAGAGAGAGAGAGAGAGGGAGGGAGAGAGAGACACACACTTAACAAATATTGTAAATAAATTTAAAAAAAAAATTCCATACACCTTTACGGTTTTAGGATTTTAGCCTTGCTGCTAGTTTCTCATGAAAAAAAAAAAGAAAAAAAAAGAAGTAATTGGATTGGAGTTGTGTCAGTGTGTCTGGGTGCGTGTGTTAGTGTGTTTGGAAATTGGGTGTGAGTATGCGTGTGTCAGTGTTTTTGGGTCAAATTGGGCTATTGTGCATATAGGCACTGTGTGTAAGCCACAAACAACCCTCAAAATAAAATAAAATAAAATAAAAAATTGAAAAGTCGGGGGGGGCACGTGACCCCCTGGCCCCATCTCCCTCCGGCCCTAGTTATAACATCAAATAAAAATGGAGCTAGTAACACAATATCACTTAAACATTATAGGTCATGCACTGCTAGTTGCAAAATTGAACCAAGAGCTCTTTATTGAGATTGAATTAATTCTTTACAATTTTTGTTCTTTTTTTTTCTTTTCTTTTCTTTTTCATATATGGATAAATAATTTCTAAGAATTATGATGACATAAACAATCTAATATATCCACATGTCAACAAGCAACAATCTGAGGCTTTGGGTTTGGCCTAATGGATTTGTAGCTACATTTTAGGGTGTCGTGAGTAGAAGGTCAAGAGTTCGCTCTGATAGAGCAGATGCGACCCTTTAGTTATAATCTTATTTTACTAGGAATTAACATCCTACAATCTTGGCCAAAAAAAAAAAAAAAGAAAGAAAAGAAGAAAAAAGGGAACAATCTATTCAAATTTTAGACATTTTAATTTTTAAATAAAATTAACAAACAATTGAAATAGAACTTGAAATCATACAAAATTTGAAAACATGTAACAGAAAATCAAGACAAAGTTCAATTTTAGAATGGTCGATTGGGTTGAAGAGAAATTTGGTAAAATAAAATTATTACTTTAGGCCCTCCATTATTAATTAGAGTAATTTTATTTTCTGTTTGGTATTAACACTCCATTTGGATTAAGGGGCTTGGTGAGAAATGAAAAAAAAAAATAGAGAAGTTGCGAGAATGGTGATAAAACCAAAGCACACCAAACTTAAGTTTTGTTTCTCATTAAAAGTGGTGAGATTTGGTGAAAAATCAAAATTATTTTTTTAAACATAGTATCTAAATAAGAAGGTGAGAAACCATAATCAAATTTTTTTTTTTTTTTCTTATCTCTCAAACCAAATGGACAGTAAGCGTTGAACTTATTTTTGATAAGTAAAGTAATTGGGTTCTTCTACTAATATTTTTTAGTTTGGTGGTGGGGTCATCTCTTTAATTGAGGTCTAACAAAAAATAGATTATGTTAAATTTTAATCCTATATGGACCCTATTTTTTAATCCTAAACTGGCAGGTCAAAACGGTAGTTTCCCAAAGCCGGCCATCAAAGATACTTGGCATAAAAGCAATCCACCAGAACACAGTCATGCATGTTCTTTGCTCAATGGGGCTTCGAAGCTTAAGCTTGAGCATGTCATGGTTAGTTCACAATTTGCATGTTCATCTAATACTCTTATATTGTTTGAGCATTCCAAACTTTGGCTTTACTATTACCATATCCAGCTCCTGGCTAATGGGGAACGAGACGGACCGACTTTCATTGCTGGCAACCAAGGCCAAAATAGTTGATGATCCATCCACTTCTGACAATGGAAGGGTGTTATGTGCGGCCGCAAGCATCAGAGGGTCATTGCCTTGGACTTACAGTCTTCAAAACTGGTCGGATCAATATCACCACACCTCGGGAATTTAAGCTTTCGAGGGAACTACAGCTTCAAAACAATAGCTTTGGCAATGCAATTCCCCTGGAAATTGGCCGTTTGAGAAGGCTGCAGATTTTGCAACTGAGGCAAAACTCAATTGGTGGCCAAATTCCTGTAAATATATCTCATTGTGCTAACCTAATTTTCTTTGATTTTTCTTACAATAGGCTGGTATAAAAAGTTCCTATGGAGCTCGGATCCATGTCAAAGCTTGAGACAGTAATTATAAGAGACAACAATCTTACAGGGAGTATATCTGCTTTCGCGAATTTGTCATCTCTTTTCATATTGTCTTTAGCCAACAACTACTTTGACGGAAGCATTCCTGATGGTTTTGGTCGATTAAAGAATCTTCAGGAGCTCAAACTCGGCATAAACAGTTTGTCCGGCACCATCCCTCCTTCGCTCTTCAACCTCTCTTCTCTCACACGGTTTGATGTCACTATTAACCAAATCCAGGGAAGTCTTCCCTGGGACTTAGGCATCACCCTTCCCAATCTTCAATTATTCAACATTGGTCATAACCATTTTACAGGATCAATTCCGGTTTCAATGTTGAATTCATCTCAACTCCATTACCTATTACTGCTTCAAAACAAACTTACTGGAAAGGTTCCTAATTTAGCGAGGCTGCAAAACCTCCAGTGGCTATGCATTTGGGACAATCAGCTTGGATCTGGGGAAGCTGATGACTTGAGCTTTATGTTCTCTTAGATCAATGCTACCAATTTACAGCGTTTGGAAGTGAGTTTGGACAATTTTGGCGGCAAGTTGCCAGAATATATCGGTAATCTCTCGAGAAACCTTGAATATTTGTATGTAGACCACAATCAGATATTCGGAAGCATTCCACCTGGGATTGTAAATCTTGTTGGCTTGCAGAGTTTGCTTATGCAGGTTAATCAACTCACTGGTACTATTCCAATTGAGATTGGAAAGGTTCAAAATTTACACATATTAATTCTCTACAGCAATTCATTGTCTGGTAACATTCCATCTTCCCTAGGAAATCTAAGTTTGTTAAGTGAACTTGATTTGGAAAGCAATAATTTTCAGGGAAACGTTCCTCCCAGCCTAGGGAATTGTAGAACCTTGCAATTGTTGTTTCTTTCTCAAAACAACCTTAATGGTACCATACCAAAAGAAGTTGTTTCTATCTCATCCTTATCTATATATCTGGACCAATCCCAAAACCAATTGAGTGGTTCTCTTCCCATGGAAGTTGGAAACTTGATAAACCTCGGTTACTTGGATGTCTCTAAGAACCTATTATTGGGTGAAATTCCAAGCACTCTAGGTAGTTGCACAAGCCTGGAAACGTTACGTTTGGGGAACAACTTTTTCAACAGAACCATTCCTTCTTCTTTGAGTTTCTTGAGAGGCCTTAGTGAGTTGGATCTCGCAAATAATAGCTTGTCTGGTGAAATTCCAGTGTACTTGGAGAGCTTTATTTTGTTGCAGAATTTGAATCTGTCTTTTAATAATTTTGAAGGTGTAGTACCAGCACGAGGTGTATTTAGTAATGCAAGTAAAATATCAATAGTGGGAAACAGTAAGCTCTGTGGGGGGGGTGGGGGGGTAGCTGAATTGAAGCTACCTAAATGCAACTTCAAAGTGGATGAAAATAGGAGATCAAACAGTGCCTTAACTTTAACACTCTCTATACCCTTTGGGCTTGTAGGACTAGCTCTTGTGGGGTGTGTTCTCTATCTTTGCCGGTTCAGAAATAGAAGAAAAGATACTCCTTCAGATTCATCAAAAAATTCACTCTTGAGGGTGTCTTACCACACTCTTGTTAAAGCCACTAATGGCTTTTCATCTTTCAATTTAATCGGTGTTGGTAGTTTCGGGTCCGTGTACAAAGGAGTTATCGATGGAAGAATTGTCACTGTGAAGGTACTCAACCTTTTGCGACATGGAGCTTCGAAGAGTTTTCTATCTGAATGTGAGGCCTTGAGAAACATCAGACATCGAAATCTTGTCAAAGTGCTAACAACATGTTCGACAGTAGATTATCATGGTCATGACTTCAAGGCCCTAATTTATGAGTTCATGGTCAATGGGAGCCTTGAGGAGTGGTTACATCCAAATCCCAATGAAGATTTATCAAATGAAGAGTTTAGGAAGTTAAATCTTTTTCAAAGACTAAATATTGTCATTGATATTGTTTGTGCACTAAATTATCCTCACAACGAGGGTCAAACACCAATAGTTCACTGCGATCTTAAGCCAAGCAACATTCTTCTGGACAAAGATATGACTGGGCATGTAGGTGATTTTGGATTAGCAAAATTCCTTGCAAACCATGCCACCCATGACTTGTCTACAAGTGAAACAAGATCTATTGGCATAAGGGGAACAATAGGTTATACTGCTCCAGGTGAATATGCTTTCATTTGTTCTTAATTGTTTCGTGCACCAAAAAGTGTAAAGAAAATTGCATGTGATTTGGGCAACACATTATTTTTTCTATGCACAGTTCTTTGACTTTTTCTATTTATGAAGCATTTCTGTCTTTTATATCCAATATTTTGTTTTTCCCTTTACAAATGCATTTTGCTTGCAGAATATGGTATGGGAAGTGAGATCTTGACATATGGTGATATATACAGTTTTGGTATCCTCATGTTAGAAATGTTTACTGGGAAGAGACCCACCGATGAAATATTTAAAGATGGTTTAAGCCTCCACAGCTTTGTGAAAGAGGCTTTGCCTGGCAGTGCATCAGAGATTTCAGACCCAATACTTTTTTCAGACTGAAGGAGAAGAAGAAGAAGAAGAAAACTCCATAAGAAGTGAAAAGATTGTGGATTGCTTGAGTTTGATACTTGAAATTGGAGTAAATTGTTCTTCAGATTTGCCTAGAGAAAGAATGGAGATTAATGATGTTGCAGCTAAATTGCATTTCATCAAAGACGCTCTTTTAGGATCTAAAATACATTGAAAGTGATGAATTTATGTGGTAATCAATTGGAATGTAATACTTTTGTCTTAACGATCTCCTTTCTAGAAGAGATTACATGTTTAATAACAGCCTTACGTTCACATTGGTTGAGCCAACTATGCATTTGGTAAGTAAAAAGTATGTTACCTATTCAAAAAGGAATGTTAGAATTTGAAATGTGTAGATACAATTTATTTTGAATGTGATTCACATTACACCAAATTTAAATCTACACCACGAATTCAAAATTAAAAATTCAAAATTTGAGTGTGATTTATTTTGGATTAATTACATTTTCCCTAATATGTGTCTTGCATCATTTTGGTCATCGATATTTTAAATGTGCCAATTTGATTTCCAATCTACTAATTTTGTAGTAAGTAGTTTCTACCTCTGTTTCCATTTAAAATTGATAATGGAAGTAAGGGCATTTTCATCAAATTACATTTAAATATCAACAAAACAAGAAAAAAAAAGTCTCAAAATGTGCTATTAGTTTCATGTTGCTCTCCGATGTTTTCAGTTGTGTCAATTTGATTCCTAACTTATTTAGTGTCATAGGTAATTTGATGAAAATGCCCTCACTTTCATTATCAATTATAGGCAAAAACGAACATAAAGACTATTTAGTGACAAAATTTATAAATTGGAGATTAAATTGAAACATTTAAAACATTAGAGATTTTTTGTGCAAAACATAAGAGACGCACTAAGCTGTTGGAAACTAATGAACTCCGGTGCATTTTACACTTGTGATTCTATATATATATATATATATTTGGGATTAAAGTGAAAAACATGCCACGTCTTTCTAATTAATAGTCATATATTACATTCTATACAAAAACCTATACGAATATAATTTTCCATATTAAGAAAATTGGATTGTTTTCAATTGATATTTTTTTATTGGAAAAGAATAAGCTCATTTGAAATCTCACACTAGAAAACATGCCATGCTTGCTTCCTGTTATCGTCCAATTATCTATGCATTGTCCTGTTAACAAGGACAAACCATGGAGGATCAAAACAAATGTTAAGAGGATCACTACACTATTTTATAAACCATTATAAATGCCGAACAATTATTTTTTGAAGGTTAATTTTTTCTATAAAAAATTGATGGAACACTATAACAAATGGCACTTTTGGCAACTAAATTTTTACTCGCCAAAAGTCCATTTTTAGTAGCTGAAAATTTTTACTAACTAAAATTGTTAGTCGCCAAAAATTTATACCAGTTTTGGAGTACAATTTGCTGCATCAAGACTGCCAAAATACTTCCGATAGATATGTTGATGACATTAACAACATCATTGTTCAGCTACAAAATCAAACCAGCAACAGATGTCAGCAGCAGTGAATTAAAATCCCAAACAGAACAACAACACACACAGAGAGAGAGAGAGAGAGAGAGAGAGAGAGAGTTAAGTTGCTAAACAACAATCTTCCTAGTGTTATACCAGGCCACATGGCATAAAGAACTAACTTCACTTCTCAGTCATACTAAAAAAAAGATGGATACCCGGTAAAAAATAAAGAATTGAAATGATAATTTGTGTTGGTCACCTACCCATCGGAATCCTTCTTTCTCTTGGAGGGAAGCATCTATCACACTTTCACCAAGATTAGGAATCTGAGAAGCTACAACACAAATCACAGCCTCGGGTCCATTTATCTGTTTTCCAATTATTTTTTCAAGAAAAGGAAAAATACATATTTGGTCAGATATCTTTGAGGTAGAACACTCAAAAGTCTAAGAAAATGTCCCCACTGACTCCAATCAATAAACAAGCAGAAATACCAGACTTTTCACATTATCTCACATAACAGCCAAAACAAACAAACAATAAAAAATCAAATTGAACAAAAAAAGGCATAGCAGAAACAAAGAAGAAACCAATCAAGTGATAAAAAATAATACAAATTGCAGAGACTAGAAAATCCCTAAGCTGAAAGCATTCGATATACATGCAAACACATTCCCAGTTAATGGTTCTGCGAAGAAATTCGATTCAACCCCCTAGCGTATAAATAAAATATTTCTTTTCCTGATAATCAAGCTAGCTTCAAAGTTTTCAGTGGAGGAAAGGTTGAACCATGAAACCATGAGCATCTAAAAAATAGATAAAATCTAAAATCCCTACAATGGATTAGGGCTTTGAAACTAATGAGAGAGAAAGGAAAAAGAGGGGAAAATGTATCAAACCACTAAATTCAAACCCATTTAGGACATCAAACCCATAAAACTTTAGAAATCAAACCACTTCAACCAATCCCATTTTTCGAAATCAACATGAACTTAAACTAACACTGTGTTTAGATTGAGGAATTTGGAGAGAAAAGAAAAGAAATAGAGAGAAATGTATTTCTCTTCCTTGTTTGGTTATCTTAAGTGGAGAGAAATGGAGAGAAATAGAAAGAAATGGAGAGAAACTCATTTTTCTCATAACCTTTATTTTCAATCTTCCCAAAAGTTGAGAGATTGGGAGAGAAAAGAAACCCACAAATGTTTATATTTTCATAATACCAATTTTACCCCTATAAAAATAAAAGAAATAAAATGATTGAAAATATAAAAAGATTATTTTGGTAATATAACATAAAATAATTTCTTTTCTTTTCTCTTAATGAAATCTAACCAAACAAGAAAGAGAGAAATCACAATCATTTCTTTTCTTTTATTTCTTACTTATTCAAACAAAAAGGAGAGAAATTACAATCATTTCTTTTCTTTTCTTTTCTCTTATTACTTAAGTAATCATTTCTTTTCTTTTCTCTCATAAGTTACCAAACATAGCGTAAAGAAATCATAAAAACCCTAGAGCAAGATTCAAAAAGGGGAAATGGAGAAAGGGAGAGAAAGAGAGAGAACCTGTGAGGATGCAGCAGTGGCGGTGGTGATTTGCAGCAGTGGCAGTGGCGGTGGCGAGAGACGGTGGTCTGCGCTGAGGTTTGGTGGTCACAGAGAATCTGTGTGAGAGAGAGAGAGAGAGAGAGAGAGAGAGAGAGAAAAGAATCGGATGCCTAAACATAGAACAGGGCGCCAATATTAAAATTCATTTCCTTCTAAAATCAATTATACCTTTAGCGACTAAACTAGCTGTTTGTTGCCAAAAACTAATATATAATGACTAAAAATTTTGTAGCCAACTCTTCATTTTTAGCTATTAAAGTATTAGTCGCCAAAACTTGCAATTTGGCGACTAATTTTTTTTTTTTGTCGGAAAAAATTGAGTAAACCACGACTAAATATGTTTTTGTCACCAAAAGTGGATATTTGCCGACTAATTTTTTGGTAGCCAAAGAATAACGTAAAAATATGGTTGTTTATCTGGCGACTAAGCTTTTTTTTTTTTTTTTGTCAGCAATAATTAATATAAGACGACTAAAATCCCATTTAGTAGCCTAAAATCTTGACTTACGCCGTCTAATATTTTTTAGTCGCCAAAAGGTGGCATATTCAACTATTAATTTTTTTTTTAGTCTCCAATAAGTAATATATCTCAATTAAAAATGTTAGTAGCTACAGCCTAAACAAACACTGACAAATACAATTTTTAGTCGCCAAAAAATTAACTTTTGGCGACTAAATTCTTTTTAGTCGCCAATTTTGATCGCCAAAAGTGTAAATTATTGTAGTGGAACTTGAAAGAAAAAAAAAAAAAGATGACTACTATTAGCACCTACGTAATTTCTTTGGACCCCACTTCTTTGAACCCCTAACCACTTAATTGAGTCCCACCCATTTTCTCTTTGAACCTCCACCATAATCCCAACTATATCCCTCTTTTTGAACCCCCAATTCATCTTCTGATAATCTTTTCCTACCACTGGCAACCTTTCACCATCAGTCGGTGACCTACCTTCCGGCAACTTCTCCATTGCAAACCCCAAAGCCCATTATCGTCATCTCTTTCATCTTCTCTCTCTCTCTATATATATATATCAATTAAAGTAGAGAAGAGGATGAAAAAAATCTCTCCTTCGACGACCTTGGCTTCGTCGTCTACAGTCCCCTTAGTCACCTCACCGTTGACTTATTCTAGATTGGTTCAGGGGGTTAACATAATTCATGAAGTTCAAACACATAAATTAATCACATTGAATCTTTTAGAATACCCACACAAGGGCATGGTGGCCAATATTTTTAGAGTAATGCTATTCAAACAAAAAATTAATATAGAATGATATAACAAGTTTTAATCTAGATTGGTTCTTGGTGCTAACATAATTCATTCAGTTTAAGCACATAATAGCATTATTGATTATTTAAATCACCATTAATCAAATTGAGTATTTTAGAATACCCACAGAAGGGCATGGTTGCCAATATTTTTAGAGTAATACTATACAAAGAAAAAAATGTAATTAATTTAGTACAAAAGGACATGACAAGTGTTGATTTTATTAATTTAAAGCAAAAATTCAATCAAAATGGATTAGATTTTTAAAAATGTCACCGTCATACTATTCTGGTTAATAGTCATGAATTCTATTTGACTGGAAAAGGCCAAACTAATTTGAAATCTCACAATAGAAGGCATGCCATGCTTGCTCCCACCGTTGTCCAATTATCTTTGCAGCTTCCTGTTAACAAGGACAAATCATGGAGGATCAAAGCCAATGCGATAGAACGATAGGTGTAATTCTATAGAAGAAAGAAGTCAAAAATATTGAGCAAGACCTTTTCACTTTCATACCTTGTTGAAAGTTCATCTTGAAGGAGTTTGTTCTTGACCAAATGATGTTCATGAAGGATATTACTTATGCTCATTCGACCTTGCGGTGACTCTATAGAGCATGCCACTCCAATATGGACCATGGAAATTAGACATTCCACTATTCTGTCACCATTGTTCACTTGAATTGATTCCCAAGTACTGGCAGCAATAGCAGTAGTTGTTGTTGTCGCTCCTGCCTCTTCTTCGTCATTGTCTAGGAGCTCCGGGTCTACAATCTCCTATCACATGGTTAGGAAAGGCCATCTTAGAAAAGCTATGAAGATTAAGGCCTTCCTCAAGCATGCTATCAGTGGGTCTCTTCCCTGTTATTATATCCAATAATAGGATCCCATAACTATAGACATCTCCATAAGTTGACTTCTCAGTTCCAAGACCATACTCTGCCATTAAAGCAATTCACATTGAAAACCCCTAATGATTTGTTTTGCCTAAAAACGAAAATGTTATAAAAGAAAAAAAGGAACAATCAAATTTGGTATATGAGAATATCAAAATAATAATATGAAAGCAGTACATTATACATATTCCCAGTTTTAGCAATGGAAAGCATAGCCATATATTAATTCTAAGACTAACAGTTGACTTGCTACGGACTAGCTCTTAAGGTAACCATGCAAAATTCCCCATCTTGAGAAGTAGATAGATCAGTACCCATTTAACATTCCTTCAATGATAGTTAACTTATATTTTGTTTGAAACTTTAAATTTTCATCCTAGAATAGGCATGTGTCAAAGTAAAAGAAGGGTAAAGAGAATTTGTTACCAGGAGGTACATATCCAATGGATCCCCTTATTCCAATTGAACTACTTTGATAAGGAATGGTAAGCTCTGGGCAAAATCTAGCTAGGCCAAAATCTCCAACACGGGCAACCATGTCATGATCAATAAGGATATTACTTGGCTTCAAGTCACAATGAATGATCGGTGTATGGCATTGGTGATGAAGATAATCAAGTGCACAAGCCACATCTATGGCAATGTTTATTCTTTCTAGGAGGTTGAGTCTCCGGTGCTCATTTTGCCTATTATTAGTTTCTGGACTTGAATGCAACCATCCCTCTAGACTCCCATTAGGCATGAACTCATAAACTAGAGCTTTAAACTCATTTCCTTGAAAATCAACACTAGAACAAGAAGTTATGATCCTGACCAGGTTTGGGTGTCGAATATTTCTCAAAGTTTTGCACTCTGCCATGGAACTCTTTGCAGCTCCATGGTTTTGAAGGTTAAGTACTTTGACAACAGCGACAAACTCCCCATCTTGATCAAGAATCCCTTTATATAGAGAGCCAAAACTACCAAAACCAATCATATTCGTGAAAGAGAAACCATCTGTTGCTTTGAAGAGTTTTTCGTAAGAGATTTTCAAGAACGATTCTTTCAACAATGGAATTGTATTATGAGTTGTTCTTTTCTTCTTGAAGCAATAAATTATACAGAGAGACACTAGGGTTCCTCCTACAAGTACAAAAGCTACTGTAATTGATAATATATGTGAAAGAGGCATCTTATGCTTTGATTTTTGGGTTTTGCAGTTGGGTAGTTGTAATTCAGAAATACCACCACAAAGTCTGTAATTTCCAATAATTGATATTGCACTCACATTTGTGAAAACTCCTTTCATTGGTACCTCACCCTCAAAATCATTGAATGAAAAATTGAGTTTTTGTAGGGCAAATTTTTCTAAGAATGTTGGAATTTTGCCATGCAAGTTGTTATGAGAAAGATCAAAGTTTGCAATCCCTCTCAAAGTTTCTAATAAAAGAGGAATAGATCATTGGAAGAAATTTTCATGCAAGTATAGGTTTTCAAGGCTAGTACAACTGCCAAGACTGCTAGGAATTTTATCAAACAACCCATTTTCAGAAATATCCAATTCCATTAAATTTTTGAGGTTTCCAACGTCAGCAGGCAAGGAGCCAAACAAATGGTTCTAAGCTAGATTTAATGAAATTGATAAAGATGAGATTCTCAAGAGTTCTCCAGGAATGGTGCCACTCAAGTTATTTTGAAATAAGTGCAGCAACAACAAATTTTGGCAGTTACCAAGACTTGAGGGTATGGTCCCCTCTATTCTGTTGCCCGCCAAGTAAAGTTCAGTCAACAATGACAAGTTTCAAATGGAACTTGGAATTTTTCCTGAGAGCTTGTTATTGTCAAAACTCAACCTTTGCAACTTCTGAAGATTACCAATGCTAGGGGGAATTTCGCCGGTGATATGGTTGTTGTCCATACCTAACAAAGCCAAGTTGACAAGATAACCTATTGTTGAAGGAATAGTTCCATAGATTTGGTTTTTGTCAAGCCTTAAAAAAAAATAAAAAATAAAAAATAAAAAAAAAGAGATGGCCTGATAAATAGCCCACAGAATCTTGTAATACCCCTTTGAATTGATTTTTCTCCATATCAACTTTTCCAAATTGCTACAATTGACCAAAGAACCAAGAAAGGCTAGTTCATCAAGTTCCTCACTTCTGAAATGGTTATCTGATATAGTTAGATCTCCCTGAGATTCTGTAAGCTTCCAAAATCATTTGTTATTTTCCCATTGAAGTTGTTTTCTCCCACATCAAAACTTACTAGTTCTAAAGAATTGGATATTGAAAGTGGAACAGGTCTAGTAAATTGGTTACCATATAGCTGGAGGATTTGAAGATGGGGGACTACCGTGAAGTTGGTTATAAGGGACAAACAAAAAACAGTTAGTAAGGAGAGGTTATAAATGGAAGAAGGGATCATACCAGAGAGTTGAGTGACACCCAATCCAACGAAACTTAGTTTTTTTCATTTGTCCTAAGGTATCTGGAATACTTCTACCAAAAGGATTATAAGCCACAGTAATCCTTACGAGAGAAATAAGATTCCCAATGAACAGAGGAATACCTCCTGTCAAATTGTTCAAGTGAATTCCTAGGTATATGAGCTTTGATAATGAAGTAAGCTCTTCGGGGAATTTTCCTACTAGATTGTTGGAACCTACACCAAGGTATGTGAGGTTTGAGCAGCGTGAAAGGTTGGCGGGAATTTCTCCTTCAAAATTGTTTGTGCTCAGGTTCAGTTTTTGGCAGCCTGAACAGATTTCCAATTTCAGCAGGGATTTCACCCCGAAAAGTGTCGCTCTTGAGCCTCAACATGTGAAGGGAGCTAAGATTCCCAGTGTGAGGAGACAAGGAACCAACTAGATCTCTGGATTGTAAGTCTATAATGGTGACTCTCTTGTGCCGGTGACCACATCTAACACCTTTCCACTCACAGAAATGGTACGAATTGTTCCATGAGTTCATAACCCCATGAGGGTCTTGTGTTATCTTTGTTTTGAAGGCGAGCAATGCAAGGCGATCAATCTCATTCCCAACAAAGGTATTCGCGGAGGTGGTAGTGACTATGAGATATATGCCACTCCACAAGTAACATAATTGTAACAACCCAAAACCCATCCTTGAAGTTGAAGGTGGAAATGTCGTTTTTTCTTCTTTGTGGTAATAAAAAGTTAGCTTTTAATTTGTTTCGTTGCAATTAAATAACCTACAAATTCTAACTTGGCGGCATTGAATGAGGTAGGTTTTTTTTTTCTTTTTTTCTTTTTTTTTTAACAGTAATAAGGATGCTCTGTGGTGTCGTCACTGCATCCGCAAGGCTTGGCCCTAGGATAGTCGGTTGCTGGTCAGATTTAACCCAATACATAGAAAGGAATCCAACACCAAGGCACCAATGGAGTTCAGCCACACGCCACAAAAGAGCCCAGAATCGATGAAAACAGTGCAAAATCTCAAAGAGAGCCAACTCAAAATCAACCATTTTTCACACCCTCAAAATTCAAACATGGATCATTCCTGTAGAGAGAATTGCATTCTCCACTTGGCCACAAACCCCGAAGGTATTGAATGGGGTAGTTGATCAACTTGTTTTTGATAACTTTGCTGTTTTTTTTTTTTTGATAAATAACCGAATTTTATTAAAAAGCATCAAGTTGATGCAAAGAATACAAGAAAGGAAGCCAAAGAGGCTTCACAAACAAACGAACTAACAAATCAAATCTTCCACAAATTCAACAAAAGCCAAAACATCCGGATCAACCGATCTAGTCACCCAACCATACAAAATCGTAAGAAGTCGCCATTCTAACCAAAGGAGTGAATGAGACAGCCCCTGAAAAACGCGCCTATTACGCTCCAACCAAACCAACCATAGAATACAATGAGAAGTAAGCATCCACGCCTTCTAACGTGTCCTACCAACAAAAGCCCCTGCCCAACTATGCAGGACTGCTTGAACCAACACCGGCTGCACCCAAGCCAAACCAAAAGTCACAGCAACTAACATCCAAAGGCGAGAAGAGACGGACAATGAATGAGCAAATGATCCACTGATTCCACAGCACCACAACACAAACAACACCAATTAACCAATATGTGGCCACGACGAATTAAATTATCCAAGGTCAAAACACGGCCCAACATAGTTGTCCACACAAAAAAGGCCACCTTAGAAGGCATACCTGGGACCCAAACACACTTCCAAGGAAAAGCAACCTCCTCTGCATGAGCAAGCACATGATAGTTAGAAGAAACGAAAAAAATCCCCTTAGCCCCAGGACATTCCCAAACCAAAGAGTCCTGTCTGTCCTCCCTCACTCACAACTCATATAAAAAAGCCAACAACTCCACCAACTAACCTTGCTCCCAATCCTGAACATCACGCCGCAGGCCCACATTCCAAAAAGTCGAAACCCCCTGGCCAGACCACACAGCACCCACCAAGATCTCAGCATCAATGGCAATACCAAAAACCAAAGGGAACCGCTCTGCTAAAGTGAGATCACCACACCACCGATCGCGCCAAAACCGAACCCGATCCCCTACCCCAACCTTGAGCTTCACCTGCTTCCAAAACTCCTCCCACCCCAACCAAATCCCCTTCCATAGGCCAAAACCAAGAGAATGCCCTACCCGCCCCGAACACCACCCACCATGCCCCACACCAAACTTTGCTACCACTACCCTTCTCTAGAAATGGTCATGCTCTGCCACAAACCGCCACAGCCATTTCCCCAACAGGGCTATATTAAACAAGACCAGCCTGCGAATCCCCATACCCTCCTGCACCTTGGGACGACAAATCCGATCCCAGGCCACCAAATGATAATGGGAACCCTCCCCCCCAGAACCCTACAAGAAATCCCTTTGCAACTGCTCTATCCGCTTGGCTACTGACACCGGGATCACATGGACGGACATAAAATATGTCGGGATGGAAAATAGAACACTCTTAATCAATGTAAGTCTCCCTCCTTTTGATAAATATTGATGCTTCCATCCTGCCAACCGCCGCTGCACACGGTCCACCACCTTATCCTACATCCCTTTAGACTTAAATGACGCCCCCAAAGGTAATCCCAAATACGTAACTGGCAAATTTGCCACCTTACACCCGAGAATAGCTGCCAACACCAGAATCGTAGGCACCTCCCCCACTGGAATCAATTCGGACTTTGCTAAGTTCACCCGAAGCCCAGAGACAGCCTCAAAACACAATAACACACATCTCAAATACCCAATTTGATCCACATCCGCATCGCAGAAAATAAGAGCATCATCTGCATAGAACAAATGGGAAACCGACAAACGAGCAAGATCCTTTCCCACCGCAAATCCCTGCAGCCATCGTCCCTGCACCGCTCTAGATAACAACTGCCCCAACGCTTCCATCACCAGAATAAACAATAAAGGAAATATAGGGTCTCCTTGCCAGAGCCCCCTATAAGTAGGAAAGAAACCCGCTGGAGACCCATTCAGAAGAACTGACATCCGCACCATGGAAATACAGAATTGGATCCAACGCCTCCACGGAACCCTAAAACCGAGTCTATCCAGCATATATAGTAAAAACTTCCAATTAACGTTATCGTAAGCCTTCTCAATATCAAGTTTGCAAATAAGGCCCGCCTACCCTTGGCGGATTCGAGAATCCACACATTCATTTGCCACTAAGACTGCATCCAGAATTTGCCGCCCACCCACAAAAGCATTCTAAGACTCCGAAACCACCCCTTCCAACACACCTTGTAACCTATTAGCCAGCGCTTTCGCCAAAAACTTATACATACTACCCAACAGACTGATTGGACAAAAGTCCCGAATATCCTCCGCCCCACTCTTTTTTGGGATTAAAGCAATAAATGTGGCATTAAGACTACGTTCAAACTCACTAGTCTGATGAAACTACTCAAACATTGCCATCACATCCGCCTTCACCACCTCCTAGCAATGCTGAAAAAATGCTAATGTAGAACCATCGGGACCCGGTGCCTTATCCCCAAGCATATTGCCCAGAGCCTCCAACACCTCCTCTTCTGTAAACGGGCTCTCCAACAGACAACTAACCAAGTCTGAAATAACATCGAAAGAAACACCATCTAGGCTTGGCCTCCACACCTCCCCCTCATCCCGAAACAGGTGCTCATAGAAGCCCACAATACCGGCCCTGACCGCATCTGAAGAAGACAGCTCCACACCATCTACACGCATACGACCTATCTGATTCACCCTTCGATGGGCATTCGCCATTCGATGAAAAAACTTTGTATTACGATCCCCATCTTTTAACCACAAGCATCTAGATTTTTGCCAAAAGCTAATCTCTTCCATACGGGCAATCTGGCCAAACTCCTTGCGAACCTCATCACGACGACGAAGATCCGCCGCAGACAAAATCCCCTCGGATTTTATGACGTCCAACTCCTGCAACACAGCAAACACATCAGCCTTCTGAACCTCCAAGCGACCAAACACTTCCCTATTCCACCTCTTCAAATCGGACTTAAAAAGTTTCAATTTCTGTGCCAGACGACAACTAGGCAAACCTAAGAGCACATAACTATCCCACCAACCCTTTACCCGCTCTAGAAAGCCCTCAGACAACAACCACATGTTCTCAAACCAAAACGGCGTTGGCCTACTCCAAATACCCCCACTATCCAATAAAACTGGTCAATGATCTAAAACTGGACGGTGCAAACCTGTTTGGTTCATGTATGAAAAATGCTCCTCCCAATCCCCTATGACCAAAAATCTATCAAGTCGAGACATCACTCCACCTCCAGACCATGTAAATGCACCACCCTGCATCGGAAGATCCACTAACTTCGCCTCATCAATGAATGACGAGAACACCCGCATAAAAGACGTTACCGAAGTTGCCTCCCTCTTCTCCTTCAAACTCCGCACCACATTAAAGTCACCACCGACACACCATGGAACCCCCCACCGAAAGGCAATGTAGTGAAGCTCCTCCTAGAAACCAATCCACTCTCCTCTATGAACCGGCCTATAAACACCTGTGAATGCCCAACAGAAGTCATCCTCAATACATCGAAAAAGGCAAGAAATGGAATAAGCCCCCACCTCCTCCTCCTCCTTTATTAACACCCTCCTATCCCAACAAAGAAGAATTCCCCTAGCCAACCCTTGGGTAGGTGAAAACGTCCAATCCACAAACCGCCCTCCCCACAATTCCCGAACCATCTCTACCCCTAAACTCTCCATCTTGGTTTCCTGTAGACAAACTACATCCGCACGCATAGTTTTTAACAAAGATTTCACCACCATTCGTTTACCCCTATCATTTAAACCACGCACATTCCAAGACAACATTTTTAACCGCATTGTAACATCAATGGAGTACCACGACCCTTCCTAGTAGCCCGTCCATCCCCAACTTCACTCCGATCATAATTGATAGAACACTCCAACATTCGTAATTCCCTAACACTCGTCTCATTGTGTTTCAAAGGCGTCTCCACCTGGCAGTTCAGGGCACTCTCCCTCCAAGAGCCCTCAATGGCAGAAAATAAAGCAAAAGCCTCATGCTCATGACCTTCAAAAGACACCTCCAAGAAATGACTAACCTCGTTAATGCGAGACAGAACCCACCTCAACACCTCCTCCGAGCTCGGAATGACATCCTCGTGGAAATCCACTACCAGGCTATGAATGCCCTCCTCAACCCCAACATCAACCACGTCTACCTCAGCATCCACCACCTCGAGTTGGACCACCAACGCTAACCGATCTACCCGCGAGGACCAACAACCTTCATCAGCAGTTCCCTTGGGCTCGCATTCTTCCCCACAACTCAAGTCCTGCAAACATTGTTCATCCCCCACAAGTACAGAAAGAAGCTTCGGAGAAACCGTAACAGTAGACCCAAGCGAAAGTAAGGAACCTCTGAAATCCTCCACGGCGGTGTTCGCCTGAGGTAGCCCAGACTCCTGAGACGCTACCATGGCAGTATAGGTCCGACGAAGCTCCAATCCAGCAAGAAAGGAAGCACAAACCCGACCAAGGTCTGGAAGCTTCGAAGAAACCTCAACCAGAGACCCAGGCGAATGTGAGGAGGCTCCGAAAACCTCCACGGAAGCCTTCGCCTGAGGTCGCCCAGACTCCAGCGACGCGCTCAAGGTTGTCCACATTTCACAAGTCTCTTTTATTAAATGAGCTATTGACATTGACAAAGAAAATGGAACAAGAAAAGTCATGTAATGATGTTTAAAAAAATAACAATAATAATTATTAGATGTTCTTGGAATATCATTTGACATTATTTATCTTTGATTTTTTCACTACCTAAAAAAGGTGAGTTAATATGTCTTATCTATAGAATTTTCAATTACATTTAGAGTACCACACAAGTAATGCCACATGATTCTAAGACTATTGAATAATAATTACCATGAAAAAATGAAAAGTCACATAACAATAATAAAGGGCGCAAATTCCTTACTCATAAATTATTCTGTCTTACGGAGCATTTCCACATCATTTAGTTAGACAAATCAACATTGTCAACACAGGATAACTTCATAGAATTTTATCAAATGATTGAAATAATCAAAAGAATCAATAATGAATAATTTCACAGAATTTATAAAATGACCAGAATAATCAAGAGAAGTACAAATGAGAAGTAATCACAATAAAACTCTTTACAAAGTGATTTAAAAGAAAGCATATTGTATAACACATAGTTACCTTAAATCAATTCTTCTGTCACCAACACTTTAATCATCTGATGTTTCACCATAGATCGCCAAATGTAGCAGATTAAAATTTTAATGCACAAGGTATACAAGGTTTGGCAAAATCTATAACTTTCCTCTGAATAAAATTAATTACTCTCATTCTAAACACTCTCAAATTAAACTCAAAGTTATATTACAAATGGAGAAGAAAGAGAACAAATTGAGAGAGATGAAACGGACAGAGAGAGGGAGAGAGAATGACGAAGCATAAAAGGGATGAAAGAATAAACTTTCGTCAATTTATAATGAAGAAAACTTGGGGGCAAGGAAAACAAAAAACAAAATAAAATAAAAAGGACATGCAAATAGAGGAGAAACATGGCACGGTATAGCATGTGTTGCCTATCAATCAAAGATCAATAGGTATGGGAAAGGATGGGGGTGGTTGGCCACTTTTTTTTTTTTTTTTTTTTTTTGGTGTGTGTGTATGTTTTGCTTAGTAAGGAAGAAATATAGTAAGTAGGGTAGAAAATTTATTTTAAAAAGAGATGAACTAAATATTATTAACAATGAGATGAAAATAAAATAGATAAAATAAATATAAGGGAGTAAACTAGATTATCATCTAAAAATCTCACCACCAAGTTATTATAAATCACTAATACCTCTTATGAAATATTAATCTTAGGACTATGAGGCACCAGAAATCAATCACACACAATAACCCAATAATATTTACGTGATTCGGCAATTGCCTACGTCCACAAAGAGCGATATATTATCCGGAGGAAGATTACAGTACTCACTCGCATACACTCTCACTCTTGGTGTTCTCTCTGTGTTTCTGCCTAATTGGTCTCCTCTCAGCCTCTCCATTTATAGACTAAGATGGAGGAAGCTAGAGAGCACAGCTAGCTCAACAGATGGCCAGCTGTGTACTTGCCTTTCGGCTCCTTTACTAAAGGTGGTCGTTCACCCACCTTTGAAAGAACACAGCACATGCTAACTTGCCTCTTCACATGGTAAATCTACCAGCTACTACTTCCACTAGTGAGTGGGATTATTCCACTGGTGAGTGGGTTGGTCAAGTGGTCATATGGGAGTTTTCCACTTGGGGCATGGAGCTAACAATTCTCCCCCTCCACGCCCATGTGGATAATTGACTTCTCACTTGAAGTCCATCCCGGTCAAGTTCTTGCAAACTTCTAGTTTGTCTCTGGTGACACCTTTGGTCGTCATGTCAGAAGGATTCTTGTCCGTATGAATCTTCACTAGCTTCATCAACTGCTTTTCCATCACTTCTCGTATCCAATGATACTGGATATCAATGTGCTTTGTACGTGAGTGGAACATGGAATTCTTGCTCAAATCAATTGCACTCTAACTATCACAATGTACCTTACTGTAGACCCAATTCTTGGAGAAACCGCTTTAACCACAATTTCCTTTCCAGCATCTGCGGCAGCAATGTACTCTGCCTCTATTGTAAATAAAGCAACACACTTCTACAATTTGGACTGCCATGAAATAGCTCCCCCTGCAAAAGTGAATAGGAATCCTGATGTAGACTTTCTACCACCAAGATCACCCACCATATCAGCATCTATAAAACCCTCCAAAATTGGTTCAACTCCCCCAAAACATAGACATATCTTTGAAGTTCCCTTCAAGTAACGAAGAACCCATTTGACTGCCTCCCAATGCTCATTTCCTAGATTGGCGAGGAATCTGCTCACAACGCCAACTGCGTGAGCTATATCTGGCCGGGTACACACCATTGCATACATCAAACTTCCTACTGCGGAAGAATAAGGGATTCTCTCCATTTCTTTCCTTTCAGAGCTGGTTGTGGAACACAAACGCTTTGTCACATTGAAATGGTTGGCCAGTGGTGTGCTGACTGGCTTGGCATCTTTCATGTTGAACCTTTCAATTACCCGTTCAACATATTTCTCCTGTGACAGCCATATCTTCTTGGCTTTCCTGTCACGAACAATCTTCATGCCCAAAATCTGCTATGCTGGGCCTAAATTCTTCATGTCAAAATATTGCGACAAGTCCTTTTTCAACTTGTTGATCATTGTAGTGTCATGTCCGATGATTAGCATGTCATCAACATACAACAGTAAGATGATGAAGTTTCCATCCGAAAACCTTCGGAAATATATACACTAGTCTGCTACCATTCTTGTGTACTCATGATCCACCATAAATGAATCAAACTTTTTATACCATTGTCTCGGTGCCTGCTTCAGGCCATAGCGACTTTTCCTCAGTTTGCAGACTAGATTCTATTTCCCTCTAACTTCAAATCCTTTTGGTTGCTCCATATAGATCTCTTCCTCCAAGTCACCATGGAGAAAGGCAGTCTTGACATCCATTTGTTCTACTTCCAGATTCAAGCGAGCTACTAATCCCAGAGCTACTCGAATGGAAGTCATCTTCACAACTGGGGAGAAGATCTCATCAAAATCAATTCCCTTCTTCTGCCCAAAGCCTTTGACCACCAAACGAGCTTTATGCTGCAATAGTTTACCATTGCCATCTTTCTTCAACTTATATACCCATTTGTTCTTCAAGGCTCTCCTGCCTTTTGGAAGTGGAACAAGCTCATAAGTGTGGTTCTTCTACAAAAAAAACTCATCCCATCCTTCATGGCTTGCATCCAACAATCTTTCTCTGCATGACTGTTTGCTTTTGAAAAACTCTCGGGCTCCCCTTCATCAGCAATCAGAATATACCGAGAAGCGGGATATTTGGTTGATGGCATGACAGCTCTTCCAGATCTCTACAACTGAGGCCTAGTTGCATCTGGTTGAGGGGGTTGCTCCCCCTGCTCAACACCCTCTTCATTCGAGTCTTCATCTCTTTCCTCCTGATCCTCAATTTCTAGCATAGGATCCTGCAACTCTGGCACTTCTTGTTACACATCATCACATCTAGCATTTTGTGATGGCTCAGGAGATGGGATTAAGTCTGGAGTGATGACATCTCTAGACTTTGCAGACTTCTCAAAATCTACTATTGTCTGGTTTTCTTGGAACACAACATCTCTGCTCCAGAACATCTTCTTGTTTACTAGGTCCCATAACTTGTACCCAAATCCTGCATCTAAATAGCCCACAAATATGCATGGAGTGGACTTGTCATCAAGCTTCTGTCTGTTTTCTTTGGAGATGTATGCAAACGCCTTACACCGGAAGACTCTCAAGTGAGAATATGACACCTTTCTTCTGAACCAGACTTCCTCAAGTATCGCAAAATTCAACGAGACTAAAGGCAACCTGTTGATGAGATAACAGGCTGTATGGGCAGCTTCAGCCCAGAATGACTTTGGCAACTTTGTCATTCTGAGCATGCATCTGACTCTTTCCATAATGGTGCGGTTCATCCTCTCTGCCACACCATTGTGTTGTGGGGTGCCGAGAACTGTTGTCTTGTGTCGGATACCTCTGCTGGCACAATATGCTGAAAAAGCATTGGAAGTGTACTCGCCTCCATTGTCTGTGCAAAGACACTTTAACTTCTTTCCGGTCTCTCTTTCCACCATTGCATGAAACTCTTGAAAATGCTGAAATACCTCATCCTTTGTCTTCAGGAAATACACCCACAACTTCCTTGGTGCATCATCAATGAAAGTTAGAAAATACTTACGGCCGCCTTGTGATTCCACTTCTATTGGGCCACAAACATCCGAGTATACCATATTGAGCACTTCTATTTTTCTCTTGCCCGTTGAACTGAATGATACTCGATTTTGCTTGCCATAAAGGCAATGATCACACAGCTTCAAGGCACTCCTTTTGGATAAGGGTATTCTGGATTGCTTTGCCAACAGATGCAATTCATTCTCACTCATGTGAACTAGTCTTCTGTGCCATAAGTCCGGTGACTTCTTGTCTTCTGCCGTATTAAGACTTTCTAAACAGATTTCCGTTTGAGTCTTATACAGTGTTGAAGACATCTCTCCTCTGGCGATTGTCAAAGCTCCTCCTATCAGCTTCCAACGGCCATTTCCAAATGTACTGATATAGCCCTGTCGATCCAGGGCGCTTCCGGAGATAAGATTGAGGCGCAAATCTGGAACATGCCTCATATCTTTGAGAACCAACTTGTGCCCGACATTAGTTTGAATGCTAATGTCTCCAATACCCACAATCTTCGAATAGCTAGAATTCCCCATTCAAACAGTGCCAAAATCTCCAGCGTTGTATGAGCTGAAGGGTTCTCTGTAGGAAGTGGCGTGATAGGATGTAGCTGTGTCTACTATCACCCACTCTGTACAGCTGTGGTCAGCCACGTGAAGGCAATCCTCCTCTTCACTAACCACAAGAAGTATTTCATCAGTTGTTGTGGCTGTCATGTTCTCATCTCCCTTTGACTTACTGCTTTGACCTTTATCTTTCCGGCTTGGGCAGTTTCTCTTTATGTGACCCTCCTGGCCACAATGATAGCAAGTGAAGCTAAAGTTACCTCGACCTTTGTTGTCTCTGGATTTACTCCTGTTGTTCCAGCTTCCTCTACTCTTGCTTCTTCCTCTGCCTCATCTTTTACCTTTGTCTCTGCCTCTATCTTCTATGACAAGAGCATGGGATTGATCACCTCCCATGTCTTTCCTTCTTGTCTCTTTATTGTACATGGCATCTGTGACCATACTCATGGTCAACTTCCCTTCTGGTGCAGAGGTGCTGAGAGAGACCACCAATGTCTCATAGCTGTCCGGTAAAGAACTAAGCAGTAGTACGGCTTACATTTCATCGTCCAAGCACATCTTGACGGTTGCAAGCTGATTCACTAGATTTTTGAATTCACTAGTGTGCTCGGCGATAGACACACTATTCTTCAACTTTAGATTTACTAGCCTTCTCATCACCAAGGCTTTGTATCGAGCGGTCTTTGATTGGTACATATCATTTAATATTGTCCAAAGAGCATAGGCATCTGTCTCTTCGGCAATATGATGGAACACATTGTGGTCTATCCATTGTCTAATACAACCGATAGTCTTGCGGTTCATCTTTATCCAGTCATCATCCTTCACTGCTTCTGGTTTAACCCCTTTTATAAAAATAGGGTCAAACAAGTCCTTGCAATATAGGATGTCTTACATCCGTGACTTCCAAATTGCATAATTGGAAGGATTCAACTTGAACATGGATCTTGAAGTTGATGTAGATTCCTCCATTGTATTCTTTCTTTTTACAGAAACTCCGATTCCCAAATCTGACCATACGGATGTGTCCAGAATACTCCAAATAGTTGGAAAACACTATTGGATCGCCAAAATCGGACTCAGAATGGCTTAGACAAGCCAAAACAGTTTGGGCTGTTCAGATTGGAGGAATCTGGTGCAGCTGAGAAGCACCGGATAATTTCTCTGGCACGGCTGGTCAACGGTGCGGTCAAAGGCTTGGTCAGCTGCATGGCTCGGCTCAGCAGTTCAGTCAGCGGCTCGGTCAACGCCTGGTCAATAGCTGGTCAACATAGCTTGGCGGCAGCGCGACTCGGCTCAGTCAACAGCGCCAGTCAACTTCTGACACGTGTCTCTAACACCTAGCGCTGACGTGTGATGACGTGGCGCCGAGGTGGCTGCCACGCGGCTTGTCTCCTTCCTTCCACTGTGCGTGAGAGGCGTGCGTGCGAGTAGAGCGACGCTCCATCTGCTGTTCGGCGCGTAGAGGCGCGTGGGGCGCATGCAACTCATGCGCTTTCTTTGGGGGGCGCGTGTGGACACATGTGAGGTCTTCTGGAGCTCTGCTTTGTAGTTCTGGACTCCTCTCGTTGAGACCTTACTCCTGGTATGCTCAAAACCAGATTTCGAACAACTTGATTTTTGGGCAGTTTCTGCCTAATTGCTCTCCTCTCAGCCTCTTCATTTATAGACCAAGATGGAAGAAGCTAGATAGCACAGGTGGCTCAATACATGGCCAGCTGTGTACTTGCCTTTCGGCTCCTTTACTAAAGGTGGTCGTTCACCCACCTTTGAGAGAACACAACACATGCTAACTTGCCACTTCACATGGAAAATGTACCAGCTACTACTTCCACTAGTGAGTGAGATTATTCCACTAGTGAGTGGGTTAGTCAAGTGGTCAAATGGGAGTTTTCCACTTGGGGCATGGAGCTAACAATTAATACCTCAAAAATATGAGATTTAACAAAACATCTTCCCTATCTCATATACAAGCATCTACTAATCATTGTGTGCCTAGCGAATGTTAGGCCTTAGAAAATGCCTAATGAATGTTAGTACTTATTCCAAAATGCCTAACCTTATTAGGGCTTATTCCAATAATGTCTATGCTTCTAGGTCTTATTCTAAGAATGTGTAATGCTCCCAAAAATATTGACATCCAATATATCTAGATTAACTCATAGACATAATCTAAATCTCATTACTTTTCATTATTGCATACAAGAACATTGAATAATATAGACATTTCAATAGTCAATATTCATACTAAATCTCCATTTTTCCATTAACGATATCCAACATGAGATTTCACAAAAGAAAGACCACATGCATTAATACATTCATCATCCCTAAGATATAAATCTATAGCATGTGACAATAACAAGGTAAAGCAACAATATACAAATTAATGCTTTAATGGCTACAAGTTCCAAGGCTTTGCCCGGTTATAACAAAGTGGTTTTCAAACTCATACATAGATAGCCCTTGGCTTGCCAAACAAAACAAGACAAATAATTAACTGAGCTTTGTGCTCCAAAAAGATCCTCCACGCCTTCACTTCGGCGAAAGCACACCACAATAGCCTGAAAAATGGTTTCCACTAAGGGATGAGCATAAAGCTTAGCAGAGATAATTTAAATAAAGTGTACACAATTTAACAATATCATGAGGTGCAATGCATATGAGATGCCAATGCCAAAATCATAGGTTTTCTCATTTTGAAATTTTCATGCCATATACTTGTTCAAAAACGTAACCAATTCAATCATCTATTTGATAGAACAAGAGGCAGTAAGTACGACACTGGTAATCCTTAGACTGATGTATGCAAGTATGTATAACTAACACTACCAATCTCCCCTTTACCGGCTCCAAATCGGAAGGTACATGGTACCTACTCAGTGCGTGTTTTCGATCTTTCTTCCTGGACACTCAGACTAACTAAAACAATACCAATCTACACCCCTCATCTAGACTTACCAAACGTATTACCCTATAACTCAACACATTTCAAATATTCCCAATGAATCAATTTGAAAAAGAAATCGATTTCTCAAATCCAATGAGAGGATTAAATCATGAGATTATGCAATATTCAATGTCATGCATGAATTTACAAATATTTTAATTTACCTATTTCACTTGCAATTTTTACAATATTCAATACAACCCTCCACGGTTGCCCAAATAATTATCTCTATACAAAATATAAATTTTAAGAGACAAATATAACTCATAATCTCGTATTTTCAATAATTTCAACATATGAGTAACAATCACACATTCAATCTCCTCTTTCCTAACTCAATCAAGAATCATAATATTCTTCCAAAATTTTTTTATTTTATTTTATCAATTCTTCCTTTTTATTCAAACTCAAGAATTCACCAAGAATCTTATAATGTCAAAAACAACATATGTTTCTTTCAACTTTTCTTAATACCTCAACATGATAAATATTTTCATCTTTTTCAAGAGTTCAATATTTTCAAATTAAACAATTTCCAAAAGGAACCTCAGTGGTTTCCAATATTCCCAACAACATTATCATCAATCTCATCTCTTTAAACATCCACTTTCAAATTCTCATTTGTTCAAATAAACATATGCTTTTAACACTTACAAGCTTTTCACAAACTTAGTTTGAAATCTAAATCTTAACATTTTAAATTTCTAGGATTTTATTAAAATTTGAGGATTTCTCATTTGGAAAAAAATACGTTCCTCAGAATCAATAAGTCATAAAAATCACACAACTAATAAGAGATTTTCAAAAAATTTTAAGAACTTCCCCCTTTTTATACATTTAATATACCATTAATAAAATTCTAACATTTTCAAACATTACACCATCAAAATAACACATAATAAAGTTAAAACACATACACAATATTTAGAAAATCCCTATCTCAAAAGTTAGAAAAAGAAACAAGCAAAAACTCTAATTTTTGACTTTGCAAGATTTCGATCTCCACCGGCCAAAATGTTGCTCTTGCCCAGCTCCACTTTGACCTCAAGGACTAGGATCTAAAACCTAATAAATTTTGGTGGATCAAAGATCTTACATGATAATTTTAAAAAATAATAATAATAATAATAAATCTAAGAGAGAACTGAGAGCCGAGAGAGAGAGAGAGAGAGAGAGAGAGAGAGAGAGGAGCACTACTGCTCAAGAACAAATAAAGAAAAGAGAGAAGTTAAAAGAGGAGGGGGGGTAAGGGGAGGGGGGCGGGTGCAGCACCCTCACATGGGTCTACCCCTTTCCAAACATTTAATTATTTTTTTTATCTTCTTTTAATTCACATCTTCATATATATATATATATATATATATACATAATGAAAAGTACATTATAATTACATTATAAAATTTTATAACATAATTTATAAAATATTATAATTTTTCTCACCACAAAATATATTTTGTTTATACATCATAAATATTTATAACTCTCTACAGATGATAAAATAAATAATAATAATGATAACAACAACAACAACAATAATACATGGCTATAAACGAGTCGTGATTTAAACAATTTAGTCCAAAATGAATGAAATTTAATAATCTAAAATAAATCTTCGACTAAGATTAAAGCATAAAATAATTTAGATAAATTCAAGATGATCCCCACCATTAACATAGTCAAATATGAACTAAAACAATATAATTTGGGTTAGTTAAATGAAATTTCAAAAATCAAATTTATATCCACATTCAATAATCAACACCCAAGAATAATCAAAACTAAAAAACATTACAAAGTGGGCCTTACGAAATCGAAATTGTAACACCCCGAAAATATAACAATAAAACCATCTCACAACAATTACCCATTTACAATACATTCAGAATGGAATGAGATCTCTCTTTACATTCATACGAGTCTATGGTTACAAAAGATGACACATATGCAACTATACATTCATAAGTCCTAACCCTAAATCTATAGCATATGTCATAAGCAAGTGATATAAAAAAAAAAAAGTTAAATAGATATAGTAATGTCCTATTAGCTACAACATTCCAAGACGGTGCTTGGTTGTAACAAAAGTGAGTTTAAACTCAATACACATACAGATCTCAGGTTGTATAGAATAATTACAACAGTGACAAAATATAAGCTCTTGACTCCAAGTCCTCTCAAGCTATTGCCTTAGCGAAGGCATATTATCAGCACCTGAAAATAGTTTTCCATATAGGGTGAACCAGAGCCTAGTAAAGATACTCTAACACAGTGTATGAATCTTAACAGAGCTATCAGGTGAATGCATATGCAATACTCATGCCAAAACATTTTCTATCTCTTTCCAAAACTATGCAATGCCTAGTTGGCAGTGAACACGACACTAGGAATCCCTAGGATGTGTCTGCAACTAGGCTACAAGCACTAACAATTTGTTATTTTTCCCGGTATTAATCGGAAGGCTCGACACCTAACCGCGTGGGTTTCTGAACTTTCACCAAGGACACCAGGCCAACATAATACCACAACTACACTTCTACCCAAATTCACCAAGGTATTCACCAATTTTTCTCAAAACAGTATATATTTTCGATGAGTATTTGTGTTAAATGCTCAATGCAAATGAATGGGAAAATAATTTCAATACACCTAATCCTCATGCAATTTCTACAATAATCATAGTTATCCTCCACCGATAGCCCAAAACAAATATCTCTAAACAGAGAATTAATTTTCAACACAAATATACTTTCCAATATTCTCAAATAGAAGTGATAACTCATATCCAACTCCACCACCACCACCATCATCATCATCAATGTTCCAATACCTTAAAACCAACATCAATTTCCATTCTCTTTACAAAAATCAAGACCTCACAATTTAGGGCAAAACCCCATTTTCTTTAAAATAAATTTCCATGGATAAAATCCACGATCTATCACAACCCAACTTTTTTACAAAGCCACAATCATTTACAATAACCCATTTTGAAAACTCCTCTTTTAATTTCGAAGCCAAAACCTTAGGTTTTATCCAAAAATCCCCAAATCACTAACTTGATCAGAAAAGCAACTAACTAAGTTAAAAACTATAAAAAGAGTCAAAGTAATCCCTACTGCAAGGAAGAAGACTCAAAGGAAAGATCGGTAAAACTTGACAGAGCCGAAAACACGAACTTCTCCGATTAGAACGAAACCCTCGATGTGCTCTCTCTTTTTATCCAAGGAACTAGGGTGTAGAAATTGATGGATCTAGGTGCATTTGGGTCAAAATGTTCAAGAACTAGAGAGAGAGAGAGAGAGAGAGTGTGTGTGTATCTGAAGTTTTGAAATGTTTAGAGAGAGAGATGTGCAAAAGTGACTCAAAAAGGTGACATTACGGATTGATATACACGCAGACCGCTCGAGCACAAGAATGGTTGCTCGGGTAACCAAACAGAATAAGTGAAACCGCTCGAGCGAACAAAGTACCGCTTAAGCAAAGAACACCACCCTCTCAGTACTTTTCCAAGCCTGCAAAAGTACTGAGAGTTCCAAAAGACCACTCAAGTCAAGAATGCCATACTTCCAGTAGTTTTACAGACCTGCAAAAGTACTGGAAGTCCTCAAAGTTTGCTTGAGCGCAAGAAAGTTCGCTCAAGCAAACAAGCAAAAATCTGGGCAAGACAGTTTTGAAAAGACTAACTCCCAACATGTTTCAAACACAACCAAGATACTCCAATAGCCAAACTCAACTAGGAATAAAGTGGAAGAAGGCATGAACAACAAACAAGACAAGAAATGAAGGATCCAAAACAATAAAAAGGTCGGGTTTAAACCAGAGTCGCTATAGAAATCGAGAAGTAATATAATTTGTTTTCATTAATTTAAATGGAAGGATCCACGACACCACAACTTTAATAATAATAACTACACAATCAAATGACTTAGAAATTCATACCAACCAAATCCAATAATAACCGAGCCCGCAAACATAATGAGGAGATTACTAAACAAGTACCCCCCAAAAAATTAATTAATTAAATTGAATTTGATTTGACTCATTACAGAATGCCTAGCCTTGTTAGGTCTTATTCCGAGAAAAATGCATAATCTCATTAGGATTTTTTACCATGGGGAATCGCAATTGATCTTGCTCCTGAGATAATCTCATAATCTCACAATTATAAATATTTAATTTTGTTTTAGAAGAGCACATGCTTTAAATTTAAAGAATACCCAGTTGTAGACACCCCATTTTTGACTGACCTTAAGACTCAGACGTCACCGATTGAGCGCTCGGTGATGTTGTATTTTGTGCTCGTTTAGAAGTCTCAGAGTCTCGGCCGTGAGCCCTGCCTCCGGACCTCCGAACCCTTTTCTGTACTTTGCCTCGGTTCGCGAACCAGGCTCGGTTTTCTCTGTTTTTGTTCCTGAGGGGAGGGAGAGGTCCCTTAGACCATCTCTCAGTGGCCGTGGGCTACTTTTCATGGCCGTAGGCCATTTTGCCCATTTCGGAGCCCGGTTCCCGATTTTCGGAACCGTCAGGCCATGTGCCTTGGTTTGGGACTGCCTAACCATCTCCGATTGCTCTGATTTTTGGCATGCATCTTATTTACTCCCTTTCGAGGGACACTGGGGTCTTAGATACCCACTTCGTGGTCGAATGCCACTTTCGATTAATGACCTATTTCGGGACCCGAATGCGTGTTTTGGCCCCCGAGCCTTCATTTTGCATCGGTTTGGGCTCATTTTTGGTGGAGGCCTTATTTTCATGGTTAGGAAGCTTGTAGGAGGGTGGGAGGCCAGCAATTGTTTTGACAACCAACTTTTTGTTTGGTCAAAAGTGGTTCAGCATGAATCCGGGAAGGAGAAAAGTCTGCGCGGCTTCACCGAAACGGGCGTAACTCTTTGCACAAGAGGAATTAAAATATGAGGCCACCACCATTGGAAAGCTTACTTCTGGGGCTTCATTTTTCACTCAAGAATCTCCTAAGTCCGGATCCGGGGAGAGGAGATATGGTTGGTTGAAGTCTGGTTAGACCGAATCTGCGCGGCTTTACGGAAACTGGCATAACTTTTTCTACAGGAGGAATTTTGATGCAAGGTTTGTGGCATTGGAAAGCTAACTTCAAGGGCTACATGACCGACCAGTCCTATGGCTTGGACCTTTTGACCCCAGCCGGCCGGCCACCTGCAACTAAAGCACCTTTTGCCCACCTTTTCTCCGATTTTCTTGCCTATATAGCTGGCCTCCCAGCTCTTGTAGAGGGGTTGGGAAATCTCTCTCAAGGATATACATTGATATCTATCTCTATCTCTCCATTTTTCTCTCAAATCTTCAAGTTTAGGCTCCATTTCTTCATCATCTTCAAGCTCTACTACCACCACTCGATTCCAGCTGCAAGGGAGGGTTTTTCAGAGGCTTAGGAGCAGAAAACTTGAGCCAAGAAGCAACAAGAGTGTGATCTTCAAGGGTAAGTATCAATCACCCTCTTTTGGCACTTTTTTTTTTGCACCATTCCTCTACCCTACTTGCTCACTGTTTTAGACTCCGGCCCTAACTGAAAGAGGCCTTATTTTGAGCTATTCTACATGTTTTTTTAAGGGCTCGACCCTGTTTGAGCCCTCTATGATGCACTTGCTTCAATATCATTTTGTATGTCAATATCTTGCATGCTTTTTTTAGTTCATGTGTGATCTATTTCTGAGCCTGATATAAACTGTGAGTGGGCCTATTTTGAGCCCCTATTCAACATTGAAGAAGGGCTCAAACCTATTTGGCCTCTCTATCATGCACTTGTTTCACAATTCCTCCAATTTACCGTAAATTTGCATAGTTTGTTTAGCCTCTGTGAGATTTGTTTTGGAGCATGTCATGAACTGTGATTAGGCTTATTTTATGTCCCTCTAAAACATTGTAGAAGGGATCAACTTCATTGGGGGTCTCCATGTTATACTTGTCATTATACCCCTCTTTGGCCCTCATTTTGCATGCTTTGTTAGGCCTATTTTGCTTCTTTTTTCGGCCATGATCAGGTCTGGAAAGAGTAACATTTTGGCCTTCTTGTCATATTTTGTTAAGGGTCCAAGGCTGTTTGATGAATGTAAGGCATACCTCATGTTCTAGCCCTTGTTGGCTTCAATCTCGCATTGCATTTTTAGCAAGTTTGAATACTGATTTGAGGGTTGTCATAAACTGTAAATGTTCATATTTTTGGTCCCTCATCAGTGTTGTAGAAGGGTATTTTGCTGTTTGGGCATTGCATGTATCACTTGCTTCAATAACCTCCCTTGTGGAGCCATTTTTGCAAGCCATTGTTGTCCTATCTATGCTTATTATTTCGCCATGTTTTGTACTGTAAAAGATGTTATTTTGGGGCTGCCTTGCTTCTGTTTTTCATGTCATGTACCAATTATGCATGTTTAGTATGGCTATAGACCATTTCGGATGCTTAATATCGCATTTCGGGACCGTTTCGTGCATTTGGTGTCATTTCCCCACCTTTCGGGACTGTTTTGCATCATTTGTGAGTGCTGAAAATCCATTGGCATGTTTGCATATCATTCTCTATATCATTTCATGCCTTAGGGCCATTGCCTCGGTTTGCGTGCCCGTGTGCACGCATTTCGAGGCATCCCTTTTTCATCTCATAGCCTCTTATGTGAGTGTGGCTGAGGCCCTCTCATATTAGTGTAAGCCCAATTTGCATTGTGTATGCCATTTCATTCCGTATGTCATTGCCTCAGTTTGCGTGCCCGTGTGCACGCATTTCGAGGCATCTCTTTTTTCATCCATCGGCTTCTTATGTGAGTGTGGCTGAGGCCCACTCATGTTAGTGTAAGTCCATTTTGTATCCTGTATGACATTGTAGTCTCATCGCATTCCGTATGCCATTGCCTCGGTTTGCGTACCCGTGCGCACGCATTTCGAGGTACCTCAGTTTCATCCGACGGCCTCCTGTGTGAGTGTGGCTGGGGTCCTCTCATGTTGGTGTAAGTCCATATTGCATCGCGTATCTCATTTTAGTCCCATTACATTCTGTATGCCATTTTCTCAGTTTGCGTGCCCGTGGGCACGCATTTCGAGACATCTCATTTAGGCTCATTATATATCATATTTTAGGCCGTTTCATGCCTTTATGTCATTGCCTCAGTTTGCGTGCCCGTGTGCATGCATTTCGAGACACTTCATTTTCATCTCACGGCCTCTTACGTGAGTGTGGTTGAGGCTCTCTCATGTCAGTGTAAGCCCATTTTGCATTGTGTATGTCATTTTAGCATCATTGCATTCCGTATGCCATCGCCTCGGTTTGCGTGCCCGCATGCACGCATTTCGAGGCATCTCATTTTCATAGCATTATGTGTGTTAGGATTGCATGTCATGCATATTGCATCATGTTCGGGATAGGAGTTAGCCCGGGCACGGGAAACGAGGCGCGTTTCGTACTCCGAGTGACGGAACGGGTCTCAATTCCCAAGTCACCGACACTCCGGATTATCCATGATGGAGTTAGGTTTTGTTGTAGCATTCATCTGCATTCATCCTATATTGAGTTGTGCAATCCGATTCCTCGGCCATCATGCATCGAGATGCGTGATTGGTGGCACGAGGATCGAGGCATGCATATATTTGTGAAATACATTGCTATGCCCCTTTCCTGCTCTCTGTTGCAGCAAAATGAAGAATCAGCAATTTTTCGGGACTTGGCACGCATTTCAAGAAAAAGTGCAAACAGAGGCTAATCGGGGCATCGCTGTGGATTTCAGCCAAGACTGACCCAACATGCATCATTCATCGTAATCGAGGCACCCAGCCTCTGGCGCCAGTTCTGACTTTCTTAGTTAATTTGTAAATTAATTAGGAATTTGTATTTATTTCGGACTGTAATATTTTGGACTGTAATATTCTTTTATTCGGACTGTATTATTTATTCAGACCCTCTGCGCGAGGGCATAATTGTAATAAGGGTGTGTGAGTGTGATGTATGTCTTCCAACCCCCACTTCTTTCTCCCTTTTATTTACCCGCTTATGATGGTTAGATATAGGGCATGTTTCAATTAGCATACAGTATGACAGCATGTTTGCATCATTCATCTGTTTTGCACGCACCGGGCTCGGTACATCATACAAACTGCATTTGTATTTCAATTCCAAATTGAATACATGTTAGTTGTTGCATTTCACATGCCATGTTTAGAATAGCCGAGCCTGCTATAGTTTGCATCTTTGCATGTGTCGCATTAGGCAATTCTGTATACTTAGGATCCATGCATGGATTTCTAATCGGCTTTTGTTTTGGCTTGGAGTACTAGGTAAGTTTTATGCTTTAGCATCCTTGCATGCGTGTGAGTGTTGCCATGAATAGCATGCTTACTATGAGGCTATGTGCTTATGTGATATAACTGCCTTGAATGCCTGTGGGTGGAGGTTGAGTTATTTGGATTGGGACAATTCATCAAATGTTTGTTTTAAGACCACTAGATAGTGGCAAAATCATGTTTTCTAAGCCCACCTGAGGGTGGCAAATCCACGTCTTAGCCTACTTGCGGGTAGCACCATCAAACCATTTTCAAACAAACAAACATGAAATGTTTTGTTCCAATTCAGGCGACCCAGTCTATACTTGTATGCTGTGCGCATCACATAGTAACCTAGGCTAATAACCGGAATAAGAACTCACAATGTTTTCAAAAACAGATATCATGGTTAGTAGAGGCCGGTCTTTGACCGGGCGAGCGGGGGTGCTCACGAAGTGACCTTCCCCAATCATACCCAAGTTCCCGAGCCGAGGCAACTTTGGTGATGACGGACACGTGGCCTTTGGCACCGAGTCAGGGTTTCCTAAATTTCCCATTTTAAAATATTTAGGTGGCGACTCTGTATCTGGCAAAGCAGTCCATGTTTGGCACTTCTTTCAAAAAATCTGTTTTCAAAAACGATTTGCCGGATTTGGACTCTTTGGTTCAGGATTAAGAACCGTGACATTTGAGTCCTTCGAACTGTAGTGACCCAATATCGAACCAGAACCGGGGGGGGGACTCGCACTCTCTTTCCCCCGGGATGCGTTCGGGGACATCTACACCAGTCCACAACTCTAGCACAAAGTTAAAAGAAAACTATTGTTCACCATTGTTATTAGTTTTAGTTCAATTCCCTGGGACACAGACAAAAGCATGGTTTGGTCCTCTCTTAAAATTGTGTAAATGATAGATAAATTGTGTGTTTTTATATGACCCTGTTTTGCATTTTCTCTCTTTTCCACCTACTAGTATTGTGTCGTAGAAATTCCAATTTTGTACCCCATAAATCTCAACTCAAGTATGACTATCTATTACTAGTTAACCCCAAGTTCTTGTACAAATAGCAAGATACATCAGTGTTCTTAAAAATCAAGAAAATCAAGCAGTGCATCCATTGATTATATACTATTGGATATGAAATGCACCCTAATATGATTGATTATACACTATTGAATGTGAAATGCACCCTAATATGATTAATATAGCTGAAAAATGATGTTGGAGCATTAACTCATGCTACAGGCCTACAAAAGCTATTAAAATAGACAAGAACACAAAATAAATAAATAAAAAGAGAGCATGGACATGATGAAAATATGAACTTATGCACAAAGCCAACAACATGCATGAATATTCACCCAAAAAAACATGCACGAATTTGGCAGAAACATCTAAGCAACTATATAGAGAAGGAATTCAAAATTTATCGTGACTCGCCTTCATATGCCTTACATGAACTCCTTCTATGATATCTGCCATCTTGCATGAGTAAGACATTATTTTAACAATCACTTTGTCCATGATGAACACCTACAGGTAAGAGTGTCAGCTGACTGACAGGTCTGAAATATGTAAGCTTGAAGTAAATAGAGGGCAATAATTTTTAAATATTACAGAGAGCACTATTGAGCAAAAATTACAAGAAAGAAAATAATATTGAGCAAAAAGAAATTATGAAAGACATAGAGGAGCAGGGAAAAAAGTTACTGCATCAACTAAGAAGAGTACCAATTCTCTATTCTGCACATGGGTTACTACAACTGGGGGGAGGGGGAAAAGGAAAGAAAAATTATTCGAGGCCTCGCGGGAAACTTGAATGCAGAACAGAAACAATAGAAGTAGGTAGTCCATCACTTGTATCATGAAACCTCATGCAATAGTTGACAAAGCACAAAAGAAAACTAAACGGTATGATTTGGAAGCAATTTGCAGGTACTATGACTAGAAATAACAATTCTATGATTCAAAAAGTAGTCGGCACGGAAGATATCCCCAAAACATTTGAAATAATCAGTAAAACAATAGTCTTCAAATTGCAAATGACATTTTAGAACAAGTTGTTGACACCTTCCACGTTGATTTTGAGCCCCCAATTTTCATTGATCTAAGCACTTAATACAATATACCTGTCAATATAAATTAAAAAGTTATTAAATAGATAAGCAATGTATCATGCACAGTTTCTAGTGATATCAAACAAGAAAAAACAGAATAAATCAGTCTGCATCAATGAACTTCAGGTTCCTCATAGGACACCAAATCTTACTAGTCCCTGATTTCATATGATCACTAGCAAACATGATAAATTCTTTTACCCCATCAATGTATTGATGTAACCTTCTATTATGAAGTTGCATCGAACTCCTATCCATCCCAAAATACCTATTACAAAGTAAACAAAGACATTAGCCTTTAATTAAAATATCTTGAACAAGTGATTCATCTAATGGCTAAGAAAGGGCCAATATGAAGTTCATAAAGAAAGATTCCCTCCTCAAAAATCACAAATCAATCTTGTTATAAAGTTATAAATTTACAGATTATTTTTTAGAAAAATAAAAAAATAAAAAATAAAAAAATCTAGCCCACATGACAATGGGCAAATAAGAATTTTAAAGCAGAAGAGAACTGATAACAAATGGGGTGAAAGAGAAAATTGTTAGACCAAGGATCTACCTTAAGTCCTTATCTTTTTGCTTTAGTTATGGATGAGTTGACGATAAATATTCAAGATGATGTGCCATGGTGTATGCTTTTTGCAGACGATATTGTGCTAGTGGATGAAACTAGAGAAGGAGTTAACACAAAGTTGAAGATTTGGAGAAAAGCTCTTGAATTTAAAGGATTCCGGATAAATAGAACTAAGACAGAGTACATGGAGTGTAAATTTAGTAACAGTAACAATGAAAGCAGAGGAGAAGTGAAGATTGAGAACCAAGAACTGCCTAAGAGTGAACATTTTCGTTATTTAGGGTTGATTATCACAACAGCGGGAGAGATTAATGCAGATGTGGTCCATAAGATTAAGGCGGGATGGTGTAAGTGGAGAACTGCGTCTGGGATATTGGGCCATAAACGAATACCCACTAGACTAAAAGGTAAGTTTTATAGAACGGCTATTAGACCAGCTATGTTGTATGGAACGAAGTGTTGGGCAACCAAGAAACATATAGATAAGATGAGTGTGGCTGAAATGAGGATGCTACGGTGGATGTGTGGTAAGACTAGACAAGACAGGATTCGGAATAAGTGTATTCGGGAATGGGTAGGAGTAGCACCGATAGAAGATAAGTTGAGAGATAATGGTTTGAGATGGTTTGGTCATATTCAACGGAGACCAATAGAGGCAGTAGTGAAGAGATGCGATGCTGTAACAGTAGATGGAAGTGTTAGGGGACGGGGTAGCCTAGATTAACGTTGACTAGCGTTATAAATAGAGATATGAATCTACTTAACTTGACTAATGAAATAGCCTTTGATAGGGCCACGTGGAGAAGAAGGATTCATGTAGCCGACCCCATTTGATGGGACTTGAGACTTGGTTTGGTTTGGTTTGGTTTGGTTTGGTTATAACAACCTTCTTGCAGTTCTAAACCACATTACAAGCTTAACACTAAATTGGTAGTATTTTATACTCTCTTATGTTTCCTCTTTGTTACCAAGAACATGCATAAATAAACAAGACAAGTAATTCCAACATTTGGTTAAAGTAACAGGTCTAGTCCAACATTTAGTTAAAGTTGCAGCAAATTTGAATTGCCACGGGGATGCTGAGAGCATAGGTGCTAACTCACTGAATGAAATGCAGCATAAAGCAAGGATGGTTTTGAAGCAAAACTAGAACAGTAGTTTTCACGTATGCTTTGCATTGTTGCTTTTCAACAGTCGGGTCTGATTTCCTGTTCATTCCATATAAGAATTACAGTATATTTCATATACATCCTCAAACAAAAATGTGAACAACTCTCTTTACACTCAAAATAAAATGATTCAGTCAAATTCTAGAAACAATCACAACCTTGAGAAAAAATTTCGATAGCCTGAAACAATTGTAATGATAAAAAAGAGATTCATGAATTCAGAATTTTCAAAATCCAATGGTTGCTTCAAACTTTCGATCTTTTTGATATATTGCGAAGCAATTTAAGCAAAAGATGATGCGTGGTCAATACGTGTAACACCAACAATTAAAGCAGCTATGTGATTCATATCTATAGAACACACTCATTATTTTCATAGTATCATCATTGGACATATTGTCAAACACATTGTGAGCAAAATATAAAATTGTAGTAGTTCAATCGAACACCAACAAAATCAAAATCCATCAAGAAGAAAGAACGTTTAACAGAAATAAAAAAGTAACATATATACATATTATGAAGTTTCTAATATCAATCAGTCAATGAATGGGAAGTAAAAAAAAATCATTCATCAAATCAATCAGGTCAAAAATTATAGAAAAATTCATATATAGAAACTCGAACAACAATCACAAAACACAAAAATATATAAAAAAAAAATTACAGAAATTAAGATCAGAAACTTCATATATAAAACTCTAATACAGAGTTTGAAGTAATACAGAGTTCAGAAAGCAGAGTTTACTTGGTCCCTATATATTTAGAAATCAGAGTTTCAGAGTTTTAAACTTCATATATATCAATAATTTTAACAGTTTAGAGAGTACTGACCTAGGGTTTTCGACACCAGGTGAGCGAGAATTCGGAAGAGAAGTGAATCGACAACCGAGATTCTTCTTTAATGAATCGATGATGAAATCTTCCATTGATTGAAGATTGTGATGTAGAAGATTATGAAGAGAGAGAAAAATAGATGATCAGATCAATATTGTAAATCATATATATATATAGGCGGAGAGAGAGAGAGAGAGAGAGAAACACACCAAAATTTGAGCTCCCAATTTGCCATGGATGCTTCCAATCTGCCTTAGAGCTCCGGACTTTAGGGCTGAAGATTGAGCAAGCCGTTGAAGAGAGAATGAGAAAGTTAGGGAGTGAGGGCCCGACTTTTTAATTGTTAAAATGATGAAAATATTTGGTCTCAGAATGTTTTTAATTGATAATGATATAAATATTTGGGCCTGAAGATGTTAATAATATATTAGCAATCAAATTTATTGATTCAAAAAAGTTATGTACATATTAAGTGAGAATATTAATGGTTATTTTTACCATCTTATAAGTAAATTATCATATATTTAAATTTATTTTTAAAAAATTAAGGAAAATTTGGCTATAAACCCCATTTACCTTTTTTTCGTTGTTAAAAGGACTAAAAAACAATTATACTTTTTAAACCCCTTCATAATTATAAAATCTTGCATAAATGACAAAATTTATTATTTAAATATTTTATTAGATTATTAGACATTCAACTAAATTTTCTCACATTCTCCACCTACTCTCTCCCCACCTTCTTTGTTTCTGTCCTCCCCTCTAAACATAGCTTCTCTTCATAGCCATGTCAGAGGCCACCTCAGCCGTCGAAGCATCATTCGCCAATGTATTCCGACCACCAATCGCCATGATTCCCTGCGCCATCCCCTCCTCCGCATCCAATGTCAGTCAAGCCTTCCATTTCTCTTCTGGAAACCCTAGAATTAAAGAAACCAGAGGCTTCATGCACCTCTACCACAATGATTTTGCATCATCGTCTCTTAAACTTCTCGTAAATCTTAGTCCCTTCTTTGTTCTTCAAATTCTGAATCGTTCAAATTTCATTCTTGATTTGCATCGAGTTGTATAAAAAATTTGATGCTGTTTGGAAGCACTTGATTGGGGTTTTTAGTGTTAGAAATTGACGCCATTACAGCGACTCAAGCTGTTGGTGTGGTTTTCGGAGTCGATGAAGAAAAGAAAATGCCTTGCTCAGTCGTAAGTCTCTCTCTTGGTAGGTAGCATCTTCTCTTTCTTGATACAAACACATAACACACATACAGAGAAAGAAAGATTGTGTTGAGGTTGCAAACATGGATGATTTTGCAGAAGATTTTTTTTTTAATCTAGCTGGTTGTTAATCTAATTTTTTTTTATTTGTTGTTGTTGACTAGAACATATAAATGTTGTTGGAAAGAGAAACAAAGAGGGAAAACTCAGATTATGATCTGTATAATTTCAATAGATAAATGTTGATGTTAAGTAAAATTTGACTCTGGTTCATTCATTTAGTATGTATTTTATTTTTTGTAACAGTAAAATTTTACTCTAGTTAAAAACATATTGATTTGCTTAACAATATAAAATTTTACTTTAAAGGGAAAATTATTGATAAATCCCGTTTAAAAGTGTTTTAACCCAAAAAGTCCATGAAGGAATTTTTTAACCCATTTAGCCGCATGTATGTATAGTTTTATTCTATAAAGTCATTTTTCTTAATTTACACTATTTTCTTGGACACTTATGCCCTTATATTTAATTTTGATACCCTTATAAATATTTTTTGAACAATTAGCAATTTTATGATGTGAACATTCATATTTTAAAATTCACATTGGTAGGAATGTAAAATTGGCCCGTGGGCGGCCCGAAACCCGCCCGCGAGCCGGGGCGGGCCCGGCCCGTTGACAATGTGAATATTCACATTGACATGTTAACATTCACATTAATATGAGTGTAAAATTGGCCCGCGTCCCGTGGCGGCGCGAAACTCGCCCGCAGCCCATGGGCGGCCCGAGGCAAGCCCAGTCCGACTCGTTGACAATGTGAATATTCACATTGACATGTTAACATTCATATTGATAAGAGTATAAAATTGGCCCGTGGCCCATGGGCGGCCAAAATCCCGCTCGTGGCCCGGGGCAGGCCTCGCCCGGCCCGTTGACAATGTGAATATTCACATTGACATTTAACATTCATATTGATAGGAGTGTAAAATTAGCCCGCGCCTCGTGGCTGTCCGAAACCCGCCCACGGCCCGGCCTGTTAACAATATGAATATTCACATTGACATGGTAACATTCACATTGATAGGAGTGTAAAATTAGCCTGCACCTCGTGGCTGCCCGAAACCCGCTCACGGCCAGTGGGAGGCCCGGGGCAGGCCCGGCCCGGCCTGTTGACAATGTGAATATTCACATTGACATGTTAACATTCACATTGATAAGAGTATAACATTGGCCAGCGGCCCAAGGCGGGCCCGACCCGGCCCGTTGACAATGTGAATATTCACATTGACATGTTAACATTCACATTGATAATAGTATAAAATTAGCCTGCAATCCGTGGGTGGCCTGAAGCCCGACCGCAGCCCGAGGCGGGCTTGGCCCGACCCGTGACAATGTGAATATTCACATGGACATGTTAACATTAACATTGATAAGAGTGTAAAATTTGCCCGCTGCCCAAAGCTTGCCTGCGGCCCGGGGTAGGCCCGACCCGGCCCATTGACAATGTAAATATTCACATTGACATGTTAAAATGCACATTGATAGGAATGTAGAATTGGTCCGCGGCCCGCCTGGCCCGGGCAGCCGTGGTTTGGGTCCGGGCCCAAGCATGTCCGAGACCCTAGGTTAGGGCCTAGGTCATCACTTTGAAGCCCGGTCCGACCCATCAGCCCGCTTAAGGCCCATTTAAGGCTCGATCCGAGGCCCAGCCCGCCCAAGGCGCAACGTATTTTTTTGTGAAAAATAATAAAATTTTGGTAGAAAAAATTTAAAAAAATTTTTAAAAAATGGCCAGGCTAGGCCCGCCCAAGCCTGACCTAAGCTCGAGGCTAGGCCTAGGCCCACCGGCCCGACCCGAGGCTCGATCCATCGGCCCATTCAAAGCCCGAATACCCTTGTGCCAAGGCTAGGGCCTGGGCCTAATTTTTTGGCCCGTGGGCCGGCCCGACCCGGCCCGAGAAAGGCTCGTTTGGGCCCAGGCTCAAGCCTAGTCCGAGACCCTAGGCTAGGGCCTGGGCCATCACTTTGAAGCCCGACCCGGCCTATCTGCCCGGTTAAGGCCCATTCAAGGCTCGGTCCGAGACCCGGCCCACACCGAGGCCTAGTGTCTTTTTTTGTGGAAAATTATAAAATTTTGGTAGAAAAAATTAAAAGAATTAAAAAAAAATGGCCAGGCTCGCCCCGGGCTGCCCACGGGACGTGGGCGGGTTTCGGGCAGCCACGAGGCAAGGGCTAATTTTACACTTCTATCAATGTGAATGTTAACATGTCAATGTGAATATTCACATTGTCAACGGGCCGGGCCGTTGGCCAATTTTATACTCTTATCAATGTGAATGTTAAGATGTCAATTTGAATATTCACATTGTCAACAGGCAGGGTCGAGCCCGCCCACGGGCCGTGGGCGAGTTTTGGGTAGCCACAAGACGCAGGCTAATTTTACACTCCTATCAATGTGAATGTTAACATGTCAATGTGAATATTCACATTGTCAACGGGCCGGACTGCCTGCCCGCAAGAAGCGTGCTTTGGCCCCATGGGCATGAGCCAAGTTTATACTCTTATCAATGTGAATGTTAACATGTCAATGTGAATATTCACATTGTCAACGGGCCGGACTGGGCCCGCCCCGGGCCGCCCATAGGCCGCGGGCGGGTTTCGCGCTGCCATGGGACGCGGGCCAATTTTACACTCCTATTAATGTGAATGTTAACATGTCAATGTGAATATTTACATTGTCAATGGGCTGGGCCCGCCCTTTCCTGACTCGAATTTTTCCGGACACCCACGAGGATTGACATGGGTCGGGCCCCTACACATTAACGATATGAACATTCACATTGACGGTGTGAACATTCACATTAAGGGTATTTTGGTAATTACGTCACCCATAAGACTTATTGAAACATAAGAAAATAATGTGAATTAAATGGAACACAAGTAGATGAAAAGGGTATTTTGGTCTTCTTATCTCAAATAGGACCTAATGGAATAGTCAAAAAGAATATGGGTTGGATGAAATAAAACTCTTAGAAAGTGGATTTATCAAAAAAGCTCCCTACTTTAAATCATAGTAAACTTTACTATGATTTAGAGTAAAATTGTACTTTCAGAGTAAAATTTTATTCTAAATCAGAGTAAAGTTTACTATTATTCAAAGTAAAATTTTACTCTGAAATTTTACTCTGGTTAAAAATATGTTGATTTGCTTAACGATATAAAATTTTACTTTGAATCATAGTAAACTTTACTCTGAAATTTTACGTTGGTTAAAAACATGTTGATTTGCTTAACGATGTAAAATTTTACTTTGAATCAAAGTAAAATTTTACTCTGATTTAGAGTAAAATTTTACTCTGAAATACACTGTGAAGATGGCTTAATAGGAGAGCTGGTAGATATGAGAGTAATATAGTAAAAGAAACAAGTTTTAAAATATTAGGGGGTTTTGAAAGTACATATATAATTCTTGTTCTTTTGAAAGACAAATTAGGCAGTGAGGGGTCTATTACTAAATCTCCCAAAGATTATTTTTAGCGACCAAATTCAATTAGTCCCAAAATATTAGTCTGCAAAAGACTAATTTCTTGTAGTAGAAGCAGATTGTGAAGGGGCAAGGTGTTAAGTGTTATAAATGTCAAGGGTTTGGTCATATTGCTCTTAAATGTCCATCGAAAAAGAACTGAAAGAAAGTCTATATAGTGACTTGGGATGATGAAAGCAGGTCAAAGCAAGAACCCAAAAAAACCGAATCCGGTGAAGACAAAGATAGTACTTACATGTGTAGACGCGCCCTCGGGGGACCTCGCTCTACAGTTCGGACTCCTTTTTTGTGTCGCGGTTCTAAATCTGAACCAAAGAGTCCAAATCCGGCAAATCGTTTTGAAGAAAAACAGATTTTTTGAAAAGTAGTGCCAAACATGGACTGCTTTGCGACTGAGTCGCCACCTAAATATTTTAAAATGGGAAATTTAGGAAACTCGGCTCGGTCAAGGCCACGTGTCCGTCATCACCAAAGTGGTCTTGGCTCGAGCTTGGGTACGATCGGGAAGGTCATTTATGAGCACCTTTTCGCCGGTCCAAGACCTCTACTAACCGTGATATCTGATTTTGAAAACGTTATGTGTTCTTATTCCAATTATTAACCTAGAATTACTATGTTATGCGCACAGCAAACAAGTATAGACTAGATTGCCTAATTTGGAAATAAACATTGCATATCCGTTCGTTTTGAAAATGCTTTGGATTTGCTACTCGCAAGTAGGCTAAAACACGGATTTCATCGAGTTTTTCCAACTCAAGCAATCCAACCTCCACCCACAGGCATTCAAACAGTTTATCTCATATAAGCATTTAGCCACATGGTAAGCCTACTGTCATGTTAACATTCACACGCATGCGATATGCTAAAGCATAAATACTTACATCGTACTCCGTGCCAAAACAGTAAACTAGTTAGCAAAAATGCATGCCCTAGTTCATGTTAAGTGACTAATGCAACGCATACAGAGTGCAATTTAGGATAGGCTCGGCTAACCCTAAACATGGCATGTGAAATGCACGAGTAACACGTATTCAAGTTAGATTTGAAATACAATGCGGTTTTGTATGATGTACCGAGCCCGGTGCATGTAAATAAATGCATGGATGCACGCATGCATTGCATAAGGTATGCTAATTTTAAACGTGCCCTAATCTACCATCATAAGCAGGTAAATAAAAGGGAAGAAAGAAATGGGGGTTGGAAGACATACATGCCACTCACCCACACTCATTACAATTACGCCCTCACTCGGAGGGACCGAATAAATATTACAGATTAATTAACTACGCAAGCTAATTAAATATTACAAATTCACTAAATTAATTAACAAATTAACTAAGTTAATTAAAGCAGTAAATGCCTCGGGAAGAGGGCAAGATGCATTACGCGCCCGGAACTCGCTCGGAATCGCACTGCCATGCATGATTGCCTCTGTTTTCCCTGCTTTCCTCCTCTGAAGACTGCCAAAACTTCAGGAATACTTCCTTGGGTCCTGGGGATCACCACCGGCTGAAGGATGTGGTCACCGGCACTGAATTCATCCATCGGCTGCCAGTAGACTGCCGGTCGGCACTAAACAAAGGCTTGCCGGCACAAAATACTGCAGACACAGCAACTCACAAAGAAGAGAGGACACAACTTGCATGGCAATGTAATTCAAAGCATGTATGCATCAAACACACTCCTTATCATGTTTTTGACTCAAAGGAAGATGTGCCTCGGTTCTCGGACCACCAATCACGCATTTCCATGCATGATGGCCCAAAGAACCAAGAATGCAACTTTGATGTCAAATGCATGCAATGCAAACAAACAAATAAGGGTGCCAAACCTCTATCATGACTTGGTCAAGAGGCTTAGCGTGCATGTCAATGCAATGAAGTCCTAAGCATGTCAACTAGTATGCAATATGGCAATACAATGCAAACATGCAAGTAAGCATACAAGGCAAGCATGCGAATCAAATGGAGGATGGACTTAGACATGAATTGGGCAACTCTAAAAAGGCTCAAAACAGTGGCCAAAATGCTAAATCATGGAGGCCAAACACACATGCACACATGCACAAGTTAAGGCACCAACACTTAAGCATAACAAACAACATTCAAGTACACTTGAAATGAGTTAAACATGGACTACTAGCATGCAATTTAGGCTCTGAAAATCATGCTATGAAGTGATGCCAAATCATGTTAAGTAAGATAAACAAATGCATGCAACATAGGTTCAACACTTGAGGCAAGTCATGGAAGTATTGAACTACACTTATACAAAACAAATATGGCATGCATTGAACAACCTAAAACAGAGTTTTATCACATAAAACTAAGCCCAAAAGACTACTTAGATGGCATCTAAGAGGCTTGAAACCAAAGGCATGCAGCATGACCAAAACATGGAGCATTCAACACATGCTTTTAAAGCATTAAAGAGGCTACTAAGGCAAGCATAAAAACATACCAAAGGGACTGAAATAGCATGTTAAATGGTTCCAAACCATAAAAAAAAATAAAGCAAGCAAGGCATGCTACATTCTCATGCTCTTAAGGCCAACAAGCCAAATACAAAGAGGCTATGAGATACAAGTCATGGCCGACCAAAAAAAGCATGGATAGGCCTCATACATGGCAAAATAAGCATACAAGCTTCACAAATCTAAGCCTAAAACATGCTCAAACAAAGGCTAACAACCTAAGGCATATTAAGGCAATTACAAGGCATCACATGGTAGGTATGCTAAGCATGCACCAAACTGAAAAATACCCTTCTACAATACTGATGAGGGACCAAAAATATGACTACCCACAGTAGATGACAAGCCCCAAATTAATATACAAACATTCTCAAAATGCAATGCAAGATTAAGGCCCACAAAGGGGTATAACATGAAGTACCAAAAGGGTGCACCAAACAGCCAAAGACCCTTCATGAGACATGTATAGGGGGTAAAATAAGACACTTTTCAGGCCTGTCAAAGGCCCAAAAACAGAAGCATGGCAGGCTAAAGAAACGTGCAAAAAAAGGGGATCAAAGAGGGGTAATGAAGCAAGTCATACATGGGGGTCCCAAACAGTGTTGAGCCCTTCTTCAATGTTGAAGAAGGGCTCAAAATAAACCTCTTTGTAGTTTACATCGAAACTCAAAAATACATGCAACTATGGCTTAGATATGAACCAAGAAAATGCTAGTTTTGGGGAAAAATGTGCTTACCCTTGTAGACCAACGAACCAGTAGGTTTTGATCCAAGGAAATGAGCTTCTAGCCTCTGCAAAATAGCCCTAAGTCACTGGAAAGGAGCAAGGGTGCCTTGTGCTATGAGTTGGTGAAGGAATGGCCCAAGAACAAGGGTGTTTGGAGGCTTGGATGGGATAGATATAGAGAGAGATGGAGGGATATATGTATATATCAGAATGTATGTATATATCCTCTGGTTTTTTTGTTCAAAACCTCCAACCCTAGACAAAGGGAGGAGAGAAGTGCTTATATAGGCCAAGTAAAGCACTTATCTTAAGGGCTAAGCAAAGAGAAAGGTTCAAGGGGGGGTGCAAAAGAGTCTAGGCTTATTTTAGAAGCTTGGAAATCTGGTAGGCTTCTTGAGTAAGCCAAGACAAGGGGTCAAGGCTTCCTCAAGAAGCCTTGAGCAAAGGGTGCACCAAAAAGGGCCAAAAGGTAGTTAAAGGGATAAGTGATAGCTGCGGGTCTCAAATGGCCGAGAGCCCTTCAACAAAGTTGAAGAGGGGATCAAAGTAAGACACTTTGTAGTTTATGACCAAGTCCAATACAGCCCACAAGTATACCTAAAATACCGTGCAAAAACAGGCCTAAAAAGAGGTAAAGAGACAAGTGACAGATGGAGATGTCAAACAGTAAAAGGTCCTTAATAAAACATGAAAAGGACCTCAAAATATGACTATCTCAAGTTTGGGTCGGGGCCCAAAAATGCAAGATGAGGGTTCGGGAGCCGAAACACGATTGGGGCCGAAAGTGGGTCAGGGCACCTGGAAGTGGTGTCCGACCACGAAGTTGATCTCTTGGACCACAGTGTCCCTCGAAAGGGAGGAAATAAGATGCATGCCAAAAACTGGGGCAAACGGAGGTGGCTAGACGGTCCTGAACCGAGGCACACGGCCTGACGGCTCCGAAAACCGGGAACCGGGCTCCGAAATGGGCAAAATGGCCTACGACCACAAAACGTAGCCTACGGCCACTGAGAGATGGTCCAAGAGACCTCTCCCTCCCTTTGGGAAGAGAAAACAGAGAAAATAGAGCCTAGTTCGCAAACCGAGGCAAAGCACAAAGAGTTCGGAAGTCCGGAGGCAAGGCTCGTAGCCGAGACTCCGAAACTTCTGAGCGAGCACAGTATGCAATATCACCAAGCGCTCAATCGGTGACGTCTGAGTCTTGAGGACGGTCAAAAATGGGGTGTCTACAACATGGCATTCTGGTCTACTGTCACTCAACCTCCTCCAAAGCTAGTTGAGCTTACTCATGGTAAGAGTCTACACCGTGCTCCTACCTTTGATGAGAGTAATTACTCATTCCAGAAGATCAGAATGGGAATGTATCTTAGAGCTCATGACCCTGAATGTTGGCGAGTAATTGAAGAGGATGTTGAAAGTGCTAACAATCCGAGCAATCAAAGAGTTTTGTATAGCATCCGTGAAGCAGTTTTAGAAGAAGATCAACAATGGATTGCTCACTACACAAAGGCCAAAGATGCATGGGACATTCTTAGTTAAGTCAATGAAAGAGGAGAGTCATCTTCACAATCATCCATAAACTTTCATGCCTTAGTTGCTCAACTAGATGAGATCAAGGAGAAAGAGAAGCAAAAAGAAGATGATGAAACCTCAGAAGACAATGATGAGATTGATGGTGATGACCTACAACAAGTTTATGAAAAGCTTTACAATAAATCTCTGAACTTGTCCAAGATCAATGACAAGCTCACTCCCAAGCTCAAAGCATGTGAAATCGAGAATGTCAAGCTAAAGGGAGAGATTGCAACAGCAAAAAATGATGTCATCAAGATTTCCAATGACAGACAAGACCTTTGTGGAAAACTTCTATCTTGTAAGACTGAAAGAAATGAACTTCTGAAAATCTATGCCACATATAAAGAGAAGATTTAAATCCTTGAAATGTCACAAGTTGCATTGGAAGAGCTGGTTGGTCAGAAAGAGAAAGAACTCAAATATGCTAAAGCCACGATTGATATGTGGAACAAAGGGTCAAAGACACTAGAAGACATCATCGGGGTATCAACAGATGAGTTGTGACAAAAGTGGGATATGCTATGGTGATACAACATTTCAAAAGGGACAGGCCTTTACATCACATGACATCAAGACTCAAGCAAAGGGAAAAATGAAGGTTCAACAAGGTGATCACTCTTTTTATCAACCTAAAGGTGGTAAGATCAACAAAAAATAGGTAAAACCTGTGTTTGTTTGTCATCATTGTGGTAGGTATGGCCATATTCGCCCTTATTGTTTTGAGTTGTTTGGTAAGGTGTCTCAAAAAATTAGAAATTCTAATATTTCATGGGTTAGGAGACAACCTTACATGTCTAGGCGGAACACCAAGATTCATGATGGTGTTTACAATGCTAAGATGTTTACTAAGACTGTCAGTCCTGCCTCTGTTAAGACCAAAAAGATTTGGGTGAGAAAGAGTGACTTAACTTGTTTTGTTATTCACATTGCACTAAAAGCATGTGACTCACATATGTGGTATCTTGATAGTGGGTACTCTCGTCACATATCTGGTGACAAATCCTACTTCACATCTCTTGAAAAATATGAAGGAGGAATTGTTACCTTTTGAGATGGTGGCACTTTTAAAGTCATTGGTAAGGGCTCTATAAGTGTGGCTGGTTTTTCTAAGCTCGAAAATGTCTTACTTATTGATGGCCTTAAAGCTAATCTTTTGAGCATTAGTCAAATGTGTGATTCCCATCATGAAGTATTATTTTCAAAAAATAAATATGAAATTTTAGATAAGAATGGACATACTGTCATGCATGGAGTTCACATATCTGATAACTGCTATGAGATTGTTACCATTAATGATCTCACATGCCACTCGGCCATCATAAGTAACCTTGACCTGTGGCATCAGATTAGGTCACATGAATTTCAAAGACCTAACCAAGATAACCAATAAAGAGCTTGTGAGAGGAGTATCCAAAATGGGTAAGAATATGAACCATGTGTGTGGACCATGTCAACTTAGGAAGCAAACTCATGCCCCTCATAAAAAGGTGAGCAGCTTCACAACCAAACGTCCTCTTAAACTTGTTCATATGGATCTTATGGGACCCACTCGCACAGAAAGCATTGGTGGTAAAAGATACATTTTTTTAACTGCTGATGATTACACCTGTTTTTCATGGTTTAAGTTTTTAAGAGAAAAATCTGATACATTTGATGCTTTCCAGTCCTTAGTCCTTAAAATCCAAAATGAACAGAGTGTTTCTATTGGGCATCTCATAAGAATCCGAACTGATCATGGACGTGAATTTGAAAATAGCTCGTTTTCGGATTTTTGTGATATGCATGGAATTAAGCATGAGTTTTCTGCACCCATTACTCCACAGCAAAATGGAGTTGTTGAGAGGAAAAACAGGGTAGTTCAAGAGATGGCTAGGGTCATGCTCCTTAGTAAAAAAGTCCCTTCAAAGTTCTGAGCTGAAGCTTTAAATACCGTTGTTTATGTTGTGAATCGTGTGTAATTAAGGCCCGACACTTTACAAACTCCATATGAATTGGGGAAAGGGTTGAAACCTAATGTAAAATACTTTAAAACTTTTCAGGGTAAATGTTACATTTTCAAAGATAGAGAGCCTCTGGGAAAATTTGACTCCCAAAGTAATAAAGGTATTTTTGTAAGGTATTCAACCACTAGTAGAGCTTTTCGTGTCTATAACCTACATACTTTATCTTTAATGGAATCGAACAATGTTATTGTAGATGACACAGGTTCTCTTACACTAGCGATACATGAGGAAGAAAATGGTGAGTCTTCAATCTTGGATACTGAACCACAAAGTCAAAGAGAAACACAGGGTCAAGCCCGAGAAGGTGAGCCAACACCAACTTCAATGGTAAGTCTGAGTCCAAAGAGTGCACAAAGAGACACCACCTCTGATGCTCCCATCACTACCAGTCCAAAGTTAAAACCAGTAGCACGAGTAAAACTGAATCATCCGGCTCAACAGGTGATTGGAAGTGTCTTAGACCGAATGAAAACCCGAAAACAAATTCGGGAAGAGGTATCTCATATGTGCTATGTTTCATTAATTAAATCTAAGAATGTAAAAGAGGCCTTACTAGATGATAGTTGGGTCAATGCAATGCATGAAGAATTAGGTCAATTTGAACGTAACAAAGTTTGGACTCTTGTTCCCAAACCTAGAGACATGAATGCGATAGATACCAAGTGGATATTTAAAAACAAATCTAATGAGAATGGTACTGTGGTTAGAAATAAAGCTAGGTTGGTTACTCAAGGCTATACACAAGTAGAGGGTGTTAAATCTGATGAGATGTTTACCCCTATTGCACGTCTCGAATCTGTTCATATTTTACTTGGTGTTGCATATTTTCTAGGATTCAAACTGTTCCAAATGGATGTGAAAAGTGCCTTTTTGAATTGGTACTTGAAAGAAGAGGCTTATGTTAAGCAACCAAAAGGGTTTAAACCCAAATTGTCCAAACCATATCTACAAGTTAGACAAGGTGCTATATGGGTTGAAACAAGCCCCTCGAGCTTGGTATGATAGACTTACTACATTTCTTCTTGATAATGATTTTCAAAGGGGTAGTGTGGACAAGACTTTATTTGTGAAAAATACTAAGTCTCATATACTTGTTGCTCAGATTTATGTTGATGATACTGTGTTTGGATCCACTTCTGATTATCTTGTGAAATATTTCTCGAAATTGTATGACACATGAGTTTGAGATAAGCATGATAGGGGAGTTGTCTTATTTCTTGGGTCTTCAAATTAAATAGTCACCTTCAAGTATGTTTGTTTCTCAGACCAAGTATGCTAAAAACCTTGTGCCTAAGTTCGGTCTAGTGTCGGCCAAACATGCGCACACTCCCATGAGCACTAGTCTTCACCTCTCCAAAGATTCCTTTGGTACTGATGTTGATCCTACTCTTTAAAGGAGTATGATATGGAGTCTTTTGTACCTCACAGCCAATCAACCCGACATTACATTTAGTGTAGGTGTTTGTGCCTGTTACCAAGCCTGTCCTAAAGAGTCTCATCTTCTTGTGGTCAAACGCATCATTAAATATGTTAATGGGACATTGGGGTATGGGATTTGGTTCTCGACCAACACTACAACTGAAATCACTGGTTTTTTTTATGCCAACTGGGTAGGATGTGCTGATGATCGTAAAAGCACATCTGGAGAGTGTTTTTACCTTGGGAATAATTTGGTTGCCTGGCATAGCTAAAAAGCAAAATGCCATCTTTCTTTCAACTGCTGAGGCTAAGTACATTACTGCAGGGAGTTATTGTGCACAAATGTTGTGGATGAAGCAAATGCTTCATGATTATGGTATAGACCAGGACACTTTCACCATTTTCTGTGATAATACAAATGCCATTAACATCTTTAAAAATCCAATCCAACGCTCTCGCACCAAACATATTGATATTTGTCATCATTTTATTTGACAGTTAGTTGAAGAGGGCCTTGTAGTTCTTGAACATATATCCACTGAGCATCAAAAAGCTGATATTTTTACAAAACACCTTGATCTTCTTAGGTTTGAGTTCCTCAGAAAGACCTTGGGTGTAGTGCTCAGTAACTAAAGTGTGTCCTGTTACTTGAGTGGGTGAAAGTGATTAGCTTTTTGTGTACTTGGGTGCTATAATCTCATTGTCATTGTTTCTTGGCATTTTTGCATTTTGATTTATATGAACACCTCTCATGCTGCTTGCAAGATTTCATTTATTTGTGTTCATAGCTCATTTTGAATGCTCATGCTCATTGAATTCATGATCTCATTTTGTACACATTCTTGAGATAAATTGTTGCAGAGGTTTCCGTATAAGTGATCAATTCTCTCTATGGACTTCTAACATTGTCTCTTATACATTTCTAGAGGAATTGACCTATACTGGCATATTATGGATGATATTGAGTCTCTTAACCATTCACCATCTTGTTTCACTTCCATGGTTTCTCCCTCACTTCTTTGGTTTGGTCTCCATACTCTTGAGCGTAAAAGCCACCAGTGAGTGCTCATAAGAAAGAAAAGTCAAAAAGTAAAAATGAAAAAAAAAAAAAAAAAGGACTCATTGATTGAAGGGGAGTCTCTACTTTTACTCAACAAATACTCCTTTATTTCTAGCGGTTTGACTTTTCTCAGTGATGTTTAGATACTCTTGTTGGAGGTCCAATCATCCGATCACTACTAGGATTAACTCTAGCACTGTGTCCTCTCAAGGATTGTACACACACATATTCATTATGTGAGCTCTCATGTTTGTCTTTGAGTTGTGCATTCATATATTGCTTATGAGCATTGATCTTTGTTTACCTGTTCTGCTCATGATACTGTGCTTCATATTGTCTAACTTGCGAGATTGCAAGCTTCATGGTATGTAGATTATCTCATCTTAGCGTCACATTCTTGCTATTGTGCTAATCCCCTCTTAGTTCGAGTCCCACTTGACTGCGTGAGTGTTTTCAATCTGCACAAAAGGGTGCTTTTCAGGGTGTGTTTTTTTCCACCGTCGCTCAAGCAAGGGATTTTGAGCCCGAGCGAACGTTACATTAATCTAATACTTTTGCAGGCGGCGCAGACTCTAAAAGCTTTTTTTTCTAGCTCGAGCGACAATGTCTTGGCTAAAGCGATCCCATGCGCGTAAGTGTCTTAGCTCGAGCGACATGTCCTGGTTTATAAACTGCTCTCCGTCCCTTTAGTCATATTTTTCCCCATTTTTCTTTGATTGCCCTCTTTCCTAGGGCAATTTCCTCTCTCTTGCTGCTCGTCCCTTGGCTATCCCTGGATTTAGGTGTTCCTTTCTGCAATCTGACCTCTCCGTCTCTGTTTTCTGGTAAGATTCTCTCCCTTCTTGTCGATTTCGTTTTCCTTGTTCTCCCTTTCTACATTTGTGTGCTGCTTCAGGTTGTTTGTGAACTTTAGGATTTTATTTTATTTTTTATTTATTTTATCTTTGTTTTTTTTCTTATTTATTTATTTTCTGCTCAGTTTGTGTATCATTTTTAGGGTTTGTGCATCATTTCTAGGGTGTGTGCATCATTTCACTATGTCTATGTTAGGGTTTTGGTTTTGGTTTAATCCATACTGCTTCCCTCATGCTGGGGTTGTAGGGGTTTTGGTCTGATTTTGCTTTACTATTTCTGCTGCACTCATGCTGCTTTTATTTGAGAGTTGACTTGCTTTCCCTGATTGATGTCTTCATATTTCCTCTTGCATATATATTCTAGCTGATGCAGTGTTTCTGGTTTATTTTGTGCCATATCCTCCTTCATCATGTTGTGGATGCTTACTCTTTTAACCTACTAGTGACAATTTTTGGCTTTGGTTTCTCTCACTGTTATCATGGTTGCTGCTCACCTTGTCCTACTCATGCTACTATTCTCTTGTATTTACTTGTTTTTGAACCCTAGATACTAACAACCTTTGCTCTATTGTTTTGTTTGTTTTGGAGGTTGCAATTGGGGTGTGATTCTGACTTAGTGGGTTGGTTTTGGGGTTTTAATTGTGGTGATCTTACTGTGTGTCTTTCAGTTATGGCCGAGTCTTCCAAACGCTGCAAAACCACTGTGTCTCATCCCAATTACAATACAGCTAAATTCCAATCTAGAGAAAAGTCCAGCCTGTATCAGGATTTTTATCATTCTTGGACAATTCATTTAGAACGAAATGTCCAACCCAGTGCTTTTGAGTTTATCCTTATCCGGTCTATATTTGATGCTTTAGGGGGTGACCAGGTCCTTCATTTCTTTAGTCCACAAAACCTTAGTTGGGTTCGGGAGTTCTACTGCAATATGCACTCTATAAGCAAAGTTGCCCCTTTTTTCCACACTTGGGTTCGTAACAAAGAGATTTTCCTTGATGAAGAGGTTCTCCATCAATTTTTTGGCCTTCCTGAGGTCCGAAACTACCACTATCCATTTATTGCTACCCGCAACATTGCGGATTTTGACCAGGTCACCACTGAATTATGTGGCACTCCTCGAACTTGGATCGCCGAGGCGCTCATTTGACAAAATGAGCTTCTTCCCTAGTTTCGCCTTCTTAATATCATTGTCTGTGCCAACATTCATGTCACCACTCATTCCTCCAACATTACTCAAGATCAGGGTTATGTTTTGTATTGTATTGATCATTGCCTCCCCATCAACCAGTCTGAAATGATTGTGGCCAAAATTATAGGCGTCTTTGAGGGTCGCAAATCCTTAGGTCTTCCTTATGGTTGTTTGTTAAACCGTTTTCTCTCTTCTCTGGGTGTCCCTACTTTTGAAGATGATGAGTTTACTTCACCTATTAAACCTGTCACCAAACAGACTATTTCCTAGCGTTAAGCCCATGTCAAGGGGGGGACGTCTGGGACTGGGGTTTCCAATGTAGGTGATGATCCCCTCGTCGAGGAGGTAGAGTTTGATGCGGCAGATGTAGGTGAGCCAGAGTTGCGTCCTCGATCGTTTTGCGGCCAGCTTCATCAGTTTGAGCAGTCCATCACGCACCGCCTTGATCAAATGGATACTAGGCTTGATGTGTTTGATGGTTGCCTAGCTCAGTAGACCACCATGCTTGCTCAAATCCTTTTTCTTTTACAGATGCAACTGCAGCTGCAGCCTCCACCGTCCTCATAGTGATGTTTGATTTTTTTGCTTTTAGACAGTTTGTTTTATTTTATTATTGACCTTTTTAGTTTTTGTTTCATCTTCCTTTTGTTTCTCCATGTCAAAAAGGGGAAGTATAATGTTTTGGTATATTTTTGGGTCTTTTTGGTATATTTTTAGGTTGTTTGGGATATTGTTATCTTTTGGGATATTGGGTTTGCATTATATAAACTGTTGGGATATAACTGTTGGTACCTTGTGGGATATTGGATTAGACTAATCAAGTTTGGACTTTCATTATTTTATAATTATATCTTGATCAGTTATTTGTTTTTCCTTGATTACTTTATCTATTCCCCATGCTTTGGATTATATATTTTTGCAGGGTGTTTCTTCAAGGATGTGTGCATAAAAAATGGTGGTTTAGAGGAGTTCGTAGTGTTTGTGTTTACTTAGTTGTTAGGTCTAGTGCATGTGTTTGCTAGGAAAACTTGTTAGAATGTTTTGTTTGGGAATTGACAAAGGGGGAGATTGTTAGGTCCCTCAGTCTTGTCAATTCTGCAAACAAACATAGTTTATCGAGTTGTAAGTTTCCTAGTAATTTGCCTTGCCTGGCTCGAGTGAAGAAACTTTGCTCCCAGTAGTTTTCTCTGTCTGCAAAAATACTGGGAAGGAATTTTGTGCACTCAAGCAAACCTCTTGGTGGCTCAAGCAAAGGCACTTAAGGAATGCATGCATATTAGTCTCATCGCTTGAGCGAGAGATCTTGCGCTCAAGCGACCGTCACGGCCTTGTTTGCTATAAAGTTGCGTTTTAGTCAAAATTTAGGGTTACGGCTTCCAGATTCTCTTCTTGGGTTTTAGGGTTTTCTTTTAGAGGTTTTGTGCTTGTTTTCCTTTGATTTTTTTGTGAGTTTGTTCATGAATCAAGAGAGTTAAATCAAAGGGTTGTGGGTTTGATTTCATCAATACAAAAGAAGTTCTTCTTCAGTGGATTCCGGAGATTCAAGCATGGAGTATTCGAAGGAGTTCTAAGCTGTACATGGTCGTTGATTCGACATGGATGTTATGGATTCAACATCAAGCTGATCAATTCCGAGAGGAAGGCGATAGTGAAAGAAATATAGATTGTTGAAGACAAATTGATTGAGTTTAGGTAATTTATTTTGGTAAATTTCTATTTTTTCTTTCTTTATTTCTAAGTGGATTGATTAGTGGCATTTCGTCCGTGGTTTTTTAATCAAAATTGGAGGTGCTCCAAATATGGTTTTTTTCACATAAAAATTGGTTGTGTCGATTTATTGATTTTGAAGAAACCATCTAAATCATTTTCGTACGAGTTAAATAATTTAAATTGTTAATTTTAATTGTTTAGAAATTATTGCAATTAATTTTGATCTGAATCACGAAAGGACCTACTGGCAGTTTACCTGAGAACCACCGATTGCCAAAGGAAAGCACAATTCGTCTTACCGTTGTGATTCACTAAGCGCTATAGCTCGGCTAAGGAATTAGCAAGGGAAAGCGCAATTCATCTAGCCCCCAAATTACCAAAGGAAAGCACAATTCGTCTTGCTCCTGATTTTACCAAAGGGAAGCGCAATTCATCTTGCTCATGAATTTTCTAAGAGGCAGAGCAATTCATCTTATCCTCGAATTTCCTAAAAGGCAGAACAATTCATCTTGTCCCTGAATTTCCCAAGAGGCAAAGCAATTCATCTTGCTCCTGAATTTTCCAATAGGCAGAGCAATTCATCTTGCCCTCGTGATCTACGAAGTGTGGATTTCATCTTAGTCCGGTGGCATATTTGACCAAAATAAAATTCTTCATCCAGGTTCGGTGGCATATCCGACCAAGTAACGATCTCATTCAAATCCCAAATCCGGCAGCAAATCTAATCAAATAATGGTCTCATCCAAATCCCAAATCCAGCGGCATATTTGATAAAACAAAAGTCTCCATCCAAATCTCACATTCGGCGGCTTATCTGATCAAATAACGGATAATAATATCTCCATGTTGAGAATAATAATGCACAAAATTCATACTTCCCAAATAATAAAAATCCAATATAATATCTTATCAAAATATCTTCATGCTCGGAATAATAATGCATAAAATTCATACTCCGCAGATAATAAAAATCCGACACAATAACTGATAATAATATCTCCATGCTTGAATTAATAATGCAAAAAAAATTCATGTGCCGCAAATAATAAAAATTTAACGTAATAACTTATAATAATAATTTGATGCTTGGATTAATAATTCAAAAAAATTCATAGTCTCGACGATGAAGCCACACTGTCTTTTTGTAGGGAGTTACTAATCATGCTTCAATTTATTTAGCCATATTCTGGCTCATCCACACCTCTTAGCCCCAGATTTTAGTGTGATGTAATTAGTTGCACTGCTCGTCTACAATTGCTCTTTCATGAATTGGTTTATTGATATCGGAGCTACTTTTTCCAAAGCTATTGCTACCATAGCAGTAATTGGTAGCTTGGCCACGAGAGTAATTAGTTTCACACTTGTTTTGAGAAGAACATCTTCTTTTGAGATTTGAGAAACGATATTGAACAATGAAGATAAACACCCCAAGATATCAGCCTACAAAATCGAGAATAGTATTTAACAAGTTGTATCATCGATAGAAGGGCACTCCAACATTAAAGTTAGTAACACTCTACGGAGAATACTCAATATTACAAATGCTTAAATCTTTTTGTTTAAATTTTTTTTTCTCACTTTTTTATATAAAAATTTATTAATTAAATATTAAATATAATAATTTTAATAAATTCAGGATTCTAATTGATATTTTGAATAGTTTGGGGAGGATAAAATGAAGCTTCAAACCAAGTTTCGGTGCCACGTCTGCAAGTTCCATCTGATTATAGGTCACAAAATTGATCCAAAATTGAATAGCTTATATATAAAATTGAAGGTCTGAAATTATAAAGGAAAACAAACTCACATCACACGTACATTACATTATCATTCTCTCATACTGACTGAATCCAAAATAATCTAGTAATTATATTGTATTATTTATACAATTTGTGATAATCATAATCCTCTTCCTTTTTGACTTACTGTTCACCATTTCTCACTGTTTTGACAAGCATCGAGCTTCATATTGTCCTGTAATTTAGTTACCAAAGAGCAAAAATTGTACATGTCAGTGTACGATATAAATTTGAATTCAATCAAGATTGGTTCCAGACTCATAATTCATGAAATTCAAGCACATAAAAGCTTATTGATTGTTCAAATCACCATTAATAGTCTTTTAGAATACCCACATTATGTGATTGAATTGCATAATGTGGGTATTAATACAGATTGACATGATAACTGTTGATTTTATTCTTTAAAGGTCCATCAAAGTGCATTAGATTTTAACAGTTGTCCCAGTATTATATTCTAGACCTTTCCATATTAATGAAATTGGATTGTTTTCAATTGATATTTTTTGATTGGAAAAGAATAAGTTCATTTGAAATCTCACACTAGAAAACATGCCATGTTCACTCCCATTATCGTCCAATAATCTACTCAGCGTCCTGTTAACAAGGACAAACCATGGAGGATTATTCACCCAAAAAAAAAAAAAAAAACCATGGAGGATCAAAACAAATGTTAGAGAAACAATAAGAGCAATTCTATAAAAGAATGAAGTTAGAAATATTGAGCAAGACCTTTTAAATTTAGCAACTAGTTTGAAGTTCGTCTTTTAGGAGTTTGTTCTTGACCAAATGAAGTTCATGGAGAATATTACTTGTGCTCATTCGACCTTGTGGTGACTCTGTAGAGCATGCCACTCCAATATTGACCATGGAAATCAAACATTCAACAATTTTGTGGCCATTGTTGACTTGAATTGTTGTTGCTCTAGCCTCTTCTTCCTCATTGTCTAGGAGTTCCGGGTCTGCAATCTCCATCACTCGGTCAGGCAAGGCCATTCTTGCGAAGTCGTGAAGATTATGCCCTTCCTCAAACATGTTCTCTGTGGGTCTCTTCCCTGTTATCATCTCCAATAACAAGATCCCATAACTGTAGACATCACCATAAGTTGAAATCTCACTTCCGAGCCCATACTCTGCCATTAAAACAATTCACATTCAAGGCCCAAGGATCATTTTCCGCAAAAGCATATTGATACGAAAGAAAAAGGAAAAATCAATTATGATAAATATGAATTCCATAATATGAAAGCAATACATTCTACATATTCCAGTAAGATATTCTATTAGAAGAAAGGTAAAGAGTTGTTACCAGGAGCTACATATCCGATGGTTCCCCTTACTCCAATTGAGCTACTTTGATTTGGATTGGTGAGCTCTGGGAAAAATCTAGCTAGACCGAAATCTCCAATATGGGCAACCATCTCATGGTCAAGAAGAATATTACCTGGCTTCAAATCACAGTGAATGATCGGCATTTGGCATTGGTGATGAAGATAATCAAGCGCACAAGCCACATCTATGGCGATGTTTATTCTTTGTAGAAGGTTGAGTCTCTGCTGCTCATTTTGCCCATCATTTGTTTCTAGACTTGCATGCAACCACCTCTCTAGACTCCCATTTGGCATGAACTCATAAACTAGAGCTTTGAACTCATTCCCTTGAAAATCAACACTGGAACAAGAAGTTATGATCCTAACCAAGTTTCGGTGTCGAATATTTCTCAAGGTTTCACACTCTGCCATGAAACTCTTGATGGCTCCACGATTTTGAAGGTTAAGTACTTTGATAGCAGCAACAAACTCCTGATCTTGAACAAGAATTCCTCTATATACAGAGCCAAAGCTACCAAAACCAATTAGGTTTGCAGAAGAGAAACCATCTGTTGCTTTGAGGAGTTTCTCATAGGAGACTTTCAAGAATGATTCTTTCAACACTGGAACTGTAGATTGAGCTGTTCTTTGCTTCTTGAACAAATAAATTGTAAAGAATGACAAAAGTGCTGCTCCAACAAGTACAGAAGCTGCTGTAATTGCCAATATACGTGAAAGAGGCATCTTATGTTTTGATTTCTTGGTGATGCAACTCGGTAGTTGTAGCTCAGAAATACCCCCACAAAGCCTATGATTTCCAACAATTGATATTGCACTTGCATTTGCGAAAACTCCCTCCATTGGTAACTTGCCCTCAAAATCATTAAAGGACAAATTGAGAATCATTAGGGAAAATTTCTCTAGGAAAGTCGGAATTTTTCCAGACAAGTTGTTATGAGAAAGATCAAAGTTTTGAATACCTCTCAAAGATTCGAATGATAGAGGAATGGATCCTTGAAAAGAATTTTCCTGCATATAAAGGTTTTCAAGGCTAGTGCAACTACTGAGACTGCTAGGAATTTCACCAGACAACCTATTCTCAGAGATATCCAATTCCATTAAATTTTTAAGGTTTCCAACCTCTGTTGGCAAGGAACCAGACAAACAATTCCAAGCTAGATTTAATGAAATTGACAAAGATGAGACATTCAAGAGTTCTTTGGGAATGTTTCCACTCAAGTTGTTTTGGCGAAGGTCCAGCAACAACAGCTTTTTACAGTTAGCAAGCCTTGAGGGTATGGTCCCCTCTAGTCTGTTGCTCCCTAAGTAAAGTTCAATCAACAATGACAGGTTTCCGATGGAATCTGGAATTTTCCCTGAGAGGTGGTTCATTTGGACAATCAACAATTGCATCTTTGGAAGATTTCCTATGTTAGTTGGAATTGTACCTGTGAATTGGTTATCTTCCATATCTAACATCTCCAAGTTGACAAGGTTACCTATTGTTGAAGGAATAGTTCCACATATTTGATTTCCACCAAGTGTAAAGAAAAACAGATTCTTTGACAGGTTGCCAACAGATTCTGGTAACGGCCCTCTAAATTGGTCAAACTCCATAGCCAATACTTCCAAATTGCTACAGTTGGCAAAAGAACCAATAAAGGCTAGGTCATCTGGTTCCCCACTTCCAAAATTGTTATGAGATAGAATTACCCTCTTGAGATTCTGCAGTCTTCCAAAATTAATTGTTATTTTCCCATTGAAGTTGTTATGTTGTACATCAAATTGTTCCATTTTTGAATATTTTGATATTGACAATGGAAGGGTTCCGGTAAATTGGTTATGATTTAACTGGAGGAATTGAAGATCAGGGAACATGACACCAAAGCTTGGCGGAAGACTACCATGAAGTTGGTTAAAAGACACAGAAAAAGCATTTAGGAATGAAAGATTATAAATAGATGGAGGGATCATACCAGAGAGTTGATTGTCACCCAATCCAAGTAGTGTTAGTTTTTTCAATTGACCCAAGGTATCTGGAATACTTCCTCCAAAAGAATTTGTAGCAGCCGAAAAGCTTTTCAGAGAAGTAAGATTCCCAATGAATGGAGAAATACCTCCCGTCAAATTGTTCATGTGAATGGCAAGAATTGTGAGCTTTGGCAAGGAAGTAAGCTCTATGGGGAATTTCCCCACTAGTTTATTTTTACCAGCACCAAGGTGTGTGAGGTTGGAACAGCGGGATAAGCTAGCTGGAATTTCTCCTTCAAAGTTGTTGCTGCTCAGGTTCAAATTTTGCAACCTGAACAGGTTACCGAGTTCAACAGGGATTTCACCCTGAAAAGTGTTGTTATAGAGCCACAACCCCCAAAGGAAGGTGAGGTTCCCTACATAAGGAGACAAGGAACCAACTAGACCTTTGGACTTCAAGTCTATAACGGTGACTCTCCTGTGCCGGTGACCGCATATGACACCTTGCCACTCGCAGAAATGGAGAGAATTGTTCCATGAGCTCACAACCCCATGAGGGTCTTGGAAAATCTTTGACTTGAAGGCGAGCAACGCAAAATGATCAGTCTCGTTGCCAAAAAAGGTACTACTAGCTTTAGTGGCTGCCGGGAGTGTTCCAACATGTACAAGTGTCATGGCTACGACACATATGCCACTCCATACGTAAAATAACTGGAGTAGCTGAAAACCCATTACTGAAAGTGGAGATGCCATTTTCAGATCTCCTTATATTTTTATTTTTTGGTATGCAGTTGCAAAGTTAGGCTTGGTTGTGTGATTATTTATAACGTGCAATTTCCTTTCCTCCACGGGTAAGCATTGTCTGTGTAGGGTGGAATATGTGGGACTTCAAATGGGAAATTCCTAATCAAGTGGGGACTGCATGCTTGTAGTGAATTTGGTTTCGTAATTTTCATTGCGTCATACTTGAAATTCTCATATTTGTGTCAATTTAATTCAATTGGTGATGTCTCTATTTAAAAATTGAATTGAAATCAACAGACAAAATAGTCAATTCACTCTCTTCAAAGTGCATTGAGGGGGTTGACCTAAATGACACATTTTCTTTTGAATGAACCATTTTGTTTTTAATTTTTGTTCAATTTCTTAGTAGAACTTATTAATTAGATTAAATTGATACAATGTGAAAAATTAAAGGATAAAATTGATATAATTAAAAATATAAAAGTTAAATTGAAACGAGATAAATTATACGGAGAAAAAAAAAAAAAAAGAAGGAAAAGTCACATTACACTCATGAGAGGTAGAGAATGATTCTTCTTCCTTGTGGAATGCACCGTGATCTTAAATTGTGTTTGGGTGATATATTCTGGTAGAGATTTAAAAAAAAAAAAATTCACTCATATTGTTCACACTTTTTTTTTTAATTTTTTCTTTTTAAATTCCTATAGTCATATATATTCAGATAGAGATTTCCAAAAAAAAAATTATATTTCACTCACATTGTTCACACTTTTTTTCTTTTTTCTTTTCAAATTCCTATAAGAAAATACCATTTTGCCCCCCAAACTATCACGCGTTTTTCAATTTGACCCCCATACTACGATTTATCTCAATTTAGTACCTGAACTTTTAACAAATTGATCAATTTAATCCCTGCCGTCACATTCTGTCTACAATTGGATGAAATGTGCTGACGTGGCACCAAAGTTCATTTAGAGTCATTTTACCTCCCAAACTATACCTTAAAAATCAATTTCCCCCTCAAATATAAAAAAAAATTAAATTTAAATATTTAATAAATATTTTTATCTCAATAATGAAAAAATTAAAATTTAAATAATATATACTTTGCAAAAAAATAATAAAAAATATAAAAGTCCTCATTTAGAATTATCTTGAGAATATAAAGCATGGATACTTCGACAAATATGTCGTACCCGTACCGGATACTTACTGAATTTTGAAAAAAAATTCCACTCAATTTTGAAATTACTATTAATCGATCAAATCTATTGAAATTAATTTGCGTAATAAACTAGTTACAATTGCTTGCGCACACACACATAGAGTAGTCAAGAAATTTTCAACTCAATAAGTTTCTCTATAATCAACTCGAGATAATTTGAGGCCTATGAAACACAAGTATGGGTATGAGTATTGGAATTGGTACGATATGAGTACATCAACATGGTAAAATCTTTCAAAAAAATAAGGTACGAGTACAGGTATGGTTTAATACGTTTGTAAAAAAATATTTATTTTTAATTTGAAATAATACAAAAATTAATTAAATGGTTTAATTTGTTAAATCCAACATACAATTGACATTTAATGCCAAAAGTATAGGTATAAGATAAAATTAAATATTATTATATTAAATAACTTATAAATCATAACTTAATTTTAAAACCATGTGAAGAAAAATATTATTTTCTACTGAGGTACAGTACGACTTGGATATATATTAGATATGTCTAGGTAGGCCAAAAATTAAGAAAGAAAAATTTGAGTACATATTTTGTGTACCCGGTATGTATGCAAAAATATCATACCTGGGTAAGTACTTGGTACGAGTACGACATGTTTGTCGAATTATCCATACTTCATAGTCTCAAAATAATTTAAAATGAGAATTTTTATATTTTTTATTATTTTTTTGCAAGGTATATGTTATTTAAAATTTAATTTTTTCATTATTGAGATAAAAAATTATTTATTAAATATTTAAGTTTAATTTTTTGATGTTTGGGGGACAAATTGATTTTTAAGATATAATTTGAGAGGTAAAATGAAATTCCAAATGAACTTTGGTGCTATGTCAGTACATTACGTCCAATTGTAGATGGAATATGACGGAGGGGTTAAATTGATCAATTTATTGAAAGTTCAGGTACTAAATTGAAATAAATCGAAATACGGGGGTCAAATTAAAAAACGCGTGATAATTTGAGAGCAAAATGATATTTCCTCAATTCCTATACAATTCTATGACGTAACAAAATTGAAACAATTCCTATACAATTCTATGACGTAAATTCCTATACAATTCTTTTTTTTTTTTTTTTTGGACAAAATTAAAAAAATTTAGGGATCAAAATGACACAATATACATACTTTAAGAACCATGTGTGCATTTTATTAGATTAGGGGTGGCTGCTGTGCTGGGCATATCAGCCATTATTGTGCAGTCAAATGGACCCATTTTGAGACCCATTTCAATAATCTGAACCATTCACATTTTAAAGTATATTGAGTAGAACATATCTACAAAAATCAAATTAATCAGATTTCGTTAACCCTTTCATCCACTCACAGTTGTTTTTTTAAATCACAATTGTCATTTATTTTTAAATACAAATGTGAGTGGATGAAAGGGTTAACGATATCCGATTAATTTGATTTTTTATAGGTATGTTGTACTCGATGTATTCTAAAATGTGAACGGTTCGAATTATCAAAATAAGTCCAAAATAGGCCCATTTGACTGCATAGCAGGCACTCCAAATCTTATTTTATTACCATTATGTTAATGATTTAGGCGGTTTGTTTGGATTTGGACCAAATTGACTCAAATTAAAAAATTTAATGAAGTAACAAAATTGAAACTTAAAAAATTAAAGTGACAAAAAATACATACTTTAAAGGCTATAAATGTATTTTATCCTTTTAAGTTTAAACAAGAACTTGAACAGCATGGAAACTCAACATGGACACTAAATATTTATAACCCTTATTTTGGAAACTAAATATTTATTTGTTTTTTGTATTTTATGGACATTTTTATTAGGTAATTTATGATGTAAGTTCTTATATTTTGACTATTGTGTTATTTTAATACCTCTAATTTTAATTGATTCAATTTTGATTTGGAATTTATGAGTTTATCTCAATTTTGTCTAATTGATTACAATTTTTAATGATTGTTTTTATATGAAAAATGCATACATAATTAACCTTGAGGGATTGGTCTAGTGGACATAACTTGGGGCCTAGGGGAGAACTTCCTCTAGATCGCAGGTTCAATACTCATTAGTTACAATAAGCTCATTAGGGCCAATCCACCATGGTGTTTGTTCTGGCTTTAAATGGAACCTTGCAAATGGACGGTGAGATTGGTCTTCCGAGATTAGTCAAGGTACGCATATACTAGTCGGACACCCAGTTATTACCAAAAAAAAAAAAAACAGGGCATGTGTTATGCTTATAGGCAAAATTTTAAACTTGTTCAGCTTAGTAAATTAACCTTAACCAACTTAGTGACTATTTTTTTTCAAAAATCCTAATCAACATTATCAATTTGACTAAATTAACACAAAATATAAAATTAAGAATCAAAATCAAATTAAGGGGCGATTTGGCATGCACTGTATCAGGCACTTATTTAGATAAGTGCACTTATTTGAGTCATATCACCTCTCTATTTTTTTGCATATATTTTCATAAAAAGTTAAAAAATATACTTATGTAGATCATTCTAAATACTCCCTAATGAAAATTATAAGGATAAAAATAATAGAATAAGCAAAATATAAAACTACTAATGTCATTTACATTTTTTTATTTGATTGGAATTCATTTCAATTATGTTTATATGATGAGATACATACACAGCAACAATGATTGGGTGTGTTTTCTCACTTACAATAAGGCCTCCTCTGGGAAGTTGTGATTTAAGATTAAAAGTAAAAAAGTCATCGTATAGGGGTAAAATACTGGCCCAAGCATGAAGAAATTAAGCAAAGTAGCTCCCAAAAAAAGGCGAAAACGTAGATAAATTTTCTAAAGAGCCCATTAGAGACAGCTGGCTGTAAACTGCGCATAGCTAAGAGCGTAAGGAGCAATGAACAGTAAGGATCTCTTTCTAGAAAGAGATTCGCAAAATGTAGGAGATTCATCTTCATCCAATGGTGGAAACATCAAGATAGCAAATACATGTGTATAGGTCAGGCTTACTAGATGGTAAGTTCGTTTGATCAACCTGATCTGACGAACACAACATTTGGTAAGCTGGCCACTAGCATCTGACATAATCTAAGTTGTCCATAAGAGAATGATCCAGCGATCAAAAGCAAAAACAACTAGACTACTTGCCCAACTAGAGCCAGGTACGAGTAGAACCCTCGGATCAAACATTGATCCAACGGATGAGATTCAAGTCAGAAAAACTATAAAAGACGAAGCAAGTGAAGCAAAGAGGACAGACCAAAGGTAATCCAATGACTCTCTTTTAAAATACAATATTCAGTATTCTGACTTGACCATCAGAGGGTCCTCCTGACCAACCCTGGTTGGGGATGATCACTAACATTTTGGTTTCTCTTGACAGAGTAAAGTAAGGGACATGCCATCTCACTTTTCTTGTAGAGAAGAATTCTACCTTCTACAGTTGGCGCCGTCTATGGGAATGATGAGAAGATGAGTGTCCATCACTCTCTAAAAGAGATACCAAGGTAGCGTTTGGTAACGTTTATGTTTACAAAAAATTTATAAACTGGTTTTTGTTCATTTTTAGAAAAACATAAATTATAAACGCATTTGGTTTGAACAAAATGTTTAAAATTTTTTAAAAACATACACTAAAAAATATGTTTGTTCAGGCCTAAAATATTTATATTCCCTAAGCTACCCACAGAGTAATGGACAGGCAGAGTCATCAAACAAAACCATCATCAACGGAGTAAAAACGCGGCTTGAAAGTAAAAAAAGGAAGTGGGTTGAACAGTTATCCTATGTGTTGTGGGCCTACCGAACCACGGCACGGCGCTCGACAGGGGAAACACCCTACTCCTTGACCTATAGAATGGAGGCTGTTATTCCGCTTAAAGTCGGTCTCCTCACCCTCTGATCGGAATTGTTTGAAGATGCAAACAATAAGAAAGCTATTGCACAGGCATTGGACATGGCAAAAGGCTGAAGAGAACTAGCATTGATAAATTGTAGCTTATCACCAGCAGCTTATCAAGAGTTTCGATAAGAAGGTTCTCCCTAGGAAATTTACACCTGGAGAGATGATTTTCAGGAAAGTTATGGACCACAAGAGGGTGCCTGACGAAGGGAAGTTAGGACCTAACTGGGAGGGTCCCTACAAGGTTATAGTAGTAGCTGGGAATGGAGCATACTATTTCAAAGATCTCACGGGAAAAGCCATACCTCGGCCCTGGAATGTAGCCAACCTCAATAAGTACTATCAATAGATTAAGCCCCCAAAATTGTCCATCAAGTGTAAAAGCATTTATCTTTTGATTAATAAGAATGTCTCCCCACTTCTTTGAACTTTTGTTTCCAGCACTTGTACAGCTTTATGGCCAAAATAGATTATTACTTAACTTAGTCTTTATAATCCAAGCCTTGAGGGCAACATAATAGTGATTAGCTTTGGTGTTTACTAAACAGAATTAGTTTTGGTGTTTGCCAAACGGACTTAGCCTTGGTTTTTATCAAACGGAACTAGTTTCGGAGCGACCAAACGGAATTTGGTTTTGGTCTGCACTCAAACATGCCAAGTGGGATTGCTTGGTAGAATTATGTTTGGCAACCAAAATGGAACTTAGCTAAGTGGAATTGCATGGTGGACACCACACTAATAGATTTTTTAATGATCATTTCTTTTTTGGAAATCACAGAATTTCTGAAGTACAAAAACATCGATACTTCAGTACTGCTGCAAGCACACAGAGTTGGAACAGACTTGGATAAATCTTTTAGGGGCAAAATTCTAGCATCAGTCTTACTCAGCTCCAGCTGGGGGCAAACAATTATTTTTTCAAAACCAACCTAGACTTGAGTAAGACATCACTTTTTGTCCCATTCAAATACACTCATGTTATCAAAATTGCAATAGACTTAAGCAGGTCTTCCAAAAAGCAAGATCTTCAGTGTCAATTTTACTTAGCTCCAGGTGGGGGCAAACAATTGTTTTTCTTGGAATCAACCTAGACCTAAGTAAGACACTCTGCTTTGATTACAAGACAAACACAGCATGTAGCATATCAAATAACCAAACTGAGCATCTATTCGACCCTTAAGTCCTAACAGTGCTCGGCTGAGGCAAACAATACAGATAACACAAGCATTGAAGCAAAAAGCATCAGATTGTAAAATCAAAGGAAAAATAACATCATTCAACAAAGGCACAACTAGCCTCACAAATAGCAACAAAAAAGAATAAACATTGTCTTAACAAACATAACGGGGCAACTCGTCAGGAAAACCGAGCTTTAGTGTATCAAAAAACAAGAAGAAAAAGCAAAAAAATGTAAAAAAAAACTTCCAGTCTTTTCAAAAAATCAATTCAACTTTCATCAATAGGAGGAATTCCAGGGGCAATGTTCACAATCTTGTCCATGTCATCTTGGGGAGGAAAATTAGAGACAGCTCCAACTTCTTGAGAAACAGGAGCCTCCTTAACCACATCTCCCACAGCTTCAGTCTCCAGGTTTCACCCTTTTCAGCATGCACTGTTTCATCAGCAGCACCACTCTCCGAAGTCTTGATTGCGAGTCAGTTCTTGGGAAAATCTTTGCTGGAGGGGTAGCAGGGGTTGTAGCCTTCAAACCCAAGAACTTCGAGGGGACAGGAACATTCTGAAATAGAGAGGATTCTTCAGGAACCTGAGTAGCAGCTAGGGCACTCGTTCAGCCTTTGAGAAAAAGCTTGTCACGTAGAACCAACACCTCTTTTTTGTAGGCAGCTCCGGCTTCATCCCAGCCTTGTTGCTAGTGCTTGGCCTCCAAAGTCAAACGCTCATAACCACCTCCAACTTAGCCACTTTCTCCTCAAGTTGGGCTTGAACCCCAATAGGAGCATCTTTTGACTTTTTAGCAGAAGCGAGAACCTTGTTCAGGTAGAACACCTCCCTTTTCGCAGTCCTCCGGCCCTCCTTCTCGGCCTCCAAATTTGTTGTCAACCTCCTAGTACTCATGGCGTCCTCCAGTACGGCCCTCTCCAGTGCTTCAGCTCGGGTGATGGACAGATGCATCCTCTGGATACACTGCAGCAAATAACAAGGAATTAAAAGAAAAAAGATGGTACAAATAACACAAAAAGGAGTATAGAAGCACTTACAGCAGTCATCATTTGAAGGGTTCCCTTCAAGATCAGAATATCATGGGGTCCATTTTGATCTGCCATATCTACTGGCATCAGCAAAGTTTTGGTCAAATCAAAAGAAAAATCTCCAGAAATAACAACTGAATCAGAAATGGAAATGGGCCTACCCTGGTACAGCATGGGTGGCTCCCATTTTTCAAAAGACTCATCCACAAGAGGCTCCTCAAAAGCCTTGCCAACTATGGCTTTTCCAGTCTTCCTCCTTCTCTTTTTCGCCCTCTCAACAATTGAGGCAGCAGCGTCAGTAGCAGCGGCAGAAAGGCCAGAAGCCCCCATCTCCAGTTTCACATCCATTAGACTCTTTAGTTCAACCTTAACCAAAGGAGTCTCTTGGACAGTAAAAGAGCCAAAAGATTCTGCCTCTTGGTCCACCAGCACCCTTCTCTTAGACATAGATCCACCCCCTGTGAAACTATGGGCAAAAGAAGGGGTCTTCTCAATAGATAGACTCCGGCCGTGACGGTAATTTGTGACTAAAGGGGAAGGGGGTGTGTCAGTCTTAGTATCAAAATCAAGAAAGGACGCAGCAAGCCTCGTTTTTTTTTTTTTTTTTTCTAGATTCTAGTTCGGTAAGTTGCTTGATAGTTCAATAGTTCGGGGGCAAACCTCTTTTTGTTTCTCAAAACGGCCTTAATCATTTCAGCATTCTCTTGGTTCGGCCTACGTTGGTAACGGAAAGCCTTTATAGAGATGAGGAACAACATTACCATAACATTCAAACAAAATAAAAGTACAAAAATACTAGGGCACAAGATTCAGACCTAGGTAGCCATCTTTTTTAGGCATTCTCTCAGACTGGAACTCGGTCCCAACAGGGAACTCCCTATTCCCACCAACTTGCAAGAAGTCATCATTGTGCTTATCGGAGTCAGGCAAACTAATGACAAGGTGACAGTCAACAGAATGGACACGGAGGTAATAGGTACTGTGGTCTTTGTTGTGAGAAATGGTGTTACAACCCAATATGTCGCAGATATCGAGATTTAGGCCCAACCGCCTGTTAAGAGCGGAAACACCACAAACAACTCGAAACAGGTTTACAGACACTTGTATCGGGGTAAGTTGGACTTGATGCAGAAAGTGATGTACTAAAGGGTCAAGAAAGAACCAGACCCCTCCTTCAACGATAGTGGCAATAGGGAAAGCAGCAGTGTTTCTAGTACCCATGCGCTTGGCGTCGACCTTAGCCAGCGTAAGCGTGACATCGTCAGGGATACCGTAGTCACAGCAGAATAGGGCCATTGCCTCAAGAGTGTCCACCAACGCATGAAATTTCCCCATTATCTAGACCTAGAAGGGCAAGGACAAAACTAAACTAAGCAAGAAACAAAGAAATAGCACCAGTGGCCGGAAACAATGGCACGAGGGCCAACAACGACGACATAAACAGAAAAACAAGAAAAAAGAAAAGTTTTAGGAGAACTTACAAGAGATTCGATGAAGAAACAATGAAGAATGAAGGTCCTGGAGACTAGAATGACAACGGCAGTAGTAATAGTGGCAAGCGTTTAGGCGGAGAACTGTCGCAACCAGCAAGAGATAGTGAAAAGGTTTTGGGGATTGCAAGACTGGAACAAACGAAGGGGTTGAAGTGACATCCCTAGGGTATTTATTATCCCTGAATGGCATGATGGTACAAAATCATGTCCCTCTGTATGGAATCAGCGCATTATCTCTGCACACCAGTGCCACGTCGCCACGTGTCCTAATGAAAGGACGCATGCATGAGTGTATGTTTAGGGATTGAACCGCCACCAAGGCCGAGCTGGAGCAGATCCAAAGCAATAAGACGGTTAAGGTATTAAAGAATAGCTCCCCCCAAAGGGGACCTTAGCGCGAGCTAGGGGGCAAATGAAGGGGCTTAATATAAAACGGATCGGATCCAAGCCTTGGACCAGCCCAATCCACTAAACCCAAGACTAAATGGGTCAAATGAATGTGTAGGCTAGTCAATTGCGCCCATTGCTGTAACACGTAGTCCACCCAAGTCCTCAAGCACTTGGGCCCAACTCACAGTGGAAAGGCCAGTCCAACCACAATGCTGGACTAGGCTGAGCTGTCGCACCAGATCCTTGGATCGAATTGGTGGGCCGAACCCATCTTCAGAACCAAAGTGGGCCAAGCCCATACAAAGATACCCGAATGGGCTAGCCCATTTCTATAAACAGCAAGAGGCCGAGCTAAGGTACAACACTACAGAGCTGAGGGAACCTTTCAAAAAAGCATGGAAGCTATGAATGCATGCATGTGCAAGTTGCCACCTCAGCTGGTCTCCTCTTCCTAGAATCACGGAAACAGTTGATCAAGAGAATGTGATTTGTTATAAGCATGGTTATAATAAGTATATGCATCCATTGTCAACTACCCGATGGTTCCCTACCTTTAGCAATGTTAAAAGGAGCCTGGCAGCATCAAAGCTTCATGAAACCATCTTAGGCAACAAGTAAGGTGTTCTATATAAACTCCACTCACTACACATTGAAGGTAACTTAGTTGAGCTAAACTATACTCACAAAAAACACAGTTCACTATACATTTCCCTCTCTCTACACCTAGGGAGAGTATCTTATCTTCTCTATCCACATATTGTCACAACGAAGGGGTTATTTGGCAAACCCCGGCCGGGCAGCTCTTACGATGCTCTCTGTTGCAAGGTCCCTATTCCTAGATAGTCCAATCGGGTTCAGAGCTCCGGTCGATAATCATCTAGTGCGGTATTCGGTACGCACAATTAGTGCGGTGAACGTGGACCCTTCATCTCTGAGTTCTGCATCTGATTCCGGTGATAGGAATTGAGGATATTCCACCATCAGCATTGACTTCACTGACGAAGAAGACGAACGATAAGGGCCTGGCGCTGCCAACAGTTCTGGAAAAGCAGACCGGAAACAACAACCGGATTCGAGAATCTGTCGAGCATCGACAACCCTTTGCTGGTGGTTCTTCTTATCATTTTATGTTGGAAAGAGATTGTAGAGATCGTATAATTGATTCAATGGGCACGGAGATACAAGAATTGAAAGCACGGCTTAAGAAGATGATGGGCAACCTGGCGGAGAAGAGGACCGATGTAGAACCCTCTCACCTGCGCCGGAGAAGTCCATCCTTGGAACCACCAATGAAGAGGGTCCTTAGAAATAAATCTGGGCAGCAAAGTCAGCCAACTCCGGTGCAAAGTGAAACAACGAGCAGCCACACCCGTGGTTCATGCTAAACAAGGGCTTAGAGGCAGAAGACGGCCAGTCAACAGACGGAGTATCCCCATAAGGATCTCCGTACATGGTTGGTCGAGAACAGAGAAAATCAACAACGACGAGAATGACAGGCTCAGTACCTTGATCGCACTGTTTATCAGAGGGAGCATCGAGCACTGGATCGGCTCGTATCCTCTCATTTCTCCTCAGATATTGAATCTTTGAAACCCCCTAAGAAGTTCACTCCACTGAAATTCACACCATATGATGGGAAGTTAGATCCACTCATACACATCGGCCATTATCGACAGATGATGTCTTTGTAGAACCGAGATAAGGCACTGATGTACAAGGTCTTCCCATCCAACCTGGGAGAGTCCAAACTCCGATGGTTCAATCGTCGTCCTGTTGGATCGATCTACGACTGAAGCAGCTCTCTAAAGAATTCTTGGCCAGATTGGTTTCCAACACCAAAATCCCTAAAGAGCTGGACACCTTATTCTGTCTCCGAAAGGAACAGAAAGAAACACTACGTAACTAAGCAAGGAGGTACTGAGAGGAATACAATGATTTGGAGGAAAATGTTTGCAGTGAACAGATGGCAGTATTATCTTTTAAGCATGGTCTGCGGCCAAAAAATAAGTTGAGGCAATCACTCACCAAGCGCCCAGTTATAGCACTAAAGGATTTACATGCCAAGATTGAGCAATACGTTTGCCTCGAAGATGATCAGATCCCCATCAAAGTGTCTTTGGCCAAGTAGTGGTGTTAGAAATTTAGAATTTTCCTCCATAAATTTACTCAAAAACATAAATAAAGAGGGGCAAACTTTATTTTACCCTTTATGGTTTAGATCATGTACATTTTACCTCCTTAATGTTTAGAAATGACCACATAACGTTTTTATGGTTTGTGGGGGTAAATTACACTTTGCACTCCTGCACTTTGTATCAAATCATGACAGTCAACCCCTTGCACTTTTACTCAAATCTGGTCCCTACACAAGTGTCAATGTCCCTATTCTGTTATTTCATTTTGAAATCTTTACCAAAATCCAATTATTTAACAAAAATGTGATTACAAAATGAGAGTAAAAGAGGAAAATCATCCATATTTCCTACCAATATACTTTGTCCTATGTGATAAGCACATGAGAGTTATATAATACAATATATATATGTTCGTATGGTAAAAATTAGGACGAAAATTTTGAAATAAATAAAAACGCGACAAAGAAATCAAAGAGAAAAAAAAGATGAATTGACAGAAGACTATGTTACCATGAAAAATAGAGTTTTGTAATTCCAATTCATGCAAAACCCTAGTTCATCTTCTTAATTGTTCACAATCTGTATTTTGTTTTAAGTTAATACAGTTATATTTTAATGTAAATTTTGGGATAAAGTGTGTATTGATAGAAAATATAGATGATTTTCCTTTCTTACCCTTGTGTCGTAGTCACATTCTTATCACATGGCTAAATTCTATTAAAGATTTAAACAATTGAGTAATAGAAAGATAACTGAAGAATCTAAGTGATTCGTGATTCGAAATAGACTTAATTGTGGCAAATCCCAAATGCACAAAACTAACAATCTAAATCAACTAACACATACGAAAGTGATTTAGCTTGTAGTTTCATAATTGATAAATCAACACAAAAGATTTAACATGAAAAAATCACAATTGAAGCACATCTAATTGTGATAAAAAAAAAAAAAAAAAAAAACTAAATAAATAAACAACAACAACAATAGGCCAACGGCCACTAAACAATCCACTATGAAGATAATGAAATTATACAAGAGTACAAACAATAACCTAACTCACTCTAGGAATGTCTTCCACTTCTTGTGCCTCTTTCATCCACGCCTTCGTCTCGGAATTGAATAGCCCGGTGTTGAATCCACAACACCCACGTTGAATCCACAACCGTGGGCAACTTTGAACTCCTTCAAAGCTCTCAAGCTCAATCTTCGGAATCCACCAATGAGTAACTCTAAGATGTGTAGATGGTAGCAAGCTACTTGATGTAACAAATTACTTCATGTGAGATAACAACCTCACCAAGATATCAAGGAAAACAACAACAAAGCTCTCTAGCAATATGCTTTAGAGGTCTGGAGGCTACAAACTTAGATATGGAAGAGATAACCTAAAAGATAGCAAAATGAACCTTTTATAGCAGATTGGGTCGCACAAACTGCTCGAATGAACTAATGGTTGCTTGAGTGGTAAGCCTAGTAAGCGGCTCGCATAAAGGACTTCGCTCAAGCCACTAAAAGTGCGCTCGAGCGAAGAATGCGAGTTCTCAGTAGTTTTGTAGAGGGCCTAAAATACTGAGAGTAACCAAACTTCGCTCGAGCGACTAGTTCGTTACTCAAGCAGTCCAAGAGAAAACAGAGGATTGCAATAATAATTGAAAAGTGATTGTCTGTGGAATTCACAACACAAGTGACCCTAACAAGGATATTAATACTTGTGTAGGGACCAAAGTGAGATTTGACCAAAAGTACAAGGAGTTGATTGTCACAATTTTATTTGCAGGGGCCAAAGTGGGATTTGATCAGAAGTGCGGGGGTTGACTGTCATGATTTCATGTGTAATGACCAAAGTCACTAATTATAAGTTTTAGCCACAGTTTAAAAAAATCGTCACAAAAAAATAACTAATTTTTAACTTTTAGCGATAGTTTAAAAAATTCGACACAGAAAAACATTACTAATTGTAAGTTTTATCGATAATTTATATAAAAAAAAGTGATAAAAAAAAGTCACTAATTGTCAATTTCTAGCGACATATGCAAAAAAATCACAAAAATTATTTTTAGCAGCAATTTTATTAGGAGTTATTTTCAATAGGACTTGATAAAAATTAGGTCTAACTATTAGGACCTATTGGTAACTTATCCAATAGTTAGATTAAGAAAAAATTAAAAATTTGATATTTAAATTGGTAAAATAAAAAACTCAAAGTTTATTTTATTATAAGACTCAAATTTTAAGAGTTTTTTCTTTTTTTTTTGGTAATTTTCCCGAAAGAATTTTAGCCAGCGAAGTCAAGTATTCGGACAGACACTACAAAAAAAAACACTTTTGGCGACTAAAGTTTTAGTCGCCAAAAGTCCTGCTTTTAGTTGCCAAATGTCAAATTTCCACTTTCCCTGACAAAAACTTTTGGTCGGCGGTGTCGTCGCCAATAAATGGTCGCAGATTCCTTTGGTGACTAAAAACCTGTTAGTCGGCAATATTGAATGTCTTCAGCGACGAAAGAATTAGTCGCCAATAGTGTTTTCCATTTTTGGAAATTACACATTTCGCGACTAAACGTTTAGTCGCCAATACTATTTTTTTTTAATTATTTAATCATTTCGCGACTAAACTCTTTAGTCACCAAAAGTATTTTTGAAAAACAAAAAAAATTTCCTCACCACCGAGGACCCCCTCCCATGTTTGAACCCATGACTTGCATCGTTCCAAACCTTACGCAAGACAAAGGTGCCCTCCACTGTACCACTCAACCATCACGTGAAAAGTATTGTAACTTATATTATTTATATATTACTTTGAATGTATTAATGCAACACTATATATATAAAGATAATTATATATATTCAAACATAATTTATGTAAAAAATAAACTATTTCGTAAAAAAATTTTAGCTTACTTTTGGCGACTAAAATTAATTTTTAGTCGCCAATGCTATAAATTTCGGCTACTAATTCTTATTTCGTCGCTAAAAACCATGACTTAGGCCTAACGACGCTTGTTTTGGCGACTAAACCAATTTTTGTCGCCAAAACCCTCGCTACCATCGTTTTTTTTTTTTGTAGCCAAAGGTCCACTTTCAATGATTTAAACAGCTTTTAGTCGCCAAAACACCTATAATTTAAATCGAAGTTTAGTCGCCAAAACCGTGACTTTTGGCTACTAAATCATTTTAGTCGCCAAAAACTGTGACTTTTGGCTACTAAACAACGATTAGTCGCTAAAAGCCCTACATGTGGCGACTAAATTGCCTTTTAGTCGCTAAAAGCATTATATTTGGCGACCAAAAGAGTTTAGTTGGCGAAAGTGCGCAATTTTGGCGACTAAATCCAATTTAGTTGCCAATTCCCCTACTTTTAGCGACGAAAAACGTTTTTTGGGTCGCCGAAAGTGTTTTCTCTAGAGACAATGACCCTGTGAATGTGACGCCCAAGTCTTCAATAATCTTCTTCCGAGAAAATGCTATGAAAGGAAGGATCATGAAGACTATCATGTAAAACTCACCCACTGGCCTAGATGGGTGACATTTTTAATACCAACAGTGATGTATAAATAAAAAATTTATACAGAAAAATAATATGATAAATTTTGATTTGATCTTTTTAAAGCAAGCAATGGTGTTAGAAATCCATAATTTTTCCCCACAAATTTTGTCAAAAACATAAATAAGGAGGGGCAAATTTCACTTTACCTTTTATGGTTTGGGTCATGTACAGTTTACCTCCTTAACGTTTGAAAATAATCACATAATTTTTTTTATAATTTGTGGACTGAAGTGTACCGTTAACATTCTGTTAGAGATCACGACTTTTCAGAAGTTTCACTCGCCTGCAAAAGAACTGGAAGTTGTTTTTTTCTGCTCGAGAGACCATTCCTGTGCTCGAGTGGCCATTCTTGCGCTTGAGCAGAGATCGCGGATCTATTTTCTATAAATATGTGTTTCAGTCCGATTTTAGGGTACGGCTTCCAGATCTTATTCTTGGGTATTAGGGTTTTTATCTAGAACTTCTTTGCTTATTTTCCTTTGATATCTGTGAGAGATTAATTATGAATTGAGTGGATCATCTCAAAGGGTTTGTTTGTTTTATTTATTCAATACAAAAGAGAGAGTTAATTTTTAGTGAATTCGGTGAAATTTGGGCCTGAAACTTTGATGGATTTCGGAATGGTTCATCGTCGTGAATTCGACATCGGCGTTGTGGATTCAACGTTGGGAAAGGCAATTTTGAGGTGAAGACGGTGGTGGAAGAGGCATATTGGGGTTAGTTTGATTCGGACGTAAATTCGCTAGGTAATTGAGAGTACACTTGTGTAATTTCTTTATGTTTTCTTAGTGGATTATTTTGTGGCTTTTGTCCGTGATTTTTTTTATCACAATTGGAGGCGTTCCAATTGTGATTTTTCCACGTAAAATCGTTGTGTCAATTTGTATTGATTATTTGATCAAAATTATTATTTACGATTTATAATTAATACATAATCACAAATCAATATTTAAAGAATTTATAGATTTTTTCATATTGTAAAGTAAATTTCTACACCGATGAATGGGTTTTAATCCCTTCAATCATGGAGCGTGCTTTTCAATTCAAGCATTGATTAATTGCTTTTTAGACTAACTTTTACCGATAAAAAAATAAAAAAAAAAACTTGTCTATTTGTAGTGATAGAAATTGATAGAATATTTTAAACTTTGAGGAAATTTTTTTTTATTAGTCATGTGCTTTTGCTTTTCCAAAGTTAGATGGCCTTGTTTGGGAAGACTAAATAAGTGTACTTTTTGTCTTTTTGGACAAAAAAATTGAGGTTGAAAATATGGATGTTTGGGTTAACTTTTTGACTTTTTATGGAAAAATGTGTAATAAAAAATTGTAAAAATTAGTTTTTAGAAGAAAATTTGAATTGAGAGTTGTGCAGCCGTAATTGTTGACTTTTGGTAAATAGTGTTAACTTTTTAACTTTTTGAGTAACTTTTTGACTTTTTGGATTATTTAGAAGTATCCAAACTTGGCCTGAGAGTACACTTGTGTAATTTTTTATGTTTTCTTAGTGGATTGTTTTGTGGCTTTTGCCCGTGATTTTTTATCACAATTGAAGTCGTTCCAATTGTGATTTTTTCACGTAAAATCGTTGTGTCAATTTATATTAATTGTTTGATCAGAATTATTATTTATAATTTAAAATTAATACATAATCACAAATCATTATTTAAAAGATTTATAGATTTTTTCATATTGTAAAGTAAATTTCTACACTGATGAATGGGTTTTAATCCCTTCAATCATGGAGCGTGCTTTTCAATTCAAGCATTGATTAATTGCTTTTTTATTAGTCATGTGCTTTTGCTTTTCCAAAGCTAGTCTCCGCTCCCACGCCTAGCACAAGTCTCACTCTTGTCAAAGTCGTTCATTTCATAAGGTTTTGTGTGCAAATTATTCCTATTAAAAATAAAGGCTGATATGATATTCATAATTATATGATTTTATTGTGTCTTTTTTAAAACATGATCGACAATATAATTTTAAAAATTGACAATTTATTTTTTCAAGACAAATATATTAAAACTACATTACTATGAATATCAGAATTTTTTTATTTTATTTTATGAAAGCTATGATGTTATACTTCAGAAGAATAAATAAAAAACACAAAGACTTGTTGAAGAAGGCCATTGATAAAGTCACAAATGGGACCTTTGTATAAATGGGAGTTATTCAACTGTAGACTTTACATATATGTGAAAAAGAGGAATACACTATGATAATTTACTCGTTACACAAAACATTATCTTAGCTAATGTAGGTTAAAGGATTGTTTGGAATAATCTAAATAAGTATACTTTTTGATTTTTTATAAAAAGATGTACAAAGTGATAGAAAAGTAATGTGATTCAAATAAAAGGCGATATGACTTAAATAAAATAAAAAGATGTGCTAAAATAGATTATGCCAAACAACTCCTAAATAACTTTAACATGAAGAGCACACATATAATACTCCTATTAAACAAGAAGAAAGGGGAAGAGACAATTGAACAACAGTTCGAGCATCTCAACGAATTGGGATTTTCAATTAGAAAGGCCATCACAAACCATCTAGGAGTACTACAGTGCCTTGGGAAATATATCCCCTGAACTTGTTCCTCAAACACAATCTCTTTGATTATGTTTTGTAAAATCTGGTTTCTGAAACAAAAATTTAAAAACTGGTGGGGGAAAAATAGGCAAACATTATTTTTGTATGATTACTAGTTTCTATTTTTTTCAAAAAATTTGTAGAAAACCTGTTTTGAAAACCAATCCAAACAGAGTGATTCAAACTCATAACTGCAAAATACATTTACGGTAGGGATTTTAAATCATTGATCCAAACACAACCTTTAACAATTTCTTTTTACATATTGAATATGATTGATCCCATATCCTAGTTACATTAAAAAAATAATAATAATAAAATCAAGTGAAAACTTTAACATTGGTTTACAGTGGTGTGAAACAAAGAAGTTTTCCAATAAATAAACAAAAAAACAAAGAAGCTTTAATCAAAATTAAGAAAGTGAAGAACACTATACAGTACACAGATAATCAAGCACCAGGAAGAGAAACAGAGAAGGTGTCATACCTGGAGAAGGAGGCGAAATCTCTGCAGTAATTGTCTTCTTCAATTGAAGCGCTAGTCGATGAGAGCAAGCAAGCTATGGTTAAAAGAAAGCCAATAGGAAATAAGGTGGGGGTGAAGTACACACATTAGTTGAACATTAATAACATTTGGGGGTCTTTGTTATCATTAAGATCTGACTAATGTATGTGCGTTACATCAGATGATAAATGAAATGTGGTAAAAGGAAATGATGATTGTAATTTGTAACACTACTATAATATCAATTAATTTAATATTGTAAGAGGCTGCCTAGATGACCTCTTAAATACCATGATGTTGCCATCATAGTCCAACCCAAGGTCACACATTCTTACTAGGTCTCCAACTATGAGCTTGAACATCTTAAAGAAAAAACAGACATATCCAAGAAGTATGCGTATATCTGAGGTTAGACATTATCCAATATGTTTTCCAACAGTTCATTTGTCCAAATAACTGTTGGGTATACCTCCTTATTGGAGTGTGGGACCCAATTGGTTTTGAAAAAAGAGTTTAATTTAGTTTAGTATTAATTATAATGTATTTTTATATATTATATTTAATTTGTGGAGACCCAACCAAATTTGGAAACAATAAAGATTTTGAGAAAAAAAACCCTAGATTCAAAAAACATGATGTGTGTATTGTTTTTCATGAGAAAAAAAGGGCAGCAACATGCACTTTTGTCTTGGAGAGATAGTGCTTGAATTGATAAAGTCAATTGGGTGGTGCAGAAGCTTTTCCATTATTCGGTGGCTGGTGTGTGGAATTTTCTTCACTTCGTTTCGGCTGTTTTGGTGGAATTGATTTGGGTTATTTTTTTGGGTCTTCTACAATTTTGATTCTGAAGATTTTAGTTCTTCTATTTTGTGAGGTATTTCCTCTTATTTATTTGTGATTATTTGGAATTCACCTAAGGGGGGTTTGTGAGACCATTCGTGTCTCATTTGTAATCATTTGGAACTTATTTGGTTGATAGTGGAATCGGATTTCGATCTCGTGGACGTACCTCACATTGAGGGAACCGCGTAAAATTCTTGTGTTGCCTTTAATTTAATTTTTTCGCATTAGTTTTTATTCCCATTAATTGATTTACTTGTGGGGGAATCATCGATTTTCCCTAACAACTGGTATCAGAGCTTACGGTTTATTGGGGTTTATTTATTTATGTAAATCAATGGAGGGGAATGTGGGTCGCATGTCTAGCTTCAATTAAAGCAATTGGGTAACTTGGAAAACTAAAATGAAGGACCTATTATTTTGTAAAGACTTGTATGGACCCATTAAGGGTGATAATAACAAATCAAAAGATGGTTCTTTTTCAAAGAAAGACATTGAGTGTTATTATTGTCATGAGAAAGGGCACATGAAGCGGGAATGCCAAAAGCTCAAGAACAAGGAGAAAAGGCGTGACAAAAGTGTGGATAAGAAGCAAGAAGACACAACGGCAGCTACTACCGATGATCTCATGGTCGTTTGTGAAGATGATTGTATCAATTTTGTGGGCCAAGAGAGCAGTTGGGTAATTGATTCTGGTGCTTCTTTTCATGTGACTTCTCGAGTTGATTTCTTTACTACCTACACTGCAGGAGATTATGATTCTGTTCGAATGGGTAATGAAGGTTTGTCCAAGATTATCGGTATGGGTGATGTTTGCTTGGAAACAAATTTGGGCTGCAAGTTGTTGCTTAAAGATGTGAGGTATGTTCCCGACATTCGCCTCAATTTGATCTCTATTGGGAAGCTAGATGATGAAGGCTTCAACAACAAATTTGGTGATGGGATATGGAAGCTCACAAAGGGTTCTTTGGTGGTGGCTAAGTGCAAGAAGACTCATACACTTTATTCGATGCAAGGAAAAATCTGTAAAGGTGTTGTCAATGCACTTGAAGATGATATTTCTACTGAATTGTGGCACAGGCAACTTGGGCACATGAGTGAAAAGGGGCTACAAGTTTTGTTCAAGAAAGAGCTTCTACCTGGTTTGAAAGGTACACATCTTAAAACTTGTGTTCATTGTTTAGCGGGTAAACAACATAGAGTTTCTTTTCATAAAAATGTTGCTTCTAGAAAAGAAAATGTTTTGGAGTTGATTCATTCGGATGTTTGTGGTCCTTTAAAAGTTAGAACACATAGTGGTGCACTTTATTTTGTTACTTTCATTGATGATTATTCAAGGAAAGTTTGGACTTTTCTACTAAAATCTAAAGATCAAGTTCTAGAAGTATTTAAGCATTTTCAGGCCATGGTTGAAAGAGAAACAGGGCAGAAATTGAAGTGCATCCGAACAGACAATGGTGGTGAATACATTGGGCCATTTGATGAGTATTGTCGCAGCGAAGGTATTCGGTACCAAAAGACAGTTAAGAAGACTTCTCAACAAAATGACATTGCCGAGAGGATGAACCGCACCATTGTGGAAAGAACAAGGTGTTTGCTTTCACAAGCTAAATTGCCAAGATCTTTTTGGGGTGAGGCAATGAGTACAGCGGTTGGCTTGATCAATTTATCTCCTTGCTATCCTTTGAATGGTGATGTTCCTGAAAGAGTTTGGACTGGCAAAGATGTGTCTTATGAGCACTTGAGAGTGTTTGGTTGCCGAGCTTTTGTTCACATTCCAAAGGATGAGAGGTCCAAGCTTGATAGTAAGTCAAGACAATGTATTTTTCTTGGCTATAGGCGTGATGAATTCGGGTATAGATTATGGGATCCGGTCGACAAGAAAGTCATTCGAAGCCGTGATGTTGTGTTTCTTCAAGACCAAACAATTGAAGACTTTGGTAAAAGTGATTAACCGGAGCCAAAAACTAGTGATCTCATTGACATGGATCCATCTCCTTCATCTTCAGTTGATGATGAAAATGGGAGAGATGTGCAGCCACCTATTGAAGATATAGAGGATGATGCTAATCCTAATGAAGTTGAGCCAGAAATTGAGGAAGAGCATCCAACTCAAGAACCGTGTAACAACCCCTATACTGTTTACCGATAAATTACTGAATTACCTACTGATTACTGCTAAACTGGACTGCTTATGACTGATAATTGAACCAACTGAAGTACTAAACGTACTGATTGGAAACTGGAACTGAATTGACTGAGCATATCTATTGTATTGTATTTTTATCTTTTTCGATTATTTGATTATCTGTTTATGTTTTTATGTTTAAACTGCAAATTGAAGGCCTTATCGGCGGCCGAACTGAAAATTGTTTAGTGTTTCATGATCAGTAGAATTTTTGTGATTTAATGGTATACTTATCTAAAATGTGATTAGGTATGATTAAATTAGATTAAAATAAGCTAAACATATAAGTTGCCTTATTTACGGAATTGCCATTGAGTGGGCCTTAGTTTATTCTTATTGTTGAGCTTCATCACACTTGAATTAAAACATTTCCTCAGCTCTATTCCTTGCCTCAACCGACCTTAGAGAGAGAGTGAGCTAGGAGAGTGTTTCATCTTGAATTTTGCTTGTCAATTGGTGGAATTGAAAACTAAATTGCAAACTTGAGCTTGTATTCTCCTAATTGAAGACTTAGGTATGAATTTCAACCCCTCATTGATGTCCATAAGGTTGATTCTTGTAGGGTTCATGCCAATTAGGGAGCTAAGCCATGAATTAGTTCTAGCATATTGAATTAGAACTCATTTCATGCATGCATGTGTGTATTGATGAATTTTGAGTTGATTTCATGGCAAATTGTCACATGCATGTTCATAATTAAGCTTAAGTCCATGTTTCCTACTTGTTTTGAAAAGAATGAGCTCATTAGAGCATGTTTTGAAGTGGTAAAATGATTTAAATTCATGCATGTTTGCATGTTCTTCATGTTCATGAAAATTGACTTGAAATTGGATTTGAATTAGACACCCTTGGGCTTTGATTTACCAAATTGATTTTTGAAATACATAATGTTATGTGTTTACAAGTGTTTTTCCAGGTTTTTAGCCCAAGAGGATCAAAATTTTGGCTTTTAAACTTGATTTTGAGCTTGGAACTCAAATCTGGAATTTCCAGATTTTGAGCCTACGCTCGAGCGAGGAAGTCTACGCTCGAGCGTACACTCTGTGATTCTGCTTTCCGCTCGAGCGAGAAAAGTTACGCTCGAGCGTGAAATGCATGCATCCAGTACTTTTCATGAGTTCACAGTCCGCTCGAGCGAGGAAACCTATGCTCAAGCGAGGACTTGTGTCTTACGCTCGAGCAAGGATCGAGCGTCCATCGAGCGTAAAATTGGAGCATCCAGCATTTTTACTGTAGCACACAGTCCGCTCGAGCGACGGAATTGACGCTTGAACGGAGCTCATCTGTTTGCATGTCCGCTCGAGCGTAGAAAGCCACGCTCGAGCGAGACCCCTGTTTTCTGAAAATTTTGTAAAGTGTTCAAAAGTGCATCTTTGCATCCTCTTTCTATCCTAGGCATTCCTAGGGCATATTTAAGACATTTTAAAGAGGATATAGATGTAGAACCACACCGAGGCAAATTAGGGATTAAGTTGATATCTTTCCCAACTGTGAAACTTAGTGTGTGTTCAATTTGTTAATTGTATAGGGTTGGCATCTCAAGGAGACGCTCTAGCCTACTGTAGCCCAGAACTCTGTGAGTAACAATTGTGTAAAGATATGTTCAACTGATTATCTTTTGAATACTGAACTGAACTGTTTACTGAACTGGTATTATTTACTGAATGAATGTATGTCCTTTATTTCCGAACTGTACTGTGGCATCCTTAGCACCTACTGTTTACTGTTACTGTTACAGAGATCTCTGTCGGTTCCCTCGTCGGAACCACTACTGTTTACTGATTGATGGCCATCATTACTGTTTGGTCTTTAAGACCTACTGTTTACTGTACTGTTAAGCTAATGGATGTACCACATATGACTGATTGTACTGAATCACTGAAATACTGTTTAATGAACTGTTTTCATTACTGTAAGGACATTCATTCTAAACCCCTTTACGCATTATGTTAGTCACTGGGCTTTAGCTCACTGCTCATACATATATGTAGGTGTACAGGCACCAGACCGCAGCTAGGAGCGTCGGGGTAAACTCCAGTTTTGTCAAGCCAACCACCGTGCCTCACTATGAGGTTCCGAGCCTGTCAAGCTTAGGCTTAGGGGTGTTTTTGTTTCCCCGTCTGTCTTGGACTGTTTTTATAATATTGTATAGAATGTTACTGTACCGTTTAATAGGGGTTAAGTCCCTGCACTGTATGTTGTAAATGATGTATGTACTGTTCTGCACTGTGTATGCATGTATGTATGAAAAATCTTTTGACATACAGACCGTCACAGCTCATTGGACATAGTTTATTTACTGTATCGGCTTCCGCCATGCCCTTGTACTGCTTTCTTGTACTCTTTGTTGATAAGCCTTGGTAATCTTGGATTCTTGGCGATTCTGATACTAAACCCATAGGGGCGGGTTTGGGTTGTGACAAACCGCCACCACAACTTGAGTTGAGGAAATCTACAAGGGACCGACAACCTTCAAGAAAGTATCCTCCCAATGAATTTGTGTTGATTTCCGATCAAGGGGAGCCTGAGAGCTACCAAGAAGAAATTGAGCATGCAAAGAAAGATGATTGGAAAAAGGCCATGGAAGAGGAGATGAATTCCTTGCTTGAAAACCAGACTTATGATTTAGTGAAGTTGCCTAAAGGGAGGAAAATTCTGAAAAATAAGTGGGTTTTCAAATTGAAGAATGATAGGAAGAATCTGAGGTACAAAGCACGTCTTGTTGTGAAAGGCTTTGGGCAAAAGAAAGGCATTGACTTTGACGAGATTTTCTCGCCGGTTGTGAAGATGTCTTCTATTCGGGTTGTACTTGGCATGGCTGCAAGTATGAACCTTGAAGTTGAGCAACTTGATATGAAGACCGCATTTCTTCATGGTGATCTTGAAGAAGAAATTTACATTGAGCAACCAGAAGGTTTTGTGGAGAAAGGGAAAGAGAAATTTGTTTGCAAATTGAAGAAAAGTTTGTATGGCCTCAAGCAAGCCCCGCGGCAATGGTACAAAAAATTTGACTCTTTCATGATGAATAATGGTTTTTCTAAAACCACTTCGGATCATTGTGTGTTTGTGAAAAATTTCCCGAATGGTAAATTTATTATTCTGTTGCTTTATGTTGATGACATGTTAATTGTGGGTCAAGATTCTACCATGATTAACAAGTTGAAGTTAGAGTTGAGTAAATCTTTTGCTATGAAAGATTTGGGACCGGCAAAGAAAATACTTGGTATGAAAATTGTTCGTGATCGCAAAGAGAGACTGATTTGGTTGTCTCAAGAAAGCTACATTGAGAAAGTTCTTGAGAGGTTCAACATAAATAAAGCAAAGCCGGTTGGTTGTCTACTTGCAGGTCACTTCAAGCTTAGTTCGAATCAATGTCCTACAAGTGAGAAAGACAAAGAAGAGATGTTGAAAGTTCCTTATGCTTCAGTAGTTGGTTCTTTGATGTACGCCATGGTTTGTACTAGGCCGGATATTGCTTACGCCGTTGGTGTGGTGAGTCGTTTTCTCTCTAATCCGGGTAAAGAACATTGGGCAGCGGTAAAATGGATTCTAAGATATCTTCGAGGGACTTCGAAGGTATGTTTATGTTTTGGGGATGGTAAGCCGATACTTGATGGGTTCACAGATTCTGACATGGCTGGTGATGTTGATTCTAGGAAATCTACTTCGGGGTATTTGATGACTTTTGCAGGGGGAGCTGTGCCATGGCAATCTAAATTACAAAAATGTGTTGCTCTCTCAACTACCGAAGCTGAATTTATTACTATTACAGAAGCTTGCAAAGAAGAGTTATGGTTGAAGAAATTTTTGCAAGAGTTGGGTTTGAAGCAAGAACAGTATGTGCTTTATTGTGATAGTCAAAGTGCTATTCATTTGAGTAAAAATTCTACCTTTCATTCGAGATCGAAACACATTGATGTGAGATACCATTGGATTCGTGATGTGTTAGATTCGAAATTGTTGCAACTCAAAAAGGTTCACACAGATGATAATATTTCAGATATGCTGACTAAGACTTTGTCGAGGGACAAACATTTAAAGTGTTGAACTTTGGTGGGTATGATTGATGTCTCCACCTAAGTCGGTAGGGGGAGAATTGTTGGGTATACCTCCTTATTGGAGTGTGGGACCCAATTGGTTTTGAAAAAAGAGTTTAATTTGGTTTAGTATTAATTATAATATATTTTTATATATTATATTTAATTTGTGGAGACCCAACCTAATTTGAAAACAACTAAGATTTTGAGAAAAAAATCCTAGATTCAAAAAACATGATGTGTGTATTGTTTTTCATGAGAAAAAAACGGCAGCAACATACACTTTTGTCTTGGAGAGATAGTGCTTGAATTGATAAAGTCAATTGGGTGGTGCAGAAGCTTTTCCATTATTCGGTGGCTGGTGTGTGGAATTTTCTTCACTTCGTTTCGACTGTTTTGGTGGAGTTGATTTGGGTTATTTTTTTTGGTCTTCTACAACTCTGATTCTGAAGATTTTAGTTCTTCTATTTGGTGAGGTATTTCCTCTTGTTTATTTGTGATTATTTGGAATTCACCTAAGGGTGGTTTGTGAGGCCATTCGTGTCTCGTTTGTAATCGTTTGGAACTTATTTGGTTGATAGTGGAATCGGATTTCGATCTCGTGGACGTACCTCACATTGAGGGAACCATGTAAAATTCTTGTGTTGCCTTTGATTTAATTTTTCCGCATTAGTTTTTATTCCCATTGATTGATTTACTTGTGGGGGAATCATCGATTTTCCCTAACAATAACCTACTAAAATATAAAAAACAAAACATTTTCGCCCAATGTATCAATTATAGAAATGGCTCAAACAGTGTGGAAGCAAGGTGACTAGTATTAAACTAAGACAAAAGTACTACATTCCAAATGATTTACTCCTAAATTCATTTCTATCCATGTATGATCCTACAAGAGTGAGTGTCTGATGAAATGCAATTTAGCTAAAACATCATTAATGTCCATTCTTTCTCTAGGCAGTTCTAAAGAACAATTGACTCCAATTTCAAGTATCAAACTCAAGCACTCCACAATCTTTTCACCACATATGAAGCTTTTGTTTTTTGAATTTTCTTTGCTTGTCTCTTCTTCTTCATCTTCTTCTTTGGCCTCAAGAAGTATTGGATCTGAAAACTCTGAAACACTCCATGGCAAAGCCCCTTTCACAAAGCTATGGAGGCTTAAACCATCTTTAAACATTTCATCAGTGGGTCTCTTCCCTGTGAACATTTCTAACGCAAGGATGCCAAAGCTGTAGATATCGCCATATGTCGACACTTCACTTCCCATACCATATTATGCAATCACAACACATCTTAAGAAAAATAATGGTGTGTGCACAGAAAAAAGTCACAGAAATAATGGTTACGTGTGCAGAAAAAGTAACAGAAATATGCACAGAAAAATCAGTACGTACCCCAACTAATACATTGATTTTCCTGTACATATTTCGATGCATGTAGTGTTATTTTAAAAAGGACAATGAATCAGACTGACTATCATTGGCCGCCCAGTGATGATAGCCAACCACACAGGTAGGCTATCGGCCAAGTAGTCCACCTGAACATCATTTTTGGGAAAGAAAATAATTGAGAATAAATGAATTACCTGGAGCAGTATAACCTACTGTTCCTCTTATGCCAATAGAGCTTGTTTCATTTGTTGACAAGTCATGGGTGGCATAATCTAGAAGAAATTTTGCTAACCCAAAATCACCAACATGCCCAATCATATCTTTGTCCAAAAGAATGTTGCTCGGCTTAAGATCACAGTGGACTATTGGTGTTTGGCCCTGATTGTGAAGATAATTCAGTGCACAAGCAACATTAATGATAATATTTAGTCTTTGAAGAAGGTTTAACATCCTGAGCTCTTCATTTGACAAATCTTTTTCGGGATTTTGATGTAACCACTCCTCAAGACTCCCATTGATCATGAACTCATAAGCCAGGGCCTTGATTTCGTTACCCTGATAATCTACAGTCGAACATGCCATTAGCACCTGGACTAGATTCCGATGTATGATGTTTCTCAAGGCCTCACATTCGGATATGAAACTCTTGGAAGCTCCTCGACGTGAAAGGTTGAGTACCTTCACAGCAACAATTCTTCCATCAAGAACTCCCTTGTACACAGACCCAAAACTACCAACGCCAATTAAATTGAATGATGAGAACCCATCAGTGGCTTTAACAAGATTTTGATAAGACACCTTCAAGAGTGAATTTTCTGATGAGTCTAAAGGAGTTTCTTTTCTTGTCTTTCTAACGCAACAAAGATACAAAACACACCCCACTAGAGCTAGTCCTAGAAGCCCAAATGGAATAGAGAGTGCTAAAATTAAGGCAGTGTTTGGTCTCCATTTTTTATCCACTTTAAAGTTGCATTTAGGAAGCTGCAATTGAGCTACACCCCCACAGAGCTTACTGTTTCCAACCACTGATATTGCACTTGTATTACTAAAGACACCTTGTGTTGGGACTACACCTTAAAATTATTGAAAGACAGATTCAAATCTTGCAACAACCTAAAACCCTCCAAAAACACTGGAATTTCACCGGACAAGTTATTGTTTGCAAGATCCAACTCTCGAATGCCTCTCAAGAAACTCAAAGAAGAAGGAATGGTTCCGTTAAAAAAGTTGGTCCCCAAATGCAGCGTTTCCAGGCTTGTACAGCTGCCCAGAGTGCTCGGAATTTCACCAGATAACAAGTTGTGGGAGACATCCAAGGAGCCAAGATTTACCAAATTTCCAACTTCCATGGGAAGAGAACCACTTAGTTGGTTTTGGGATAGGTCTAGATATATAGATAAGGATGAGATAGAAACAACTTGCTTTGGTATTGTACCATTAAGGTTGTTTTGAGAAAGAAACAACAATTGCAAATTGTTGCAATTCCCTAGACTTTGAGGAATGTTTCCCTGAAAATTATTGATTCCTAAAACTAGTTCACTTAACAAACTCAGATTTCCTAGGGAAGATGGAATGTTACCAGACAATGAATTGTTGATGAGATTTAATTCCTGTAGATTTTGAAGCTTTCCAATCTCACTTGGAATAGTACCGGTGAGTTGGTTAACCTGCATATACAAACTCTGCAAGACAACAAGATTTACAATCCCCAGGTGGAATGCTTCCGAATATCTTATTGTTGTCGAGATACAAAACTTGAAGATTACTCGAGAGATTACCAATGGATTCTGGCAACTCCCCCTCAAAATTGTTGAGATTCACGCCCAAAACCTGCAAATTGGTGGCATTGATCAAAGAAGAGATAAAGTTCAAGTCATCAGCTTCCCTGGATCCAAGCTGATTGTCGGAAATGCTTAGCCACTCGAGGTTTCGCAGCCTTTCCAAATTAGGAACCTTTCCGATAAGTTTGTTTTGAACCATTATCAGGTAATGGAGTTTAGATGTATTCGATATTGAAGCCGAAATTCATCCTGTAAATTGGTTATGACCAATGTTTAAGAACTCAATATTCGGAAGAGTGATCCCCAAGTCCCATGGAAGACTCCCCTGGATTTGGTTTCCAGTGACATCAAACATAAAAGTGAGAGAAGAAAGATTGAAGAGTGAAGCAGGGATGACACCGGACAACCTGTTTATGCCGATTGCGAGCTTCTGAAGATTCTTCAATCGGCCAAAACGGTCAGGAATGCTGCCATCAAAGAAGTTTTCCGCTGCAGAAAGTGCGTTAAGAGATGACAAATTTGCTAAAGGAGAGAGACTTCCAGTAAGATTGTTGCTGTGAATAATTACTGTCGTGAGATTTGACAAGAAACCAAGATTCACAGGAACTTCTCCTACCGATCCATTGCAAGAAAAATCAATTTCAATGAGATTAGCACAACGAGATAAATTTACAGGAATTCGGCCGCCAATTGAGTTGTTTAGTTTCAAAATCTGCAGCCTTGTCAAATGGCCAATCTCCGAGGGGATTTCATCGCCAAAGCTATTGTTTTGGAGCTGTAATTCCCTGATAAAGCTTAAATTCCCGAGGTGTGGCGATATCGACCCCACCAGTTTCTGGGACTGCAAGTCCAAGGCAGTGACCCTCTGGCCGCGGCGGTCACATTTAATGCCCTGCCACAGGCAAAAGTGGATGGAGTCATTCCAAGAGCTCAAAACATGCAGTGGGTCATCAATTATTTTGGCTTTGATTGCTAGCAATGAAAGCCGGTCCGTCTCGTTTGAGCTCTGTATGGTAGCAGAAAAGCCAGAATTCAGTGAGCTCAAGCAGCATAAAAGTATTAGATGAATGTGCAGATTGTGAAGTGGACATGACATGATCAAGCTTGAGCAAAGAAAAGGTTTGGCTGTGTTTTGGTGGATTGCTTTCATTGAAAGAGATGAAAATTAATCAAAGATATGCCATCATGGGTAGTTTTATATTAGAATTCTATTAGTGTAAGCAATGAATTATCAAAGCTAATCAGGTGCTTCCAAATGTCAGCGAATCATACATTTATGTCACATCTAATGTAAATTAGGCAATATTTTATTTACGGCCCTCATGGAAAAAGAAGGTACCTCAAGGATTCAATGTATATCTCATTTTGTGGATTTATATTAAATAAAGTTAGTTAAGGACAACTAATTCAGATGGGTATGTCATGCAATAAATTTTCATCCTAGTTTTTAATGGGCCACAAGATGCTGGAACTTTGTCAATTTGAAAATTCAAAAAGGAAGAGAAGAAGAAAATGAGTAGAAGTAATTAATAAGAAAGTCGAAATCATCAAAGCAATTTGACGAGTGGCCCTGAATTTTGTTGGTGAGAGTTGAAATCAACCATTTGAGGTGTGAACACAAATTCCATAGTCTTAGTGTACTTATAAATGGCATTATGTGAAAATTTCAAGATTGTGTATTTAGACAAACAGATGATGATTGCAGTTGTGGCTCAAGGTTTTTAAAGACCTTAGACTAACAAAACGATGTCTTATCTAACTTTTGAAAAGTTGGGGCTTTCGACAATAAGAATTTTTTGAAATTTTTGTGTGTGCCTTATACTACAGCCTAAGTGGCCTAATAATTGAGTATATGTAGCTGAACAAAAACAAGGAATTAAAAATATATATTGCTGGATTAAATTTAAGCAAAAATATAGGAAATTTTTTTTGATAGAATTTAGATGTTGTGATGATCTATCTGGTTGACAAGGTTACAGCATCTTGAAAAGGCTATTGTAGATTGGACTTCCAAAATTACACCAAGTGGGAAAAATATATATATATATATATATATTCACCTTCCTCATTTTGTCTTGATTGATTTCATTACAAAAATAATTGCACCTTTCAAAATCCGTGGAGAGATCAAACTATTGCAGGCTGCTGGAAAAATAAACTTCTGAGAAACATCATAAGCCCTAAATCGATTCACTTGTTGGTTGGATGAATTAATTAATTTATGCATTATGCTCAAATGTTAATCGAGATTAAGTTAATTGCTTAGTGAAGAAAAAAAATAGTGCAATTTGCTTGAATGCATGAATTCTTGACATTGGATTTGCCCCCCCCCCCCCCCCCCCCCCTTCCCAACAAAAAAAAAAATGAAGAAAAACAAAGGATATATAAGGGATTCTAAATGAATTTAGACTCATTGTTTTTTCTGTGCTTTATTTGTGTGAATAAGAAAGCAAAAGTAATTAGCTTTGAAAAATGCAAACCATTGAAATTTTATGTTGGCAAAAATGGTTTAAAGACAAATGGTAGTAATATGCATACATGGATGCAAACATGCAAAAGGATGTATGCACTTAGATACGCAAACATGAAAAATGCTTTAAAAGTTCAAGTTTGGCCTGTGTACCAAGTAAAATCAATAATAATAAAAAAATCCACAACTAAAATGGTTTTCGATTAACCAAAAAGAAAACAATAACAACAATATCACAGATTCAGCTGCTGCTCATGAAGAACAAAACTATTAAAGCATTTTTACATAAACAGAATTTAATCCTATTCTGTTTCTTAAGATATCCTGATACAAGAACATTTTGCATGAGGCATTTTGAAATGGAAACATAGAATTGGTTCTTCAGCTATCCAAATTTGGTTTATAAGACTCAACTATATTATCTACTGAAATTGATTACATAATTTGTTCTGAGTGTACAGTTGCAAGAAAAATGCTCCTGATAGAATGCAACCCAGCTACAACATCACTGATGTTCATCCTTTCCTTCGGCAGCTCTGCAGAACAAGTAACTCCAATTTGCAAAATCGAAATCAAGAGCTCCTGGGTTTTTACTCTGATATCCAGAGTTTTTGCTTCTACCCCCCAAAGAAGCATTGGATCTGCAACTTCTACCACTCGATAAGGCAAAGCCATTTTAATGAAGTTATGAAGGTTCAGACTATCTTTGAACATATCATTAGTGGGTCTCTTCCCCGTGAACATTTCTAACAAGAGAATCCCATAACTATACACATCTCCCTTTGTTGTCACCTCGCTTCCCATACCATACTCTGCAATAAACACATCATGCATTGAATTGTAGCTGTAATTGGAAAAAAGTGTTTCTTCATAAGCACATAACCATTTTCATGAAAATCTTGAAATGATATGGATCAAAATGGCAATAAAGTGAACAGACCCGCAAGCCTTCTAACAGAACCCAACCTTGAGGGATAACAATCAATTAAATTATCAAAACACTCAAATCCTTTCTATACTTCAGTTGTTTCATTAGAAAAGGCCATCAATGATTTCAGTAAGTTAATACCAATCTAAATTCTTATGAAAAGATAAATAAATAAATTTAAAAACAAGTAGATAAAGGAGGGCAGCAAAAAAAAACTTCTTATGATTCATTTATGTTAATATGTTTGTCAAGTATCTTGGCATGATAGTCTTTGAGGCCAATTATAACGAAATCCACTGATACACATATTATTCACAGAACAGTGATTTTTGAGTTTTCAGATGTTTCATATTGAAACATGGTCTAGTGAGAAAATAATAAAATAAAGTGGGGTGAAACTCCTAACAAAACTACATATCTTTATTGTAAGGTCCTAAAAAAATATACTATATAGTTTTGGTATTTGGAAATTGGGCTGGCAATCATAATTTCTTGTTACAGTATGTCACCTCTAATCATTCTGAGGCCAACTCAGATTGTCTGTGAAAAAGGCAGAATAAAAGAAACTACAAATTTTGCCTCAGAAGGTTTGGTTATTAAGCTATCTGTGTGAGCATATGGGTGTGTTTCCTGCGTGAATTCAATTTGCAAATGAAAGAATCCTCCAAAGAATGTAAAAGAAAATATAGAAATATAATTAATGAAGCGGATCAAAATAATATTTACCTGGAGCAGTGTATCCAATAGTTCCTCTAACTCCTGTTGAGCTTCCTTGCTTTGCATTGAAGTTACGGTTGGCTTCTTGCAAGAATCTTGCTAACCCAAAGTCGCCTACATGACCAATCATGTCCTCATTCAGAAGAATATTGCTTGGCTTCAGATCACAGTGGATTATTGGTGTTTGGCAATCATGGTGAAGATAATCCAATGCACACGCAACATCAATAGAAATGTTCAATCGCTGATGAAGATCTAGTTTCTTTGGTTCATTGTGCAACAAATCCAGTCCCATGACTGGATGCAACCAGTCCTCCAAACTTCCATTTACCATGAAATCATAAACCAGGGCCTTAAAATCATTACCTTGATAATCAACACCTGAACATGCGGTCAGTACCTTAACAAGGTTGCGATGTTTAATGTTCCTCAAGGCCTTACACTCGGCTAAGAAACTTTTGGAAGCCCCATGACGCTGGAGGTTGAGTACCTTCACGGCAACAATTGTTCCATCATGTTCAAGAATTCCTCTATACACGGACCCAAAACTACCAACATCAATCAAATTTCCTGAAGAGAATCCATCAGTAGCTTTGAGAAGAGTTCGATAAGATACTTTCAAGAGTGATCTTTTTAGTGAAATGGAAGAAAGATCTTTTTCTGTCTTTCTATACCAACAAATATATAGAATGCACAACATAAAGGATACCCCCAAAAGCCCACTACATATAGAAATTGCCAATTTTGAAGCGAGAGTCAATCTCCTCTTTTTGGACCACATGGAGTTGCACAAGGACAACTGTAATTCAGGTACCCCTCCACAAAGCTTGCTATTCCCGTTGACTGAAACTGCACTTGCATTTGCAAATATACCTTTTGTTGGCACTGCACCCTCAAAATCATTGTATGACAAGTTCAAATTCTGCAATAAATTAAATGCCGCAAAATATTCTGGAATCCGTCCCGACAAATTATTGCGAGAGAGATCCAAGAATTGAATACCTCTCAAAGAAGCCAAAGTAGAAGGAATGGTTCCTTGAAAAAAGTTACCATCCATATACAGTGTTTCTAACATTACACAGCTACCAAGAGTGCCGGGAATTTCGCTAGATAACATGTTGTTGGAAACACTCAAGTAACCAAGGTTCTTCAAATTTTCAACTTCCACTGGTAGAGAACTTGTCAAATAGTTTTCAGATAGGTCCAAATGTGATAGTGAAGAAAGACCAATAACTAGTTGAGGTATTGGCCCACTAAGCTTGTTATGTGCTAGGTTCAATGACAACAAATTTTTGCAGCCGCCCAACCTTGGAGGGATGCTGCCATGAAGACTGTTTTGACTCAAATCAAGTGTAATTAGTGAACTTAAATTTCCTATAGAGGATGGGATGTTTCCCGAGAATTCATTTTCTGACAAGTGCAAATCATGTAGGTTCTGAAGCTTTCCAATATCAAATGGTAAATTACCTGTAAAGTGATTGCCAGAAAGCCATATTATGTCCAAGTTCATGAGATTTCTTATCCCATATGGAATGCTACCTGATATCTGATTATAACCAAGTAGTATTCTTCTAAGCTTAGTGGACAGGTTGCCTATGGTTTCAGTCAACATTCCTCCAAAGTTGTTGTCGCCAAGATTAAGTAGCACTAAACCAGTGGCATTGTTCAAAGAGGGCAGAAAGCCCAAATCAACGTTGTGACCGCTCCCAAGATGATTGGTTTCGATTGACAACCGATGAAGTTTATGCAGCTTCTCCATAGTTGGCACTCCTCCAATAAGGTCATTTTCTGCTGTATTAAAATAAAATAGATTCAAGGCATTGGAAATTGAAATGGGAATGGATCCAGTAAACTGATTACGGGCAATACTAAGAATCTCAAGATTTGGAAGAACATTTCCTATTTTAGAAGGAAGACTCCCTCTGATATGGTTCACTGCAACATCAAAAACCCTAATACCAGAGAGATTGAAGATTGATGCCGGAATGGTCCTAGACAAATTATTGACAGCAACAGCAATAATATTAAGACTTGTCAATCTGCCAAAAGCATCAGGAATACTTCCTTGGAAATTATTTTCTGCTGCAGAAAATTTCTGAAGATATGATAGATTTCCATAAGAAGAAGGAATGCCTCCACTGAGTTGATTATGTGCAACATGTATAAATTGAAGTTTTTGCAAAGAGGAGCCAAACTCAACAGGAAGTTGCCCCACCAGGTTGTTGTAAGCAACATCGAAGTCGATGAGCTTAGAGCAAACAGATAAATTGGCCGGGATTTCACCGCTGATTGAATTGTTGTTGAGGTGCAAAACTTCTAGTCTTCTCAGGCGGCCAAGTTCTGGGGGAATTATGTGAACGAAGCTATTGTTTTGGAGGTGCAGAGCTCTGAGAAAGCTTAGGTTACCTATATATGGTGAAATGTTGCCTGACAATTTCAGGGACCGGAGATCCAACAGGACCACCCTCTGGCGGTGGCGGCGGCCGCATGTGACACCGTTCCACTGGCAGAAATGGATGGAATCATTCCAGGAGATGAAAAGTGTTGGAAAAATGGTTTTATATAGGCATATTTTTAGCCCAATTTGGGTGGACCCCAAATGTCTTTTGGGGTGGGTCCGAAGAGGTGAAGTGTTCTTTGGCACGTGGCAAGTCACACAGTAAAGACCGAACGTCAAAACCATTTATGAGTGAATGGGAAATTGAAGTCGTTTTCGGGTCTAACATTAATTTTTATTTAGATAAAATTCATTTGAATTTTTTCAATAAAAAAATTATTGTGGGAATTTAAATTTAATTCTAAATTCAAATTTTGGGTTCCTAAGTGGTTTCCTAAAGTTTGTAATTGTGAGAATTTAATTTAATTCTAAATTCAAATTTCTTTATTTATTAAACTATTTAATTTGTTTAATATATATATTCATTTATTTAATATATATATATTTTAATAGTTTAAAGAAGTTACAACAGTTGGAAACTGTTGCTCCAATTGGCCAACGGCATTTTTTTTTCAAAATGGTTTGAAATTTAGTGTTCTGGATCCTTCGGTCAAAATTAATTTGAATTAAGAGGTGCACTTTTTCACTTATATTGTGGCACCTATTCGGTCTTTGTAAATTGCCTATAAATACTTGGGTTTCCAGCAGTTTTAAGGGGGTAATTTTTTTCCAGCAGTTCGGATAGAGTTAGAACAGTCTGTTAAACACCTTCTTTGCTATCCAGATTATATTTTGCATTTTAATCTTCATTTTAGATTTAAGAATAAATATTCAGAGAGTATAGATCACAGGTTTGGTTCGCCGAACAAATTTATTTGAAGTGCTTCTATAAATTTGTGAAGATCATTGTATCCTAGGAGATAGACGCCACTCAACCGTAAGCACCGTAGCGGGGCGAATCTGTCTTAAGGACAGAGTGTCATACACTCGACTTGGTCTTGAAATTTATTTGGTTCAAGAAATAAATTCGGTATGTTTATTTAATTATTTTGTTTGAATTATTTCAGTTCTTTTTATTTACACAGAAGATTGTTCCAACAATCTTAAGACAGATTCGAATTATTCTGTTTACAGAATTTTTCGTTTGTTTCCTTTTTCCATTATTCGTAAATAATTTCGAAAGAAAATTATTTTCTGTGAATTTACAAAATAATATTCTGGTTGGAAAAACAAATAGTGATTATATGCTATTTGACAGATAGTAGTAATATACTGTCTATTTTCTTTGACAACAACTAGTAGTACAATATTGGTGTCATTAACAATTCAGAATATATTTTTGTGGAATTTTTTCAGAAATTAATTTTGGGTTTTAGAAATTATTTTCTGAGTTTTCATTAATTAAAATTCTGTTTTCAGTATTTTAATTTTTGGAGTGAAACAAGAGATTTATATTTTTGTGTTAAAATTAATTTGGTTAAATAAAATTTTATTTTATTTTCAAATTAACTGGAAAAATAAAAGTTATAGTTATTATTTCTTTTATTTTACAGAATTTAAATTTCTTGTGTGGAATTAATTTGGTTAAATAAAGTTTTAATTTATTTCCAAATTAATTGAAAAATAAAAGTTATATTCTTATTTCTTTTATTTTACAGAATTTAATTTTCTGTGTGGAATTATTTTGGTTAAAATAAAATTTTATTTTATTTCCAAATTAATTGGAAAAATAAAAGTTATATTTTTATTTCTTTTATTTTACAGAATTTAATTTTCTGTGTAGAATTAATTTGTTTAAATAAAATTTTATTTTATTTTCAAAATTAATTGGAAAATAAAAGTTTCATTCTTATTTCTTTTATTTTTACAGAATTTAATTCTGTGCATTTGGTTTAATTTTCTGTGTAGTGTAAATTCTAATTATAATTTTGTTTTATAAATTAGAATTGATGGCTACAGAAACAAATGCCCAAACAAGTACTACTGTGGTGACAGCGCCAATAAATCATGGAGAAAAGCCAGAGAAGTTCTTAGGAACTGACTTCAAAAGATGGCAACAGAAAATGTTGTTTTATCTAACAACTCTGAACCTGGCTCGTTTCCTCCGTGAAGATGCTCCTATCCTGAAAGAGGATGAAACCGACAGGCAAGTGGTTGCTGCGGTTGATGCTTGGAAACATGCCGATTTCCTTTGCCGGAATTACGTCTTGAACGAACTTGACAACACATTATATAACGTCTATAGTCCAATCAAGACAGCAAAGGAACTTTGGGAATCGTTGGAGAAAAAGTACAAAACAGAAGATGCCGGCTCAAAGAAATTTGTGATTGGCAGATTCCTGGATTTTGTATTGGTTGATTCAAAAACTGTGATCAGCCAAGCTCAAGATTTCTAACTCATTCTGCATGACATTCACGCAGAAGGTATGTCTCTCAGTGAATCCTTTCAAGTTGCAGCCTTAATTGAAAAATTACCCAAAGGCTGGAAGGAATTCAAGAACTATCTTAAACACAAGCGCAAAGAAATTTCTATGGATGAGTTAATTGTGCGTTTAAGGATTGAGGAGGATAACCGCAATTCTGATAAGCGGGCTGGTAAGAATCCTATGGAGTCTAAGGCAAATGTGGTAGAACATGCTTCAAAAACCAAGAAACGTAAGTCTTCTGGAGAAAGTTCATCACAAGGCTCTAAAGGGGGGGATAATAAAAAGTACAAGTTTAATGGCAAATGTTACATCTGTGACAAAGAGGGACATCGCGCCAAAGATTGCCGTAGCAAAGGTAAAGGCAAGAAAAGAACAAGCAAGAAGCCTGCTCAAGCCCATATGACCGAAGTGGACAATATTTCCAATGGTGTCGATGACATCAATCTTTCTGCAGTTGTTTCCGAGGCAAATCTTGTCGGAAATCCTAAAGAATGGTGGGTGGACACTGGTGCTACTCGTCATATTTGTGCCGACAAAAAGATGTTCACATCTTATTCTTCGGTGGACAATGGTGAACAATTGTTTATGGGCAACTCCTCAACTTCCAAAGTTGAAGGACAAGGAAAGATTGTACTCAAGATGACATCAGGAAAGGAACTCACTCTCAACAATGTGCTGCATGTACCGGACATTCGCAAGAATTTAGTTTCCGGATCTTTGTTGAGTAAGAATGGGTTTAAGCTAGTTTTTGAAAGTGACAAGTTTGTACTTACCAAAAACGGGATGTATATAGGAAAAGGTTACATGTCTGATGGCCTTTTCAAGTTAAATGTAATGACTGTTGTACCCTCTGTTATTAATAATACTACATCTTCTTCTTACTTGCTTGAGTCTTCAAATTTATGGAATGGTAGACTAGGACATGTTAATTATGGATCTTTGCGTAGATTAATTAATATGGAATGTTTACCGAAATTTGATATTGATTCAAATCATAAATGTGAAATTTGTGTTGAGGCAAAATTATCTAAAACTCCTTTTCATTCAATTGAAAGAAGTACGGAACCACTTGAATTAATTCATAGTGACATTTGTGATTTTAAATCAATTCAAACAAGAGGTAGAAAAAAGTATGTAATCACTTTTATAGATGACTATACTAGATATAGTTATATTTATTTAATTCGAACCAAGGATGAAGCTTTGGAAACTTTCATTCAATATAAGAATGAAGTTGAAAATCAACTTGGTAAGAAAATCAAGAAACTTAGAAGTGATAGAGGTGGTGAATATGAATCACCTTTTGGTGAATTTTGTAAAGAACATGGAATAATTCATCAAACCACTGCTCCTTACTCACCTCAGCAAAATGGAATTGCTGAAAGAAAAAATAGGACTTTAAAAGAAATGATGAATGCCATGTTAATCAGTTCTGGATTACCTCAGAACTTGTGGGGGGAAGCAATACTTTCTGCTAATTATATTTTAAATAAAATACCCCGAAAGAAAGTGAATCAAACACCTTATGAATTGTGGCATGGAAGAGTACCATCCTACAAATACTTAAAAGTGTGGGGGTGTTTGGCTAAAGTGGTTATTCCTAGTCCTAAAAAGACTAAGATAGGTCCTAAGACCATTGATTGCATTTTCATTGGTTATGCTAAGAATAGTAGTGCATATCGGTTTTTGATTCATAAATCAGAACATACCGAAATGCATGTAAATACTATTATTGAGTCAAGAAATGCATCATTCTTTGAACATGTATTTCCAAAGAAGACTGGACAAGAGACTAGTAATAATAAGAGATCTTTTGATGCTATTATTAGTAATGATCAAGAGCAAGAGTTAGATCAAAATGAGGAAGATGAATCTAGGCGTAGTAAACGTGCTAGAACCTCAAAATCATTTGGTCCAGATTTTTTAACATATTTGTTAGAAAATGAACCTTTAACTTTTAAAGACGCTATGTCTAGTCCTGAAGCTCCTTTATGGAAAGAAGCTGTCAACAGTGAAGTTGAATCCATCTTGCAAAATCACACTTGGGAATTAGTGGACTTGCCACCAGGTTGTAAACCTCTTGGGTACAAGTGGATTTTCAAAAGAAAATTGAAAGCAGATGGATCAATCGACAAATATAAGGCAAGACTTGTAGACAAAGGTTTTAGAACGAAGAAGGTCTAGATTACTTTGACACATACTCACCGGTTACAAGAATAACATCCATTAGAATGCTAATTGCCATAGCATCTCTATACAATCTAGAAATTCATCAAATGGATGTTAAAACCGCTTTCTTAAATGGTGAGTTAAATGAAGAAATTTACATGGAACAACTGTAAGGGTTTTTCTGTTCCAGGGAAAGAAAAGAAAGTGTGTAAATTGGTTAAATCATTATATGGTTTAAAACAAGCCCCAAAGCAATGGCATGAGAAATTTGACAAGGCAATGATGTCAAATAGTTTTAAAATTAATGAGTGTGACAAATGTGTTTATATTAAAAACACAGACAAAGGTTATGTCATTGTATGTCTTTATGTAGATGATATGCTCATCATAGGTAGTAATAATGACATGATTAAAACTACAAAGAAAATGTTGAATAAACATTTTGACATGAAGGACATGGGCATTGCTGATGTAATTCTTGGTATGAAAATTACCAAAACATCAGAAGGTTATACTTTGTCACAATCTCATTACATTGAGAAAATACTTGACAAATTCAGCAAAGATGATGATCATCTTGCTAGAACTCCTGTAGATGTTAATTTGTATCTTTCTAAGAATATACAGGAAAGTATTTCTCAATTAGAGTATGCCTAAATTATTGGAAGCTTAATGTACTTGATGAACTGCACTCGGCCAGATATAGCTTATGCAATAAGTAAATTAAGTAGATATATGAGTAATCCGGGAGTAGAACACTGGAAAGCAATTATAAGAGTTCTTAGATATCTCCGATTTACTCGTAACATTGGGTTGAATTATACTAGATATCCAGCAGTACTTGAAGGATACTGTGATGCAAATTGTATATCAGATACTAGAGACTCGAAGTCTACCAGTGGGTATGTTTTTACTCTTGGTGGGGCGGCTGTATGTTGGAAATCTTCTAAACAAACTTGTATTGCTAGGTCTACTATGGAATTAGAGTTCATAGCCTTAGACAAAGCTGGGGAAGAGGCAGAATGGCTTCGCCACTTCCTTGAAGATATACCAATATGGCCAAAACCGGTGCCTGCTATATACATACATTGTGATAGTCAATCAGCAATTGGTAGAGCACAGAGTCATATATATAACGGTAAGTCACGACACATTCGTCGTCGACATAACACCGTAAGACAACTACTCTCTAATGGAATTATTTCCATAGAATATGTTAAGTCTAAAGACAATATAGCGGATCCACTAACCAAAGGGTTAGCAAGAGAGTTAGTTGAGAATTCATCGAGGGGAATGGGACTTAAGCCTATTAAATAAGAGTTACCACAACGGCAACCCAACCTAGTTGACTGGAGATCCCAAGATCTAGGTTCAAAGGGACAACCGAGTTGTGATTGACTCAGAAGGATCACTGTGGAGTCCAACTCCTACCCATTTCTAGGATGAAATAAGTGATGTCTGCAGCGCTTTAGGTTAAGTAATACTTTTAATGATTCTTATATCTAGGTATACCTAGTGGAGTATGGCAGGATACTCTTCATAAGAATCACCTATATGAGTGTGAACTGGGCCGGTTCCATGAGATTTGTGAAGGGCTACAATTCTCTAAAGCACTCATGAAGACCAGGTTGTTCAGGGCCAAAATGAACACAATAGTGAGAACTAAACTGTGTTTGGGAATATACTGTGTGAGTTCTATTGTCTTGGTTTACACAAACGGCTGAACAAGTTGAAGACATCATGTTCACTGGTTAGCTAGTAAATCCGATAGTATCTCACAAGGGAAGGTTCAAAGCCAAAAGCTACCTATCCTTTGCAGAATATTTTCAATTTCTGTACTCTCTGTAAATAGATCATGTTGTTGCATTTTCTCTCCGTCAAATTCCATTCATGTGGGGGATTGTTGGAAAAATGGTTTTATATAGGCATATTTTTAGCCCAATTTGGGTGGACCCCAAATGTCTTTTGGGATGGGTCCGAAGAGGTGAAGTGTTCTTTGCCACGTGGCAAGTCACACAGTAAAGACCGAACGTCAAAACCATTTATGAGTGAATGGGAAATTGAAGTCGTTTTCGGGTCTAACATTAATTTTTATTTAGATAAAATTCATTTGAATTTTTTCAATAAAAAAATTATTGTGGGAATTTAAATTTAATTCTAAATTCAAATTTTGGGTTCCTAAGTGGTTTCCTAAAGTTTGTAATTGTGAGAATTTAATTTAATTCTAAATTCAAATTTCTTTATTTATTAAACTATTTAATTTGTTTAATATATATATTCATTTATTTAATATATATATATTTTAATAGTTTAAAGAAGTTACAACAGTTGGAAACTGTTGCTCCAATTGGCCAACGGCATTTTTTTTTCAAAATGGTTTGAAATTTAGTGTCCTGGATCCTTCGGTCAAAATTAATTTGAATTAAGAGGTGCACTTTTTCACTTATATTGTGGCACCTATTCGGTCTTTGTAAATTGCCTATAAATACTTGGGTTTCCAGCAGTTTTAAGGGGGTAATTTTTTTTCCAGCAGTTCGGATAGAGTTAGAACAGTCTGTTAAACACCTTCTTTGCTATCCAGATTATATTTTGCATTTTAATCTTCATTTTAGATTTAAGAATAAATATTCAGAGAGTATAGATCACAGGTTTGGTTCGCCGAACAAATTTATTTGAAGTGCTTCTATAAATTTGTGAAGATCATTGTATCCTGGGAGATAGACGCCACTCAACCGTAAGCACCGTAGCGGGGCGAATCTGTCTTAAGGACAGAGTGTCACACACTCGACTTGGTCTTGAAATTTATTTGGTTCAAGAAATAAATTCGGTATGTTTATTTAATTATTTTGTTTGAATTATTTCAGTTCTTTTTATTTACACAGAAGATTGTTCCAACAAAAAGCTTGAAGGGATCATCAGTTATTTGGGATTTTAATGCAAGCAATGCAAGTTGATCTGTTACATTGCTGCCATTGCCCAGAGCAAGAAAAAAGAGAACAAATGACCAGGACCCAATTAGACTCACTTGGAATTGACAATCTAGAGACTTCATTGAGTCTACACCCGATCAATCCAGGATTACAAAAACTATAATAACGAACTAAAATGAATCTATTAGAAATTTTTTATATTCGAAAAAACTCCGCAAATTTATGTAGTAAAGTAAAATATAGTGATTGGATTTTGATCATATCCTTCAATCATATCCTTCAATTATTTCATTTGACTCTCTTGTTTATATCCTTCAATTATTTGATTTGATTCACTTGTTTAAGATTTTAGACGACGACTCAGTTCAACTCACCAAAGTCTTCAGAGATAAGTCTTCTAGGATTTTAGCGCTAATGACCATGTCTTTAAAAAATTTCATTCTCTCTCTGGTCCACCGATGTAAGAAAAATCGATTCAATCAAGGCTGAATTAAATTAGAGCTACTATAGTTTGGAACTTGTATCATTTTAATTTTTGATTTTTTAATTATAACACATTTGGCATTGAACTTTAAATCTTATTTTAAATAAGGACAATTAAAGATATCATTACTCAATTTAAGGGCAAAGTCGTCAATTTGATAAAACATAAACTAATTTGACAAAAATAAATGTCAAAAAAATATTTTTGAATTTTTAAAAATTATTTCTACTCACCAAAGATAAAACTATATAAAATTAATAAATCTTTTACACATTTATTTATTTTTTTACCAAATTAATTTTTATAATGTATTTGAATGATGATCATGTAATCAGTGGTTTTAGACTTTTAATATGTAATTGATATATTTAATATATGAAATGTTTTTAGTTTTGGATTTTTTAATTTAATGGATTGGTTAAATAATGATATCAAAGTTTTCTCCATATTTGACTTTTGAAAAAATATAAACTAATTTAATGAAAATAAAACAACCACCCATCAAAGTTTTCTCCATGTTTGACTTTTGGAAAAATAGAAACTAATTTAATGAAAATAAAAACAACCACCCATTACATGATCATCATCCAAATACATAATAAAAATTAATTTTGTAAAATAAATAAATATGTAAAAGATTTACCAATTTTACATAATTTTATCTTTGGTGAGTATAAATAATTTTAAATATTTTAAAATCGTTTTTTGTCATTTATTTTTGTCAAATTAGCTTAGATTTTATCAATTGACGACTTTGCCCTTGAAATTGAGCAATTGTATATTAATTGTCATTTTTTGGAACAAGATTCAAAATTCAGGATCAAATGTGTCACAATTGAAAAGTTATGGATCAAAGTGACACAAATGCTAGACTATAGAGACCTTTAGTGTAATTCGCTCTATAATCAAATTGTCTATTTTACATAAAATCTACATATTTTATTTTGGTCTGAAAAATCTAGATCTGTGCGGAAAACTCTTTTGGAAAATCTACATATGTCTTGTTTAACGTGATTATTAATTTAAGTAATCCAATTAAAAATTAAGCAATCATTATTAATATAGATAAGAGAGAGTAAGAGAAAATTAATCTAGGACACAAAATATTTTTTACGTGGAAAATCACAATTGAAATCCACCAACTTATGATAAAAACCATGGGCCCTCAGCCAGACGAATAATCCACTAAGCAAGAAAGGTAGTAGAAGAGATATTTTACAAAGGTCAATTCGGGCTACACGAGTCCACTCACCGGCACACATCTTTATTCACTCTATAGGTACCTCCATGATCTCCACTAGATATCTGTCATGGTTGTCAAATGGGCACGACACCAATGATTTCGAAATCCACCGAAATCTACATGTACAATCTTGTAATCCACCAAGAAAGTTTACTTTTTGAGAAGAGTGAAGAACTTATAGAAAGCTTGATGATGAACTTGAAGTTCCTATGACTAATGTATCATCAAGCAATTGAGAGTTACAAAGAATCCTCACTACAAGTTCACTATCAAAAATAAAACTTTCTTACAAAATAAACTCTCTCAAAAGTATATTTCTCTCGAAAATAAACTCTCTATCGATTTTGCAATGTTGAGCTCTAGAAAGGTTTTAGAGAGATAGAAAATGCTCTAGGAGAGATACAAAATAATTTTGGAGAGGTGTCTCAACAAATGAGCAAAGGGTCCGTAAAACCCAAGTTTTGTATATAATTATTTTTGGATGGATTAGAAATTAAATTAATTTACATGGGTCATTTAGTAATATCAAGGAATTAGTTATGAGATATATGGTATTATAATTTCTATTACTTAGACGGGTAATTTTGTAATCTTGGGAAATTAGGTTATTAAGCCCACAGATTGTAGCTTTAAGCCTTGGAGAAAAAAAAAATATAAAAATAAAAACAGAGGTTGGGGATTTGCAGTGAAGAGTTTTGGAGGCAACAAGGGTTTGAAAAAGTAAAGAAGAAAAGAAACAAAGAGAGAGGTTCAAGTATTCAACCATGGACTGGGGTAAGATTCTTGTATCACCAAGAAGTTATTAATTTTCATTTGATAAATAAAAAAAAAAAAAAAAAGAAGAAACAAAAAAGGGCCGAAGCTTTATGTAACCTGTAGGTGCCTATTCGGTTTGAGAGGTTGATGAATAGACCCACGTGTGGAGTGTGGTCTAGGTAAAGAGTTGAAACAGTGGAGCATTTTGTGTGGGTGTATTTTGACTTTTGGGTTTTGTACATTGGGCAAGGTGTATTTGGCTATTGAATTGGGTGGATTGATTTGGTATCTCTTGGACATACATATATATATATATATATATATATAATGGGTTCTTATTGATGTGTGAAAAATATCAAAATATTAATTTATTTGAGGTTTTATTTATTAGGTTTGTGTGATTGAATTGGTGGAACTGGGTGTCTGTAGTTAGTGTGGTGGAATATTATTTTAGCTGTTTGAGGTAAGTAACCCTCTATCACTATTGGTTCATTTTTATTCCTATTGAATCGTTTAAAATAATAAATATTTTATTTATAGTCTTCATGTTCTTTTAAAATAAAATATGGATCAAGTATAAAACAATATCGAATATTATTATGAAAATTATTTGAATATTTTGTGGAACTATTCTGAAAATTGTACTAAACGTTTATTCTGAAAATATTGAATATTTTATTTAAAATTTATTTATTGTTTGAATTTTGAACATCACTCTAGTCTGACTATGATTTGGACTCTAGCCAATGAGGGTTATTTATTGGCATAGAAACTAATTTCTTTTGGGGTTTTACCACCGACCTATGTGTGGTTCTGGGCCTTGTCACGGGCTAAGTGACCGTAGTCACCAAGACTTGGGCTTTGTGAATCAAATCATTGAACCATCTGGATATTGAGCCATCGATTTGATCAACGAATTACTTTGAATTATCTTGTTGGCTTTTCATTTAAAATGTATTGTACATTGTTTATTTTTAGCTATGAAACCATCTTACAAATAATTGTTCATTTACTGAATTGTAGCAAAAATTATATTTATTGGTTATCGATTTATTTATTTATTTTTCGTATACTTGATCCAACTAGCAGTGATGATTGGTTATTTACTGGGCTATCTAACTTACCCTTATTTTATTTATTTATTTTCAGATTCTGAGGAGTAGAGCTGCGAGGGGTTTTTACTTGTGGGAGTGCCAAGAGTAGGACTATGATTTTAGTACTTGGTTTATTATTTTGTTCATGGATTATATTAGTAGACTTGGTGGACAATTTGATATGATAAGAATTATCTATTTTTATGGATTTTAGCATTATGATAATTAAGAATTTAATTTGAGTATTTTACATTGTTGGTTATGTGTTGGACTCTTAGCCTTGCATGCTCACTTAAATGAGTGTGTGGCGTTGTCACGGAGCTTGGTGCGTGACAGGGTCCTTTACATAGACCCGAGGCGGGACAAGTTCACGGGCACAATCATGTGCTTCGCGGGTTGCAGACAGACTTCTGGGAGCTGGACTTTCGGACTCTCCAAATCGCGGGAGCAAAGGTAAATGTCACGGCCACTACATGCTTAATCGCAAGTGGTATGGTCGCGGGCGCTACCGTGCGAACCAACAACTTTTGTGGACTTTTGCACTGCTTTGTTGTTTCACAATTTCCATGCTCACCATGCGTTGGCAACTTATTTACAAATCTCCAGAGGCCTCGTTTGTTTTCCTCTATCACAGTCCACTCTAGACTGTGAATGATGAATAGTGAAGATGCCTCATGTTTATTTTGGTTTTGGAGTTCCGGATTCGTAGTCCCCTTCGGACTATGATAGGCCTTGACGAGGGTATTGTTAGTCCGGGTGAGAAGGTGGTATTAGAAAATAGTCCGTTCGGCTTATGACGTTACCGGTTGTTCGCCCGGACTTCCAGCCGAAGGGTCAATTGTTATTATTACTCCCTCCGTCCCAAAATAATGGTCCTTTTTGGGGAATCTAACTTTTTTTGGTAGTACAATTATTGCATTAGAAAAAAAGTTGATTTTCCAAAATTATCCTTTTGATAGTACATTTTTTGGGAATATCAATACCATAATTTTACTTTTTATATTGTTTATTAATTTAAAAGAAGGGAAAAATAGGAAATTTATATTATTTTTGTACTTAATTTTTGAAGAGGGACTAATATTTTGGGACAATAAAATATGAAATAAGGGACTAATATTTTGGGACGGAGGGAGTATATTTTTTTTAACATGTTGGGCATTTTTTTTTTTTAACATTAATGTTTAATGTTTTTCTTTTTTTTTTGTTTAGTAAAAATCATAATTTAATTTGTTTTATTGTTTTATATTTATTTAATTTAACAATATTTACACTAATAACTATCATCAAAATAAATACAATTTCACTAATCTCCTCATTAACAATCTCCTCACTATTAATACTCTCAGTATCAATCACTTCTATTTTACCTATAAAAATAAACGGACCCTTAAGGTTGAAAATATGACCCAGGTTGTCTACCAAAAAAAACACACTTCGATTATTTTACTAATGTAATGCAAAAGCAATCAAAGTAACGTGATTCTCCATGATATGAAAACATGACTTCATCAGATAAACAGCCACCTTTGGCTCTTGACCATCTAGCCACTTTTTGAACGAAAACTTCAATTTTATTAGTTCAAGAAAGATGGTTTCAAATTGATTGCTTTCAACGTGTGCGACATCAGCTCAAGATATTTGTTAACTTTTTCAAAAACTTTTTCCAACCAAAATCTCAAGTGATTATTTCAAAAAAAATCAAGATTCGTTTTTGGAAAATTTGTTTAACAAAATCTCAAATTGATTATGTTAATAATCAATTGACCACAAAGTCTTTGAGCCACCGAAATTGTCTTGAATTTCAATCTTGAGCATGAAACTTGCAGCCATTAAAAACAATTTAAAAGACCAAGAATAATGAGACCAAGAAGATAATGAACAAGAATTTGAACCAACAATTAAAAATAAGTTTTGTCAAGAAAGGTATTGTCAAAACACAAATTGTTTTAATAGAAAAATCCTAACACGGTCTTAAAATTTTATAGTCATACAAATTAAATTAACTGAAATATTATATTGAAATGTTTTTATATTTTAATTCTGCGAGTATCACTAGTAATACATGTTTTTGTGTAATAAAATAAGGGAAAATGGCAAAGTCCTGTCATAACTATAAAAGAAAATGACATAATTTTATACTTTTTGAGTCATAACTAAAATAAAAAAATAAAAAATAAAAAGTCATAACCAAATAAGAAAAAAAAATAATCATAACTAAAGAAGAAAATAACGTAATCAAAATGCATATGGTATGGGGTGTGTACAACAGAATTCTCCTAAAATAGGAGATAGGCATGTATAGAATAAAATGACAACAATATCCCAGATTCAGCAACTGCTCATGAAGAATAAAACTATTAAAGCAGTCACTGATGTTCATTCGCTCCTTCGGCAACCCTGAAGAACAAGTAACTCCAATTTGCAATATCAAAATCAAGCAATCCCGGGTTATTTCACTGAAATCTAAAGCTTTTTCTTCTTCTCCCTGAAGAAGCATTGGATCCGCAACTTCTGTCACTCGATTTGGGAAAGCCATTTTAACGAAGTTATGAAGGTTCAAACTATCTTCGAACATGTCATCAGTGGGTCTCTTCCCCATGAACATTTCTAACAAGAGAATCCCATAACTATACACATCTCCCTTTGTTGTCACCTCGCTTCCCATACCATACTCTGCAATAAACACATCGTGCATTGAATTGTAGCTATAATTAGAAAAATGTGTTTATTCAAACACTACAGGAAAAAGGGGTTTAGGCGACGTTTTTTTAACGACGCAATTTTAAACGTCAGGCTTTTTAATGTTTAACGACGTTTTTATAAAACGTCGCATATTTCTTTAACAAAACGGTACCGTTTTATAATAGGAAGCGCCTCCAAATGTGTTGTGCCTCACGCGCTTGGTCTCCTCCTCTTTTCAAACCCTAATTTTGAATCTGACACTCAGTTAAGTTGAGACCCAAATCTCGAGCGCTCTCGCTCTCTCTCTCTCTCTGGGCGATTTCGAAGCTCTACCGCTTGTTCATTCTCAGAGCGAGGTAGCGAGCACCAACGAAGGTTCAAAATCTCTCGGTGATTTCATCGCTAAATCTACTTTCTCTCTCTAAATCTCTCTCTCTCCCTCTCTCTCTCTATGTCTCTGTGGGCGATTTCGAAGCTCTACCGCTTGTTCATTCTCAGAGCGAGGTAGCGAGCACCAACGAAGGTTCAAAATCTCTTGGTGATTTCATCGCTAAATCTACTTTCTCTCTCGAAATCTCTCTCTCTCAACCCTCTCTAAACCTTTATCAGAGCGATTCAGAGATTCATCTCAGTGATTTCATCGCAAAGATTCAGAGCGATTTCATCTTAGTGATTTCATTGCAGAGATTCAGACATTCAGATCGGTCTGCACCATCGTCTACTAAGGTGAGCTCCACTGTCTCTCTCTCTCTCTCTTTGAAGCTCTTCCTCCCATCTCTCTCTCTCTCTCTCTCTCTCTCTCTTTATTTTAGTGATTGATGAGTTGTATGTGATCTGTTTCAGTAATTGTTTTTCACTGATGAGTTTTATATGCTCTGTTTCATTGTCTTTTCTTTGTTTTTTATTGGTAAATATACAATATAGTGTTGAGAAGGAACTAAAAGGACAGAGTAACATATTAGGGCTTGTTTGGCAGTATTTACTTATTTTTATTTCTCATTTCAAGATGTTCTTTTGTTCTTTTGGGCTGATTTTTATTTATTTTTCCTTCGAGTAATACTTTACAAACAGAAATGAGAAAGATATGGTTGATTTGGCTCCTAGCAGTCCAAAATGATAATCAAAAGTGCTTATTTTCATCGTTTTGAGAGAAGATTTAACAAAAATCTACCATTTTTAACATTTCCTTTGAGATCACTTTCATTTCATTTTAGCAAATCTGCACATAACCACACATTTTTCTAATTTTTCTTCTTATTTTTTTCTTTTTCCTGTGTCAAATTTGCCTTCATAGTTCAGGTGGTACTTTTGCATTGTACTCCCTACTCTGTCGACATGCAAGACTTAGCAGTCTACCAAATCAACAAAGATCAGATGAGATCTTTGTTTACATATCTTTGAGAAAGATCGGAAGAAACATGGTAGAGTTCATTTCAAGTCATTATTTGAGAAGAACCTAAAGGAAAAGAACAATGCAAAATAACCTTTCGAATATATTCTATTGAATTTACTACTATAAGGATGAAACATGTCATCATTGTGCATAAATTATTTAACTCCAAGTTTGGAAGGGATCAAGGGCAAGGTTCACCAATTTTGACTCGATGTACTTCCAACTAAATTACTACTATTTGACTCAAGTTTGAATGTTACATATAAAGTTCAACCCAAGTCATTGTGTAATGTTACCACATCATCTCACACCTTTTTTGCTTTTCTGCTGGTCTTAGTAGCTTGTTGAAGATGTCCTGAAGCCTATTTAACTTTATTTGGTGCATATTTGGCCACCCGATGGGTGTGCTATTAAATCTATAAAATATAAATTTTAATTTTGATTTAAGAATATATGTTGTGTATTGTTGATGTTGTAAAGTTGTTGAATTCTTAAAGTTCAATAACAATAATTGTTATTGATTTTAGGTAGTCAAATAAAGGAATTGATAAGAATCAGGGACTGGATATGAACCATTTTACTACCTTTCATGTACCTAATTAACATAGAACAAAAGCAAATAAATGAAAAAATAAACGAAAGAATTATCCTTTCAAATGTGAAATGTCAAGGGGACCTGATTTAGTTAGTATACTACATCTACATGCATTCATTAGCATCTAATGTAGTTCAATTGAAAATTATACCCATGGATGTTTTGTTCTCCTTTATTGTCAACTTAATATTACTTCATAGAGAATAAGATGTGTATATGCATCTTGTTGGATACTCAATGCTGACCCAATGATGATTGGGTCTTTATTGGTTTGTTTCTAGTTATGTTGGTTTTGGAACCAAGTCGAAAACTGTTTAAGCTCCAAAATTGAAGTTTAAAATGCAATATGGTTTTGGATAAATGTGAACTGAGAAGATGACATCCATACTACCTATATTTATTTGGTTTCCTTTCTTATTTAGCTTCAATGTTGGTAAACACTTTTACAGGGTGTAGGAAATTAATGTATTGATATTATTGATTGATATAAATTTGTTTACAAGAGCTCTCTTTTATAGAGAGAAATGGGGGATACAATGGAGCAATAAACAATGGAGCAATAAACCATAATGGAGCACTATAATAGTGGAGCACTAAACTAAAGTGGAGTAGGTGGAGTATTTGTAGGTGGAGTAGGTAGAAATTGTAGGTGGAGTAGGTAGAAATTGTTACATAGAAATTGTTACATTCAACACAGGGCAACTTGGAAGCTCTTTAGTTTTGAAGAAGAAATTTGATTGTTAATCTTCCTTTATTCAGTTTCAAGAACGTGTTGAATGGGCTTATTTTCTATTTATCTTTGCGTTTTTCTCTGCAAATCCAGGTTTCCTATTGAAGAAAAGCATAAAAAAGAGTGGATCGAGTAGACAATGGTTTGTTTTAAATGAGAAAACTGGAAAGGTTAGTACTTAATAAAATAGTAGTTTAGCTAATCTAACATAACATACTTGGATTGATTTGAGATGGTAGAATGTCTGGTGCTGTTTCAATTCCCCTCCCCCCCCTCTCTTTAATTTTCTATTCTTAGATGCTTCAAATCTACTTTGTCTTATCTATCACATAGAAACGTATTTATCCAAAAAAAAAAAAAAAGCACAGAGAAATGCTATCCATTTAGAACATTATTGCAAGTCTCTGTAGTATGCTTTATGTCTATGGTACATACCTACACAAAACCGCATAGATACTATTGTGCTAATGCTGGTGCGGTTATCCAAACTCTGAAAATGGTAGTTAATGCACATTTTGTCAAAATTATAGTCTATTGTTTTAGCATTTGATCAATTTGGGTGCTATGTATGTCGTTTATCATAGCATCATTGTTCTGATATCTACTTACATTTTACAGCTTGGATACACCAAAAAGCAGAAAGACACTTTCATGGCATCATCACCTTGGAGGTATCGAGTATTTGTGAATAATTTCATATCGGACTAGCATATCAGCACAAGTGGATCAATAAATAAATAAATAAAGCTTTATTGAGCTTATGGAAGTGTGTAAGTGTCTCTAAGTATTGGTACTTTATATGACCCAAAAATTGATCTTTTTTATATAGTAACTAGCTTGACATAAAGTTTGGGCAATATTTTTTAAACTGAACTACAAAACTAATTTAAAATTTTTGTCATGTAACTAATTTGGGGTTATGAATATCTGTACATTTTTTTGGTGGATAGAACCCTTATAATTTTGGGAATATCTTACTATTTGCTAACTATAATATAGGGTATTGGGGGTGCAGTTTATGCCCCCCACTTGGATTCGTTGCTATCTGTATGTCCCTTATGTTTTAGGGTAATTCATACTTTTCAATACATTAGATATTTAATATGTACATGAATTTCCAACGCCCCCTCCCCTGGCGGAATGTGATTTGAACCATACTATTGATCGGATGTCCTTTTATTGCTCAATATATATTCCCTTTTTTAAGCAGCATGATATTTTAATCTAGTTCTTCTTCTTCTTCTCTCTCTCTCTTTTCCTTGGGCTCCTAAAATTTTTCTTGAATTTGCGACTTGCCTACTTAGACAGCCAGCTGAACATGCTTTCATTTTTCTATTATGTTAATCTTGTTGATTGTTTCTTCTTTCTTTCTTTCTTCCTTTTTTTTTTTTTTTTCCCAGGGATTTGCTATTGTGCCAATCTGGGATAGCAATCGTAGACAAATTTCGGAGATGTTGACTGCTTCTGATTTCATTTTGATATTAATGGAGGTATTAATGCATGTTCTTATCTGCTAGCTAGAATTAGGTGCATATTCTAGCACAAACCGATAAGTTGCAGACAGCTTTTACACTGCACATTGTTTCTGTGGGCTCCTATCTTTCTTGATGGTGCATGCATTTGGTTAGCTGGTCAATAGTTCAATTTTGACAATTTGACTTCTACAATTAGTTACTAGCAACTCATTGCTTATCTTTTGGAGATATGACTTGATTATTATGTTGTTGTTTGCATCCCTTGTAATTCAATATATGTCATGCTTTTGCTTCTTGAGATATTTGTTTTTTAGATAATCAATTTATGTTTCCTTGTTACTTTCTGCAGCTTCATAGAAATCATGCAACACCGATCGATAAACAATTTGGAAGTGCATACGATATCTGCCTGGAAAGAAGGGAAATCCCGACAATATGGAGAAGCAGTTAGGGCTGCACAACTGATGTTTGGTAGGCCTTTAATAGGGGTGAGTTCTCTTGCCCACATAGAATATTCAGGGGATTTTGGCCTTTTTGCTTTTATTGATGTTCCCATTATCCAATCCCCCCTCCCCTATCTTTTGCGAAACACACACAAAACTAGGTAAAGGAAACTTGAATTTCTTGGTAGTAGATTTCTTAATAAATGTTTCAGTTTTTCATTTTTTCAATTGATAAGATATATGGTTATATTCTCATGTGGTAGCATTTCATAGATTTTAATATTGTAGTTCTTTACCCTTTTACTATAACAGGTTGGTCCCCATGAGTTTCTAAAAGATGTGGCTTTGATGATGTTACACATAGCATGCCTCGGTGGAATACTAAAATGTGGGTGGCTTTGTCAAGTTATTTAAAGATCCATTCTCTAGTAATATTGTATATGTTGTTAATAGCTTACCTTCTCTTCTCTCTTTTTCTCGTAAAACTTAGATATATGCAGGCACTTTAAAAACCATCTTTATTGTCTACCTATTCTACGACAACCGGTTGGTAGCCTCCCTTTAGGTACATGGAAAAGTGAAGTTGTAGAAGCACATGCTCATCTGCTAGCATTACGTCCCAGTGAAACTCTTAGTTATGCTCTTAATATATTGATTGAAGGTGCGTATCGACTTTTCTAATATTTCAGCCTAAAGTTTTACTTTATGTATACCTAACTTGCACCCCTCACACGAAGAATTCCCATCATAAAAAATGTGCCTGCATACTCTCTCTCTCTCTCTCTCTCTCTCTCTCTCTCTTAGTGTGACATTGCAGTATAATTGATTTCTGTTATTGAACGAACACATTTTTGCACTCAATTTAATTTTTTTTACATGAAATTGTTGGTTCTGCAAAATGTTCCTTTTAGGCCGTTACTTTATGCATTGTCATATTTTAAAAGCATTTACTGATCCAATATCATCATTCTTCAGTTGAATTGGTGTTACCATCTATTAGTTTGATTGCTAATTAGTCAAACATTATATCTAGATAGGTTGTAAAAGCCAAACTTTGATTTTTTTTTTTGTTTTTGTCTGTTTTTTTCTTCTACAAATCTCTTATCTGAAATTTTCAATTAAGATGCGGGTAATTTATCTAAATTTTGGTCAACTATGTGGGGTGCATATACGATTTTATATTACCTATTTCACACATCTTCCTTTTCTATTTTCCAGCTCAAATAAGTTCAATTCCAATTGTTGATGGTAAAGGCTTCCTTATAAATGTATATTCCAGACGGTAATATCTTGGTTTTAGGCCATTTAAAATTTTTCATGTTAGTCTCCAATACATATTCAGTTTTACATTGTTTTAAAGTTGGTTTCAACTTACATAGGGGTCTCACAGTCTATCTCTCTCTCACATGGGAAAATCAGTTGTCTCCTGTCCTTCTCCATCATCTCTCAGAGTCTCACTCACCCCCCTATTTTTCTCCATCTCTTTCATCTCTCTTTTATCCATCCACCAGATCGTCTCTTCCACAAAACCACATCCGATGAAGATCAGTCGCAAATCATCTCCAATGAAGATCAATCGCAAATCATCTCCATCTCTACATCTTCGGATCATCTCTCGCTACAGGAAATATGGGTTTAGGTGGCGTTTTTTAACGGCGTTTTCTAAAACGTCACTGTTTCTATTTGACTGATGATTAATTTGCTCTTAATCCAGGCTTTTTTCTTCTCTTTTCTTTAAATTTCCTCACATAAACCCTCCCCCCTCCCCCAACCCCCCATTTCTCTTCTTTTATTTGATGCTCTATGTATTTTTTGCTGCCTAATATATTTATGACTTACTTTTGAACAGTGCAAGAGATATATTTTGTGGTTAATTTGGGCTGTGAACCAGCACAATTCTTTACTTTGTTATCATTATTTTGTTTCCTTTCTTAGTGCAACATTCTTGATGGTTTTGTCACTTTTCTTTATGCTTACTTGCTCTTTTATCCTGTATATCCTTTGGGAGAATGAGAGAGTACTAAATTCCATTGGCTTCATTATTTCCTTGGTCTTGTTTTGTATTGTAGTCCAATTGTCATGTTGGCAGTTTTATGTACATTGTCTAACTCGTCTAACTCGTAACATTAGAATGGTGAATACATCATTTTTATGGAGCATTACTGTGATCTGGTATATATTTCTTTTATCTTTGCTAGTTGAAATTGCTACGGATTTTCTGATGATTTTAAGATTGATTACTCTCATTATCTTGGATCACTCATACATAATAACTTGAGGGAGATGCTTAAGGTACAGAGGTGCTTTTGGAGTATAAAATTAGTCATGCCTTATGGCCGAGTCCATAATGGTCCCGAAGACATCCATGTTTTATGGTACATAATTTAGATAGTCATGACATGTTCAATGAGCAAAGGCAATACCAATGATAGTAATGGGCAAGTGGTGGAAAAGAAAGAATTAGAAATGAACTGTTGGTGAGAAGTTAGACTTGTTTTATTCTTGTGATGGTGCATTTCAATGTGAAAAATGTCTAGTTAATCATGAATCACTCCTTCATTTCCATTACTCTCTATTTGGTTGTTGAGAACATCGAAAGGAAATGGTTCTGAGAAAAGCGAATCAAAGGAAAAACAAAAGAAGTTTGCTTCTCTCACCCTCAACCATCTTTTTCATGGATAGATCCACATAAGAAAATAAGAGTCACAACTTTTCCTCCATGAATAATTTTATAAAAAATGTGGGAGGCTAAATATTTGGACATGCCATACGTAATTTAGTAGCAATTAAAAGTTCGAATAAATTTTCAAGGAAAAACCATCATTAGGGGATAATATATGTATTATCTTGTGTGGTTGAGAATAACACCTTTTGGTCCTAATCTGTTTGGCATAACCTAAGCTGTGAAGGTTTTCCAAAAGATGCTTTGGATGGTTCACCTTCCAATCTGAAAGGTTTTTTATGTAGGATCGTAGTCATGATTATCATCGGTTCATAGAATTACATTAATGTGAACCAAGTGAAGTGAAGAGTTGCCAGGAGGGGGGAACCAAAGTGCATATTTGCATGTAGCTGTGGACTTGGTTAAAGAACCTTATTTATTAGTAGTGGTAGATGTGAAATTGCAAAGCCGAGAAATAAAGTAGATAAAATCTGATTTAGGTCCTCATCATTGACTTTCTTGAGAATACAAAGTTCCATTCAAATTAGAGAACTAGGAATATGAACCTTGTATATTTGTTCTAAAAGCAGGCAAAGGATGTGGTTGGATTTCTTGTGTTGTTGATGGCCCCTCAGGGTTAAATTTTCTTGTTAATTTTGTTCTCTGCAAAAGGGTCTCTTGTGCTTTGTCAATGTAAAACATAAATGACTGAGTATTAGTTAATTCCATAGTTCCTTTTGATTTTGAAACACATCAGGTTCAGTTGACTAGAGGAAAACAATAGGTGTTGGTGTCATGACTTCCCTCTTCTGTTAGGCATGGTGCAAGATTGTTTTGATTTGAACCATATTGTCTGATATTTTGATGCAGACTAGACTAATTACTGTCAGGTTGGAGTTGATGAGGGTTGTGGCCTCTTTGCTTGAAAAATATTACCCTGCCATCAATTCAATTGTGAAGTTCTATTTTGTAAAATGCCCTTGTAAATTAATTTGTTATTCTTTTGCAGGTGACTACCTTCATTCCTCTGATGTATATGAGAAATTAATAATAAATTTGAAGATGGGTTGTTTCAGGCAAAGAAGAAAATGTTTCAGGCAAAGAGGGAATATGATGAAGTTTTTTTTATTTGTTATTGTTCTTTTACTTTTCCCTCCCTCTAATTCTTTTTATCTTGTTTAATTGGATTATAGAGTACTGTATGGTTCCAAATGTATCATCTGTTGCATATAGTTTAGGCTCATCTTTGGATATAGTTGGAAGACAAGTGGTATTTTTAATATTATAAGCCATACCAGTGTGCTTTCTATTCCTTTTTAATTTTTTTGGGTTTCTTGATCATTTTGATTTTAATTGATGTATTTAAAGTTTGAATTGTTTCTATTCTTAGGTATGCAATGCATTGTTTCTTATTTTTAATTTTGTTTTCAAGCTTAGTTTATTTATTATTTTAATAAACATCAATTATTAGTTCTTGATAATTGTTTGACAGGTATTTTTTTTTTTCAACTATATAAAATTAGCACAATTTAAAAATTAAAAAAAAGGGCTATGGCGGCGTTTAAAAAACGTCACTATACTCCATCCCAACGACTAGATTTTTAAAATGTATGAAAGTCTATGACGGCGTTTTCAAAAACGTCGTTAAATGTCATAGTGACGTCATGGCCAGCTGGGGTAGGACATTTGGCGGCGTTTTTAAAAATGCCGCCTGTAGCAATTTAAACGACGTTTTTCAAACGCCATAAAGTTATAGCGACGGCCGCGTCGTCGACGTTTGGTACTAAACGTCACAAAAAGAATAGCGACATTTTTAGTGCTTTTAGCGGCGTTTTTTAAACGCCGCTAAAAATGAATTTTCCAGCAGTGAAAAGCATATGAAACATTGACATGAGAATCTTGGAAAATTGATATGGCAATATGCACAATGGTGTAGATCGAACTTCAATTATCACTACATTTGCATTGAGAACTCAACTTATCGGAGGCCATCGAACTACTGACTGGAAAAGTGAAAGAAAAAAAAAAGGGCCAATGAGTGTAATTCATGCCAATAAGACATGCTATCCCCCAAGCCCCGAATGCAAAACCAAATCCCAGCCCTCACTCCAAAAAACATGAAAAAAAAAAGAAAAGAAAAAAACAACGCCCAATTAGTACATATTAATGTGTGTTTAGGACGGAAAATATTGAGCACACACCTAACATTTGGCATAATGCACAAAGTAGTGGTCCCAAGACTTGAACCCATAACATCAAGGTTATTAGGCCAAGTCTTAACCATTGAACCAATGGACACCCCTATCCTAGCACTCACTCCAACAAGAGCAAATGAAATGAAAGCAGAACCAGCTTATAGTGGTGGTATTACCATTTAAACTGATACTGATCAAAATGCCAGCGAAGTGACCAAACCTTACAGACCTCTAAAATACCATAAGGGATAACAACCAATGAAATGATGAGAACACTCAAATCCTTTCTACATATCAGTTGTTTCATTAGAAAATACCATCAATAATTTCAACAAGTCACCAAACTAAAATTCTTATGAAAGGATAGGAAGAAATATAAAATAAAACTTACAAATCAAAAAGAAGCAGTATATTGTTATTTGTTTGCAAGATAAAGCAGATAAAGGAGGCAACAAACGAACTTCTTATGACTCACTCACGTTAATATGTTCGTCAAGTATCTTACCGTGCCATTCTTTGAGGCCAATTATAACAAAATCCACTGATACGCATATTATTCACAGAACATTGATTCTCAAGGTTTTCACATGTTTCCTATTGAACATGGCCTAGTCTAGTGAGAAAAATAGTATATCAAAGTAGGGTAATACTCCTAAAATGACTATTTTTTTTCTGTTATCTGTTTCATCATTTGGAAATTGGACTGGCAATTTTGATCTTGTTTTTGTTACATACGTCACTCCTATTTCTCAATCTTCTACTAAACCAAATACATGAGAAGTATAAAAATGGAAGCAATTTATCAAGGAAAACAATTCTTGAATTTTAATCGTTCAGTGGCCAACTCAAATTGTGTGTGAAAAAGGCAGAATAAAAGAAACTACAAATTTTGCCGCAGAATGTTTGGTTATTAAGCTATCTGTGTCAGCATATGGGTGTGTTTCCCTCGTGAATTCAATTTGCAAATGCAAAGACTCCTCCAAAGAATGTAGAAGAAAGGATGGAAATGTAATTAATGAAGCAGGTCAAAATAAACTTTACCTCGAGTAGTGTATCCAATAGTTCCTCTAACTCCTATTGAGCTTCCTTGCTTTATGTTGGGTGTTTTGGAAGCAAATGTTGTTGGGTATCTCACCCCATGTGAGGAGCTCCAATGGAGATCCCACTTTCTCCACCCAATGGAAGGTGGCTCTCCCACTCCACCAAGCCACTAGCTAGTGGATGAAGCTAGTGGAAGAGGTAGGTGGTGACCAATGAGGCTCTCCCTCATTGGTGTATAAATGAGGTGAGGAAGATGAGCTTAGAGAGAAAACCGAGAGAGAGCAAACCAAGAGAGAGTGAGAGATGTGAGGTAGAGAGACTGTCTCTCTTAGTATGAGAGAGAGAGACGGGTGAGTGGGTGAGTGAGGATGGTGTGAGCTCCTTCTCCGTTGTAATCTCTTTGTAATCTCTATTGTTATAGTGATAGCTGGTTACTCTCCCGTAGACGTAGGCATTGAGGCCGAACGACGTTAAATATAGTGTCTCCTTGTGTATTTGTGTGTTTATCTGCCTGGTCTAATTTCTGGAAGGTCTTGGGTAGGATCTCTGATCCCTAAGAAGTGGTATCAGAGCCTCGTCGGTCATTTTCGGATAGTGTTTTTCGAAATTGCCCAGAAATCAAATTGCTCGAAATCAGATTTTGAGCATACCAGGAGCAAGGTCTCGACGAGAGGAGTCCAGAACTGCAAAGCAGAGCTCCAAAGGATCACCCACGCGCTCTCACGTGCCACCTGAAGATGGCGCGTGAGGCCTAGTTACGCACATCGCGTTTCACGCCGCTATCGATCGCCACGCCACCAATATCGTAGCCACGCGCCACATGTGCGGCGCAAGGAAGAAAACGAGTGTGGTACGCGTGCGAGCGACGTCACTACCACGTCAATGCACCACGTCATCGACATGTGACACCACGTCATCGACATGTGACACCACGTCAATGACATGTGACACCACGTCAATGACATGTGACACCACGTCAGCCAAGGTCTACCACATGGCTGCCACTCCATCAATCCAGTCATCGCCACGTGGCAGTCCAGTCAGCGACACGTCAGTGCCACGTCATCTGCCATATCAGCGCACGGAGGAGTGATCTAGTGTGACGCGGCTAAGGTGCAGTGGCGGATCTGAGGCGTCCAAATTGTTTTGGCGAGCTATTTAGAGTCCATTTTTGACGATCAAATAGTGTTTTCCAACTATTTGGAGTATTCTGGACACATCCGTACGGTTAGATTTTGGAATCAGAGTTTCTATAAAAAGAAAGAAGATTAAAGTGGCAGACGGCGTTAGGTGCAGTGGACGGAATATTCTGTTCGAACTGAATATCCCTTGAACTTTTGAAAATTGCAATTTGACTCAGAATTTTCAGAAAATTGTGGTGTGGCCTAACTTTCGGAAAAATTTTTCAGTGAGGTCCTCGAAAGTGTAGCGAAGGTTGCTCCTAGCTAAACGAACTGTTCCGAACGCAACCGCGAGGTCAAAATAGTGAAATTCTAAACGGTTTTTAAAGATTGTCAAAACATGGGAGTTTGTCATCTTTAATAGTCTAATGAAGGTTGCCGGATATTGTGGAACACAACAGATTCACTGAAGAGGTTAGAATGGGCAGATTCTAACTAGATTAGACAACCAGATACAGATCGAGATAGATCATTGGAGACCAAAGGAGATCAGGCTTGATCAAATGGCGAATCAAGAGAGATTAGGATTGGTTAGGCGCGATCAGAGGATTACAGAGATGATTATCTCTGAAGTTCATAAGAAGATCTGGTTCAATCAGAAGAGAAGACAATTCATCGACATATAAATGAGTTCATAACAAGTACAAGCTCAAGGAAATGCTGTAGCAGTTGGAGCTACTGTATACGAGTAGGTATTGGTGGTATGTGGACGTGTAGAACAATAGTTGTAGAGGAGCATACTAAGCGCAGAAGCAAAAATACAGACGTGCAGCAGTGCAAGGGTACGCTAGAGTGTCGTACAAAGGCGCAAGAAGTGTGTGTAGCAACAGGTTGTTGAAAGTTCCCAGGAACTTCCAGATAGAGAAATTAAGACGGACAAAATGCAAGAGTGCGTGCCAAGGTGTGGCAGGTCTCTTTTCTCTATGATGGTTTCTTTAGTTCCATGGCAGCGGAGGATAGAGTTGATGCGGATCTTTCAGGCAAGCTCGACGCAGGGAAACCAGAAGCCTTGGGTACGAGCACTATGCAAGGAATTGCATAGCTAATGATGCTTTGACAGATGGAACTACTGTCAACCATCAATCTACTAAATAACAAATCAGGGATTGCAAAAGCACAAACAACGAGCGTATGTGGGAACGTGAGGAGGTTGTTCAAAAGTGTAGAGGGCAAAGGCTGATAGTTCAGAGGAAAAGCTCCGAGCAAAGAAAATCGAGGACGTTGATGGGACAAATGACGAGTTTTCTGTTGCTTCAATGATTGGTCATGCGAGATGATGCATGTCAGTCAAGGGAATCCTTGGCAAAGGGTGTAGGGCATCCAATCAGGGGGTGCAGGATATCTTGGTTACGCAAGTTCAAGCATAACAGGTGAAGACATCCGAGACAGGAAGTATGGAAGAGATCTGTAGGAGATAGGAGCAGAGGCTCTCTCCAAATCAGAGAGTGATGTGAGTTGAGTTGAGGATGTAGGATTCCCTCCTCCTCTTGTATCTTTGATGTGTTATCTCTAGCTACAGTGGATGCAAATGTCTTAGATGAGGAGATACAGACTATGCTGAAATTTAGGCGTGACAAGATTAGCAGCAATGTGTGCAATGGATCACCTCATATGGGTTGAGGGGGTAATTTGTTGGGTATCTGACCCCATGTGAGGAGCTCCAATAGAGATCCCACTTTCTCCACCCAATGGAAGGTAGCTCTCCCACTCCACCAACCCACTAGCTAGTGGAAGAGGTAAGTGGTGACCAATGAGGCTCTCCCTCATTGGTGTATAAATGAGGTGAGGAGGATGAGCTTAAAATAGAGAGAAAACTGAGAGAGAGCAAACCAAGAGAGAGTGAGAGATGTGAGGCAGAAAGACCGTCTCTCTCGGTGTGAGAGAAAGAGACGGATGAGTGGGTGAGTGAGGATGGTGTGAGCTCCTCCTCCATTGTAATCTCTCCATTGTTATAATGATAACCGGTTACTCTCCTGTGGACGTAGGCATTGAGGCCGAACCACGTTAAACATAGTGTATCCTTGTGTATGTGTGTGTTTTTCTACTTTGTATAATTTTTGGAAGGTTTTGGGCGGGATCCCCGATCCCTAACAAATGTGTGTTTAAACTACAAAGGAATCAATCTAAAAAACACAAAATCAGATCTGATTTTTTTTGCAGAAAATAGAGAAGAAGAAGAGCCAAAACAAGAGAGAAGAGGAGTCATAACTTAACAGCCCCTTGAGTAGATTTTTCTCTTAACTTTTTAGCTTCCCTTACAAGCTTTATATATGAAATTACATCAATCCCAGTACCAATAAAACATCTGGACAAATTTCCTCCACATACATTAACTCTAATTAACAAAACCCAGCCCAAGACATAACTAGAATTAAATAAGCACAAGTGATTGTTTGGATACAAAATTAAACAAGCACATTACATCAACATTGCTCCCCCCTAATGTGCTGCTTCATAACTCCAAGTAACTCTGAAATGCTGGAACTTTTCTTTGGGAAGAGCCTTAGTGAATATATCTGCAATTTGTTCATCTGACATGCATAATTTGAGCTGCACTTCACCTTCTTCAATAGCTTCTCGAATAAAATGATGTTTAATTGCAATATGACGAGTGCGACTGTGAAAAACAGTATTCTTAGCCATGACAATGGCTGATTTGTTGTCACAAAAAATTTCTGTACCATCTTCTTGCTTTTCGCAAACATCTTCAAGTATTCTCCTTAACCAAATTGCTTGGGAAGTTGCCAAACCCACTGAAACATATTCAACTTCTGTAGATGATTGTGCCACACTCTGTTGCTTCTTTGATGCCCAAGAAAATACCCCAAAACCCAAAGAAAATGCATACTCGGAGGTGCTTTTCATATCATCAGTGAAGCCACCCCAATCACTATCACAAAAACCAAACAATTTCACAATCGAATCTTTGCAATACTTGATACCATAGCTGGTTGTGCCTCGAATATATCTCAAAACTCATTTTGCAGCACCAAGATGATTTTGGCTAGGATTATTCATAAATCTAGAAAGCAAACTTGCAGCATAAATTATATCCGGCCTTGTAGCTGTAAGATACAACAAATTTTCAACCAAGCTTCTATACAATGAACCATCAACTTTTTTTCTCTCCATCTTCCTTTATAAGTTTTTCATTCATAACTAGTGGTGTGGCCATGGGCTTACAACCACTCATACCAAATTTCATTAAAATATTTTTAGCATATTTTTTTTGAGAAATAAATACTCCATCTTCAACTTAATAGATTTCAATTCCAAGAAAATGATTCAACAAACCCATGTCACTCATGTCATATCTTCTCATCATGTCATTTCTAAATTCTTCAATCATTATCTCATCGTTATCGGAAAATAACAATTCATCAACATACAAGGCAACAATAAGAATTGACACACCTTGATTTTTCACATATAAGGTTGGCTCACTATTGCTCTTCTTGAAACCCTTGTTGATGAAATAGAGATCAATTTGGTTATACCATGCTCTTGGAGCTTGCTTTAGCCCATACAATGTTTTCTTCATTTTATACACCTTGTCTTCATCTTCTTTCATTAAAAATCCTTGGGGTTGTTCAACGTACACTTTGTCTTTCAATTCTCCATTTAAAAATGCAAATTTAACGTCAAGTTGATACAATGACCAACCTTTTTGGGCTGCTAAAGCAATGAGAGCTCGAATGGTGTCAAGTCGTGCAACCAGTGCAAATGTTTCTTGAAAATCGATTCCAGGCTGTTATGTGTACCCTTTTGCGACTAGCCTTGCCTTGTTTCTTTGGAATGAACCATCCGAAGTCAACTTTACTTTATGAACCCACTTCACCCTAATGATTTCCTTGCCTTGTGGTCTTTCAACCAATTCCCATGTGTTGTTCTTCTCAATGACTTCAATTTCTTCTTCCATTGCTTTCTTCCAAGCTTCCTCTTTAATTGCTTCTTCAAAACTTCCAGGTTCTGCTACACAAAAATTGCATCTAGCATACATATCACTCAAACTCCTTATTTTTTTTGGAGTTGAGCTAGGTGAGGATGAATTAGAATTTGAGCTTGAACTTGGAGAAGAGCTGGAAGATGATGATAAACCTGTCCTTAGTGAGGATTGATGTGAATCTTCATTATTTTCATCTTCATGTGTTGAATTTCTTGCTCCTCATCAACTAGGACAAATTGCTTCTCAATTTTACCTTTTTCCCAATTCCATGAAGCATTCTCATCAAATAACACATCCCGGCTGAGTATTATCTGATTTTTCTTCAAGCTATACAATCGATAACCCTTGGATTTGTTGCTATATCCCATAAAGACACATTTCTCACTTGTTTCATCTAATTTGCTTCTTCTTTCCTTTGGAATTTGAGCATAGCAAACATATCCAACTACTTTGAGATGTTTTACTGATGGCTTTCTCCCACTCCAAGCTTCTATGGGAGTTTCGTTCTAAACGGCTTTGGTAGGACACCTATTTATCAAGTACACTGCTATGTAAACAGCTTTAGCCCAAAAATTCTTTGATAACCCTTTTTCATGCATCATAGATTTGGCCATTTCCATTATCGGTTGATTCTTTCTTTCAGATACTCCATTTTGTTGTGGAGTATAACCCACTGTTAGTTGCCTTTCTACACCTTCATTTTCACAAAAGTTGTCAAACTCCTTAGAGTTGTATTCTTTGCCATTATCACTCCTCAAAATCTTTATGTAGTGCCCACTTTGCTTTTCCACCATGCTCTTGAATCTCTTGAAAATAGTGAACACTTTGGATCTTTCCCTCATGAAATACACCAATGTCATCCTTGTCTAGTCATCAATAAAAAGAATAAGGTACTTTTTTTGGGCATGGGAGGGAGTTTTCATAGGCCCACAAACATCTATATGAACTAACTCTAACATTTCTTGGGCTCTCCAAGCAACCCCTTTAGGAAAAGGTTGCCAATGATGATTCCCAAGTGCACACCCCTCACAAACATCATGTATTTCCTCAATACTTGGAAGTCCTTGGACCATATTCTTTTGGTGAAGCACTTTGAGACTATGAAAATTCAAATGCCCAAGTCTTCTATGCCACAACCATGACTCATCATTCGTATGAGCTTTCAAAGCAACATTTCTAGCATAGTTGAATGTGAGTGGGAAGCTTTGATTTTTCTCCATTTGAATTTTTGCCACCACTTTCTTTGCATTTCTGTCATGAATGGTGCAGCTGTTAGCTTCAAAATGGACTGCATATCCATGTTCTACTAGTCCAATACTTAGCAGATTTTGCTCCAAGTCTGGAACAAACAACACATCATGAATAAACTTAGTCCCCTTCTTTGTTTCAACTCTTATGGTTCATTTTCCCTTTGTATTTACTAACACTCCATATCCCATTTTGACTTGAGAGCAAATTGAAGTATCTATGTCCAAGAAAATAGACTTATTATCTGTCATATGATTGCTACACCCACTATCAAGGTACCAAACATCATTTTTGTGTGCTAAGATTGCTTGACAAGCATAAAATAAGTTTCATTCTCTATCTTTCTCCTCTAAAAAATTAGCTTGTTGATTGCTCTTGACTTTGCAATCCTTTTGGAGGTGGACAAAATTCTTGCATTTATAACATGATGGTTTCTGTCGGAACCAACAATCCTTCTCTAGATGATTTCCCCTTTCACAAATTCTGCACTTTTGTGTATTTTCTTCCACACTTGAACATCTATCAATATTGCTTCTACCTCTTCCCCTTGATGAATTTCTTCCTCTACCTCTTTCTCTTCCTTATCTACCAACTCTTGATGATTCCCCTCTTCTTTGTTAATTACTTGATGATTCTCCATGACTTTTAAAATTCAAATTAACTTATGATAGGAATGCACTCCCCAGAGGCTTCTCTGATTGTTTTAATAACCTTTGTTCATGAGCTTTCAAAGAACCCATCAGTTCTTGGACACTCATTTCAGAGATATCCTTTGTTTCTTCAATTATTCCGTCATTGTGTTTATATTTTTCTGGTAAACTAACTATTATTTTCTCAACAATCCTCTTTTGTTCAATTCTTTCACCATATGATTTCATTTGATTGACACTCTCCATTACTTTAGAGAAATAATCGGTTAAATTTTTAGATTCTTTCATCTTTAAATTCTAACCCCCTTCTAAAAGTTTGGAGTTTGATGATTCTTAACTTTTTGTCTCCTTGAAATTCTTGTTGTAAAATTTCCCATGCTTCCTTTGATTTCTTGGCTTCAATGGTTCTTGGAAACAACTCATCAGAGAGTGCTTGTTGGATAAAGAAGAGTTCTTTAGCATCTTTTTTTTTTGGTTTCCTCTAGCTGCTGCTCTTGTGCTGAAGTTAATGTAGTTGTTGAATCAGGTTCATCATACCCATTTTGTATCAAGTTCCATAAACCTTGGGACTGAAATAAGGTCTTCATCCTCACACACCAATAATCATAATTTTCTCCAGCAAAAATGGGCATAGATGGTTGCTGGATACCTATACTTTGGTTGCTTGAGTTAGCCATGGAGATTTTCTGCAAAAACCATTTTTCTTCTTCACACACCTTCTATTTTCGGCCCCTTTTTTTCAAATCCAAGCTTCCATTTCGAACTAGGATATGATACCACTTTATGTTAGGTGTTTTGGAAGCAAATGCATGTTTAAACTACAAAGGAATCAATCAAAAACACACAAAATCAGATCTGATTTTTTTTTGCAGAAAATATAGAAGAAGAAGAGCCAAAACAGTGGAGAAGAGGGGTCACAACTTAACAAACCCTTGAGCAGATTTTTCTTTTAACTTTTTAGCTCCCCTTACAAGCTTTATATATGAAATTATATCAATCCAAGTACCAATAAAACATTTGGACAAATTTCCTCCACATACATTAACTCTAATTAACAAAACCCAAACCAAGACATAACTAGAATTAAATAAGCATAAGTGATTGTTTGGATACAAAATTAAACAAGCACATTACATCAACACTTTGCATAGAAGTTATGGGTAACTTCTTGCAAGAATCTTGCTAACCCAAAGTCACTTACATGACCAGTCATGTCCTCATTCAGAAGAATATTGCTTGGCTTTAGATCACAGTGGATTATTGGTGTTTGGCAATCATAGTGAAGATAATCCAGTGCACATGCAACATCAATAGCAATGTTCAATCACTGATGAAGATCTAGTTTCTTTGGTTCATTGTGCAACAAATCCAGTCCCTCAACTGGATGCAACCACTCCCCCAAACTTCCATTTTCCATGAAATCATAAATCAGGGCCTTAAAGTCATTACCTTGATAATCAACACCTAAACATGTGATAAGTACCTTAAAGAGGTTCCGATGTTTAATGTTCCTCAAGGCCTCACACTCAGCTATGAAACTTTTGGAAGCCCCATGATGCGCTAGAAGTTGACTACCTTCATAGCAACAATTGACCCATCATTTTCAAGAAGTCCTTTATACACTGACCCAAAGCTACCTGCACCAATCAAATTGGTTGAAGAAAACCCCGTAGTGGCTTTGATGAGAGTTTGATAAGACACTTTCAAGAGTGTTGTTTGTAGTGGAACTGAAGAGAAATTTTTGTCTGTCTTTCTATACCAATAAATATATAGAATACACAGCAGAAAAGTAAGCCCTTGTAGGCCACTACATTTTGCCACTGCCAATTCTAATGTGAGTGTCAGTCTCTTCTTTCTGAACCAATTGGATTTGCAAGGAGAAAGCCGTAATTTTGGTATACCTCCATAAAGCTTTTTGTTCCCCATGACTGAAATTGCACTTGCATTTGCAAAGGTACCTTTTGTTGGCACTGCACCCTCAAAATCATTGAATGACAAGTTCAAATTCTGCAATAAGATAAATGAAGCAAAATATTCTGGAATCCTTCCTGACAAATTATTGCTAGAGAGATCTAAAAATTGAATACCTCTCAAAGAAGCCAAAGTAGAAGGAATGGTTCCTTGAAACAAGTTATCATTCATACATAGTGTTTCCAACATTGCACAGCTGCCAAGAGTGCCGGGAATTTCCCCAGATAACATGTTGTTGGAAACATTCAAGTAACCGAGGTTCTTCAAATTTCCAACTTCCACTGGTAGGGAACCTGTCAAAGTATTTTGAGATAGGCCCAAATCTAATAATGAGGAAAGACCAATAACTAGTTGGGGTATTGGCCTAGTAAGGTTGTTCTGTGAAAAGTTGAGTGAAAGCAAATTTTACCAGTTGCCAAGGCTTAGAGGGATGATGCCATGAAGATTATTTTGACTTATATAAAATCCAACTAGTGAACTTAAATTTCCTAACGACGATGGGATATTTCCTGAGAATTAATTTTCTGAGAAATCCAAATCCCTTAGGTTTTGAAGCTTTCTTGTATCAAATGGTACATTACTTGTACATTGATTCCCAAACAACCATATTCTTTCCAAGTTGATGAGATTCCCAATCCCAGATGGAATGCTATATGATATCTGATTATACTCAAGATATATTTTTCTAAGATTAGTTGACAGGTTGCCAGTGGTTTCAGTCAACATTCCTCCAAAATTGTTGTAACTGAGATCAAGTAGCATTAAACTAGTGGCATTGGTCAAAGATTGAAAAATTTAGAAATCCCTTAGATATTGCTTTGTGATTATGTATCAATTTTAAGTAGTAAACATCAATCCCAATCAAACAATCAAGACAAATCGACACAACGATTTTTACATGGAAAAACCACAATTGGAGCACCTCCAATTGTGATAAAAAGCCACGGGCCAAAGCCACAAAACAACCCACTAAGAAGACAAAAGGAATTGCATAAGTGCACTCTCAATTAGCTAGCGAACCCATGCCCGAATTGAACCGACCCCTATATGCCTTTTCTACCCCGGTCTTCACCTCAGAATTGTCTTGCCCAATGTTGAATCCACAATGCCAATGTTGAATCACGATGATGAGCCATTCCAGAATCCACCAAAGCTTCAGGCTTGAATTTCCCAGAATCCACCGAAGAAGAACACTCTCTTTTTTATAGAATCAACAAACAATCCTTTGATGTATATTTCTTAAACCATGAGTTGAATATTCAATCAAACATCAAAGAAAACTAGCAAAATAGCCCCAGATATAAACCCTAATATCTAAGAAGAAGATCTGGAAGTCGTACCCTAAAATCGGACTGAAACACATATTTGTAGAAAAACAAATCTGCGACCTTCGCTCGAGCGCATGAATGGCCGCTCGAGCGGACCTCGCTCGAACGCAGGAAAGTTCGCTCGAGCATAAAATCCCAACTTCCAGTACTTTTGCAGACAGGTCAAACATCTGGATCCCTGTGAGCTAACCGAGCAGCTCGATCCCCGACATAGTCAACGAAGTGGCAACATGATAAGATTAAGATCACAAACTCCTCTACAAAGCCGCAATTCGGGTTGGATTCGAATCTAAAACTCATAGCCTCATAGAAATAAAAAATCGAATAAAATTACAACTGAAAGGAGTTTTATCAAATGAGATTGCCAAGAATAAAAACCTAATAAGGCATAAAGCCCAAGTCACTTTTGTGACCACTTCCAAGCTGATTGCTTCCAATCGAAAACCGCTGAATTTTATGGAGTTTTTCCAAAGTTGGCACTCCTCCAGGAAGCTTATTTGAAGCATTGAATATGGAAATAGGAATGGATCTATTAAAGTGATTCATGTTAAAACTAAAATATTCAAGGTTTGGAAGAGCATTGCCTATATCAGAAGGAAGACTTCCTTTTAGGTGGTTTCCTCCAACATCAAAAACTCTTATGGTAGAAAGATTGAAGATTGAGGCTGGAATGGTCCCTGAAAACCTATTTTCAGCCAGAGCAATAATCTTCAGATCTGTTAATCGGCCAAAAGCATCAAGAAAACTCCCTTGGAAATTATTTGTGGCTGTAGAAAATTTCACAAGAAACGATAAATTTGCATAAAAGAAGGGATACCTCCACTTAGTTTGTTACATGAAATATGTATAACTTGGAGCATTGACAAAGTGCCAAACTCCACAGGAAGTTCCCCCTCTAGGCTGTTGTAAGCAACATCCAAATCTCTAAGGTTGATGCAACCGAATAAATTGGCAGGGACTTCCCCACCAATTGAATTATTGTGGAGGTGCAAAATTTCAAGTCTTTTCAGGCGGCCAAGTTCCGGGGGAATCACGTGGGTGAAGCTATTGTTTTGGAGGCTCAGTACTCTAAGAAAGGATAAGTTGTTGATGTAGGGAGAAATGTTTCCGACCAATTTCTGGGAATGAAGATCCAACATGACGACCCTCTGGTGATGAAGGTCACATGAAATGCCACGCTACTAGGAGAAATGGATGGATTTGTTCCATGAGCCGAAAAGATTGAAGGGATCATAAGTTATTTGGGACTTGAATGCAAGCAATGCGAGTTGATCCGTCTCATTCCTGGCAGGCAAAGAAGTAGCTGCCTGAGTGCAGCCCTGACCAACAAACAAGATAACAAATGACCAAGATAGTACTGTCAGACCCACTTGAAATTGTGGATCTAAAGTCTTCATTGGGGCCTTGCTGGATCTAAAGGTTTAGCACAATTAATCAAGGACTGTAAAACAATATTGGAGAACTAAAGTTTAGGAAACTTTATTTTGAAAAGATAAGGACAAACAGAACGGATCTCTTGATTCTTTGAATCTTAATGAAGCATAATCAATGAATCAAGATTGAATTACTTCCTAAGGTGAAAAAACCAGACAGTTGTTCCTAAAAACCTCGTGTTAGGGAAAATCGATGTGATTCCCCACAAGTAAATCAATCAATGGGAATAAAAATTAATGCGGAAAAATTAAATCAAAGGCAACAAAAGAATTTTTACGTTGTTCTTTCAATGTGAGGTACGTCCACGGGATCGAAATCCGATTCCACTATCAACCAAATAAGTTCCAAACGATTACAAACGAGACACTAATGGTCTCACAAAACCACCCTTAGGTGAATTCCAAATAATCACAAATAAATAAGAGGAAAGATCTCACCAAATAGATGAACCAAAATCTTCAGAATCAAAGTTGAAGAAGACCCAAAATAACGAACCAAATCAGAACCGAAAATTGAACCAAACCGCTTCACAAATCAAAGCACCAATTCTTGATTGAGCAAGTCAAATCCAGAGCATCAATCTATCCCAATTGAAACCCAAAGGCACTGTTGCCGAAAAGAATTGTTGCTGTGTAGCCGCCGCCCCTTTTTCATGTGTGTATGGAACAAAAAATAATATATATATTAGATATATATATATATTATTAAATTTTGGGTTTTACAATCAAACCCTAATTGTATCCAAATTGAATTGGGTCTCCACAAATATAATATATAAAAATATATTATACCTAAACCAAGTCAAATTAAAATTTTTTAACAAACCAATTGGGTCCCACACTGTCACGCCCCAAGCTCCGTGACAACGCCGCACACTCATAAAAGTGAGCATGCAAGGCTAAGAATCCAATCACATAACCCACAATGTAAAATACTCAAAATAAATCCTTAAATTGTCATAATGCTAAAATCCACAAAAATTGATTATTCTTATCGTATGAAATTATCCACCAAGTCCACTAACAAAATCCATTAACAAAACAATAATCCAAGTACTTAAATCATAGTTCTACTCTTGGCACATTATGATAATTTTCCACCAAGTCCACTATTAAAATCCATTAACAAAATAATAATCCAAGTACTCAATCCATAGCCCTACTCTCGGCACTCCCACATGTAAAAATCCCGCGCAGCTCTACTCTTCAGAATCTGAAAAAAATAAAATAAGGGTAAGCTAGATAGCCCAGTAAATAACCAACCATCACTGCCAGCTGGATCAAGTATACGAAAATAAATAAATAAATAAATAAATAAATCGATAACCAATAAATATAAATTTTTCTACAATTCAATAAATAAACAATTATTTCGTAAGATAGTTTCATAGCTAAAAGTAACCAATGTAGCAATACAATTTAATTGAAAAGACAATGAGGTAATTCTAAGTAGTTTTGTGGTTCAAATCGATGGTTTGATATTCAGATGGTTCAATGATTCGATTCACAAAACTCAAGTCTTGGTGACTACGGTCACTTAGCCCGTGACAAGGCCCAGAACCACACATAGGCCGGTGGTAAAGCCCCAAAAGAAACTAGTTTCTGTGCCAATAAATAACCCCCATTGGCTAGGGTCCAAATCATAGTCAGACTAGAGTGATGTTCAAAAATTCAAATAATACACAAATTTTAAATAAAACATTCGATATTTTCAGAATAAACGTTTAGTACAATTTTCAGAATAGTTTCACCAAATATTCAAATAATTTTCATAATAATATTCGATGTTATTTTATACTTGACCCATATTTTATTTTAAGAGAACGGAAAAGATATAAATAAATATTTATGATTTTAAATGATTCGATAGGAATAAAAATAAACCAACAGTGATAGAGGGTTACTTACCTCAAACAACTAAAATAATATTTCCCAAGCTAAACTCAAATTACCAAGATCTACCTTAATCTCACAAACCTTGAAATAGCCCTAATTTTGCCACCATGGAGAAACCCAAAAAAAAAACAAAAGTTCAGTGAAAGAAAGATTATGTTGGAAAGGGTTTGACTTTAAAGCCTACAATTTTGAGAACTCAAATCAAACGAACCAATGATGAAGAAGCAGAGGAAAGAAAAGGGAAAAGGGTTTATGTCTTCTTTTTTTTAACTCTTTTTTTTTTTTTTTTTACCTTTGTTGCCTTCACCTTCCTCAGCCGCAGCATCCACGAGCCTCTCTTTTTTTTTTTTTTTTTTTTTTTTTAAAGGATTGAAAACCTAATTCTTAAGATTACTAAATTACCCATACAATTAATTGAAATAATAATGCCATCTCATAATTAAATCCTTGATATTACTAAGTGACCCATATAAATTAATGTAATTACCAATCTATCCAAAAATAATAATATTCAAAACTTGGGTTTTACATCCTTCCCTCCTTAAAAGAAATTTCGTCCTCGAAATTTGACATACCTGAAATCTCAAAAAGTTGTGGATACTTCCGTTTCATTTCATCCTCGAGTTCCCAAGTTGCTTCTCTTTCTGAGTGATTACTCCATTGAACCTTAACATAGTGGATGACTCGACGCCTCAAAACCTGTTCCTTCCTATCAACAATTCAGATAGGTGTTCCTCATATGTCAAATCCTCCTTAAACTGCAACGGTGCATGATCAATCACATGACTAGGATCCAGTATATACTTCCTTAACATTGAGACATGAAAAACATTATGAACTCCAACTAGTGAAGGTGGTAGGGCAAGTCTGTAAGCTACCTCACCAATCCGATCTAAAACCTCAAATTGCCCAACAAATCTAGGACTCAATTTACCACGAACACCAAACCTCATTACTCCTTTCATAGGAGACACCTTAAGGAATACATGGTCTCCAACCCCAAACACCAAATCACGTCTCTTGTTATCTGCATAACTTTTCTGTCTACTCTGTGCCGTGCGAAGTCGCTCTCTAATAAGATTGATCTTGTCCACTGTTTGTTGCACAATCTCAGGCCCTAACAACTTCCTTTCACCCACATCATCCCAACAAATAAGTGATCTACACTTTCGTCCATATAAAGCCTCATATGGTGCCATCTGAATGCTCGCATGATAACTGTTATTATAAGAGAATTCCACTAAGGCCAAATGCTCATCCCAAGAACCTCCAAGATCGATAACACAAACCCTCAACATGTCTTCCAAGGTTTGAATAGTTCTCTCTGACTGTCCATCAGTTTGAGGATGAAAGGCAGTACTAAAATTCAAACTAGTGCCCAAAGCTGTATGCAAACTCCTCCAAAACATAGATACAAATCGGCTATCTCTATCAGACACTATGGTCACCAGAATACCATGCAACTTCACAATCTCCTTGATATACAATTTTGCAAACTTCTCTAAGGAGAACCCTACCTTAAAAGCTAGAAAGTGAGCGGATTTGGTCAATCGATCAACGATAACCCAAATAGCATTGTTACCACCTTGGGTCCTAGGCAACCCTATCACAAAATCCATGGCAATATGTTCCCACTTCCATTCGGGAATAGGAAGAGGTTGTAACTTACCTGCAGGTCTCTGATGTTCCACTTTCACTTGTTGACATACCAAACATTAAGCAACATACTGAGCAATTTCCCTCTTCATATTATTCCACCAAAAGTTCCTCTTCAAGTCTTTATACATTTTAGTGCTTCCTGGATGTACAGTATATCCTGAATTGTGAGCTTCTCTTAGGATTTCTCTATTGAGCTCTAAATCATTAGGCACACACAACCTCTCTCCAAATCTCAAGGTTCCATCTTTATGCTTACAAAATTCCATCTGTAGCCCTATTTCCATTTCAGCCTTAAGTTTTTGCAACTGAGGATCTCTTCCTTGAGCATCCTTAATTCTATCAATCAATGTGGGTCGAACCCTAAGGTTTGCCAACTGCACTCCATGGTTGTGCCATCTAATCTCAATATTCAACCTCTGTAAGTCCTCCAAGATATTCTTTTGGTCAGTGATCAAGGTAGCCAAATTACTCGGGGTCTTCCTACTCAAGGCATCCGCCACTGCATTGGCTTTTCCTGGATGATAATTGATAGTCAAATCATAGTCCTTTAATAGCTCCAACCATCGCCTTTGCCTCATATTCAATTCTTTTTGAGTGAAAATATACTTCAAACTTTTATGATCAGTGAATATCTCACATTTCACCCCATACAAGTAATGCCTCCAGATTTTCAATGCAAACACCACGACAGCCAACTCCAAATCATGCGTAGGATAATTTTGCTCATATGGCTTCAACTGCCTAGACGCATATGCCACTACCTTATCATTACGCATCGAGACACAACCCAAGCCCATCTTCGATGCATCACTATAGATGGTAAAACCTTCATCTCGGACGGAACTACAAATCTTGGAGCGAGACACCAATCGACTCTTTAGATCCCGGAAACTCTTCTCACAATCATCGGACCATTCAAATTTAACCCCTTTTTGTGTTAAACGAGTCAAAGGCATAGAAATTCTGGAAAATCCCTCAACAAATCTTCTATAATAACCTGCTAAACCCAAGAAGCTACGAATTTCAGTGACACTAGTAGGCCTATTCCACTCTACCACCGCCTCCACTTTCTTGGGGTCAACAGACACCCCATCTCTAGATATCACATGACCCAAAAATGATACACTCTCCAGCCAAAATTCACACTTCTTTAATTTAGCAAATAATTTATTCTCCCTTAATATCTGCAACACTATCCTCAAATGTTCTTCGTGCTGCTCTTTACTCTTCGAGTACACAAGAATGTCATCAATAAAAACTACCACAAACTGATCTAAGAAGGGCTTAAATACTCTGTTCATTAAATCCATAAAAGCTGCAGGCGCATTAGTCAACCCAAACGGCATCACTAAAAATTCATAATGCCCATATCTAGTTCGGAAGGCTGTCTTAGGTATATCTTCCGTCTTAATCTTCAACTGATGATAGCCAGAACGAAGGTCAATCTTAGAAAAGACTTGTTGTAAAACCCAAGTTGTATGTAGGATTATTTTATTGGATAGATTAGTAATTAAATTAATTTATATGGGTCATTTATTAATATCAAAGAATTAGTTATGAGATGGCATTATATTTCCTATTACTTAGATGGGTAATTTTGTAACTTTGAGAAATTAGGTTAATAAGCCCACTTATTATGGCTTTAAGTCTTGGAAAACAAACAAAACAGAGGCTGTGAATTGCTCCATAGGCGGCTAGGGTTTGAGAAGGTAAAAGAAAAAAAGAAAAGAAAAAGAGAAAAGAGGTTCAAGGGAGGCTACAATAGGGATTAGAGGCAGCACATTGGTGATTTTGGGACACCCATTGGTTAAGGTAAAATCTGTCTTTACTGTTAATTATTAAGTTTATGTTGAGGAATTTAACAATCAATGCATTAAGGGGATTTGGAAGATCTATAGGTGCCTACTTAGGTTTTGAGAATTGGGTGCAATATGTAAGTGTAACTTTGCTTTGGGTGGGTAATAGAAACAATGGAGTTTTGTATCATGGGTAAGGGTGTGTTTGGCTTTAAAGTTGGGTTGAATGGTTGATGTCTTGGATATTAAAGCAATACATTAATCTAATATAGTGGAGCTTTTGTGGGTGTATGTAACATGTAAAAAATATTAATTTATTTGAGGTTTTATTTATTAGGTTTGTGTGATTGAAGTAGTGGAGTTGGGTGTTTGGAGTTGGTGTTGGAATATTATTTCTAAGCTTTTGAGGTAAGTAACCTTCTATCACTGTTGGTTCATTTTTATTCCTATCGAATCGTTTAAAATCATAAATATTTATTTATAGCCTTCATGTTCTCTTAAAATAAAATATGGGTCAAGTATAAAACAGTATCGAAAATTATTATGAAAATTATTTGAATATTTTGTGGAACTATTATGAAAATTGTACTAAATGTTTATTCTGAAAATATCGAATGTTTTATTTAAAAGTTTTGTATTGTTTGAATTTTGAACATCACTCTAGTCTGACTATGATTTGGACCCTAGCCAATAGGGGTTATTTATTGGCACAGAAACTAGTTTCTTTTGGGGCTTTACCACCGGCCTATGTGTGGTTCTGGGCCTTGTCACGGGCTAAGTGACCGTAGTCATTAAGACTTGGGTTTTGTGAATCGATCATTGAACCATCTGAATATCGATCTATAAATTTTGGATAACGAAATTTCATCGAGTTACCCCATTGACTTTTAATTAAAATGTATTGCTACACTGTTTATTTTCAGCTATGAAACCATCTTACAAATAATCGTGTCATTTATTGATTTGTATCAAAAATTATATTTATTGGTTATCTACTATTTATTTACTTCTTTTTGATATACTTGATCCAGCTGGCAGTGATGGTTGGTTATTTACTAGGCTGTCTAGCTTACCCTTATTTTTTTTTCAGATTCTGAAGAGTAGAGCTGCGCGGGATTTTTACATATGGGAGTGCCGAGAGTAGGGCTATAGATTAAGTACTTGGATTATTATTTTGTTAATGGATTTTAATAGTGGACCTGGTGGAAAATTATCATAATGTGCCAAGAGTAGAACTATGATTTAAGTACTTGGATTATTGTTTTGTTAATGGATTTTGTTAGTGGACTTGGTGGACATTTTCATATAAGAATTATTTATTTTTATGGATTTTAGCATTATGACAATTTAAGGATTTATTTTGAGTATTTTACATTGTGGGTTATGTGATTGGATTCTTAGCCTTGCATGCTCACTTTTATGAGTGTGCGGCATTGTCACGGAGCTTGGGGCGTGACACTTGTGCTCCTTGCAACTGATCAAATAGGTCATCTATCCTAGGCAAAGGATATTTATTTCGGATTGTCACCTTGTTCAACTCTCAATAATCAATGCAAAGGCGAAAACTACCATCCTTCTTTTTCACAAATAAAACGGGCGCACCCCAAGGAGAAACACTAGGCCTAATAAAGCCCTTATCTAGTAACTCTTGTAACTGTTCCTTCAACTCTTTCAACTCTGCTGGAGCCATCCGATACGGAGCCTTGGAGATAGGACCCGTACCGGGTATCAATTCAATGGCAAACTCAATTTCTCTATCTAGTGGCAACCCCGGTAACTCTTCAGGAAAAACATCGGGAAATTCCTTCACAACTAGAATATCCTCTAACTTCAATTCAGTCTCACGGGTATCTCTCACAGAAGCTAAATAGCCCTCGCAACCATTCCTTAACAACCGTCTAGCTTGCAAAGCTGAGATTACCAGAAGAGGAGTGTTAACTCCACTACCCACAAAACAAAATTCTGGTTGATTAGGAATCAAATACTACCCTTTTGCCTCGACAATCAATGAAGCATAATTGGTTGCCAACCAATCCATTCCAAGAATTATGTCAAAGTCCAGCATATCTAAAACAGTTAAGTCTACAAGCAATTTTCTGTCATCTATACTAACCACACGAGATTTGCAAACTAAGTCAGCAACCATAACACCTCCTATCGGGGTTTCAACACATAAGTCGATCTCTCTAGAGACACATTTCCATCCATGTTTCTCAACAAATCCCATAGACACAAATGAATTTGTAGCGCCAGAATCAAATAACACATGTGCATAAACAGAAGACACTAAAACAGTACCTGACACCACCGTGTTGGAAGTCTGGACATCTTGTTGCGTGAGTGCGTACACTCGACCCTGAGTCTTTGGCTTATGACCTCCATTTTTCTTTTGACTTCCTGAAGACCCTTTGTCTGTTGATGCTCCTTTATTTGTCCATGTTTTCTGTTCAATCTCATGCCCCTTCCGGTGAGAGTAATCAGCTATCCTGTGCCCCTGTTGCCCGCAAGAGAAACAAGCCCCAGTATTCCAATGACACTCACTATCCCGATGGAATCCATTACACCTAGTGCATTGTACCTAATCATTCTTCTTATCAACACTACTACCCATAGTTCGACTTCCCCAACTCCCAACCGAAGAAGTGTTTTGTCTCTTAGCATTGCCCTTTGAACTGTTAGTTTGGAAGTTGGAAGAACTAGGCCTCTTTTTATAATTCTCTTCTTTCTCTTCTTGGGCTCTAGTGAGGCCACTCTCAACCAACAAAGCCTTATTCAACACTGCTCCAAAAGTAGGTAACTCGAAAGGAACCACCTGTTGCATAATGTTCGTTCTTAGCCCACCTTCAAACTTTCGTGCTCTGCTATCCTCGTCTGCTTCAAATGCTGATGCAAATTTAGACAACTTCGTAAACTCAGCTTCATATTCTGCAACCGTCTTATTCCCTTGCTCTAACTTCAAAAATTCCCTCTGTTTTTGTAGACGAACACTCCTAGGGAAGTATTTCTCATTGAATGCATTCTTAAACCTTTCCCATGTATAGGGGTTGACATCATGCTCGTGTATGCGCTTCTCCATCTGCCACCAATCATTAGCTATCCCTTGTAGCATAAACGTAGCATAGGTCACCTTCTGATCATCCGTACACTCAAAAACGGGAAACAACTTTTCCATTTCTGTCAACCATTTTTCAGCCTCCAAAGGGCCTGTGGCTCCATCAAATGCCAAGGCTATCTTCTTAAACTCAGTAATGTTACAATGTGGCCTTGGTTGTGGCCCAACACCTGGCTGCATCCACTGTTGTTGCTCCATAAGTCTAGTCAAGTTATTCCCTATGGTGGTTTGTTGTTGCACCACCCCGGCCAACGTCTGAAGCACTTGAACCATTTCAATTGGATTGGGGATTGCAGCTTGTTCTTGTTGTCCCAACTCTTGCCCCTGATTTCCTCCGACTGCTTGAGAACCACTACCATTAGTAGTCACGTTCCCTCACCGATTGTTATTACCAGTTCGTCGATTCACTTGACTCTGGCGTGTATTCCTAGCCATATTTGCCAATGTCTCCTCATGTTCCATCGCAACCTAAATGCATCAATAATAAAACCTCATCTTATTCTATTCTCAAGCTCCTATAACATAAAAAAAATAAAATAAAATAAAATAAAATAAAATTAACATTATACCAAATTATAAGCGTTCCCAGTCCTACATCTACCCAATCTCACCACTATTCTATACCGGCCTTTAAATTTTACAACCTGGCTCCGATACCACAAAATTGTCACGCCCCAAGCTCCGTGACAACGCCGCACACTCATAAAAGTGAGCATGCAAGGCTAAGAATCCAATCACATAACCCACAATGTAAAATACTCAAAATAAATCCTTAAATTGTCATAATGCTAAAATCCACAAAAATTGATTATTCTTATCGCATTTAAATTATCCACCAAGTCCACTAACAAAATCCATTAACAAAACAATAATCCAAGTACTTAAATCATAGTTCTACTCTTGGCACATTATGATAATTTTCCACCAAGTCCACTATTAAAATCCATTAACAAAATAATAATCCAAGTACTCAATCCATAGCCCTACTCTCGGCACTCCCACATGTAAAAATCCCGCGCAGCTCTACTCTTCAGAATCTGAAAAAAATAAAAGGGTAAGCTAGATAGCCCAGTAAATAACCAACCATCACTGCCAGCTGGATCAAGTATACGAAAATAAATAAATAAATAAATAAATAAATCGATAACCAATAAATATAAATTTTTCTACAATTCAATAAATAAACAATTATTTCGTAAGATAGTTTCATAGCTGAAAGTAACCAATGTAGCAATACAATTTAATTGAAAAGACAATGAGGTAATTCTAAGTAGTTTTGTGGTTCAAATCGATGGTTTGATATTCAGATGGTTCAATGATTCGATTCACAAAACTCAAGTCTTGGTGACTACGGTCACTTAGCCCGTGACAAGGCCCAGAACCACACATAGGTCGGTGGTAAAGCCCCAAAAGAAACTAGTTTCTGTGCCAATAAATAACCCCCATTGGCTAGGGTCCAAATCATAGTCAGACTAGAGTGATGTTCAAAAATTCAAATAATACACAAATTTTAAATAAAACATTCGATATTTTCAGAATAAACGTTTAGTACAATTTTCAGAATAGTTTCACCAAATATTCAAATAATTTTCATAATAATATTCGATGTTATTTTATACTTGACCCATATTTTATTTTAAGAGAACGGAAAAGGTATAAATAAATATTTATGATTTTAAATGATTCGATAGGAATAAAAATAAACCAACAGTGATAGAGGGTTACTTACCTCAAACAACTAAAATAATATTTCCCAAGCTAAACTCAAATTACCAAGATCCACCTTAATCTCACAAACCTTGAAATAGCCCTAATTTTGCCACCATGGAGAAACCCAAAAAAAAAACAAAAGTTCAGTGAAAGAAAGATTATGTTGGAAAGGGTTTGACTTTAAAGCCTACAATTTTGAGAACTCAAATCAAATGAACCAATAATGAAGAAACAGAGGAAAGAAAAGGGAAAAGGGTTTATGTCTTATTTTCTTTAACTCTTTTTTTTTTTTTATTTTTTTTTTACCTTTGTTGCCTTCACCTTCCTCAGCCGCAGCATCCACGAGCCTCTCTTCTTTTTTTTTTTTTTTTAAAGGGTTGAAAACCTAATTCTTAAGATTACTAAATTACCCATACAATTAATTGAAATAATAATGCCATCTCATAATTAAATCCTTGATATTACTAAGTGACCCATATAAATTAATGTAATTACCAATCTATTCAAAAATAATAATATTCAAAACTTGGGTTTTACATACACTCCAATAAAGAGGTATGCCCAACACTTCGCTGTCTAACATATTTAGTCACTTCCATTATTAAATACTAAATATTTTTTTATTTTACACCCACCAACAATCATGGAAAGAAGGTGCCAAATATTCTCCCATCCTTCCCTTCAATGCAATTCTCATTACGTAGATTTTATCGATTACAATAACTAAGAACAAAACTAAGCTAAATGGGAATTTCAGACATTCGATAACCATGTGAAAAAACCTTATTAGGAAGGTTTAAATCAAGTAATTTCATGTCCAAACACGAAAACACTAAGGTTGGGTTTGAGTCATGGATTTCAATATGGATTTGTGAAGGGAAAGGAAAAACGAAGGGAAAGGAAAATCAAGTAATTTCATGTCCAAACAAGAAAATAACACAATGCAGGACTAATAAACAAACAGATTGCTCATGGATGACGGAACCATTTTTGACAGTTAACTTGTCAAGTTCTGAATATGAACATCCAGTTCAGATGATAATAAAGTATTAACTATTGCATAGGTATATATAATACATGTATACATTTTTGTCGAATTTGGTTGAACTCATACGAGTTATTGAGCTGCACTTCTAAACCGCGCTACCCTTAAAAATGATTAATAGATAACACTTAATTTAATTAAGGTGTTAAACTAGGCATCAAACCTATTAAGGATTTGTCCTCATCTAGGAAGCACTGATATGGATGCAAGATATGGATACAGCGATACGACAAAACCTAAGAAAATAGGATACAGGTATAAGTTTGTAATATATATATATTTCAAATTATTAGTAGTGAGTTATACATAAACTCAACAATGTTGAGAAACAACATAATTTTATAACGCAAAATACTAACTTTTAAGAATTAGGTTTTAATTTAAGACAATAACTTGCTTACCTTCAGATTGTCAATAGGTCTTACAAATTGTATTTAAGTTTACTTATTCATTTATTGATATTTAATTTTACTATTGTTATATTCTCTTGTTAATCCTTATTTTTTATTTAGTTATAGGGGACATGCATTAAACAATAAGGATACATCAATTTAACAAGTTTTATTACTTTAACTCTCACTGGTTCCTTTTATCAAAGGGAGATTTGGTCAAAGCCCTCTCATAATAAAATTTTAGTCCATTAAGGACAAGCATAAAAAGTTTTCATTGAAAAGTCCAACACATACCATCATTATCAAAATATTAAATTTTAAAATAATACAACTTTTGATATAGATGTCGATTTTTAATAAAATTAGAATTTTGAAAATTCTCTCATCAAGATTTATCAAATAAAATCAATGTTGACTATGAAAAAAAAAATAAAAATATTACCGCTGAAATTAATGTAAACAGTAACACTAACATGTTACTCTGTTTGACAGTAATATGTTACCCTAGTTCACAGTAACATGTTACTCTGGTAATATTGTCCAAGGGGAAAAAAAAAAAAAAAAAAAGATATTTTACTTTATTCTTGCTCAATTTTGTGTTTCTCCTTAAGGGTTTATGAAGCAAAATAATTTGGGTTGTCCTTTTTACCAAATAAGGATCCAATGGAGGGGTTTTGGCTAAATTTCCCTTTATTCAAATAACTAAACAAAGTATTAGAAGTAATATGTGACTTGGAATATTCGATACTTCAAAATTAATGAAAACTTGATTAAGAAGTATCCAATACTTATAATAAGTATCCAATACACATCTGCGAGTATTCAAGGAATATTGATGTCCAATATGGATGCGTATCCCTTTTTAAAGTATATGTGTTTCATAAGTACTTGTGATGGTTATATACTTTTATCGTTACTTTTCTCGTATTACTTAAAAAGAATAATAACAATAAAAAAAAACGAAGCTTGTCATTTATGCATAAGATGCCTGATAAGAAAGCGTCTGAAAACTAGGTAGATTCATGCCTAATAAAGTGGCTCATCCACCAGATCAACCATCGATTGATCTGGGCACTTTTCTCTTTACCTCTTCTTGTGTTTCTTAACAAAAATAATAATCATAATCAGAAAAGGGGCAAGTCATTAATGCATAAGAATTATGCAAGCATGTGCCAGCTTGTTACGCATAAAATGTGTAAAGAATTATAAAACAATGGTGCACATTCTCTGGCCAAATGGGTCTCCCACTCAACAATATTATACAACTGACAAGTGAATTGAAATTTTTATGAGGAATTGAAATTTTTGTGTTCAAAAAAATGTTCATATGTTTCAAGATACATATTTACATGCATACAAAAAGGATGTATATGCAAATTATCAAATGGGTATTATACACAAAAATGGATACATTAAAGCATCTTCAATCCTTCATCAATTTTTTATCAAATTTAAATTTGATTAAAAAAAAGAGAGGCTAAAAACGTGTTCCAACCATTTTATCAAATCAGTATCAAATCAAAAGAGAGACATTTTTTCTCCAAATCAATGAAAACAAATCCTTCGCCAAATTTTCAACAAGTCATATTTCTACTCAAATTTCATATATATATATATATATTTTAAAAATACAGATTATAGGGAAGTCAAAACATGCTTTCAGGATAAATTTGGAATTTAAAAAAAAAATAATTAAGAACTCGAGTATTTCACATTATATCAAACAAAAATGCTGTTTTGAAGTTAAATTAAATCACGTTTTCGATTGACTAAAAAAAACAAATACAGTAAAAAATTTAGAATTTAATATGAATGGCCAAATTGAAATAGTTACATGAATCACATGGTAGAAGATAGTTAATGCCGGATTATAGAATCTATACAGGAACAAGACCCGTGAACTGATGAGAAGACTAAATAATAATAATAATAATAATAATAATAATAATAATAGAGTTTGAGAGGGTAATTTATACTAAAGTGGGCCGAGCTGGTAGTTGGGCCGAGGTAAGCCCAAATGAAGAAGGTAGCTCGTACACCGGTCAGAGGAGTTGTGGTAGTCCGGTTGACAGGCTTACGTGGTGTAGCCCGATTTCTATTCAGTCCGGCCATGTCTTCCAGCCAGAGTGTGAGAGCAACCTCTTCAGACTGTATGCGTTAGTTCGGTCCGTCACTTCTATGGGTAGTCTGGTCTTGGCATGCGAAACCGGAGTAGGAGTGAGGAAATGGAGAGCCGAACTACGAGTTAGTTCGTCTGTAGTTGCCTGATTAGTGCAGCAGTAGGGTAGTTCGGTCGTCATTGATTACTTCGGACATAGCATGTGGGAAACCGAGGTAAACTATGACTCTGAGTGGAGTAAGGACCGAACTCACGATTATTCCGATCATTTGGAGTTCGGCCGTGGAAGGACCATCTCACTTGGTCTAAGCAGTGAGGAGGGTGTTTGAGGATAAGCATTATCTTCAAGGAGTATGAATCCTAGGAGGATTCTACACAAGGAGGAATAATCCTAGAAGGACTCCACACTTGGAGGAATAAGAGTCCTACCAGGATTGTGCCACACGAAACCTATATAAGCTCACCAATATCACCTTTGGAGAGGTAATGCAACTCTTGCTTCCTGAATACACAGAGCTTTTGCCTTCTTGTCTTGCTTACTGACTTAGGCATCGGAGAGGTTTCCGGCACACACCCGCCGGCTAGCTCACGTTGGTATTTTCAGGTGGTGGAACGACGTCGTACGGAGGAACGCAGACTTGATCAACAGGATTATACGAGAAGGTGTATTTCTTTCCCGTACAATTGGCGCCGTCTGTGGGAAGTGCAGACAAGAACAACCTCTTGATCAAGCTTTATTCGAACATCAATGGCAAACAACGAAGAACTTCCTCAGTCCGCCATTGACGGACAAACTCCAGAAGGAGGTGCAAGGCGCGAAGGCCTACCTTTGGTCCCTCCCATGGCGAGCCTGGAACCACAAAGGCAGAATTCCAGACGGGATGCGAGGGGACGAAGGAGGAATAGCAGCCCTCATCCCTCTCGTTCGCAAAGCCCAGAGAGACAAAGGCGCAGAGTTGATCCTCAAATTCTGGAGGATCGCGTCAGAGAGCAAGACGAATTGATCCGTAAGATGGCGGCGGACATGGAGTCACTGAAGCGCCAGATGAAAGGAAAAGAAGTGGCGACAGGAGAGGGGCGCAACAAGAAGACGCCCCCTCGCCACTCAGAGGGTCGTAGTAGGAATTCTACACCCTCTCGACCCGGAGAGAAGCCTCGGGGCGAGGCGTCTGCGATCCGTATCTTCGGGACTCGTCACTCCAGTCCGAAGGGACGAGGCACGAGAGGTCATACACGAGGGGAGTACCTATTGGCCCTCACATACGCATCATACGAGGTCGAGACGGAATTACCTAGGCCGTCCGACCTAAGTTCCATGTGGGAAGAAAAGGCACGATCGAAGGAGGACGCCAGGGCGCGCAATCCCCACAGGGTTCCTGCCTTGCAGCGATTGGCTCCTCGGATGCATGGAAGCGTCGAGGTTGGAATGCCAAGGCGCTTTCGGCATCTGAACGGCGGATAAGGCATTGGCGGCTGCAGACTTCACCATTCGTCGAGAGATTGAGAACGCGCCCCTTCGTCGGGCTTCCTACAACCCAAATTCACGGCGTATGAAGGAAAGATGGACCCTTACACCCACTTGAGCCACTTTCGCCAGTTATGGTCGTATCTGCGTGAATGAGGCGTTGATGTGTATCCTATTCCTTCAAGCCTCGGCGACCTAGGCTTAACTTGGTTTGAGAAGCTTCGAGGCGGCAAGATAGCCTCTGGGCGCAATTAGCGGCGTTTGTAACCCGGTTGAACAAACACAAAAACTCCGGTGGAGATCGACCGATTGCTCTCCACCGACATGGGCGACAAGGAGACCCTGAGGTCATACAGCGATCGCTCTTGGGAAACATTCAACAGATTGGGATCGCCTAACTAACCTCGCCATTGCGCAATACAAAAGAGGTCTTCGATCGGGAGAACGGTGAGGACTCTATCACCATGACGCCACCCCTCACCATGGAGGCCCTGATGGAGAGAGTGCATCAGCACATCAGGGTGGAAGAGGATGGCGCTCGTGCCAAAGCAAAAGCCGGCGCGACCACAACACCAGAGAAGAAGACCTCAGCAAAGGTCAATACGGTGGGTCGCCGAAACCAAAACGGACGGGGCAGGCGAGACAATGATGAAGACCAGGACAAGAGATGGTTGAGAGTCCGAACTGCCATAACCACGGTGTTCAAAAAACCAATCTACCGTATACTTAGCGAGATTCGAGACGAGCCTTTTGTCAAGTGGCCTGCCAAGTTAGGCGAGGCCCAGAAGGACTATGATGACAGGTCCAGATGCACCTACCACAAGGAAAAGGGGCACCGGCCGAAGCCTGCGCCATTGAGGCAGCATCTGGAAGAGTTGGTGGCGGTGGGCCACCTGGACAAATACATAGAGGGAGGGGCGCAGCCAGCCCCCCAGGACCACAACCTCCCCAATGGAATGCCGATCGACGCCCCGCCACAAGGCATCATCAACGTAATCCATGGAGTCTTCGAACCAGAGCGAGTATGCGAGCTCAGAGGTTCCATCAAAAAGGCAGAGCACTTGAGAGAGGTGCTAAGTGCCCAACCAGTCGTCAAAAAGGGGAGGACAGAAGCCACAAACATCATGTCCTTTTCGGATAAAGACACGGACGAATATATTGCCCATTAACGATGCCTTGGTCGTCACCCTCGAGTCAAGGATTTTGACGTCAAGCGGATTCTCGATTAACCAAGGTAGCTCGTGCGAAATCATGTACTCTGAAACTTTCAAGCAACTCAAGTTGCAAGACAAGGACTTAGCCCTGCCAGATCTCCTTTGATTGGATTCAATTCTATGCGAGTGGCGGTCGGCAAAATCATTCTCCGGTCGGCAGGGAGTGTGACAAAGCAAGTGGAGTTCTGGGTGTTAAAGGTTCCCTCCACCTACAACATTATTTTGGGCAGAACATGGCTGCACGCCATGCGCTCGGTGGCATCCTCCTACCACCAAGTGATGCGGTTTCCCAACGATACCGGGGTAATTGAAGAAGTATATGGGGACCAGATTATGTCCAAGCAGTGCTTCGTCGCAACGAATGGTAGCCGCGCTGCCAAAGGATATGTTCATTCGGTTGAAGAACCGGAGAGTAATGAACTATTCGCGGATGTTGGCAAAGCGGTGATCAAAAGCGATGGAGGACTTGGTAGAAGTCAGAATAGATGAGAAGAACCCGGAAAAGTTCTTCTTACTTGGATCGTCGTTGTCCAGCACTGAGAGATTGGAAGTCTTGGAATTTCTGACCTCCAACATCGAAGTATTCGCCTGGACCCCATACGACATGCCAGGCATTGATCCCAACTTCATCTGCCATCAACTCAATGTCCACCCTTCTGCTAGACCGGTCATTCAACATCTTGTGATCGGCACTCCACCACGCCGAGATAGTGGCAGAAGAGGTGGGTAACTTGTTAGAAGCAGGGGCAATCAGAGAGGTCCATTACCCGAGATGGATCTCCAACACCGTAGTAGTGCCAAAGAAGAATGGCAAGTGGCGCGTCTGCGTCGACTACAAGACGGTCAACAAAGCGTGCCCAAAGGACAGTTTCCCCCTGCCAAGGATAGATCAATTGGTGGACCTAACGAGGCACACAGCTTAGCTTCCTTGACGCATACAGAGGCTACCACCAGATAGCCATGCACAAACCAGATCAGGAAGTAACATCCTTCACCACTCCAAGAGGGTTGTACTGCTACAAGGTCATGCCCTTTGGCCTGAAGAATGCAGGGGCGACGTTTCAGAGAATGGTCACCAAGATGTTTGAGCCATTGTTAGGCAGAACAATGGAGGCTTACATCGACGACATGGTGGTCAAAAGCAAGGATGCGGATGACCATCTAAGGGACCTAGATGAGATGTTCCAGATCCTGAAGCAACACAAGCTGCGCCTTAACGCTTCTAAGTGCGCATTGATTGTAGATGCAGCAAGTTTATGGGGTTCCTGGTGACCAACCGGGGTATTGAGGCAGACCCCTCCCAAATCAAAGCAATTCAAGAGTTAGAGAGGCCTAACTCAGTGAAAGAAGTGCAGCACCTTACCGGCATGGCAGCAGCACTCAACCGATTCATTAGCCGGTCTTCAGACAGATTGCGTCCATTCTTTCAGTCATTAAAAGCTAAGTTTCAGTGGGACGAAGAATGCGACCGAGCTCTGGAGAGTTTGAAGGAATACATGTCTTCTCCGCCACTACTTGTCACCCGATGCACGGAGAAGAACTCTTCCTCTACTTAGCGATCTCTCGGCGCAGTAAGTGCGGTGTTGGTTCAAGCGAAGAATCCAACATCTACCTATCTTCTATGTCGACAAGACATTCTTTGGGAGCGAAACAAGGTACTTGCCTCTAGAAGCTAGCTCGGCCTTAGTGATGGCCTCCAGAAATTGGCGACTACTTTCACGCCGACACCATTGTCGTCCTCACTGACCTTTCCACTAAAAGCTCTGTTTGAGAGGGCAAACTTTTAGGCGGATTTTGAAGTGGGCGGTGGAGTTGGGACAATATGATGTGAAGTTCCAACCCGGGACCATGATAAAGGCCCAATCTTTGGCGAACTTCGTCATGAGTTCACTCCTGGCAGCCACCAAGTCTGCCCAATCGATCTGACTGACACAACCAAACTAGGGATGGAGATTGACGCCGGAATAGCGCAACCCCTAGTCCAGGTTACTCAGTCAGAACCCAAGGCAGACCAGAGTAGAAAGGGCGAGGAGGAAGCAAACCTCGCTACACCCAGTCAAAATTCACTAGCAACTAATGACTTGGGCCCAGCTGGCGACAAGGGGCAGACTGCAATCATGGACTCTGAAGAAGACACTAGCATAGAAGACCCCAAGGCATCGTCTGACCCCTCCACTTGTTGGAAGTTGTTCGTTGGGGAGATGTGGAAGCTCTTTGTGGATGGGGCATCCAACCGACATGGAGCTGGACTTGGCATAGTCCTCATCTCTCCAGACGGCCTAGTAGTGGAACAGGCGATCAACCTTGGCTTCCCAGCATCAAACAATGAAGCGGAGTACGAAGCGCTTCTTGCAGGACTCAAGTCAGCGGCCTACATGAAGGCCACCGAACTCATGGTCTCTGATGACTCACAGTTGGTGGTAAATCAAATTTCTGGCGATTACGAAGCAAAGGACGACAGAATGGCTAAGTACCAAGAGCTAGTCAGAGCCGAGATCAAGAAGTTCGAAGTGGTGAGGATAGAACAGATTGGTAGGGAGGAGAATAGTAGAGCAGACGAACTAGCAGGCTTCGCCTCAATGGCAGATACCTCCATCCCACATCCGCTATTGATCGACTATCTGCCCAGACCAAGTATTGAAGACCCAGAAGCTGAAGAGGTATGTTGTGCGGAGTTAGGTCCCTCTTGGATGGATCCCATCATACTGTTCCTGAAAGACGGCACTCTACCAGAAGATAAGAAAGAAGCCAACAGAATAAGAGCCAAGTCGCAACGATTTTGGCTCTCTCCATCCTTAGCACTATACAAAAAGTCGTTTTCAGGACCTTACTTAAAGTGTGTTCACCCCAGCAAGGTGGAAGCATTCCTGTTCGAAATACATGAGGGTGTATGCGGCAGCCATCAAGGAGGAAGATCATTAGCATACCGAGCTATTTCACAAGGATATTGGTGGCCATACATGCAAGCAGATTCGGAGAAGTATGTCAAAAAATGTGAAAAGTGTCAGAAATTTGCACACCAAATACACCAACCTGCCAGAGAACTACTACCATTAACTAGCCCATGGCCTTTCGCAATGTGGGGTTTAGACATAGTAGGACCACTTCCATGGCCGAACAGCGAAAGTTCTTTCTGTGACAGCAGACTACTTTACAAAATGGGTGGAAGCGGAAGCCTTGGCATCAATCAAGGAAAAAGATGTAAAGAAGTTTGTTTGGCAGAATATCATTACTCGCTTTGGCATTCCAAAAGCACTTATTTCAGACAACGGCACTCAGTTTGACGGCAGAATTTTCAGAAGCTTTTGTGAAGAGTACAAGATAGAGTTCTACAACTCCACACCGGCATATCCCCAAGCAAATGGTCAAGCAGAAGCTTCGAACGAAGTAGTCTTGGATGGACTGAAGAAAAGGCTGCAGAAAGCCAAAGGCAAGTGGGCAGAAGAGCTCCCTCATGTTTTATGGGCGTACCGCACCACACCTCGACGATCAACAGGAGAAACACCATTCTCCTTAGCTTATGGCATGGAAGCAGTCATCCCATTAGAAGTTGGCCTTCCTACCATTCGGAGCGAAAACTTTGATCCAGACCTAAATGGGGAAGCCATCGCCTTGGAACTTGACTTGGCAGAAGAAAGAAGAGACAAGGCATTGGTTCACATTGCCTCCTACCAAAGAAGAATTGTCTAGGAAGTATAACAAAACAGTCCATCCAAAAGCGGTTCAAGATTGGCGATTGGGTGCCATAAAGTAATGGGCAACACATTGGTCCCAGGAGATGGCAAGTTAGGGCCCAACTGGGAAGGTCCTTACAAAGTGGTCGGATTAGCGGGCAGAGGTGCATACCATTTGGAAGATAAGGACGGCAAAGCAATTCCTAGGCCATGGAACACTGCCAATCTTAAGTTATTTTACTTTTAGTATGTGTAATTTTTCACTTCATCAATAAAACTAATCAATCCTTTTTTTAGCACATTCATTTCTAGTAGAAAGTAACTTTCTGTAAGTTAGTAGCATTGTAACCGTAGTTGGCCGGATTAAACCAACTATGACACCTCCTAAGCCCAGGATAAGGATCCAGGCTGCAGGACGTTTGGTCGGAATAACCAAACACTATATTCTAGGTTGGCTGGAAAAACCAACTTAGTGGTTGGCTGGATTAAACCAACTCTCTGTACTCTTCAGCCGAAGTAAGTTATATCGGCTGAAGAGTGGTTGGCTGGATTAAACCAACACTTTGTACTCTTCAGCCGAAGCATGGGCATGGCTGAAGAGTGGTTGGCTGGATTAAACCAACTCCTTGTACTCTTCAGCCGAAGTAAGTTATATCGACTGAAGAGTGGTTGGCTGGATTAAACCAACACTTTGTACTCTTCAGCCGAAGTAAGTTATATCGGCTGAAGAGTGGTTGGCTGGATTAAACCAACACTTTGTACTCTTCAGCCGAAGTATGGGCATGGCTGAAGAGTGTTTGGCTGGATTAAACCAACTCCTTGTACCCTTCAGCCGAAGTAAGTTATATCGGCTGAAGAGTGGTTGGCTGGATTAAACCAACACTTTGTACTCTTCAGCCGAAGTATGGGCATGGCTGAAGAGTGGTTGGCTGGATTAAACCAACACTTTGTACTCTTCTGCCGAAGTATGGGCATGGCTGAAGAGTGGTTGGCTGGATTAAACCAACTCCTTGTACTCTTCAGCCGAAGTAAGTTATATCGGCTAAAGAGTGGTTGGCTAGTAAGTTAGACAGCTAACCGAGATCACAGTTGCACAAATAAATTCATAAAAAAATTCACTACAAACTCAAGCATGCAAGTGAAGAACCGGAATAAGAGTTGATAATTTTTCATTGAACAATTAAGGGAGTACAACTGGGAGGCTATAGCCCGGTTACAAGAAAGTTCAACACAAAAGAAAAAAGTACAAGTTCAATAAAAAAAGATTGTCTATCTCAGCATCTAGATCGGTAGGGAGCTCGGGCGCGGCATTTTCGATTATGGGCTCTGACCGAGCTGTCTGATCGCCGGCTTGCTCTTCAATAGCCGAAGTCCCCGCTGCCTCTTCGTCATCATCTTCATCATCCGACGAACCAAGGAATTGTTTTTGGAGCTCGTCTGCATACTCTTGCAGTGAAGCCGGAATAAAGTGCTCAGGTGCGTTGTAGACCTCGGTTTCAGGTCCACAACCGACCTTCTCCACTGCACCTCTCCAACCGCACTTGAAGAACAGTTGTTTCGCGGCTTCGCACTGCAAAGAGTAGCCAGCTTCGGCTTCCTTGAACCCTGCCTTGTACTCGTCTTCAACCTTTTTTTCCAACACTGCTATTTCGGTGTTCTTCTTGTTTTCGAGCTCTGCTATCTCCCATAAATATTTATCTTTCGTCTCGGTCACGGCGCGCTGTTTGTCACTATTAGCCGAGGCAACCAGTCCGGTCAGACGTGTTACCTCGGCCTCTAGTTCGGCCGACCTTTGTTTGGACAGCGCCAGCTCGGCCGCCCTGGTTTCCGCGTCCCTTATTGCGTGCCTCGTGGTTTTGCGGAGTTCCATTATTTGCCTGTGGGCAATGGTGTTCTTCTGAATGGCCTGCAAAAGGAAAGTTCTTTGTGAAACCGAGCTCAGAGCTTGAAAAAATTAGATTGGTCATAGGAAAAACAGTGCTGCTTACCAGAATCATCGACTTGGTGGATGACCGGATGGCCTTCAGCTCGGTGTTTAGCTGCTTACTGTGGTGCTCCATGTCTTTGGGAAGACAAACACCCCTGGCCAGGTTGAAGGCAAGTAGGTGATCCTTGTCAGCAACAACGGAGTCATCTTCGTCGATATCTCGGTTGTTGAAGACGAAGGGTGGAGCCCATTGTTTTTTCGGCGCAGCTTGGTCAGATGATTCCGGTTGGAGGTTGAGTTCGGGGCTCGGTGGAAGAATGGGGTCAACCTCGTCAACCAAACGCTGCTCGGTCTCAGTAGTCCGGGTGCGTTTAGCTCGGCGTGAGGAGGATGGCTGTTGCGATGGAAGAGCTACCACGGCTTCAGTGGTTTGTTGGGTTGGTGGCACTTCAGCCCTTGTGGTTGCGGTGAGCATGGCTTTCATCTTGTTTTTCTTTGCCATCTCTTGTTAATTTGTGAGGGCACGAGGATAATTCTCGCAAGGTTGGGTCGGTTACGGTTGGTCTTCTAGGAGGAAGTCAGTCACCCTTGCTTTTCGGCGACCGGAGTAGCGATAGGTCGGTTCAAAGTCGAGTAGTTTAGCCCAACCTCTCTCTCGAACTCGCAATGCGGCGCGAAGCACACCTAAGTTGGGGTGGCCGTACTGGGAATGGAGGAAAGCTGAATCTGCGAAAAATAGAACAAGTGTTAGTTCGGTTGTAGAAGAGAAAACCGAGTTAAACAAAATTAAGGAATGCAACCGAAGTATGAGTACCGGGCTCTCCTTTCTTCCAGTTTATTCTTCGGCCAGGGATCTGGGCCTGGAAGTCTTCAAAATTTCCAGAAACCCAAAAGAAATCGTCGTCGTTTAAGTCCTTATCCGGTGTGTGTTTTATTATTTTTTCTCGGCCACGGCGTATTCTTAAATAATAACACCAGCCTTCGTTCTTTGACCCTATGGAGTATTGGTGTAGTATTTCGGCTAAACCGAGGTTGAGACCGGTTTGTTGGTTTAGAGCGGCTATACCCATTATTATTCGGTATGTATTAGTGGACAGTTGGGTGGGGCAAAGTCTAGTTTGCCTTAAAAATTCACATATAAGAAATTTGGGTCGGGAATCTGAGTCCGGTCTCTACTATGGATTGAATGGTAAAGGGGACAAAGCCTTCATTGTCCCACGGCTCTATGTCAGGTTCGGCTAGTATGAGATTTACATCGGCTGGGATTTGGTAGTCCTTCCTGAATTCGGCTAGGCCGCCTGGGGTTTCTACTAGACACCTATACTTCCCCATTCTATTGTATAAATTATAAATAAGTTACTTCGGTTGAAAAGAGTGTGCTTAGTAGCTCGACTGAGCGCAGTGGCGTGCCTGGCAACCTAAGTCTGCAAAGTGAAAAGACAAGCTGTTAAGCACAGATCGAGGACCGTGCTACAGAAACAAAGCAAGAAAGGGCTAATCTTATTTCGGCTCTACAGGGTGTTGTGTTGTCTACATCGGTTTGCAAAGGATCATGATATCTCGGTTTGGCGGGGCATTCTGTTAGCTCAGTTTTACTATTTGGTTTTATGATCCCGGCTGAACGTCAAGGGGCAGCTTTCTGAGTTCGGTTTGGGAACTCTGAATGCTGGCTTGGCCCCTGAAGTTTTAGCTCGGTTATGTGCTCATGAGTGGCTAGTGCGGTGGGTTTTCATTTCGGTTATTGGCCTTATGAAACTACAGTGGTATGCTCCAAGTTCTAGTTCGGTTTCAGTTTGCCTAGATTTTTATATGGCAAGAACAGTATTCTAGTTCGGTTGAAGAGAGGACCAAGATCGAAAGGGTGTTCTACTAGCTAAATCAGTATGTTCCATGTGTTCTTGTGAAGTTCTTCAAGAAGTACAGATATGGAGGAGGAAAAACAAAGTGTTTTGCAAAAACACACCACATAGACTACCATGGATTAAAATGGAAGCAAAAAACAGGTAAATAAAAGAAGATTCGTGTACTTACCAAGAAGAAGAAGAGACAAACTGAAGGATTGATGCAGCAGCAAACAAGAACACGAGCTTCAGAGGTAGAAGAGAGAGAGGAGATGAACAGAGGATAGTGTGATTCAAAAAATGAAAGGTTCTTTTGGTGAAAATGGCCAAATGGGCGGGAACTGTTTAATTTTTTCGGAGTACGAGGCGCGGCATTTGTGAAAAGCCAATCGAGCACGCGCGTGTCATGGAATACTGAACGATTTAGTTTCTGAAGAGTGAAAAGACGTTTTGACCGGACGTGCACAGTACGGCCCAAGTTTAGCTCGGTTGGATAAACTAAAGGGTCTTGGCTCGGCTGAAAAGGCTAACGGGTGTTTTAGCTCGGCTGGAGAGGTTAAGACTAGCTCGGTTGGTAGACAGGTAATCCCAATCATGCTTTGCAGATGGAATTAAGGGGCAATTGAGAGGGTAATTTATACTAAAGTGGGCCGAGCTGGCAGTTGGGCCGAGGTAAGCCCAAATGAAGAAGGTAGCTCGTACACCGGTCAGAGGAGTTGTGGTAGTCCGGTTGACAGGCTTACGTGGTGTAGCCCGATTTCTATTCAGTCCGGCCATGTCTTCCAGCCGGAGTGTGAGAGCAACCTCTTCAGACTGTATGCGTTAGTTCGGTCCGTCACTTCTATGGGTAGTCTGGTCTTGGCATGCGAAACCGGAGTAGGAGTGAGGAAATGGAGAGCCGAACTACGAATTAGTTCGTCTGTAGTTGCCTGATTAGTACAGCAGTGGGGTAGTTCGGTCGTCATTGATTACTTCGGACATAGCATGTGGGAAACCGAGGTAAACTATGACTCTGAGTAGAGTAAGGACCGAACTCACGATTATTCCGATCATTTGGAGTTCGGCCGTAGAAGGACCATCTCACTTGGTCTAAGCAGTGAGGAGGGTGTTTGAGGATAAGCATTATCTTCAAGGAGTATGAATCCTAGGAGGATTCTACACAAGGAGGAATAATCCTAGAAGGACTCCACACTTGGAGGAATAAGAGTCCTACCAGGATTGTGCCACACGAAACCTATATAAGCTCACCAATATCACCTTTGGAGAGGTAATGCAACTCTTGCTTCCTGAATACACAGAGCTTTTGCCTTCTTGTCTTGCTTACTGACTTAGGCATCGGAGAGGTTTCCGGCACACACCCGCCGGCTAGCTCACGTTGGTATTTTCAGGTGGTGGAACGACGTCGTACGGAGGAACGCAGACTTGATCAACAGGATTATATGAGAAGGTGTATTTCTTTCCCGTACAGAGTTAATTACCTAAAAGTCCTATTTACAAATGTTATGGTAGTTCAGATCATATTTAAGATTATTGGAATCAATAAATCTTATTTAGTAAAACTGAAAATATTATCAGTTTTTCTCAATTTTTAAAACTAATAACATTATCAATTTTGCATAGTAATATTCTAGATAATTGTTTCACTACCTAATGAAAAAAAAAAAAACCAAAGCATGAGATTAAATTTTTTTACGCTTCTCATAGACATCCCATTTTTGACCACCCTTAAGACTTGGGTGCTTTATTCCAAACACCTGATGATGAAAGTTATACTGTGCAATCTTTTGAATTCTCAGTGAAGAAATTTGAATTCAAGCTCTAATTCCAACCTTACACCCCATTTTGGCCAAACTATTTTACACCTTAAAGCCCTCCTTTCAAAATATTTTTTTCAAATGGTTCTACGATGTTCCGAGGCTCGCATTTCGTGTAAAACATTGCACTTTCAGTAAACCGAGTAAGGATAAAGTGGAGATACATGGAAGGGAGGTGAACTCTTTGAAAAATCTGTAAAACATCTTATTTATAGGTTTGGAGTTGAAGAAAATAGAATGGGAGGGAAGAAAACTAGTTCGGAGAAGATAGGCATCAATCCGATTAAGATAGAAATGAGCAACCTTCACTAAAATAGGCATATCTCTTTGCACACTTAGAATTTAGATGTGAGGCCACTACCATTGGAAAGTAGACTTCCGGGGCTTCAATTTAGTCTCAAGAATCACCTAAAACCGAGTCCGAATGAGGGGAGATACGCCCATTTGAAGTCAGGCCTGAATATAGATTTTTAAAGACTAGCCAGGTCCATTTAGAACCAACCGTGCCTCAATGAAAACTTTTCCTGGGTTGCTTTTTAGGCCCGGCCGTGGGTTTTGAGGCCCGGCCGGGTCTCGACGACGCCAGACAGACAGTTGGCAGGAATTGAACAAATATCTTTGTTTGAAGATATTTTTGATCTTTTTGGCTCAAACTCTATAAATAGAGCCTCTTCCTTTAGATTTTAAGGTTAGAAAAACTTTCCAAAAGGCTTAGACATTGATGAGAGCTCTTGACCTTCAAGCTTCTTTTGTTCTTCAAATCAACTTTCACCCTCCATACACCATTAAAGCTTGGATTTGAAGCTTTCTTGTAGAGAATTCAAGGCATATTTTTAGAACCTAGAGTAGAGAATTGTTCTAGGAGATATTTGTAAAAGCTTAGACATAACTTCTTTACAAAAGCTTTCTTGACCTTCAAACCTTCTTTAGCTATACATATACAATATATATACCATTAGAGCTTGTTCATGAAGCTTTTGTTGAAGTTTCAAACCATATTTCATAAAACTTGAGGATGTTGGAATCAAGTTTGTTTAACTACAACCATCCTCTCTTTCAAGAGGTATAACTTTTGCATCTTCTTCCTTATTTCTCTTTTACAATTTTCCTTGCTTTTTACACTGTTTTTGGACTTTTTTTGTGGGCTGAAACTTGTGATTTAAGAGCTACCAAAGGTGGAGGAGTTAACCACCCTTCCTTGAACCTTATTCCAAGCTTATATCCTTGTGTTTCCCACTTATTTCTCTAATTTTAGCCACTATTTTGGGGCTGTTTTTGGACTAGTTTCATAGGCTAAAATATGGTTTAGAAGTCCCAAAAGTGGAGTGGTTAGCCACCCCTCCTTAGCTTTGCTTACTAGCTTTGTATCTCTTTCTTTTTGCTCACCTTTGTGTGCTCTTTTAACATGGTTTTAGCTACTTTTTTTACACTTTACGGGCTGTTTTAGGGCTGTTTTAATTTATTTAATTAGTTCATGCTTTGATTAGTTTGCTTGTTGTCTCATAAGTTCACATATATAGCTTGTTGCATATTGTCCTAGCCCATTTTTTTTTGTTTAATTTCCATGTTAAGAGCCTCATTTTAATAATCAACCTATCATCCATTTCTTTAATTTGAGAGTTGTTTCAATCGGTTGACAGTTGTTCAAAACATAAGCTAGAGATCTATGCTTAATGGCTTAATCTCTATAGAGGTTCATTGCCAACGACATAACCTCTCTTTTATGTTGAGAATCACTTCCTGATTGACACGCTTTTCATTTAGTGGATGTAATCATCACTTTGGACTTAATGGACTAAAGAATGGAAAAGACTAAGAAAATTGGCTCAAAATGAACCAACCAACATAAAGAAAATGAGTCATATTGCTTGGGTTCAGCCGAATGTTATGTCGAGTCCATTGTGTCAAGGGTCATCATACATCAACTCATGATGTTTTGATGAACCTTGAAGCGTCTCTACCTCCCTCTTTGAGTTTACTCTATGATAAGAGGGAGGGGTAGTTATTGTTCATTACATTCATTAATTTTTGTCCAAAATCATGCCCGAACTCATCAAGCAATCAATTTGCTCATTGATGGTTTTGGAAATGACTTCATTCTTCTCTTGAGGCTTCCCATGAGAGAGAAGAGTAGAAGGGACAAACAGAGTTCAGAATAACTCTATCTGCAATGTTTTCACTTCAGAACACAAAAACAAGAATTTGCATAAAATTAAGGCACGACCAGCCTTATTTAGGCCCGACCAGGCTTCATTGGGGGCCGATCGACCATCAATGTTTGGTAAGGCAGTGTGTTTTGCAGAAGCAGAGGGCAGTGACTGAAGGTGAAACAGAATGGTCTGGGCAGACAGAGCAGTTTCTGGATACTGCGCATGCGAGCATTGTGCATCTTTGTGCATCCTTGTTTGTTTGATGGTTAATTATTAATTATTATTGTTGTAATTAATTATTGATTGTCATAATTAATATTGTTGTAGCAATGTTTCGTTAGATGGTTAGTTTATCCTTGTTGTAATAGAGTAGCTAGTTAGTTAATTCTTTAATTTATTCATTCAGTTTTGTAATAATTAGTTTAATTTGGACTGTCGGACTTCGATTCACACCCTCTTGCACGAGGGCAAATGTGTAATAAGTTGTATATTTTCCAACCCCACGTCCCTTTTACTTATTTGCTTACAATGGTTAGTATAGAACATCATTTTTCGAATTAGCATTCTTATGCTTTTCATTCATTGTCCTGCATGCATCCAAAGTTCGGCTCATCATACTAACCCAATATCAATGTTCAAATTTATTACTTGAATACATGCTTTATCGCATGTCTTGAATGGAATCATATGCCATGCTCATAACCGAGCCTATAAATTATATAATGTATGTGTTGCATTTAGTCATATTGCATTAATTAGGAGCATGCATATTTTTTTTTCTAATTATTTTGCTTTGTTTTGGCTTAGAGTACTAGGTGAGTAATTTTGTGTTTTAGCATCTTGCATCGAATGATTGTGTTACCATGTCAAAGCATACTTCCATGACGATAATTGCTTAAATGATATAACTGTTTGAATGCTTGTGGATGAAGGCTAGTTGTTTGAATTGGGATAAATTTGATTAATATCCATTTTAGCCCACTTTTTCAAGTGGCATATTCACAAAACAAATTCAAACAAAACATGAAATCAAATGTTCCAATTCTTGCAAATTAGTCTATATTTGTGTGTGCGTCACATAGTAAAAAAATAGCTAATAATTGGAACAAGAGCATATAATATAAATAAAAATCACATCATGATCAGTAGAGGCCGATCTTTGATCGGGCGAGTGGGGTACTCAATTCATGACCTTTTCCTCTTGTACCTAAGTTCCCGAGCCGAGTCACTTTGGTGATGATAGACTAATGGCCTTTGTCACGAGTCTTAGGTTTCCTAAATTTCCTAAAAATATTTAGGTGACGACTTTGAAATCTAGACAAGAAGTCCATTTTTGGCATTTGTTTCAAACATCGATTTTCCAAAAAGAATTGCTAAATTTGAACTCTTTTTGTGTTTTCACTATTTCACATTGCACTTGTGAAATCAGATTCAGAACCACAAGTGGAGTCCGAACTGTAGGGCTATTCGCCTTCTGAAAGGAGTGTGAAAAGTCAAGCTACACATTTACTTATTGGTTTGATTTAACTATCTAATAAAATCGAGAACATTAACAGTTTTTTTCTAGTTTTAAAACTGAGAACATTATCAGTTTTTTTATTTTTAAATTTTTTTTTTTAATTTTGCACATCAATGTTCACTCATCATGTTCCTTTATAAACACAAAATTTTCAGTTTTACACAAAAAAAAAAATTCAGTTTTTTTAATTTTGTCAACCAAAAAAAAAAAAAAAGCATTAGTTTTTTTTTGGCACGGTATTTTCTTTTAGTTTTTTCAATTTGAAATTTGATGTTTTAAAGTTTTGAAAATCAAAATAAATGTTAAATCATCATATTCCTTTATAGATAATCATAAATGATGAACAATCATTGTTTGAAAGACAATTCCAACTATTAAAACTTTAATGGGATTTTAAAGTCCAAAAAATCTTAGTTTGGACTTAATGAAATAGTAGTTCGTAAATTAGGACTTGTGTGTGTAAGAGACGACATGCCTTTGCCAAGTTAAATAATCGATCTTATCACACATTTTAGAATGTGTCCGAATGCAACGTTGATAACAGAGTCAAAAACTTTATTTTATTTTTTGGTAAATCCAAAAATAAGTTATACTTTGGTATGTCCCAAAGTGATCTTAAAGTTATGTTTCAAAATAGTGTTTGATTAGTCTTAAAGAGTTATTTAATTATGTCTTAAAATAATTTTAGTTATGAAACATAGTGATGAAAGGGGTGCAAATGGTATGCAAGAGTGTACCAGACCCTATGCATTAAGGTCAAATGTTATTAAGCCCCAAATGTTTTGCTTAGTGAAAGGAAAGAAACTTAAAAAGGAAAAAAAATAAATTAATTAAAGAACAAGAAAAGTACAGTGGAATTTGTTTGAACAAAGTATTGATGATCTTGTATGCTCATTTTTCAAAAGCTTAAGGTAGTGTTTGATTTATTAGAATGTAAGCAAATTGGAATTGCATGATTATTCGTTATCTTTTTTATGGAATGACCATTCTCTTACAATGATGAATGATAATTTCATTTACAATCCATTTTTCATAATTGTTTTTTAATAAACCAACCATAAGAATGGATATTATGATAGAATAAGCATTATTCTAACTCATTCAAATGAATCAAACATAGCATAATTGTTTGATTGCAAATAGGCATTTAACTGAAACAAACGTGTCTATTTATTATACAGGAAACACTGTGGTTCATTTCAAGTCCCATGCAACACCTAATCAACTCAATCAATTTTCATTCCACACATAAATGAACCATACAAGGCTAATTTGTACTCCAAATCAATTTTATTGGAACACATAAAATAGACTATAAGGCAACCTTATTTAAGATCATTGCAATACATATTTAAACAGGCCTTGCAACAGCCCCTCTATTTCTTCCATGTCTTTTACCAGTTCCAACAAGAGCATCCTTGATCACAAGGAACTCAGCTACCACATCACTCATGTTGGGTCGTTCTCTCGGCAAATCTGCAGAACAAGCAATTCCAATTCGAAAAATTGAAGCCAAAGTCTCCAAAATTTTAACGTTACTCAAATTGTTACGAGTCTCGTGGGGGTTTTGCATGTCCCCCCTCTCCTTGTTTAAGAAGAATTGGATTTGCAATCCTCTCTACTCTGTCAAACAAAGCAATTTTGACAAAGTTACGAAGGGTCAAATTGTCATTAAACATCTCATCAGTGGGTTTTTTTCCTGCGAACATCTCGAACAAGAGGATGCCATAGCTGTACACATCGCCATATGTTGATACAATTCACACAACAAAATCCAACTTTTCGTAAATGAAATAGGAATAGATGTGATGTTGTTATTAAATGTTTTCTAGTTCAAATAATATATGTAAATAAACCAGTGGGGAAAAAAATATGAAAGCATGTTTACCTGGTGCAGCATAACCAACAGATCCTCCTATTCGAATAGAACTTGATTGGTTTGCAGAATTGGAATGGTTGACTTCAAGAAGGAATTTTGCTAACCCGAAGTCACTTACATGTGCAGTCATTTCACTATTTAGAAGAACATTGCTAGGCTTCAAATCACAATGAACTATTGGTGTTTGGCAATGACGGTTGTAGACCCGTCCGACTTTCTTTGTGCGCCTCCCCTTTCGGAGAGGGCACGAATTGGTCTTCTACATTTCGGACTCTTGTCACGGTTTTGAATCTAATCTCACAAAGTGCAATGTGAGACTGATAAACACCAAAGAGTCCAAATCTAGCAATTGGTTTTGGAAAATCGATTTTGAATCAAAAAGCCAAAACATGGATTGCTTTTCCAGATTACAGAGTCGCCACCTAAATATTTTGTTTTGAAAAATTTAGGAAATCCTGACTCGTGCCAAAGGCCACGTGCCCGTCATCACCAAAGTTGCCTCGGCTCGGGAACTTGGGTACGAGAGGGGAAGGTCCTGAAATAAGCACCCCCACTCGCCTGATCAAAGATCGGCCTCTACTAAACATGATATGTTGTTTCATAAACACATGCATTCTTATTCTGGTTATTAGCTAACTTATTATGTGATGTGCACAGCATACAAGTATTGACTAAATCGCGAGAATTGGAACAAAACAACTCATGTTTGTTTTCGAAAATGGTTTGAAAATGCCACTCTCAAGTGGGCTAAAGCGCGGATTTGCCATCAAACATGATGGGCTTAAAACATGATGATTTGCCACTTCGCAAAGTAGGCTTAAAACTCACAATCATCGAGTTGTTCCAATTCAGGCAACAAAGCCTTCACCCGTAAGTATTCATGCAGTTTATCAAATAAGCACATAGCCTCATGGCAAGCATGCTAAACATGGAAACATACACATCTCATGCAGTATGCTAAAGCGTAAACACTTATAGTGTACTCCGAGCCAAAACAAAAAACTAGTTAGAAATATGCATGATCTTAACTATGTGAGATGCCTAATACAACACATGCAATATGCGATTAATAGGCTCGGCTATCTACTATGGCATATGAACGCAACACTTGATAACATGCTTTGAAATACGTATTCAAGTAAGTGTATTGAAATACAATGTAGTTTGAATGATGCGCCGAGCCTGGTGCATGTAAGACAAATGAATGGATGCAAACATGCAAGCATAAGGTATGCTAATCGAAACATGCTCTAATCTAACCACTGAAAGCGGATAAATAAAAGGGAGAATGAAATGGGGTTGGAAGACATGCACACACACGCACGCTTATTACAACATTATGCCCTCGTGACGGAGGGTCCGAATAAATAAGCTAAGCTATTCAAAGCTAAGCCAATTATTACAAGTAAACTATTTAACTAACTCTAGCTAATTAATTATTACAAACCAATTGAATAACTAGCCAATCTAAGATAATTTAAGTATTACAAAACAAATTGAATGATTAATTACACAAACTAATCATAAGTAGTGAAATGGCCTTGTGGGCTCGGAAGGCATGCATGCTCGGTTGGCATCCACTCGGAAATCCATTGCTTTGTCGTCAATTGCCTCTGTTTGCACTCGCCTTGGTTTCCGAACATTGAACCAACCTCCACACTGTAGCTACTCCAAAGCAGCATCATTTCTGCACAAAATCGGATTGGTGGCCAGTCGGCCACAAAAAGTGGCTGCCGGCCACCTTAACTGGCCGGCCTGCTAGTGAAAGTGGTCGGTCGGCTACCTCAAGTGGCCGGTCAGCCACCTGCTCTTCCAGGCTTCTGGTTTTGCTGCAATAGAGAACAACAGAGGCACATCAATGTATTTGCAAGAAAATGTATGTACTGCCACTCTCCTTATCATGTCTCAAGCTCAAAGGAGTGTGGCACTCGGCTCTCAAGCCATCAACCAAGCATCTCAATGCATGATGGCCAAAGAACCAAGCTTGTACAAGCTTGGTGAATGCACACATAAGACTCGAAAGGCCTCCACCCTACTATGCACAATCAAGGGGGACGGCGACCAAGAAATGTGACACGTTTCATCACTTTGAGTATGAAACGTCCCTCATTCCTCATGTTTGGATTAACGTCCGATCTAAACACATGCAATGCAACATAAATGCTTATCTTGTTCATGTTTTATTTGGTTCATTTTATTTACACATTTTACGTTACCAATTAATCCTTTAACCGGTTAAGTCCAATGTGTAAGTCCTCTAATGTGAGAGGGGCCAACCAAAGAATGGTTTAAGACACGAGAGAGCTCATGCCTTTGACTAGTAGAAACCCTCGAAAGAAAGTTAAAGCCATTGAGCACAAGCTCTATCTCAAGCTTAAACACAACCTAAAGACTAACCAATCCTCAAAGCAAATTAAAAGTAAAGAAATGAGGGAGGTTGCAGAATTTCAGTGCTGAAATGGCATGAGAAATATGGCTAAAACATGCAAGCAACGCATGCACATGTTAGGAGCCAAAAACATTAAAGCTAGTGAAGAACACTACACTAGAAGCATGCAAAACCAAGCTCAAATGATTAAACCAGCTATGGACAGACCTAAAACATGCCAAATCAGTGGCCTAAACATGTTGAAATTAAGGCACAAAAGAGTAGAAGATCATACGCACATGTTGGCTCGCAAGCAAGGCATAAGGCACAACTCTCTAAAACAATTAAAGAGTGATATATGTGAGAGTGTGACAGAGGTATATGCTCTGAAATCACATGCTAAATGATGCTATTCCATGCAAACATCACAAATAAGGCATGCCAGAGGGCCTAAAACACAAAGCTAGTACAGGCCATTTACACTACAACCATACAAAGCATGAGCCATATGATCAAAACCACTCAAAATAGAGTTAAAGCATGACAAAACATGAGTAAAAGCATGCTGATATGGAGCCAACACAAGCTAAAATGATAGGCTAACTCATTATGCATGCTAAGCTAGTAAGCATGATTACACTACAAGTGCAAGATGCAAGCAACCAGTGACTAAACTAGCCAAGAACAGAGTTTAAACATGTTAAAATATAGCCAAAAACATGCTTGAACTAAGCTAACATAAGCCATAAAAAGATGCTACTTTGTAGTGCTAACAAGGCATGGCATAGAGAGACAAGGAGGGGAGGCCACCCCCTGCCATTTTGGACCTCAAAACAAACTTTCTACCACTGAAATTCCCTTGGAATTCAGTGGTTTAAAGGCCAAAACAAGATGCTTCAAAAGCTTTGAAAGGTGGCTCAAAAAGCTTTGCAAGCCAAAGAGCAAAGGGGAAGAACCACCACTTAACCAAACAAGGTTCAAACCAAAATTTAAAACCTTAAAAAAACAAAGTTTTTAGAGGTCAAAACCAACCTCAAAGTAGTGTAAAAATATGGCCAAGCACTTAGCTAAAACAAAACTTAAAAGGGACAAGCTCTTACCCTTGAAGCACAACTGCAAAAACAGGTCCAAATTACAGCTCAAACCCACCTTATGAGCTCCAAATGATCCTCAAAGAACCTCAGCTCCAAGATGAGGATGTTTGATTAAGGGTCTCTTTGCAAAAGTGTAGAGAATTCTAAGCTTAGGGCACAAAACAAGAAGAGATAGAGAGGCTCCTAGAGAGAGAGGCTGAAATTTTGCTCACAAAAGTTTGTAGAGAGAGAGCCTCCCAAACTTGCCAACCTTTCCAAATGAGAGATATAGCCTCCATATATAGCAAAAATGAGAGCCTTGGTTGAAATATCTGAATTGGGACAGCTGGAGCAATGTGAAAACAGCTAGAGCAAAAGATCTGCAAATTCTGAGCTTCTTCGATATGGGTGGCTGACGGGCCACTTTTCTGGCCGACAAGAACCCCTTTTGGCCGACCTATGGCCGGCAAACTCCATTTGTGGCCGGCACACTCCCCCAGTGGCCAACAGCAAAAACTAGTCCTTTGCCCTGAATTTAACCAGGCATAACTCCTTCATCTGGACTCCTTTTCAGGTCATTCTTGAGCCTAAACTGTATCCCCGGAAGTCTTATTTCCAATGGTGGAAACCTCACATCAAAATTCCAAGTGTGCTAAGAGATATCCCTCTTTTAGTGGAGACTGCTCAATTTCAGCTCAATCGGATTGATGCCCAAATTCAACTAGCCATATCTCCCGCATCCGGACTCGGCTTTAGGAGATTCTTGAGTGCAAAATGAAGCTAAGGAAGTCTTCTTTCCAACGGTGGTGGCCTTATATCTGAAATCCAAGTGTACAAAAGGATAGGCCTGATTTAGCGAGGCTTGCTCGACTCTCTTTTAACGATTCATGCCCATCTTCTTCCCCAACTGGGTTTCTTCTCTCCTCCCCAATTTTCTTCAACCCCAAACCTCTAACCAAGATGTTTTGAAATATTTTCATAGAGTTTACCTCTCTTTCATTCATTTCCACTCTGTCCTTGCTCGGTTTACCGAAAAGCGCAACATTTAACAAAATGCGAGCTACGGAACTTCGTAGAAGCTTTTCAAAAATGTTTTGAAAGAGAGGGTTTTAAGGTCTAAAATCTTTTTGGTCCCAAAATGGGGTGTGAGGTTTGGATTTGACGCTCTCCTTGCCAAAGAAATCGAACCTTTGCATAGCATAGCCTGCACCATCAAGTAAGCAATCAATAGTGTCTAAGTCTTAAGGGCTATCAAAAATGGGGTGTCTATAATGGTAAAGATAATCCAAAGCAGAACCAACATCAATGGAAATATTTAACCTTTGAAGAAGATTCAAACTCAAGGGCATATCATCAACCATATGTTCTCCAATATTTGGATGCAACCACCCATCTAAGCTCTCATTGACCATGAACTCATAAACCAATGCTCTGAAATCATTGCCCTGATAATCAATACCTGAACATGCAGTCAGTACATTGACAAGATTTTGATGCCTAATATTCCTCAAGGTCTCACACTCAGCAATGAAGCTCTTGGAAGCTCCTCGATGTAAAAGGTTAAGTATCTTCGCTGCAACAACCGTTCCATCATCAAGAATTCCTTTATACATTGACCCAAAACTACCAATACCAAGCAAATTGGCTAAAGAGAACCCATCAGTAGCCTTAAGGGGACCTTGGTAACACACATTCATGAGTAAATGTTCCAGTGAAATTGAACAAGGCTCCTTAATCTTCTTCTTGATCCAAAAAATATAACCAAACATGGCATCAAAATTGCTCCCAGAAGCCCATATAATATAAATATAACATATTTTAAACTAAAAATGGACCTTTTTCGGAACCTTTGAAGTTACATATGGGCAATTGTAATTCAGGTACACCCCCACAAAGTTTATTGTTTCCTATGATTAAAACATCACTTGCATTCTTAAAGATGCCTTTAATTAGCACCTCACTGTCAAAATCATTAAAAGACAGGTTTAGTTCTTGCAAGAATTCAAAACCTTCTAAATAATCTGAGATTTTCCCTAAAAATTGTCGCGAGAAAGATCTAAAACTTGAATCCCTCTCAAAAATCTCAAAGACGAAGGAATGGTCCCCTTAAACAAGTTGGCTTACAAGTATAAGATTTCCAATTTTACACAACTATCGAGAGTGACTGGAATTTCACCTAATAACTTGTTTTCAGAAAGGTCCAAGGAGCCGAGATTAATCAGATTTACAATATTTAAGGGAAGTGAACTAGTTAAATGGTTTTGAGATAGGTTTAGAAGTATTGACAATGATGAAATATCAAACACTTCTTTTGGTATTGTACCTAAGGTTGTTGGCACTAAGATCCAATAACACCAAATTTTTACATTTCCCCAAACTTGCAGGGATTCTTCCATGAAGTTTGTTTTCTGCTAAACTGAATTTGGATAACAAAGTTAAATTTCCAAATGAGTTGGGAATATTCCTGAGAATTTGTTTTCAAGTAACGCAAACTCTTGTAGCTTTTGAAGCTAACCAATATTAGGTGGAATGTTACCTGTGAACTGGTTGCCTATCAAAAAGATGTTTTCCAAGTTGAAAAGATTGCAAATCCCTGCCGGTACATCTCCAGACAATTGATTGTAAGTTATAGATAAGTCTGTAAGCTTAATAGAGAGATTACTAATGGATTCCGGCAACACCCCTCCAAAATTGTTCTAATTCAGCTCTAGTAGATCCAAATTTGTGGCATTAGTCAAAGAGGATAGAAAGCTCAAGTCACCAGCTTTCCCACTTTCAAGACCATTAAAAGCAACGGCTAATTGCTGAAGTTTTTTCAATTTCTCCATGGAAGGAACTGTGAGAATATATATTGTGTGTATGGTATATTAGGAATTAGGCAATTTCCTTGCTTGTGTATATTAGGAATTAGGCAATTTTCTTTTCTTTGTATTTCTTTTTTCTGTCATAAATTAGGGCTATATAACTGATGCACTTTTTGTAAACATACTACAATTAAATATACAGTTTCATTCAGAAAACTTAGATGGTATAAGAGCCGTGTTTGTAACCCTAGCAGCAATCACGCAACCCTTTGTTTCTGATCTGAGTTTGGTTGGTGGTTCACTCGAGATTGCTCTCTAGGTCATTGGAGTTCGACCCATCTGGTCTCGCGACCCATCTTGGTTTTGCAAGACTTTGACCCATCTCTAGTTTAGTCTGTCGAAACCCCTAGTTCTCTCTATAGTTCGAAGCTCTTTGGACAAATTTCGTGACCTAGCTAATTCGCAAGTCTTTGACTCGGGACTTCTTTTTGCTGCTCTCTACCTCGCGATTGTACCTGGTGTATGGTTCTTTGGTTACTTCGTCACATCTGTTGGTTGCATCGAAGTGAAGTTACCTCTTAGCTTCTCTCTCTCTCGAGGGTTCTGTCTGAGGTTGGTTTGAAACCCCTATCTTTCGGTTGGTCACTTCTTGGTATTTGACCCATTGGATTTTTACATCTAAAATCCTTTGGTATTTAACCCATTGGATTTTGCATCTGAAATCCTTTGATATTGGATTATTGTCATATTATTTTCTGATATTACATTTAGACCCAAACTCTTTTGGCTCTTACACTGTGATTTTGGATATATTGGTTTATTACATTGTTGCCATACTAACTTTCAGTTTATTATGATGATGACGGTTTCAGCTTCTGTAAAGCCCAAGAAGGGGCTCCTTGCTTCAGATGAGTGTGCCTTCTGCCATCAAAGGGGCCATTGGAAGTATCACTGTCCCAAGAAGGGATCTCTGGTTGGTTCGTATTCTTAGTAGTCTCGGACTCAATTTTGCCCTTCTTCTCCGAGTAATTTTTAAGCTTTCGCTGGTTCTATTGCATCTATTCTGGCTCCTGATCCTGACTTGGCTTCCTTGACTGGTCAGATTAGTCAGCTTTAGCATATATTGGCTACCTCTTAGCCATCCCCATCTGTCTCCATTATTTCCTCTCTTTATTCAGGTTTTCTTGGGTCTTCTTCAAGTATTTCTTCGTCTGTCTGGATTTTTGACTCTGGTGCCTCTCATCATATGACTCCCCATCTCTCCTTACTTCAAAATTGTACTCCTCCTCCCTTTCCTATTATTGTCAATGCTGCTAATGGGTCTAGTATATATGTTATATTTGTTGGGTCTGTCTTACCGTCTGCTCTGTCTGTTGTCTCTATTCCATTTGTCTTTTATATTCCTCTGTTATTTATCAGCCAGCTTGATGCCTCTAGTTTTGATGTTATCTTTTCTTCTTCTGTTTGTTATGTGTAGGATCGGATCTCTAAGCAGCAAATTGAGACTGGCCGTAGAGTTGGAGACTTCTATGTGGTGGAGAGCTTGCACCTGTCTATGACTACCTCTTCGACTATTTTTTTTTCTTTTCAGTTAGATTCTCTGTCAAGTTCTTTCCATTTGTGGCATTCCAGATTAGGGCATTTGTCTGTTGACCGCTTATGATCTTTAGTTCAGTCAGGTATATTAGATAAAGTTTCTCCTAGTGAACTTACTGAATGTCGGGGGTGTAAACTTGCCAAAATAACAGCCTTACCTTTTCGTAAAAGTACTTCTATATCTGATACACCATTTTCTTTAGTTCATACTGATGTTTGGGGTCCTTCTCCTGTTCTCACCAAAAGGGGTTCTGCATATGTGTCATTTGTTGATGACTGCACCCATTACACTTGGGTTTATCTTATGACTCATAAGTTCGATTTCTATCTGATCTACTATACCTTTCAGTCTATGATTACTACTAAGTTTGGGTCTAAAATTAAAGTATTACAGTCTGAATTGGGTGGGGAATATTTTAAAAATGAGTTCTGTGAGTATTTGGCCAATTTAGGTACCTTTCACCGAACTTCCTATACAGATACACCTGCCCAAAATGGTTGAGCCGAGCGTAAACTCCGTTATCTCCTTGAGACCGCTGGGTCTCTTCTTCTTTCTACCTCAGTTCCAGCTCCATTCTGGGGGGAGGCTATTCTTACTGTTGCTTTTCTTCTCAGCCGCATGCCTACTCTCATTCTTTTTGGTTGGTCTCCTTATGAGGCTTTGTTCTCCCAAATTCCTAACTACTCTCTCCTCCGTGTGTTTAGGTCTGCCTATTTTGTCTTTCTTTCCCGCAAAGATAGGACCAAACTTAGTGCTCAGTCTGTCCTCTGTGTCTTTTTAGGTTATAGTCCTACTCAGAAAGGCTACCATTGTTATGACCCTATCTCTCGTTGCCTTTATGTCTCCCATCATATTGCTTTTCTCGAACGTCTGTCTTACTTTTAGCTTCTCATTCTCACTGCTTTCGTTTCCAAAGAAGATTTGGTTCATATTGACCCATTTCCTTCTGAGGTTCCGTCTGATGAGTACATCTCCATTGTTCCTCTTGAGGCCATTTCAACTTCTCTGTCTGCGTCACCCATGGCTCATTTTCCTTCTTCAACTTCTTCTTCCCCTCCGTTGTTGGTCTATTCTCATCATCAAGCTCCTCCACCACCAATTGTCTCTACTCCTGTTGCTACTATTTTTGCTTCTAACGACTCTGATCCTGCTGCACACCGATATCCTACTCATGAGCGTCGTCCTCCAAACAAGTTGGGTTGGTCTAATACATGTTTTTTTTGCTTCCTATCGTACTTTTTTATCAGTTATTCATTGTTTTTTAGAACCACAGTCTTACACGGAGGTTTGTTAAGATCCTAATTGGGTTCAAGCTATGAAGGATGAGTTATTTGCCTTACAAAAGACTAACACTTAGGAGTTGGTTCCTTTGCCTGCTGGCAAAAATCTAGTTGCTTGCAAATGGGTCTATAAAGTCAAGACTCATTCTAATAGTTCTCTCGAGCGCTACAAAGCTCGCTTAGTTGCCAAGGGTTTCTCACAGGAGTATGGTATTGATTATGAGGAGACATTTGCCCCTGTTGCCAAGATGACTATTGTCCGTACCTTGATTTCTGTTACTGCTGTTTAACATTGGCCTCTTTATTAGATGGATGTTTAGAATGCTTTTCTTAACAGTTATCTCACTGAGAAGGTCTACATGCGTCCTTCCCCTAGTCTTCTCCACTCCGCTGGGCAGGTTTGTCGTCTTCGGCATGCTCTATATAGTTTGAAGTAGTCTCCTCGTGCTTGGTATGATCGCTTTTAGATTGCCGTTACCGAGCTTAGGTTTCATCCTTCTGCTTCCGACTCTGCTTTGTTTCTGAGATACACCTCGGCTCGTTTTATTACTCTTCTACTCTATGTGGATGATATGATCATCACTGGCTCTGACTCTTCTGCTATCTCTAAGGTCAAGCAACATCTCTTCCGCACCTTCGAAATGAAGGATCTGAGTCCATTGCGATATTTTCTTGGTATTGCGGTTGCCTCTTCTCCAAAGGGCCATTTTCTATCTCAGGCCAAGTATGCTAATGAGATTATTCATCGTGCCGGTCTTATTGATACTAAGGTTTCTGATACACCTATTGAGCTTAATGTGAAGCTCAACTCTACTGATGGTGTCCCTCTGGATGATCTCTCGATCTATCGCGAGCTGGTGGGTTGTTTAGTTTATTTGACTGTCACTCGCCCTGATCTTCCTTATGCTGTTCATGTGGTTAGTCAGTTTGTTTCTGCTCCTCGCTCTACCCATTGGGTTGCTTTGGTTCGCATTCTTCGCTATCTCCAAGGTACTATCTTTCAAAGCTTGCTGTTGTCATCTACTTCCTCTTTAGACTTGATGGCCTATGCTGATTCTGATTAGGCTGGTGATGTTACTGATCTCATGTCCACCTTTGGTTTCTAGATGTTTCTTGGCGATTCCTTGATCTCTTGGAAAAGTAAGAAACAAACGGTTGTTGCTCGCTCTACTGTCAAAGCTGAGTACCGTGCTATGGCTCATGCTACTGTTGAGCTTGTTTGGCTTCATTGTCTTCTCTCTGATTTGGTTGTACCTCAGTCTTCTCTGACCTTCCTCTATTGTGACAACTGCAGTGCTATTCAGATTGTCCATAATACTGTCTTCCATGAACAGACGAAACAAATTGAGATTGATTGTCACTTTGTCCGACAACATCTGCAGTCTGGCTCTATTTTGCTTCCTTTTGTCTCCTCGGCTTTGCAACTTGCAAACTTCTTCACCAAGACTCACACTACCGCTCGATTTCGGTTTCTTCTTAGCAAACTCTCAGTGTTTTCTGCTAGAACACCTTGAGTTTGAGCGGGGGTGTGAGAATATATATTGTATATATGGTATATTAGGAATTAGGCAATTTCCTTTTCTTTGTATTTCTTTTTCTGCCATAGATTAGGGCTATATAGCTGATGCACTCTTTATAAACATACTACAATTGAATATACAGTTTCATTCAGAAAACTTACATGAACTTTTCCAACAAGTTCATTTTCACCCACTAAGAAGAACGCCAGATTCGTGGCATTTGAAATGGATACAGGAATGGAACCAGTAAATTGGTTTCTATGAATGCTAAAGTATTCGAGATTTTGGAGACAGATGCCAAAGTATAAGGGAAGACTCCCTTCAATTTGGTTAGTTCCCACATCGATAGCCACAATAGATGAATGATTGAAAAGCGAAGGAGGAATTGTACCTGATATGCTATTTTCATTCACTACAACATAAATTAGGCTTGTCAACCGACATAGAGCATCAGGATGCTCCCTGCCAAATTGTTTTTGCTTGCCACAAGTTGTTGAAGAGATGAAAAATTTCCAAAAAAATGAGGGATAAGTCCTATGAGATTGTTGGAACCGATGTCAATGATTTCGAGCCTTGACAACGCGCCAAGCTCTGAATGTAACACCCTCAAAATAAACCCATAAACCATCCAATATTAGCATGCTTAGACATAAGAGAATAAAGCATAATTGTATTCCATCAGAGTATTCATTACAAAATGTATTACATGTTGACAACAAAAGTAAACGTCCTATAGGCTTACAACTTTCCAAGTCAACACTTGGTTACCAAAAAAAAAAGAGTACTAACTCTATACAAAGAAAGCCCTTGGCTTGATATACATGTAATACAACAAAATAACAAAAAAGAATCCAACAGCCTCTAGCCTCCCAAGCTACGTCCTTGGAGGTGGCATAACACCTGTACCTGAAAATGATGTCCCACATAGGCTGAGCCACAGCCCAGTAGAAATATACTAAACCAATCATAAACAATGACTAAAATAATAACATTCGATAGATGGCCCACACCTATATTCCAACTTTATACCAAGTTACGGTTTCATGACAATCATGTCCATGTTACATTTCGCTTTCCATTTCTTAATGGACAAGGCTCAGAACCTGGCCTAACAATTTAATGAGATTATAATTCATCACTAAAATATTTTCGAAAATCATGACGGATACACATACTGGTGCTCTATCAATAACACATAAAACCACTTCCGTACTTCACAAATGATACACATTTTAGTGCTGTATCAACATAACATAGAAACACTTCTATACTTCACAAATGATAATGATATATATTTTAGTGCTATATCAAATCAAACAAACACTTCCATACTCCGCAAATGATACACATTTTAGTGCTGTATCAGTCTCAAACAAAATCCGGTTTAGAGGTCCATCCCCCATCTTTCCCTAAACCGTGGAGTACATCCCATATCTCCTCTCACACAACACAATGTATATAAACATAGATTATATACATAATCAATCAATACATAAGGTTAATGTATTATTCCACAGTCATATTCGATGACACATTCAATTGATTAGTTTTAGTTTGCCTAATCATCATGCATTGTCTACAACAATCAAGACTATCCTCCACCGATAGCCCAAAGTAGTTATTTCTAAATAGAAAATAAATGCACCAAATGAATAAAATATCAACATTTTGCCTAGGTGAGCGATAAATTAATCCAACTACACCCTTTAATCCCATACCTTTCCAAATTGAATATTTCCTATTCAATTTTTCATTTCCCTAAATTAATTATACAAATTAATTTATCATAACAATTAGGGCTTTATCCCATAATTCACATAACTAGGGGTGTGCATAATACCGCCGAAACCGCCGAAACCGCACCGAGCCGCACTGCCAAGGCAAATTTGTTATTATTTGCCAATCGAACCGCCAGTTTTTGGTAAGAAAAATGGCAAATTCTAGTGACACTTTTATCAATCCACCGGTTTCTATTTTTCTTCCAAACCGCACCGACCCGCACCGCTATTAAATCATGTTTTATAAGATTCTAAAAATTCTTTTTTACTTAAGTTTGCTTGTTGTTCTATACCTTAGAATATAGTATTACATCACTGCTCGAGGGGAATTCAAGATGTCAGTAATCCAAAATAAAGTTGGATTCCAATTCACTTTTCAATCTTTTTTTTTTTTTTTTTTTTTTTCTGGCCATGTTACAAACTTGCATCAGCTCACTTTTCAATCTAAATACTTTTCAACAGTAAACATTTTCAATATATTGTAAACCCTGAATGATATTAATTTTATGTATTGTATTTGATCATTGTAGCTTCCACAGATACTTGTAATGAACTGATGGCATAGTCGTTGATATTATCATGTTGTTGCTACACTTGCTGCATCAAAAGAAAGCTTCGCAAAATGCTTAACATCACGGTATCTCTCGTCTTTTTTTTACTCTTTGATTTAAGTTTTGTAATTTGAATTATATTTTTTATAAACCGCTAATCCGCCCGAACCGCCAAGGCAAATCCGCCATTATTTGCCAACCGAACTGCCAATTTTTGATAAGGAAAATGGCAAATTCTAGTGACACCTTTATCAATCCGCCACACGCCATACAGTTTTTATTTTTCTCTCAAACCGCACCTATCCGCACCACGCACACCCCTACACATAAAAACCCTAAGGTTCCTTTTTCATCAATATTCCGACATTAGCTCATTTTCTCAATTTATTACATACATATGGGTTTATATATATGAAAACCCCCTCTTTTGTAAATTACACAAAGACCCCAAACTTTTCCAAAATTACCCAACAACCCCCAACATATCAAAATGCGAAAATTTAAAGACAAAGCTCATAAGATGGAGTAGGTTATCCCTATCTCGAAGTTAGAGCTCAAACGGAGAAGAAGACCAAACTCAAAGTGCTCCAAACTCCAAACTTTTCGGATCAAAACGTAGCCCTCGACGATCAACACACTTTTTGTAAAGGCCAAAGGGTAGGTGAACACTCTAACTAGATCAATCCTAAGAGAGAAGGGAGAAAGTAGTGAGAGAAGCTCTCAACAATGGCTTTTCGGAAAAGTAAGAGAGAGAGTGGAAGTTGAAAAGTGATTCAAAAATGCCCAACTGCCAACTGATATACGCATGATCCGCTCGAGCGTAGAATAGAACGCTCGAGCGTCAAGCACAAAAAATTGGACCCGCTCGAGCGCCAAGACACAAAAACAAAATACATCCACTCGAGCGCGAAAACCAGTCCACTCGAGCGTAGATTTTCCCCTCCCAGAACTTTCACAGACATTGAACTACCCCCTTGAGTGCCAAGTTACCCGCTCGAGCGCAGGAAAACCCGCTTGAGCATGAAAAACACCACTGCAGAAGTTTTGCAGAGGCACGAAATACTGGAAGTATGAAATCTCCGCTCGAGCAGACCACTCAAAAATTGGGCAACAAGAATTTGAACTAAGGCTCAACCCACCTGTTCGAAACACGCCCAACACATCCCAAAACTCAAACATATGAAATTAAAGGATGACAACAAAATACACAACCACCAACTCTACGGATCCAAAGTCCGGAATACAACGAATACCGAAAGGGAAAATCGGGATCGCTATACTGAAGGAATTCTTCCCACTAGCATATTGTTGTAGATGTTGAAAATGATGAGTTCAGAACAACGAGATAAGGTGGCAAGAATGTTGCCGATGATGGAATTGTTGTGTAGGCGTAATACTTTCAATCTTCTCAAATGGCCGATTTCAGGAGGAATTGCACCACTGAAGCTATTGTTTTGTAGTTGTATCACTCTGAGAAAGCTTAGATTTCCGATGTGAGGTGATACGGTTCCTGCCAATTTTTGGGACCCTACGTCCAATTTCGTGACCCTCTGGTGACGACGACCACATGTTATGCCATGCCAATGACAGAAGTGAGTTGTTACATTCTAGAAGCTCAAAACTTGGAGAGGATCTTCGATAACTCTGGCTTTGAATGCAATTAATGCAAGTTGATCTGTCTCGTTCCCTCCTGACCTAGAGGTCAATTTGGTGGCAAGAATGCTTGATTGTAGCACCTCATGCAACATAGAAGTATATGTATGAAGACTTTAAAAAATGAACAAAACTTACTAAAGCTCAAACCTGAAATCCTCATTTGTGTTGAGGTTGTTTACAAATTCATCCTTTTCTATGTAAGTAGTTATATATATTACTTTCACAAATGTTACTGTCCTAGAAAAATATGCAAGTAATATGTTTGTGTGGTTGAAATCGAATTTATATAATATCGAGTCTAAATATAAAATAAATTTGAATCATAAATTATAAATAAGTCACTTAATTTAGGTGGTTGTCAAACAATCCCTTACTAAAATTCAGATTAAAATTTTGAAATTGTGATATAATTGCATTACTTGTGGTTTGTGAGGCAAAAAATTAATTCTTAGTCTATGGACACTACGTGATCATATCTTCGACTAATCACAAATTATTATACCTCTTTTTATTCTCTAATCACTCAATATAAATTTATAAATTTTATCCCCTTCATTAATCATAGATATGTGACACCACATAAATGTGTTCCCAAACCACCAAATAATGTACTCCCTCCGTCCCAAAATAATTGTCCCTTTTGGGGAATTTAACTTTTTTTGGTAGTACAATTATTGCATTTGAAAAAAGTTGATTTTTCAAAATTATCCTTTTGATAGTACATTTTTTGGGAATATCAATGTCATAATCATACTTTTAATATTGTTTATTAATTTAAAAGAAGGGCAAAATAGAAAATTTATATTATTTTTGTACTTGATTTTTGAAGAGGAACTAATATTTTGGGATAATAAAAAATGAAATAAGAGACTAATATTTTGAAACGGAAGGAGTAATTCTTATTTGAGGATGTTGAAATGGGTCCAGCACGTCAACTGATAAGGGCCAGATCCTCCTAAACATAATAGCATAACATATAGTAGGTTGGGTAGACTTCCAAAACCAGCAAATAACGTAAGCAGCTGTGATAGGACCCAGGATACCTACAACCCACATACATTTGTGAGAGAGAGAGAGGAGAGGAGAGGAGAGAGAGGGGAGGAGAAAAAAAATAAAAATAAATAATGGTCATAAATCAATTAAAGATTATGAAAGTCACAAATTTTGAGGATCCAAGTAACATTCTAACGCAATTCTTATTTAAAGTTGTTGAATTGGGTCCATCACGTGAAGTGATAGGGGCCAGATTCTCCTAAACATAATAGCCTATAGCCTTCATTTGTGATGTGAATAAGTTTTTTAATTTTTTAACTTGAGATTAAAATTTTTTGTTTATGATGAGTTTTTTAATTTTTGTAAAAGAAAAAATGAAATGATTATGGTTTAAATATAACATTTTGTCTTATTAAGCTAGAAAACCTATTTTATTTTTTTGTAACTAAAATAATCCCAATCCAACCCAATCCAACCCAAACCTTCATACCAAACGAACCCATAGTAGGTTGGGTAGACTTTGTAAAAATAATTTAGCAATGATGATACAGATCCCTAGGGATAGAACTATGAGCTCTAATAATGTGGCAAGTTAAAAAAATAAAATTAAAATAGAGACACACACAACACATCACAGATGAGACCTACCTGTTTAAAGCTTTTAGAGCTCTTATTTTAGAGCTACCAAACAATTTTTAAAACAATTTTAGGGAAACTTACTTAAAATATAAATTGTTTTTTGGGATTTTAAAAGTTATTTAAGATTTCTAATTTTATAATAAATAGTCAATGTTATAATAAATAGTCCATTTTATTAATAAATTATCAAGTTAATCAATAATTTTTAATGATATTAAAAATTTATTTCAATTAATAATTCAAGTAATTTTATTATTATATAAGAGAGCAGTTAGAAATTTTATATTTTCAGTTTATTTTATTAAATAAAAAATTTCTGACAATAGGGAATTTATAATTTTCCGAACTACAGTGGACAATCTGTATTTTAAACAAAGCTCAATAGGTGCATTTATAATTTGTCCTAAATTTTATTTTTAGTGCCTTTTGGAAACTTAGCTATTTTAGTTAGTTTTTTAAAACTATTTTATGAAATGAAAAAAAGTTATGTTTGGGATGATTTGTGAATTTTTTTATAATTGAATAGATAATTATGAGAGAAAAAAAAATGATTGATTGATGTATAAGGTGTGACATTTTGTCTTAGAATAATACTACATCCTTCTAATTTTATCTCCCCAATTCCATCCTAATGACATGACTAAGACCCATATGAAGCGGTCTCACACTCCTCTCCTATCATCTTTAGCCGCCTCTAATTTTACATCATTGATGGTGAAATCAAAGAGTCAAAATTAGGGAATGAATCATTTTTCTCGTCTTATTCACTATTGTAACATTTTTTTGTATTTATTCGCTATTTTAGCCAAAAGCCAAGTTGCAAAACATGGCAATTTATTGTCAAAAAGTTTAATTCTTAGTAACGATACATTTTAAGGGAATTTGTTAGGAAATCCCTTTACTTGTATCTCAATTAGTCCATAATATATTTTTGTATTCCAATCAATTTTATTATTTAGACATTTAATCCATCAAATTCTAATTCTCATATTTAAGATATTTTATAGACAATTTTACCCTTATAAATATTTTTTGAATCCTTAGCAACTTGGTGTGCATATTTTGGACTAGTTTGTACTTTTTATATATTAAACTTTAAATTCATAATTTTTGTTGTACATATTTTTTTTAATGAAATTTATATTTTTGAAACCTAGTTAATGAGATCTATTAAATTTCACTTGAATTCACATTGTCAATGTAAACATTAATGTGTGTTTCACCCTATTATTATTGTTATTATTATTATTATTATTATTATTAGAGGTATTTTGATAACTATGTCACCCATGTAACTTAGCAAAATAGAAGAAAATAATTTGAACTAAGTGAAAAATAAGTAGTTGAAAGGGGATTTATGAATAAATATTTTTTTGAACCCTTAGCAACTTGATATGCCCTATTTTAGACTATTTTGTACTTTTATATACTAGTCGTTGGGCACGTGATTTTTCATCAACTATTAATACTGTAATTATGCATGTCTTTTAAATTGGTATATGATATGCATACAAAGTATGGAAACTTATATGAGTAAATTGATTTGTATCAAAAATACAATTAAGTAAGAAATGAATACATACTTGGCTGAAGAATTTAGATGATAACTGAGAAATTTTATAAATATAAACATTAATTTGTAGCTAAATTGTTGAGATTACGATCTTATCTTAAACAATGTCATTTAAATATATAGTATTATACAAATTTTTTTCTATCAACTTCTCATTTCAATTTTTCATAATTTGTACCTATAATACAATTGAAGATATGAAATTAATTGCACAATTACACAATTTTGTTTAATAGTTTATCTCATAATACAAATTCATTAAATTCACTATTACATATTATTTGCATATTATTGGTATAAGAATGGATTAGTATCAATATGTAATATATTTTTATGTATAAAAAATTGTTGAGTCTCATTTCCTATGCCACGAATATCTTACATGATGCATCTGTAAGTAATCAGCATATAACAAAAATTGATTGAAACTTTTTATTTGATGTACTTATTTTCTGTATAATTGAGTTGTTGTGATAATATTTGGGCATCATTTATTTTTCCTTATAATTTGACTAAAATGTGTGCATGAGGTATATTATTTTTCTTGAACTTCACAACAGATAGGACAGTTCTTGCTCCAGCTCATCTAACTTTGCTTGGATTTTCTGTAGTTTTTGTTTCACCGTGTTCTTATTTTTCTTCTTACTCACCATTATAACTCATTGTAATAAAAATATTTTGATGAATATGAGTTTGAAGCGATATCATATTGTTATGAATTTCAAATTTTATTTTCCCTCAACATTATGATTTTTTTTTTGTGAGGGGAAAAAAGTACAATTATTGTCGTGATGAAGGTGTTTTGTAAAGTTTTTGTTTATTATTGAAAATGTTTGTTGTCGATACTTATTTGTATAACATATATATATATATATATATATGTATTGAACATAAATTGATAAGAGAATAATACACAATTCCGTAATTCTTTTCTAACAAATATAACACTATTACTAAGCGATACATGTTAAAAAATTAAAATATTCGATGGTAATATAGTATTACAGATTGATAATGTACGAATACAGTAAACTTATATAAACTTATATTTATATTTTTTATATATTTATATATGCAGACATTGACATATATAAGATATCACAAAGTAATATGTGAAATCTTTTGTAACAATATAATACAAGTAACAATGAAAAGTTAATTATTCATGGTCATAATTATTAGTGAAGAAAGATTTTTATTTTTTTTTTAAAGAAAGAGAAGTTTATAGTGTTTGGTTTGGTTTGTTTTTTCAAGTTCTTGTTTCGAATTTTTTGATTTTCATTTTTCTTTGTCTTTGACTGTAGCGATCTCGGTTTCAATCCTTCTTTCAGGTTTTGCCACTTCGATTGGGCGATTCGAGTGTTGCCCGATCGGCTTATGGGTCCAGAACAAGCGCCTCTTGGCGGGTCCAAGCAAGACCACTGGCAGGGTTGAGCTACCGGTTAGCTTATGAGGTCTAGGGCAGCGCCCTTTGGCGGGGTTGAGAGGCAGCGCCCCTCAAAACAAAAATGCAAAACGCATTCGAAGTTGCTTGTCCGCACGTGCGGGGAATGAGGCCACACATGCGGAAAATAGGGCAGGGGGGCTAAAGCACACTGCTAAAAAGGCAGGTATGGCTAGAGGTGCGAGAAGTTAGGTAGATCCGGAATTTTTTTCCTTTTCTTCTCTCTTTGGGCTGATTGAATGTCACTTTTTGTATATCTCTCTCTAAAAACATTTCCTCTCCCTTCTCTCTACATTTCATACCAAAAACCTCACAAGATCTTTGATTTAGATCCAAGTCCTTCATCAAAGTTGGTTATCTAGGCGAGGGCTACGTTGTGTGCGGTGGAGATCGAGTTTAGGCATCGTTGATTTTGGGGTTTCAACTCGTTTCTTCTTCAAACTTGAGGTAGGGATTTTCTACACTCTAATATGGTTTTTAGCTTAGTTATTTGCTATTGTGTATAAATGATGAGATTCGGTTGTGGTTTGAACAAATCTAGGATTTGGGTGTGAAATGAAAAGAGGGGTTTTGATGAATATGAGATAAACGAGTATGAGGCTTGAATATAAGATCATGTTGTGCCAAAATAGTTGATTTTGATGTTTGGGTTGATAGTTGGTGAAAGGGGGATTTTGCCCTAATTTTGATTAAATTATTATTTTGCATAAATAATTGAGATTAACATTGAAAACGTGAAATTGGAAGGTTGTGATTATAAATGGTGATATTGGATATGTATTATCTCACGTATGGAAATTTTGAATAAACTATTGATTTTGATATGGAACATCTCTTTAGAAATAATTGCATTAGGCTATCAGTAGAGGATAATCATGATTGTTGTAGAAATTGTATGAGGATTAAGCGATTTAATGCTGATCTATTGATTGGTTGTCATTGAATATGACCGTGCTATAAATACATTGTATATGTATGTTTATTGGGAGGAGATAGGAGATGTACTCCATATATGATTATGTTTATAAATACTGTTAGGTTTTTATTCTTGGCAACCCCGTTTGACAAAACTCCTTTGAGTTGTAATTTTATTCGCACTTTTATTTCAGTGAGGCTATGAGTTTATTAGATGCAAATCCAAACCCGAATCGAGCCATACAGAGAAGTTTGTGATGTTAATGCTTTCAAGATTGCCACTTCGCTGATTATTACGGGGGTCGAGCTGCCCGGTCAGCTCGCGGCCCAAGCAAAATTCAAATTTGCATTCAAAATTGCATGCCAGCCGTTGCTCGCTCGAGCCAAGGAGTTCTCGCTCGAGCCAAGGAATGCTCGCTCGAGCCAAGGAATGCTCGCTCGAGCCAAGGATTGCGTCCATACAAAAACCTGAAAGAGTGTATTCCTCGCTCGAGCCAAGGATCCGTCGCTCGAGCCAAGGCACTAGTAGAAATCATGAAAATTACTCTCCTCGCTCGAGCGAGCCTCAGAATCCGGATTTCTCAAGGAGTTTGTTTTCTTCCCAATCTTGGATTACTTTTGGTTCTATATAAATACTTGGTTTTCTCCCAAAACTAAGTAATTGATTGAAGTCCTCCAGATCTTCTTTTTGGTTCTTAAAGGTTTATATCTGGGGATATTTTGTTATTTTTCTTTGATGTTTTATTGAGTATTCAACTCATGGTTTAAAGAGAGTACATCAAAGGTTTGTTTGTTATACACAAAAGAGAGAGTTGTTCTTCAGTTGTGAATTCTGAAGAATTCGAGCTTGAAGCTTTGGAGGGAATCCGAAGTGGCTCATCAGAAAGACAATTTCGTGCTGAAGATGGGGTTGGAAGAGGCACATAGAGGTTGGTTCAATTAGGCGTTGTGAATTCGCTAGATAATTGAGAGTGATACCTGTGTAATTCCTTTATATCTTCTTAGTGGATTGTTCTTGTGGCTGTTGCCCATGGTTTTTTTTATCACAATTGGAAGGTGTCCAATTGTGGTTTTTTCACGTAAAATCTTTGTGTCTCTTTCACTTGATTGTTTGATTGGGATTGGTATATTCTGCTTAAAATTGATACATAATCACAAATCAACATCTAGGAGGTTTCTAGATTTTTCAAATACATTGCATATGTATATTTGTTTGGGAAGAGAAAGGGGATGGACTCCATTTAAAGCAAGTTGGCCAGAGGGTCTTGGATGAAAGACCCGAAATTTTATATATAAATGGGTGCCGAGTCCTTTGGACGAAGTATCTGTAAAATGGCATATTTGAGAAAATATACATGGGTACTGATTCCCGCGGACAAAATATCCGTAAAATGGCAAGTTTGAAATGTTTATGTGTGTTTTGCATAAATGGAAAACCATTGAGTTGTAGTCTCATTTTGGTTGTTGAAAGATAACGAATTTAACTCATGAATTCAGTAGCATATATGAACTGGAAATAAAATTAAAGGAAAATGGAATAAGGTTGGTCTTAGTGCCATATGGATATGCAGGTCTTGTGGATGTCTCAAGATCGGTATTGTTTATATACGTGGTATTTATATCTTTGCTAAACCTCATAAATTGTGTTAGATTATTTCTATTAGGTTGTTGGCTCACCCTATATGGGAATACCATTTTCAGGTACAGGTGAGATGTTTCCTCTAAGGCAATAGCGTGGATGGAGTTTTGGGAAGCAAGAGCTTCTTAATTATGCCTTATGTGTGTATGTTTGTTATTTGTAAAGTCAATGGCTTAAGATGTAATGAGCGAGACTCAATTTGTGTACCTAAACAATGACTTGGAAACATGTAAGCCTACATGACATTTAATTAGTTGTTAAACAGTGAACTCTGATATATGAAAGTATGCTGTTTCTCATATTTATTCTGCATATGAGTTATCTTTATTGTATTATTTTGGGGGTGTGACATTGACACTGTTTTTTTTTAATAACCTTTTTTTTTTTAAATTCACTTAATTTAATAATTTTTTATTTTTTAATTTTACTTTTAGGTTTAGATTCACTTAATCTAAATGTAGTTATAAAATAATTTATTGTGTATTCTTTTTATATAAAAATTATTAATATTAAATAATCATAATAATATATATATAATAACAAAAATTTTGAATTTATAAATTTTTTTTACTAATATTTTACTTTTTAATTCTATTTTAGATTAGAGATATTTACCAATAAATCTCATCTCACAAATAAGTACTCCAATTAGTCCCAAGTTTTTTTTCTATTAATTTGTTAAGTCCTATTAGTGAAGAGTTTTTTTTCGTGTGGTCTTATTTTTTTATTTATTTTTATTTTTGGTAGTGTTTTGATGGACAATTTTATCATTTTGTTAATGTGACAGGTATGATGTGATACTCTAATATGGCAGGTATTAATATGATACACCAAAAAAATTAAATATTCCTTAATGTACTTTTCCTAAATGTTACAACGTGGCGAGTATGATGTGACACTCCAAAAAAAAAAAAATTCCTTAGTGTACTTTTTCCAAATGTAACAACATGGCCAGTATGATGTGGCTATTCAAAAAAGATTAAAAAAATTTAGTGTACTTTTCTCAAACGTGACAACGTAACAAGTATGATGTGAGACTCTTAAAAAATTAAAAACTCTTTAGTATACTTTTCCCAAATGTGACAATGTGACGGGTATGATGTGACACTTCAAAAATAAAAATAAAAACTCATTAGTGTACTTTTCTTAAACATGATAATGTGGTGGGTATGATGTGACACTTTAAAAAACATTAAAAACTCCCTAGTGTACTTTTTTCAAATGTGACACTCTAGCGTGGCAGGTATGATATAATAATAAAAAAAATTTTAGTGTACTTTTTCTAGATGTGGCACTCCAATGTTGCAGGTAAATGAGTCATTACATATCCAAAAGGACTAAATGAATCACATGAAAAATATATTGGACTATATGGATAACAAGTCTAAAATATGGAACTTATTTGTCAATCTCCCTTTATATTATTAGATATCACATTTTTATGTAAAAAGTATAATTTAAATATAAAATATGAAGAAATTTGAGTATCATTAATCACCAAAATTGAGAAAATATGAAAAATCAAAAATTAAAAAACAAATTTAAAAAATAAAACCAACAAAAGTGGTTCTTATTTAGAAGGAAAAATTATACAAATAGTTCCTATAGTTTACACGATGTGTTAATTTGGTCTCTGTGGTTTCAATTTGCTCGATTTTGGCCCTTAATTTAACGGATTGTATCATTTTAGTCCAATAAATAATGGTTGTTAATTTAATTTAACGGAAAGTCAAACAACGTGTCAATTTGGTCCATGTATTTTCCACCATGTGTCAATTTAGTTCTCGTCAAAATCGAGAAAATTGAAACTACAGAGACCAAATTGGCACATCGTGTAAAGTACAAGCACCAAATTGATACATTGTTTGACGTTTTGTTAAATTAACTTAACAACCGTTATTTATTGGACTAAAATGACACACTCTATTAAATTAAGGGACAAAATCGAGCAAATTGAAACTACAAAGACCAAATTGACATATCGTGTAAATTACATGGGCTATTTGCATAATTTACCCTATTTAAAATTTTAATATCATACCTTGGTTATTAAAGTATCATGTAAAATATTACAGCTCATAAAATATAATTTAAACAAAAGAAAGCATTTGAAAATAACCTGCGAAATTTTGAGATGTAGTACAAATCTTTATTTTAAAAACGTTTGTGTTTTCCTCTGTCTAGATTTAAACAAATGCATACAAGATTCAACCAAAATTATTCACAATGATTTGATCCAAGATGGACAATTGTAAATATTATGTATATCAGTATAAAAGCAGACATAAGAAATAAGAAAGAGTAATTATTTTTTATTCTTCACTCATCATCAATATGTAAAAAAATAGGGAGACGGCTTCTTTTTCTTTTTTCTTTTTTTTGGGATAAGAAGAGAGACATATTGTTTATATTTATATAGGATTCTTGGAAGCAAATATATCATTTTTGAGTGTTCAACTACAAAAATAAAGAGATGGTTTATATGAAACTTTTCATGACTTTTAAAAAATATAATAGATTTGAGAGGGTAAAATTGAGATTTAAAAAAAAGTAAAAAATATGACAGGTTTTTCACACTTTTATAATGATAATAGATTAAAGGGTAAATTACAAACACCCCCTCGAGGTTTAGTAAAAATACAAATTCCCCCCTGAGGTTTGAGAAATTACAAATTCCCCCCTGAGGGTCAAATTTTCATAATAAATTAGGAAAAATTAGGAGGGAATCTGTATGAAAATAAAAACCCTAAGGGGCAATTTGTTATGAAAATGTAAACCTCAGGGGGCGAGATGTAATTTCTCAAACCTCAGGGGGGAATCTGTATTTTCACCAAACCTCGAGGGGGGTGTTTGTAATTTGCCCTAGATTAAACTTTAAATTTTATAATTTTTATTGTACATATTTTTTTTAATGAAATTTATATTTTTGAAACCTAATTAACAAGATCTATCAAATAAGATCTTACTTGAATATATAATTTTATAAAATAAAAATAAATAAATAAATGTGACAATGTGAATATTCACATTGATAGTGTGAATGTTCACATCATTCACACTGTGTCACCCATAAGACTTATTGAAACATAAAAAAATAATTTGGACTAAGTAAAATATAAATATGTGAAAAGAGATTTATAAATAAATGTTCATTTTGCTTTTTCTTTCCAATCCTTTTTCAAATTCAGGAACCAAACACGCTCTAAAGTTCTTTTGCACTGGCCTTTCGATTATTTGGACTGGCACTCCGCTTACACAAATTGTGGTTCCTATTAATAGTGTTGCAAAATTACTAATGAATTTTATTAAATTTTAATATGAGCAATTAAATTTTTATTTTAATAATTTGTTTACAAAAAGTTAGGCTGTGTTTGGAGAAACTTTTGCAATATGATTCCACCCATTCCCCTGAATCCTCTGTTTGGATAGAGTGTTCAAAAATTAAGAAAAATGTTTGGTGGCCTGAGTTTGTGTGGCTCGAATGGCTCAAAATGACGTCGTTTTAAACTTAAAACAACGTCATTTTAGGTGTTTCGAGCCATTCGAGCCAAAAAAATTCAGGCCACCTAGCATTGTTGAAAAATTAATTCCACACCACTTTTGATAACTCGTTTCAGGTGGAATTTGAATTTTGAAATTTTGCCTGCCTGGTCATCCTCCCAGACGTCTAATTGACCGGAACAGTGTGATTTTTTTTTTTTTTTTGTGTGGCAATTGGCACCTGTACTTTTTTATATATTAGATAAAAAACATTTTCTGAATTAAATTTTTTTTTATGAGTTTTGAATAAAATTTTGGATTGCGTGTTTGGTTATGAGTTATAAGTTTTTGAATCAAATATCATATGTTACATCAATTATTCCAAACTCAATTCAAAACTCATAACTAAACAAATTTTTCACACTCAAATCAAAATTTCAAAACTAACAAAACTCAAAATACAACTCTATTCTCAAATCATAATTCTAAAATTCTACCAAACGCAACCTTAAATTCTCCATATATTTTAACCGTCTTGTTAAAATATGAATAACAATTTATAATAATTTTAATTTATTTAACTTTTAAAAAATATATAAAATTAAGAAAATTTTTATTAAACAAAAGCATAGCATAAGATTTACCATTTTATATTATTTCACATTTTGAAAAATACATGGATTTGACACCATATTATTTTTCACAATTCTTTTAATGGAATATTAATAAAATTAGACCTTTATTTTTTGTAGTGCAAGACAACACAAAGTGATGAATCTTATTACATAATTCTTTTGATTAAATTGATGCTTTTATAATTTTATTTGATGTAATTTTCTTTAAAAAAATCTTTTTTCTTCAATTTATAATGATATCAGTGTATTTATTTAAGAAATATAATATTTGATTGAATTTAATTATAAAATATTTTAATGTATATATATATGAACTTAGGATTTATAATTAATTTTTAGACCAAATTTTTGATGGCAGCATTCCTGATGGTTTTGGTCAATTAAAGAATCTTCAGATGCTCGCACTCGGCATAAACAGGTTGTCCGGCACCATCGCTCCTTCGCTCTTCAACCACTCTTCTCTCACAATGTTTGATGTGACTATTAGCATTCCTGATGGTTTCTGCTTCCAAACAAACTTACTGGAAAGGTTCCTAATTTAGCAAGGTTGCAAAACCTCCAGTGGCTATGCATTTGGGACAATCAGCTTGGATCTGGGGAAGCTGATGACTTGAGCTTTATGTTCTCTTTGATCAATGCTACCAATTGACAGCGTTTGGAAGTGAGTATGAACAATTTTGGCTGCAAGTTTCCAGAATACATCGGCAATCTCTCAAGAAACCTTGAATATTTGTATGTAGACCACAATCAAATATTCAGAAGCATTCCACCCGGGATTGTAAATCTTGTTGGCTTGTAGAGTTTGCGTATGCAGGTTAATCAACTCACTGGTACTATTCCAATTCAGATTGGAAAGGTTCAAAATTTACACCAATTAATTCTCTACAGGAATTCATTGTGTGGTAACATTCCATCTTCCCTAAGGAATCTAAGTTTGTTAAGTGAACTTGATTTGGAAAGCAATAGTTTTCAGGGAAACATTCCTCCGAGCCTAGGGAATTGTAGAACCTTGCAATTGTTGTTTCTTTCTCAAAACAACCTTAATGGTACCATAGCAAAACAAGTTGTTTCTATCTCATCCTTATCTATATATCTAGACCTATCCCAAAACCAATTGAGGGGTTCTCTTCCCATGGAAGTTGGAAACTTGATAAACCTTGGTTACTTGGATGTCTCTAAGAACCTATTATTGGGTGAAATTCCGAGCACTCTGGGCCGCTGCACGAGCTTGGAAACGCTACATTTGGGGAACAACTTTTTCAACGGAACCATTCCTTCTTCTTTTAATTTCTTGAGAGGCATTAGAGAGTTAGATCTCGCGAACAATAACTTGTCTGGTGAAATTTCAGTGTACTTGGAGAGCTTTACCTTTTTGCAAAATTTGAATCTGTCTTTTAATAATTTTGAAGTTGTAGTACCAACACAAGGTGTATTCAGTAATGCAACTGCAATATCAGTGGTGGGAAACAGTAAGCTCTGTGGGGGTGTAGTTGAATTGAAGCTACCTAAATGCAACTTCAAAGTGGATGAAAAGAGGAGATCAAACAGTGCCTTAACTTTAGCACTCTCTATACCCTTTGGGCTTGTAGGACTAGCTCTTCTGGGCTATGTTCTGTATCTTTTCCGATTTAGAAAGAGAAGAAAAGGTATTCCTTCAGATTCAGTAAAACATTCACTCTTGAGGATGTCTTACCAAACTCTTGTTAAAGCCACCGATGGCTTCTCATCATTCAATTTAATCGGTGTTGGTAGTTTCGGGTCTGTGTACAAAGGACTTATTGGCCCCGTTTGGTAGAGTTGTGGGAAAGTGATTATAACTTATAGCCTAACAGCTTATAGCTTATAACTGTGAACATAAGTTGATTTTTGACTTATAAATTAAGCTTATCCTCCCCCACTCAAAGAATAAGTTGATTTTTTACTTACAAAAAGCTATAAGCTGTATTATTAAGCTAAACCAAACACATCAAAATAGCTTAAATTAAGCTAAAAGCTGAAATAAGCTGTAAATAAGCCCTATCAAACAAGGCCATTGATGGAAGAATTGTTGCTGTAAAAGTACTCAACCTTTTAAGACATGGAGCTTTGAAGAGTTTTGTATCTGAATGTGAGGCCCTAAGAAACATCAGACATCGGAATCTTGTCAAGGTGCTTATGGCATGTTCGACGATGGATTATCAGGGTCATGATTTCAAGGCCTTGGTTTATGAATTCATGGTCAATGGGAGCCTCGAGGAGTGGTTATATCCAACTTGTAATGAAGATTTGTCAAATGAAGAGTTTAGGAAGTTAAACCTTTTTCAAAGACTAAATATTGTCATTGATATTGTTTGTGCACTAAATTATCGTCATAACCATTGTCAAACACCAATAATCCACTGCGATCTTAAGCCAAGCAACATTCTTCTGAACAAAGATATGACTGGGCATGTTGGTGATTTTGGGTTAGTGAAATTCCTTGCAGACCATGGCACCCATGACTTGTATACAAATGAAACAAGCTCTATGGGCATAAGGGGAACAGTAGGTTATATTGCTCCAGGTGAATATGCTTTCATTTATTCTTAATTTTTCATTCCCAAAATGATATTAACGCAAAACCACTTAGGTTGCCTATCATCCTTGTCCTTTTTTACAATAATGCTACATGTCACAAAAAGTGTAAAGAAAATTGTACATGTGATCTAGAGTGTTTATTGTTTTTTCTGTGCATAGTTCTCTGACTTTTTTGTTTACGGAACAATTTTTTATTATAAAGGGTTTTTAAATTCTATTTTTATCAAATGAGCAGAATATGCTATGGGAAGTGAGGTCATGACATATGGTGATATCTATAGTTTTGGCATCCTTGTGTTAGAAATGTTTACTAGGAAGAGACCCACCAATGAAATCTTTAAAGATGGTTTAAGCCTCCATAGCTTTGTGAATAAGGCTTTGCCTGACAGTGTATTGGAGATTTCAGACCCAATACTTTTTCAGACCAAAGAAGAAGAAGAAAAAACTTTCAAAGGAGTGAAAAGATTTTGGAGTGCTTGAGTTGGATACTTGAAATTGGAGTCAATTGTTCTTCAGAACTGGCTAGAGAAAGAATGTGCATTAATGATGTCGCAACTAAATTGAATTTCATCAAAGACACTCTTTTAGGATCTGAAATACGTTGAAAGAGATGAATTTATGAGGTAATCAATTGGAATGTAATGCTTTTGTCTTAATAATCTCCTTCCTGGAAGAGATTACATGTTTAATAATATCCTTACTTCCACATTGTTTGAGCGAACTCTACATTTGGTACATTTAGTGAAAAGTAATTATACCTATTCAAAAAAAGTGTGAGCATTTGAGATGTGTTGATCAGATTGATTTTAGATGTGCTTCATATTACACCGAGTTTAAATCTACATCACAAGTTCAAAATTTATATATGTTCTTAATATTTTTTCTTAATATATAACATCAATCATCAGTGAAAATGAATATTTTACTTTATTTCTGAGTTGGGTTAATTACATTTTTGAGAAAATTTTATTTTTATCCCTATACTTTTCCTTAATGATCAATTACACCCCTAGACTTTGAGTAATTTCAATTTTACCTCCAAAGTTTTTGAAATCGTATAAATTTTTCCCTTGTGGTCACACTTGAAAAGGAAAAAGTTAAAAAAAATTGCATTTTGGCTCCAAATTTCCAAAGAAAGATGCGAACTCACCTTCTCCTACCCAAACTCACCCTCTCCGGCACCATTGTTACAAGCCCACTTTTCGGTGCCACTCTCTGACCCACCATTGTTGCTGATAATGGTTTAGATCAACAACCATAGTAGCAAACCGAGTACCATAGTCCACCAATTTTATTTACTCCAAATTCTAATTTATGTGTAAAAATCCAACCTCATACTCTGAATTCATTCCAAGCTGCAATACTTTCTATGTATGTTTATCTAAATGAAGAAAATAAATTAGGCATTGATTAAATACCAAATCAGCAATGATGGCAGGATTGCGAGGATCATCTTCAGGTATCCCCTGCTCTACTTTCCCAACAAGGTCAGCTCCAACATCAGCTGCTTTTGTGTATATTCCACCACCCAATTGAGCAAAAAGGGCAACAAATGAAGCTCCAAAGCCATATCCTACAAGAAGAAGAGGCACTGGGAGATAAATAAATATAAACCAAGCAACAGACAATAAGTACACGTTTACTCTAAAGCTATGTAACCATAAGCAGGTGCTAGCTCAAGAAATAAGAATACACCAGCCATATGGTAACACGTTGAAAGAACACTGAAAGAAAATCCTCATAAATAGATGCGTACTCAAACTGGCACATGCAAATGGGCAAACATCTGTCCAAAACCATATTCCAATAATGTATTTTGTGATTGTTTTGAAATGGGTTTTCTTTGATTTTTTGTGTGTTTTTGGTGTTTTGAATTGTGAATGTGTATTTTGTGATTGTTTTGAATTGTGTTTTCTTCGTTTTTATTTTGATGTTTTGAAATGGGTACATATTGACATCTGTAAAAATTGAATTTGGAATTTTATTTATTTATTTATTTTTTCTGTGGGTTTGGGCGCTTCTCCCTAGCCACTGCCGCCACAACCAACCTCGATTGGAAGAAGAAGAAGAAGAAGAAGAAGAAGAAGAAGAATATGGAGGAGATTGAGTGGGTATGAGACAATGGTGCTGTGGGGGTCAGAGAGTGGCGCCTAGGAGTGGGGGTCGCGGTGGTCGTGGCGGTGTGAGTCGCCAGAAAGTGTGCCGGAGAGGGTAAGTTTGGATAGGAGAGGATGGGTTTGCATCTTTCTTTTGAAATTTGGGGCCAAAATGTAATTTTTTAAACTTTTTCCGTTTCAAATGTGACGGTAAGGGAAAAATTGATACGATTTAAAAAACTTGAGGTAAAATTGAAATTATTCAAAATTTGGGGTGTAATTGATCCTAAAAATATGCGTTGTTTATTATTTTAGTCCCTTAAGTTTCCATTTTGTTATTTTGGTTCTCAAATTTGATAATTTAAGTCAATTTGGTCCTAAATCTAACGTCTGTCTACATTGGTAACAGGAAAATGATAAAGACAGTTTTGGTTCTTAGTTGTCATTTTAGTCTGTCAAGTTTTAAATTTCGTCATTTTGTTCCTCAAAGTTGTTGATTTGAGTTAATTTGGTTCTAGCTCAAATTGACAAATTTGAGGACCAAAATGACAAATTTTAAAACTCGAGTGACTAAAATGAAAAAAAGTAAATACTTTAGGGACCAAAACTTCTTTAAATCTGAACTCAATCAAGACTGGTTCCGGGTGCTAACATAATTCATGCAACTCAAGCATATAAAAACATTATTGATTATTTAAATCACCATTATTCAAATTGAGTAGAATACCCACACAAGGGCATGGTGTACATAATGATATGATAAGGGTAGATTTTGTTACTTTAAAATAAAAGGCCTATTAAAGTGGATTAAATTTTCAAAAATGTCATTGTCATATCATTTTGGTCAACAGTCATGAATTTTGTACAAGAATAGACTTTTTCATATTCTTAGGGCAATTGGATGATTTAAATTCTCATTTGATGGGACTTAAGGCTTGATTTGGTTTGGTTTGGATGATTTAAATTGATATTTGATTGGAAAAGGGCAGGCTCATTAATAGAAATCTCACACTATCCATTGTCCAGTCATCCATGCTGCCTCCTGTTAACTAGGACAAGCCATAGAGGATTGAAGCCAATGTCAAAGAAATGACAGCTGCAATTCTATAGAGGGAAGAAGTTAAACACAAGACCTTTAATTTCATACCTAGTGGAAAGTTTGCCTTGAATTTTTTCTTGACCAGATGAAGTTCATTTTTTTTTTTTTTTTGATAAATACCAGATGAAGTTCATGGAGAATATTACTCATGCTCATTCGACCTTGTGGTGACTCTGTAGAACATGCCACTCCAATCTTGACCATTGAAATTAAACTTTCCACCATTTTGTTGCCACTGTTCACTTGCAGTGGTTTCCAAGTGTTACCGGCTGCTGCAACAATAGCTTGTACCTCTTCTTCTTCATTGTTTAGGATCATTGGGTCTACAATCTACATCACATAGTTAGGCAAGGCCATCCTAGAAAAGGTATGAAGATTAAGGCCTTCCTCAAATATGCTATCAGTAGGTCTCTTCCCTGTTATCATTTCCAATAATAAGATTCCATAACTATAGACGTCTCCATCAGTTGACATCTCACTTCCGAGATCAAACTCTGCCATAAAAAAAAAAAATTAACATTCAAAGGCCCTAAGGGTCTTTTTTGCCCGAAAACAAAAATAATATGAAAGAAAGAGAAAAAGACCAATTCTAACAACAGTGAGTGCCATAATATGAAAGCAATACATGTGAGAGTATTTGAAAGGTAAGCGCTTGTTACACAGGTACATATCCAATGGTTCGCCTTATACTAATTGAACTGCTTTGATTTAGAACTGTGAGCTTTGGGCAACATATAGCTAGACCAAAATCTCCAACACTGGCAACCATGCCATGGTCAAGAAGAATATTACTTGGCTTCAAATCACAATGAATGATTGGCGTTGGGCATTGGTGATGAAGATAATTGAGTGCACAGGCCACATCTATGGAAATGATTATTCTATGTAGAATGTTGAGTCGCTGGACCTCATTTTGCTGATTATTCGTTTTTAGACTTGAATGCAACCACTTCTCTAGACTTTCCTTAGGCATGAATCCATAAACTTGAGCTTTGAACTCATTAATTCCTTCTTCTTTTTTTTTTAACTGAAGAAATTCATTTCCTTGAAAATCAATACTGGAACAAGAAGTTATGATTCTGACCAAGTTTCGATGTCGAATATTTCTCAAGGTTTTACACTCTGCCACGAAACTCTTGGTAGCTCCACGATTTTGAAGGTTATACTTTGATAGTGGCAACTAACTTCCAATCCTGATCAAGAATTCCTCTATATACAGAGCCAAAACTACCATAACCAATAAGATTCGAAGGAGAGAAACCATTTGTTGCTTTGAGTTTTTCATAAGAGACTTTCAAAGAATGATTCTTTTAGCAATGAAACTGTTTTTCTTCTTGAACCAACAAATTACGAAGAATGATGCCAAGGTTACTCCAACAAGAGTAGAAGCTACTACAATTGCTAATATATGTGAAAGGGGCATTTTAAGTTTTGGTTTCTTGGTGGTGCAGTTGGGTAGTTGTAATTCAGAAATGCTGCCACAATGCCTATAATTTCCAGCAATTGATATTGCACTCGCATTTGAGAAAACTCCCTTCATTGGTAACTCACCCTCAAAATCATTATTGGAAAAATTGAGTTCTTTTATGGAAAATTTCTCTAAGAAAATTGGAATTTCACCAGACAAATTGTTATGAGAAAGATTAAAGTTTTCAAGCCCTCTCTAAGATTCCAATGCTAGAGGAATAGATCTTTTGAAGAGATTTAAGTTTTCAAGGCTAGTCCAACTGCCAAGACTGCTAGGAATTTCACCAAACAACTCATTCTCAGAGACATCTAGTTCTGCTAAACTTTTGAGGTTTCCAATCTCTACTGGCATGGAACCAAACAAATTGTTCTGTGCTAGATTTAATGATATACATAGAGATAAGACTCAGAAGTTTTTAAGTATAGTGCCACTCAAGTTGTTTTGAGCAAAAAGAAAATGGATTTTTTTAATATAATTTTTTTTTGTTGAATTTTATTAAAACATGAATCAACTTTTTGAACCTAGTTTTGTTAATAGGGCTCAACAAAAATTTATAAAACAAAGGTTCAAGGGATGGTAAGACAGAAGAAGGAAAAAAACCAAAAAATTATTACAAAAAAAAAAATCACAACTTGTTTAATATTTTTTAACAAGAAAAATTGGGTGTTGATGTTGATGGAGTTGTCTTGTAGATAAGGAGCTCCACTTTGCTACTACATTGGCTTTCTTGGTGAAAATAGATAATGAGGCAAAAAAAAAAAGGTTTCGAAGAAAACTATCTAATCTAAAAAACATGTGATTTAGTTTCATTTTAAGTGTGACCCATCATAGAATGTAAACTACGGAAAAAGATACTTGTTCATAAACAAATTACAGCTCACAAAGGGTGGGGCTCTGTGTGGGATATGGGACACTATCGTAAGTGTTTTGTGATCTATTCTGTGATTTGTTTTTATGTATGAGCATCTACGCAGCTGTAGTCCTCATATGCCCTCACAAAGGCTACTAAGAGAGGAAGAGAGATCAAAGCACTTTAGGTGGGGTCATTACACTTATTGGTATGAAGTTCACATATTGGGGCCAATCAGGTTTTGTGTATTGTTCACATGCTAAAAAGTGCGTGAACAAATTCATTTTCGCCAAAAATGTCCTCATAATTATATATTCCATTCCATATGAGCTCTCACAACATTTTTTTTGGTCAAATTGTTTTTCTTCTACTTATTGTTACTCTTGTCAAGCTTGAAATTTTAAACAATGTGTAGCTTGATCTCCCCTGGTATTACTTTTTAATTACATGATTTGACAAACCAATGGAATAAGTAAATAATTGATGAGCCTTTACAGTTGAAAAGTCAGTCATTTAAACTAGACCTTATTGCTGTGTTTGGTTGGGGGATTTGGGGAGGGATTTGGAAAGGAAAACGGAAAAGGTGTGTAAAACTATGTGAAACATAAGCATGTTTTATTCACATTTCACTTACCTTTTCTATTTTCCTTTCCAAATCTCTTTCTAAATCCTCCAACCAAACACAGCATATATGAAAGGCAATGAAATCAAATATCTAACTCCAACCCAAACTATTTTGGATCTTGTGGTAGCAATAGTTTATTATTAATTCCTTTAATACTCATAAGGTTATTTATTATTAATAATTATTTATCACGTTTCCCTTATTTATGACAAAGTGTTGCATGGTATTATTCTACACCCTTTCATGCATTAATTACTAATTCCTTTGAAAAATATCATTGGATATCTTTGGGAGTCAAATTATTTATACAATTTTGTGACATATAGGGTCCCAGTTTGAAGATAAAAGTACAATTATAATCCTCTCCCTTTTTGAATGAGTGTTCCACGCCATTCCTCACTGTTTTGATAAGCATCAAGCTTCATATTGTCCTGTAATTTAGTTACCAAAGAGCAAAAAATGGGATTTCAAGGGCATAAATGTAAACTCATTCTAGATTAGTTTTGGGCACTAACAAAATTCACCTACTTCAAGCACAAAAAATCATTATGATAATTTAAAATCACCGTTAATATAAGGTGGTGAACTTTTTTGGTGCAGAAAATTAACACTGCATGACATGACATGACAAGTGTTGATTTTATTACTTTTTTTACTTTGTATAATAACTCTGCTCCTCGTAGATGCCTTTTTTTATTTATGTATATATATATATATATATTTTAAGCATGTTGATTAGAGCAAACCAGTGTAATATACACGCATTTTACCTCAGGATTCAAGACTTAGAATGGTAGCTTTTATTCAATCACCAGCATGTCTTTAGATGACACATCTAGCTAGAAACTGTACGGGGGCGAAATATCCTCTGCTTTCCGTACTCCTTGGACGTCAAGCTTCTCGTGACGGCGTCTATCTCTGCAATACGAAGATGGTGAGCTATCCGGCGGTGGTGTGCCGAAAAGACCCTCCGACGATCAAGTCAGATCACTTGAGGAAGAAGAAGGCTATCAGAGAGAGAGAGAGAGAGAGAGTTTTTGTAGAGCTAATTCACTTACCGCTAACGTTCCTCTTCCTCAGTATTTCTAGGCTAGCCATGCAGCCCAAGATTGTGCGCGCACTACCTCTGCTGTCCTTCCCTGGACAGGTGGCAGTGCTCGCCTCTCACCACCTTACGCGTGTAAAGGTTTTGTCCTTCCATCAATACACATAGAACTGCCCAACGGTATTGAGGCGTGCGTGGAGCAGATGTCCTCTCCTTTACGCTATTGGCCCAGGTGGCATATTTAATCGGAGTACCACGACCGGCCTGTCACCTGTGGAGAGCCGCTATTACGTGCACATAACCGAGCTATGTTCGCCGACCAATAACTTGGAATCAGGCAAAAGCCTGCCCACCTCGGTCGAACTATCATTGATCGGTTCATCATATCCATCCGGTTGCGAGGCACGCCGGCCTCCAACCATTCTACCTTCAATCTCGGTCACACGAAGCCACTTTATACCGACTGACCGATCCAAGGCGTACCGGCCTTGAGCCCACGGTTTGACCGAGCTACCTTTTAGCTCGGTCAACATCCGCTAACCCGAGCTCCGTCCAATACGTGCAAGACGTAGCTCGGCTAGGCCAGTTGGTGCCTGACCGGTCAATATTTCTGATTGTGCAAGTCAGGCCACTGGCCATGTCAACAGAGAGATTAGTTCGGCGCTGCGCGGTCCGTCACGTCTGACGTTATCTCAGCTCGGCCGTACAACCAGGTACAAATCTCCCCTCTCAATTGCCCCTTAAACCCATTCGAGCTATCGTGATTGGGTTTACCTCTGTGACCGAGCCAATCAGTTAAATTGCGCCATTACCGAGCCGAGCATCATGGGGAAATATCTGGCGCCGAGCTATCCCGTTTGGCCGGCCATCATGTCAGCAGTCTTGTCAAGGGTCGTAAATGCCGTCTTGTGATTCGTTTCGATGCCGTGGCTTCACACCATTGGGTCATGCGGCCAAATTTCATTACGCTTGCATGAAATTCAAGCAATTGCCGTTTGGGTGGTTTCCCCCCTTTTTTATGTACAGACCAAGGGTCATTCGAACCTTTCACTCTCCATCTTCTTCCAGAGCTCCAAACCCGAGCCTCCCATCGCTCCAAGCTTCCAACCGCTGCTCCTTGCTGTGTCTGCCATTCCTGATGTTGCAGTCGAGCTCTTGAGGCCTAACTCTCTTCTCATTCATTTTCGGTAAGTCACACTATCCCTCCCTTGTGTTTTCTGTTCCCGTTTTCCAGTTCTCTTTGTTTTCTACGTTTTTCTGCCACTGTGCTTCGAGTTCCCTGCCTGGGACCTTTAAGGTCCCTCCTTTTTAGTCCAATAGTGCTATACCTTAGGAAAATTGGAACTGGTGGAGCAGAGGGGGCTTTCGTGCCCCTGTTTCCCCTTAGTTTGAACGAATGAGCCTTGAGCATAGGATAAACGAGATGAACAGGATGAACATTGTTCAAAACCGAACTAAATGCTCATTTAATTCCGTAGGAAGAGTTTAAACCGAGCAAAAATGGTTTGTGGCTGCTCGTTGAGGCTGCAACCGAGCTAAAAGCTTAATAAAATCAACAAACAGGTCTAACCGAGATAAAACTTGACTAAACCAAGGATAGAATCAGAGCCAAACCAGGAAGGCTAAATCAGCCGTGTCATCCAGCCGAGATAGGGATAGACCGACCAAAAACCCCAAAAACGTTCACCGAGCTAAAAAACCCAGCGTGAGCCGTGCAGTTTATGCCGTGCTAACCCTTGAAATTCTTTTCTTAATCAATGCAGAACAAACTAGGACCAACCAAGCCCTTCAGCATTACCACTGGTGGAGCTCAAAGCTTGAGCAAACACACCAAAATTTTGGTCCGAGTTACACACCAAACCAAATAAAACCGAGATAATGGGGAAGTACCGGTTCATGGTTAGCTCGCCCGGCGCGATGGCGGAGTTTCGAAAGGAGTACAAAGTTCCTGACGACGTCATCCTAGAGCTCGCCAAAAAGGGAGACACCCCTTGGGGAGATTTAGACCGGTGCCCCTTCACGGTCGTGTCAATAGTAGAGAGAGGTGTCCGCTTCCCGGTCCAGCCCTTGCTCTGCGAATTTTTGAGGTAGACAAGGCTGTGCCCGAGCCAAGTCTCAAATAACACTTACAAAATAATAAACGGGGTCGCCGAGCTGAACCAGAGGCTCGGTCTCCATCTCGGTCTGGCCAAAATTTTCCATCAATATAGCCTTAGTCGAAATAAAAGCGGGCTTTGCTGGTACCTCAAAGTCAAGAAGGGCCGAGCAAAGCTCATAGAAGGCAACCCAGACAAAGAAACCAACGACGACGACTTCCTCTGGGTGTTCGGTAACGAGGACACCGAGGCGCCCATATCGGGCTGGTACATTAGGAAAGATTTTGGCAGTGCTGGTAAGTAGCCCGACTGACCGCACTATCTTCTTTCTGTATTTCACTTTTGTCATCTTTTGCCGGTCTAACACTTGTCTTCTTCTTGCAGATAGACATTTGGCAGCGGACTACCATCAGGCTGACCCAGAAGCAATCCGAGCTCTACTGCGACACCCAGCCGAGGAGAGAGAGGCATCAAAACTGCTCGGCTTCAAACAAACCTACCATTATCAAGCACCGCGCAAAAGCCGCGTGACCGACTTCCTTCGCGCGCCTTCCCCTGAACCCGATCCAAGCCTACCGCCGATCAGACTTGTTCCCCTCACAGTCGAGCAGGAAATGGCAAAAATCAGGGCCATTAAGTCCATGATAACCGGGGAGGAAGGGGAGTCCCAACCCCCAGAGGCGACCGAGGGAACATCCTCCACCCCAACTGTGCAAACAGAAGGCGCGGTGCTTGCTCTCGCCACCGAACAACCGGCCGGCCGATCCAAGAAGAGGCCGAGGAAGGAGAACGCTAGGCAAAGCCTCATTGACGAAGACTCCACCGAACTAGCCTCCAACGAGCTGGGCGACCAGGCCGAGCAAACACAGATCGGCAAATCCAAGGGCAAAGGCCCAGCCACCCCCCCGGTCTGGGCGCCCGAGTTCGTGTACCAAGGCCGACCAGTTTCTGCTGAGGATTCGGTCTATGCTGACAAGGATTATTCCCTTGGTTTCAACATGACCAAGGGATTAATCCTTCCAGCAGACATGAAAAAGCATGATGAACTGTCCGACTTAAAGGTCCTACGCTCGGCGGCAAAATCCATCGTGCTGGTAAGATTTCCATTTTTTGCTTCAAACTGTTTGCTCAGTTTTTGCTCGGTTCCTCGAACACTTACAATCTTTCTCTTGTTTGCAGGCCACACAAAAGAATTACCTGGCCCACGACCGGATGATAAAAGTTCGGCAGAGTTTGCGCGAGGCCATCGCCGAGAATAAGGAGCAAAAGGCCGAGATGGCCAAACTAAAGGCCGCGCAAGATGCTATTGCGGCGGAGCAAGATAAACTGCAGCAGAAAGTTGACCAAGCCGAATCTGACAAACAGAAGGCCGTGAAGTCGACCAAAGCTCGGTACCTCGCCGAGCTAAGGAAACTGCGCGATGCCAACAAGGAAGCTCTGGACAAGGCGGTCGATGACGCGGAGGACCGGGGATATGCTCAGGTGGAGAAAACCTATGAACGGCAAGTCCAGGTGACGAAGGACATCTTTTTCCAGTGCGGCTGGAAAGCCGCCGTGGAGAAAGTTGGACTTGGTCAGGATTCTGCCATGTTCATTAATCCGCCTGCTGCATATATCCCGGCCCACATGTAGCGTCACGCCATCGCCGCAAAACCGGTGATAGCGAGGCAAGGAAAGAGGTGAGGAAGAAGCCGCCCAAGACAATGCATCGAGCAAGCCACAAACACCGAAGCATCCCCAGATGTGGAGGCCGAAGCTATTGATCGGGAGGTTGTCGCAGTGGGGGGGGGGACCGACAATGAAGCCGAAGAGAGCCTGCCCGAGCAGACAGTCGGTGTTGCCGAGCAGACCGAGGAGATCGCCGAGCAAAACCTTGAGCTGAACTGAAGATTTTCTTTTTTTTTTTTTTTTTTTCATCGTCTTGTTCTCCTTAGTTTTTGTTTTCTTCTTTTTCATGCTTTGTTTTGCAATGTAACCGGGCTATGTCCCCCCCACTTGTACTTGGATTTTCTTTATCAATGAAAACTTCAGCTTTTTGCTCGTACATCTCCCATTTCTGTTCTGTTAACATGTGTAAATTTCTTGATTCAAACTGTAAGCAACGGCAGGTCGGCTAAACCGCACAATCTGCCGAGCTAAAATCAGCTTACAAGTAATCTAGTCAGGACTAGCAGTTCGTTGAATTTTCAAATGAAATGACATTTGAACTTGGCCGAGCAAAAGCCGCTCGGCCATGATTGGGTTGCAGACTGAAATTCCAACACTTCAATGCGGCAACATTTCCCTTTAGCTGAGCAAAGTCAGCTCGGCTTTATAACTGTTGGACAGGACACCAACATTGCCAATTCCGCCGAGCAAGATCAGCTCGTTTCCCATATTGGACAAGACACCAATATGCCAATTGGGCCGAGCAAAATCAGCTCGGCTCCTACGTTGGGCAAAACACCAATGTTTCAATTAGGTTGGTCATGCCGCCAACATTCCAACTGGGCGAGCAAAAGCAGCTCAGCCCTAATGCGCATTGCTTCATACGCAAACTGTTTGCGCGGTCTGCTCCCATTCCGAGGAAAACAGTCCGGTCTCATTCAAGTCGGTCTACTTGCCCCTGGCATCCATAATTTCTTTGTGTTTTGCTATTTCATTGGACAGATGTAACACCATACAACAAGAGGGCTATTTTTTATTACAAAAGCATCGCTATCTTTTACATCAAATGCAAAAAGGCTAAAGGCCCAGAAAAGCTAAACAAAAGCAAATTACATCTCAAAAGTAAAAGACCTTAAGGTTGGCTGCATTCCACGATCTGGGGACAACCTTGCCGTCTAAGTCTTCCAAATGGTATGCCCCTTTGCCAACAAGACCAATCACCTTGTATGGTCCTTCCCAATTTGCACCGAGTTTGCCTTCGCCGGGGACCACCGTATTGCCAAGCACCTTTCTCAAGACCCAGTCTCCAATCTTAAATAGCCTGGGGTGCACTGCCTTGTTGTATTTTTTGGAGAGTTCTTGCTGATAGGCCGCTATGTGGATCAATGCGCGCTCTCGCCTTTCTTCAGCAAAGTCCAGCTCCAATGCCACGGCTTCATTGTTCAGGTCTGGCTGGAAACTTTCAGAGCGGATGGTTGGCATACTGATCTCCAACAGGATCACTGCCTCCATGTCGTAGGCCAAAGCGAATGGTGTTTCCCCGGTCGACCGTCTTGGCGTAGTGCGGTATGCCCATAGCACATTAGGGAGTTCTTCAACCCACTTTCCCTTGGCCTTCTCAAGCCGCTTCTTCAGCCCGTCCAGGATGGTCTTGTTTGAGGCCTCTGCTTGACCATTTGACTGAGGATAGGCCGGCGTTGAATTGTAGAACTCAATCTTCAACTCCTCGCAAAATCCGCGAAAAAGTCTCCCATCGAATTGAGTGCTATCATCTGAAATAAGGGCCTTGGGTATACCGAAGCGTGTGATTACATTTTGCCAAACAAATTTCTTCACGTCCTTCTCCTTGATAGTCGCTAGTGGCTCGGCCTCCACCCACTTTGTAAAATAGTCAGTGGCAGCGATGATGAACTTTCGATTGCCTGGTGCAACTGGGAGTGGCCCAACAATATCCAACCCCCAGAGCGCGAACGGCCAAGGGCTTGTGAGAGGGAGCAAATCTCTAGCCGGCTGGTGGATCTGGTGCGCGAACTTCTGGCACTTCTCGCATCTGCGAACATACTTCTGCGCGTCTGCCTGCATGCACAGCCACCAATAGCCTTGAGAAATTGCTCGGTATGCCAAAGACCTGCCCCCAGTATGGCTACCGCAAATTCCTTCATGGATCTCGTAGAGAAAAGCTTCCACCTTGGCGGGATGGACACACTTCAAATACGGCCTAGTAAAAGACTTCTTATACAACGCTCTGGACGGGGAGAGCCAAAACCGGTCTGATTTTGCTCGAATTTTGTGGGCTGCCTTCTTTTCTTCTGGTAGAACTCTATCTTTCAAGAAGGCGATGATGGGATCCATCCAGGAAGGACCCAAGTCGGTGCAAAGTACCTCGGTCGCTTCTGGTTCCTCAATGCTTGGCTGAGGTAAAAACTCTATCATCAAGGGGTTAGGAAAAGCTGTTTGGGTGGAGGCGAGCCCAGCCAATTCGTCAACCGAGTCGTTTTCTTTGCGTTTGATCTGTTCCACTCTGATCGTAGAGAACTTCTTGATCTCTTCTCGCACCAACGCTTGATACTTGGCCATTCTTTCATCCCTTGCCTCATACTTCCCTGAGACCTGATTGACTACCAGCTTGGAGTCATTGAAGACCATAAGGGCGGTGGCTTTCATTCTCAATGCGCTTTTCAGACTGGCGAGGAGGGCTTCATACTCTGCCTCGTTGTTGGACGCTGGGAAGCCGAGCGTGATTGCTTGCTCAATAATCAGCCCATCTGGTGAGGTCAGCACAATTCCCAGCCCGGCCCCATGCCTGTTGGACGCCCCATCGACGAAGAGCTTCCACATCTCGCCAATGAACAGCTAGCTTCTAGCAATCAGACGGGTTTTGGGAGCTTCTCAATTCCAAGTCTTTGGTCGGCTCATCTTCCAGCAAGTTGTCTGATTTTGCTAGTTCGGTCGAGCTTTGCCCTACTCCCACTTGCGAGCCAACACTTGTCTCTGTTGCCAGAACCATGGGTTGTGCTAAATCCGCACTAACTAAATCAATCGGGCGAACTGGATGCGTCCCAGGGGCGAATTCCGCCACGAAGTCTGCAAGAGCCTGAGCTTTGATTGCGGTGCATGGGCGGAACTTGATATCGTACTGACCCAATTCCACGGCCCATTTCAGAATCCTCCCAGTGAAGTCGGCCTTTTCAAATAGCACCTTTAGCGGAAACTCGGTTAGCACAACTATTGTATGGGCATGAAAATAGTGTGCCAGCTTCCTTGATGCCATCATCAGGGCCATCGCCAATTTTTCCAAAGGGAGGTACCTTGTCTCGGCCTGGAGTAAAGTCTTGCTCACATAAAAGATGGGCAAGTGTTGGACACCTTCTGCGTGGACCAGGATGGCGCTCACTGCATGTTGAGAGACCGCCAAGTAGAGGTACAACTCTTCGCCCGGTTGAGGTGTTACCAAAATAGGGGCTGAGGAGAGGTACGCCTTTAGATCCGCCAGCGCGCGGTCACACTCGCCATCCCAAAAGAACTTAGCCTTCAAGGTCTTAAAGAAGGGCCTGTAACGATCCGAAGACCGGCTGATAAATCTGTTCAGCGCGGCTGCCATCCCGGCAAGATGTTGCACATCCTTCACGGAGTTTGGGCGCTCCAATTCTTGTATCGCCTTGATTTGAGATGGGTCAGCTTCAATCCCTCGGTTTGTAACCAGAAAACCCAAAAACTTTCCAGTGCCAACTCCGAAGGCGCATTTGGAGGCGTTCAGACGAAGCTTGTAGTGCTTAAGTATGGTAAACATTTCTGCTAGGTCAGTGAGGTGTTGAGACTTCTCCTTACTCTTCACCACCATATCGTCGATGTAGGCCTCCATTGTTCGGCCCAAGAGAGGAGCGAACATTTTTGTCACCATCCGCTGAAAGGTTGCCCCGGCGTTCTTCAGTCCGAACGGCATGACTTTGTAGCAATATAATCCTCTGGGGGTGGTGAACGATGTGATCTCTATGTCCGGTTTATACATGGCTATCTGGTGGTAGCCGCGATATGCATCCAAGAAGCTAAACCTCTGATGGCTAGCGGTTAAGTCCACCAGCTGGTCAATCCGAGGGAGGGGAAAGCTATCCTTAGGGCAAGCCCGGTTGACGGTCTTGTAGTCAACGCAGACTCGCCACTTGCTATTTTTCTTGGGAACAACTACCGTGTTAGATATCCACCGTGGGTATTGCACTTCTTCTATAGCCCGGCTTCCAACAAGTTCTTCACTTCTTCTGCCACCACTTCACATGGTGCAAGGCTGAGCGGCGCGTCCTTTGAATGACTGGGCGCGCGTTGGGGAATACATTCAACTGATGATAGATGAAGCTCGGGTCGACGCTAGGCATATCGTAAGGCGTCCAGGCAAAGGCCTCCAAATTGGAAACCAAGAAGTTGACATAATCCGTCCGCTCGGCGCTAGACAAAGATGATCCCAAGAGGAAGAATTTAGTTGGATCGTCTTCGCCAATGCGCACTTCCACCAAATCTTCAACCGATTTTTCCTCAGCCTTTCTTCCCACGTCTTCGAGGACCTCCTTTCCCTTAGGCCCCTCGATCATCTGGACAAACCCTTTGGCTGCTCGGCTGCCATTTACCGCAACGAAGCATTGTTTGGCCATCACCTGGTCTCCACAAACTTCCTCTATTTGCCCGCTTGGTGCTGGAAAGCGCATGACTTAGTGGAAGGTCGAAGCAACCGCTTGCATGGCGTGCAACCAGCCCCTGCCTAAGATCAAGTTGTAAGTGGACGGAACTTTGAGCACCCAGAACTCCACTTGCTTTACTACTGAACCCGCTTTGATCAGCAAAATGATCTTTCCGATTGGCCACTCCGGCTGTGAGTTGAAACCGACCAAAGGAGACGTTGCAGGGGCCAAGTCCTTGTCTTCTAACTTCATTTGTTTGAACGCGTCATAATACATGATTTTGACCGAACTCCCCTGGTCGATCAGGATTCTCTTGATATCAAAGTCTTTGACGCGAAGAGTAACCACCAAGGCATCATTGTGCGGCATCTGAACCCTTTCCAAGTCTTTGGTTGAGAATGAAAGGATGTCTCTTTCTTCGGTCTTTCCCTTCTTTACGGCGGGCTGGACAGAGAGCACTTCCCTCATGTGCTCGGCCTTCTTAATCATCCCTCTAAGCTCGCAGACCCTTGCTGGTTCAATGATGCCGTGGATGACGTTGATTACACCTTGTGGGGGCACCTCTAGGGCGGCCATTCCATTAGGCTCGATTTGTCCAGTTGGTGCAGCCTTGACTCCCCCATCTATGTATTGGTCAAGATGCCCCACCGCCACCAATTCCTCCAAGTGCTGTTTGAGCAGCAAGCAATCCTCTGTCCGGTGCCCCCGTTCTTCATGGAAGGTGCAGCGGTATTTTGGATTGAAGCCTCGCTACGCACTTCCTAATTTGGTCGGCCAACGGACAAAAGGCTCACCTCGGATCTCGCTCAAAATGCGGTAGATGGGAATTTTGAAGACCGTGGTAATTCCTGTCCGCGCCTTTAGTTTTCTCTTGGCATCTTCCGCCGCGTCGCGTGGTGCGTCAGCTCGGTCGCTTCTGCGACCCTTGTTTCGGTCATCGCGGTTTGGTCCACGACGTTGATCTTTGGACCGGTCGCTTGGGCGGTTATCCTCCTATCCAACCGAGTGAACTTTTCCAGCCACCTTTCTGTCCGCCGCGACTGGATTAGACTTCTCGGTCGCAGAGGCGGCATCCTCCTCAACACGGATGTGTTCATTGATCCGCTGTATCAAGGACTCCATAGTTGTTGGCTGACGCATCGTGAGTGAATCTCGTAGCCTATGCCCGACTGGGAGTCCTCGCTTGTATTGAGTGATCGCTAGATTCGTTGGGCAGTCGAGGATCTCCTTGTATGTTTCCTAGTACTTCGCGTTGTATGCCTTCAATGAACACCCAGACTCCATCTTGATGCCTAGGAGATGATCGACCTCCTTCGGCGTTCGAGTATTGGTCTTGAATTTGGTGACGAAGGCTTCTGCTAGCTGTTGCCACCCCTCTATACTCCCCTCCGGGAGCCTTTCGAACCACTTCAAACCCAGCTCTCCCAAGCTTGCTGGGAATATGAGACACATCAGAGTGTCGTTGCGTTGGTGGCCAGCCATCACCTGCTGGTATTGACTCACGTGCATGTACGGATTCGTCCTGCCGTCGTACAAAGTGAACTTTGGCTGGTGGAATCTGGCAAGGAGTGGTGTGCTCTCGATCTCTGGGGACAATGGCGTGGCTGTAAGTCGTGCCAGCTCTTTGTCCTCCAGCGCAGGGGCTGCTACTTTGGGAGCTGGCATCACCACTTCTTCACTACAACGAAATGGAGCGCTCAACCTCTGTAATGCTAGCACTCTCTGAGCCTCCCGACGGCGTGCCCTTTCCTCCAATACATCCCTCAAGTCCCTGGAACGTGTGGAGAAAGAGGATCTCGACGTCAGCGTCGGGCGCGAGGGGCGGTAGGTGCTGTCACGAGTGAGGGATCTGCCCTCTCTTTGGTCGGAATCTCCAACCCCATAGTTCCTGGTGACGGAGATAGAGTGAGTCCTCCTCTGGCGGCGACTGCTAGAACGAGGGGAGTGGGTGCGCTCACTGAGGTTACCCTCTCCAGCTACACCCTTCCCTTTAATCTGGCACTTCAGCAGCTCCATCTCCGCCGCCATCTTGCAAATAAGGGCGTCTTGGTCTTTGAGTCTGTGCTCCAGGTGCTGTGTGCGGGAGTCCTCCCGGCGTCGGCGGCCTTCTGGGCTCTGCGAGCAATCTGAACTTCTCCCACGTTTGTCTCGCGCACCCCATGAAGAGGTTTCCAGGCCCGCCATGGCTGGAACATTCGGGAGGCCATCTCTCATTCGGACATACTCCGGAGTGACACCATCGACGACGGACAGCGGAACTTCATCGTTATTGGCCATGGAAATGGTCGATGAAGCTCGAAGAACAAGGGTTTTGAATCAAAATGCTTCCCACAGATGGCGCCAATTGTACGGGGGTGAAATATCCTCTGCTTTCCGTACTCCTTAGACGTCAAGCTTCTCGTGATGGCGTCTATCTCTGCAATACAAAGATGGTGAGCTAGCCGGCGGTGGTGTGCCGGAAAGACCCTCCGACGATCAAGTCAGATCACTTGAGGAAGAAGAAGGCTATCAGAGAGAGAGAGAGAGAGAGAGAGAGAGAGAGAGAGTTTTTGTAGAGTTAATTCACTTACCGCTAACGTTCCTCTTCCTCAGTATTTCTAGGTTGGCCATGCAGCCCAAGATTGTGTGCGCACTACCTCTGCTGTCCTTCCCTGGATAGGTGGCAGTGCTCGTCTCTCACCACCTTACGCGTGTAAAGGTTTTGTCCTTCCATCAGTACACATAGAACTGCTCAACGGTATTGAGGCGTGCATGGAGCAGACGTCCTCTCCTTTACGCTATTGGCCCAGGTGGCATATTTAACCGGAGTACCATGACCGGCCTGTCACCTGTGGAGAGCCACTATTACGTGCACATAACCGAGCTATGTTCGCCGACCAATAACTTGGAATTAGGCGAAAGCCTGCCCACCTCGGCCGAACTATCATTGATCGGTTCATCATGTCCATCCGGTTGCGAGGCACGCCGGCCTTCAACCATTCTACCTTCAATCTCGGTCACACGAAGCCACTTTATACTGACTGACCGATCCAAGGCGTACCAGCCTTGAGCCCACGGTTTGACCGAGCTACCTTTTAGCTCGGTCAACATCCGCTAACCTGAGCTCCGTCCAATACGTGCAAGACGCAGCTCGGCTAGTCCAGTTGGTGCCTGACCGGTCAATATTTCTGACCGTGCAAGTCAGGCCGCTAGCCATGTCAACAGAGAGATTAGTTCGGCGCTGCGCGGTCTGTCACGTCTGACGTTATCTCAGCTCGGCCGTACAACCAGGTACAAATCTCCCCTCTCAGAAACCTAATATGTAAACCTCCATAAATTAATATATGTACATTAATTTATCGTCTCAACTATATGGCATTCAGATTATGCACCAAGCCATGAGTCAAAGGTTCTTTCTGAAACTTCCGTGCCATGAAATCCTGTAGGAACAAATTAAGCTTCAGTCCTGCAGGAGGATGTTTCTAAACAAATGCAGCTCGTAGAGAACATTCCTTATACTCATTCGATCTTGTAGTGACTCCATCGAGCATGCCACTCTAACATTAACCATTATAATCACACACTTCTCCATTGTGCTTGCATTTCTTGTCTTGCTTTTAGATTCGTTGGGGCTTATTCTTCTTCTTTGTCATTAATTAGAAGTATCGGGTCCACAATTTCGATAACATGGTCAGGCAAGGCCATCCTAACAAAGTTGTGAAGGTTAAGCTCTCCGACAAACATACCGTCAGTTGTTCCCTTACTGTCGTCATCTCCAATAAAAAAATCCCATAACTATAGATATCACCATTTGGGGACATCTCACCTCCTAGACCATACTCTACAATGAAATTTTATGTTAACAAAAGATAAATATCTTTTGCCTAGAAAAAGGACACTGTGATAATATTCTGAAAGAATAAAGAAATTAGTATATTGGGATAAATGTCCAAAGCATTTTAGGAAAAACATTAGACATAATTAAAAATTAATCATTGGAAAAATTAGCATTAGTTTTGATAAAAAAAGTTACCTGGAGCTGCATATCCAACAGTTCCCCTTATTCCAATAGAACTGCTATGGTTTGGATTACTGAGCTTGGTGTGAAACCTAGCTAAACCAAAATCACCAACATGGGCTGTCATGTCATGGTCAAGAAGAACATTTCTTGGCTTCAGATCACAATGAATGTGTTAGGACTATTGGACACCAGAAATCAATTCCACACAATAACACAAGAATATTTACGTGGTTCGGCAATTGCCTACGTCCACGGAGAGCGATATATTATCCGGAGAAAGATTACAGAACTCTCTCACAAACACTCTCACACTTTGTTCTCTCTGTGTTGCTCATTCTTTTCTCTCCTCTCAGCCTCTCTATTTATACACATAGATGGTAGGTGAGGAGAGCCAGCTTGTTCTTCTCCTTTTGGTGGTCGTTGCGAATCTGTCCACCTTTGCGGCTTGCCAACCGACAAGCCGCATTCCTTGACAAGCTATCCTATGTTTTCACATGGAAAAGAAGGAGGGATGATATCCTATCCTTATGAGCTGGAGCTAACAATTCTCCCCCTTCACGCCCATAAGGATAACTGACTTCTCACTTGAAGTCCATCCCGGTTAGATTCTTGCAAACTTCCAGTCTGTCTCTGGTGACTCCCTTGGTCATCATGTCAGAAGGATTCTTGTCTGTGTGAATCTTCACTAGCTTCATCAGCTGCTGTTCCATCACCTCTCGTATCCAATGATACCGGACATCAATGTGTTTTGTACGTGAATGGTACATGGAATTCTTGCTCAAATCAATTGCATTTTGACTATCACAATGTACCTTGTATTCTTCTTGCTGCATACCCAATTCTTGGAGAAACTGCTTTAACCACAACATTTCCTTTCCAGTATTTGCAGCAGCAATGTACTCTGCCTCTGTTGTAGATAAAGCAACACACTTTTGTAGTTTGCACTACCATGAAATAGCTTCCCCTGCAAAGGTGAATAGAAATCCTGATGTGGACTTTCTACCATCAAGATCACCTGCCATATCAGCATCTGTAAAACCCTCTAAAATTGGTTCAGCTCCCCCGAAACATAAACACATTCTTGAAGTTCCCTTCAAGTACCGAAGAATCCATTTGACCGCCTCCCAATGCTCCTTTCCTGGATTGGCAAGGAATCTGCTCACAACGCCAACTGCGTGAGCTATATCTAGCCGGGTACACACCATTGCATACATCAAACTTCCTACTGCAGAAGAATAAGGGATTGGCTCCATTTCTTTTCTTGTAGAGCTGGTTGTGGGACACGAACGCTTTGACACATTGAAATGGTTGGCCAGTGGTGTGCTGACTGGCTTGGCATCTTTCATGTTGAACCTTTTAATTACCCGTTCAACATATTTCTCCTGTGACAACCATATCTTCTTGGCTTTCCTGTCACGAACAATCTTCATACCCAAAATTTGCTGTGCTGGGCCTAAATTCTTCATGTCAAAATACTGCGACAAGTCCTTTTTTAACTTGTTGATCATAGTAGTATCCTGTCCGATGATTAGCATATCATCGACATATAACAGTAGGATAACGAAGTTTCCATCCGAAAACCTACGGAAATATACACATTGGTCTGCCACTGTTCTTGTGTACTCGTGATCCACCATAAATGAATCAAACTTCTTATATCATTGTCTCGGTGTTTGTTTCAGGCCGTAGAGACTCTTCTTCAGTTTGCAGACCAGATTCTGTTTTCCTTTAACTTCAAATCCTTCTGGTTGCTCCATGTAGATCTCTTCCTCCAACTCACCATGGAGAAAGGCAGTCTTGACATCCATTTGTTCTACTTCCAGATTCAAACGAGCTGCTAATCCCAGAGCTACTCAAATAGAAGTCATCTTCACAACTGGGGAGAAGATCTCATCAAAATCAATTCCTTTCTTCTGCCCAAAGCCTTTGACCACCAAACGAGCTTTATGCTGCAATAGTTTATCATTTCCATCTTTCTTTAACTTATACACCCATTTGTTTTTCAAGGCTCTCCTGTCTCTTGGAAGTGGAACAAGCTCATAAGTGTAGTTCTTCTACAAAGAACTCATCTCCTCCTTCATGGCTTGTATCCAACAGTCTTTCTCTGTATGACTCTTGGCTTCCGAAAAACTCTCGGGCTCCCCCTCATCAGTAATCAGAATATACTAAAGAAGCGGGATATTTGGTTGATGGCACGACAGCTTTTCCAGTTCTCCGCAACTGAGGCCTAGTTGCCTCTGTTTGAAGGGGTTGCTCCCCCTGCTCAACACCCTCTTCATCTGGGTCTTCATCTCTTTCTTCCTAATCCTCAATTTTTGGCATAGGATCCTGCAACTCTGGCACATCTTGTTGCACATCATCACATCTAACATTTTGTGATGGCTTGGGAGATGGAAACAAGTCTGGAGTGATGACCTCTCTGGACTTTGCAGATTTCTTAAAATCTGCTACTGTCTGGTCTTCTTGAAACACAACATCTCTGCTCCTGAACATCTTCTTGTTCACTGGGGTCCACACCTTGTACCCAAATGCTGCATCTGAATAGCCCACAAATATGCATGGAGTGGACTTGTAATCAAGCTTCTGTCTATTTTCCTTAGAGATGTGTGCAAAGGCCTTACACCTGAAGACTCTCAGGTGAGAATATGATACCTTTCTTTTGGACCAGACTTCCTCAGGTATCGTAAAATTTAACGGGACTGAAGGGGACCTGTTAATGAGGTAACAGGCTATATTGGCGGCTTCAGCCCAGAATGACTTTGGCAACTTTGCCATTTTGAGTATACATCTGACTCTTTCCATAATAGTACGGTTCGTCCTTTCTGCCACACCATTGTGTTGTGGGGTGTCGGGAACTATTGTGTCGTGCCGGATACCTCTGCTAGCACAGTATGCTGTAAAAGCATTGGAAATGTACTCGCCTCCATTGTCTGTGCGAAGACATTTTAACTTCTTCCCAGTCTCTCTTTCTACCATTGCATGGAACTCCTGAAAGTGTTGAAATACCTCATCTTTTGTTTTCAGGAAATACACCTATCACTTCCTTGATGCATTATCAATGAAAGTCAGAAAATACTTGCGGTCGCCATGTGACTCCACTTTGATTGGGCCACAAACATCCGAGTATACCATATTGAGCACTTCTGTTTTCCTCTTGCTCATTGAACTGAATGATACTCGATGTTGCTTGCCATAACGGCAATGATCACACAGCTTCAAAGCACTCCCTTTGGATAAGGGTATTCTGGATTGCTTTGCCAATAGATGCAATCCCTTCTCACTCATGTGAGCCAGTCTTCTGTGCCATAAGTCCGGTGACACCTTGTCTTCTGCTGCATTAAGACTTTCCAAACAGATCTTCGTTTGAGTCTTATACAGTGTTGAAGACATCTCTCCTCTGGCGATTGTCAAAGCTTCTCTTGTCAGCTTCCAATGGCCATTTTCGAATGTACTTGTATAGCCCTGTCGGTCTAGGGCGCTTCCGGAGATAAGATTGAGGCGCAAATCTGGAACATGCCTCATATCTTTGAAAACTAGCTTGTTCTCGACATTAGTTTGAATACTAATGTCTCCAATACCCACAATCTTCGAATAGCTAGAATTTCCCATTCGAATAGTGCCAAAATCTCCAGCGTGTACAAGCTGAAGAGTTGTCTGTGGGAAGTGGCGTGATAGGATGCATCTGTGTCTATCACCCATTCTGTGTAGCTGTGGTCAGCCGCGTGAAGGCAATCTTCCTCTTCACCAACTGCAAGAAGTATTTCATTAGTTGTTGTGGCTGTTGTGTTCTCATCTCCTTTTGACTTGCTGTTTTGGCCTTTCTTTTTCCGGCTTGGGCAGTTTCTCTTTATGTGACCCTCCTGGCCACAGTGATAGCAAGTGAAGCTGGAGTTACCTCGACCTTTGTTGTCTCTGGATTTACTCCTGTTGTTCTAGCTGCCTCTACTCTTGATTCTTCCTCTACCTCTTCCTTTACCTCTGTCTCTGCCTCTATCTTCTGTGACAAGAGCATGTGACTGATTATGGGACTGATTACCTCCCATGTCTTTCCTTCTTGTTTCTTCATTGTACATGGCATCTGTGACCATACTCATGGTCAGTTTCCCTTCTGGTGCAGAGGTGCTGAGAGAAACCACCAATGTGTCCCAATTGTCCGGTAAAGAACTGAGCAGTAGTACAGCTTGCATTTCATCGTTCAGTCGCATCTTGACGATTGCAAGCTGATTCACCAGATTTTTGAATTCACTAGTGTGCTCGGCGATAGACACACCATCCTTCAACTTCAGATTTACTAGCCTTCTTATCACCAAGGCTTTGTTTCAGGCGGTCTTTGACTGGTACATGTCGTTTAACATTGTCCAAAGAGTATAGGCATCTGTCTCTTCGGCAACATGATGGAACACACTGTGGTCTATCCATTGTCTGATACAAGCGATAGTCTTGCGGTTCATCTTTATCCAGTCATCATCTTTCACTCCTTCAGGTTTAACCCCCTTTATAAAAATGGGGTCAAACAAGTCCTTTAAAAATAGGATGTCTTCCATCCGTGACTTCCAAATTGCATAATTGGAAGGAGTTAACTTGAACATAGATTCTAAAGTTGATGTGGACGCCTCCATTGCATTCTGTCTTTTTACAGAAAAATTTGAATGAAAAATCTGACCGTATGGATGTGTTCGGAATACTCCAAATGGTCGAAAAACATTATTGGATCATCAAAAACGGACTCAGAATGGCTCTGATTAAGCCAAAACAGTTTAGACGGTTCAGATCTATAGAATCTGGTGCGCCTGCGAAGCACCGGATGATTTCTGCGATTTGGCTGAGTCAACAGCTTAGTTAATGAGCCGGTCAACGCGGCTTGGAAACGGCGCGGCTGGTCAACGGCGTGGTTCACGGGTCGGTCAGCGGCTGGTCAACCCTGCCACGTGTCTTCCACGCGACACTGACGTGGCGATGACGTGTGGGATGACGTGTGCGCTGACATGGCGATGATGCGGCGATTACGTGGTCGCCTTCTCCCTTACACTACGTATGAAGGCCCGTGCGTGCGTCTGAGTTGATGCGCCGGCTGCTAGTCGGCGCGTGGCAGCGCGTGGGCCTTACGCGCTCTCTTTGGGCGGCGCGTGCAGGCGCTTCTGGAGCTCTACTTTGCAGTTCTGGACTCCTCTCGTTGAGACCTTGCTCCTGGTATGCTCAAAACTGGATTTCGAGCAACTTGATTTCTTGGCAGTTTCGAAAAACACACTGTTTTTGTTCCGAAACGCAACCGATTCGGCTCTGATACCACTTGTTAGGACTATTGGACACCAGAAATCAATTCCACACAATAACACAAGAATATTTACGTGGTTCGACAATTGCCTACGTCCACGGAGAGCGATATATTATCCGGAGAAAGATTACAGAACTCTCTCACAAACACTCTCACACTTTGTTCTCTCTGTGTTGCTCATTCTTTTCTCTCCTCTCAGCCTATCCATTTATACACATAGATGGTAGGTGAGGAGAGCCAGCTTGTTCTTCTCCTTTCGGTGGTCGTTGCGAATCCATCTACCTTTGCGGCTTGCCAACCAACAAGCCGCATTCCTTGACAAGCTATCCTATGTTTTCACATGGAGAAGAAGGAGGGATGATATCCTATCCTTATGAGCTGGAGCTAACAGAATGATCAGCGTTTGACAGTGGTGATGAAGAAAATCAAGTGCACACGCCACATCTATAGCAATGTCTATTCTTTGAAGAAGGTTGAGTCTTTGTTGCTTTCCTTCTCTATTATCTGATTCTGGACTTGAATGCAGCCACTTCTTGAGACTCCCATTTGGCATGAACTCATACACTAGAGCTTTAAAATCATTACCTTGAAAATCAATAGTTGAGCAAGCGGTTATGAATCTATGATCTTTATGAGGTTCCTATGTTGAATATTTCTTAAGGTTTCACACTCTGCCAAGAAACTCTTTGAGGCTCCTCGAGATTGTACGGTTAAATACTTTGACAGCGACAACTGATCCATCTTGATCAAGGATTCCCTTGTACACAGAACCAAAACCACCCCCACCAATCAAATTTTCTGAAGAAAACCTGTCAGTTGCTTTAAGGAGTTTTTTGTAAGAAACTTTCATGAATGATTCCCTCGCCAATGATCCATAGGACCAATTTTCCTTTTCCTTTTAAACCAGCAGAGCATAAATGCTGGCACAATTATTACTCCAACAAGCATACATGTTGTAGAGATAATTAATATGGCTACAAAGGACATTTTTTTGATTATTTGATCTTTGGATGGTGCATTTTGGTAGCTGTAGTGCAGAAATGCCCCCACAGAGCCTATTGTTCCCAGAAACTGATATTGCACTTGCATTTGAGAAAATTCCTATGCTTGGAACCTCACCCTCAAAATTATTAGATGATAAATTTAAGTACATGAGGGGAATTTTGCTCCAAGAATTTGGGAATCTATCCTGACAAGTTGTCATGAGAAAGATCGAAGTATTGAATACCTCTTAAGAAGCTCAATGATGAAGGAATAGACCCTTGAAGGAAGTTACCCTCCAAGGATTGGTTTTGAAGACTAGCGCAGCTCCCAAGGGTACCTGGAACTTCACTAGACAATTTATTCTCAGAGATATCCAGTTCGGCCAAATTCGTTAGGTTGCCAACCTCTGAAGGGAGGGATCCGAACAAACTATTCTGACCTAGATTTAGTGAAATTGAGAGAGAGGAAATACTGAAAAGTTGTTTTGGTATGGTACCACTAAAGTTATTCTAAGAGAGGTTTAATAATATTAAACTCTGGCAATTTCCAATGTTTGATGGTATGATTCCCTGTAATCTATTATTATCCAAGTGAAGTTCATTCAATAGTGACATGTTTCCTATAGAATTAGGAACTTCTCCTGATAGTTTATTAGAACTAAGCAGCAGTCTTTGGAGCTTTTAAAAATTACCAACAGTGGTGGGAATTGTGCTAGTGAGTTGATTATCATGTAGAGCTAAGGATGTTAAATTGACAAGAGTACCGATTGTTGATGGGATGACTCTGTACGTGCTAAATAATCGAGTTTAGTTGAAAGATTGCCCACATGATCTGGTAACACTCCCCTCAATTTGTTACCAAACAGATCCAATACTTTCAAATTACTACAATTGGCCAGAGAGCCAAAGAAATCCATTTCATCAGGCTCCCCCACTTCCAAAATTGTTGGAATCTAGATTTATGAATCACTTATGTGTTAGGCGTCAAAAATCAATTGATATTTTCCCATTGAAATAGTTAATTCCTATGTCAATATATTCCAATTCTGACGCATTGGATAGTGAGAGTGGGAGGGGCCCAGTCAATTGGTTGTCGTATAACTGAATTGCTTGAAGCTGAGGAAGCATCTGGCCGAGGTAGGGATCATACCAGATAGGTTGTTCTCGCCCAATGCAAAATAACTAATGTTTCTCAGTTGACCCAATTCACTTCGTCCTCGAAACTAACCTGAGTAAATCATGAGAATAGATGTGGGTACTTCTCGCGCATCTTGTCCTCGCGTTCCCAAGTCGCCTCTTCAACTAGATGATTACGGCAGAGTAACTTAACCAATTTAATGGCCTTTGTACGCAACATTTTCTCTTTTGAATCCAAGATCTGAATAGGCATCTCCTCATACGAAAAATCTTCTCTAATCTGAAGCGGCTCATAATCTATCACATGTGACGGACTGTGCACATATTTCCTCAGCAAAGACATGTGAAACACATTATGCACTCCTACCAACCTAAGGGATAGAGCAACACGGTATGCAACCTCACCAACCTTCTCCAATACCTCAAATGGACTAATGTGTCTAGGACTCAACTTTCCTTTATTTCCAAACCTAATGTCTCCTTTCCATGGTGATACTTTCAAGAATACCATATCCCCTACATGGAACTCTAAATCTCTCCTACGATGATCAGCGTAACTTTTTTGTCTACTCTGAGCAATCAATAACCTCTCTTTGATGGTGATAATTTTCCGTGTAGCATCCTCCACCAAATCAGGTGCCAACATTTGCCTCTCACCAACCTCATACCAACACAAAGGAAACCTACACTTCCTCTCATACAAAGCCTCATAAGGAGCTATTCCCAAACTAGAATGATAACTATTATTATATGCAAACTCCATAAGTGGCAAATAATCATCCCAATTACCTCTCCATTCCAAAACACAAGCCCTCAACATATCCTCAAGGGTTTGAATAGTCCTCTTTGATTGCCCATCTGTTTGAGGCTGACAAGCTGAACTAAAATTTAACCGAGTACCCATAGTTGACTGTAATGCACCCCAAAACTTAGACACAAAACGAGGGTCCCGATCTAACACTATTGACACAGGTGCACCATGCAATCTAACAATCTCCTTCACATACAACTGTGCAAATCGAGCTAGAGAATGGTTCATTTGTACTGTAATAAAATGTGCTGACTTGGTTAATCTATCAACAATTACCCAAATTGCATCGTGATTACTACTAGTACGAGGTAATCCATACACGAAGTCCATGGTAACATGATCCCACTTCTACTCTGGTATAGGTAAGGGTTATAGTTTCCCCGTAGGTTTCTGATGTTCTACTTTAACCTGTTAACACACCAACTACTGAGCCACAAATTCTGTAATATCTCCCTTCATACCATTCCACCAAAAATGTTCATGAAGAACCCGATACATCTTAGTACTTCCAAGATGAATGTTGTAACTAGAACTATGTGCCTCCATCATAATCTCCTTCCTCAAATCACCACCAGTAGGAACACAAATTCGGCTATGGAATCTAAGCAACCCGTCATCACTAACCACAAAATCTACATGCTTACCCTTTGCCATCTCTCCTTTAATACACTCACACAGGGGGTCAATCTCCTGAGCTAAACGAATATGTTCTCTCAAGGTCGGCTGAACTGTCAATTGACTACAATAAGCCCTATCACCAGGCGTAACAACCTCAAGCCTTAAACGTCTCATGTCTTCTACCAAACAACTCTCAATAGACAAAGCAGTTACATCTCCAACTACGACCTTCCTACTCAAGGCATCTGCAACCACATTTGCCTTCCCCGGATGATATAAAATATTCACATCATAATCTTTTAGTAACTCAAGCCATCTTCTTTGCCTCAAATTTAGTTCCTTTTGTGTGAAAATATACTTCAAACTCTTATAATCAGTGTAAATCTCACATGACTCTCCATACAAATAATGTCGCCAAATCTTAAGAGCGAAAATCACTGTTGCTAATTCCAAGTTGTGCGTAGGATAATTTCTCTCATGTACTTTCAACTGTCATGGCGCATAAGCAATCACCTTAAACCTTGTCATGAAGCATCACTATAAATCACAAAACCACCACCATCTGTAGGTAAGGCAAGGATTGGAGCTGATGTCAACCTATGTTTAAACTCTTGGAAACTATGCTCACAATTATCATTTCACTCAAACTTTACCCCTTTCCTAGTGAGATTGGTAAGTGGCAAAGCAATACGGGAGAATCCTTCCACAAACTGTCTGTAATATCCAGTTAGCCCTAGAAAGTTGCGTACCTCTGTCATAGAAGTAGGTTGTGGCCAATCAACAATTGCTGCCACCTTCATCTTATCCACAAATACCCCATCTTTACTCACCCAAAGACCCAAAAAGGATACATTGCTCAACCAAAATTCACACTTCTTATATTTTGCATATAGTCTTTTCTCCCTAAGGGTCTACAGTACTACCCTCAAATGCTGCTCATGTTCCTTCTTACTCCTCAAATAAATTAGGATGTCATCAATAAACACTACCACAAATTTATCCAACTAGGGTTTAAATACTCTATTCATCAAATCCATGAATGTTGCTGGTGCATTTGTGAGACTAAAAGGCATCATTAAGAACTCATAATGCCCATAACAGGTTCTAAAAGCGGTTTTAGGAACATCTTCATCCCTTACCTTCAACTAGTGATAGCCTGACCTCAAGTCAATTTTAGAGAATACTTGAGCTCCCTGCAACTGGTCAAATAGGTCATCAATGCGTGGCAAAGGATACCTATTCTTCACCGTGACATGGTTCAGTTCTCTATAATCAATACACAATCTCATAGACCCATCCTTCTTCTTCACAAACAACACAGGTGCTCCCCAAGGTGAGACGCTAGGCCTAATAAAACCTTTGTCTAACAACTTCTATAACTGAGTTTGTAACTCCCTCAACTCCAACGGTGCCATTCTATAGGGTGCTTTAGAAATAAGTGCTATGTTGGGGACCAAGTTAATGGAAAATTCTACCTCACTATTTGGAGGAAGACCAGATAAATCCTCTGGAAAAACATCAACACATTCACTCATTACAGGCAACTCCTCTAACTTCTATTCTGGCAATTCGATGCTCACCACACAAGCTAAGTAACCATGATACCCTTTTCTCAACATTCGGTTAGCTTGAAGAGAAGAAATAAAACAAATAGAAGACCCTTTCCTATCTCCCTAAAAGAAAAACTCAAGTTGTCTTGGCATAGCAAAAACTACCATTTTTCTAAAACAATCAATAGAGGTATTATGCTTCGTCAACCAATCCATCCCCAAAATCACATCAAAATCCTTCATCTCTAAAGAAATCAAATCCCTTAGAAAAACTCTACCATCTATCTTTATCTCACAAGATCTACAAGCATCCCCTAACACTACTGTTTCTCCTAATGGAGTAGACACGGTAATACAAACATCAAAAGGCTCACAAGGAATAAACAATCAAAATAGATATCTAGGTACTAACCCTTAACCTTCAAAATTAAATCAAGAAAGATTCAACACAAGTGAAAAATCTAGAAATCCGCTAGATAATAATTTGTGATTATGTATCAATTTAAAGCAATAAAACAATCCCAATCAAACAATCAAGACAAATCAACACAACAATTTTAATGTGGAAAAACCACAATTAGAGCACCTCCAATTGTGATTAAAAACCACGGGTAACAGCCACAAAACAATCCACTAAGAAGATATAAGGGAATTACACAGGTATACTCTCAATTACCTAGCGAATCCACGCCCGATTTGAACCAACCCCTATGTGCCTCTTCCAAACCCGTCTGCACCTCGGAATTGTCTTGACGATGAGCCACTCCAGAGTCCACCAAAGCTTCAGGCTCGAATTCTTCAGAATCCACTGAAGAACAACTTTCTTTTTTGTGTAGAACAAACAAATAATCCTTTGATGTATACTCTTTAAACCATGAGTTGAATACTCAATCAAAACATCAAAGAAAACTAGCAAAATATCCCCAGATATAAACCCTAGAACCTAAGAAGAAGATCTGGAGGTGTAACCCTAGATTTGGAGCAACATGCGAATTTATAGAATCTGAAATCGCGAGGTCCGCTCGAACGTGGGAATGGACGCTCGAACGGGGACACTATATGACGTGTTCCAAACTAAGATGTACGCTCGATCGGGGAAATGGACGCTCAAGCGGGGACACTATATGACGTGTTCCAAACTAGGATGTACGCTCGAGCGGGGAAATGGACGCTCGAGCGTGAAAACATGGATCACAGTATATTTGCAGACTCACCAAACTTCTGGAACTCAGCATTCTCCACTCGAGCGGGGGAATGTCCGCTCGAGCGGACAGACAACTTTGAATGCATTTTTGCATTTTGCTTCAGGGGCTCTGCCCCTCGTGTAACGCCCTCAAAATAATAAAAAAAAACCCAACAATCTTGACATGAGAGAAATAAACATCTTTCCATTTATCAGAATATTCATTACAAAAGTATTACATGTTGACAATAAAAGTAAATGTCTTATGGGCTTATAACTTTCCAAGCCAACACTTGGTTACAAGAAGAGAGTACTAACTCAAATACATATTAAGCCCTTGGCTTGAATTTACATGTAATACATCAAAAGATAACAAAACAACAAAAGAGTCTTCAACTCCTAGAACCTCTCAAGCTATGTCCTTGGAGGTGGCATATCACATGGACTTGAAAATGATGTCCCATAAAGGATGAGTCACAGTCCAGTAGAGATATACTTAACCAACTATAAGCAATGACTAAAATAATAGCATTTGATAGATGGTTAACACTTAAAAACCAATTTAAATCACAATACAGTTTCATGACAATCATGTCCATGATGCAATCCATTCTCCTTTACTTATCATATCATTTCTTAAATATGGCTCAGAACCTGGCCAAACATTTCAAAGAGACTAGAATTCATACTAGAATAATTCTATATTTTCACAATTTATAAATGAGATTTCATCTCATATTCAAACACTTCCATACTCCAAATAATACACATATTCGCTGTATTAACACTTCCATTTAATACACATATTTGTTGTATTAACACTTCAATCCGATACACATATTTGTTGTATCATTGGAGTCCATCCCCTATCTCCTCCCAGATAACATCCGGTTTAGGAGTCCATCCCCTATCTTCTCCTAAACTGTGGAGTACATCCCCTATCTCCTCCTACACAACACAATACATATAAACGTTATCATATACATGTTCAATCAATACACAACTTCGATGTATTATTCCAACCGTCATATACAATGTGATTAGTTTTAGTTTTCCCTAATCAGCATGCAATGTCTACAACAATCAAGACTATCCTCCACCGATAGCCCAAAACAGTTATTTCTAAACAGATAATAAATGCATCAAATAGATATAATCTCAACATTTCCATAGGTGAGTGATAAATTAATCCAACTACACCATTCGATTCCATAATTTCCCAATTTCCTGGATTTCAACTCAATTCCATATTTTCCCAAATTAATTATACCAATTAATTTATCGCAATAATTAGGGCATTTTTCCCTAATCCTCAATATTAACCCTAAGGTTCATTTTCATCAATTTAACAATAATAATTCCATTTTCCAATGTCTCACATACACATGAGTTTTAATATGTGAAAACCCCTTTTTTTTATAAATTACACAATAGCCCCAACTTTTCCAAAAATTGCCCAACATCACCAACTAGTCAAAATGACCAAAATTAAAGACAAAGCTCATAAGATGGAGTAGGGTATCCCTACCTCGAAATGAAGATCTCAAATAGAGGAGATGGCCAAAACCGAAAGTGCTCCAAATCCACAACTTTTCAGATTAAAAGGAAGCCCAAGTCACCCTCTATCTTTCTTACAAAGAGGCTAGGCTAGGAACTCACTAAAAATAGATAAAACCCTAGAGAGAAGTTAAGTGTAGAGAGAGAATGAGCTGAATCTAGGGTTTTGAAAATGAAAAGTGGTTCAAAAGTGATGAAGGGGACGGCTGCTGTCTATTGATATAACACAGGCTCGCTCGAGCGAAGGATTGGTCGCTCGAGCAACCAGACACAAAGAACCCTCGCTCGAGCATAGAAAGTCTCGCTCGAGCTAACAATTCGAAGCTTCAGGTCTGCAACCTAGAAGCACGCTCGAGCGACAGAATGCTCGCTCGAGCGAAGAAACTCAAAACATACACCTCGCTCGCTCGAGCCAAGAAACACAACTCTTAGGTCCAAAATGAGACGCAGACGCACGCTCGAACGCAAGACTTCTCGCTCGAGCCACCAGACACAAAACTCAACTCTCGCTCGAGCGAAGGAAACCTGGCTCGAGCAAAGGAACTAAAATGCAGAGCTCGCTCGAGCGACGAAAGTCTCGCTTAAGCAAAGAACCAAAATTCTAGGTAGCAACCATTTGCTCCCAATCACACCCAACCTGTAACAATCCTGCCCCAAAACATCCTATAACTCCAATACAAAGTATTGAAGGACGGAAACAAGATATATACAACAACCAACATCCACGGCACCAAGTCCGGATTATACTAATTAATGGAGAGAAAACCGGGATCGCTATACCTCGACCCCGCCTGGGTGCTGCCCTGGACCCACCAAGAGGCGCTGCCCCCTGGACCCCCGCGAGCTAATAGCTCGATCTCTGTCATAATCAGTGAAATGGCAATCTTGAAAGAATTAACATCACAAAACTTCTCTGCAAGGCACAATTCAGGTTGGATTCGTATCTAAAAAATCATAGCCTTACTGAAATAAAAAGTGCGAAAACAAATACAACTGAAAGGAGTTTTGTCAAACGGGATTGCCAAGAATAAAAACCTAACAATCTCCCCCTTTGGCAATGTCGTGACAAAACACACCTAACAAATAAAATCCTAATCACCCCAACCCATTATAGCCAACGAACGCAAACTTCTTTCTCAAAATCATGATCTGCAAAATAGCTATTAGTGCCACAATCTCCAAAACAACTATTAGTCCCACAAGAGTATGTGAAAAAGCAATAAACATATGGCTAGATTATCTTGAAGCATGAGATGGAAAACATGAATAGATGCGACTTGGAGTTTTTAAGAACATGTAGCATGAATGGATGAATACTAAGACACATGCACTCGACAAAACAATCTGCCCCTTTTTGTCACAAATTGACAAAGGAAGCTCAAACAATAAAGAAGCCAATGCAAAGCAACATGCAAACCAACTAATGCCAATCTCCCTTACCAAACAAATCAAAGTGTTCATGCTAACAAACTCTTGCAATGATAAACCAAACTCCCCCTCACTAAAAGTAACCACAAGCACTGAAAACAGTGAACAGGAAGAAAACGACAAAAATAATATGGTGGAGCAAGTAAGGAATTTCTTATTTGTACCTTGAAACACACAAGATTATCCAAGAAACACAATTACAAGAAAACATAATGTGCACAGCCAGTAAAAGATTCCTCATAAAAGAAAGTGATGCCACATGGGAAAAGTATAGATCCCATGATAAAAGTGTGTGTGTGACTCTTGGAGTTCGACGAACACAAGATTTGAATCCTAGCAGTGATCTGAAAGCTGGACCTCTGGCAAGAGAATCTAAGCACAACAAAGAAAAGTCAAACCACTAGGAATGAAGGGCTATTTGGTGAGTAAAGGTAGAGGCTCTCCCTCAATCAATGAATCCTTTATTTTTTCCTCTTTTTTTTTTCACATCTTTTTCTTTTCTTTCTTTTGCACCTTTTTTTTTTCTTTCTTTTGCACACTCATTGGCAACTGACACGCGAAACTGAACCAGAGAAGCATGGATATAATAAGGATGGCCTGGTTGGTGACTCTGAGGTAACCTTTTCCTCATGCCTAGACTACAAAGAACAGAGGGGAAAGCCGTGGAGATGCAAAAAGATGGAAGGTGGTTTAAGAGACTCAATATCACCCATGATATGCTAGTATAGGTCAATTCCTCTAGAAAAGCAAAAGATACCATGCCAGAAGTTCATAGAGAAAAAAGATCACTAAGGCAGAAGACTCCAATATTTGCTAATCCAAGAGTGTGTACAGAATGAGACATACTAATCAAAGAACACACAGTCCGAAATGAGTAATGACCACAGAAAGCACACATATATTAACATGTAATGGATATTCTTATCAATTCTAATATGCACCAAGGAACACTCAAAAATTTTAAGCTTGCAAAACCATACTAAGAAAATCTTTTTAGTTTTTTTTATAATTTTTTTCTTTTTCTAAACAAAGTAAGACAGAAAACTAACATGCACACATTAAGTGACTCAAAAAGAAAAAAAAAACAGACAGAAACCTAAAAAAAAACCGAAAAAACAAATTAACATAAGTCAAGTTTTCTCACCCAAACCGCTTTAGTATGAACAAAGTTGTGAGAATTGCAGTTTTTGGGTGGTGTCTTGACGTTGTGGTTCCCTTCCCCTTCAATGGGAACCCGTTTCGACTTGGTTTCCAACTTCCTATTTTTAGGTCTAGGCAAATACAAACTCGCTCCATGTTTGGTCTCAAGCAAATCAAAATAGCAAGGTTTATTATGACCCTTAACCTCCTTATGACCCATGAAGTGTCTCCTCCCATGCAACTTAAAACAATAAGGCCGAATGTGACCATACATACCACAATGATGACAAATAAAAATAGGGTGTACATGGTGTACCTTCTTTTCTTTGACCTTACCAACTCTAGGAAGATTTAGAAGTCTTTCCTCTCGTTGAATCTTGTGATCCCCCTGCCCTTGAGTTCTTGTATCGTGAGACGTGGATGCATTCTGTTTTTGCCCTTTGTTATCACTAAAGCCAATGCCACTCTTGTCACAACACATTTTTTGAGACCCAATAATATCTTCCAAAGTCTTTGATCCTTTGTTCCAAATGCCAATGGTAGCCATAGCACACTTGAGCTCTTTTTCTTTCTTGATCAATAGTTCTTCCAAGGCAACATGAGACATCTCAAGAGATTCAATCTTTTCTTCATACATTGCATAGATTTGTTGTAGCTCATTCCTCTTTGTCTCACAAGTCAAAAGTTTTGCACAAAGAGCTTGTCGATCATTAGCTATCTTGATGGCATCACTCCTAGCCTCGGAAATCTCCTCCTTTAGTTTGACATTCTCACTTTTCACATGCTTTGAGTTTCATAGTGAGTTTGTCATTCAATTTGGATAAGTTAAGAGATTCCTTATATAACTTTTCATAAGTTTGCTCAAGCTTTTCATCATCACTTCCCGAGGATTCATCATCAGTGGCATTCTCAACCGGCCTCTTCGGATACTCTGTTCGTCCTTCAGTTTCAGAAGCCGCCATGAAAGCAAGGAATTGTTTATGTCCCTCTTCACCTTGATCTTCATTGTCACTTTCATCTTTATCAGATTCTGATTCATCATCCCAAGTGATAGCGAGGGCTTTCTTCTTTCTTAAACGAGTGGGGCATTCTTGAGCAAAGTGACCAAATCCTTGGCATTCATAACATTGGACTCTTTCAGAGTTCCCTTGTATCTTTCCTTTCTCCTTCTTGGCTATAGAATTAATTTTGATTTTATTTTTGCCTTTGGATTTATGAGTATGAGTAGATTCCAAAAGATTAGGATTCTTAAAACAGATTACAACATGAACACCAATAATTTTCTAGATACCAAGAAATAAAAAATAATATGCCACACAGTTCTCCAGGCTATAAGCCCTGTTAGATCCAATACTAAACTAAGAGTCATCCTCAGGGTGGCAACCTGGGCCTTTTCTCAAAGACGATCCGATTGAAGGTCACCTAGTTTAATGTAGGTCTTTTCCTTACAATCGTTGAGCATTAGAGTTATCACGGCCCAACCCGGATCTATTTCCTAGTGGCCAGAGTCACCACACACAGTGGAATAATTTCCCTGGACTAAATACACAGATGGTCCCAATATTCAATACACATCAGTTTAACAAAACATGGTAGTTCACCATTATAAACAGGAGACCAAAACAAATAGTTTACAACATGCCAAGTTTACACATGTTTCAGAAATAATTTGATTCCATAGATGATATAATAATTTATCAAAACAGTTCAGTCCTGAAACAACAATTTAATTTTCCAACAGTTCAGGGTAGGGGAACATTTATAAAAATATGTAGTATGAAACTACTCACCTGAAAACGAAATAATATAATCCTCGAATAGAGTATGAAAGTCCAACTAGTGCCCTGAACCAAGTATGAAAACTACACGTCACTACTAATTTAAAAATATTAAAGAATAGGAATTAAGCTGTGTTACATGGACTCGGCACTTTGGGGCGAAGTACCCGTGTCGACACGACATGACATGGGTGTGGGTGTGGGATCTGTGTTAGATTCGCCTATTCTCTCTCGGACACGGCTCATCACAGAAAGCAAAAGAAATGAAAGAGGAGAGAACAAGAGAGAACCTGGTCAAAGCTCTATCCAGTCGAAGATTGAAGACCTCTAGTCTCCATCCGGTCGATCCAATCAAAGATCGAAGCTCCATCTGGTCTCTCTCTCTCTCTCTCTCTCTCTCTCTCTCTCTCTCTCTCACACACACACACACACACACACACACACATTTTATCTTCTTCTTGATTCAGATCTGTCTCGCTATCTATCTATTTGTATCTATCTATTATTATAATAACTATAATAATATATAATAACTAATAATAGTTAACAACTATAATAATAACTATTATTATTATATATTATATAATAATTATTATATAACCTATAATATATTTATAGGATAATATATTTATTATAATAACTATAATAATAATAATAGTTAATAACTATAATAATAACTATTATTATATATTATATAATTATTATATAACATATAATATATTTATAAGATAATATATATTAATAAAAATAAATAAACACATGTATGTAAAATAAAATAAAATAAATTAATTAGGACATATTGTTTAAAAAATATATAAATAAATTAAATAATTAATGTGTATTAAAATAAAAATATTTATAAAAAATGTATATATCATATAACTCGTCTTCATAAAATAAATATATATTTTTTAAAAAAAACTATTTAACGTATTCCCGTACCCGTATCCAAATTGGGATACATATCCACGTATCCTTAATTTTTAATTTTGAAATGTCCGACCTTTAGATACGCACCCGCACCCGATACCCGTACCCGAGTCCGTGTAACATAGGAACTAAGTAACCTCAAACTTAAAGTGCACTAACACGGCTCAACCCAACTCACCGTTACTCTTAAATATTATCTAAGTTCATGTTATTCAAGGTCTAAAATCACCCAAGACATGGGTTTCGATCGAAACTTAACTAAACGTGACTTTAAGATAAAATAGAATTTTTCCTAATCTATTCGCTAACTTTGAAAATTAAAAACCCACTCCACATTGTTAAAAAAATTCTAAAACCCTCCAGATATCAACTAATATATCCTAAGTTTCAAAACCAAATGGTTTCACTTGATTTGCTTATCAAAATAATTATCTACAATTAATTATATCTAAACAGGTTGTTTTCTGCAGCACTTTAAAGAAATTAATGGTTCTCTTAATATAAATGAGCAATCAACGCAAGGCCAAAAGCATACGAAACTAGACTCGTAACCGGTTCTAATGACACTGATTTGATAATTTTTGGATTCATACCCAAAGAGAACAACACTCCTGAACTTACTGTTTATCTGGCCAGATTTGAACGCATCAATTTATATGGATTTTGACTTTCACAAATTATGAAAAAATTCAGATATGCAATTCAATATGTAGTTAATCTACGTAAAAATTTCAGTTCAAAATTCATTCGTTTGATATAGTTTCTTGATTTTTAAAGTTTGTGATTCTATGCAGAATTTTTGAACTAAGAATTACACCCATTCTTTATACATGAATTTAACTCCTCAGATTTCTTAACAGTATATATATATACAAAATACATAAACCTACAACCTCTCCATCAATGAACTAAATAATAATAGAGTAAGAATAAAGAACAAAAACAAAGAGAAGAAGAAATATAGAGACCTACCACACACCCAAAAGTTACTCCTTGTTTGCAACCCCTTTTTTTTCTTCTTCTTTTCTCTCAAACTGTCTCTTCCCGTGGCTGCTGTTATATGTTGTATTAGACAACCTAGGGTTACTTTATATATCTAAACAAAATGGCTCTAAATTATTCTCTCTTTATATTATTTTATTTTCTAACCCATTAATTTAAATAAAATATAACTATTAATATAACAAAGTATACTTACTAACTTACCCTCTATTTTTTTTTTTTAAAACTAATAAATCTTGCCTCTAAATTAAATACTTTCACCATAAATTTATTTTAAGTTTAAAATTAATTAAAAGATCCTCCAATAATATTTAATTTGTACTTTAGAATTCACCACCAAAATGTTTGAGATTGTAATATTATTATTTAATTATTTACTTAATTTTTATATTCGGGTTCTTACAGAATAAGTAATTAATTTATCAACCTGAAAGTTGAAAACTAAGAACTTTTTTGGTAAGTTAGTTAAAAGTCAATTTTTTGGCTTTTTGACTCTTTTGATTACATCATCTCCTTATTTTTTTGCACATTTTTTCAAAGAAAGTCAAAAAAACTTACTTTTAACCTACATAAAGGCAAGGAAATCAAATATTTAACTACAGTTGCAATTTTATATTATTAATTCTTTTAATACTCAAAGTTTATTTATTATTAATAAATTAAATTTATCAAGGTTACAAAGTGCTGTATGATATTATTCTATACCCGTTTATGCATTCATTAATAATTCCTTTGAAAAATATCTTTGGATGGAAAAATTAAGGGGGAAAAAAGAAAAACAGAGGGTTTATAATTTTGTCAATTTAAATTCTTATATTTTGATTTGTTATTAATCTAAACTATCTACTATTTTCGTTATGTAAAACTAATAGAAAAATGGTATTTAAACCATTGAACTCAACGAAAAAGGGTCTATTGGATATTTTATTGTAATCTATATTGAGTTTAATGATTAAAATAATATTTTTTTAATCAGATTTATTCAACTTAAATAGGGATATAATTACCTTCTTTGTTAAACCTAGTTAAAATTGATAAGTATTAAAGACTATAAAGCATGAAGGTGCATCTTGCATTGGTTGTATAGTATCATCCACAGAATAAATTTAATCTTTTTTTTCTTCGTATTATATTATGTATTTCACTGTTGCAAGTCTTTGTCAAATATTGTTAGAAACTTGAATGGAATATTTTTCTGATGGTGGCCTGCAGAAGAGACAATGAGCTTAATTTTAGTTAGATGTCATTCAGTTCAAATTTCTCATATTCATCACCCCCCTCTACTTGTTACTCTTGTAGTCTTCAAACTATTAGAAAACTCTTGCCAATGAGCCATGACCTTAATTATGTCTTTTTTGTTTTACTCACTCTTGCGAGTCTTTGTTTAACTTGACCAGGTAATAGAGCGTGAGATTTTTGCATATACTCTTATACAAAAATGTCATTGTCGTGTTAGTTCAGATACTAAAATTTTGGGTAATTCTATTTATACATCACTAATATTTTTAGTATACACCTTAACAGATTAAATTTATATTCCAATAATATCCTTAAAAGGACAACATGGGGGTGTATTCTATCCATTCAAAGATTTTAAATTTAAAAACACAAAATACTCTTCACACACCATTATCACCTATAGGGTTTAGGGTTTAAACATATAAACACTGTATTTTTTGATTATCTTCACCGTGCACTCATGATATAATTCATTATCAATTAACTCACTTCATTCGCTTCTCTATTGTACTTATTTCCCAAACTCAAAACATTATTACCTTTAAAGATTTAGAATTTAAGAATATTTGAAATTAATTAGTTTTGAAGATTTGCATAGCATGGATGACATTGAGATGGTTGATTCTAATATAAACATTGAAAATGTTGATTTAAACATTGAAAATGTTAGTTTATTACTTAGCTTTTTGGTTTTTTATTTATTTCGTTTGTATGTTAGGAAGACGAGTTTGTTAGTCATGTGTTCAAATAATTAGAGTTGAACTTTTACCAATATTCTATTATTTATATTTGAACAAAACAATTTTGTTCAAATTATCAAGATTGATCACCAAATATTAAGTGTTCATACATAAAAAAATTGAACATTTAAAGTTAATTTGGTTAAAATAAATTAATTTTATTTTTTGTTTAGATATAATTTTTTGAATACATTAAATTTGTTTGATTCTACATTCATGAATATGATTATTTTTTTTTATTCTTTTTTGTTTAACGGCAAAACAATGGTGAGGCGACGCTAAAGATGAAGAATGACAATGCATCTGTGAGATGACAATGAAGATGGAGGCCGAATGAAACCCTCTGCCAACAATGGAGTTCAATATTGATGATGAAGATCTCTGAAGATGGAGGTCTCTATTCTGAAGATGAGAGTTTTTGGTGTGTGTCATGGTGTGTATTCAAAGACAAGTGGTGTGTTACTATAGAGCTAGTAATGGAAAGCTAAGAGGTGAACCGAGATATTTTTAAATTTTAAAATTATTTTGTGTATACTATGTAATAGTGTGTATTAAGAAAATTAGTGATACGTAAATAGAATCACCTTAAAAGTTTCTATAAAAATCTATTTGTCATCTAATTCTTTCATGGAATACATAGGGAAAAATTGTGAATCAATAGTGCAATGATAAGTGTCGCAAAAGTATTGTATCCTTTTATACGATTCATTATTAATTCCTCTGAAAAATATAAGTGACCCATTCTACCTGACAAATTAGAGCATTTCCAATCGCAAATGCTATAATAGCATTTGTCATTGTTATAATTTGACAATGAATAGTAGTAAATTGTCAAATTATAGCAATGGTGCTCTAATGGTCACATGACTTTTTGGCAAATCTCAACCAACTTTTTCTCTAATTTTGTAAGTGTTGTTTAGATATAAGTTTTAGAATTGTTTTTTTATTGTTTATTTTTTGTCTTTTGTGACATTTTTCAAACTTTTTCTAAAAGAAATTAAATATTTACATTTTACCCAACTAGACAAATATAAAAATAATAAAATAATAAAAAATTAATAAGAAATTTTTTATTTAATTCACCCCATCAAAAAACATACCACTACAAAATTAAAAAACCACCCACCAACAATCACCCATTATTCACTCACCATTCACTCACAAACAACTACCCACCAGCAACCATTCATTATTCACCTAGCATTCATTCACCAACAACCACCTATTATTCATCCACCATTCACTCACCAACAACCACCAACCACTAACCACTCATTATTCACCCACCCATAATTTTCTTTATAAATTATAACACAAGATTTTTTACAATTTTCATATTCACCTGCCCACAAATTTTTTATCTTCTAAACTCTCTCTACTCACCCACAAGTTTTTCTACAATTTTCATATTCATCCACCCACAATGAACAATTTCACTAAAGCCGTCTTTAGTGGAGATTTTGATGAATCTTCATCATCTAATGATGATATAATAATGATGCAATTGTTAACAACACAACAACAAAGAATACAAGCGTTAACCCTAAACCAACCAACTAGACATATTGGTTTCACAAGTGGTCGTCGATACATTAATCGTGAAAGAGTCAAAAGCGACGAACAAATTTATAAATATTACTTTATAGATAAACTTGTCTACTCATAAAAATACTTCTGAAGACGTTTTTGAATGAGGCGGTCATTATTTCTTAGTATCTTACATGATATTCAACAAGTCAATCAGTGCTTCATCCAAACCCTTGATGCCAGTGCTCCTGGATTATCCGGTGTACAAAAGATGACTGCTGCACTTTAGATACTTCAATATGGCGTACCTATTGATGCCATGGACGAGTATATTAGAATTGGTGACACTACTACAAATTGTCGTCTTGAATATTTTTACCAGAACGATTGTTGCTATCTATGAAGGCGATACTTAAGATCCCCAAATGAGGTAGATGTCGCTAGATTATTGCAAGAGGGAGAGCAACGTGGGTTTATTAAAATGTTAGAGAATTAGGATTGTATGCATTGGCGTTAGGATAAATGTCCAACCTTCCAAGCCAGTGCTTCCACTAGATATGTACACAAACCAACAATTGTGCTCAAGGTAGTTGCCTTCTATGACTTGTGGATTTGGCATGCTTTCTTTAGCATGCCTGACTCTGTTAATGATATTACTGTTCTTGATAGTTCACCTTTATTTTCTTAATTAACAATAGGACTTGCCCCTACTGCTAACTATACCATCAACAATCACGTGTACGCCATGGGATATTATCTTGTTGATGGTATCTATCTTTGTTGGGCAATGATTGTCAAAACAATATCTTAATCTCAAGGTTTAAAGAGACAACTATTTGCAAGGATGAAAGAGGCATGTCAGAAGGATGTCGAAAGGTTGGAGTGATGAGGATCTATACTACATCATGAAAACGTGCATTATTTTGCACAATATGATCATTGAAGACGAGCGTGATATTCTTGAAAATCAACGCAGTGCAGCACTACTGCAAACAGATACCACTAATACCCCATGTCAAGTGTCACGCGATCCAAACCAAGACTATGCTGAATTTATGTTCAATTGCTAGATGATTAGATCTACTGAAACCCAACACTTGTGGATCCATCATGGAGAGTTAGATTAAGTTTTTATTTATCTCTTCACTTCCTTTAATGTCTTTTTATTTTAATAAAATTGTCTTCATTTGCAACTTTATTGTCTTCATTTCAATAAGTTTTTATTTGTTCATAAAAACATTGACAAATTAAATAGACATTGAAAACTAAATTACATTGCAAAATCAAAATTACATTGGAACATAAAAATTAAAAATTACAATAAAAAATAAATGACATTGCAAAATGAAAAATACATTACAACGCAACAAAAGTAACCTATGGTGACGAAAAGTAGTGAAGAAAATAAATTTCGTCACTGAATAAGAATAATCCGTGACGAAATATGAAATTTTGTCACATACAATAAAAAAATAAAAATTAATAGGTGACGAAATTTATTTTCGTCAATAAATACTTCTTTTTAGGTGAGAAAAAAATTAAATTTCGTCATTAAAGGTTTTTCCTCTAAATTTTTTGGGTGGCGCCAAAAGTTTTAAACTTTTGGTGAGAAAACAATTTGTCACCAATTATAAAATTATTAGTGAGGAATATATTTTCGCCACCAATAATTTAAAATATTTTATTTTTTAGAAAACTTGATTTTAAATATTTTGAGATCATTTGGTGAGAAAGATATTTTCGTCGTCAATAATTTTAATATTTTGAAATTTTTGGTGAAAAAATTATTTTATCACCAATTTGGGAAGGAGAATTTTGAGATATTGGCGGTAACGAAAAAAAATATCCCACTAATTTCTCCCCCTCTTTTTTGTGCTCATCAGTTTTTCTCTCATCCTTCTCCCCCCCTCCTTTTGTGTCCTTTAGTCCCCCATTCTCCTCCTTATTAAGTGGCACCACTGAACTCACCTGTTCTCCTCCTTCAGTGCCGCCACCGATGTCACCCGCGTTCTCCTCCAAGCAATCGTTTGGGCCACCAGCATCGCTTTGAGTATTATTCGATTATTTCTCTATTTTTCTATTTTCAGGTATGGGTCCTCTCTCTCTCTCTCTCTCTCTCTCTCTCTCTCTCTCTCTCTCAATTTCTTTGTTTTTCTATCTTTGTTTTACCTAATTTTGAAAATTACTCAGACACGCAATGTCTCATATATGATTTCTTTGGATTGTAGTCATACTTATTTTGGCCATGCATGATTTCTTCGGACCGTTTATCTGCTTTCCTCTCATCTCTTTCTCCCAAAATAATGGCCAAAGCTTTTATTCTCCCAAAATCTATCAGTAGGTCAACTAGTTTTGTTGTTTTGGTAATTTGGTTTAAAATGCGGCAATGCCCTTCAACACAATTATGTGAAGTAAGGCCAATCGATCTGTCCCCATAGTGTAAGAATCTCAAAACACAAGAATGAAGATGTGATCGTTCAGTTGAAAATGCATTAAGGACAAAGGAATAGGGATTTCGAGAATAGTAAATCCATTCCATGAAGTAATTAGTTCGACACAAAATACGTAAATTATGATTATTAAACAATACAGAAACATTTTATACAGAGCACTCATAGACATAGTCATGATACCTTTCTTTGGCTAATCCCTTACTGTTGGATTGATGGCAAGCCTTTTAATGCCTTCAGAGCACAAACTGGTCCCCTTAGCCAACCACATCTACAAAAATCAAAATACTTTTAAAACAATGTCAACATTCATTCAATCTCTACAGCTCAGCCACCATCTCTAAAAGGAAACCCATCCAATGCCCTCTAAAATACCCCAAACACTATATTCATTGATTAATTATTGAAAGGGCCTATGGCCACAAAACTTATCAAAATTTTCTTAATGATTGCAACACAATTCTCTTAATGAGAAGATTATTCTTTTAATGAAAAGATAATAAACTTCAGATTATAACTTTGCGCAATGGCAAAGAATTATACCTACTGGCCCATTCAACAATTTTTTTTTTTACCTAGCAATGCCACTTAAAATTTGTGAAGAACACATACCCTTAGGCACTCCATTGAAATGCTTGTGCACGGTGTTAAAAAAAATATATATATAAAAAAAAATAAAAAAAAAATCATTGTCTAATTGACCCCTTATATGAAAATTTAAAAACAAGAGGATAAAACATCTTCACATGAATGAAGTCAAATAAGTACCATATGAACTATTTGCTGTTGCAGCAGCAGCTAAAAGTAAGACTGGTTAGAGCCCTTTTATGCTGGACATGTACTTCATTTCTCTCTAGTCCCCTCTTGTTCTCCTGTCCAGCAATGGGTCAAATAACTATCTCAATATCCTTCCATTTTTGGGTAGATAGGCTAGTAATTTCAAATAGTAGTCAGAGCTCCATTAACATGATTACATGAACAGAGAACATAGCATGAGTTAAGCTGAAATCAGAACTATCATACTGCTCATGCCTCTTGTATATTGGACTCTTTAAGACTATAATTCACTATGACAATCTAACAAAGCACACATTGATCTAATTATTCAATTTAATCAATTTCTTGAATATTGACTGCAATCAAATCTAAAATTATGCATTTGAGAAGAAAATCTTGAAACAAAAAATTTAAAATAAATTACATGATCTTTTATTGTACCCTAAACGTAATACAAAACTAGAATAACAATACCTTTTTGATTTCATGCTTCTAATTTTTTTTTCCTCTCTTTTCTTCCAATTAAGGCTTGTATGGATAATAAATTCATATTGTTGTTTTGGTACTCTACTGTATTCCTTTAACCCTCTCAATTTTTCTACTCACTACTAAAATTTAATTATTGTGTATGAGTGGTTAAGGCCAAGTTGTTTCTTTATGCTATCCAACTAGAATCTTGTGTATTTAATTTTTTTTCTTCTTGTTAAATCATTATATAATTTTAATTTTATACACTCACTTATACATTTTTATACAACTCTGCCAATGATTGAAAATTGCAAATGCAATACACAGCCCCCACCATTGTCCCATCTCTTAGCTTATGTTTACTTCTAGGTTGACAAGTTGTTGGTTATGGCAATTGGTTAGTTTTATATACTCCTTATATTCTTATAAACTAGGTGAAATATTTGTAGTGGTCATGATGGCTCAAGCACACTTCTTTGGGTCTTTAGATAGAACACAAACACCAAAAACTCTTAATAATTTGATGTTGCCAAAAGTAAGAGATCAAATGTAAACGTGGTTTTCAGATGGCAAACTGATTTTCCTATAGCAGACATAGAAGTATTAAATTAAAAAGATCATAAATGGCATAACAGAAAAAGACTCACATCCTGATCCATTTGTATGTTGGCATCATCAAGCGTTTTGTCCATATCATTCATGAAGGCATGTTTTTGGTGGCCATAATTGTCCCGAGTCCATACTTGCGCCAGAGGAAAATTTTGAATACTGTATTTGCTTCCATTCATGGTTTATTATTTTGATTGATCATTGTATTCTCTATTACCTTATGTAAAAGTTTTAGGGCATGTAGTTCATGTGTTCTCTAGGGATCTATGTAACAAGACATTGACATGAATTTTTGGTGTTTGACTGAATAGACATTAGAAAAACTAGATTCTAATATGGGTGCTGGTGTTCAAATGGTCTTTGACAAGTTATATTGTTAAAATGTGAGGAAGGGTAAGTGTTCTTAATAGTAGTCATATTTCTGTGCGAGACATGCATATTTTCCATGTGGCTCACTCTCTCATTAACCAACCATAATTTTCAGTGTTTGTCTAGCTGGGCTACCTTTGTTAAATGATTCACCAAGATAGAAACATTGAACTTCATGTTTTCTCTAGTTTCTTGATTTTGACTAACCGAAAGTCTAATACTAGTGAACTGCCAGCTGTGCCATACTACTTTCATTTTGCTGGAGGTTGTTTCCAGTAGGAACTGAGATTATGATACAGAAGTAAAGCATAAAGAATTTATGTATATAATGACTTGAAGAAATTCAGTGCTATATGCAATCATAAAAACACATATCTGAAACTTTAATTACAATAGATCCCCTAATAATAAGTACTCTTAGGAGAGAAAAAAAATTACGTAGAATTATGAAATTTTGAGTTTCTCTATGATTTGCAAAGGTGGAAATATTTTCTTATATTCTTAAGGTAATGGATTTTGTTGGAAAAAAATATGTATTATATTAAATCTTGATTATATAAAAGCTCCTAATCCCCCTATTTGTTGCTAGTAAATTTATAATATACTAGCAATCATAGACAAGAGTCATGACTCAAATAAACAACACATATTGCTAACACTTTGAAATATTTTTCAAATGAAACAATGCGAGAGGGTAAAGATGATGAAGAAGATGAAGAACTTGACATAGATGATGGTATGGATCCTGATATGGATTATGATATATAGTTTTTGTTTTGTAGTTTCTATATGGACATATATTTTTTATGCATTACATGCTTATGTTATATTTTGTTTTGTCTCTTCAAGTAAATATTCTGCTTTATATTTTATGTTTTATATCAATTTATGCTTTTTAGTTACCAAAATGGCCAAAGGGGAGAAACAATGGATCAAACCAAGTTTTCTAGCAAGATAGAAGCTAACAGAGTACGAAAAGGAAAGAAATAAGACAATCAAGAAGAATAATAAGAAAATCAATGCTCTACAAGAGATGTGTATAGTAGCTTCTTTGATGGGCTCTACTCAGCCCAATTGTGTCAATGAGAATGGAAAGAACATTAGGGTTGAGGTAGATTACGATGACTACATACCATCAGATCATATGGATGATATTAATGATGAGTCCTTTAAAAGTGTTGATGATGAGGTACTATATGTATGATGTCTAATTTTTGTTATTATGTCTGGTAACTATATATTCATTAATGATGCTTTGTTAATACTATCTTTATACATCCATGTACATATCTTTACATATCCATTGTTATGTATTTGTTGTTTATGCTTACGTATTATGTTTTTCATGGCTTACCAATGCCACCAAAATGATTGGCGCAGTCATCTCTTATAGCACAGAAACATGAAATTCAAGCACAAAAAGAGGAAATTCAAGCGGAAAATAGTGTGATGGCGAAGATGAATGAGACGAGTGAGGAGCATTTGAAGATGACATCAAGCATCATGGAGTTTCTTAAAAAATAAGGTTTCAATAAACAATTTAGAGGAGGAGGCATCCATTGAACTCATAGATCATCTTTTTGGTAAGTCTATCTTATTTTAACTTTTCATTTTTCTCATGTTGGTTAGTATATAGCAGTTAAAGCACATCATATAGTTGTAGTCACGTCAAATGTTGTAGATCCAAGATTTGTAGCATCAAAATTGCAGTATTGCCACATTGAACATTGTTTTTTTTGTGTATGTTGAAGATGGATGATATTAATAGAAATCACTTGGCACACCTACTGTGGTCTGGTCCTATTTCATATTACTAGAAATCACATAGTATACCTACAAGGAACGAACCTTCCAATGGGGTCCTTCTAGAAATTTTGGTTTTAAGTCGATGATAATATCTCCAGATGGTGGGAGTTTGGCTGGCTAATTATTGGTTTCACACTTGGGTAGGGTATCCCAGGAGGCATCATAAAAATATAAATATTGATCATTGCTTGCAATTTTCAGTTGGTAGCATTTTTTCCCCCTTCTCTGTTTTTTCACAGCATACATTTGCATTATATCTCTTGTAATATTTTACATACTCTATACAATTCCAAACATCATTACAAAGTCATTTCTTAATCTATAGAATACAAATTACATTGCACATTCTAACATATATACACTATTAGTTTTGAAGCTAAATTCTCAGGTAATTCAGATTTCCTTTACAAAGAGAAATATAGATAGCATGACCTCATCCTAAAAACTAAATACAAATAAGATCCCCTAAATACTAGCATGTTACCAAAAGACATTACTTATTTGTCTTGCATAAGTTAGAGACTTGCAAGCTTTCAATTGTAATAAACCTTCTACTTCTGGATGTCTAGTAAGACCTACTCCTAGCTATTCTTCCTGTACATCCTTGATAATGTTTTCCTTGTTTATTTTCTTTGCAGATTGGTTTTTGATGACGTTTGGAAGCATACTTGCAAATCAAGATCAAGTGTTGATTTTATTTTTATTTATTTATTTATTTTTGAATTGATACTTAGTTCTAGTTGTAAATCAAGATCAAGTGTTGATTTTTTTTTTTTAGGCACCACATTTGTTCATTTTGGGATTTGCTATAATGGTTTTGATGGACATATTTTGATTTATAATATAATTGTTTAGCGAATTTTTTGTGTGGAGTGGTGTATATTAGTTAGTGAATTTCTTAGTACATTTAGAAGACTATTGGGATATGAGCAGACATATTTGTGAAATAATAATTTAAATTGAAATATAAAATATGAAACAAGTTTAGTGGCAAATTTTTTCATCACCTGTGTTTGTTATTATGACAAAGTGATTATTCATCGTTAATAAATATTTTTTTATGACAAAATTTATCGTTGTTTATATATGAAAATTTTCATTGATTTTGTTGTTTGGTGATTAAAAATTTCGTCACGTATATATATTTTTGTTACGAAATATATTTCGTCACCCATGTATGACGTTTGGAGATGAAAATTTTTGTCAACTTTACATCTTACCATGACGAAATTATTTCTTCATCAATGATCAACATGCGTGACAAATTTATTCGTTAACTAAAGTTATAAATGTGGTACTGAATAACTATTTGGTGACCAAAATAAGGATTTTGGGTGACAAAATATTATTTTATTGGTGACGAAATTATATTTCGTTACAATACTTTTTAGTGACAAACATTCAATGACAAACCCGGTGACAAAAATATTTCCTCACAAATATCTATAGTGACGAAATTAGCTCTTTAGAGACAAAAAAAATTCGTCATCCAAGACCCAACTTGTAGTAGTGTTATCTCCCAATTATTCATTAGAAGGTAGGAGAAAATAGTAATTTGGGTTGCTCACATGTGCAGACCACTTTGCAAAAATTTCATTCTTGCGCATTATGTAATAAGCTTTCATTTGAGGGTCCATATTAGAAATGTCCGCAATCATTATGGAATGTTCTTCATTTTTCATTTGAAGTTCTTTTATCTCTTGTAATGCTTGAACCATCTTCTCTTTAAGTTTTTTTCACTTCTTTCTCAGTAAGGTGTTGGTTAAATGCTTCCAACAAATTGTTAAATTTGTGGACTTCAGTTTCAATGATTTGACTTTTCTGAAGTAATTCTTTTGCAGATTTCTTACCTATAGGTCTTTTATCTATTATAGAGACACTACCATCACCAACACTTGGATTGTTACCAACATTTGAATTGTTACCTTCACTTGGACTGTTATCGTCTTCAAGAGAAATGCAATTATCCATAGAAGAATTGGGGACTGAATCGGTAAATGGTGCATGTATTCTTGACTTGACTATATTCGTATGAGCTACATCTTGCTACCTGATATTGTTTTGCAACACTTGTCAACAATGTTCAAAAGCAATTTTTTATTTATTTTTATTTTTTTATCTTGATGGTATAAAAGTTTTGTTTGAAGCATCTATATAGATTAAAATACTAAATTAATTAATTAGTTAATTTTTATACGATACAAAATAAAATAAAAAAACTAACATAATAAATTAAGATGAAATCTTACTATATCAACTTGAGACATCCCACTTGGGTGTAGATTTTCAACTTGTGCTAAACACTCACGAAATTTGTTGAAACATTTCATGATTATACCCGAATGAGATTAGATAGACACTTGTGTTCTTGATTGATCATTCTGAAGTAAGCAATAATTTTCGTAAATTCTCCCACAAAAGTGAGCATACAATTGCGAATTGCCAACAATTGGGTCTTTAGAAATGTGACACCAAGATTTACAAATTGCCACATCTTCATCAATGGTGAATGATTTTCCTCTCTCTGTTTTTGATGAACGTTCCATAGTGATTGTGTGAAAAAACTAAAAACAAAAATGTAATTTGGGAGATTTGTTGTGAAATGAAATTGAGATAAAGAGAGGAGAAAAAGAAAAATGTAATTTGAAATGTTTGTTGTGAAATGAAACTGAGATTGAGGGTTTCTATTTATAGAAATACAAAATATGACCGTTTGTAGGCAATAGTTGTTGAGACCCCAAAAAAAAAAAAAAAAAACATTACGACTGTTCATTTGTAGTTGTTGTTCTATAACTTTTTTTTTTTAAAGGAAAAAAGAGCACAACGTCTCCTTTTCATTTCCAAGACACCATCGCCAACGTTCACCTACCCACAATCCAACAGTTGAGATCAACCATCTAGAAGCATCTCCTTTATGCATTCCAAGACAATATCCTCTTTCTCTCTTACATCCAAACTAGTCTGCTATTGAGAGCTTCTCTCTGTCTCTCTATCTCTCTCTCTCTTTGTGTCTCTCTTTGTGGTGTTCCATCTTCATCCACAACAGAGGCAACCCCGCAACCCCCTTTCTCTCCATCTTTATCATCATAAACCCTTTTCTCTGTATCTTCATTTTGACCATCACCACTTCATTTTGATCATCACCACCACCATAGGCGATCGCCTAAACTAGGCATTTATCTCTCTCTCTCTCTCTCTCTCTCTCTCTCTCTCTCTCTCTGATTTCTATCACCACCACCAGAACTGATCACCTATCGCCAATCGCGAAGTTCGATGGAATACCACTATTTGGAACACCACTGTTTGGGTTTGATGGAACACCACAGATCGCGAAGTTCGATGGAACAAGCCCTAGAGGTCGATAAAGATTGAGATGAAGAACAAGTTCATCAATCATACTGGAATCTAGGTATTTCTTCTAAATTTGTTTCAGAAATTTATATAAATTTGTGAAATTTGAGTTTGATTTGTTCTAAATTCATTCTAAAATTTGTGATTTGTTGTTGATTGAAATTTGTAAAATTTGTGAATTTGCAAAATTTGTGAAACTAGTTTTTGAATGATCATTTTGAAATTGCAGATAAATTTGTGTTTGGGAATTTTTTTTTTTTTTTTCTCAATTCTGGTGAACTTTGCAAAAATAAACGAATGGTGAACATTCTGTGATAACAAATGGTGAATTTTGCAAGAAAAAAAAAATCAAAGATTTTAAGAGGTTTTCCTTGTGAATGCATTTTTTTTTTGTCAACTGATTTGGAGCCAAAAGTCTGTTGATCTTTGATGATGTGGCATGTTTGTCACATGCTATTCTTCCTGTCAAATTTGACAACAGAAATGGCATCGACTATATTTGGCAAGAAGAATAAGAGGCCATTCAAGACCCTTTTTGTTGTTACTCTTGCCAAATTATAATTTTGGTAGCTCTTTTGTCAACTCCTTTGGAGATGCTCTTAGGTGCAAGATTCCCAATATTTTTTATTATTATTTTTTCTTCATACAAATGATTTTCTGAAAATTTTTGACCTCATCAAAACTCCTCTGAGATGATAGGAATCCATTAAACAAGTTCAAGAGCTACAAAAATTCAAAGGTAGAACAACCTCATTCTATTCACAAGTTTCACTCTTATCAACGCGTTTGGTGGGGAATGTATTAAAAAATGCATAGCCAACAAAAAAAAAAAATAGTTTTTAAATTAAAATATAATAAAAATTTATCTAGCTTAATGAAACTGCTCTTATAATAATAATGTCCGACCATGGTGGTATGTTTATTTCACGGGATGTGATCTATTTTATTTATTTATTTATTTTTAATGTAACATTTGATTTATTTGATTGGATTAGGGATGATGGGATTACGGCAAGTACATGTGGATATAGGTCTGATGATTCACCAAGCCCGTTTATTATTTATAAGTGTTGGATTATGATTTAGACCCATAGAGCCAAGTTGAAACTCAATTATAGAAGGGATTTTTACCGGTCGATCCTAATAATTGAATCTATTATCCATTAGGTCCTAAGTTTCTATTTCATGCACTAAGAAATCCTGTTATATTTTTTTATCCTGATTTTGTCCTTACTACCAACTGGTAAAAATCCCTATTTAAATCATCCCAAATACTTTCTAAATCTTTAATTGTTCATAATATTGTTGGATTTTTTGGCTTTCGAAGGGTATTTTTGTCAATGCGAGCATGCCAGCAATGATCAATCAGTCCTTACAGAAACGTTAATTGCCAACCAATTATCAAACGATTGTGTTGTAGTTCTTTCAGCCTCAATGAAGAGGACTTTTACTGGTGGCTTGACTTAGGAGAAATTAAACAAAATAACAGTTAAATGAAGAGCAATTAAAGTATTTCATTAGAATGAAAACTTACAATGATCCAAACTCAGCCTCGTAGAGGTTTACAGCGATAATCTACTTGAAACTACTCCTATGAATGAAGTGCAGTGCAGGAATTTGAAGTGCAGGAATGTAAGGAGCAGGAACTTAAAGAACAGGAAATGTAAAACTGGAAAAGAAAATATGTAAAGTAAGACTGGTTTGTATGATCTGAGTCTGGGGGTCTTTTCTAGGGTCTTCCCCGCTATTTATACTTCTCAAGAATGACCATCGAACTGCACTTCAAACCGTCGAACTGCTCCTCCATGATCGTTAATCATGCTGCCTTATAAGTAGTTCCATTACGCCATCACTTGCAGTTAGACTTCCCTCCTATATTTGAATTTGAATCTGAGTAACCGTTGAAGCCACGTCACCTTGCACCTCTTTATTGATCCAATACTACTCAGATCACGTGAGAACCAATATTAACTGCCACGTATACGATCAGGATTGAAGACTTGAATAATCTTCCTATATTACCCTTATTCTACCACGTGTTAAATTGTGATTGGCTTGTACAAAATATGAAGCCAACATTACCTCCCGTACTAATATACCCAATACTTGGTGATATTAGTGGATCAAAGCCCTTTTCTCCGCATTTTTCTTTTTTAGAACATGCATGGGGTCTATATTCTGGAAACTCAACCGTCATTTATTGATGATCATTTGCATTAATTCTCTTTCAATCTTTTGAACACCCCAATACCTTAGCATTCGCACAGACTGATACTTCTTCTATGGCCGAATCAACTTTCTCCTCCACTGATCGAGCACACGAAGAGCCATATGATGATGTTGTTCCTCCTCGAAAGAATTTTCATGCATTAATTAGCCACCTTTATCCACCTTTCCATATTCAGGTCATGGATGCCTTTGCAAATTATCGACCTTTGGATTACGAACACATTGCCCTTAATCTTTCGATTTAGAAATTTGCGAATATAGATACAAGAAGTTCTTCTTCTGACTCACCCATGTGCTTCGAACAAACTACTCCCAATTCTTTGATTCGGAAAGTTGCAAATATGGACTTGGGAAACTCTTCTTCACAAACCTCTGCATGGGATAAAGCTGCAACTTCTTCATCTTCTGGGGTTTCTGGCTGGACAAGTTGGTCAACACCTGAGACCTGTGATTTAAGGGAACGAATCAACCATCATTTTGTTGAGTTCACTGACCCTTTAGAGTTTCCTTTATATGGTCAAAGTTCAGTGGTCTACCCCTACGTGCCCATTGACCATCGACGTAGTTTGGAGGAGAATCTGCTTGTGGCATGGTATACATCTTCCATGCCTACAAAGATAGTGCATGTTGCCCGACGTCGAGAAGAGGCACAAGGATACAATCCATCATTCCTAGCTCAGAAGGCGAAGATTTGCTCTTCTGACTGGCTTGATTATATTAATGCCCTTGTTCCTTCTGCCCTTGCTCCACCTCCTAAAATAGAAGCATTCACACCTTTTCTTTCACTAAATCTTTGTTGGATAGAGAAACTGAGGCTTGCCCTTTCTGCGGATAAGGTCTTTCCTCCTTACAAACCTCTACCTTCCCCTACTCCGGCCGAGCGAAAACAAGCTCAACTTCTGCTTGCAGCTTTTTCTCGCTTGCCCTTCAATGTTCTTGAGGACGAAGTCCCTCTTAAGAATTTTCGATGGGCTTGTGATATTCTAACTCGGGGTCACATTCTCAATCCCCTCACCCAAGCAGAACTTCACATGTTTTTGGACCAACTTCCATTGCTTCTCCACTGGCATCGGACCTCTATGAACACTACACAATCTTTAGACCAACTTTCGTCCCTTCAAATTCATGCCCAATACGAAGCAGAAAACTTTATTGAAGAATTCGATGATTTCAAGAATAAAGATTCTGCATACTGGGATGACTTGGATATAGAGGAATTGGAACAAGGATTGAGAGAAACGGCTTTCGAAATAAAGGCTGAAGAGCTCTACTACGAAGTGAGAGCACACCAACTCATGCAGCCAATGTTAGAAGAAATAGAAGACAGAATAAAGAAAGAACTGAAATTCATTGACCATTGTTGGACTAAATTTCATGATCTTGTTATTTATTCCATTCCTTATTTTTATGAGCTTGAGTTTGTACCAAAAAATGGCCACTCGATGTAACTGTTTTTGCTTTAATACCACTAAGACTTCTCTTTATGGTTTGATCTTGTCTCTATTTGTCTTCAAAAGCAATTTCAGAGCTTTGAACTGAACAATCTTTTCCTTCGAACCTGGATTCAACTGTTTTAAATGAATATTAACCAAAACGACCATGAACTTTTCCAATTTATGGAATGCAGTTGATAGTTTTTTTTTTTTTTTTTTTTTTTTTTTTTTTTTTTTTTTTTTTTTTTTTTCATTCAAGATCCATGCTTCGAATTTAACAACCTTACTTTTCAAACTTGTTTCAATCACAACCAACATATGGTCAATGATTTATTATGACCAATCAGTTTTAAATTGATCTTTTTGTCTTGAACATCAATCCATATTTTAAAAAATATAGAAAGCTCCTTTTGAGGGCTGCACTGTTTTAGTTCGAAAAGACAACTTTTCTGAATATATATAAACCAATTATTGGTTTTGATATTTCGAATGCCAATTTCCATTCCTAAGGGATTTCTAGTTTTACTTCGAAGAACATCACTTTCAATGAGAAACCTAAAACAGGTCTTTAATCCCTTTGAAGTAAACGAACACTTGGCATTCTTGCATCTATTGGATAGGGAATATGCTTCAAAGCCAGCTTCTTGGTTTCGAAGCTGTTGTTATTGGACTTTCGGCGCCAAAAACTGGTGTGTTATGTTTTGAACACCAATTCCCATCCTCACAGTCTTAAGTTTCACTTCGAAGGACATTACTTTCACTAAGAAGCCTAAGATAGGTCTTTTGATCCCCTTCAAAGTAAATCAAATACTTGAATATTCTTACATTTTTAAGTACGGAAATGTGCTTCGATGCCGACTTCTTCGTTTTGAAGCCGTTGTTTTTTGGCTTTTGGCGCCAAAACCTGGTTTCGAAGCCAAATATTTACTTCGAAGCTAGCCTCAGCATCTGGGCTGTGTTTTTCCCTCCAAATACTATCAACATTTGAAGGAAACTCTTCATATCCGTACTTTTAGTGCTTAACGAACCAAGCGTTTATATATTCCCCAAACACAAAAGGCTTTTGAAACCCTTTTATTTCGTGTTCTGAAATCATTTGCTCGCTTAACACACAAACCCTTCTTTCCACTGATTTTCCACTTCTCTCAGCTCCCTTGCTGCCAATGGGTCTTTCCTCTCTAAAAGTACTTTCAGGCGACCGTATCAGCCCAACTATGGCTTTGAAAAAATGTATCGACAAAGAAATCGCCAAGCTAACATCTGGTGAGTCAAGCACCATAGATGGACGTCTCTTCATTCCTCGTCATAGTAACAAACAGGAGTACGTCCTAGGTCCTATTTTTCGAGAAGCTCCTGCTCAACTTTCGACTCTATACCCTCGTTTGGAAGACCATTTTCTTCTTTACGAAGGAGGGCTTGATTGGGGAAATTGGAGGATGACCCGGCCTCATCGTTGCTGGCCAACATTGAGGACTGAATGGGAAGAATGGTATGACAGAGTTGTGTCTGCGAGAGAAGATGACCTGCAGGAGCTTTGTATCCTCGATGCTCTTCGTCTTTCCAGGTTCCTCATTCCGGAGGACCCCTTTTTGATTCCTACTGCTTTATGCTTTTGGAATATGGCTTTTAATTTCTTCCAATTTCGGTGCGGTATGATGGCCCCCACCGTTCTTGATATTTGCCATCTCTTAGGGCTTTCACCCCTTGGCTCTCACCCCTTGGCTCTCCTTTTACTCCCAATTACCCAGATCTCCCTGTCAAATTTTCCCTTCCAACCCTAAACTCCTCTTACAGTGACTTCGTAAAGGCTGAAAATAAAAAGGAAGGCCCCGTGAGAGACAGAGAACTATTTTTCTTCATTTTGTACTGGTTGTGCAAATTTCTCTTTTGCACCTCATCTCAGAGGATTATGCCTGAGTTCACTCCTCTTGCGAAGGCATTTGTCTTGAAAAAACGCATAGCTCTTGCTCCTTATCTTTTAGGTCATTTCTACAGAGCTTGCTCCCAATTTTGCGAAAAACCTCTTGATGTTAACCAAGGAGGTCCCCTCTAGGTTCTCCAACTCTGGCTTTTCGCCTATTTCACTGACTTGCACCCCAAATGTCTAAGATTCCTTGTTCAGGATCCTAGTACTTATGGGGAAAAGTATGCCAGGATTGCTCTCTATCCTACCTCCTTTGCTTATTACCTTACTTTCTTTTACCAACTCCCTATTTCTCCATCTGCCACCTTCTTTTGTTCTTTTGATGCCACCAAAGGTCCTGTTTGGCTGCAAACCTTTTTGGCTGATAAGAAGTGCTCCACCTCACCACACGAAGATATATAGGCTTCAATTTTGCTACCAAGGTTGTTGTTTATTGGCACTTTAAACCCTCGAGCTTATAAATGCATATCTGAGGTGTACTGCCCTTCTCAGTTTGCTAGACAATTTGGGCTCACTCAAGGGATACCTGTTCCACTTTGCAGTCTCTCGAATGTCCACCTCACAGCTAGAGACTTAAGGATATCCAAATCAAAACTAGAGGCGGCAATATTCAAACTGCTGAAGGAATTGAGTGAATTCAAATTTGTCCCATTTCTTCCTTCTGGCGTAGTCTTGCAAAGATTCTAGAACTGGTGGTCAGTCAACATGGAAGTGCGCCTATCTGCACACCCTCATGATTTACTAATAGGATTAGGAGTTCCTTCGAAGACTAAATCAGCAACAGTTGAGAACATTCCTCCTTTTTCTGCAGCTACCACAACTTCTCTTGCAGGCTCACCTCCTCCAGCTAGAGTTACCAGAGCTGCTTCGAAGAAGGGTAAGCATTTCTAAGTTCCTCTTTCCTTCAACTCTTTTGTTTGTCTCCTCTATATTCACATATTTTGGTGCAGGGTCTCCACAAGAAAAATCTCCTAAAAGAGCTGAAACTCTAGCTGCTCTCAAGGCCAGACAACAGCAAAAAAATAAAAGAAAACTGGTACTCACTCCTGAAGAATCTGAATCTCAAAATGAAGAGAGAGAGATTGAACAAGAGCAAGAAACACCATTACAAAGAAAAAAGAGAACAAGGGTGGCTGCTCCCTCTTCGGATTTGGTCAAAGATCCTAATTCCGAGACAGTTGACAAAGCAATGGAAAAGGAGCTTACTTCTGAAGAACTTGATCCCCAAATTGAAAAGAGAGAGGTTGAGAAGGAGCCGGTAGTATCATTGCCAAGAAGGAAGATAAAGAAATTGACTGTTCCTGCTACTGACTTGATTGAAGATCCTATCCATGAAGCTGCTGCCAAGGCAGTAGAACAAGAACATTCCAAAGCAATGATTGTCTTTGAGAGGGCTGAGAAGAAACGTCAGCAACAATTTCTAAGAGATGAAGCTGTTGCTACTGATGCACTACAAAGGGAAACTGCAAGAAGGCAACAAATTGCCGAGTATTACTCCCTTCGTAGCTCTCCCATTACTGCCAACATCTCTAAAACAAGTAATTTCTTTCATGCTTTTACTATTTTTCCTTATCAAATTTTGACATTGACCTTACGTTTATTCCTTTTTGCAACAACAACTACTGAGGCTATACTTCCAATGAGGACTCCCTCAATTTCAGTTGAAGTTGATCAGATGCAAAATGTGAAGGCCATTCAGATAATACTTCCACTTCCTAGGCCCACATTTCATGTACCCCCTTTGAGTCCTAGCATTCTTGTAACTCTTTCTTTTGGTCTGACTCCATATCTTCCCTATTTGACCTTCGACCTCTCTCAATTCACTTCTCATTCGGGCCCTGCTCTTCCTTCTTCTTCTAAAGAAATTTCAACCATTACCTCTTATAAGGTATCTGATTCCCCAATTGAGGGTGCTGGTAGTTCTCCAAGTCATGGTTCATTACCTTTGCCTACTTCCAGCCCCTCTTCACTTGATTCATTGGTGGCTATGAACATAGAGACTGCCAAAGATGCTCCATCCATTTCTCCTATCCCTATGCAGTCCTCTATACCTTCTACCACTGTAACGCCCTCAAAATAATGACAATAAACCCATCAATCGAACATGCATCAACATAATAAAAGTCCACCTTCTTCTATTTAACTGAACTGTTCTGTACAAAAGTATTACATGTAAACAATAAAAGCGGGTGCCTTAAAGGCTTACAACTTTCCAAGTTAACACTTGGTTACAATCAAGAGAGCTCTAGCTCAATACACGTAAAGCCCTTGGCTTGAAGTTACATGCAACACATCAAAAGTAAATAGAAGTCAAAAGTCCATCCGCCACTAGCCTCCCAAGCTAAGTCCTTGGAGGTGGCATGCTGCCTGTACCTGAAAATGATGTTCCCATATAGGGTGAGCCACACCAAGAGAAATATACTAAACCAATTATGAATAACGCCTAAAAGATTAACAGTTGATACATTGGTCAACACTTTCACATTCTTTTACAATTTACTACAATTCCAAGACATTCAAGTCTATATTTCCTTCCTTTCCATTTCAACATAGATAAACATATTAGTTATATCTATACAACCACTGATAAGCATATAAGCTACTTCACATTTCCAAGACAAGCACATGGGCTGTATCTATAATTTTTCAAGACAAGCATATGACCTGTGCCACTGGAGTTCATCCCCTATCTCCTCCCAACACTATCCGGTTTAGAGGTACATCCCCCATCTTCCCCTAAACCGCGGAGTACATCCCCCATCTCCTCCTCTACATATACTGCATATAAACACATTGGTTCTATATACAATTAATCAATACAATTAATGTATTCTACAAATCGTCAAGTTCCATGACACTTTCCGCAGATTAGCTTCAGTTTACCTAATCATCATGCATTGTCTACAACAAACACGACTATCCTCCATCGATAGCCCAAAGCAGTTATTTCTATACAGAAAATAAATGCACAATGGATATATAATCAACATCTCAATTTCACAATTAATTATCCCAATTAATCAAACAATATAATTATAGCATTTTCCATAATTAACATTCAACCCCTAAGGTTCCATTTTCATCAATGATTCCACATTAATCTCATTTCTATGTACCAACCGTACATATAGGTTTATTTAAAACAAATCCCCAAACTTTTATAAAATTGCACAAAAGCCCCAAACTTTCCCAAAATTACACAACTATCCCCAAACTATCAAAATGTCAAAATTCAAAGACAGAATCCATAAAGAGGAGTAGCATATCCCTACCTCAAAGTTTAAGCCCAAAAGGAGATGAAGACCCAAAGATCAAAATGCTCCAAACACCGACTTTTTCAGATTAGATCGAAGCCCTCGTCAACCTCTACCTTTTTAACAAAGCAAGAAGGGTAGGAAATGATCCTAGATAGATCAATCCTTAGAGAGAATATAAAGTTAGAGAGAGAAGCTCTCAGATCTTGAAGATTGGATCAAAAGTTTATAAAAAATCTAACTTGAAACTCGCTGCTGTCGAACTGATATAAGCAGGCTCGCTCGAGCGAAGACTTGGTCGCTCGAGCGACCAGACACAGAAAACCGTAGCTCGAGCCAAGAAGGTCTCGCTCGAGCCAACATCCTAAAAGCTCGCTCGAGCGAAGAAAATCTCGCTCGAGCCAGGAGCTCGGCCCTTCAGGTCCGCAACTAGACGCACGCTGAAGCGATTTAACCGCCGCCGAGCGAAGATCGAACCAGATCGCTCGGCGAAGAACGGCTTCGCCGAGCGAAATCATGGTGTTCAGTCCAAGACAGACGTTAGCCGCCGCCGAGCGCCGCTCTAGCTCGACCCACTAGACACAAGACTCAACTCTCGCTCGAGCGACCAACTCCTCGCTCGAGCGAAGGACAAAAATTCTGGGCAACAACCCTTGGCTCCCAAACACAACCAACCTGAAACAAACCTGCCCAACACATCCTATAACTCAAATACAATATATGAAAGGACGTAAACAGGACAACAACCCACTACCAACATCCACGGACACATGTCCGGATCACTATACAACAAGGGGTAAACCCGGGATCGCTATAACCTCCCCCCCCTTAAAGAATTTCGTCCCTGAAATTAAAGACAAGTTTTGAAAAGCAAGTCTTTTTCTCCATTTTAAACAATGTTACATTATGACAAACAATAATTCGACCCACTACCGGTCATCCATCTCTTATTAGGAGGCATTTCACAATATATTTTTAAAGTGCATCTATAACATGCATTTCTTGTTCCACTTTCCAACCATTCTCAATATACATGGTTTCACAAATCATATCATAACAAAATTTCATGATACATCTCCAATTCTATAATATAGTCAACACATGCAACATTATAATCAATTCTCACATTAAGGCAAGTTTTACACCACTTCCTTAAATCAAAACATATACCATGTTTTACAACTTAAGACACATACAATGTTCTCAAAGTTCAACAAAATTACAAGTTCTCATTACATGACTACAAATCAACAAACAAGTCCGGATATTTCTCGCGGACTTCCAACTCACGTTCCCAAGTGGCTTCCTCCACTCCGTGATGCTTCCACAAAACCTTCACCAAAGGGATGGTCTTGCCACGCAGGACTTGATCCCGCCTATCCAAGACCCGAACCGGTCTCTCCTCATACGAGGCATCCTCATCTACCTCTAAATCGGTCCAATCCAACACATGTGATGGATCCGGCTCATACTTCCGAAGCATACTCACATGAAACACGTCATGAACTCCGGACAACTGTGGCGGCAAAGCTAAACAGTAAGCAACCTCGCCAATCCTCTCAAGGATCTCAAAAGGACCAATAAACCGAGGGGATAACTTTCCTCTCTTCCCAAACCTCATCAATCCCCGCCTAGGTGATATCTTCAGAAAGACATGATCACCTATCTCAAACACCAACGGTCTCCTCCTACGGTCAGCATAGGATTTCTGGCGACTCTGGGCTGTAACAAGCCTCCTACGGATAAGCTCAACTTTTTCCGTCGTCTCCCTAACCAATTCCGGACCCAACAAAGGTGTATCACCCACCTCGGCCCAACAAACCGGAGACCTACAAGGGCGGCCATACAAGGCCTCAAATGGTGCCATACCTATGCTAGACTGATAACTGTTATTGTAGGCAAACTCCACCAATGGTAAGTGCCTCTCCCACGTCCCACTAAAGTCAAGGACACAACCCCGAAGCATATCCTCAAGGATCTGAATAGTACGCTCGGACTGCCCGTCAGTCTGAGGGTGATAAGCTGTACTAAAGGTCAACTTAGTGCCCAAAGCACTCTGCAAACTCTGCCACAACCTAGCAGTAAAACGAGGATCTCTATCTGAGACGATCGTCACTGGGACCCCGTGCAATCTCACTATGTCCCGGATATACAAGTCGGCAAGATGATCTACCGAATCTCTCACGCGCATAGGAATGAAGTGCGCCGACTTCGTCAACCGGTCCACAACCACCCAAATAGCATCACTACCCCGCTAAGTCCTCGGAAGGCCTACAACGAAGTCCATAGTGACATGCTCCCACTTCCACTCGGCAATAGGCAAGGGTTGCAACAAACCCGCTAGCCTCTGATGCTCGGCCTTCACTTGCTGACAAGTAAGGCACTTAGACACGAAGACTGCCACATCTCTCTTCATGCCCCGCCACCAAAACTGGCGACTCAAATCCTGATACATCTTAGTACCTCCCGGATGCACTGCAAGGCGCGAATGGTGAAACTCTCGGAGTACCTCCTCTCGGCAAGACTCCGGTACAAACAAGCGGTCTCGGTATCTCACGCTCAAGTCGGGATACACCGTCAAACCCTTCTCAACTTTCCCACTGGAGATCCTCTCTCAGAGGGATTCTACCTCAAGGTCACCTCTCTGTGCCTCTAACACTCGAGTCACAAGTGTAGGTCACAAGAACAACAGAAAACAAGGCCGCAGCCTCAACGGATTCGCCCAGAAGCAAATCAAACTCGCCAAGTGCCCCCAACATCTCCCACTCTCGGATGGCTATACAAGCTACATCACTAATGGATTTCCTACTAAGAGCATCGGCCACAACATTGGCCTTCCCTGGGTGATAATGCAACTCGAAGTCGTAATCCTCAATGAACTCCATCCATCTCCTCTGCCTCAAGTTCAAGTCTTTCTGTGAAAACAGATACTTCAGACTCTTGTGATCCGAGAACACCTCGAATCTCTCACCATAAAGGTAGTGCCTCCAGATTTTCAAGGCAAAGATCACAGCCTCTAACTCTAGGTCATGTGTAGGGTAATTCTTCTCGTGCATTTTTAACTGACGTGAGCCATAAGCTACTACTTTCCTCCTCGTGATCAACACACAACCCAAACCCTCTCGTGAGGCATCACAATAGATCGCATAACCCAACCCTCTCCGGAATAATCAAGATCGGAGCGGTGGTCAATCTAACTTTCAACTCTCAAACGACTTTTCACAAGTGTCACTCCATACAAATTTGACTTCTTTCCGAGTCAACCTAGTCAACGCGGCTAACTCGGAGAAATCTTTCACGAACCGACGGTAATACCCACCAATCCTAAAATCATGGATCTCAAACACACTCTTAGGCTGTGCCCAATCTTGCACTGCCTCAGTCTTGGATGTATCAACTGACACCCCTTCCCCGGATACCACATGGCCTAAGAACTTAACTTCCTTTAGCCAGAACTCGCACTTCCCAAACTTGGCATATAGCCTATGGGCTCTAAGCAACTCAAGCACCACTCTCAAGTGTTCCTCGTGCTCCTCCTCTGAAGATGAGTAGATAAGAATGTCATCCACAAAAACAACTACAAAACGATCCAAGAATTCCCGGAAGATCCGGTTCATCAAGTCCATAAAGACTGCCGGTGCGTTGGTAAGCCCAAATGGCATCACCAGGAACTCATAATGGCCATACTCACAGATTTTAATGCCGTCTTCGGAATATCCTCCTCTCTGACCCTCAACTGGTGGTAACCCGATCTCAAATCTATCTTAGAGAAACAACGGGAACCCTTCAACTGGTCAAACAAATCATCTATACGGGGCATAGGGTACTTATTCTTAACCGTAGCCCGATTCAACTTCCGGTAGTCGATACACAACCTCAAGGCACCGTCTTTCTTTTAGCAAAGAGGGCCGGTGCTCCCCACGGCGATACACTAGGGCGAACGAAGCCCTTATCTCGCAATTCTTGAGCCGAACTTTCAACTCAATCAACTCGCCGGCAAAACGAGCGATAAGGTGCCATAGAAATCGGTGCGGTCGCACTAAATCAATAGAGAACTCGCTTCTCGGTGGGTGGCAAATCAATAAGATCCTCGGAAAAGACGTCCGAGTATTCACAAACTACCCTTGGCAACTCAATCTGGGTCTCATCACACTCACCATTCTCAAAACTAGCAAGTAGACTACTAAGCTCATTCCGCCTTTGCGGACCGCACCCCTGTGGCACAACACTACCAACTCGGTCTCCTAAGAAATGAAAAAACTCCCCGCCATCAGACAAAGAAGTAACCCTGGCGGTAGTAATCGATAATGACAAGTATGACGATAACCACCCATACCCAAAATAACATCAAAGCCCTTCATGGGCATAACTACAAATGGAAATGGAAGTCGATGATCGTCGACCTCTATATCACAACCTCTACATCCGTGCCTCAAAATTAACTCACCCCCAATAGGTGACACAACGCAAATAGGAGATGCTAATAATGCTAACTCCAATTCCAACACAGATGCAAATGCAGCAGATACAAAAGAATGAGATGCACCCGTGTCAATCAACACTCTAGCAACCGAGTTGCAAAACAAGAAGGTACCTCTCACTACTGATGGAGCTGGTACTAAATCTCATGGCAACAAAGATACACGCTACCAGAGGACTCGGGTCCACTGCCACCCCTTGGAGCATATGGATCACAGACGACTGGGATGACGAAGCTTCGGATTGGCCTCGAGGCTCGCGACAGACCGAGCTGGTTGAAATCCTCGCGTCGCTTAGAACCAGACGCCTCAAGTGGCACTCAACGTAGGCAGAACCTCTTCAGTGCCCAGTTGCTCACATCGATAACAGACAAGGGCTGCCTCGCCCAAACTCGACCTGTGGCTGGGTCAAGAAGATGCCCTCGACCTCCGCCTTCATGGAAAGCAACCGAAGCCTTGTGACCGTGGCCACACTTGTAACAAGTAAACTCTCCCGATCGCCTCCCGAGCTCGTGACTCTAGATCTTGGGAAAGTCGACCTAGAAACTCCACCTCGAGACTGGCTGAGGTTATAACCCTCTCTCCTACTATCACCCCGCCCATCCCGACTCCTCTTGGAGCCTTTCGCCTTCATCCTCTTCTGCATCATAATCTCAAGATGAGTCAAAGATCAACCACGCCCATAATCCCAAACATAGACCCCAATTCTCAACTTGAGGCCACGCCTCAACTTCTTCTCAAACTCAATGCAACGGCGTTCTCGACGCCACTAACTCAGTGCAAACTCGACAAACTAGTGAATGAGGCCTCAAACTCGCCATCGATAAACCGTCTCCGCTGAGTGGGCAGAATCGACCTCTCAACTTCTCTGAACAAATGGAGACAAGAACTTCTCTAAAAGCGCCAACAAAAGCCTTCCAAGTACCTCCATACGACCCTTGGTGAACTTCCACCATCGACCAAGATCCTCTTCACCGGAATGATGCCAAGGTCACCTTCAGTACTTCGCCTTCGATGCCTAGCATCTCAAACGTCTTCGTTATCTGTTCGAGCCATTCATCAGCTTTAAGCGGCTCTTTTGGATCACCCACAAACTCATCCGGATTAGACCGGAAGAACTCCCTCTTGAAAAGAAGGTCTGATTCGCAACAACAACTCGAGCTCGATTCTCACTCGAGAATACCCACCGACTCCTGAACGCCTCATATCTCTCGGGCTAGAGCGCCCATAGCTCGCCGCTCATCGCTCGGCCACATTGGCCTGACCAACCCCTTCCTGAGCTGCCGGAATCTCATCCGGTAAAGGCATTTCCTGCCTCCTAGGCCTACCACGCCTTCCACCTCTTCCTCGTCCTGACATCCTAATAAAGGTAACACAGAACGTTAGCACATTTATAAGCGTGCCAAAACTAAACACTCACGTCCTAATGCATGGACAACTGTAATTCACTCCACGTAAGCACATAAACACATAAGCACTTACGAATTTCATTTCTGGATAATGATAGTCCCGAGGCGTTACTAGAGTTCCGGTTAGAAACAGCGTTGATCAAGTGCTTTTCCAACAAGACTCCCAGAAACCCAAAGATCCAATCAACATCCTAGAAATTAAATCCCATACCCAAATAATCACATAAGCATGTTATCAATTAAACATACGGCATATGACACTACACTAAGTCTCTATCAAGCGAGACAAACCCATTGTGATCCTAATCACTTCCCACGCACTCCAAAGTATTCGAACCCGACGCGCTCGATACCAAGTTGTAACGCCTCAAAATAATGACAATAAACCCATCAATCGAACATGCATCAACATAATAAAAGTCCACCTTCTTCTATTTAATCAACTGCGTACAAAAAGTATTACATGTAAACAATAAAAGCGGGTGCCTTAAAGGCTTACAACTTTCCAAGTTAACACTTGGTTACAATCAAGAGAGCTCTAGCTCAATACACGTAAAGCCCTTGGCTTGAAGTTACATGCAACACATCAAAAGTAAATAGAAGTCAAAAGTCCATCCGCCACTAGCCTCCCAAGCTAAGTCCTTGGAGGTGGCATGCTGCCTGTACCTGAAAATGATGTTCCCATATAGGGTGAGCCACAGCCCAGTAGAAATATACTAAACCAATTATGAATAACGCCTAAAAGATTAACAGTTGATACATTGGTCAACACTTTCACATTCTTTTACAATTTACTACAATTCCAAGACATTCAAGTCTATATTTCCTTCCTTTCCATTTCAACATAGATAAACATATTAGTTATATCTATACAACCACTGATAAGCATATAAGCTACTTCACATTTCCAAGACAAGCACATGGGCTGTATCTATATTTTTTCAAGACAAGCATATGAGCTATGCCTCCGGAGTTCATCCCCTATCTCCTCCCAACACTATCCGGTTTAGAGGTACATCCCCCATCTTCCCCTAAACCGCGGAGTACATCCCCCATCTCCTCCTCTACATATACTGCATATAAACACATTGGTTCTATATACAATTAATCAATACAATTAATGTATTCTACAAATCGTCAAGTTCCATGACACTTTCCGCAGATTAGCTTCAGTTTACCTAATCATCATGCATTGTCTACAACAAACACGACTATCCTCCATCGATAGCCCAAAGCAGTTATTTCTATACAGAAAATAAATGCACAATGGATATATAATCAACATCTCAATTTCACAATTAATTATCCCAATTAATCAAACAATATAATTATAGCATTTTCCATAATTAACATTCAACCCCTAAGGTTCCATTTTCATCAATGATTCCACATTAATCTCATTTCTATGTACCAACCGTACATATAGGTTTATTTAAAACAAATCCCCAAACTTTTATAAAATTGCACAAAAGCCCCAAACTTTCCCAAAATTACACAACTATCCCCAAACTATCAAAATGTCAAAATTCAAAGACAGAATCCATAAAGAGGAGTAGGATATCCCTACCTCAAAGTTTAAGCCCAAAAGGAGATGAAGACCCAAAGATCAAAATGCTCCAAACACCGACTTTTTCAGATTAGATCGAAGCCCTCGTCAACCTCTACCTTTTTAACAAAGCAAGAAGGGTAGGAAATGATCCTAGATAGATCAATCCTTAGAGAGAATATAAAGTTAGAGAGAGAAGCTCTCAGATCTTGAAGATTGGATCAAAAGTTTATAAAAAATCTAACTTGAAACTTCATTGCCGAATCGATATAAACAGTTCGCTCGGCGAAGACTTGGTCGCCGAGCGACTGCATTGAAAAACCGTAGCTCGAGCCAAGAAGGTCTCGCCGAGCCAACATCCTAAAGCTCGCTCGGCGAAGAAAATCTCGCCGAGCTCGGGCCCTCAGTCGCAACTAGACGACGCCTTCGGCGACGAACCGCTTCGCTCGGCGAAGATCGAACCAGATCGCTCGGCGAAGAACGGCTTCGCCGAGCGAAATCATGGTGTTCAGTCAGATGCAGACGATCGCTCGCTCGAGCGAAGCCGCTCTGTCTCGACCCACTAGACACAAGACTCAACTCTCACTCGAAGCGACCAACTCTCGCCGGCGAAGGACAAAAATTCTGGGCAGCAACCCTTGGCTCCCAAACACAACCAACCTGAAACAAACCTGCCCAACACATCCTATAACTCAAATACAATATATGAAAGGACGTAAACAGGACAACAACCCACTACCAACATCCACGGACACATGTCCGGATCACTATACAACAAGGGGTAAACCCGGGATCGCTATAACCACAACTCTCTCTGCACCCCTCATGTCTATAGAGGAGTTAGACATCTTTAAAGCCAGGCTAGCCAGTCTCTTCGATGTACCCTCTACCTCTCCAATAACCAATTTTGAAGCTGAGCCATTAGTTTTGGCCGACTCCTTGTTACAAATTCTTGAAAGCTCTCCTTCCTCCAGCAGCAAGCCTTCTGCACCTTTGATAGGCTTAGACACCTGCCTGGAACTATTAATCTCCTTTTCGAGGCTCCCCTTCGAGGCTTTGCAAAGGCCTATAATAAGAGATGGGTTCCTCCGGTGCTGCAAAGTTGCTGAATAGTTAGGCATAGATGTCTCAAGTCACTTATCCCAGGTAGCAGCTACTATTGATTTCTACATCAACATCTGCCATGCTGCCAAAGCTGCGGAGGAGAGATTGGCTAGAGACCAGAGTTTTGTTTCCCAAGTACATATTGAAGTCTCAGAGCTCAAGGAACAACACTCCTCTGCCTCTCACTTTCGAGTTCAGCTGTTGGAAAAGAAAGCTCAACTTGAAGAGGAGCTATCTGCAGTGAACCAGGCCTTAGGCCGAACTGATACCAAACTGCAAATCACCAACCAAGGACTGGCCGATCGGAAAGAATAAATGGCTGCAGCTATTCAACTGTTTTCATCACTTAGCAATAGGAAATCTGTTGTAAAAGAACAATTAAGACATTTTAATGATTTTTGGGCCAATTTGTGGCAAAATGTACTTAACTCTTTATGAAAAACAAATCCTTGTCTATCATCTGAGTAGTCTTGTGTTCTTATTCTTGGTGTTTATTTTATTCCTTGTGTTTCCCAAATGGTTGGAAAATAAGGCTTCAAATATCTATCATTAATCTTTTTGGGATGTATGTATCCATTCAAATTTCTCAAATGGTATGCTCCAAATGGCAGGACTCTATGAATTTGATATGGTCCTTCCCAGTTAGGTGATCATTTACCAAACTTATGGCTTTTAATTCCTATTGGGAGTATTGTTTTCCATACCAAATCACCTTCATCAAAGCCAATGTATTTGACCTTCTTATTGTAATTTTTGGCTGCTTTCTTCTTTTGCAAGAGAATGTTGTTTAATGCCAGAATTCTGGCTTCATCTATGCCTTCTAATTCCAAGCACATACTCTGATGGTATTGTTCAGAATTTAGCTGGTCTTGGCATCTTACCCTCAAAGATTTAACATTAATTTCCACAGGTAACACTGCATCATGCCCATACACCAAGGCATAAGGAGTAACTCCTATGCTTGACCTTGGGGAAGTTCTGTAAGCCCACAACATATCCAACAATAAGTAATGCCAATCCTTGGGATTGTCCTCCACAACCTGTTGTATTCCTTTTTTCAAGGATTTATTGGATGATTCAGCTTGACCATTGGCTTGTGCATAATATGGGGTGGAATTAACGAGACTAATTCCAAATTCTGCCATAAAGGACTTCACCATCTTCCCATCGAACGCAGTCCCATTATCCACAGTTATAGTTTGTGGAATGCCAAATCTATGGATTAGATCCTTAATAAATCCGATAACCTTAGTCTGGTCTACAGCCTTTTATGGCTTAGCTTCGACTCACTTAGTGAAGCAATCAGTGGCCACTAGAATGAAACAATGATGCTTCGAAGAAGGTGGGTGTATTTTCCCCATCATATCCATAGCCTATCCTCTGAATGGCCAAGGCTTCACTACTGCATGTAGGTCAGTTATCGGCACATGCCTTATTGTGCAATGCTTTTGGCATGCCTGGCAACCCTTTGCATACTCTATGAAGTCTTTAAGAATAGTTGGCCAATAGTAGGAATGCCTTCGAAGTAACCATCTCATCTTCACACCAGGCTGATGAGCACCACATATGCCTTCATGAACCTCAGCCATAGCTGTTAATGCTTCTTTTGGGCCTAAACATTACAACAATAAGCCATCTCCCCCTCTTTTGTAGAGAGGATTGCCATATATCATGTATTACATAGACTGCAATTTAATTTTCCTGCAGGCCTTCGAAGATGGACGAGCCAAGTACTGCATTATTGGATGCCTCCAATCTTGTTCTTGCAAGACATTGTGATTGACTTCCAAGACCACATTCCTTTTATTCAAAGGTGGTATCAATTTCTGATATATTGTCTGGCTTATGTTCCTTTGGGCATCATCCCTTCTCTTGAAGTTCGAAGCTTTCTGAGCCACATCATTAGCTCTATTATTCAAGAATCTTGGAACATGGGTTACATTTGCTATTTGAAATTGAGAAAGCAAATGTAATGCAACAAGATAGTATGTTAAAATGCTTATGCTTTGACACTTGAAAATCTCATTCACTTGGTTAACCACCAATTGAGAGTCTCCAAATATGTCAACTGCATGAACTTGTAATCCAATAAGAATTTCTAGTCCCACTATTAAGGCTTTGTATTCAGCTTGGTTATTAGAACAAGCAGCTTCATCCACTCTGAAACCATGTGTGGTTTCTACCTCTTGTGGAGACCTAATCACAATACCAATTCCAGTTAAGCCATTGGCTTTCGACCCATCGAACCCATCTGCCATGGCTCAACACTAGCCATACCAAGCTCCATTATCTCTTGGCTCTCTGTTTGAGTTGGATGGTCTGCTAGAAAATTGGCTAAAACTTGCCCTTTTACTGCCCTTTGAGGGACATATTCTAGATGAAATTCTGACAAGGCTAGTATCCACTTGCCAATTCTTCCCCTCAACATAGGTCTAGATAACATGTACTTAACCAAATTTGTGGTTGTAATTACCAAGACAGTTGTAGGTAAAAGATAGTATCTTAATTTCATCGCAACAAAATACAAAGCAAGACACAGCTTTTCAACAGCTGAATATTTCCATTCACAAGAATTTAAAAACCTACTAAGGTAATAAACAGCTTGCTCCTTGCCTTCTTCATTATCTTGGGCCAAGAAAGCTCCCAATGAATCTTCTGCTGCAGCTATGTACAACTTCAAGGGCTTGTCACCCTTTGGTGGCATCAGTACTGGAGGGTTGGCCAAGTAGGCTTTGATACCTTCGAAAGCAATTTGATGCTCTGTTGTCCACACAAATTCCTTTTCATCTTTCAGCCTTAATAAGGAAGAAAAAACTTTAGTTTTCCCTGTAGTGTTAGAAATGAATCTTCGAAGAAAATTAACTTGTCCAAGGAACTTTTGTAATTCTTTCTTACTTGATGGAGGTCTGGCTTCAATGATGGCTTTGGCTTTATTCTGGTCAATTTGTATTCCTTTCTCGTGTACCACATAACCCAAGAAGTTTCCAGATGATACGCCAAAAGCACACTTAAGAGGATTGAGCTTCAATTTGAACTTTCTCATTCTTTCAAAGGCTGCTTCTAAGTGAAACAGATGCTCCTCCATGGATTGGGATTTAACTACAATGTCATCAATATAACACTCTAAATACCCTCCAATGAGGTCATGAAAGATAGTGTTCATAGCCCTCTGATATGTAGCTCCAGCATTCTTCAGGCCAAATGGCATTTTAACCTATTCGAAAGTCCCAATATTCCCAGGACATCTGAATGCTGTCTTATGAACATCCTCCTCTGCAATGCAGATTTGGTTATAACCAGAGTGCCCATCCATCATTGATAAAATTCGATGCCTTGCCAAACTGTCTACCAACAAGTCTACTATAGGCATAGGATACTCATCTTTTGGAGTTGTTGGATTCAAGTTTCTGAAATCAATGCATACCTTCATTTTACCATTCTTTTTTACCACAGGCACAATATTGGATAGCGACTCAACATACCTGGCTGTCCTAATAAAGCCTGCCTTGAGTAGTCTAAGGATTTCTTCCTTAACTTTCTGAATCACTTCTGGACTCATTATTCTTGGTTTTTACTTGTATGGCTTGAAATTAGGCCTCATAGGGAGCTTATGTTCCATTAATGACCTATCCAATCCTGGTAGTTCATTATAAGACCATGCAAAGCAATCTTTATATTTCTTTAGAACAACCAATAACTGGTTCCTGTCCAGAACATTCAGACAAGCACTTATGTAGGTGGGCTACTGTATAGAATCTTCCCCTAAGTTTACCTCTTGTAATGGGTCTTGTGTCTGAGAACTTACTGAAGCTTCTTCTTTAACTTCTTCTATCTTCGAAGCAATCCCCCTGCTTTGTTCTGTTCCCAGATTCTTTAATTCAACGTCTTTGCCCTCCTCCTCATAGACAAAGTCTGTCCACAAGGCTTCCTCTTCCGATATCTCCTGGACTTTTGTTTCAATGTCCAATGTACAGTATTTACCAAGGGTCAAAACTTTGACCTGTTGCTGCTTCTACTTGCAGCCAATTATCATGGCTTATCTCTCTTGCTCCTATACTTTCTCGACTATCGATTTTACATCCAATGTTGAGAATTTAATTAGAGCCAAAGACTTGGCTTCTTGTGTTTCATTTCTTTGCCTACAACCAGGCATTATTGTCATCCTTAACGACAACCTCCTCATCAGCACTCTCTTGGACTAAGTGCTTCAGGTGTGTCACTTCCTTATCAGCCATCACTTCGACTGAGTCATCCGGTTTCCTCAATATACTGAGTGGTGTCACCCCGTCAATATACAGTTTGGCCTCTGCGAAGTCTACACAGGCTATGAAAGGTTGAGGATCTGCATCAATTTCCTCTGTCTCTCCATTGCCTAAGGCCATCATAATTTTCTGATGCAAAGAGGAAGGCACACATTTGTTAGTGTGAATCCAATCTCTCCCAAGTAAAGCATTGTATTTAGCATTACTGTCGATTACGAAGAATGCTGTCATGCAGTCCCTGTTTCCCACACTCAGGTTGATGGGTAGAATTCCTTGAGCGATCTGTTTGTCTCCAGCAAAGCCAGCAATGGTTGTACTGGTTGGGATTAATCTAGGATTCTTCTTCCGTAATTTCTTCAAAGAAGATTTTGGTAGTAAATTCACTGCTGCCCCATTATCTATCAGGACTCGGTTCAATTGTATCCCATCGAAGAAAGTCTTGATGTACAAAGGCTTGATATGTTGTGTCATAGAATTCGAGGGATACTCAAAAGGATATGAGAGGTTAATGCTCACCTCTTCTTCGCTCTCATATTTAGTTTCCATTGGGGTAACCATTCCAGAATCATCTTGTACCATACTCACTTGTGAGTCTTCACTAGAGATAGAAATAGGATCAATTTCTTGGCCATCTTGGTCCTCATCTCCAGCCTGGAACTCATGAGACAGTATGTGTACCATATTGACTGATACTGGAGGAAATGAGTCAAATTGGATGGCTGGCTGTACCTGCTTCCCCTCTTGGCCACCATGTTCAGTTACTTCAACAGCATCCTCCATACTGCACTCTGGCACTTCGTTGTTAACTGATTCCTTCGAAGGATCTTTCTCAACTGGTTCTTCAACCAAAAATGTTTGCTTAGCCATGAAGGCTTCGAACATTTCTTCCTCCATCATTTCTTTCTTTTGGTTTATGCCAATTTCTTCTTCTGTCTCACTATCACTCTCTATCAGCGCTTCTCCAATCCTGCTAAACTAGACTCCTCTCTGGCTTTTAGTTCAGAATGAACCTTGGCCAACTGTTCCCTACTACAACCCACCTTGCTTTGTCGAGTTGTCTTTGGAGTGTGGTCTGACTTTGGAGTCTTCTTTCCTTCTGTCTGGACCAATGAAGAACTCTCTCCATTTTCTTTCACATCTTTCTGGTACTGAGTGTACCTATGCTAAATCTTTCTCCTTTGTGATCTCGAAATGACTGGGACCATATCTGGTTCCTTCGTCTTCGGGTGTTTAAGCAATACCCAATTGTTCGGAGCCACCAAAGGAGGTTTAACCATCCTTCCTTGATTTCCAACATCTCTCTGAGTGGGCACTTCCCAAGGTTTGTTCTGCATCACAAACCAATCTGGAACTCCAGGTACCCACGAACTTACTAACTCAGATGTTGAACTGCTTCTTTCTACCTTCGAAGCCATCTTCGAAGGTGGCTGTGAAGGCACTTGCTTGGTCCTAACCTCATGTTTTGAGCCTGATTCAGGCCTTCGATGAAGGTGACCACTTTCTGTCCTGCGTGAGGTTAGTCTAGGAGGCCAATCTCTGGCCTTGATCCCATAACCTGAACTCTTCTCCAGTCTTCTTTCAAAATGACTGCTCTCCATCTGTAGTAGTTGGGTGGCCTAGACTCATACATGGGCCTTTTGCCTTTAGCATGCATTCTATCGACTGCAGGTTCAACTACCAATGGCTGCTGCCTAACACTAGCCGGATACGGCCTTTTGTTGCAAGCATTGGTTAGTTTAGGGCGTCTCTGAACATCCCTGTAGTATTGCTTCCCATCAATTTGAAGCCCCTTCAACCATTTATAACTCAGTCTGCACCTGGGACACATCCTTTGCATTACTGCTGCCTCTAAGGAATCATCGTCCAGTGATTATTCATCAGAGTGTTCTCTCTGGTGTGAGAAACCTTGTCCAATAACTGGCAGATTTCTGGTGTCCTTTTTGATGGTGGCCTGGTTAGCAACATGCATCTGCACATTGACTTCTTCCAATTTGGTCAAGGACAAGTTCTGGAAGTCTGACGTAATGACATTGGCTGCCACCTCTCCAACTTCTGGAAATGGATTACTGTCGATCCGCATGGCCTTTTCTGTTTTGGCTGGGAACTTCAAACTTCCCTTCTGAATTTGTTCTTGGATCCTATCTCGAAAAACAATGCAGTTTTTAGTCGAGTGAGACCAAGAGTTATGCCATTTACAATATACTTTTCCCTTAAGTTCACCTGGAGATGGCAATTTTACTCCTTTAGGTAACTTAAGGAAGTTGGCCGCAAGCAAATGATCAAAAATTTCATCTGCCTTTGTTAAATCGAAAGAGTACTTTCTGTGAAGGTCTTTCTTTTTAAACTGCTGGTCAATTGTTGTATCCCTATGAATTAATGCCTCACAGATCACAGGTTCTTTGCCCACAATCTCCGCTGCATCGATCTCATAATTAGGATCTCTATAATATGTCTTGTACGATGCATTATTTCGATCTTGTTCCTCCTTTAGTAATGCTTCATACCTAGACACCTTATAGGTTAATTCCACCAAATCTCTGAATTTAGTTGAGTCAAACTTCTTTCGAAGCCTGAACTCTAAGCCATTTTGATCCAATCTTACGAATTCTGGCTCTGGCAAGATGACTCTACATTTATTTCGAGCCCTTTTAAATCTAGCAATAAACTGAGTAGCCTTTTCTTCAGGCCTTTGACTCAATCTTGCCAAGTCTGCCATGGAAACCTCTGGCTCCGATTGGAAAAATTAGGCATGAAATGCCTCTTCCATTTGTTGTCAATTTTGAATGGAGCCAGGTGTAAGGTTGATGTACCATACAAATGCGCCCCCCCCCCCCCCCCAGTTAGAGAATTTGGAAATAATCTTAGTTTCATATAGTCATGATTAGTAAATTCACCGCATTGAGCAGCAAACCTAGCAATATGCTCTATTGTTGATTGGTTTCCACTCCCATAGAAAAGGATAAAATCTGGTATCCTAAACCCCCTTGGGTATTCATGTACCCTATCTACCCATTCTGGGTATGGTTTTCTATATACAGGAGTCTGAACCCCCCGAGCCATCGGTCCACACATCTCCCTAACAATATCAGCAATTTGGTCCCTAGGAACCATATTTTGTGTCTGCTGAACCACTACTGGAGGGACAAACACAGGATTTGGTGGACAAACTTGTGCTTGTGGTCCTCTTGGTCCATACGATGGTACATTTGGAACCGGTTGTCCCTGTGGTGCAAGTTGATGTTGGGGGTGTGGGTAACCTCTTTGAGCCTGTCCTGCGAAAGGACCTGCGAAAGGTGCTGGAACAGGTGTTGTGTCCCTTCCATTTGCAGGCCAACCTTCCAACCCCCCGGGTATAAATTCGAATAAGGGATTAGTAAACCCCCTTGTACCAGGTATGGCTTCAAACATGGGATTTGTGACCATTCTTATGCCAGTTTCTTGTATTGGGCCAGATCCACCAATTTGTATGGCTTCATTGTTAAGTATTGAGGCATTTTGACCTGCTATAGGCCTCAAAATGGGTTCATACCAAGACTGAGGTAATGGTCTTTCATAGTTCTGATTACTATTTTAACCATTAGAATGTCCATTAACTTGAATAAGCTGTTTATCTCTAGCCAATCTTTGTTGAGGGACATTTAAAACTTCCTCGATGTGTCTTGTGTTTGTTGGTTGGTGGTTAGTCATTCGATCCAAAAAGGATGTTGCCCACCTTTCCATTGTGTTCATTAATTGCTGTCCCATGGCATCTACTAAGCCATCCCATGGATTTATTGGATGAGTAGATGGAACAGTGGATGGTCCAATTCCTTGGTTTCGTCCAATACTATAAACATGTGGTTCTTGTCCTAAAGTACTGGTCTGTTCGACCATAGGTTCTGATAATATGGGAGTTTCCACAGGATGTGTCACCACATTATCCTCTGGGTTAGGTATTTCTACCTCTCCTTCTACGCCTTCTTCCAAGCGTTCATTTTTTCCTTGTCTTCTTCGTCTAGCCATTTCAATTAGTCCCACCGGGCGTGCCAAAAATATATGTTGGCTTTTTTGACTTTCGAAGGGTATTTTTGTAAATGCGAGCGTGCTAGCAAGGATCAATCAGTCCTTACAGAAATGTTAATTGCTAACCAATTATCAGACGATTGTGTTATAGTTTTTTCAGCCTCAATGAAGTGGACTTTTACTGGTGGCTTGACTTATGAGAAATTAAACAAAATAACAATTAAATGAAGAGAAATTGAAGTATTTCATTAGAATGAAAACTTACAATAATCCGAACTCAGCCTCGTAGAGGTTTATAGCGATAATCTACTTGAAACTACTCCTATGAATGAAGTGCAGTGCAGGAATTTAAAGAACAGGAAATGTAAAACTGGAAAAGAAAATATGTAAAGTAAGAATGGTTTGTATGATCTGAGTCTGGGGGCCTTTTTTGGGGTCTTCCCCGCTATTTATACTTCTCAAGGATGACCATCGAACTGCACTTCAAATCGTCGAACTGCTCCTCCATGATCGTTGATCATGCTGCCTTATAAGTAATTCCATTACGCCATCACTTGCAGTTAGGCTTCCCTCCTATATTTGAATTTGAATCTGAGTAACCGTTGAAGCCACGTCACCTTGCACCTCTTTATTCATCCAATGCTACTCAGATCACGTGAGAACCAATATTAACTGCCACGTGTATGATCAGGATTGAAGACTTGAATAATCTTCCTATATTACCCTTATTCTGCTACGTGTTAAATTGTGATTGGCTTGTATAAAATGTGAAGCCAACAAATATGTATTATTGTCACGCCCTAATTTTAATTATACGGAAACATTACCAAAAGCCTGAAATTTAGGTCCATTTTTTTTTTAATTAAAAATATCTATTACCCTTGAGTAATAGAAACATAATAGTACATGTTCTCTTTCATGATGAGTACAATAATAAATATAATACATGCCAAGCTCCCACTACGGAGTTACAAATAAATAATTACAAACATAAAAATAGAAAGAGATTGCACACAAGATCTACATAAACTTCCTAATCCTTCAGCCAATCACTCCGAATTCTCTTCCTGTAAAAAAAAATGAAACCAAATGGGTGAACACAATTGCCCAATAGGAATCTCGTAGTCCTAAAACAATAACCATCCTATAGATAGAAATGATCATGCATGCAGGGTGATACCATATAGTAGGTGACGTTTTGTAATTTCAAAATATCATACGTAGAGTACCTTTTTCTCAAAATTTATTTGAACATTTAAGGAAAACCTTTAACCATCAAAAACTATCATTTTTATCAGAAAACCAAAAATCCTTTTTGGAAATAAACGTGTTTAAGGAACCACATCATTTTATATTTATTAACATATTCCAAAATATTCCTCTTTTATTTCTCGTTCTCCCCTTTTCTAGTTACATTTATTATAACGTCGTGCCCTCAAGTTCAGGTTCCCTTAATACTTCAAAAGCATCCCACATACGTGCTATTCTCACCCATCTATTCATATTTGCTATAACTCCTCAATACAAAAATCCAAATCTCTTTTATAGTCAATAATTGTTATCTTATACCCAACTCCTACTTATCTAATAACTACATCACATCCACACTTGCATTATCAATTATAATTCAACATATCATAACTACATTATATCCACATGTGCGTTATCAATCATAATTCAACATATCCCAAGGATAATAGATCCTTTTAGTTCAATTTTCTCAATTAATCATAAAACAAAACTTTTAATTTTTCCTTATAGATACAAACAACTTAGTGAGTTCTTTATCACCAATCCCTTATCCAACTACCATTTCATTATCCATTCTTTTCAAATAATTTCTATATGCATTCTCATTCCATGCCAATTTACACACCAAATGGTAATTTCACAAGTTCACCATAAGTCACATATATCATCACTGAACTCAACACACTTCACAATACATTCCACCTTGCCGACTTGATACGGCAGGATAGCAGGCACCCAATTCATAGCACATTCCACCTTTTGCTGGCTATTATATGGCGGGAAGTGAACTCCAAAAAATAATTTTCTCAAAAACTATATCTTTTTTCGAAAACTACTTTCAACTTTTTAAAACCATCCCCCACATTTGCCAGCTATTATACGGTAGGACGTGGGCACCCAATACATTTTTGAAAACCATCCGTTTTTTCACTTTTGCTAGCTACAATACGGTAGGACTGTGTGGACACCCAAAAATCATTTTTTCACTTTTGCCAGCTATAATACGGAAGGACTCTGCGGACACCCAAAAACACTTTTCCCACATTCGTCCAACGATAAGCCTAGACAAGGCAATTGGGCACCTTGAATTCAAACCACCCCTCACATTTACCGGCTATTATATGGACGGTTGTGGGCACCGAAAAACTAATTTTCAATTTTTAAAACAATCCCCCACATTTACCGACTTTGATATGGACAGTTGTGGGCACTGAAAAATCAATTTTCAACTTCCCACTCGAGTACCAACACAACACCACCCAACACAACTCAACCCAAACTCCACACACCCAACACAACTCAACCCAAACTCAACACAACCCAACACAACACAATTCAACACAACTCACCATGATTCAACACAATTCAACATAGTCAACTCACTTCAACATAATTCTACATAACTCAACAAATAAACCCAACTCTTTTCAAACCCTAACCCCCAATCTCATGATTCATCACAATATGCATAAAAATGTGAACTTTTGTATTTATATAAAGAAAATACCACAAATCTATCCATAAAAGAGGGTATTGAAAGAGAAGTAGAAACCCCTACCTCTTGAAGCCAAGAGATGACGACCCAAACATCAATGGCGACAAAACCACGAACTCTTCGGACCAAAATGATGCCCTTGACGAGATCTACATTTTTTTTCAAAGGACCATGGTGACAAGATCCCTCTAGGTGAGTAGATCTAGGGATCTTAGTGCCAAAACTTGAGTTTAGAGAGAGAGAGAGAGAGAACTCACGGTTGAGAGAGAGGAAAGAGGAGAAAAGTGAAATGAAACCATGTTTGGAGCCTATTTATAGTGGTAGAAAAGTAGCCCTAAGGTCAATAAAATAATAGGCCTAAAACCCCCCAAAGGTAGGACCCAAACCAGCCCAAAAATCGGAAAAAACACAGAGGGGTCGACCCTTTGGGCAGGAGGGTCGACCCTTTATGTAGAAAAAGGCAATCTGGTACAAGCAAGGGGGTCGACTCTTTGACAGGAGGTGGTCGACCCTATTTTCCAACAACTAACACAGAAATTCTACAGCATAAGAGGGTCGGCCCTCTCTCAGACTGGTATGTACCCTATTTTCCAACAACACGCCCAGAAACTTCACCAACAAGTAAGGGTCGACCCTTAGGAAGGCTGGTGTCTACCCTATTTTCTAGCGACACCTCCAGAAACATGACAACATGGAAGGGTCAACCCTTAGGAAGGCTAGTGTCGACCCCAAGGCAAAATTTCTAAGTTTCTAAGGAACTTTTGACAAGAACAAACGCAAACGAACAAACCCAACGAGTTTAAATCAGATTATACTCCTTCAAAACCAATACACAACAACTCCAAAGACTCCCAAGATAAAAATAAAGATATTAAACACACTTTCCAAAGGATTAAAGGATGTGGGCGTTACAATTACTCATTAATTTTTTCAATTTGTATTAACTTATCTCTTGATCATTTTCCTAAAATTCTTCTTCTTTCTCATCTCTCTCTCTCTCTCTCTAGAAAATACCACCATTGTAGCAATGGCCATGGCCATGTCTATCCACCCGCAACCACCGTTGTCATCCGTCACTAACCACTGCCACCTCCACCAGTCACCACCACCACCTTCACCGGCCACTACCACCACCATTGTTCACTAACCATCTCCACTGTCGCCGATCTATACTTCACTATCTCTCAACCGTTTGACTTGCTCGCTTAATATTATTGTCTTCCTTCATTTTTTGCCATTACTGTCGTTTTTCCTCCATCATCCATCCTTCATCTGCCATCACTGTCATTCTTCTTCAATCATCAATCCACCATCTTCAACATTGAACTTCACCAATGGGTTCAAATCTAGTTATTTTCAATGTCGATCTACCATCTTCAGCGCCAATTTGGTACTTTACATGGCTACCGATGAGATTGAGACTCTTTCTACAGTGTGTTAGTGAAGATCTACATTTGTAAAACATGTTGAACTAATTTGATGAATTTATCACTGATTTATTTAATGTGTTGTACACTACTGCTGTTGGAATTTTGATATTAATACAATGATAAATTTATCACTGATTTTTGTTTATATTATATTTATCACCTCCCTCTTCCTCACTCCCTCTCTCTCTTTTTATTTCTTTTAAACCAAATCTACCGTATCAGTGATAAATGTATCACTGATATATTTCTTTAAATTTTGTGTTGATTTGTAACGATAATGACTAGATTTTTTTTTTTTTTAAACAAACTAGTGAGAAATTTATTAGTGAATGTGTTTATCACTACTAAATTTATTACTAAATATGTCTTTTAAGCTTGCGTTAATTTGTGGTGATGATGATGAGATTTTCTTTTTGTAATTTTTTAACAAACAGTTAGTGATAAATTTATCATTTTTGTCACCAGAGAGAGATGAATATGAAGTATGATTAATCTATCATTGATTTGTTGAATATGTTGAATATTGTTACTGATTTTATATTTATACAATGATGAATTTACCATTGATTTGTCATTGTAGATGTGAATATTTGGATGTATCAATCTATCAGTGATAAATTTTTCATTGGAAAGCGGACAAAGAGCAGATGGTAAAGGCATGGTTATGTTGATCTACGACACGAAGGCAAACAATATTCTACTAAGGCCTTTTCTTTTCGCTCTCTCCTCTCACACACACACACACACACACACACACACACACACACACACATTCTTCTTCTTCTTCTTTTTCTTCTTCTTCTGCTGTTGCCATTACATCTTAGGAGATAGTGACAATAGTGAGCACTGAAGGTTGCTGAAGGTTATCACTGGCGGTTGGAAGTACTCGTTGATGGCTAGATGTAGGAGGTGGTAGGTCATGGCAGTGATTTGATGATTGGGTTGTTGAAGGAGGTGTAAGAAGGGTATTTTGGGGATATTGGGAGGTGAAAAATGAGCAGCATTTACCGATAAATAAATTTGGTCAATAGAACCGGCCTGTAAGTCCCCCATTATAGAATGTGCTGTGTTAGTGTTGGCTTCATATTTTGTACAAGCCAATCACAATTTAACACGTGGCAGAATAAGGGTAATATAGGAAGATTATTCAAGTCTTCAATCCTGATTGTACACGTGGCAGTTAATATTGGTTCTCACGTGATCTGAATAGCATTGGATCAATAAAGAGGTACAAGGTGACGTGGCTTCAACAGTTACTCAAATTCAAATTCAAATATAGGAGGGAAGCCTAACTGCAAGTGATGGCGTAATGGAACTACTTATAAGGCAGCATGATCAACAATCATGTAGGAGCAGTTCGACGGTTTGAAGTGCAGTTCGATGGTCATCCTTGAGAAGTATAAATAGCGGGGAAGACCCCAGAAAGGACCCCCAGACTCAGATCATATAAACCAGTCTTACTTTACATATTTTCTTTTCTAGTTTTACATTTCCTGTTCTTTAAATTCCTGCTCTTTACATTCATGCACTTTAAATTCCTGCATTGCACTTCATTCATAGGAGTAGTTTCAAGTAGATTATCATTGTAAACCTCTACGAGGCTGAGTTCGGATTATTGTAAGTTTTCATTCTAATGAAATACTTCAATTGCTCTTCATTTAACTGTTATTTTGTTTAATTTCTCCTAAGTCAAGCCACCAGTAAAAGTCCCCTTCATTGAGGCTGAAAGAACTACAACACAATCGTCTGATAATTGGTTGGCAATTAACATTTTTGTAAGGACTGATTGATCCTTGCTGGCATGCTCGCATTTACAAAAATACCCTTCGAAAGTCAAAAAAGCCAACATATATTTTTGGCATGCCCGGTGAGACTAATTGAAATGGCTAGACGAAGAAGACAAGGAGAAAATGAACGCTTGGAAGAAGGCGTAGAAGGAGAGGTAGAAATACCTAATCTAGAGGATAATGTGGTGACACATCCTGTGGAAACTCCCATATTATCAGAACCTATGGTCGAACAGACCAGTACTTCAGGACAAGAACCACATGTTTATAGCATGGGACGAAACCAAGGAATTGGACCATCCACTGTTCCATCTACTCATCCAATAAATCCATGGGATGGCTTAATAGATGCCATGGGACAGCAATTAATGAACACAATGGAAAGGTGGGCAACATCCTTTTTGGATCGAATGAATAACCACCAACCAACAAACACAAGACACATCGAGGAAGTTTTAAATGTCCCTCAACAAAGATTGACTAGAGATAAACAGCCTATGCAAGTTAATGGACATTCTAATGGTCAAAATAGTAATCAGAACTATGAAAGACCATCACCTCAGTCTTGGTATGAACCCATTTCGAGGCTTATAGCAGGTCAAAATGCCTCAGTACTCAACAATGAAGCCATACAAATTGGTGGATCTGGCCCAATACAAGAAACTGGCATAAGAATTGTCACAAATCCCATGTTCGAAGCCATACCTGGTACAAGGGGGTTTACTAATCCCTTATTCGAATTTATACCCGGGGGGTTGGAAGGTTGGCCTGCAAATGGAAGGGACACAACACCTGTTCCAGCAACTTTTACAGGTCCTTTCGCAGGACAGGCTCAAAGGGGTTACCCACACCCCCAACATCAACCTGTACCATAGGGACAACCGGTCCCAAATGTACTACCGTATGGACCAAGAGGACCACAAGCACAAGTTTGTCCACCAAATCCTGTGTTTGTTACTCCAGTAGTGGTTCAGCAGGCACAAAATATGGTCCCTAGGGACCAAATTGCTGATATTGTTAGGGAGATGTATGGACCGATGGCTCGGGGGGTCCAAACTCCTGTATACAGAAAACCATACCCAGAATGGGTAGATAGGGTACATGAATACCCAAGGGGGTTTAGGATACCAGATTTTACCCTTTTCTATGGAAGTGGAAACCAATCAACAATAGAGCATATTGCTAGGTTTGCTGCTCAATGTGGTGAATTTACTAATCATGACTATATGAAACTAAGATTATTTCCAAATTCTCTAACTGAGGGAGCATTTGTATGGTACATCAACCTTACACCTGGCTCCATTCAAAATTGGCAACAAATAGAAGAGGCATTTCATACCCAATTTTTCCAATCGGAGCCAGAGGTTTCCATGGAAAACTTGGCAAGATTGAGTCAAAGGCCTGAAGAAAAGGCTACTCAGTTTATTGCTAGATTTAAAAGGGCTCGAAATAAATGTAGCGTCATCTTGCCAGAGCCAGAATTTGTAAGATTGGCTCAAAATGGCTTAGAGTTCAAGCTTCGAAAGAAGTTTGACTTAACTGAATTCAGAGATTTGATGGAATTAACCTATAAGGTGTCTAGGTATGAAGCATTACTAGAGGAGGAACAAGATCAAAATAATGCATCGTACAAGACATATTATAGAGATCCTAATTATGAGATCGATGCAACAGAGATTGTGGGCAAAGAACCTGTGATCTGTGTGGCATTAATTTATAAGGATACAATAATTGACCAACAGTTTAAAAAGAAAGACCTTCCCAAAAAGTACTCTTTCGATTTAACAAAGGCAGATGACATTTTTGATCATTTGCTTGCGGCCAACTTCCTTAAGTTACCTAAAGGAGTAAAATTGCCATCTCCAGGTGAACTTAAGGGAAAAGTATATTGTAAATGGCATAACTCTTGGTCTCACTCGACTAAAAATTGCATTGTTTTTCGAGACAGGATCGAAGAACAAATTCGGAAAGGAAGTTTGAAGTTCCCAGCCAAAACAGAAAAGGCCATGGGGATCGACAGTAATCCATTTCCAAAAGTTGGAGAGGTGGCAGCCAATGTCATTACGTCAGACTTCCAGAACTTGTCCTTGACCGAATTGGAAGAAGTCAATGTGCAGATGCATATTGCTAACCAGGCCACCATCAAAAAGGACACCAGAAATCTGCCAGTTATTGGACAAGGTTTCTCACACCAGAGAGAACACTCTGATGAAGAATCACTGGAGGATGATTCCTTAGAGGCAACAGTCATGCAAAGGATGTGTCCCAGGTGCAGACTGAGTTATAAATGGTTGAAGGGGCTTCAAATTGATGGGAAGCAATACTACAGGGATGTTCAGAGACGCCCTAAACCAACCAATGCTTACAACAAAAGGCCGTATCCGGCTAGTGTTAGGCAGTAGCCATTGGTAGTTGAACCCGCAGTCGATAAAATGCATGCTAAAGGCAAGAGGCCCTTTTATGAGTCTAGGCCACCCAACTACTACAGAATGGAGAGCAGTCATTCTGAAAGAAGACTGTAGAAGAGTTCAGGTTATGGGATCAAGGCCAGAGATTGGACTCCTAGACCAATCTCACGCAGGATAGAAAGTGGTCACCTTCATCGAAGGCCTGAATCAGGCTTAAAACATGAGGTCAAGACCAAGCAAGTGCCTTCACAGGCGCCTTCGAAGATGGCTTCGAAGGTAGAAAGAAGCAGTTCAACATCTGAGTCAGTAAGTTCATGGGTACCTGGAGTTCCAGATTGGTTTGTGATGCAGAACAAACCTAGGGAAGTGCCTACTTAGAGAGATGTTGGAAATCAAGGAAGGATGGTTAAACCTCCTTTGGTGGCTCCGAACAATTGGGTATTGCTTAAACACCCAAAGACAAAGAAACCAGATATGGTCCCAGTCGTTTCAAGATCACAAAGGAGAAAGATTCAGCGTAGGTACACTCAGTACCAGAAAGATGTGAAAGAAAATGGAGAGAGTTCTTCATTGGTCCAGACAGAAGGAAAGAAGACTCCAAAGTCAGACCACACTCCAAAGACAACTCGACAAAGCAAGGTGGGTTGCAGTAGGGAACAGTTGGCCAAGGTTCATTCTGAACTAAAAGCCAGAGAGGAGTCTAGTTTAGCAGGATTGGAGAAAGCGCTGATGGAGAGTGATAGCGAGACAGAAGAAGAAATTGGCATAAACCAAAAGAAAGAAATGATGGAGGAAGAAATGTTTGAAGCCTTCATGGCTGAGCAAACATTTTTGGTTGAAGAACTAGTTGAGAAAGATCCTTCGAAGGAATCAGTTAACAACGAAGTGCCAGAGTGCAGTATGGAGGATGTCTTTGAAATGGCGAACAAGGTGGCCAGAGGGAAGCAGTCTGACCGACCATCCAATTTGGCTCATTTCCTCCAGTATCAGTCAATATGGTACACATACTGCCTCATGAGTTCCAGGCTGGAGATGAGGACCAAGATGGCCAAGAAATTGATCCTATTCCTATCTCTAGTGAAGACTCACAAGTGAGTATGGTACAAGATGATTCTGGAATGGTTACCCCAATGGAAACTGAATATGAGAGCGAAGAAAAGGTGAGCATTAACCTCTCATATCCTTTTGAATATCCCTTGAATTCTATGACACAACATGTCAAGCCTTTGTACATCAAGGCTTTCTTTGATGGGATACAATTGAACCGAGTCCTGATAGATAATGGGGCAGCAGTGAATTTACCAAAATCTTCTTTGAGGAAATTATGGAAGAAGAATCCTAGGTTAATCCTAACCATCGCTGGCTTTGCTGGAGACAAACAGATGGCTCAAGGAATTCTACCCATCAACCTGAGTGTGGGAACCAGGGACTGCATGACAGCATTCTTCGTAATCGACAGTAATGCTAAATACAATGCTTTACTTGGGAGAGATTGGATTCACACTAACAAATGTGTGCCTTCCTCTTTGCATCAAAAAATTATGATGGCCTTAGGTAATGGAGAGACAGAGGAAATTGATACAGATCCTCAGCCTTTCATAGCTTGTGCAGACTTCGTAGAGGCCAAACTGTATATTGAGGGAGTGACACCACTTAGTATATTGAGAAAACCTGATGGCTCAGCCGAAGTGACGGCTGATGAGGAAGTGACACACCTGAAGCACTTAGTCCAGGAGAGTGCTAATGAGGAGGTTGTCGTTAAGGATGACAATAATGCCTGGTTGTAGGCAAAGGAACGAAACACAAGAAGCCAAGTCTTTGGCTCTAATTAAATTCTCAACATTGGACGTAAAGTCAATAGTCGAGAAAGTATAGGAGCAAGAGAGAGAAGCCATGATAATTGGCTACAAGCAGAAGAAGCAACAGGTCAAAGTTTTGACCCTTGATAAATACTGTGCATTGGACATTGAAACAAAAGTTCAGGAGATACAGCAGGGAGATTGCTTCGAAGATAGAAGAAGTCAAAGAAGAAGCTTCAGTAAGTTCTCAGACACAAGACCCATTACAAGAGGTAAACTTATGGAAAGATTCTATACAGCAGCCCACCTACATAAGTGCTTGTTTGAATGTTCTGGACAGGAACCAGTTGTTGGTTGTTCTAAAAGAAATATAAAGATTGCTTTGCATGGTCTTATAATGAACTACCAGGATTGGATAGGTCATTAGTGGAACATAAGCTCCCTATGAGGCCTAATTTCAAGCCATACAAGCAAAAGCCAAGAATAATGAGTCCAGAAGTGATTCAGAAAGTTAAGGAAGAAATCCTTTGACTACTCAAGGCAGGCTTTATTAGGACAGCCAGGTATGTTGAGTGGCTATCCAATATTGTGCCTGTGGTAAAAAAGAATGGTAAAATGAGGGTATGCATTGATTTCAGAAACTTGAATCTAGCAACTCCAAAAGATGAGTATCCTATGCCTACAGTAGACTTGTTGGTAGACAGTTCGGCAGGGCATCGAATTTTATCAATGATGGATGGGCACTCTGGTTATAACCAAATCTGCATTGCAGAGGAGGATGTTCACAAGATAGCATTCAGATGTCCTGGGAATATTGGGACCTTCGAATGGGTTAAAATGCCATTTGGCCTGAAGAATGCTGGAGCTACATATCAGAGGACTATGAACACTATCTTTCATGACCTCATTGGAAGGTATTTAGAGTGTTATATTGATGACATTGTAGTTAAATCCCAATCCATGGAGGAGCATCTGTTTCACTTAAAAGCAGCCTTTGAAAGAATGAGAAAGTTCAAATTGAAGCTCAATCCTCTTAAGTGTGCTTTTGGCGTATCATTTGGAAACTTCTTGGGTTATATGGTACACAAGAAAGGAATACAGATTGACCAGAATAAAGCCAAAGCCATCACTGAAGCCAGACCTCCATCAAGTAAGAAAGAATTACAAAAGTTCCTTGGACAGGTTAATTTTCTTCGAAGATTCATTTTTAACACTGCAGGGAAAACTAAAGTTTTTTCTTCCTTACTAAGGCTGAAAGATGAAGAGGAATTTGTGTGGACAGCAGAGCATCAAATTGCTTTCGAAGGTATCAAAGCCTACTTGGCCAACCCTCCGGTGTTGATGTCACCAAAGGGTGACAAGCCCTTGGAGTTGTACATAGTTGCAACAGAAGATTCATTGGGAACTTTCTTGGCCCAAGATAATGAAGAAGGCAAGGAGCAAGCTGTTTATTACCTTAGTAGGTTTTTAAATTCTTGTGAATGGAAATATTCAGCTGTTGAAAAGCTGTGTCTTGCTTTGTATTTTCCTGCAATGAAATTAAGATACTATCTTTTACCTACAACTGTCTTGGTAATTGCAACCACAGATTTGGTTAAGTACATGTTATCTAGACCTATGTTGCGGGGAAGAATTGGCAAGTGGATACTAGCCTTGTCAAAATTTCATCTAGAATATGTCCCTCAAAGGGCAGTAAAAGGACAAGTTTTAGCCAATTTTCTGGCAGACCATCCATCTCAAACAGAGAGCCAAGAGATAATGGAGCTTGGTATGGCTAGTGTTGAGCCATGGCCAATGTGGTTCGATGGGTCGAAAGCCAATGGCTTAACTGGAATTGGTATTGTGATTAGGTCTCCACAAGGAGTAGAAACCGGATGAAGCTACATGTACTAATAACCAAGCTGAATACGTAGCCTTAATAGTGGGACTAGAAATTCTTATTGGATTACAAGTTCATGCAGTTGACATATTTGGAGACTCTCAATTGGTGGTTAACCAAGTGAAAGGGATTTTCAAGTGTCAAAGCATAAGCATTTTACCATACTATGTTGTTGCATTACCTTTGCTTTCTCAATTTCAAATAGCAAATGTAACTCATGTTCCAAGATTCTTGAATAATAGAGCTAATGATGTGGCTCAGAAAGCTTCGAACTTCAAGAGAATGGATGATGCCCAAAAGAACATAAGCCAAACAACACATCAGAAATTAATACCACCTTTGAATAAAAGGAATGTGGTCTTGGAAGTCAATCATAATGACTTGCAAGAACAAGATTGGAGGCATCCAATAATGCAGTACTTGGTTGGTCCATCTTCGATGGCCAGCAGGAAAATTAAATTGCAGAAAGGGGGGGAGATGGCTTATTGTTGGAATGTTTAGGCCCAAAAGAAGCATTAATAGCTATGGCTGAGGTTCATGAAGGCATCTATGGTGCTCATCAGCCTGGTGTGAAGATGAGATGGTTGCTTCAAAGGCATTCCTACTATTGGCCAACTATCCTTAAAGACTGCATAGAGTATGCAAAGGGTTGCCAGGCATGCCAAAAGCGTGGCACAATAAGGCATGTGCCCATAACTGACCTACATGCAGTAGTGAAGCCTTGGCCATTCAGAGGATGGGCTATGGATATGATGGGAAAAATACACCCACCTTCTTCGAAGCATCATTGTTTCATTCTAGTGGCCACTGATTACTTCACTAAGTGGGTCGAAGCTAAGCCATACAAGGCTGTAGACCAGACTGAGGTTATCGGATTTATTAAGGATCTAATCCATAGATTTGGCATTCCACAAACTATAACTGTGGATAATGGGATTGTGTTCGATGGGAAGATGGTGAAGTCCTTTGTGGCAAAATTTGGAATTAGTCTCGTTAATTCCACCCCATATTATGCACAAGCCAATGGTCAAGCTGAATCATCCAATAAATCCTTGAAAAAAGGAATACAAAAGGTTGTGGAGGACAATCCCAGGCATTGGCATAACTTATTGTTGGATGTGTTGTGGGCTTACAGAACTTCCCCAAGGTCAAGCACAGGAGTTACTCCTTATGCCTTTGTGTATGGGCATGATGCAGTGTTACCTGTGGAAATTAATGTTAAATCTTTGAGGGTAAGATGCCAAGACCAGCTAAATCCTGAATAGTACCATCAGAGTATGTGCTTGGAATTAGAAGGCATAGATGAAGCCAGAATTCTGGCATTAAACAGCATTCTCTTGCAAAAGAAGAAAGCAGTCAAAAATTACAATAAGAAGGTCAAATACATTGGCTTTGATGAAGGTGATTTGGTATGGAAAACAATACTCCCAATAGGAATTAAAGGCCATAAGTTTGGTAAATGGTCACCTAACTGGGAAGGACCATATCAAATTCATAGAGTCCTACCATTTGGGGCATACCATTTGAGAAATTTGAATGGATACATACATCCCAAAAAGATTAATGGCAGTTATTTGAAGCCTTATTTTCCAACCACTTGGGAAACACAAGTAAAATAAACACCAAGAATAAGAACACAAGACTACTCAGATGATAGACAATGATTTGTTTTTCATAAAGAGTTAAGTACATTTTGCCACAAATTGGCCCAAAAATCATTAAAATGTCTTAATTGTTCTTTTACAACAGATTTCCTATTGCTAAGTGATGAAAACAGTTGAATAGCTGCAGCCATTTCATCTTTCTGATTGGCCAGTCCTTGGTTGGTGATTTGCAGTTTGGTATCAGTTCAGACTAAGGCCTGGTTCACTGTAGATAGCTCATCTTCAAGTTGAGCTTTCTTCTCCAGCAGCTGAACTTGAAAGTGAGAGGCATAGGAGTGTTGTTCCTTAAGCTCTGAGACTTCAATATGTACTTGGGAAACAAAACTCTGGTCTTTAGCCAATCTCTCCTCCGCAGTTTTGGCAGCATGGCAGATGTTGATGTAGAAATCAATAGTAGCTGCTGCCTAGGATAAGTGACTTGAGACATCTATGTCTGACTGTTCAGCAACTTTGCAGCACCGGAGGAACCCATCTCTTATTATAGGCCTTTGCAAAGCCTCGAAGGGGAGCCTCAAAAAAGAGATTAACAGTTCCAGGCAGGTGTCTAAGCCTATCAAAGGTGTAGAAGGCTTGCTGCTTGAGGAGGGAGAGCTTTCAAGAATTTGTAACAAGGAGTCGGTCAAACCTAATGGCTCAGCTTCAAAATTGGTTATTGGAGAGGTAGAGGGTACATCAAAGAGACTGGCTAGCCTGGCTTCGAAGATGTCTACCTCCTCCATAGACATGAGGGGTGCAGAGAGAGTTGTGGTGGAAGGTATAGAGAATTGCATAGGGATAGGAGAAATAGATGGAGCATCTTTGGCAGTCTCTATGGTCTTAGCCACCAATGAATCAAGTGAAGAGGGGCTGAAAGTAGGCAAAGGTAATGAACCATGAGTTGGAGAGCTACCAGCACCCTCAATTGGGGAATCAGATACCTTAGAAGAGGTAATGGTTGAAATTTCTTTAGAAGGAGAAGGAAGAGCAGGGCCCGAATGAGAAGTGAATTGAGACAGGTCGAAGGTCAGATAGGGAAGATATGGAGTCAAACCAAAAGAAAGAGTTACAAGAATGGTAGGACTTAAAAGGGGTACATGAATGCTACAAAAAGGAAGAAACGTAAGGTCAATGTCAAAATTTGATAAGGAAAAATAGTAGAAGCATGAAAGAAATTACTTGTTTCAGAGATGTTGGCAGTAATGGAAGAGCTATGAAGGGAGTAATGCTCGGCAGTTTGTTGCCTTCTTGTAGTTTCCCTTTATAGTGCATCAACAGCAGCAGCAGTTTCATCTCTTAGAAATTGTTGCTGCCGTTTCTTCTCAGCCCTCTCAAAGACAATCATTGCTTTGAAATGTTCTTGTTCTACTGCCTTGGCAGCAGCTTCATGGATAGGATCTTCAATCAAGTCAGTAGCAGGAACAGTCAATTTCTTTCTCTTCCTTCTTGGCAATGATACTACTAGCTCCTTCTCAACCTCTCTCTCTTCAATTTGGGGATCAAGTTCTTCAGAAGTAAGCTCCTTTTCCATTGCTTTGTCAACTGTCTCGAAATTAGGATCTTTGACCAAATCAGAAAAGGGAGCAGCCACCCTTGTTCTCTTTTTTCTTTGTAATGATGTTTCTTGCTCTTGCTCAATCTCTCTCTCTCTCTTCATTTTGAGATTCAGATTCTTCAGGAGTGAGTACCAGTTCTCTTTTCTTTTTCTGCTGTTGTCTAGCCTTGAGAGCAGCTAGAGTTTCAGCTCTTTTAGGAGATTTTTCTTGTGGAGACCCTGCACCAAAATATGTGAATATAGAGGAGACAAACAAAAGAGTTGAAGGAAAGAGGAACTTAGAAATGCATACCCTTCTTTGAAGCAGCTCTAGTAACTCTAGCTAGAGGAGGTGAGGCTGCAGGAGAAGTTGTGGTAGCTACAGAAAAAGGAGGAATGTTCTCAACTGTTGCTGATTTAGTCTTCGAAGGCACTCCTAATCCTATCAGTAAATCATGAAGGTGTACAGATAGGCGCACTTCTATGTTGACTGACCACCAGTTCTGGAATCTTTGCAAGACTAAGCCAGAAGGAAGAAAGGGGACAAATTTGAATTCACTCAATTCCTTCAGCAGTTTGAATGTTGCCGCCTCTAGTTTTGATTTGGATATCCTTAAGTCTCTAGCCGTGAGGTGGACATTCGAGAGACTGCAAAGTGGAACAGGTATCCCTTGAGCGAGCCCAAATTGTCTAGCAAACTGAGAAGGGCAGTACACCTCAGATATGCATTTATAAGCTCGAGGGTTTAAAGTGCCAATAAACAACTCCCTCGGTAGCAAACTTAAAGCCCATATATCTTCGTGTGGTAAGGTGGAGCACTTCTTATCAGCCAAAAAGGTTTGCAGCCAAACAGGACCTTTGGTGGCATCAAAAGGACAAAAGAAGGTGGCAGATGGAGAAATAGGGAGTTGGTGAAAGAAAGTAAGGTAATAAGCAAAGGAGGTAGGATAGAGAGCAATCCTGGCATACTTTTCCCCATAAGTAATAGGATCCTGAACAAGGAATCTTAGACATTTGGGGTGCAAGTTAGTGAAATAGGCGAAAAGCCAGAGTTGGAGCACCCAGCGGGGACCTCCTTGGTTAACATCAAGAGGTTTTTTGCAAAATTGGGAGCAAGCTCTATAGACATGACCTAAAAGATAAGGAGCAAGACCTATGCATTTTTTCAAGACAAGTGCCTTCGCAAGAGGAGCGAACTTAGGCATAATCCTCTGAGATGAGGTGCAAAAGAGAAATTTGCACAACCAGTACAAAATGAAGGAAAACAGTTCTCTGTCTCTCACGGGGCCTTCCCTTTTATTTTCAGCCTTTACGAAGTCGTTGTAAGAGGAGTTTAGGGTTGGAAGGGAAAATTTGACAGGGAGGTCTGGGTAATTGGGAGTAAAAGGAAAGCCAAGGGGTGAAAGCCCTAAGAGATGGAAAATATCAAGAACGGTGGGGGCCATTATACCGCACCGAAATTGGAAGAAATTAAAAGCCATATTCTAAAAGCATAAAGCGGCAGGAATCAAAAAGGGGTCCTCAAGAATGAGAAACCTGAAAAGACGAAGAGCATCGAGGATACAGAGCTCCTGCAGGCCATCTTCTCTCGCAGACACAACTCTGTCATACCATTCTTCCCATTCAGTCCTCAATGTCAGCCAGCAACGATGAGGCCTGGTCATCCTCCAATTTCCCCAATCAAGCCCTCCTTCGTAAAGAAGAAAATGGTCTTCCAAACGAGGGTATAGAGCCGAAAGTTGGGCAGGAGCTTCCCGGAAAATAGGACCTAGGACGTACTCCTGTTTGTTACTATGACAAGAAATGAAGAGACGTCTATCTATGGTGCTTCACTCACCAGATGTTAGCTTGGCGATTTCTTCGTCGATACATTTTTTCAAAGCCATAGTTGGGCTGATACGGTCGCCGCAAATACTTGTAGAGAGGAAGGACCCATTAGCAGCAAGGGAGCTGAGAGAAGTGGAAAATTAGTGGAAAGAAGGGTTTGTGTGTTAAGCAAGCAAATGATTTCAGAACACGAAGTAAAAGGGTTTCAAAAGCCTTTTGTGTTTGGGGAATATATAAACGCTTGGTTCGTTAAGCACTAAAAGTACGGATATGAAGAGTTTCCTTCAAATGTTGATAGTATTTGGAGGAAAAAACACAGCCCAGATGCTGAGGCTAGCTTCAAAGTAAATATTTGGCTTCGAAACCAGGTTTTGGCGCCAAAAGCCAAAAAACAACGGCTTCGAAATGAAGAAGTCGGCATCGAAGCACATTTCTATACTTAAAAATGTAAGAATATTCAAGTATTTGATTTACTTTGAAGGGAATTAAAAGACCTATCTTAGGCTTCTTAGTGAAAGTAATGTCCTTCGAAGTGAAACTTGAGACTCTGTGATGATGGGAATTGGTGTTCAAAACATAACACACCAGTTTTTGGCACAGAAAGTCCAATAACAACAGCTTCGAAACCAAGAAGCCGGCTTCGAAGCATATTCCTTATCCAATAGATGCAAGAATGCCAAGTGTTCATTTACTTCAAAGGGATTAAAGACTTGTTTTAGGTTTCTCATTGAAAGTGATGTTCTTCGAAGTAAAACTAGAAATCCCTTAGGAATGGAAATTGGCATTCGAAATATCAAAACCAATAATTGGTTTATATATATTCAGAAAAGTTGTCTTTTCGAACTAAAACAGTGCAGCCCTCAAAAGGAGCTTCTATATTTTTGAAAATATGCACTGTTGTTCAAGACAAAAAGATCAATTTAAAACTGATTGATCATAATAAATCATTGACCATATGTTGGTTGTGATTGAAACAAGTTTGAAAAGTATGGTTGTTGTCACGACCCAAACCCGGCCCTATGGGTTTAGCATCAGTAATCGCCAAGATGTCAAGATTACCAAGGCCTGCGAGAAGACAGATGGTCTAGCGAAGCCAATACAGTAAATAACTAGTGTCCATTGAGCTGTGAAAATCTGTATGCCAAAAAAAACATTTTTCATACATTCACGGTCACGATCTATATCTGATCTATCGATTATATACAAACATTGATGCAGGACCTAACCCTCGATAACAGTCATAACAATGAGGCATCTATACTGATATTACAAGAGGGAAGGAAGGCAATTGGAAACAAAAACACCCCAAGCCAAAGCATGGCAACTCGGAACCTCGCGATGAGGCACATAGGTGGCTTGACAAAGCTGGGACCACCCACACTCCTAGCTCGATGCAGCTGCTGAGAACCTACATATATATATATATATAAACAGTGAGCTAAAGCCCAGTGAATAACATAATGTGTAAAGAGGTTATGAATGAATGTCCTTACAGTAATGAAATCAATTCATTATCTGATATTTCCATCTTTCAAGATTTCGACCAATCAAGATTTTAATCAATCACCATATGTGGTACATCCATTAGCCTATAAACAGTAGGTCCAAAAGGACCGGCCTTAAACTCCAACAATAATGATGGCCATCAATCGATAAACAATATGGTTCCACAAGGAAACCGAGCGAGCTCAGAATGATCAATAACGATGGGTGCTAAGGATGCCTGTCTGATTCAAAATCTGGGACATACATTCATTCAATAAACAATATCAGTTCAATAAACAGTTCAGTTCAGTATTGAAAATATAACCATTTGAACATATCTTTACACAATCTGTTACTCACAGAGATTGGGCTAATAGCAGCTAGAGCGCGTCCAGAAACCAACCCTAAACAGTTAACAAATAGAACACACACTAAGTTTACAGTCGGAAGGATGATAATTAAATCCCTAAATTTCCTCGGTGTGGTTCTATGTCTAAATCCTCATTAAGATGCCTTAAACTAGGCCTAAGAATGCCTAGGATGGGATGAGGATGCAAAAATACAGTTGGAAGGCATTTTTCAAAAGTTGCTGAAAACAGGGGTCTTGCTCGAGCGAGCCTTCCTTCGCTCGAGCGAGCTTCCAAAGTCAAAGGCTTCGCTCGAGCGAACAATCCTTCGCTCGAGCAGTTTGATGAAACAGTAAAAGTACTGGATGCTCGATTTTTACGCGCGATGCCACGCTCGATTCTCGCTCGAGCGAGCTTACAAAACCAAAGGTCTCGCTCGAGCGAGGAAGCCAAATCTGAAATTTCCAGATTTGTCTCCCAAGTTCGAACCAAGCATTCAACCATCCAAAACTCAACCTCTTGGCCCCAAATTCTGGAAAATACACTTAAACTCAATGTATAACAAGTTTCAAAAGCTAATTTTTACATGCAAGGGCCAAGGGTTGGTCAATTAAAGTCATTTCCAAATCCATCTTCAAGAACACTTTCCAAACATGCAATGCATGGGTTTCAAACCAAAACCAAGCTTCAAATCTTGCTCAATTGAGTTCCAATCTTTGAAAACAATATGGAAACATGGGCTATGATAAAAACATGGACATGCATGTATAATATATCATGAATTCAACTTCAAAATGTATCAATTCAAGCATGCATGTAACATTTGAGCTCCAATTCACCATTTATGAGCAAGTTCATGACTTACTTCCCTATAATCATGATACATGCAAGATGGAACTTAAAAACAACAAGAAGATGATGATTTCACTCACCTAAGTCTTGTATTTCAAGCCTAGAAGTTCAATTTGACAATCTACACTTCAAATCTACCAAATTCCAAGCCAAGGTCACCTAATCAACCTCTTCTCCCTCTCATTCTCTTGTTTGGTCGGCTAGGAACTCCCAAATGGCTGATCAATGTTTTGATTAAGTGTAATAAGGCCCTCTAATGATAATAAACAAAGAGGCCACTCACATGGCAATTTGGTAATTAAGTTAAACTCTTCAATTGGCTTAAATTAATCTAGTTTAATCATTCCAAATAAATTTTCAGATAAATATACCATTAAATCACAAATATTCTACCGATCCCAAAACATCAAACGGTTTCTAAATCGGCCGCCGATAAGGCCTTCAATTAGCAGTTTAAACATATGAATTCAAACAGATAATCAGTAAATCAAACAGATGCAATATGCAATTCGATAAATAAACTTATTCAATTCCAGTTTTGATTTCAATCAGTCCATCCAATACTTCAGTTAATCCAATTATCAGTCATTAGCGGTCCAGTTTAGCAATAATCAGTATATAATTCAGTGGTTATTCAGTAATCGGTACGAGGGTTGTTACAGTTGTTAAATTCGAAGTATCGATCTTGAATGGAAAAAATAAAATAAAAAAACTATCAACTGCATTCCATAAATTGGAAAAGTTCATGGTCGTTTTGGTTAATATTCATTTAAAACTGTTGAATCCAGGTTCGAAGGAAAAGATTGTTCAGTTCAAAGCTCTGAAATTGCTTTTGAAGACAAATAGAGACAAGATCAAACCATAAAGAGAAGTCTTAGTGGTATTAAAGCAAAAACAGTTACATCGAGTGGCCATTTTTTGGTACAAACTCAAGCTCATAAAAATAAGGAATGGAATAAATAACAAGATCATGAAATTTAGTCCAACAATGGTCAATGAATTTCAATTCTTTCTTTGGTGGTGGTTGGGAACTTTGTTCCCAAATTTTTTTCTCATTTTTTTTCACTAAAAGACAAAAGTTTTACAAAACCAAAAAAAACACATCCAAACAAAATATCACATCCAACCCCATAATCATTTCACTTTTTCTCTCACAAACATCACATCCAACCACATAAAAACCCAACTATCTTCCCAAACACTAAAAAAATTTTATCTCATAAAAACCTACATCTACTAAAATCTGTATAAAAACTCACTTCCCAAACACCCACTTTATTCTGTCTTCTATTTCTTCTAACATTGGCTGCATGAGTTTGTGTGCTCTCACTTCGTAGTAGAGCTCTTCAGCCTTTATTTCGAAAGCCGTTTCTCTCAATCCTTGTTCCAATTCATCTATATCCAAGTCATCCCAGTATGCAGAATCTTTATTCTTGAAATCATCGAATTCTTCAATAAAGTTTTCTGCTTCGTATTGGGCATGAATTCGAAGGGACGAAAGTTGGTCTAAAGATTGTGTGGTGTTCATAGAGGTCCGATGCCAGTGGAGAAGCAATGGAAGTTGGTCCAAAAACATGTGAAGTTCTGCTTGGGCGAGGGGATTGAGAATGTGACCCCGAGTTAGAATATCACAAGCCCATCGAAAATTCTTAAGAGGGACTTCGTTCTCAAGAACATTGAAGGGCAAGTGAGAAAAAGCCGCAAGCAGAAGTTGAGCTTGTTTTCGCTCGGCCGGAGTAGGGGAAGGTGAAGGTTTGTAAGGAGGAAAGACCTTATCCACAGAAAGGGCAAGCCTCAGTTTCTCTATCCAACAAAGATTTAGCAGAAGAGAATGTGTGGATGCTTCTATTTTAGGAGGTGGAGCGAGGACAGAAGGAACAAGGGCATTAATATAATCAAGCCAGTTAGAAGAGAAAATCTTTGCCTTCTAAGCTAGGAATGATGGATTGTATCCTTGTACCTCTTCTCGGCGTCGGGCAACATGCACTGTCTTTGTAGGCATGGAAGATGTATACCATGCCACAAGCAAATTCTCTTCCAAACTACGTCGATGGTCAATGGGCACGTAGGGGTAGACCACTGAACTTCGAGCGTAAGAAGGAAACTCTAAAGGGTCAGTGAACTCAACAAAATGATGGTTGATTCGTTCCCTCAAATCACAGGTCTCAGGTGTTGACCAGCTTGTCCAGCCAGAAACCCCAGAAAATGAAGAAGTTGCAGCTTTATCCCATGCAGAGGTTTGTGAAGAAGAGTTTCCCAAGTCCATATTTGCAACTTTCCGGATCAAAGATTGGGAGTAGTTTGTTCGAAGCACAAGGGTAAGTCAGAAGAAGAACTTCTTGTATTTATATTCGCAAATTCTGAATCGAAAGATTAAGGGCAATATGTTCGTAATCCAAAGGTCGATAATTTGCAAAGGCATCCATGACCTGAATATGGAAAGGTGGATAAAGGTGGCTAATTAATGCATGAAAATTCTTTCGAGGAGGAACATCATCATGATATGGCTCTTCGTGTGCTCGATCAGTGGAGGAGAAAGTTGATTCGGCCATAGAAGAAGTATCAGTCTGTACGAATGCTAAGATATTGGGGTGTTCAAAAGATTGAAAGAGAATTAATGCAAATGATTATCAATAAATGACGGTTGCGTTTCCAAAATATAGACCCCATGCACGTTCTAAAAAAAAACGCGGGGAAAAGGGCTTTGATCCACTAATATCACCAAGTATTGGGTATATTAGTGCGGGGGGTAATGTTGGCTTCATATTTTGTACAAGCCAATCACAATTTAACACGTGGCAGAATAAGGGTAATATAGGAAGATTATTCAAGTCTTCAATCTTGATCGTACACGTGGCAGTTAATATTGGTTCTCACGTGATCTGAGTAGCATTGGATCAGTAAAGAGGTGCAAGGTGATGTGGCTTCAACGGTTACTCAGATTCAAATTCAAATATAGGAGGGAAACCTAACTGCAAGTGATGGCGTAATGGAACTACTTATAAGGCAGCATGATCAACGATCATGGAGGAGCAGTTCGACGATTTGAAGTGCAGTTCGATGGCCATTCTTGAGAAGTATAAATAGCGGGGAAGACCCCAGAAAAGACCCCCAAACTCAGATTATACAAACCAGTCTTACTTTACATATTTTCCTTTCCAGTTTTACATTTCCTGTTCTTTAAATTCCTGCACTGCACTTCATTCATAGGAGTAGTTTCAAGTAGATTATCACTGTAAACCTCTACAAGGCTGAGTTCGGATCATTGTAAGTTTTTATTCTAATGAAATATTTCAATTGCTCTTCATTTAACTGTTATTTTGTTTAATTTCTCCTAAGTCAAGCCACTAGTCAAAGTCCTCTTCATTAAGGCTGAAAGAACTACAACACAATCGTCTGATAATTGGTTAGCAATTAATATTTCTGTAAGGACTGATTGATCCTTGCTGGCACGCTCGCATTTGCAAAAATACCCTTCGAAAGCCAAAAAAACCAACAGTTGGGAAAGACTATTCCAAACCCAGTCAACTCAGCCCTCTCACAAACTATATTATACAATATATATTTTTAAATAAAACATGCATAGGCATGTTTTATATTGTTTGTTTTTATTTTTATTGGCATAAATTATGTATTACTAATTATGTAAATAATTAATATAAAATGTGAACTACTAGTTTTGTTTGAATAGGTTAAAGAGACACACAAATAATTAAATTAATTATAACTTATTTTAAAATACAAAAAAAAAAATTATATTAAACAATATCCGGCTATGTGGGTGGATTTGAAATTTTTTATTTTGTTTTTGGCTGGACTCAGAAATAAAGCATAAGCCCGATCCGGAGGGGCAAAGTTTGGTAAATGACTCTAAATGTTATTAAGTAGTATATGGGCCGGCTTGAATGGCTGAAAATTTTAAATTAAAAGTATTTCAAATAGAAAATAAATTTAAATATTTTTATTATTACCTAATTAAGAATTTTTTACATCAGCCGTTTAATCAGAGGCAAATTGATTTAGCATTCATAGGGCTGTTGGCAAATGGAGCCAAAGCTGAAATACAATTACAAAGACAAATATAACCTTATCTTCAACTTTTATTCTTTTCCAAATTAATATAAATAATTGTGTGTGCAATTTAAATAAGTAATATATATATATATTAATATCACAATATATAGCAGTATGCGTGTACAATTTAAGTAAATAAAATAATAAATAATATATAAAAAAAAAAAAAAAGTGAAGACACACATATTGTGTGTCACTCAAGTCTTCTTTATTAAATTAAAGATGTTGGTTGATAATTTTTCTCCTCCGTGACTCCCCAACCACTTCACTTTCAAATAATTATTGAAATTCACATTTTCTAATAAAAAAATATATGATAACATTTTTTGGGTCTCTTTACTTTGTCCTTTATGAACGATACAAATTAAAAATATTCATAATTATTACTAAAGTGCTTGGCCGGTCCTGAGTATTCAAAGTCTATATAGAGTCTTAATATTTTTATACATTACTTAAAAAGATAAAATTAATTAAGAAAATTATTATAAAAATTTAAAAAAATAAAATCTAGTACTGTTTTATTTTTAACCATTTATACATGCACAAAGAAAATATTACACAAAAATCTAGAGTTATAACATTAAAGTAAAATTGAACTAGTTGTACCACATCATCACTTAAATATTATTATTCTTGAATTTTTAGTTGCAAAATTAGACCAAAAGCCCTTTATTGAGAATGAATTAATTATACTTTTTTTTTTCTTTTTCATATACAGATATATAATTTCTAGGAAGTATAATTAAATAAACAATCATATATATCCAAAAGTCAACCAGCAAAAATCTATTCAAATTCTAGAGATTTTAATATTTAAGTAAATTTAACATACAATTGAAGTAGAAGTTGAAATGATACAAAATCTGAAGGCATCTGGAGAGAATATCAAAACCTAAGAAAGTTTAATTTTCAGATGGTGAATTGGATTGAATAGAAGTTTGTTAAAGTAAAATCAATTACTTTGGGCTCTCCACTAATAAAAATAATTTTATTTTTGGACTTAAGTTCTATTAAGCGTTAAACTTATTTTGATAAGTAAAGTAATTGAGGTCCTCTACTAATAAAAACAGTTTTGTTTTTGAGTTTTGCGTTGGGGCTCTCTATTTAATTGAGGTCTAATAAAAAAATAAAAATAAAAAATGGGGTTAAATTTTATAAGAATTTTTTTCTAAATGGATATATATTTTTTTTTAGTCCAAATCTCGCGGGTCAAACTGGCCGTTTTGCCGGCATGCTCATGAGCCGGCCATGCAATGTACTTGGCATAAAAAGTAATTCACCAAAGCACAGCCATACATTTCTTTGCTCAATGGGGCTTCCAAGCTTAAGCTCGAGCATGTCACGGCTAGTACACAATTTGCATATTCATCTAATACTCTTATGTTGTTTGAGCATTCTCAACTCTGGCTTTACTGCTACCACATCCAGCTCCTGGCTAATGGGGAACGAGACGGACCGACTTTCATTGCTAGCAATCAAGGCCAAAATAGTTGAGGATCCACTGCATGTTTTGAGCTCCTGGAATGACTCTATCCACTTCTGCCAATGGCAAGGCGTTACGTGTGGCCGCAGGCATCAGAGGGTCACCGCCTTGGACTTACAGTCCCAGGAACTGGTGGGATCGATATCACCACACCTTGGGAATTTAAGCTTTCTGACAGAATTACTGCTTCAGAACAATAGCTTTGGCAATGAAATTCCCCCGGAAATTGGCTGTTTGCCAATGCTGCAGATTTTGCAGCTGAACAACAATTCAATTGGTGGCCGAATTCCAGTAAATATATCTCGTTGCACTAACCTCATTGAAATCAATTTCTCTTACAATAGGCTGGTAGGAGAAGTTCCTGTGGAGCTCGGATCCTTGTCGAAGCTCGTGACAGTAATTTTAGAGGCCAACGATCTTACAGGGAGTATCTCTCCTTTCGCGAATTTGTCATCTCTTCGCGGACTGTCTTTATATGATAACAAGTTTTATGGCAGCATTCCTGATGGTTTTGGTCAATTGAAGAATCTTCAAGAGCTCGAACTCAGCGCGAACATGTTGTCTGGTGCCATCCCTCCTTCGCTCTTCAACCACTCTTCTCTCACACTGTTTGATGTCAATACTAACCAAATACAGGGAAGTCTTCCCTGGGACTTGGGCATCACTCTTCCCAATCTTGAAATCTTCAGCATTGGTTACAACCAATTCACAGGATCAATTCCGGTTTCAATATCGAATGCATCTAAACTCCATGACCTAGAAATGCATCAAAACAATCTTACTGGAAATGTTCCTAATTTAGCGAGGCTGCAATACCTCAAGTGGCTAAGCATTTCCCACAATCAGCTTGAATCCGAGGAAGATAATGACTTGAACTTTATATCTTCTTTGATCAATGCCACCAATTTACAGGTTTTGGCCGTGAATATTAACATGTTTAACTTCAAGTTGCCAGAATCCATCGGTAATCTCTCGAGTAATCTTCAACTTTTGTATCTAGACGACAATCAGATATTTGGAAGCATTCCACCTGGGATTGTAAATCTTGTTGGCTTGCAGAGTTTGCATATGGATCTTAACCAACTCACTGGTGCTATTCCAAGTGAGATTGGAAAGCTTCAAAATCTACACGAATTGAATCTCTTCAACAATTCATTGTCTGGTAACATTCCATCTTCTATAGGAAATCTGAGTTTGTTAAGTACCCTTGTTTTAGGACTAAATAATTTTCAGGGAAACATTCCTCCGAGCCTAGGGAATTGTAGTAATTTGCAAAAGTTGGATCTTTATCAAAACAACCTTAATGGTACAATACCAAGACAAGTTATTTCTATCTCATCCTTATCTATATATCTAGACCTATCCCAAAACCAATTGAGTGGTTCTCTTCCCATGGAAGTTGCAAAGTTGATAAACCTTGGTTACTTGGATGTCTCTAAGAACCTATTATCGGGCGAAATTCCGAGCACTCTGGGTAGCTGCACAATCCTGGAAACGCTACATTTAGGGAACAACTTTTTCAACGGAACCATTCCTTCTTCTTTGAGTTTCTTGAGAGGCCTTAGTGAGTTGGATCTCGCGAATAATAGCTTGTCTGGTGAAATTCCAGTGTACTTGGAGAGCTTTATTTTGTTGCAAAATTTGAATCTGTCTTTTAATAATTTTGAAGGTGTAGTACCAACACAAGGTGTATTTAGTAATGCAAGTAAAATATCAGTAGTGGGAAACAGTAAGCTCTGTGGGGGTGTAGCTGAATTGAAGCTACCTAAATGCAACTTCCAAGTGGATGAAAATAGGAGATCAAACAGTGCCTTAACTGTAGCACTCTCTATACCCTTTGGGCTTGTAGGACTAGCTTTCGTGGGGTGTGTTCTCTATCTTTGCTGGTTCAGAAATAGAAAAAAAGATACTCCTTCAGATTCATCAAAAAACTCGTTCTTGAGGGTGTCTTACCAAACTCTTGTTAAAGCCACTGATGGCTTCTCATCTTTCAATTTAATCGGTGTTGGTAGTTTCGGGTCTGTGTACAAAGGAGTTATTGATGGAAGAATTGTCGCTGTGAAGGTAATTAACCTTTTGCGACATGGAGCTTCGAAGAGTTTTGTATCCGAATGTGAGGCACTAAGAAACATCAGACATCGGAATCTTGTCAAGGCACTAACGGCATGTTCGACAATAGATTATCAGGGTCATGACTTCAAGGCTCTGGTTTATGAGTTCATGGTCAATGGGAGCCTTGAAGAGTGGTTACATCCAAATTGCAATGAAGATTTATCAAATGAAGAGTTTAAGAAGCTAAACCTTCTTCAGAGACTAAATATTATCATTGATGTTGCTTGTGCCCTGAATTATCTTCACAACCAGGGCCAAACCCCAATAGTCCACTGCGATCTTAAGCCCAGCAACATTCTTCTGGACAAAGATATGACTGGGCATGTTGGTGATTTTGGGTTAGCAAAATTTTTTGCTGACCATGCCACCCATGGCTTGTCTGGAAATGAAACAAGCTCTATTGGCATAAGGGGAACAATAGGTTATACTGCTCCAGGTGAATATGCCTTCATTTATTCTTAGTTGTTTCATGCAGCAAAAGGTGTAAAGTAAATTGCACGTGTGATTTGGGCTACACAATATTTTTTCTTTGCACAGTTATCTAACTTTTTCTGTTTATGGAACATTTCGGTCTTTTGTATCCAAAATTTTTCCCCTTACAGTTGCATTTTTGCTTGCAGAATATGGTATGGGATGTGAGGTCTCGGCATACGGTGATATCTACAGTTTTGGCATCCTTGTGTTAGAAATGTTTACTGGGAAGAGACCCACCGATGAAATGTTTAAAGATGGGTTAAGCCTCCATAGCTTTGTGAAAGAGGCTTTGCCCTGCCATTTATCAGAGATTTTAGACCCAACACTTTTTCAGATCGAAGGGGAAGAAGAAGAAAGCTTCATAAGAGGTGAAAAGGTTGTGGAGTGCTTGAGTTTGATACTTGAAATTGGAGTCAATTGTTCTTCAGAATTGCCTAGAGAAAGAATGGACATTAATGACGTTTCAGCTAAATTGCATTTCATCAAAGGCACCCTTCTAGGATCTGAAATACAATGAAAGAGATGAATTTATGAGGGAATCAATTGGAATGTAATGCTTTTGTCGTAATAATCTCCTTCCTGGAAGAGATTACATGTTTAATAACAACCTTACTTCCACATTGGATGAGCCAACTCTACATGTAGCACATTTAGTGAAAAGTAATGTTACTTATTAAAAGAAATATTAGAATTTGAAATGTGTTGATCGGATTTATTTTGGGTGTGATTCTCATCTCATTACATCAAATTTAAATGTACATCACAAATTCAAAATTAATAGATGTTCTTTGCACGTGATTTTTTTTCGTCCAAAATGTTAATAATACATGATGAAGGGATCACATTGAAACAAAATTCAAATTATGGAGATCAAATTATTTAAATTAAAATTAGCTCATAATAGAGGGATCAATTGTATAAATTACCACTTTTTTTTTAAACTACAATCCTATTTTGATTTATCCACAAATCCTTAACCGTGTATTGGTTCGGCGAAATCAATCTGTGAGTTCTTATTCACTCTCTTTATTTGTTTGTCAAATTTTAGTAATGTAAGACTATAGTTGATTTCTCTAATTTCTTTGCCATAATTTATTTGATGATATAATTGTTTGGCCCTAATTATCAGTTGAGGCTATAACTGTTTAAGTTACTTAGCACTGTTAATAATGGTGTTTCACTGTTTTAGTTGTTGCCCTTAGTTTAGTCCTAATTGTAGTTGTTGCCCTAATTTGTGTTGATGTGTTGTTCTTTCCTTGAATTCAATTTATTGTTATATATGCTTATATGTGTGTATGCAATAAATCAGTTCTAATTCTATGCTTGTTGCTATTTTTCATTGGTTTGGTGCTTCAATGGAAATATCTAATCTTTGTTGTGCTCTAATTTATGAAAACATATTATTTGCAGATATCAGTTATTGTGAATTTGTGTGGATTTTTTATTATATAGCCATCCATCCTAGGAATTATATTTTCGGATATAAAAAAAGGAAAAAGAAACAAAAAGTAGAAAAAATTAGTCAATCTTAATTGGGAGCGCTTGCTAAATTTCTTAATAGCAAGAAACAAATAGAAGGGCCTCTCGAACCCCTTAAAACTCAGGGCTAGCCCGAACTCCTTCACACCAGTTTGAATACACTTGCATTTTATTTTTATGGGAACAATAGTAGCTTTCTCTTTTTTCAAATATATATATACACACACTTCTGTGAAACAAACAAACTCATCTAAAAGGTAAATAAACTCGGATCACACAAGTACATTACATTATCATTCGCACACGGACTAAATAGGAAATAATCTCATAATCAAACTATTTGTACGCTTTATGACGTATAGATTCCCAGTTTGAAGATAAAAGTACAAGCATAATCCTCTTGCATTTTGACAGAGTGTTTTCCATTTCTCACCGCTTTGACAAGCATCAAGCTTTATTGTCCTGTAATTTAGTTACCGAAGAGCAAAAATGAGGGCCTAAATATGAACTCATTCTAGATTGGTTCAGGGGTTAACATAATTCAAGGAGTTCAAACACATAAAAGCATTATTAATTATTTAAATCACCATTAATCCAATTGAATCTTTTAGATTACCCACACAAGGGCATAACGGCCAATATTTTAATGCTAAACAAAGGGAAATGTAATGGATTTATTACAAAATAACATGACAAGAATTGCAACACTTGGTACTCCTTGGACTAGTAGGATTACTTTGGGCTCTCTTATTAACGTAATTAGAGCCTCTTTGATTGACATTAGAGTATTGATTGGGACCGTATCATAATGGTAAAGTAAGATTGAACCAAAAATATTGATTCGAATAATTGTTCTATGAGTAATCTTCACTCTTTTACCTTTTTCTCTCTCCAAATTTTGAATCTGGATATGAGGATAGATCTATTGGAAAGTTTGTTTCGGGGTTTCAATTTAGACAAAAGAATGACCCAAAATGGAGTTCGGACGAGAAAGTTATGCCCGTTTGAAGTTTGAGTACCTGAGTTGTGTGCATGGTCTGCTCGAGCGAACCTTTGACTGCTCAAGCGGTCTATTCGAGATTATAAGCTTAATTTCACAACTTGAGCGGTGGATTGACAGCTTAAGCGGTTTGTTCAAGGTCAGCACTTTAAATTCCTTTTTTGGCCAAATCTTTCACTTTTTCTCTCTTTTCTCTCCCTCTTCTCCATATTCGAAACCCTAGACCTCCAAACCTTGGTCTAATCCTTGAGGTAGAGATACTCTTAACTTAGTATATCAATTGGGGTTTACGCCTAGTAGGTCAACAATAGAGGCGATCTATCTTTTGAAGAGAATAATAGAAAAGTATAGAGAAAAGAAAAGAGTTATTCATATGGTTATCGATCTTGAGAAAGAATATGATAGAGTGCCTCAAGATATAATCTGGTAGGTATTAGAGAAGAAATGGGTGACAAAAGGTTACATTGATGTGATTAGGGATATGTATGAAGGTGTGGTGACCACTATTAGATCGCCTACTGGAAAGACGAGTGAATTTCCAATTACTGTAAGGTAATACCAAGGATCAACCTTAAGTCCTTATCTTTTCGCTTTAGTTATAGATGAGTTGACGCGTAATATTCAGGATGATGTGTCATGGTGTATGCATTTTGCAGATGATATCGTATTAGTAGATGAGACCAGAGAAGGAGTTAACATTAAGTTGGAGATTTAGAGAAAAACACTTGAATTTAAAGGATTTAGGATAAGCAGAACTAAGACAGAGTATATGGAGTGTAATTTTAGTAACAGTCACAACAGAAGCAGAGGAGAAATAGAGATTGAGAACCAAAAACTACTTAAGAATGAACATTTTCGTTATTTAGGATCGATTATCACAACGACTGAAGAGATTGGAGTGGATGTGGTCCACAGAATTAATGCAAAGAGTGCATCTGGAGTAATATGTAATAAACGAGTACTGATTAGACTAAAAGGGGAGTTCTATAAAACGGTTATTAGACCAGCAATGTTGTATGGGACGAAATGTTAAACAACTAAGAAACAACATGTAGATAAGATGACTGTTACTGAGATGAGGATGCTAAGGTGGGTGTGTGGCAAGACTAGAAAAGACAGAGTTAGGAATGAATATATTCGAGAATGGGTAAGAGTAGTACCGATAGAAGACAAGTTGAGAGAGAATAGATTGAGATGGTTTGATCATATACAATGGAGACCAATAGAAGCAGTAGTGAAAAGATATGATACAGTGATGGTAGATGGTAATGTTAAGGGAAGGGGTAGACTTGGATTGACGTGAACTAGTGTAGTAAATATAGATATAAATCTCGTTGGTTTGACTAATGAAATGGCCTTAGATAGAGTCGAGTGAAGAAGAAAAATTCATGAGCCAACCCCATTTGATGAGACTTAAGGCATGGTTTGGTTGGTTGGTTTGGACTTTGAAACATGAATTGAGATGATACTTAGTAGAAATGTGTATGAAGATTGATTTTGAATTGTTTTGGAATTTTATATTGAAATGAAGGAAACTGAATATTGTTGAGAATGTGGAAATTAGAAATCTTTTGATTATTGGCTATGCTAATTTTTTATTGAAGAAATGAATGAACCATAGGTAAATTGACACACTTACAAACTCATGCATCATGTTGCATTCTTCATGATTTTGGTTCCACAATTATTAAAATCTCTTAGATACTTGGAATTCTTGAAAGGGGGTAAATAACGTGAATCCAAGTAGTGTGTCACGCCCCAAGCTCCGTGACAACGCCGTACACTCATATAAGCGAGCATGCAAGGCTAAGAATCCAATCACATAACCCACAATGTAAAATACTCAAATTAAATCCTTAATTGTCATAATGCCAAAATCCATAAAAATAAATAGTTCTTATATGAAAATGTCCACAAAGTCCACTAATTTAATCCACAAACAAAACAATAATCCAAGTACTTAAATCATAGTCCTACTCTCGACACTCCCACATGTAAAAAATCCCGCGCAGCTCTACTCTTCAGAATCTGAAAAAAAATAAGAGTAAGCTAGATAGCCTAGTAAATAACCAACCATCATTGCTAGCTGGATCAAGTATACAAAAATAAATAAATAAATCGATAATCAATAAATATAATTTTTCTACAGTTCAATAAATGAACAATTATTTGTAAGATGGTTTCATAGCTAAAATAAACAATGTGGCAATACATTTTAATTAAAAGTCAATGGGGTAACTCGATGAAATTTCGTTATCCAAAATTGATAGATCGATATTCAGATGGTTCAATGATCGATTCACAAAACCCAAGTCTTAATGACTACGGTCACTTAGCCCGTGACAAGGCCCAGAACCACACATAGGCCGGTGGTAAAGCCCCAAAAGAAACTAGTTTCTGTGCCAATAAATAACCCCCATTGGCTAGGGTCCAAATCATAGTCAGACTAGAGTGATGTTCAAAATTCAAACAATACACAACTTTTAAATAAAACATTCGATATTTTCAGAATAAACGTTTAGTACAATTTTCAGAATTGTTTCACCAAATATTCAAATAATTTTCATAATAATATTCGATGTTGTTTTATACTTGACCCATATTTTATTTTAAGAGAACAAAAATGTATAAATAAATATTTACAATTTTAAACGATTCGATAGGAATAAAAATAAACCAACGGATAGAGGGTTACTTACCTACAAACAGCTAAAATAATATTTTCCAAGCTAATCTCAAATTACCAAGATCCACCTCAATCTCACAAACCTAATAAAATATTACACCGCATAAACAATTATTATGTGCACCCATCCATCTCTTCTTGTAACAACAATAGAATAAATAAACCCAATAGTCTATTAGGAACTCCCATGATTTAGCATCAAAACAAAGCCATCACGACTTCAGAATTTCTCAAATAAATTAATATTTTTTACATGTTACATACACCCACGAAAGCCCCACTATATTAGATTAATGTATTGCTTTAATATCCAAGAGATCAAACCATTCAACCCAACTTTAAAGCCAAACACACCCTTACCCATGATACGAAACTCCATTGTTTCTATTACCCACCCAAAGTTACACTTACACATTGCACCCAATTCTCAAAACCTAAGTAGGCACCTATAGATCTTCCAAATCCCCTTAATGTATTGATTGTTCAATTCCTCAACATAAACTTTGACAGGGATAGGCCCATAGAGCCCACGGCCCACCATTCAAACCCCATTATACAACCCGGTTGGCCAAACCCAACACAGCTGGAGTCCAACTAGACAGGAAGGACCAATGATGCTCGGACAAGTGGCAGGCGCAGAGCAGACCACGTCAGCAGACAGAGATCTGCAAAGTTATTGCCACAGCACATCACCATTAATGCAGCCCATCACAGCATTTATTGCGACAACACCTCTCAGCCGGAATCACACCCCCTCGCCCTGAACAAGGCGAACCACGCCTCAAGCTTTCCGCGGGGGCAATCAGAACGACAGAGACAGAGGAAAGATTACACTTGAGTATAAGCTAAACACAAGAAAAAGAAGGTTAAGTTTTCTATCTCCTATCTCTCTCTCTACATTTCTTCTACGTTATCACCTCCTCTAATTCCTACACCGGAGGGTTCGCCGGGGGACTACCCCGTTCCCCGATTGAACTTGTTTGCAGGTTATCCAGTGGGCTCGAGGAGCTTGGATCGGTCCAGTCCATCCACGAGGACTCATTGTATTATCGATTGGCGCCTGTGGAATTGGTTTTATCCGCGGCGCCAGCTTGTGTTCATTGTCACGAGACCCTTTTCCAACAACCTTTTTCACCTCATCCACCACGTGCATGGTAACGACCAGATCCATGGCTTCCCACCACAATGTCATGGATCACCAGATCGACCCTCCCAATCCCAACAACCCACCACAATACTTCATCGAGCTCACCAACAAGATCAACCGTATGGTTGAACAAAACCAGCCTTTAATCAACGCCCGCTCCAACGGAACCTCCCTATTCCCCACCACCTCCAGATATTAACTCCCATCCAGAACAAGTCCTGTGCCATACCGTCGCAACCCAATCCTCCTAACTCCGGGGGCTTGCCCTCACCCACATATACATCCTCCTCCTCCACCCCCACGCCCTCAACATAGCCCCAGCCCGAGGGAGAAGCCAAAGCGTTCAACATCTATCCTCTCGAGGAGACAACATTCCTCTTTGGGACGCAGAACTCCGAGCCATGAAACTCCGGCTCAAGGGGTCATGCAAAACATCCAACACAAGCCCTCCACCACAAAGAACTCCCTTCGCCGCCTCCATCCGCGACAAACCCCTACCCCCAAGTTCAAAATGCCTACCATCGATCCTTCGACGGAACCACCGATTCTGCCGATCACCGAAACCTATCAGACACTCATGATCCTCCATGCTTTCCGACGAATCATGTGCCGAGCCTTCCCGTGACCCTAAAGGGATCGGCTCGGCTATGGTTCACCGATTGCCACCAGATTCGGTCTCTACTTTTCAACACCTCGTGACTCTTTCTCGAGCCACTTCATTGGAGCCCAACGCCACGACGGCATGACCCAACTCCTCAACATCCGTCGACCGAGGGGAATCACTACGCAGCCTTTGTCACCCGCTTCAACACCGGCCTTACAAGTTCTTTGAAAATGACGATAAGGTCATTCTCACAGCCTTCATGGCTGGCTCATGGTCATCCGATTTCCTCTTCTCCTCTCCAAGAACCCCGACATCCATGGCGCCTTGCTTCCAAAGCCCAAAAGTACATGAACGCCGAGGACTCCTAGCCGCCAAGCAGACTCCACAACCAAATACCTGACCCCCAGAGAAAAGAGAAAAGACCAAGAGCCCAATAACACCCGACCTCATAACCAAACATCCCGCTTATGTCGACCGACCTCGTGCCGACCTACCGTCTCTAACCAGACTTCCGGTCGGTTCGAGCAATATACCCCCCTCAACACTCCCATGGAACAAGTTCTTCACCAAATCCAACCGGACTACCCCCTCAAGTGGCCTCTTCCGCCACGGAACCCTTCCACCCGCAAAGACCAATCCAGATATTGTCGCTTCCACCAAGATCATGGCCATAACACCGACGACTGCATCAGCCTCAAAGACCAAGTAGAGACCCTCATTCGCCAGGGGCGCCTGAGCCGATTCACAGATACCCGCCCCCAGCAGAGACAAAGGACCGAGCCCCACAGAGATAATCGCAGGCATACCCCTCCACGGCGACCAGCTCAACCAGACCAGGGGAATGATCGACCCCACCAACAACCTCGGCCTCAAGGTAATCCGCCTCCACCAGTTGGAGAAATCAGAGTTATTTCAGGTGGTCTTGCTTGCGGGGGACCATCACGCTCAGCTCAGAGGGCAGAGCTTAGAAAGATACGACAGTTGCCACGGCCAACCGACCCCCCAAGCAACCCAAGCAGTGGACGGAGCCCATTACCTTCACGGACGCCGACTGTGCAGGCATCCGTTATCCTCACGATGATCCCCTTGTCATCTCCACCGTCCTCTCCAATTATAAGGTCAGACGAGTCCTCATCGACAATGGCAGCTCGTCCGACATCATTTTCCTTAACTGCTTCCGCCAACTGAAGATCGGGGAAGAAAGCCTAGCCCCACTCCAAACTCCTCTGGTTGGATTCACTGGTGACCGGGTGACCTCTATCGGCTCCATTGATCTCCCCATTACCATCGGAGAGTACCCACGGCACATCACGAAGTTACTTTTCCTTGTTGTCGATCGCCTCACCATAACATCATCCTCGTCGCACCGCCTCAACGCCTTCCAAGCCATCACCTCCACCTACCACCTTGCCCTCAAGTTCCCTACCGATTTTGGGGTTGAACAAGGAGAGGAGAAATGCATCGTCGCCAGAGAATGTTATGTTGCCTCGCTCAAAGAGGTCAAACCGAAGGAGGCGATGATCATAGAAGGACTTGACGTCCAAGATGAGGACGAATCGATCGAGGTGAACCTGTGGAGGAACTTCGCCGGTTAACATCGATCCCACCACTCCACTCAAGACTGCTAAAATCGGCAGCCAACTGCCTTCCCAACCCACGGCCGACCTCACCGCTCTCTCGATCAACACGAGATGTCTTCGCCGACCCATGCATATGCTGCATCGACCCTCTTTCATAACCCACCGTCTCAGTATCGAGCCTCACTTCCGACCTTACCGGCAGAGGCAGCGTATCTTCCATCCAGAGCGCAACAATCTCATAGCTGCAGAGGTTGACAAACTTCTCGAGGCCCAGTTTATCCGAAATGTGGATTATCCCAAGTGGCTGTCCAACGTGGTCCTGGTCCGCAAAAACAATGGCAAGTGGCGTCTCTGCGTCGACTACTCCGACCTGAACCGAGCTTGTCCCAAAGATAGCTATCCTCTCCCCCGCATTGATCTACTGGTCGACGCCACGGCCGGTCATCAAATGCTCAGCTTCATGGACGCTTTTTCAGGGTACAACCAAATCGTGATGCACTCATCCGACCAGGAACACACATCTTTCATAACCGATCGGGGCACCTACCACTACCGTGTCATGCCGTTCGGACTAAAGAATCTCAGCCACCTACCAACGTTTGGTCAACACAGTCTTCCACCATCAGATCGGACGGAACATGGAAGTGTATGTGGACGACATGCTGGTCAAGAGCAAACTCTCCGCTGACCACCTCACCGACCTGCGAGAGACTTTTGCCACACTTCGCAAATATCAGATGAAGCTCAATCCTGAGAAGTGCGCTTTTGGTGTGGGATCTGGCAAGTTCCTGGGTTTCATGGTCAGTCAGCGCGGCATCGAGGCCAACCCTGAGAAAATCAAGGCCTTGATTGAGATGCAGTCACCTAAAACCGTTAAGGAGGTCCAAAGGCTCACGGGCAGAGTGGCAGCCCTTAACCGTTTCATCTCCCGGGCAACGGATAAGTGCCTCCCATTCTTCAGAGTCCTGCGGCAAACTTTTGAATGTACTATCTAATCAGATGAAGCCTTTCATAAGTTGAAACAGTGCATGGCCAACCCCCCCCTTCTCTCACAGCAATCATCGGCGAGCCCTTTTTTCTACTTATAAAGATCAAGCACCGCAATCGGCAAGACTCATCGAGAGGACGGCCAAAGGTAACGGCCGGTCTACTACATCAGCCGCGCCCTCAGAGGAGCGGAGCAGAACTACCCCCTATTAGAAAAGCTGTCTCTGGCCTTGGTTACTGCCTCCAGACGACTCCGCCCCTACTTCCAAGCCCACTCCATAGTTGTTCTCACCGACCAGCCCCTGAAGAAGGTCATGCAGCAACCCGAGCTCTCAGGAAGACTAATGCAGTGGTCAGTAGAACTGAGTCAGTTCGACATCTCTTCGCCGGACAATGATCAAGGGCAAGCCAGAGTCGACTTCATCTTGAATTTACCAATCCAAATTTCAACCGCTAACCTTCCACCCGCACCGACTCCACCAGAACCTGAAGATCCGCATTGTTGGACACTCAATGTTGATGGCTCGCCTCGCAGAGAGGGAAGCGGGGCTGGCCTGATCCTCACATCCCACGAAGGGGGTTATTTCAAATGTGCCCTCCGCTTTGTTTGCGCCAAAGAACAATGAGGCCGAGTCTAAGCATTGATAGTCGGACTTCGTCTAGCCAAAGACATTGGTGTTAGCCACATCGAGTGTTCATGGACTCCCAACTTATCGTCGGCCGATCACGGTGAATTCGATGCCAAGGATACCACGATGCGGACTTACAGGACATGACACTCCCCTTGTCCGCCTCTTCAACACCTTCCAGACGACACATACCTAGGGCGGAAAACTCCAAAGCAGATGAGATGGCTCAACTGCTTCGCCGACCAATCCGGCCGACCATGGAGTCCGCCGAGTACTGACTCACCCACCATCTCACCCGACCAAGAAGAAGTGCAAGTCCTCCGCAGAACCCATACCTTGGGCATCCGACATCCTCCTTTTCTTGACCACGGCGAACTCCCAGATGACCAACAAAGAGTCGCCAAGGTCGAGTCTCGGCCAACTACACTGGGTCGACGGCGCTCAGATAAGCGGTTTCACGACCATACCTGCGATGTCTCAAATTTCGCCCAAGCAACCTATGTAATGCAGAAATCCACGAAGGATCTGTGGGAATCATTCGGTGGCGTGTCTCAAGACAAAAGTGCTCAAGACAGCTACTCGCCGACCTCAACAAAGATGCCTCGATTTCGTCCCGAATGCGACAAGTGCCGTACTTCGCCAACATCCCCATGCTCCCCATTGAGTTGATCACTCTTGCGCCCTTACCCGTCGCCAAATGGGGTATCGACTTGGTTGGTCCACTTCCCACCGGGTCGAGGCTGCACCAAGTTCGCAATTGTTGCTATTGATTACTTCACCAAGTGGGTCGAGGCGTAACCCTTGCCACAATCACCGAGCGGAACACCACCAAGTTTATCCGCAATCGATCGTCTGCAGATTCAGATCCTCAGCCATCACACCGACAACGGCAAACAGTTCGACAATGCCAAATACAGAAATTTTGTACAGACCTCCAAATTCAACCATGCTTCTTCCCGGTCATCCCCAAGCAAACGGTCAAGTTGAGGTCACCAACCGCTCTCTCCTAAAGATCATCAAAACTAAGCTTGAGGCTGCCAAAGACCTTTGGGCTGAGGGACTACCACATGTACTCTGGGCTTATCGAACCATCGCCGAACTCCCACTGGGAGACCCTTTTCGCTTAGCATATGGCGCTGAGGCGGTCATTCCTGTAGAAGTCGGTCTGCCCACCCCCAGGGTCTTACATCCAGATCTCGCCTCAGCTGAAGAACTCCGTCGGGCAGACCTGGATCTCATTGAGGAGCTCAGAGAGACTGCTGCTGTCAGATTGGCCTCCTACCAGCAGAAAATGAGGACACACTACAACCGCAGAGTCCGACCGCGGGAGTTCTCTATTGGTGACCTTGTCTTGAGAGAGGCAACTCTTGCCACAAAAAATCCAACCGAGGGCAAATTGGCAGCCAAATGGGAGGGGCCCTATGTGGTGAAGGCCCGACCGCGGCCAGGCACTTACCGACTTCAAGACATGGATGGCCGAGACCTTCCCCATCCCTGGAATGCTGAACATCTGAAGCGTTACTATCAATGAATCCTTATTTTTGTATTGGCGAAATTATTGTATTTCCCTTTTTCAGTACATAATACAAGTATCGACATGCTCCCACCTTCTATAATTCGCCGTCTCAATGTAGCTTACATAAAACTTTTATTTGCAGGAGCATCAAAAGCCTCGGCAGACGGAGCACTTTCCAAAGCCTCACCAGATCTCGAAAGACTTCAAAAGCCTCAGTCCGACCTGAGCACTTTCAAAGCCTCGGCCAGACCGAGCACTTTCAAAAGCCTCAGTCCAACCTGAGCACCCCCAAAAGCCTCAGCCAGATCTGAGCACTTTCAAAAGCCTCAGTCCAATCTGAGCACCTTCAAAAGCCTCAGCCAGATCTGAGCACTTTCAGAAGCCTCAGTCCGACCTGAGCACTTTCAAAAGCCTCAGTCCAATCTGAGCACTTTCAGAAGCCTCAGTCCGACCTGAGCACTTTCAAAAGCCTCAGTCCAATCTGAGCACCTTCAAAAGCCTCAGCCAGATCTGAGCACTTTCAGAAGCCTCAGTCCGACCTGAGCACTTTCAAAAGCCTCAGTCCAATCTGAGCACTTTCAGAAGCCTCAGTCCGACCTGAGCACTTTCAAAAGCCTCAGCCCGATCTGAGCATCTTCAAAAGCCTCAGCCAGATTTGAGCACTCTCAGAAGCCTCAGTCCGACCTGAGCACTTTCAGAAGCCTCAGTCTGAGCACCAGCCTCGGCTGACTAAGCACGCTCAAAGACCTCACCCAACCTAAGCATTGTCACAACCCCAACAGACCTATGAATGAAGGCTCATAAAACAACGCACTCAGTCATGGTCCGACCCTTAACCACAATTTCAACATATTTTGACACTTAGTCATATTCTATATTTCATTTGCAAATCACATCTTCAACACTACATTTCAGCCTACTTTTTAAGGCAATTCGACACTTAGTCTTATTTTAAAGAGGTTTGCCCACGTCTCATTTCCGAATCACATGTTCAAACATCACATTTCAATCCACCCTTTCACGGTACTTTGACACTTAGTCCATATTTTAAAGATGTCTGCCCACATTTCATTTGCAAATCACATCTTCAACTTCACATTCCAGTCTACCTTTTTAAGGTAATTCGACACTAAGTCATGTTGTTAAGATACAAGCCTTCAATCAAGACCAAATCAACTCAAACAGAGACAGAAACACAATTTATTACACAAAGTCTATTCACAATTTATTCATCGACTAGAACCATTTTATTCATTCAAAAACATGTACACATCCATTTATTACAATACTTCCAAAACAAAACGAAACAAAAATGTATACAAAGAGAAAACAAAGACTCCTAAGTTCATCGATCATGCAAGTCACTCCCCTCGCTTGAGATGAGGTCACTTCAACCCCTCGTCCCAAAGGGGTCTGGCTACGTCATCTTCTCCAATCACCACACCACTCAGTCTAAGTCTCGAAACCTCCTCCGCCTTTGTGCTTGAACATCTTCCAACCATCGCCCCAAGATTTCACCATTTCGTGCTTATAGTAGTCGATTCTCGAAATCGCTAATGATTTCAGACTGCCTCGCCCAAAGATTCCGTCTCTGATGACCCAAAGACCACTGACCCCATCCTCATAAGCCGGCAAAGAATCACAGATCAATCGCCACTGAACTCAGGAGACCTTTGAATTGAGTAACAAATGCAACACAAAGGTCGTAGGTAGGCCGCCTTTCGAGGCCGCCGCCTTTCTCCTCGTTCAAATTTTTTGTAGGGCCTCCTTGTCACCGCAGCTTTGGCTCTCCCAAATTCCACTGCAAATAACTCTCTCCTTTCTACCTCAAACTGTTTCAACAGTTCTCCTTCGCTCAGCGCCCTAGCGCTCATCCCCACCTCTTTTGCAGAGCCTCAACCTTCAGATTCTGATCATCCTTCCGTCTGTCGAGCTTTTCGTTGTCGCTCATGGCCTCTTCGTGCCGCTCGACGGCAATGACACACGCTCTGTGGGCCTGCTCCACTTTCTTTTGCTCTCCAGACATACTGAATTCCAAATGACACCACCGACGGGCGCAGTGTCTTCCAGACCCACTTTGACTGTTTGCACATCGGCGTGTGCAATTATCCACTCAGACTCTCCATCTTCAATTTAGCAGCTACGCCTTGGCCTCGACGGTCTTCACCTTAGCAAAATTTTCCTCAAGAGAGCCCTCGCTAGGTAGTTACTCCATTTGGTGAGCATAACCCCGAACAAGTCGGCCTCGTTGAACATACAGGCCGAGCGCAGAGCCGCTTGTCTACAATCTTGACTAAGCGGTTCCGCCTCGACCTCACTGGGCCTCCATCTCCTCCAATTCCCACCATCAGACGAGCATGGTAAGTCGTGGCCCCAGACTAGCTCCTTTCCTGCGTGTAGAGCCCCTTTGAGTCTGCTCCTTCTCACTGGCTCAACCCCAACCAACCTAACTTCATAAAGACTGAGGTCTTCCCCAACCTCACACTTGGGTCACCTAGCCAACCCAAATTTTCTACTTGTTCTCATGGGCCTTCTCTCCCACGCCCACTGTCGGATCGTTATCGCCATTTCGGGGGTATCCTTTGTCACAAGGACTTCTCCCCCAGCTGAGACGACCGCCCCTTCTGGGGCTGCTCCACCTCCCCACCCTCCACTCGCTTGGCCAGGCTGGCCTCTTCTACCCTTACCTCCTTCCTCTTTTTCTGGGCTGGCTCCTCCCCACCTCGCCTCAACCTCTTTTTCTTCTTCCCCACCCCCAGTGCCTCCATCTCCTTCAGCGACCTCTCCTTCAGAGGGTCTTTTGAAGCAACAGGAGCAGACTCCTCCAATCCTTTCTCTCCAACGCTTTTGGCCGAGGGCGAATCCTCTCCTCACCATCGGCCGAGGAGGTCGGCTTGAGCCTCCGTGAATTTCTCGAGCCCTAAGTAGCATAGCTTCGATCCTCCTCCTCCTCAGGCCTTTCTCTTGGCCTCCAACTCCGCTCGGTCGAGATCCCCCCCGACCGGTTGTGGTCCCAACCCCGCCTCAAACAGGCGATGGTCGCACCACTGCCCCACCTAACCTTCTCTCCCTCCACTCCTTCACCTTTTTACCCTCTCCTCCATCACCGCACTCCTTCGACTCCACAAACTTGGTCGGCACCTTCCACGCCTTGCGTGCCCGGCCCCTCCAGAGTTAGACACATAGAACCACCTATGCCTCCAACCCTTAATCGAGGTTGGCAACCCCGCCACCAAGCCCTTCCTCGCCACGCCCGTAGGGTTACCCAAGTCTCCGCCGCTCGACGCTTTGTAGCAAAGAAAGAATTCGTCATTGTCATGGCCCCCTCCATTGCCTTCGCCAGCGCTTGCACACGACAACAAAATCTTCCATGAATTGGGCATCAATCGCCCCGTGCCATGTCTAAACGGTTACACATCCACCACAATCATGCGGCGTAATCGCAGTTTCACCCTTCGCCGCCTCAGAGGGAGAACTCCCGCCTCACGTCCGATGGCCGGTTCAGGACTTTGGCACCACCAACTCCACTTCCGCCGAATCTGGTACTTCGCGATAGCCTCCAACTCCGCCGCCATATAATGGACCTATCACCTCGAGTGCCGTGATCCGGTTCCACTGGCCGATCGCTCGCAGACCGATGGCACCTCCACCTCATCGATCTATATCGCCGCGCCACTTCCACAAAGATCGCCCTTCCTAGCGGATCCATCCTCACATTCCGGTCCCTTCTGCGCCATTGCTAAATCAGATGGCGAATAGCTTCAGATGCAGTTCCAGTGAAATCGCAGGTATTTTAATGGGGTATCGTGAGCAACGGCGAATTGATACTTTGATATTTTGAGTTTTTGTAAACAAGTAGGTGAATCAGATGACACCAAAAGCCCACGGTTTGCCCGTATTCCAAGGATCCCAATTAATTTTCGCCAGCTTTGAAAACTTTTTCAAATCTTCCGCCAAACCGTCCCATCAATGCCCATAATAATACCCCGACGTTTCACTCGATCCAACGCTTGACGTTCCACATCCCCCACGCACGGTCCAGATGCACCGAACTCTCCCTCACCTGTCTTTTTCCACTTCAAGTCATCACGTGACACGCCGCCCTCACGGCCGCCGACCACCCTCACGGTCGGCTCGGCCACCTCACCTCACGGCTTTCCCCACTCGGCCACCCTCACGGTCGGCTTCTTCCGGCCACACCCTCACGGCCGGCTTCTCCCACCTCACGGCCCCACGGCTCACTGCCCTTCCCGCTCGGTCACCCTCACGTCGGCCCCTCCCGCTCGACCACCCTCACGGTCGGCTCTCCAAATGGCCACCCCACGGTCGGCCCTCCCACTCGGCCACCTCACTTGCCGGCCCCACCCGCCGGCCACCCTCACATCGGCTCTCCTCGACGGTCAACCACCCTCACGGCCGGTTCGCCACCCAAGACGGCCAGATTTACCTCATTACTATTATTATTCCTCGTTGGACTAAAGTCGACTCGAATGGGGGACTATCGACAGGATAGGCCCATAGAGCCCACGCCCACCATTCAAACCCCATTATACAACCCTGGCCAAAACCCAACACAGCTGGAGTCCAACTAGACAGGAAAGACCAATGATGCTCGGACAAGTGGCAGGCGCAGAGCAGACCACGTCAGCAGACAGAGGTCTGCAAAGTTATTGCCACAGCACATCACCATTAATGCATTTCATCACAAAGATTTATCATGACAACACCTCTCACCGAATCACACCCTCGCCTCAACAAAGTAACCACGCCAAGCTTTCAAGGACAATCAGAACGACAGAGACAGCGAAATGATTACAGTTGGATATAAGCTAAACTCAAGGAAAAGAAGAAGGTTAAGTTTTCTATCTCCTATCTCTCTCTCTACATTTCTTCTACGTTATCACCTCCTCTAATTCCTACACCGGAGGGTTCGCCGGGGGACTACCCCGTTCCCCGATTGAACTTGTTTGCAGGTTATCCAGTGGGCTCGAGGAGCTTGGATCGGTCCAGTCCATCCACGAGGACTCATTGTATTATCAAACTTAATAATTAACAGTAAAGACAGATTTTACCTTAACCAATAGGTGTCCCAAAATCACCAACGTGTTGCCTCCAATCCTTATTGTAGCCTCACTTGAACCTCTCTTCTCTTCTCTTTTTCTTTTCTTTTTTCTTTTACCTTCTCAAACCCTAGCCGCCTATGGAGCAATTCACAGCCTCTATTTTGTTTGTTTTCCAAGACTTAAAGCCACAATAGGTGGGCTTATTAACCTAATTTCTCAAAGTTACAAAATTACCCATCTAAGTAATAGGAAATATAATGCCATCTCATAACTAATTCTTGATATTAATAAATGACCCATATAAATTAATCTAATTACTAATCTATCCAATAAAATAATCCTACACACAACTTGGGTTTTACATAGTGAGTCGGGTTTGAAATGTGATGAGTATTGTATTGGTACCCGCGCAGGAAATAAGGTGTCCAATTGCCCTGTCTTGAGCTTATCGTCAGAAGAATGTGAGAAAATATTTTTTGGTGCCCACTAGCTCCGCCATTTTTAGAGTCGGCAAATGTGAGGACATTTTCAGTATACAAATCTATATATATATATATGTATGGTTTTGCAACTCTTGCTTGGGACGTCATTGCATATTTACTGCCCCTTTTTTATGATGAGTTTTTGATGGAAGTTGTGCATTGAATATCATTGATTTTATTAAAAGAGAAAAACAAGGATTTTATCATGGCATGATTACATGCATTTCAATCTTTTATATATTCTGTTAACGGTATTCTTATTGGGCACTAGCTCACTCCAATCTAACAAAACTTTCAAGTTTTGATGATGTGATTCCACTCCACTGGTGATCTTGTGGAGACTTTGATGGAGCATAGAGGCTCCTTGGATGTTTATGTAATTACAACTATCAAGCTTACCTGTTTGGGAAAGTATTCCACTTATTTGTAAGCAAGGCCCTCACCTTGAAAGGTTTAAGACCATAGGCATTTTTGTTGTATTCTCTCGTATCTCTCAAATTTCATAGGTAATGTTAAATTCTTAAATCTCGCAGGTATATAATACATGAGTGTAAGGCATTTTTGTTGTATTTTCTCTTATCTCTCAAATTTCATACGTAATGTTAAATTCTTAAATCTCGCAGGTATAATACATGAATGTAATTATGAGAAATTTAATGAGAAAGAGATGTACTTAATGAAAGACAATATTTTTCTCAATGCGTTTTCTTATGAAATGGATTCATTTGATGGTATCCGGTGAATATTTAATAAAATTGATTATATAGAGGAATATAAATTTAGGGGAGTTTCAAGGGTCGTGTATTATCTTCGACTTGAAGGCTAGCAATGAAAGGCGATCTGTCTCGTTACCACCAAAGGTACTAGCTGTAGTGGTTTCCGGGAGCATTCCAACATGTAGCAATGTCATGACCATAAGACATAACTGGAGCAGCGGGGAATTCATTCCTGAAATTTGAAATGTTATTTTTCTAATTCTGTTTTGTATGCAGAGTAAGCCTTAATTGGGTTGTGATTAATTAACCTAAAGATTCCACAATGGCAGGACTGTAATGCACGTGAATTAATTTGTCTTCTTTTTTTTTTTTTTTTTTCAATTTCACCAGTGTGGGAAAACAAAATAGAAAATGTGCATTGTTTCCATTGCTCAACTTGCTTGCATAACTTGCCCATGATGGACAGTCCTGGAATTGATAGCCCACCCTTTTAGACTGTGTGATGAGTAACAATATATTTTGTGGTTGCATAGAAGAAACTGATAATGCTTGCATCCATTACATGCAATATAACAATTGCTAAGGCTTCTTGCGCATTAATTGCATATACTAAGGGTTAAATACATTTTTTGTCTCCAAAGTATGAGTAATTTGTTATTTTGGCATACTTATACATTGGTGAGTAGATCAATACATTGAGAACCAAATTGACACACTTTTATACATTGGAAATTAAATTGACATAATTTAGACATTGAGAATCAAAATTACATAAAGCTCATACTTTAGGGACTAAACTATAATTAACCTACCTCTAATTATTATGCCAATTTTGGGTACTGGCACTGTCATGAATTGCAGCAGGATCTTATTAAGTCTTGGATGCTGACAAGAAATTTAGTTCCAAGTGTAGTTCCTGTGTAATGCATTTATGCTGGTGCTTTGGTGGTAATTGTGACTTGGCCTCTTGCCAACTCCTATTCTTTTGTAATGAAGTCTATTGACCTCTGTGGGGGTATATGTGGAGTCCAATATAAGCAATCTAAGTCTGTTGACATTAGTAGGGGACATATGAATTGAGTATATTGACTATAAAGAAAATTTCCTAACAACTCTTATTTGGTCATGAAAGTTTCATTAAATTGTATTATCACATGAACCATTTTTTTGAATATAGTGTTACTAGAATTCAATATAAATTTATATAATTTCTTTTTACTTATTTAATATTTTAAAAAGGAAAATCTATGATGCACACTTTTAAATTGGGGAATTGATGCTTTTCATTGTTACAAGGATGGCCATCAAGTATAGTTACAACTATACAAGATCTGAGGCTTCGTTTGGGATGTGAATTGGTTTTTTGACTTTATGGCTATTTTAGCATGGAGTTAAAAAGTTTCGTTTGGAATGGGCTTTTTGGTTTTTTTGACTTTTGTTAGAAAAAAAATGAAATAATTATGATTCGAATATAACATTTTGTCTTATTGATTTTTTAACTTATTTTGTTTTTTTATGACTAAAATAGCCAAAAAAAAACCTCTCAAACTCACATGCCAAACAAAGGCTGAGTTTGTTTTCTTCAAAGTGAATGGAATTTTCAATTTTGTATTTGGTGTTGTAATTTTAATGTTTTAGCCTCGGGCACTCTATCAAGATGGGTTGTTTTTGTTGGTATTTTGGGTTAAGTCTACTTATTATGAGATTCTTTTATTAATTCTTATTATCGTCGAGCTAATAAAAAAAAATTTGGTTGATCGAAACAAAATAGGGCACATCATAGAAGGAACGATTTTGTGTGGTGAAATATATATGAATATTCATGGTGTGTGATGTTAATTTGTGGAAAAAGTTACAAATGAAAATTTTATATTATCCACCCTAAAGTAGGGGTGGAGTGGACATGTGCCTAATGGCCTGCTAAGCTCACCCGAGTCTGCCCATGATTTATAGGACTTGGGATTATGATTTAGGCTCATGAGGTCAAGTTGGGAAAAATATTCTGGCCCAATTATGATATAGGCCTGGCTTGAGAAGAGTGTTTCAAACCAGCCCTGTCCCGCCAACAAATTATATATTATACGATATATTTTTAATGTCAAAGTATACGGGTGGTAATGAGACTAAAAAAAAAATCACGAATTGTTTACATGATAACTTTCATCAGACGTATTAAGACTAAATGAATGGAAGGATTTCATAGTAATTTAACCTAAAGTATAAAAAGTTGATTGTCACAATTGAAATTGAAGGGATCAAATCAAAATAAGATTTTGATTAAAAAAATGCTAAGTATAATTAACTTGATTTTTTTCATTAGATTTCGAGCAAAGATTTTATTTTTCTGAGTGTTTATACAATTAACCAAAAAGTTAAAGACTTTTCAAAAAGATGGAGCCTGGGAGAGAAAGTGGACTATCTTGCTAGTGAATAGTGTGAGAATCCGAATATAAAAATAAAGTAAATAATTAAATAATAATAATTTTATAATCTTAAATATTTTGATGGTGAATCTTAAAGTGCAAATTAAATATTTGGAGGGTCTTTTAATTAATTTTAAACTTAAAATAAATTTATGGTGAAAGTCTTTAATTTAGAGGTAAGATTTTTTATTAAAAAAAAAAATAGGGGACAAGTTAGTAAGTATATTTTGATATAATAATAGTTATATTTTGTTTAAATTAATGGTGAGAGGAAAAAAATATATATAAAACAAAGGATAATTATTTAGAGTTTTGTTTATATATATATAGCAATCCTAGTGTAATAACCCTCACACTGCTTTGATCATACTCACATGCATTATGTATGATTTTTGCTTTGTTAAGCTTGCATTTGAATCTTGACTTGCTTTGCATTCTTGACTTGTCTTGCATAAGTGATACTTGAGTATTATGTTCCTTTGGTGGGTGTGTGTGTATTTTGCCGAGGTTATCTTGAGCCTAGTTCACCTTTGAATCCTTGTACTTAGAACCACTCTAGAACAGTTTGTCTGACCTTCATCTTCACCTCAGCGTGTTAGCCGAGATGCTACTGCTTAGCCGAGATGTTATACGCTTAGTGACTTTTGTCCCTGGGAAGGAATGACCTAGACCGAGGTGTGGCACATCCCTGGCCGAGGTGTGGCACAGCTTAGTCAAGTGTTGTCCTCCCTAGCCGATGTCTTTGTTACCCTGTTGCCGAAGTCTTGTTGTTAGCCGATGTCATTACTCGCCGGAGTCCCTTGCCGCCTAGCTTCTTGAACACGCTTTGTCAGAGTCTTGTCTTTTCAATCAGTCACCTTTTTAAGCTGAACCAACCAACTGCTGCCACGTGTCCGAGCTGAGTGTTATATCAGCCGGCAAATCTAGAAATGTCTCATTTTGTATCATATCTTGTTCTTGAGGAGAGAGAAGCTCTAGGAAGAGTTCTAGAGAGAGAAAGTAGATAGCAAGCTTGATCCTTAGTGTTTGATCCGTTGGGTTTGTGATTTGAGGTTAGAATCTTCACCTCCTTTTGTTATTCTTGATGATCACTTAGCTGCATTGCATGATTGATTCTGTTTTTGCATGTCATGCTTTGATTTAAAGTTGGTTTTGGAAAGAGAATATGAACACTCATGTGTTCTTGAGAAAAGCCTTGATTTGATCCGAAAGCTTGCATTGAAATCCATGCTTTTGTGTTTGTTTCACCAAGATCTTCTAGTATGGGTGCCCAGGTCCATGTTTTCAAACTCATATCATGAAATCTCAGATTTTGTAAATGATAAGTTATGACCCTTGCATCCATTTCTTCATGCTCTTCATGATCATGTTCTTGATGTTCTTGAGCAGAGGGAAAACCCAGGTTTCTCCCGACTTCATTTGCCCTTGAATGTGGCCTCGGAACCTCACCTCGGCGAAGAGGTGTGGAACCTCGGCTTAGACCTGGTTAGGTACCCAGCATGTTTTCTGAAATAAGAAACAGTGTTTGTTTTGATTTGACCTAGTCTTGGAGCATGCCGAGATCATTTGCATGCACGTGAAACTTGTTTGAATGTGTATTCAGTGAACTTGCCATGTATTTGTAGGACTTGGACTTGCCTTGACCCCGACGTTCGAAGAACTAAGTGAGTGGCATTCTTGATAAAGCTATGTTGCTTTGACTTGTTAAGAATATTGTTTTGCCTTGTTTTGAAAGTGTTTGTAAAGCATGAATGGTTAATCCTATCTTGAATATCAAAAGATATATCTTGTTTTGAGGACACATTCTGGAAGTCCGTATGTGCCAGGGGACTTTAAGCATTTGTGGCACCAGTCCGTACGTGCTAGGGGACTATAAGCACTTGTAGCACAAAGTTTGGGAGTCCGTATGTGCCAGGGGACTTTAAGCATTTGTGGCACTAGTCCGTACGTGCTAGGGGACTATAAGCACTTGTAGCACATTCTTGTCTTGCCTTGCCACTGACGGTTTTACCGCGTGGGTTGTTGTCCGGAATGTCATCCCTTGTCTTATATTGATGTTAATGAGCATCCCTTGAAACTTTGAAAGATTTGATGATTTAACTTGATTTATACTATATATTGTTTTGTTAAAAGACCTCGGATATCATTCATGTAAACCCTTTATTGTTTATGCCATTCACTGAGTATCCAAGCTCACCCTCTCTATATATATATATGTAGGTGGTGAGCAGGACGGCGGAGACGCCTAGACTTGTTTGCCGATGTTTTTGCCGACGTGTTTTGTATTCATGTTTTGCAGCATCTTGAAGATCATGCTTCTTAGTTATTTCATTGTATTTTGTATTTTGTATTTTGTATTCAATGGCCGAGAAGCCTTTTGATCAAGATGTAATTTTTGGTACTCCATTTTGTTGTATATAAACTATTCTAAGATGTATGTCATTTCATTTGAATTAAGCACTGCTCCCATGGACCACTGGCAATCTAATTTTATTGCTTCCGCATTTGTAAGCCCCATATATTTACTCTGATTTGTGTGTGAATTCTTGTAAGAGGCCTTTGGTAACCTCGGGTTACTGGCCATCTCGGCGCCGACCTTCTAGGGGCGGGTTGGGGTCGTGACACCTAGAGTTCCTAATCAACACTATAGCAACAGAAGTAGAAACGTATGAGAGGAAGAGAGAGTAAGAGATAGAAAAGAGAGAAAAAACACCTTTGTGGCTCAACAATTCTAAGGTAACAATAAATCTATTCTTGTTCTATTATAGTATATTGTATACATAATTATGGTGCATGTGGGTGTTGTGAGTTGTTGGAAGAAAAAGGAATGGATTGACTGATTGGGATAGTATTCTGTTTATATTATTATCATGCAAAATTTTAAAGCGAATTAAGGAGTTAAGTCGTTAGATAAGAATTCTGCACAGAATCACAAACTTTAAAAATCAAGAAATCATGTCAAACAGACGAATTTTGAACTGAAATTTTTATAGCAGATTAATTACATATTGAACTGCATATCTGAAATTTTTTCATAATTTTTGGGAGTCAAAATCCAGAAAAACTGATGCATTCAATTATGTCCAGAAAACTGGTTTAAAACAGTAAATTCGGGAGTGTCGTTCTCTTTGGGTATAAATCCGAAAATTATCCAATTAGTGTCATTAGAACCGGTCATGAGTCTAGTTTTGTAAATTTTTGGCCTTGCATTAATTGCTCATGTATATTAAGAGAACCATTAATTTCTTTAAAGTGCTGCAGAAAACAACCTGTTTGGATATAATTAATTGTAAATAATTATTTTGATAAGCAAATCAAGTGAAACCAATTAGGTTTGAAACTTAAGATATATTAGTTGATATTGGAGGGTTTTGGAATTTTTCGAATAGTGTGGAGTAGGTTTTGTAATTTTCAAAGTTAGCGAATAGATTGGGAAGGCTTGTTTAAAATTTTGTTTTATCTTAAAGTTACTTTTAATTAAATTTCGATTTGAACCCATGTCTTGGGTGATTTTAGACCTTGAAGAACATGAACTTAGGTAATATTTAAGAGTAACGGTGAGTTAGGTTGAACCGTGTTAGTGCGCTTTAGTTGAGGTTACTTAGTTCCTATTTTTTAGTATTTTTAAATTAGTAGTGACGTGTAGTTTTTATACTTGGTTCAGGGCACTAGTTGGACTTTTATACTCTATTCGAGGATTACATTATTCCATTTCCAGGTGAGTAGTTTCATGCTACATATTTTTATAAATGTTCCCTTATCCTGAATTGTTGGAAAATTTAATTGTTGTTTCAGGACTAAACTATTTTGATAAATTATAATATTATCGATAGAATTAAATTATTTCTGAAACATATGTGAACTTGACATACTGTAAACTATTTGTTTTGGTCTCATGTGTATAATGGTGAACTACCGTGTTTTGTGAAACTGATGTGTATTGATTATTGGGATCATCTGTGTATTTTAGTCCAGGGAAATTATTTCACTGTGTGTGGTGACTCTGGCCACTAGGGAACAGATTCGGGTTAGGCCGTGATGACTCTAGTGCTCAACGATTGTAAGGAAAAGACCTAGGTTAAGCTAGGTGACCTTCAATCGGATCGTCTTAGAGAAAAGGCCCGAGTTGCCACCCTGAGGATGACTCTTTCTGTATTGGATCCAATGGGGCTCATAGCCTTGAGAACTGTGTGGCATGCTACTTGTTATTCTTGGTACTTATAAAATTATTGGTATTCATGTTGTAATCTGTCTTAAGTGGAAAATGTCATTTATCATGTTATTAAGAGACATGAGTATTTTAACTGTTGAACTGTAGAACCTTCTTTTTGAAACAGATTGTCTTTACCAAACTGTATGTCAATCTAGTTTCTGTAATATATATCTTATTTTGGAATTGAACACTGTTTTCAAAATTGTATTTACTATCCATGTTGCTACTCACTGAGCTATCCGCTGACTTAGTTGTTTGTCACTTCTAGGTGTTAGAAGGAGTTAGAGCGGACTCATGGCATAGTGGGGACTTAATTGCATGGACATCTAAGACATTTATTTATTTTGTTTTATCTTGTTATGTCGGGTTTTGTGCATACATTATGGTTGAATTTTTATTTAGAATTATTTTATTTATGGGCTATCATCACATTTATTCTTTGTGCTTTTGGGTTCATGTTTAAACTTACGTGTGCCTTGCGCTGAATTCCTATGGCCCACAACTAGTCATACCCGGATTTGGGGTGTGACAAATAGACTATTGGTTTTGTATTAGAACATTACCATAGCAATCTGCAGTGTTTCTCTTCTTGTTGATAAAAGTTGTAATCTTCACAGTAACCCATAACACACCCAAAAATTAATTAATTAAAAATAAAAAAAAGGCATTTATTCGAGAAACACGTAATCCCAAAAAAAAATTACCGGTAAATCCCAATTGAGAGAATGTTATTCAATTTAGTCTTGTGTTTTTTCTTATAAATCATTTGGTCCTATTTAACTAATAAGGAATATTTTCTTTTGATTTGTTTTGGTGAGGCTTTACTTATTTATCCTTTCAACATCAACTACATCATCTAAACATTAATTACATTACCAACATTAACTACACCAACATCATCAAAACATCACCAACATCACCAAACATCATCAACTATACATCAACATCATCAACATCACCAACATTATAAAATATCATCAAACATCATCACACATCACTAACATTGAACATCATCGACATCATCTGAAATGCTCCTTTTTTTTTTGATTTGTTGATGATGTATGATGATGTTATCATCAAAACAACATTATGGGTAAATTTTCCTAATATTATCATCATCAAATCCAATTGTTGCCCTCTGCCATTTGCAACCAAGCGTTCAACCTCCGAACACACACCAAATCCACCCACGACCACTCCTTCAACCCCCCGCAACAACACCCATGAGCATACTGTCCAATTGCGCGATCTAATTACCAAGGATCTCGATTACATCAAGAAAGCCTCTGAAGATCTCAAGAAAGCCTCTGAAGATCTCGACCAAGTTTTCACGGCCATTAATGGAGGAAATTGAAGGCTCTGACTCTTGGGTTTTCCTAAATTCACTGTTCCGAAGCTTCCATGGCCGAGTAAATCGCCTCGAACCCACTCCATGGGAGCGAAAGTCAGATTGAATTTTGGGTTTTGCTTTGCCTTGCTTGTGGTCTCACTCTGTCACAACTAACTCTGTTTTGGGGATTGGTATATATATATAAGATCTTGATATTGGTGTAGAAGATTCACGCACGTGATTGTGAACTATATGGAAGAAACAGAGCAACATCTTGATGATGTTCACGATGTACCCTAGAGCCGGTGACGAATGGTTTTCCCCTTCCCCAAATCATGGCGGCCATCTCGCACTTCAAATCTGTTCCGCGGATCTGTTCCGAACAGTCAGGATCTTGACGGGCGCAACATCACCGTCGACAAGGCCCAGTCCCGCGGAAGCGGTGGTGGCGGAGGCGGCGGGTTCCCCGGTGGTGGTGGTCGTCATGAGGGTGGATACAGTGGTGGTGGATGTCGCTGATGTTGATGATGGAACGAATGTTGATGATGTTGATGTGATGCATAACCATATAAGGTCCAAATACAGAATCAGATAGAAGCCTCTCTGAAATTCAAATTGCATCATTACATATAAGGTCCAAAACTTCAAAACGTAGAGCAACTCAGCCACAACTTTATTTTGATATAACTGCATTATAAATTTTCTCAACAAAAAAAAAAAAACTTCCAAACGTGGTAGATATTGTTGATGTGATGCATAACCATCAATGATCTGCAAAATAAAGAGAGAAAGTGAAGGGAAGAAACTCAGATGAAGTAGAAAGAAAAGAAGACAGATTTGAGTTAATTTCCAATTTCATCCCAGAAATAAAATTTGACAACATGATTAATTTGTTTGTAACTTTTTGGAAACTTTTTCCTTTTATAGTATGCTCCAATAATCAAGAGGAAGCCAATCACAAATTATTAATGGATAGAAGAAATCACATAAGTAATTACTGGCGTAGTGTATAAAAAATTACTAGATTCAATGCGAAATAGGTAATGTCATGTTTGATTCACAAGATTAATAGTGAGGTATTAATAATCTTATCAAATTAGTGTGGTATTCACTATCTCACCCCTACCCAATTACTAATAATCCTACAAATTTGTTGGATTAATAATCCTAAACCAAAATGTCAAAGCAAACATATGATAATTGGGCCCACGGATTAATAATCCTAATCCCATACTTTAATCCTTCCAATCAAACATGTCCTAAGGCCATGTTTATTTGGGCGGACTGGATTAGCATTCCCATGACTAATAGTCCTAGGACTACGAATCCGTTGGATTATGTATCATATCTTAACTAATAGTCAAGTTTAAAATAATTAGTCTGTACTTCAATTGTTTAACCAAACATCGGATTAATAATTTTATTGGACTATTAGTCCAATCCCAAGCTCATGTCAACCCAAACAAACATAAGTGTTTATGAGATGGATGAACAATTTAAAATTAAATCAAGCACATGTAAAAAGGAATTAAAGTAATTACAATAATAACAACAACATCCAAGATTCAGGTGCTACTCATAAAGGGTGCATTGATCATGTGCAGGGAATCAAATAAATTACAATCCCATAACAAAATCATTAAACCGTTCATAGAAAAAGCACTTAATTAAGCCTATTATATTTTTAATGATATCTGGAAACCAGAAAGATTTTGTATACCAACTGATTTCACTTACATATTTAGTTTTCAGAGGGCATAGTTCCAAGAAAAATGTTCCTGATGGAATGCAACTGAGCTACAACGGCACTGATGTTCATCCTCTCTTTCGGCAACTCTGCAGAACAATTTACTCCAATTTGCATTATTGAAATTAAGCAGTCTCGAATTTTTTCACTCCTGGAGCAGCTTCTCTTGCGCAAGTTCTGAGTGCTAGTCTCTTCTTCTCCTCCTCGAAAGAGCATTGGATCTGCAACATCTGCCACTTGATGAGGCAAAGCCAGCCTAACAAGGTTATGAAGGTTAAAACTATCTTTGAACATGTCATCAGTGGGTCTCTTTCCCGTGAACATTTCTAACAAGAGAATCCCATAGCTATACACATCTCCCTCTGTTGACTCCTTACTTCCCATAGCATACTCTACAAGAAACAAATCATGCAATGAAATGGTCAAGACACTCAAATCCTTTTCTAAAAATCAGTTGTTTCATCAGGAAAGGCCATCAATGGTTTGAATTTTGAATAAGTTAACATCAACCTAAATTCTTATGAAGTAATCAAGTAATATTTTTTCCTTAAAAATTGAAAAACAGTAGTACGCTGTTATTTGTTTGACCAGATAAAGCACACATCACAAACAAATTTCTCACCATTAATTTGTCATACCAGTCAAATACCGTCTCATGACAAACTCAGGGGCCAATTTTAATAGAAACCACCAATACACATATTACTCACAGAACAATTAGGTTTTCGATTGTTTCAAATCGAAACGAAGACTAGCAAGAAAATGTCAAATGAAAAGTACAAGAATACTCCTAAGATAACCCTCCTTTTCCTCTCATTTGTTTTGGCATTTGGGAATTGTATAGGCAATCGTAATCGTAATCTTGTTTTTGTTATCTATTTCTCAAACTAACGCAAAACAAAACACATTAGAAGTATTAAAAATGGGAGCAATTAATCAATTTTTTGAGGAAAGCAGTTCTTCCACATCAAATCTTCATCATTCCGTGGCCTACTTTGATTGTGTTTGTAGAAGGCAAAATACAAGGAATTCCATTTTTTTTCCCTCTACAGGTGTCACAATTAAGATATCTGTGTGTGCCACTTAAATTCAATATGCGAAATACAAATTTATAATGGAATTCTCCTAAGAATGTTGAGGAAAAAGAGAATGGAAATTTAATTCATGAAAAGTGGGTGAAAGAATGTTTACCGGGAGCAGCATATCCAACAGATCCTCTTACTCCTATTGAGCTTCCTTGATTTGTGGAGAAGCTGCGGGTGGCTTCTGGTAAGAATCTTGCTTACCCAAAGTCACCTACATGGCCAGTCATGTCATTGTTCAAAAGAACATTGCTTGGCTTCAAATCACAGTGGACTATTGGTGTTGAGCATTGATGGTGAAGATAATCCAATGCACAAGCAACATCAATAGAAATATTTAATCTCTGATGAGGACTTGATTTCTTTGGTTCATTGTCCAATTCCTCTTCTCTGTTAACTGGATGCAACCACTCGTCCAGACTTCCACTTTCCATGAAATCATAAACCAGGGCCTTAAAATCAATACCTTGATAATCAACACCTGAACATGCAGTGAGTACCTTAACAAGGCTTCTATGTTTGATGTTCCTTAAGGCCTTACACTCGGCTATGAAACTTTTGGAAGCCCCATGACATTGGAGGTTGAGTACCTTCACGGCAACAATTGTTGCACCATATTCAAGAGTTCCTCTATACACCGACTCAAAACTACCAACACCAATCAAATTTTCGAGGGAGAACCCACCAGTAGCATTAAAGAGAGTTTGATAAGACAGTCTCAAGAGTGATTTTCTTACGCCGTGTTTGATTGGGGGATTTGAGGAGGGATTTGGAAATGAAAAGAAAAAAGTTAAGTGAAATGTGAATAAAATATACCTACATTTCACCTAGTTTCACACACCTTTTCCCTTTCCCTTACCAAATGCCTCCAAATCCCCCAACCAAACACAACATTAGTGAAACTGAAGAAAGATCTTTTTTTGTCTTTCTATACCAACAAATATATAGAATGAACAACAAAAAAGAAAGCCCTAGAAGCCCACTACATATAGAAATTTCTAGTTTTGAAGCGAGAGTTAGTCTTCTCTTTTTGGACCGTATGGAGTTGCACACAAAAAATTGCAATTCAGGAATACCTCCACAAAGTTTGCTATTTCCCTCAACTGAAATTGCACTTGCATTTGTGAAGATACCTTTTATTGGTACTGCACCCTCAAAATCATTGTTAGATAAATTCAAAATCTACAAGAATTTAAAATTCTCAATATATTCTGGAATTCTTCCCGACAAATTGTTGCAAGAAAGATCTAACAATTGAATACCCCTCAAAGAATCCAAAGTAGAAGGAATGGTTCCTTGAAACAAGTTACCCTCCATAGATAGTATCTCCAATAATACACAGCTGCCAAGAGTGTCAGGGATTTCACCATATAACATGTTCTCGCCAACATTTAAGTAACCAAGGTTCTTCAAATTTCCAACTTCCACTGGAAGAGGACCTGTCAAAGAGTTGTGAGGTAGGCCCAAATTTGATAATGAGGAGAGACTAATAACTGGTTGGGGTATTGGCCCAAATTAGATAAATTCAAAATCTGCAAGAGTTTAAAAGCCTGAAGATATTCTGGAATTCTTCCCAACAAATTGTTGCGAGAGAGATCCAAAATTTGAACACTTCTCAAAGAAGTGAAAGTAGATGGAATGGTTCCTTGAAACAAGTTACCCTCCATACATAGAGTGTTTCCAACATTACATACAAGAGTACTAGGAATTTCACCAGATAACATGTTCTCGGAAATATTCAAGCAAATAAGGGTCATCAAATTTCCAATTTCACGGGAAGAGAACCTGTCAAAGAGTTTTGAGATAGGTCCAACTCTAATAATGAGGAGAGACCTGAAAAATCTAAAAATCCCCGAAATATTAATTTGTGATTATATTTCAATTTAAAACAATAAATAACAATCCCAATCAAACAATCAAGACAAATTAGCACAATGATTTAACGTGAAAAAAATCACAATTGGAGCGCCTCCAATTGCGATAAAAAATCATGGGCCAAAGCCACAAAACAATACACTAAGAAGACAGAAATAGAAATTACACAAGAATACTCTCAATTAGTTAGCGAAGTCACACCTGAATTGAACCAAACCTGATGTGCCTCTTCAACCACTGTCTTCACCTTGGAATTGTCTTGCCCAACATTGAACCCACAATGCTGATGTCGAATCCACGATGATGAGTCACTCCATAATCCACTAAAGCTTCAAATCCAAATTCTACGAAATCCACCGAAGAACAACTCTCTCTTTTATGAATAAATGAAAACAAACAAACCCCTTGATAATGTTGGTACAAAGTTCACGGATCCATTGATCACTCTTAAATCATCAAATGGATCCTCTTAAATCATCAAGGAAACACTCATAAAGCACTCTCCAATATAAAACACTTTGTTTTTTCTTCCTCTCTTAAAATATAGATGCCACAAACCCTAAAACGAGCAAACAACGCACGTTATAGTGAATTGGGTCGCGAAGACCGCTTGAGCGCACATTTCACCACTCGAGCAATGTGAGTAAAGGCAGTGCAAAACATGACCACTCAAGTGCAACTTTCACCACTAAAGTGGTAAAACTTTCTTCCCAGAAGTTCAGGCACACTACAAAAGTATTGGATGATCCTTTTCTCCGCTCGAGCAGTCAAACAACTTCGAATGCATTTGCGTTGCCCCCTGGACCCCTGTGAGTTGACCGAGAAGCTCGACCCCGTACATAGTTAGCAAAGTGGCAAACATGAAAGGATCAAGATCACAAACTTCTCTACATAAGCACAATTTGGGTTGGATTCGCACCTAAACACTCATAGCCTCACTGAAACAAAAGAGCAAATAAAATTACAACTGAAAGAAGTGTTGTCAAACAGGATTGCCAATTACAAAAATTTAACAAGACCAATAACTAGTTGGGGTAATGGCCCATTAAGGTTGTTTTTTGCAAGGCTCAGATGCAACAAATTTATGCAATTGCCTAGACTTGAAGGGAAGCTACCATGAAGATTGTTTTGACTCAAATCAAGTAAAATTAGCAAATTTAAATTTCCTAGAGAGGATGGGATTAATCCCGAGAGTTCATTTTCGTTGAAAATCAACCTTTGAAGTTTCAAAATATCACATGGTATATCACCTGTAAATTGATTCTCATACAACCATAAACTTTCCAAGTTAATGAGATTTCCTATCCCAGATGGAATGCTACCTAATATCTGATTTTGATTAAGATACATGTTTTGAAGATGAGTTGACAGGTTGCCAATGGTTTCAGTCAGCATTCCTCCAAAATTGTTACAGAGAAGATCAATTTCCACTAAACTAGTGGCATTGATCAAAGAGTACAAAAAGTCCAAGTCATCACTATGACCGCTCCCAAGATTATTGAATGCAACTACAAACCACCAAAGTTTATGCAGCTTGTCCAAAGCTGGCACTCCCGTAGTAAGCTCATTATATCCTATTTCAAGATTCAAAAGATTTGAATTATTGGAAATTGAAACTGGAATGGATCCTGTAAATTGATTATAGTTGATACTTAACCTTCAAAACTGGGGAGCTACAAAGAGTTTCATGGCAGAGTGTGAAACTTGGAGAAATATTCGACACCGAAACTTGGTCAGGATCATAACTTCTTGTTCTAGTGTTGATTTTCAAGGAAATGAGTTTAAAGCTGCAGTTTATGAGTTCATGCCTAATGGGAGTCTAGAGGGATGGCTGCATTCAAGTCCAGAAACTAATAATGGGCAAAATGAGCACCGGAGACTCAACCTTCTAGAAAGAGTAAACATTGCCATAGATGTGGCTTGTGCACTTGATTATCTTCATCACCAATGCCATACACCAATCATTCATTGTGATTTGAAGCCAAGTAATATCCTTCTTGATAGTGAAATGGTTGCCTTTGTTGGAGCTTTTGGCCTAGCTAGATTTTTCCCAGAGCTTACCATTACTAATCAAAGCAGTTCGATTGGAATAAGGGGATCCATTGGATATGTACCTCCAGGTAACAACTTCTCTTTTCCGTTCTTTGGCTTTGATATATGCCTATTCTAGGATTAAAATTTAAAGTAAACAAAATATGAGTTAGCTATCATTGAAGGAATGTTAAATGTGTTGGTGGGAGTGGGGTGCAAACCACTGTTAGTGATTCACAATGAGAGATTTAAAAACGAACCAAACTGAAATTAAATTGACTCACAACAATTCTGAAACAAATACAAAGCATGAACACACTCTTCTCTCTTTTATTTTCTTTCTCCCACACACTCTAAATTCTCAAAACATATAACTATATATAAATAAAACTAACAATGTGAATACAGCAAATGCAACTACGGCTGAGCCGTGAATCGCAGCTATTGTTGACAAACTTGTTCTGCAGCCTCCATTTTCTGACAAACTTAATTGTAGACTTCACATGCCTACTCTTAGGCCGGTGGAAAAAACAATCTATAGGTGAAGCAAGATTACTTCACAACATCCCCCCTTAATCTTGATTCTCCATGCTGTTTCATTCCAAGCATTAACTTCATTTTGTTGAGCAGATCATTTTTCAATGGCTTCGTGAAAATATATGCAAGCTGATCTTGGGATTTGCAAGGCAACAATTCCACCTCTTTATTTTTCACATGCTCTCGGATGAAATGATAGCGGGTGTCAATATGCTTACTTCTTTCATGATAAACTGGGTTCTTTGCCAATGCAATTGCTGAGCGATTATCAACATAGATCTCAGTGGGTTTTTCTTGTGGAAATCCCAAATGCTTCAGCATGTTCCGTAACCATATTGCATGACACACAGCTGAGTTAGCTGCAACATACTCAGCTTCGCAAGTCGATAATGTCACAATGGCTTGCTTCTTGGATGACCATGTGAAGGCTGTATCTCCCATAAAGAAAGTAAACCCCGTAGTACTTTTCCGTTCATCCAAGTCACGTCCCCAGTCGCTATCTGAGTAGCCAACAAGACTGAAATTATCAGTTGGTTTATTGAATAAACCATCATCGACTGTACCTTTGATGTAGCGAAGAATCCTCTTTGCTGCATAAAGGTGTGACTGATCCGGTGTTTCCATATATCTGCTAATCAGTCCTACTCCATAGAGTATGTCTGGCCTGGTGCAAGTAAGATAGCGAAGACTTCCAACTAGGCTCTTGAAATAAGTTGGATCCACATCACCTGCCTTCGTACCTTTTCTGAGCTCCACTCCACTGTCTACAGGAGTGTTCACTGGATTGCAATTCTCCATTCCATATCTCTTGAGAATTTCCTTGGCATAGCCACTTTGGGAAATAAAAATTCCATCTTTTCTTTGTGCCACTTCAATGCCAAGAAAATGAGCCATCAATCCAATGTCTGTCATTTCAAATTCTTGGACCATGCTTCTTTTAAAGTCTTTGAACATGGCTGGATTATTTCCGGTGAAGATTAGATCATCAACATAAAGACAAGCAAGCAACATGCTTCCATCAGCTTCATTCTTCAAATATAGTTCGTGCTCATATGGACATTTTTCAAAACCATTGTCATGAAAATATTGATCAATTCTAGTATTCCATGCATGCGGAGCTTGCTTCAATCCATAAAGTGTTTTTTTTAATTTGTACACTTTGTCTTCATGCCTATTCTGAACATACCCCGAAGGTTGTTCAATATAGATTTCTTTTTCAAGGAAACCATTAAGAAATGCATATTTCACATCAAGTTGATAAATCTGCCACTTGTGCTGGGCAGCCAAAGAAATCATTAGCCTGATAGTCTCCAATCGGGCAACTGGAGCAAACACCTCTCCATAGTCAATTCCAGCTCTCTGCTTGTAACCTTTTGCTACTAACCTTGTCTTATAGCGTTGTACTTCGCCTTGTGCATTCCTCTTTGTCTTGTATACCCATTTCACTCCAATGGGTTTGTGCCCCTCTAGTAGACTGGTAAGCTTCCATGTGTCATTTTTCTCAATGGCATGAATTTCTTCATCCATTGCTTTCTTCTATTTATCTTCCTGGATGGCTTCTGAGAAGGTAAGTGGATCACTATCTACGAGTAAACAAAACAAATTCAGATCTGCTTCTTCTGTAGCTTCATATATCTCTTGCAAATTTCTCATTGGTCTTGGTTGTTTGAAAAAACTATCATCTAATGATGCTGATGATGATGATGATGATACAACACTTCTGTGAGAAACTGGCGATCTAGGTGCAGGAATTCTATGTGGAGAAGTTTGTGGCTCATCTTGAACTTCTCTTGTGATTTCAATAGGAGCTTTTGATGTTTCATCTTCAAGAATGAGTTCTGTATCTTTGACAACTTCATATTGATTCCAGTTCCAAGCTTCTTCTTCTTCAAATATCACATCTCGACTCATGATCACCTTCCTGGTAATGGGATTATATAACTTGTATCCCATTGTTCTATCTCCATATCTAACAAGGATACATTTTTCTCCCTTATCATCAAGCTTGGTTCTTCTTGCTTCTGGAATCTTGGTGTACGCAACACACCCAAATATTCTGAGATGGTTGACACTTGGCTTATGTGAACTCCAAGCATCTTCTGGAGTCATAGAATGAAGACTCCTGGTTGGGCATCTATTTAGTAGATACACAGCACATGATATGGCTTCAGCCCAAAATTGCTTGGGCAGTCCATTTCCTTTCAACATGCTTCTTGCCATATCTAAGATTGTGAGATTCTTCCTTTCAGCAACACCATTTAGCTGTGGCGTATAGGATGGTGTTGCTTGATGCTTGATTCCCTGCTCTTTGCAATACTTCTCGAAAGCATCTGATGAATATTCTCCACCTTGATCTGGTCGCAATGTATTAATGTAGTAGCCGCTTTTCTTTTCTACAAAAGCTTTGAATTCTTTGAAGATGCTGAACACCTCCAACTTTCTTTTAAGAAAGTACACCCATGTCTTCCGGCTATAATCATCAATGAAGGTGAGAAAATATCTATTCTGTCCATTTGACATCAGCTTCAATGGACCACACACATCAGTATGCACTAGCTCCAGCGGCTTTGTTGCTCTCCACTTCACTTCTTTGGCAAAGCTAGTTCTGTGATGCTTGCCAAGAATGCAGCTTTCACAAACTTCATTAGTATGAGCAATATAAGGGAGCCCTTTCACCATATTCTTGCTTGACAATAGCTTCAAGCTTCCAAAATTGAGATGTCCAAACCTCAAATGCCATAGCCAGTCTTTGTCTTTGATGATGGCATTTAAACACTTCACAGCATCATGTTGGATGTTCAATGCAAACATCCGATTCTTGGACATTCTCACCCGAACAATCAAATTACCAGGATTGTCTTTGATGGTAAGATGATAATCTTTCATGCTGATGTCGTATCCTTTCTGTAGGAGTTGTCCCATACTCAAAATGTTGTTCTTTATGGCAGGAACATAATAAACATTGGAGATGTAATCATGATCTCCATTTTTGAGCTTGATCAGAATATTACCTCTTCCTTTCACTGGAGTCTTTGAAGAATCACCAAATGAGACTTGTGCTTGTACAATCTCGTCAAGCTCAATGAACAGCTCTCTTTTACCACACATGTGATTACTGGCTCCCGAATCTAGATACCAAACATTGTTTTTGGTTTTCAGTGTCTCCATGGTGAACAAACAGAACTGTAGGTCCAACTTTGTTTGTTTCCTGCTCGGCAAAATTTGCTTGTTCGCCAGTTTCTATTGTTGCTCTACTTCGGCATTCATTGTTGTAATGCTCGAACTTATGGCACTGGTAACACTGAACATTACTTTTGTCAAAAACTGGTCGATTGTTATAACCACCTCATCTACCACTTGCTCTTCCTCTTGGAGCAAAGTGTGGTTGACTTCTTCCTCCTCTAGCTGGACCTCTTCCGCCTCTTCCCCAAAAACCAGAACTTCGGTTATTGTAACCACGACCTCTTCCTCGGCTTCTTTGTGATGTCCCCCCTTGCTCATTTCTGTCATCTCTAAAAGACAACTTTGATTGAGGAGCTTGCTCTAGAGAACTTGAGGGAGTCTTCTTGTTGATCCTTTGTTCATGAATCTCAAGTGTACCCATCAACTCATCGGTGGCCATGGCACTGAGATCCTTGGACTCTTCTATTGCTACAACCACGTGCTCGAACTTGGAATTAAGTGATTGGAGAATCTTCTCTATCAATTGAAGAGATTCCATCTTCTCTCCATATCTTCTCATCTGATTAACAATTGTCAATGTCCTGTTAAAGTACTCAGAAATTGACTCATTCTCATTCATGTGCAACATCTCGAATTCGCCACATAACACCTGGAGTCGAACTTTGATCGTCTTTTCAATTCCACGGTGTGAATTGTGAAGAATAATCCAAGGCTCTTTAGAGGTTGTTGCTGCTGAAATCTTCTCAAAACTTGACTCATCAATGCCTTGATAGAGTAGATACAGGACCTTTTTATCTTTCCTCCTTGAATCTTTTAACGCTGTCTTCTGAGCATCATTTAAATTTCCTTCATCTGTGAGAGTAGTTGGCTCGTCATATCCTCGATCCACTAACTCCCACAAATCTTGTAAGGCTAGTAGAACTTGCATTTGAATACTCCAATTTTCATAGTTCTCCTTGCTGAGTTTTGGAAACTGGGGCTGAAAGAAATTGTTTATGTTGGCCATTGGTTGTCTTTAAAAATCTGCAAATTTTCATAATGGAATTTGCAAATTCTGACCGTACAGATGTGTTTGGAATATTCTAAACAGTTGGAAAGCACTATTGGATCACCCGAAACAGACTCCGAATGACTCAGATCAAGCCAAAACAAGTTGAACGGCTCAGATCTACAGATGCAACTTAGCCGCGTCACACTGGATTCTCCTCCGTGTGCTGACGTCAGTGGCTGAGTCAACGCGGCTTGGCTTGGTCAGCGGCGGCACAGTCAACCGCTTGGGTCAACGGCTTGGCGGCTCGGATGACGTCAGCGATGACGTCGGACTCTGCGCGTGCGCGTGTGGTGCGTGCTGCGCGTGGTCTCACGTATCTTCAACCTCCAGTGGCGCGTGGGGCGCGTGTGGAGAGTGAAAGGATGTGTTTTCTTCTTTGAGGGGCGTGGAGGCGCGTGGGCGACTGGTGGCGTGTGAGAACTGCGTCGAAAGCGCGTGGGGCGCGTGCGAGGCCTTCCGATATGATTTTTCAACGCGGTTTTCACGGTTGTGCTTGTCTCATCGAGAGCTTCAATCTGATGTGATCAAAAATGGATTTTGACCACTTTAATTTCTGGGCAATTTTCGAAAAACACTCTGTTCTTGCAATTTTGCAGACTTTCTACAAATTTGAGCTGCCTTCGGGCTCTGATACCACTGTTGGTGGGAGTAGGGTGCAAACCACTGTTAGTGATTCACAATGAGAGATTTAAAAACAAACCAAACTGAAATTAAATTGACTCACAACAATTCTGAAACAAATACAAAGCATGAACACACTCTTCTCTCTTTTATTTTCTTTCTCCCACACACTCTAAATTCTCAAAACATATAACTATATATAGATAAAACTAACAATGTGAATACAACAAATGCAACTACGGCTGAGGCATGAATCACAGCTATTGTTGACAAACTTGTTCTGCAGCCTCTATTTTCTGATAAACTTAATTGTAGACTTCACATGCCTACTCTTAGGCCGGTGGAAAAAACAATCTATAGGTGAAACAAGATTACTTCACAACAAAATGGGTACTGATCCATCCATCTCTCAAGATGGAGAATTTGGCATGGTTACCTTAAGCCCTAGTCCATAGTCAACTGTTAGTCATAACAGTAATGGCTATGTTTTCCATTGCTAAAACTGGGAATATGTATAATGTACTGCTTTCATATTATTATTATGACATTCTCATATGCCAGATTTGATTGTTCCTTTTTTTCTTTTATATTATGTTTGTTTTTGGGTAAAACAAATTGTTAGGGGTTTTCAATGTGAATTGTTTTAATGGCAGGGTATGGTCTTGGAAGTGAGATGTCAACTTATGGAGATGTCTACAGTTATGGGATCCTATTATTGGAGATAGTAACAGGGAAGAGACCCACTGATCGCATGTTTGAGGAAGGCCTTAATCTTCATAGCTTTGCTAGGATGGCCTTGCCTGACCATGTGATGGAGATTGTAGACCCAGTACTCCTAGAGAATGACAAAGAAGAGGCAGGAGCAACAGCAGCAGATACTGCTGCTGCTGCTGCTGCTGCCAGTACTTAGGAATCAATTCAAGTGAACAATGGTGACAGAATGGTGAATGTCTAATTTCCATGCTCCATACTGGAGTGGCATGCTCTACAGAGTTTCCACAAGGTCGAATGAGCATTAGTAATATCCTCCATGAACTTCATTTGGTCAAGAACAAAGTCCTTCAAGATGACCTTTCAACAAGATACAAAGTTGGAAAGGTCTTGCTCAATATTTTTAACTTCTTTCTTCTATAGAATTACACCTATCGTTCTATCGCATTGGCTTTGATCTTCCATGATTTGTCCTTGTTAACAGGAAGCGACAAAGATAATTGGACAATGGTGGGAGCAAGCATGGCATGTTTTTGTGAGAATATAGAATATATTATTATGTGTTTTGTACAAATTACAGTTTTCTATTATGAGATTTCAAATTAATTTGTCCTTTCCTAGTCAAATAGAATTCATGACTATTGACCAGAATAATATGACAATGACATTTTTCAAAATCTAATCCATTTTGATTGACTTTTTGCTTTAAGTTAATAAAATCAACACTTGTCATGTCATTTTGTAGTAAATTGATTACATTTTTTTTCATTGTATAGTGTTACTCTAAAAATATTGGCTACCATGCCCTTTTGTGGGTATTCTAAGAGATTCAATTTGATTAATGGTGATTTAAATAATTAATAATGCTTTTATGTGTTTGAACTGCATGAATAATGTTAACCCCCAAACCAATCTAGAATGAGTTTATATTTATGCCCTTAACATCTCATTTTTGCTCTTTTGTAACTAAATTACAGGACAATATGAAGCTTTATGCTTGTCAAAGCTGTGTGAAATGGTAAACACTCGGTCAAAAAGGAAGAGGATTATGGCTGTACTTTTAACTTCAAACTGGGAACCTATATGTCACAAAGTGTATACATAATTTGATTATCAGATTATTTCCTATTTAGTCCATGTAAGAATGATAATGTAATATACTTGTGTGATTCGAGTTTATTTACATTTTAATTGTTAGCCAATAATATGAGTTTGTTTGTTTCACAAAGTGTATATATATTTGAAAAGAGAAAACTACTATTGAATCCATGAAAATGAAATGTAGGTGTATTCAAACTGGTGTCAAGGAGTCAAGGCCGGCCTTGAGTTTTAAGGGGTCCTAGGCGAACTATTAAGAGAGGCCCTTCTATTTGTTTCTTGCTTTCAATAAATTTAGCAAGCACTCTCGATTGAGATTGAATAATTTTTTTTTACTTTTTGCTTCTTTTTCCTTTTTTCCAATCCAAAAATATACTTCCTAGGAGGAATAGCTATATAATAAATAAAAAAATCCACACAAATTCACAATGACTGATATTTGCAAATAATATGTTTTCATAAATTAGAGCAGAACAAAAATTAGAAATTTCCATTGAAGCACCAAACCAATGGAAAAATAGCAATAAGTATAGAATTAAAATTGATTTATTGCATACCCATATAAGCACATGGACAAAACAACACTAATTAGGGCAACAACCATAATTAAGGCTAATTGAGGGCAACAACTACAACAATGAAAAGCCATTATTAACAGTGCCAAGTAACTTAAACAATTATAGCCCTAACTGATAATTAGGGCCAAACAATTATATTCTGCAATAAATTAAGGATCACAAATTATGGCAAAGAAATTAGAGAAAACAACTGTAGTCTTTCATTATTAGAATTTGATAAACAAATAAAGAGAATGAAGACAAAGAACTCATAGATTGATTTTGCCGGACCAATACATGGTTAGGGATTTGTGTTGATGGGTAAGTCAAAATAGAATTGTAGTTTAAAAAAAAAGGGTAATTTATAGAATTGATCCCTCTATCTTGAGCAAAATTTTATTTTGGTCCTACTAATTTTAATTTAAATAATTGATCTCTATACTTTGAATTTTGTTACAATGTGATCCCTCCATCACGTATTATTAACATTTTGAACTGGAAAAAAATATATATATCACGTGCGAAGAACATATATAAATTTTGAATTTGTGATGTACATTTAAATTTGATGTAATGAGAATCACACCCAAAATAAATCCAATCAACACATTTCAAATTCTAACACTTTCTTTGAATAAGTTACATTCCTTTTCACTAAATGTACCAAACGTAGAGTTGGCTCAACCAATGTGGAAGTAAAGCTGTTATTAAACATGTAATTGTAAGATTTCTGAATAGCTTTCTGTATCTTATATATTCAATGTGTATCAATTACAATCAGACCTTAGAATATATATAGCCCTAACTCCTAAACCAAAAAGGAAATACAAATACAATATGACCATGACTCTAATAGGACTCTAATACAATCATGCCTCTAATAGGACTCTAAGTTAATTTGTAAGACTCACAATATATTTCACAATATATTCTCACACCCCCGCTCAAACTCAAGGTGTTTTGGCAAAAAATACGGAGAGTCTGCTAAGAAGAAACTAAAACTGAGTAATAGTGTGAGTCTTGGTGAAGAAATCCGCAAGTTGCAAAGCTGAAGGGATGAAAGGAAGCGATATAGAGGCAGACTGTAGATGTTGGCGAACAAAGTGACAATCAATCTCAATGTATTTTGTCCGCTCATGGAAGACAGTATTGTGGGCAATCTGAACAGCACTGCGGTTGTCACAATAGAGAGAGGTCGGAGAAGACTGAGAGACACCCAAATCAGACAAAAGACAACAAAGCCAAACAATCTCAGCAGTGGCATGAGCCATAGCACAATAATTAGCTTCGACAGTAGAGCGGGCAATGACTGATTGTTTCTTACTTTTCCAAGAGATCAAGGAATCACCAAGAAACATACAGAAACCAGACGTAGACTTGCGATCAGTAACATCACTAGCCCAATCAGAGTCAGCATAGGCCACCAAGTCCAAAGAAGAAGTAGAGGACAATAGTAAGCCTTAAAATATGGTACCCCGGAGATAGCGAAGAATGCGAACCAAAGTAGCCCAATGGGTAGAGCGAGGAGCAGAAACGAACTGACTAACCACATGAATAGCATAAGCAAGATCAGGGCGAGTGACAGTCAGATAAACTAAACAACCCATAAGCTCACGATATAAAGTAGGATCATCCAGAGGGACACCATCAGTAGAATTAAGCTTCACATTAAGCCCAATAGGTGTATTAGAAACCTTAGTATCGGTAAGACCAGCATTGTGAATGACTTCATTAGCATACTTAGCCTGAGACAGAAAATAGCCCTTTGGAGAAGAAGCAACCTCAATACCAAGAAAATACCGTAATGGACCCAGATCTTTCATTTCGAAAGTGCGGAAGAGATGCTTCTTGACCTCAGAGATAGTAGAAGAGTCAGAGACAGTGATGATCATATCATCCACATAGAGTAAGAGAGCAACAAAACCAGCCGATGTATGTCTCAGAAATAAAGTAGAGTTGGAAGCAGAAGAATGAAACCCAAGCTCGGTAACAGTAGTCTGAAAGCGATCATACCAAGCACAAGGAGACTACTTTAGGCCATACAGAGCATGCCGAAGATGACACACTTGGCCAGAGGGATGGGGAAAACCAGTAGGAGGATGCATGTAAACCTCCTCAGTGAGATGGCCATTAAGAAAAGCATTCTTAACATCCATCTGATAAAGAGGCCAAGAACGAATAGCAACGACAGAGATCAAAGTACGGACAGTAGTCATCTTAGCAACAGGAGCAAATGTTTTCTCATAATCAATACCATACTCCTGAGAGAAACCTTTGGCAACCAGACGAGCTTTGTAGCGCTTAAGAGACCCATCAGAATGAGTCTTGACTTTGTAGACCTATTTACAACCAACCAAGTTCTTACCAGCAGGCAAAGGAACCAGCTCCCAAGTACTAGTTTTCTATAGAGCAGACAACTCATCTTCCATAGCGTGAACCCAATGAGGGTCCTGACATGCCTCTTTGTAAGACTGAGATTCTAAAAAAGAGTGAATAGAAGACAAAAAAAAGTACAATAGGAAGCAGAAAAACATGTATTAGACCAACCTAACTTGTTTGGAGGATGACGCGCTCTAGTTGGATATCGGTGTGCAGCAGGATTAGAGTCGGCAGCAACAGGAGGATCAGCAGTAGGGGTAGAGATAACTAGTGGAGGAGGAGCCTTGCGACAAGAATAAACTAACAACGGAAAAGGAGAATAAACTGAAGGAGGAGAAGTAGCCAGAGGTGAAGCAGGAGGAGAAGATGAAACAAGCTTAGGAGGAACTGTGGAGATGTACTCATCAGATGGTACCTCAGAAGGAAATGGGTCAATGTGAACCAAATCCTCTTTGGAAACTAGAGCAGTGATAGGAGGAAATTGAAAGTAAGGCAGCCGTTCGAGAAAAGAAACATGACGGGAGACATAAAGACGACGAAAAACAGGGTTGTAACACCGATAGCCTTTCTGAGTAGGACTATAACCCAAAAAGACACAGAGGACAGATCGGGCACTAAGTTTGGTCCTATCTTTGCGAGGAAGAAAAACAAAATAGGCAAACCCAAACACACGAAGGAGGGAGTAGTTAGGAAGTTGGGAGAACAAAGCCTCATAAGGAGACTGACCAGAAAGAATGGAAGTAGGCATGCGATTGAGAAGAAAAGCAACAGTAAGAACTACCTCCCCCCAGAATGGAGTCGGAACTGAGGCAGAGAGAAAAAGAGACCTAGCTGGCTCAAGGAGATGACGGTGTTTACGCTCAGCGCGACCATTTTGGGCAGGTGTATCTGTACAGAAAGTTTGGTGAATGGTACCCAAATTGGCCAAATACTCACAAAACTCAGTTTTAAAATATTCTCCACCCAAGTCAGACCGTAACACTTTGATAGTAGACCCAAACTGTGTAGTAATCATAGACTGAAAGGTACGGTATATCTAATAGAAATCAGACTTATGAGTCATAAAATAAACCCAAGTGTAACGGGTGCAGTCATCAACAAATGACACATAGTATGCAGAACCCCCTTTGGTGAGAACAGGAGAAGGGCTCCAAACATCAGTATGAACTAAAGAAAATGGTGTATCAGATATAGAAGTGCTTTTACGAAAAGATAAGGTTGTCATCTTGGCGAGTTTACACCCTTGACATTCAGTAAGTTCACTAGAAGAAACTTTTCCCAAGATACCTGATTGAGCCAAAGACCGTAAGCGGTCAGCAAACAAATGCCCTAATCTAGAATACCACAAGTAGAAAGGACTGGACAAAGAATCTAACTGAAAAGAGGAAAAGGCAGTCGGAGAGGTTGTCAAAGGCAGATGCAAGCTCTCTACTACATAAAGGTCCCCAACTCTACGACCAGTCCCAATCTGCTGCTTAGACATTCGATCTTGCACAGAGCAGATAGAAGAGAAAAAGATAACATCAAAACCAGAGGCGTCAAGTTGACTGATAGATAATAAACTGACAGATAATTGAGGAACATAAAGAACAGATGGAATAAAAACAACAGACATAGCAGACGGTAGGACAGACCCAACAGATATAACAGACATACCAGACCCATTAGCAGCATTGACAGTAATAGGAAAAGGAGGAGGAGTGCAATTTTGAAGTAAGGAGAGATTGGGATTGTTATATTTTGCTTAAAATTGGTACATAATCACAAATCAATATCTAGGGTTTCTAGATTCTTCAATTCCTAGATGTTGATTTGTGATTATGTACCAATTTTAAGCAAAATATAACAATCCCAATCAAACAATCAAGAGAAAGAGACACAAAGATTTTACGTGGAAAAACCACAATTGGACACCTTCCAATTGTGATCAAAAAATCACGGGCAACTACCACAAGACAATCCACTAAGAAGATTTAAAGGAATTACACAGGTATCACTCTCAATTATCTAGCGAATCCACAACGCCTAATTGAACCAACCTCTATGTGCCTCTTCCAACCCCATCTTCACCACGGAATTGTCTTTCTGATGAGCCACTCCGGATTCCACCAAAGCTTCAGGCTCGAATTCTTCAGAATCCACAACTGAAGAACAACTCTCTCTTTTGTGTATAACAAACAAACCTTTGATGTACTCTCTTTAAACCATGAGTTGAATACTCAATAAAACATTAAAGAAAAAATAACAAAATATCCCCAGATATAGACCTTTAAGAACCAAAAAGAAGATCTGGAGAGATTCAATGAATGAATCAATGAATAGCCTAGATTTGGGAGAAACCCAATTATTTATAGAAAACCAAAGCAATCCTAGTTGGGAAAAAAAACTAACTTCTTGTAGAAAACCAACTTCTTGCAGAACTCCAAAGTAATCCTGTTTTTGAAGGAAACTAACTTCTTAAAGAACTCTTGTTACAACTTTGGTTTTGATCCATAGCATAAAGAACTCTTGTTACAACTTTGGTTTTGATCCATAGAATTTGACAACAAAAGGTCCTAACAAAAGATATTTTAGTCTTTTTCAATAAATTGTTAATGAACTTAACGGTGCACTTCATTAAATGTCTAGTTTGATTTCTGTTTAAATGTTTTTTAGACTTCGAATTTTTTTCTTCTAAGTTTTAAGCCAAAGACTGAGAAGTCTTGTGGCCCTGTGAATGTGACGCCCTAGTCTTTAATAATTTTCCTCGAAGGAGCTCTCCAATTAAAGCGCTCTGAAGCCTAAGATGTAAAACACCCAGATGAGTCGGACTGGGGCATTTTTTTAAACTATCCTCTGTTTATTTGATTTTCACATGTTTTTGCTGTTTGGTGTAACAGAAAACATTTATTGAAATTATAATGACAAACACGAATGAAATTTTTTAAAGGAGATTTTATGCTGAAAACAAACGCAACCAAATTTCTTTGGTGAAGTAAATGTCTAAACTGAATGGTTTTTTTAATCCCTTGAATCATGGAGTGTTCTCAATCACTCATTAGTTAATTTTTTTTTTTTTTTTTTTAAATTTTAAATTACACTATTAGTCCTTATAGTTTAAATGAGATGTCATTTGAATCTCCATTATTTTAATTTGAACAATTTAGTCCTATACTTTCAATTTGTTGTAATGCGGTCCCTCTGTCACTTACCGTTAGAATTTGGAACAGAAAAAAAAAAAATCATATGTAAAACTAAAGAGATTAAAATAAAATTTAAAACAAACTAGACCACCGACATAATATATTCATTACATCAGTGATCCTAATAATTTGTTTTGAATTCAATTTTGATCTGTCTAATTTTGCATGTGACACTTTTCAATTCAAAATGTTACCTGCACATGACAGACAGATTACATTACAACAAAATTAAATTATAAAAACTAAATTGTTCAAATTAAAATTATGAGGACCAAAGTAAAATTTTACCTAAACTAAAGGGACTAGCGGTGTATTTTATTTCTTTTTTTATTTATTAAACTTCGATTATTCCAATTTCAATGGTTTGTATGTATTCTCTACTTTAAAATTTTTGGGACAATTATATAAATAAATAAAAAAAAGTGGTAAGGTTTGAGTTTTATAATAAAATAAATTTTCAATTTTCAATTTTGTTAATTTAGGCCCTAATCTTTTGATTTCTTTTCAATTTAACCATTTTTTTATTTTTGTTAAGTAAAATTGACGAAAAAAGAGTATTTTAATCATTAAACTAGATATAGGTATCATAAAATGTCTAAAATATACTTTTTATTGAGTTTAATGACTAAAATCCCTATATTTTCATCTTTTTTGCTTAATGAAAATAGGCGAATGGTTTAGAGATTGAAAATAATAAAAAAAATTAATATTTAAGTTGATAAAATTAAAATTTTATTTTGTTATAAAACTCAAACTTTAGGATTTTTTTTTTTTTTTTTGTAATTTCTCGAAAAGAATTTTAGCCAACGAAGTCAAAGTATTCTAATAGAGCCAATGACCCTGTGAATGTGATGCCCAAGTCTTAAATAATTTTCCTCCGAGAAAATGCTACGAAAGGAAGGATGATGAAGACTGATATAAAACTCACCCACTGGCCCGGATGGGGGACATTTTTAAAACCGACAGTGATGTACGAATAGAAAACTTACATAGAAAAATAATGTGATAAATTTTGATTTGATCTTTTTGAAGCAAGTAATGGTGCTAGAAATCTAGAATTTTCCTTCATAAATTTAGACAAACATAATAAAGAGGGGCAAACTTCATTTTACCTCATTATGGTTTGAGTCATGTGCGATTTATCTTCTTAACGCTTGAAAATGACCATATAACTCTTTTGTGATTTGTGGACTGAAATATACCGTTAACATTCCGTTTAACTTAATAGCAAGTGTGAAATACGTGGCATACATAAGGGGATTATATGTTCATTTTCAAAATTCAAAGGGAGTAAATCCCGCATAAAATAAAATACAGGAGTATTTTAGTCTTTTTCATTAAATCATTATTGGGTTTAACGGTGCATTTTAGTTTACAAATCACAAGAGATTAGGTAATCATTTCTAAATGTTAGAGGGTAAACCACACATAAATCAAACCATAGGAATAAAGTGAAGTTTGCCCAATGAAGAGTCTAGATACATTACAATGTCATTCTAGGTAAAAATTTTGGTTTTAATTTTTCTAGGTTCATAAGTTTACTATAAAGCAAAAGCCATGACAACGGTGGTGGTATTTTCTAAAAAATACCACCATCGTTGCCATGGCCATGACCATCTACCCACCACCACTACCACCACCGTCTGTCACTGACCACCACCACCTTCGCCGGCTACTACCACCACCATCGTTCACCAAACATCTCTACCATCGCCGATCTATACTTCACCAACTCCGATTCACTGCCTGTAACAACCCTTACTTTACTCTAGTCATGCTTGCATATATTACATGACCTTGTCTTGATATGTTGCATTTGCAAACCTTGATTTGTCTTGCATAAGTGTTACTTGCATGCTTTGTTCCTTGTTTGGTGTATGTTTAACCTAGGTTAATCCAAGCCAAGGTCACCTTAAGCCTAGAACTATCTTGGAATCATTTTCGGTTGACCTCCACCTCTGCCCTAACATGTTGGCCGAGATGTTATCATCTAGACCGAGGTGTGTATCACCAAGGCCGAGATGTGTATTATCTAGGCCGAGATGTTACCTTTGCGCCTGAGTGATCTTGTTCCTGGATTGGTGCGACCTAGACCGAGGTGTGGCACATCTAGGCCAAGGTGTGGCACAGCTACGCCAAGTGTTGTCCTTCCTAACCGAGATCATTGTTCCCTTACTTGCCGATGCCTTGTTCTTGGCCGAGATCATTACCTGCCAGAGTGCCTATGCCATCTTGCTTGTTGAACACACTTTGTCATAGTCTTGTCTTTTCACTCAATCACCTTTTTGAGAAGAACCAACCAGCCGATGCCACGTGTCCCAGCTGTGTGTTAAGTCAGTCAACAGACCTAGAGATGTATCATTTGTTATATTTCTTTGTTCTTGAGGAGAGAGAAGCTCTAGAAGACGGATGAGGAGTTCCTAGAGAGGGAGTAGATTTCCAAGCTTGATCTGTGGGTGCTTGAACCGTTAGATTCAAGTTTTGAGGTTAGAATCTTAATCTACTCTTGTTGTTCTTATTGATCATCTAGCTGCATTGCATAATCGAACCTATTCCGCATGCCATGCATCGATTTAAAGTTGGTTTTAGAAAGAGAAGATAGTGTTCATGTGTTCTTGAAGAAAAGTCTTGTTTTGATCCGAAAGCTTGTATCGAGAACTATGTTTTTGTGTTTGTTTTCATAAGATCTTCAAGTATGGGTACCCAGGTCCATATTTTCGAACTCATAGCATGAAATCTCAGATTTTGTAATAACAAGTTATAAGTTAAGCATGCATGTTCTTTATCTTCTCCATCTTCATGTTCTTCATGTTCTTCAAAGGGAAATCCAGATTTTCCCGACTTTGCTCTTGAAGGAGACTGTCGGGACCACATCTCGGCGAGAAAGTGTGGGACCTCGGCCAAGACCTAGTTGGTGCCCAGCATGTTTTCCCAAGATAAGAAACATTGTTTTGTTTTAATTTGACTTAGCTTTTGAAGAATGCCGAGATCATCTGTATACATGTGAAGCTTGTTTGAAAGTGCATTCAATAGACTTTGCCATGTGTTTGTCAGGACTTGGACTCTCGCTTGTAACCCCGACGTTTGAAGAACTATATGAGTGGTATTTTCAATAAAGTTATGTTATAAAGTTTTAATAAAACTTTGTTTTGCTTGCTTTAGAAAAGTATTTGTTAAGCATGAATGACCATCCCTATTTCGTGTATCAAGTATTAGCTTTGGCTTTGGCAACCTTTGAAAGTCCGTACATGCTAGGGGACTATAAGCATTTGTAGCACAACCTTTGAAAGTCCGTACGTGCTAGGGGACTATAAGCATTTGTAGCACAACCTTCGAAAGTCCTTACGTGACAAGAGGACTCTAAGCTTTTGTAGCACCTTTGTTAATGTTATCCCTTGAAACTTGAAAGCCTGGAAAGACTTTGATTGATAAAGCTTGAAAGATTTTTAGATGAACTTGATTCATCCCATGTTTTGTTACAAGCTATGATTATGTATTTTTTTTGCTAAAGATCTCGGATATCATTCATGCAAACCCTTTATTACTTGTACCATTCACTGAGTATCCAAGCTCACCCTCTTTATATATATGTAGGTGATAAACAGGATAGCGGTGACGCCTAGATGTGCTTTGCAACTTGTTTTGGATTCGCATTTTGTAACATCTTGAAGATCATGCTTCTTAGCTTGCATTTCATTGTGTTTTGTATATGATGGCTCGAGAAGCCTTTTGGTCAAGATGTATTTTTGTACTTCATTTTGGTTGTATTCAAGTTGTAAAGCTATGTGAAGATGTATGCCAGTCCATTTGACTTATGCACAGCTCTTATGGACTAATTAGATTTGTATATGTTTCTTCCGCACTTGCGAGCCCCATGTATTTATACTCTGATTGTGTGTGAATTTTGAAAGTTGGCCTTCGGTAATCTCGGATTACTGGCCATCACAGCGCCATTCTACTAGGGGCGGAACGGGGTCGTGACAAATTGGTATCAGAGCACAAATTTCTTATAATACGTTAGTCACACACTTCGTGTAACGCCCTCAAAATAAAGCCATAAATCAACCAACGATAGCATGCTTAGACATAAGAAAATAAAGCATAATTGTATTCCATCAGAGTAATCCTTACAAAATGTATTACATGTTGACATCAAAAGTAAATGCCCTAAAGGCTTACAACTTTCCAAGTCAACACTTGGTTACAGAAAAGAGTTCTAACTCTATACAAAGAAAGCCCTTGGCTTGATATACATGTAATACAACCAAAAACACAAACAGTCCAACAGTTCCAAGCTACGTCCTTGGAGGTGGCATGCTACCTGTACCTGAAAATGATGTCCTATATAGGGTGAGCCAACACCCAGTAGAGATATGCTAAGCACAATATGAGCAGTAACTAAGACATTAGCAATTGATAAACGTTTAACTCACATAAATCAAATTCATAAATCATTTCCATTACATGACAACTGTATCTATGTTTCATTTCATTTTCCATTTCTTATCCAGTTTTCAATTCACAACTATGGCTCAAAACCTGGCCAAACAGCTTAAATGAGATAGTGACTCGTATTAAACATTTCCCGCTTCATATTAGATAAGCATACTAGCTGTATCAACATTTCAACAGATAAGCATATGAGCTATATCAACACTTCAATAGATAAGCGTATGAGCTATATCGATACTTCAACAGATAAGCATATGAGCTATATCAATACTTCAACAGATACACATTTTAGTGCTGTATCAACGGCGTCCATCCCCTATCTCCTCCCAAACAACATCCGGTTTAGAGGTCCATCCCCTATCTTCCCCTAAACCGTGGAGTACATCCCATATCTCCTCCCACACACACAACGTATATAAACATAGGTCATATACATAATCAATCAATACATAAAATTAATGTATTCTTTCAACCGTCATAATCGATGACACATCCAATTGATTAGTTTTAGTTTACCTAATCATCATGTATTGTCTACAACAATCAAGATTACCCTCCACCGGTAGCCCAAAGCAATTATTTCTAAACAGATAATAAAAGCACCAACAGATAAATTACCTGCATTTTCAAAAGTGAACGATTTATTAATCCGTCTCTACTATTCCAACTCATAATGAACTAATATCATTATATTCAACTCAATTTCACAAATCCATAACTTTCCCAAATTAATTATATCAATTAATTTATACATAATTTAGGGTTTTCTACCCCATCTCTCAATATTAACCCAAAGGTTCAAATATCAACAACCAACAACTATATCATCATTTTGAGACCCAAAATACATATTATGAGCCAAAATCACAAAACCCTCTTTTATACATTTTGAAACCCTAAGTCCCAAAAATCAAAACACTTAAACCACATGCTCAATATCTAGGTCAAAACCCATAAAAGTGAGTAGGAATCCCTACCTCAAGAGATGAATACCAACGAAGAAGATGAAAAAAACGAAGATGCTCCAAATCCCAAAATTCTTGGATCAAAATGTAGCCCTCAACGATCAACACCTTTTTTACAAAGGCCAAAGGGTGAGAGGTTACTCTAACTAGATCAATACCTGGAGAGAAGTGGAGGTTTTAATGAGAGAAGCTCTTCAATGGCTGTTTTCGAAAAGTAAGAGAGAGAATGGAAAGTAAAAAGTGATTTAAAATAGTCTAACTGTCAACTGATATACGACTCTCCCGCTCGAGCAGAGAACAGGACGCTCGAGCGTCAAGAACAAAAAACTGGATCCGCTCGAGCAAAAATGCCCGCTCGAGCGCCAAGACACAAGGACAAAACACACCCGCTCGAGCGCGAAAGACCAGTCCGCTCGAGCGTAGATTTTCATCTCCCAGAACTTTTCAAAAAAAGAGCTACCCGCTCGAGCGCCAAAGGGCTCGCTCGAGCGCAACCTGCTTGAGCGTAGAAAACACACCTGCAGAAGTTTTGCAAGGACACAAAATACTGGAAGGGTGTAAACCCCGCTCGAGCGGACAACCAAAAATCAAACTCCGCTCGAGCGTAACACCAAAAACCTGGGCAACAACATGTAAGGCCAAAACTCAACCTACCTGTTCGAAACATGCCCAACACATCCTAAAACTCAAACAAGTGGAATTAAAGGATGACAACAAGGTATACAACCACCAACACCACGGAACCAAAGTCCGGAATACAATAAATACAGAAAGGAAAACCGGAATCGCTATACTTCGAGTCCTAAAGAGCATAGGACTTCCCTTAGAATTGATGTTAGGATTGCATCATAATGCTTGCTACTTGACAATGTGTGCATCATCTCGGCGTGACCATTTGTTATTTGCATGCATACTATTTGATCGTTTTGTTTTAAAGTCACATTTTGCATACTCTTAGCATCATGAGAAGGAGTAGACCACCAGTTGGCCGAGATCATCCCGAAGACAGATTGGACAGATTAGAGAGATTGGTCAAAGGTTAAGTCTGTGAATTGAGACAACTTAGGCCACAAGACACTAGTACTACTTCTACCCAGGCCGAGCAGACAAACGGCCGACATGCAGTTCCACCTCCACCTCCTCCAGCGCCGCAAGTGCCTCCACAACAAGCTTTATATGGGGACGTCACCATAGCCTTGATTAGAGAGTTCAAAAAGATGAAGCCGCCGAGATTCTTTGGGGGTATTGAACCGATGAAGGCCGAAGCGAGGGTCTTGGAAATGGAGAAGTTGTTCGAGATTTTTCCCAGCACCGACGCCCAGAAGGTGTCATTGGTAACATTCACATTAGACGACGACGCTCGAAGATGGTGGATGATGACCAGAGAAGGTAACCTAGGGTTGACTTGGGCTAGATTTTTGGAGTTGTTCTATAACAAGCATTTTCCCCTTAGTGTCCGAGATCGCAAGACCACGGAGTTCCAAACTCTGACACAGTGCAACAAGACACTGGCAGAATACGACCGCACTTTTACCGAATTGGCGAGATATGCGCCTCACATGGTCGATGATGAATATAGAAAAGCTTGGAAGTTCGAAAGTGGACTGCGTAGACCAATTTAGGATCAAGTTAACATGCTCAACATGCCGACTTACACCGGGGTATTGGACAAGGCCATTCTTGCAGAAGCTAACTTGAACCGATATCAGAATTCAAGAGAGAGCCAGAGGAAGAGACAGAACTATGATAATCGCCGAGTTTCGTTTAACGCCAAGAAGAAAGCGAATGTGGGTAGCTCCAGCAACTCGAGCCAGGAGGGTAATACTACGCCAACGTGTGCAAGTTGTGGGAAGCCGCATTCCGGAGTTTGCCGTTAGGCGTCAGGAGCCTGTTTTGAATGTGGTGAAATGGGTCATCGTGTGAAGGACTGTCCAAAGGCAAGGACTAATGATGGTAAGAAGAATGGGAGTACCTCGGGCTCGGCACAGAGAAATAACATCGACAGGGCACAGACGAGACATGGCAGAGTTTGTGCATTGGTACCAGGAGACACTCAGAATGCTGAGACAGTAGTGTCAGGTATACTCCCAATTTGCTCTCAAGATGCATACATATTGATTGATTCGGGTTCTACACATTCATTTGCATCTGCTAAGTTTGCCGAGAAGTTAAATAGAGAACAAGAACCCCTTGATTATGTGTTATATGTGTCTACTCCATCTGGGATGACTATGATTGTTGCATCTATCTATAGGGCGTGTGTTGTTGTGATTGAGGGTGTAGAATTATTAGTTGATTTAATGTCGTTAAGCATGACCCACTTTGATGTCATATTGGGAATGGATTGGTTAGTAATGAATCATGCATCTATTAATTGTGTTTCGAAGAATGTCACACTGAAACCCCCAAACCAAGCCGAGGTTATTTTCCAGGGTAAAGGAGTAGTACCCCTACCTTACTTAATCTCATCCATGAAAGCCTATAAGTTGATCCAAAAGGGGTGTCAGGGTTATCTGTGTAGTATACTAAGTGATTTGAACAGAAATGTTGAGTTAGCCAACATCCCCGTGGTTAGAGAATTCCCCGACATCTTTCCAAAAGATTTGCCTGGCCACTTAATCGATAGGGAAATAGAATTTACGGTTGACGTTATGTTGGGAACCCAGCCTATCTCTAAAAGAATGGCCCCAGCCGAACTCAAGGAACTGAAACTACAATTACAAGAATTGTTGAACAAGGGATTTATTAGGCCGAGCACTTCACCTTGGGGAGCACCAATTCTATTTGTCAAGAAGAAGGATGGTACACTTCGCCTTTGTATCGACTACCGAGAACTAAAAAGGTGACCATTAAGAATAAGTATCTATTGTCGAGGATTGATGATTTACTTGATCAACTACAAGGGGCACGAGTCTTTTCTAAGATTGATCTCAGGTCGGGGTACCATCAGCTGAAAGTTAAGGCCGAGGATGTTGAGAAGACTGCTTTTCGGACAAGATATGGCCACTACGAATTTTTGGTGATGCCTTTCAGAGTGACCAATGCTCATGCAGCATTCATGGATTTGATGAACAGAGTCTTTAAACCGTACCTAGACGAATTCGTGGTTGTTTTCATCGATGACATACTAATCTATTCCAAGAGTGGTGATGAGCATGAGAAGCATTTGAGACTAGCCTTACAAACCCTGAGGGACAGGAAATTATATGCCAAGCTTAGCAAGTGTGAGTTTTGGCTTGCCAGCATCTCATTTTTGGGCCACGTGATTACTGAAGAAGGTATCTCTGTTGATCCAAGTAAGATTGAAGGCGTTGTGAATTGGTCGACACTGACTAATGTGTTCGAGGTTCGTAGTTTTCTAGGTTTGGCAGGTTATTACAGAAAGTTTGTGAAAGACTTCTCAAGGATTGCAGTACCATTAACACAACTAACTCAGAAGGGAGTGGCGTACGAATGGACCGAGGATAGAGAATCAGCCTTCCAGGAGTTGAAGACGAGGTTAGTTACAGCACCAGTTCTTGTACTTCCATCAGGTAATGAGGAATTTCAGATTTACAGTGATGCTTCACATAAGGGTTTGGGTTGTGTATTAATGCAAGGGGGTAAAGTCATAGCATATGCATCTCGTCAATTGAAACCCCATGAAAAGAACTATCCCACCCATGACCTAGAGCTAGCAGCCGTAGTGTTTGCTTTGAAGATTTGGCGTCATTACTTGTATGGAGTTTCTTGCCAAGTTTTCACAGATTACAAGAGTTTAAAGTACTTGTTCACTCAGAAGGAATTAAATATGAGGTAGAAAAGATGGCTTGAATTATTGAAGGATTATGACATGTAGATTTAGTATCATCCAGGTAAAGCATACTCAGTGGCCGACGCGTTGAGCAGGAAGTTGGTTGGGAATTCAGCTTGTTTGTCAATGATTTCAATGGAGTCGACTATCATTGACGAAGTGAAAACCAGACAGATGGAAGACGGGTTCTTCAGGAAGGTGATCGATGAAATTGTTACTAAACCGAGATCAGGTTATACCATTAAGGATGAAGTGCTTAAGTTTGAAAGAAGATTGTGCGTGGCCGACGTCCCAGAGTTGAAAGGGAAGATTCTGCAAGAATCTCATGGTTCCAGATTTGCTGTTCATCCAGGGAACACTAGGATGTATCAAGATGTGAAGCAGACCTTTTGGTGGCCGAACATGAAGAGAGAAATAGCCGAGTTCGTATCCCAGTGCTTGTATTGTCAACAAGTGAAAGCAGAACATCAAAGACCAGCAGGACTTCTTCAACCTCTGTCAATTCCTGAATGGAAATGGGAACACATCTCCATGGATTTTGTGGTTGGTTCGTCAAAGACACAGAAAGGTATGGACTCGATTTGGGTTATAATTGACAGATTAACTAAGTCAGCACACTTCTTGCCTGTTCAGACTACATTCAATGTTGACCGACTTGCTGTACTGTATATGAATGAGATTGTAAGACTTCATGGAGTACCGATGTCCATTGTGTCAGACCGAGATCCGAAGTTTGTTTCTAGATTTTGGTAGAGTTTACAAAGAGCCTTGGGAATCGAGTTGAAGTTTAGCACAGCTTTTCACCCCCAGACCGATGGACAAACAGAAAGAACGATTCAGACACTCGAAGATATGCTCAGACTATGTGTGTTAGATTTCAAGGGAAGTTGGGGAGTACATCTACCGTTAGTAGAATTCGCTTACAACAATAGTTATCAAGCTAGCATTGGCATGGCGCCGTACGAAGCTTTGTATGGAAGGAAGTGCAGATCGCCGATATGTTGGACTGAAGTAGGAGATAAAGCTTTGATTGGTCCCGAGCTAGTTCAAGTTACAACCGAGAAGATTAAGCTCATTCGACAAAGGATCAAAACTGCTCAGAGTCGATAGAAGAGTTATGCCGATCAGAGAAGAAGAGAGTTGGAATTTGAAGTTGGGGATCATGTATTCCTGAAGGTTTCGCCAATGAAAGGAGTTTCCAGATTTGGGAAGAAAGGTAAGTTAGCACCTCGTTACATCGGGCCGTTTGAAATTCTTGAGAAGGTTAACCCAGCTGCCTATAGACTTGCTTTACCACCAGAACTAAGTCAAGTTTACAATGTGTTCCATATTTCGATGTTGAGGAAGCATATTCGGGATCCCCTGCATGTGATTGACCATTTCGGGATTGGGATTAACGAAGATTTAGGTTATCAAGAGAGGCAGATACGGATTCTTGATAGGCAAGTGAAACGATTGAGGAACAAATCGATATCAATGGTGAAAATTGAATGGAATGAGCATTATGGCAAGGATGCTACATGGAAAATGGAAGAAGAAATGAAAGTTCGATACCCGGAATTGTTTTCGGGTCAAGGTAACTCAAGTTTGGGGACCAAGCTTCTTTAAGGAGGGTAGGATGTAACAACCCTCACTTTACTCTAGTCATGCTTGCATATATTACATGACCTTGTCTTGATATGTTGCATTTGCAAACCTTGATTTGTCTTGCATAAGTGTTACTTGCATGCTTTGTTCCTTGTTTGGTGTATGTTTAACCTAGGTTAATCCAAGCCGAGGTCACCTTAAGCCTAAAACTATCTTGGAACCATTTCCGGTTGACCTCCACCTCTGCCCTAACATGTTGGTCGAGATGTCATCATCTAGGGCGAGGTGTGTATCACCAAGGCCGAGATGTGTATTATCTAGGCGGAGATGTTACCTTTGCGCCTGAGTGATCTTGTTCCTGGATTGGTGGAACCTAGACCGAGGTGTAGCACATCTAGGCCGAGGTGTGGCACAGCTAGGCCAAGTGTTGTCCTTCCTAGTCGAGATCATTGTTCCCTTACTTGCTGATGCCTTGTTCTTGGCCAAGATCATTACCTGCCGGAGTGCCTATGCCATCTTGCTTGTTGAACACACTTTGTCATAGTCTTGTCTTTTCACTCAATCACCTTTTTGAGAAGAACCAACCAGCCGATGCCACGTGTCCCAGCTGAGTGTTAAGTCAGTCGGCAGACCTAGAGATGTATCATTTGTTATATTTCTTTGTTTTTGAGGAGAGAGAAGCTCTAGAAGAGTGAGGAGGAGTTCCTAGAGAGGGAGTAGATTTCCAAGCTTGATCTGTGGGTGCTTGAACCGTTAGATTCGAGTTTTGAGGTTAGAATCTTAATCTACTCTTGTTGTTCTTATTGATCATCTAGCTGCATTGCATGATCGAACCTGTTCCGCGTGCCATGCATCGATTTAAAGTTGGTTTTAGAAAGAGAAGATAGTGTTCATGTGTTCTTGAAGAAAAGTCTTGTTTTGATCCGAAAGTTTGTATCGAGAACTATGTTTTTGTGTTTGTTTTCATAAGATCTTCAAGTATGGGTACCCAGGTCCATATTTTCGAACTCATAGCATGAAATCTCAGATTTTGTAATAACAAGTTATGAGTTAAGCATACATGTTCTTCATCTTCTCCATCTTCATGTTGTTCATGTTCTTCAAAGGGAAACCCAGATTTTCCTGACTTTGCTCTTAAATGAGGCCGTCGGGACCACACCTCGGCGAGAAGGTGTGGGACCTCGGCCAAGACCTGGTTGGTGCCCAGCATGTTTTCTCGAGATGAGAAACAGTGTTTTGTTTTGATTTGACTTAGCTTTTGAAGAATGCCGAGATCATCTATATGCATGTGAAGCTTGTTTAAAAGTGCATTCAACAACTTTGCCATGTGTTTGTCAGGACTTGGACTCTCGCTTGTAACCCCGACGTTTGAAGAACTATGTGAATGGTATTTTTAATAAAGTTATGTTATAAAGTTTTAATAAAGCTTTGTTTTGCTTGTTTTGGAAATGTATTTGTTAAGTATGAATGACCATCCCTATTTCGTGTATCAAGTATTAGCTTTGGCTTTGGCAACCTTTGAAAGTCCATACGTGCTAGGGGACTATAAGCATTTGTAGCACAACCTTTGAAAGTCCGTACGTGCTAGGGGACTATAAACATTTGTAGCACAACCTTTGAAAGTCCATACGTGCTAGGGGACTATAAGCATTTGTAGCACAACCTTCGAAAGTCCTTACGTGACAAGAGGACTCTAAGCTTTTGTAGCACCTTTGTTAATGTCATCCCCTGAAACTTGAAAGCCTGGAAAGACTTTGATTGATAAAGCTTGAAAGATTTGTTAGATGAACTTGATTCATCCCATGTTTTGTTACAAGCTATGATTATGTATTGTTTTGTTAAAGATCTCGGATATCATTCATGCAAACCCTTTATTACTTGTACCATTCACTGAGTATCCAAGCTCACCCTCTCTATATATATGTAGGTGATGAGCAGGACGGCAGCAACGCCTAGATGTGCTTTGCAATTTGTTTTAGATTCGCATTTTGTAGCATCTTGAAGATTATGCTTCTTAACTTGCATTTCATTGTGTTTTGTATATGATGGCTCGAGAAGCCTTTTGGTCAAGATGTATTTTTTTCTTCATTTTGCTTGTATTCAAGTTGTAAAGCTATGTGAAGATGTATGCCAGTCCATTTGACTTATACACAGCTCTTATGGACTAATTAGATTTGTATATGTTTCTTTCGCACTTGTGAGCCCCATGTATTTATACTGTGATTGTGTGTGAATTTTGAAAGTTGGCCTTTGGTAATCTCGGATTACTGGCCATCACGGCACCATTCTACTAGGGGCGGCACGGGGTCGTGACACTGCCACTGTTTACCAGCCACCTTTGCCATCGCCGATTTACACTATGCCATCGCCGATCTATACTCCGTCCTAGATCTACATTGATCTAGTGTTTCTACTGTGAAATCAACTTCAAACAACTACAAGCAACATTGATTATCTAAATCTCGCCTCTCTCTCCCTCCCTCTCTCTTTATTTCTCTCAAACCAAATTTATTGCAAACAAGGGTTTAATATATCAATGATAAATTCATCACTAATATATGTCTTTGAATCTTGTGTTGATTTGTTACGATGATGATGAGATTTTCTTTTTGTAATTTTTTAACAAATAGTCAGTGAGAAATTTATCAATGAATGTGTCTATCAGTGATAAATTTATCATTGAATATGTCTTCTAATCTTTATGTTGATTTGTAACGATGATGACAAGATTTTCTTTTTACAATTTTTTAACAAACAGTCAATGAGAAATTTATGTGAATGTGTCTATTAGTGATAAATTTATCACTGAATATGTCTTTGAATCTTTGTGTTGATTTGTGACGATGATGATGGAATTTTCTTTTTATAATTTTTAACAAACAGACAGTAAGAAATTTATCAGTGAATATGTCTATCAGTGATAAATTTAACATTGAATATGTCTTTGAATCTTGTGTTGATTTGTAACAATGATGACGAGATTTTCTTTTTATAATTTTTTAACAAGCAGTCAATGATAAATTTATCATTGAATATGTTTTTGAATCTTGCATTGATTTGTGACGATGATGATGAATTTTGTAATTTTTAACAAGCAGATAGTGGTTAAATTTATCGCTGAATGTGTCAATCATAAATTTTTTTACTAGATTTGTCTTTGATTCTTTGTGTTAATCTACGAATGTGAATAATTATTTTCTGGTGAGGATTCCTCATCTCTCTCCGTCATTTTCTTCATCCTTATTCTTCTCTTTTTCTCTTGTTGCCACCTTGTTTGAGGAGGTATTGGCGGTATATATTGACATGGTGGAGATGGAAAATGGCCACACAAAAAAATATTGTCAAAGTTCGGAGGTAGTTGTTGAAGGTCAGTAATGGCTACCGAAAGTCAAAGATGAAGGCCAAAGGAGTCATCAGAGGTCGATGATGGTCGCTGGCAATCAGAAGTGGTCTTCGGTGGCCGGTTAAGAGAGAGAGATTTGAACAGTTGTGATAGAGAGAGAGTAAAATGGTTGAGTGATTTCTTTGTTTGGACTGAATGTCAAGGATAAAATAGGAAGATGTGCTAAATCTTTTTGAGTCAGAACCTCATAGGAATTAAGTCCGGTCCAAAGGACCGGCCTGTAACTCCCCCTAAAACAATTCGACCTAAACCCATCCATTTACTAGATGGGTTTAAACGGGTTGGGTTAAATTGGGTGCGGATTGGACAAATCAACTTGACTAACCCTTTTACTTTAATGAACTTATTTTCTAAGTGTTTGGGTGTGCAACCCTTGAAACTTAGCATAAGTTTTTACAAAGATATGTAAGTTACATCACAAAATTACGTAACTTAAACACAAATTTATGTAAATTAATCCATAAAAATTTGAGAAATCACAACTTGACATAAGTTCTCACAAACATATGTAAAACACTTTACAAAATCGCATAACTTCAACACAAATTCACATAAGTTAGTATATAAAATTTGAAAAATCACAACCTAGCGCAAGATCTCACAAACATATATGTAAGTCACTTCATTAAATTGTGTAACTTAAACAAAAATTCACGTAAGTTAACCTATAAAGTTTGAGAAATCACAACTTGGTATAAGTTCTCACAAACATATATGTAAGTCACTTTACAAAATCGCATAATATAATACAAAATCACGTAAGTTAACATATAAAACGTGTCGTAAATTATCACAAAAGTGTATAACTTCGAGTCACAAAAATAAATAAGTAAATGACATACCGTATGCGTTGTACACTCGACAATTTTCCTTCATGTAGACGTGCATAAGCATGTGTATATTTATAGATGCATGCAAATAGAACTGGAAAGTAGTTGAAAAAAACAATTCAAGAATCCAAGTTAGAGAGAGAGAGAGAGAGAGAGAGAGATGTGCAACTTATGTAATTGTTTAGTTTTAATTTTAGAATTAATTTTTAAAATATTTTTTTAAAAACATTAAAATTAATTTGATAAAATTGAAATAAAAAAAATATATTTTTATCTCCTAAAAAAGTAAAATCATATGAAAATCATAAGTGGTTTTAATTATATTTTTTCACTAAATTAGCATTTAGTTTTCTCCAAAAATTTATAAGTAAAAAAAGACAAACAGATTTTAAAAATATATCAAACAGATGTGTGTTGGAGTTTATTATAAAGCTAATTTAAGTCACTTCCGTTGAGATTCTTCACAATTACACTAGTTTCTCCTCCTTTTTCTAAGATTATACTGACATCTCCTGTGACTAACGGCGCTAATTGGAGTATTAGTTTAGTAATTTCAACATGAGAGATATTTTGTTGATAACCATTAAATGTGTGATTATTATTTTAATTATACCTTATGTTGTATTTGGTTATGACTCATTTTTTAGTTATAATTGAAGAAAAAATTAATTATGATATTTATGGTAATCAACACCACAAACGTTATAATTTGTATATAGTACACATAAAATTGTGTCTTCTAGAATAACCTATTGTTATGACAAAGGTGATGATGAAATAAATTAAAAAATTAATTACGTAACTATAAGAGAAATTATTTGGTAATTTTTAATCAATACTTGACATTATAGAGTTTAGTTGCTGTAAAAAATTAAAAAAACATAAATAAATAAAAAAAGGAAAAAAATGATGCATCTCGCTATATAAACTAATAAAAATCAAATTGAAACATCACATATATTTCTAAATACTAACATGGTCGGACTATAAATATATGTATAGGAAAATTTTACTATACACACCCCTTAAAAGGGGTGTAGTATATGCATTTCTACTTATGCTATTTTATTCTTTAATTATAACAAATTTTTTTCTTTAGTTATGAAAATATTTTAGTTATAACACATGGGATCTTTCATCATGTCTCATTTAGTGTTTTATTATGATTTTTTTTTTAGTCATGATTCAAAAAATATGGAGTTATAACATTTTCTTCTTTAGTTATAATGTGCATATGGTAAAGTGTGTACCATAGTTTTTCTCATACATATATAATTTATTGCATTACATACATACAAGTTCTTATATTTCTCATTTAGCTTCAATAATTCATGCTAATTTGTTTAGCTAAAAAAATGATTAATTGATTTCTTTTATTTTTAATTTACAAATAATCACTTTAAATGTTATACAAAACAAACTGAAATTTGCTATGTGCTAATCACTGCATTACGCTTAAAAAAATAAAAAATAAAAACTGTTAATCAAACTGACGACCAACTAACAGAAATGAGAAATCTGTAAATAAAAAATAAACTTCAAGAGAGGTCATTATAACTTTTAAAAAAAAAACAAAAGAAAAATAAAAAAGAGGGAATGCCAGTATAATTGTCACAAACTTCAAGAGAGATGAGTATAATTTATCCTTTTTATAAATATTAAATATATTAAAATGTTAGTGTCAATTTCATAATATTTTAATTTTTTGCAGTGGTTTTTATATTATAATACTATAATTATAAATAAATAATATGTTGATATTTGACAAGATTTGGCAGAAGGTGAATTGGCTTTAGGCGTGTAATGGCTCAGGTCGGGCTCGGACTGGCCAGTGCGGGCCTCGTGAGCTCCTTCTTTTTTGGCAAGTTGGGTTGGGCCAGGTCAGCCCGTGGGCTGAAAAGTGGGGTCCAAGCCCACTCGTAATAGGGTATAGGGCCTAGGCTTGGGCCAAACTTGTGCGGGCCTTTTTTTCTTTTTCTTTTTTTTGGAAAAATGAATGATAAATTTATCATCTATGTAGATTATTTATTAGGGATAAAAAAAGAAAAATTGTACTAGAGTATTTTAGTTAAGATTAATGAGATGTGTGATTATGTTTCATGTGTGGTGGTATTTAAATTTAATTATGTATAACTTATGTTTTTTGGGTTATGAACTTATAACTAAAAAGTATGAAATAATGTAATTTTCTTCTTTTGAAATGAATAATTTTGTATTTATGAAAATGAAACTTTCAATATTACAATCATTAAATTAATTATATAATATTTATTGAATAAATAATTTTTATTTCCAAATGAAATAAAATATTACAAAAATTTATATCATTAAATAAAATAGGTGTAGATTATTGATGATTGTAGAACAATTGCATCACTATAGGTCAAGTACATCCCAACTAGGTTGACACCTACTAGCCTGTCAATCATTTGCATTATACTCCACCTCAATAATCTAATACAAAAAAATAACGAAATAAAATAGTGAAAAATAAATTGTTGATTAATCAACGGAAGAGACGGACAATTCAGTCGCGTTGCTCGAGGATATGCCATCCAAATCATTTTGAATTCTCTTATTTTCAGTATAATTTTGTCTTCATATACGCGTATGCATATGATCTCTGGGTATCATTAGTGTCTCAACCATTTGAGATGAAAGCTTGTTGCGGTAATCGCTTAGCACCCATCCACCTGCACTAAAAGTTGCTTTCGAAGCAATTGTAGAAATATGAACGATTAGTATATCACGAGCCATTTATGAAACCACGGGCCACATAGTTTCATTTTGTTTCCACTAATCCAAAATGTCAAAATCATCGAAATCATTCACTGATGGGCTTTTCAAATAACGTTGTAGTTCAGAACTATTTACGCTTGTGTGTTAAGCTATTCTTCTACTTTTTACTGCAAAAAAATACTTAATCTCCCACCTCGAGATGAGACTGCTAGCGTAGTGTGTGTAAGTGTATTTGCAGGTGCAACTGTCCTGTATTCTTCAGATAATGTTTTGCAGGTTTGCATAATAGGGGCAAAGTGTTTTTTATCAGCGAAAATACGTTCTAAAAATTTTTGTAAACCAATTTCTTTACACCTACGATAAATTATTATAACTAAACCTAAAAGATGAGGCAATGGATCAAAATATTTATCAAATTTTGTTTTCATTGAAGTGATATTCATTACACATATATTTTAGGAAAACTTTAATTATTTCTACTAACATATGTAAAACAAATGGTGAAGTAGGAATATATATATATATATATATATAAGAAAATAATTTTGTTGAAGTATCAAAAACTTTTAAAAAATCTTTATACAAGGCTACTTGGCGCCAACTTAGCACCAATTAAGTTTTGTGGGAGTCAGTATTTTTCCTATTGATGTTGTTGCAAAAATAAATCTATTATTTTTCTTTGTTTACAAGCACTTTTTAACGTATTATATGTTGAATTCCACCTACTGTCTACATCTAAAATTAATTTTTTAAATGGCATACCCTCTTGTTGACAAATGTTTATGTATTCCGAAATTCGATTAGCAGAAGACATAATAGTAACAACTGCATTTTTTATTACAAGTACAGAAGTCTCATATACATACATAGCTTTTTTAATAATCAAGTTTAAAATATGGGCACAATAATGAACATGAAATAAATCATCATCAACAAGTAATTGTAAAGTTGATTTTAAATGGGTTACAGTCTTATTGTAATATGTTGCATTATCTAAATTAATGGTAAATATTTTATTTTGCAAAACCCACTCATATAATACATTTCTTATTTCTACACCAAGCAAATGACCAGTGTATGGAAGTTTAACTAATCTAAATGAAATAATTCTTTTATTTAATTTCCAATCATTATCAATAAAATTTGTTGTGATACATTGATATTTTAAACTATTATTTGACCACAGATCAAATGTTAAACATACTCTTCTATTCAATTTTTTAAAGATGTTAAATAATTCACTTTTAATATACTCAAATTTTTTTAAAATCCTATTTCTAGTAGTATTTCTTGAAAAACTTTAATATTGCGGTGCAAAACTTTCGTGAATCATTTGAGTAAAATCGGAGCATTCACCAGTAGTAAAATATTGTTCTTTTTTAATAATATAATCAATTACAGAATTTTGTGCATGTATAGGATCATATGAAAATGTTTGTAAATTACCAATTGATGAAGCCCCTAATTGCATTTGACTTTTAATATCATGTTGTTGACTTTATAAATGTTTGTTAGCATGCCCTTTTAGATGACTAGTACCCCCTGCAGATGCAGCACTATGTAAATATGCACAATTTTTTCATTTTGCTTTAAATGTAATTGTACCATCAGGATTATTTATAGATATTTTTCCAAAATGTTTCCAAACACCACTTGTCGTGCCCCTAGATGATGATCCAACTATTGGAAGAGAGATATTAGAAGAAGAATCAACAGATTCATGTTGTGTAGTATACGCATCAATATCAACATAAACATTGGGAATATTAGGATCCATAGTAATGTAAGTAAAATAATATATAAGAACTAACAATTAATTTAAATAATGAGTAAACAATAACAATTAATATATGTTTAGAAATAATTAATGCAAAAAAAATGAGTAGCTAATAAATTTATTTAAACTAATTAATGTTACCAACTGACACATGCGATACAAAAATTAGCTTCTTCTGAAAAAATTTCTTCTTACACAATTGTAATTGCCACTTAGGGATTAGACTTCAAAATTAATTGAGAGTTGAGAGAGATTGAGAGAGAGAATTGTTTGTGAGATTTATTTTGGAAGAGGGGGAATATTTATAGGAGTTTGGAAGGTTGAGGTTAATTTGTAAATAATAAAAAAAAATAAAAATGGGCAGTTGTGTTAAACGGTCATGTGACCGTCAAATTATTATTATTGTTATTATTGTTATTATTTTCTTTTAGTCTACTCCTCTTCAGACATTTAAAATATTTTTTGCATTCATTAAAATTTGAATCATTGCCATTGCAAGCAATGGCATGTGGCAGGGCAGTTCAGGCATCAATCCTGCCAATGAAAAGACCTTTTTTTTTTATATATATATACCGTTGCTAGCCCCTTTTTTTTATTTTGAAATTGGACCATTGGTGATGGCATTGGCAAGTAGACAATTTGCCAGAAAGGAAGGGGGCCTCAAAATTTTTTTGGGCCAAGTCGAGCCAACAAGTCTAGCCGGGCTTCAAAATGAAGGCCCAAGCCCAGGCAACCCACGGGCCTCGAGCCATTTTTACACCCCTAATTGGCTGGTAGGTAGGACTTGTGCAAAAAAACTGACAGAGTTCAAACCTTGGGCACTATGGGTTTCGCCACCAACTTGTATAGACCCGCGAGATAAACAAGTGGGTCTAAACCCATAAAATTTCGGGCGGAGTATGGGGGGATTTGTGGGTTCGGGTCAACCTTGTCAATTCTAGCGGTCACATGTAGGGGTACTTGTGGATCGGATTGGGCTAGTTGGCCTCTCCTCTACTATCCATTCGAATTTAGGTGGATTGAAAAAAAAAAAAAATCCACATCTATCCGCTTAGTTAGCTAGTGTAGGTAGATGTGGATTGATTTAGCAATTGCCCTTTACTGTTTTATGTATTTTTTGGAACTATTTTAGAGTAATTTTTTATTATTTTGGACCTTATATGAATCCAAAATTTTTTATTCTTCATTTTTTATAATTAAAATAAATGTCAAACTTTTATATTTGATAAGTAGTTAATATTTGGGGATGCCCACCTTTGTCATGGGGGTGTAAATTTAGCCCAGCCCATGTCAAGCCTCACGGGTTCCCACCAAAATTTAGGCCGGGCCGGCCCATGTGCTAGAAAATTAAGCCCAAGCCTAAGGGGTATTCGGGCCTTTGGTGGGCCAGGGCTCATGGAGCGAGCCTGAACAATTTTTTTTGCTTTTTTTACTAAAATTTTATTATTTTCCACTAAAAAGGATACTGGGCCTCGGGCAAGCTAGGCCTTGAGTGGGCCTTAAGCAGGTCGATGGGTCGGGTCGGGCTTTAAAATGATAGCCCAGGCCCAGGGTCTCGGGCCTAAACGGGTCGAGCCCACCATAGGTAGCGGGCGGGCTTCTGACCGTTCATGGGCCACGAGTCATTTTTACACTCCTACTTTGTCACTAAATTGAAGGCTAAAGTCTTTGGGAATATTAAGAGCACAATCTGGAAGTAGCTTAATGAATGGAAGGAAAACTTCTTCTCAACAGCGGAGAGGGAGATTTTAATTAAAGCAATAGGGCAAGCTATCTCGACTTTCATCATGTCATAATTTTTATTGCCGGAGGGCTTGTGTGGAGAGATTGGCTCCATAATCGGGCAGTTTTGGTGGGGACAACGCGAGGTGGAGAGAAAGATTCATTAGGTAAGATGGTCAAAGTTGTGCTTGCTGAAATGGAAAGGAGGGATGGATTTTTGGAGCTTGATGGCTTTTAACAAAGCGATGCTTGCGAAGCAAGGGTGGAGACTTCTTCAAAATCCAGAATTGTTAGCGGCAAGGGTGCTTAGAGGAAGATATTTCCCCCAATTTGATTTCTTGCAAGCTCAAGTGGAACACAATCCATCTTTTACATGGCAGAGTATTTGGAACTCGCAGAATCTACTTCAAGATGGGTGCTTTGTGGCATGTAGGTAATGGGCAGAATGTGAGGATTTGGGGTGATAGATGGGTGCCGCGGTCGTCGTCTTTCAGTTTGATTTATCTTCTAACTGCTTTGCATCTGGATGCAAAGGTTTTGTGAATGTGGATAGGGGGTGCTTGAATATGGAGGTAATTGCGACAAATTTCCCGCAAGATGAATTTGACCAAATCATAAGTATTCCGTTTTGTCCCAGATCACGTCTTGATCGATTGGTGTGGCATTACTCTAGGAATGGTTTATTCTCATTAAAGAAGGCATATAAGCTTGGGCTTGCATCGACGAATCTAGATATGCAAGTGGGTGGTTTGCGTGATGATGATGACGCGGGGGGTTTATGGAAAGCTTTGTGTAAGCCAAAAATTCTAACAAAGATTTGTGTATTTGCATGGAAAGCTTGTTTGGATATCTTACATGTGAAGGCAAATTTGATTAAAAAGAGAGTTCCGATTGTGGGGGTGTGTGATCTTTGTGCTAATGGCTTGGAGATTGTCTGACATTGTTTATTTGAGTGCACCTTTGCGGAGGAGGTTTGGTTAGAAACAGGTCTATGTAACCTCTGGGAGTGTGGGTGAAATTGTGGATTTGACGGTTGTTCCAACATAAAGGATCTAAGGTCCTGGGCATGATCGTCTCAATCTGCTGGGGTATATGGTTGAATAGGAACAAATACGTTTTTGATCAGCGCGTGAAAACGACTGTGCAGGTTGCAGCTTTGGCTCTAAGCAACCTAACTGAATATCTCTCTACTCAACAAAGGGTACACTCAACTGCTAGCTTGAGTTTGATTGATGGTTGGTGCCCTCCTACTGTTGGGTTCTATAAGGTTAATTGTGATGGGGCTATGTTCAAATTTGAGAGTTTTTCGGGTCTAGAAGTGGTGGTGAGGGATCATCAGGGGCTGGTTATAGGGTCTCTATCAGAATGTATACCTCTAATACGGGATATAGAATGTTTGGAGGCTACTACTTTGCTTCGGGGGGGTGCTTTTTGCACGAGAGTTAGGTCTATCTACCATACATATGGAAGGAGATTAGCAAATAGATCAGATCCGCGAGCCTAGTCATATGACATAAAAAAATATAAGGTAAATTACGAATACACCCCTAAGATTTGCTTAAAATACAGATTGCATATGTGGTTTGAAAATTTTCAAATACCTCATTGTCATAATTTTTTTTTTTAACTGGAAAAATAAAATTCCTATATGCACTCTTGCATAGTAATTGAATTATTAATTGAAATATATTTCTGACGTCATTAAATACTGTTAATTAACTTGATAATTTATCAATAAAAAGAGCTATTTGTTATGAAATTAAAAACTTCAAGTGGTGTGGTGTAATTTTTAGAACTACAGAGAACAATTTGTATTTTAAGTAAACCTCAAAGAGTGTATTTGTAATTTATCCAAAGATATATTATTACATTGGGATTTGAAGTTGTGTCAGATGTGTGAATTATATATAATAAAATATTTTATGTGTGGGTGTTGATTTTCGACCACACAACCAAAGGGGAAACTCAGCTGGAGAAACTCAGCTGGAGAGCACCGGCGGGATAGATTAAGCCCAACAAGTTGTAACAAGAAGATGCAAATACTGCAGTGGTTCGCCACTCGGGGGCACCCTGACGATCAAGCTAGTAATCTCTCAAAGATATCAAATTAATGTCTAACTCACAAGTTACTGCTCAAATTATATCACACATATCTGAGACCCACGGGAGTGCCTCTCTTTTATAGCCATTAATGCCCAAATCTCCTAGAAGTCTCACTTCAAAAGACTCAAGCACATAATGCTTATCTCAGATTCTCAGTTAGATAGGGATAAACTCCCTAAGAGCTTTATTCTTGTCCAAACTAGATCCTTCTTTCGTCTAGGATTCTTATCCTTTATCCGCTAATCTCAGATTCCGGCATCCTTGCAGATAACCTCGGCTTAGCCAAAATTATCTCAACAAACATGACCAGGCCACGTAGCACCTCAGCTGACACTTCGGCGTCACCTTAGCCATGTGTTGTCATTCATAAAATACTTTCCCACAACTGCCCCCTAGGTTCTACTATCTCACCAACTTGAGATGGTGGAACCAATATCGTCTGTCCACTCAGCATGTCAAATCAAACATGCATTCATTACTCTGACTAAGATCTTGACTCGTTGGCTTTCAAGTAATCAGGAGTCAGTTACCCACTTTATCAAGGACCAAGAACCAAGAATCAAGTTCTTTAGGTGTCTTGGCCAAGATCGTCCCTCTAGTCGAGGTTATTACCCCATTACCTCAAGAATTTCAAGAGTTCCAATTGCGCACGAGTTGTCACGCACAATCTTTTCAACTGTTTCCTCCACGTGTCCCTGTCCTATTGGCTCGTACCTGACACGTGCTATCAAATCACATTACTTCTACCCACGCCGCTTGACAAGCATGTTGCCCAAGGCTAATTCATTATGGTTTGTTGCCTTTTCGAATTTTGACAAAACTCCATCTTTTCTCTATTCACCTCTTCACTTCTCATTCTCGCATTCTCTCTCTCTACTCATACTTTCTCTCTCTAAAGTGTTTTAATCTGCCATTTTCATACCTTCAAAGTTCTGCAATTGCTCCATTTACCTTCTCTGGCGATTCACACACCATCGTCATTCTACCTTTTAACTAACTCAGGCGAACCTCACTCTGGCATCCTCGTTCTCGGCCCTATTCAGTAAGTTCTTAATTTCTTTTCTTTTTTTTTTTGATTTCAGTCTTATACTGTTCTCAAATATGTTGTTATTGTGAACTATTTACACACTCCCACAGTTCCTTGTATCAAATTCCACACTTATTGTGAGTCGCCTAATTTGCTTGCCATTTTTCATGCTTTAGATATTATGACTTAGCTCCTGTTCCTGAATCTATTTACTTGTACTGCCTGTGGTTCTTGCACATTGCCTTGCACACACCCACTCAGTGTTTACGAATTTGTAACTTTTTGTATTCTTAGATCTTCATTTCTCACCACTACGCTTGTCACATTGTTGCTTTTCTTTGTTGCTTTCTTGATTCTGAATCATGTTCCTTTTCTGTTTTTCTTGCTTGTTTTCAGATCTTTGCATTTGATTCTTGTTTTTCCATAGAATTAGGTTTGGGATTTGCCTAAAAACCATACATTTAGGAAAACTGAAACAAATTTCCCCTTAGATTCTCAAAAATCCTCACCCTATTGCTCGTTTAGGGTTTAGTAGAGGTTCTCAGACCCATACCAGTTTCTTTTTTCTGAAATCCAGCACAAAACACTTTAAGCCGATATCATGGGCATATTCAGGTAGATGGTGGACATCCCTAGCAAATTAGAGTACTTCCGCTAGGAGTTCTCCATTCCAGCCGACGTTCAACTTAGGTTGGCTGGGGAGGAGAACTCAATCATGCCTGGAAAGGATTATATGCCCTTTCAAATAGTCTCCATTATTGAGGGCGAAATCAGGTTCCCTCTTGACATCCTCTTTAGGGAAGTCATCCATTTCTACCAACTCAATCCCATGCAACTGGCCATAAACACCTTTAGGATCATCAATGGAATTGGCAAGTTGGCCCGTTGGTAGAATGTTAGAATAACCTTGTCTAATATCCAGTATTGCAACGCCATGCGTGGCCTCTCAAGGACAAGAATGGTTACACCTAGTACCTCAAGCTGAGATCCACCAAGTACAAGTTAATAGCCAACATTCTAGACTTCAATAAGGGCACGGGAGATGACTTCCTAATTGTCTTGGGCAATTGGGAGTTTGTGCCAGACGATGAGCTCCACCTTTTCTCATTACGCCGTGGAGTCTTTAGGGATGATAAGGGTAAGGATTTAGTTGCCCCGACATCCTTTTCTATTCCACACTTAATAATTTTTTATGTTATCTGTTCTAATGTTTTTCTTCTTGTATTTGTAGCCCTTCCTCAGCCTCCAAAGCACTTTCACTAGTCTTACGTGCTGAGTAAAGACTTGGTTCACCTTCTCGGCTTGCCAATCGAAGCATGTAAAGCTCCAATCCTTCTTAATTGCATACCGACGTATTGATGTCCTCTGCCCAACGTCCTCAAACGAAGCAAAACTCCTCCGTCTGCCACAACTCCGCTAGCCACCTCATCACTAAGGCCAAACTTGGCCTCCACATCTAATCTAGTAGACTAGCCGTCCACCTCTGCCCCCTAACTTATTCACCATCATAGCGTCGATGTCGACACCAAGCCCCACTGAATGCACCGACTGGTAGGACTCGCAATCGCAAATGTCGAAGTTCATTTTCGTCAACCACAAACCCCTCTAATCCTTCTATTGCCCTGCTAGTGATCTATTTCAGCACTAGAGTGACCGTTGCTGCAACTGTCGAGGATTTGGGTCGACAAAAGGTTGTAGCTGAAGACTTTCTTGCTGATATCCTTGACATGGTCACCATCCAGTCTTCTCCTTCCCAATCCCAGCCAAGACAGAAACAAAAAAGGGTGAAAAAGGCTAAGGCTAAGGTCACCATTACCTAGATCCTGTCCGACTTCAAGAAAGATCTAGAAGACTTAGTCCCCATATCAAAACTAGCCAAAGTCGAGAAGAGGCCTGCCGAGGCCGAAGTGTCTGACGCTCCTCTGTGCAAGAAATCGAGATCCGAGGGTGCAGAGGGCCCAAGTGCTTCTCACTCTAACGAACATTGGCCCCCTGTGCTCATAGTCGAGGACAGGCCTATGTCAGCTAAAGACAGTGCTATTGACAACGTCTAGGTTGGTGCAGCGCTCTCCACAACCGTTCTTCTTCCATCTAACATGAATCGAATGGCCAAGATCACTGAGCACGAGAACTTCGCTCTCATGATGCAACATTCTATTCTAGTAAGTCTTTAACTTAGGTTTTTCGATTCTATTCTCGTTTTTGTTTTTGTACTTAGTTAAAAAGTTTCTTTAACTTGCTTCTTTTCTTGCAAGTCATCCAGCATGCCCACTCTTTTGCAGTCAAGGCCGATAAGGTGAAGAATGAGTTAGTTCAGAAGACCAAGGAAGTTGTCAAACTACTTTCTTCACTGAATCAGGCTGAGATGCGTGTCCATCATTTTATGGACAAGTCAAAAGCTGCCCTAGCTGCCCAAAGTCAGGTTGAGGAGAAGGCTGAAGTTGCAAAAGTTGTTGCCAAGGTCGCGAATGCTAACGCCAAAGAAACTGAAGCTAAGGCGGCCCAAGCCGAGGCTGATCTGAAGGAGGCCATTGGCATAAAAAAAGCCGAGATAAAGACTGTTAACGAGAAGGCCTATGCTGAGGGGGCCACCAATGTTCGCGATGACTACAAAAAATAAGTGAACTTGGCATGCAACAAGGGTTATTATCTCAACTGGATGACGGCCCTGAAAAAGCTGCCTATCCTCGAGGACTCACCCTTTCGCGACATCAACCAGCTTGTCGTTCTATTCCCTCCCTTTCTAGTTGAGTTTGAGGAAGAAGGCGATGAAGAAGATGTCAAGGCTAAAGAAGGGGTTAAGGCCGACATTGCTGTTGGGGCTAAGCCTTCTACTCTAAATGATCAAGTCCTAGACTTGAATCAGGATGATAGGGGAAAGGCTTCCAAAACTGTCTCTCCTAAAACAACTTCTGAGGCCGAAGTCGATTTAACTGAAAAGAGTCTTGAAAAAACACTTCTTGAGATTGACGTAGAGATTGAGGCCAAGAAGTCTGGCCAACTGACTGTCGAGGCTAAAACAACGCCACTTACTGAGGCAGTACAGTCTGAGGAAAACATTAAAGACCCATGCCCTTAGGATTTTTCCTTCTGCTTGTACTTTTGTAACTTTGTTGTTTTGGAATGAAGTCTTTTGAACAATTTTTCTCTAATGTCAGGCCGATATGCCCTTTTTTGTATCCGAACAAATGTTCTTTACAACTGCCAATCTTTTCCTTTCTTCTAAAGAGTTGAATGCTTTCTGTGTATGCTTACTACTTTTCCTTTATGCCTTGCATATTTTTCTATACTTAGAATTTTTTTGATCTTTCCAAGTCTGACAACTTGGCTCTTTATCTTGGATTTCCAGACCTCAGATATATCCTCACCTTGGAGTTGAACATACTAGTCACCTCGAATAACAACTATTGCTATTTATTTCAGCCAAACAATACTTAAAAATAGTTCATCAAATTTTTACAAGTGTTGTTTCTTCACTTGTACTTGTTGCCTTTTGGCAAGACTTTACCCTTCCAAGTCTAACAACTTGATTGGGTATCTCGGACAATTATACTTCGGGTACAATACAACACTTCCATCTCGGATTAACTCATCTCGGATAGTTCCACCTATCAATGATCTCGAATAACTTCAACTTGAAATTTAAAAAAATTTCACAAGTGTTATGCTCATTTTCACTTCCTGCCCTCTAATATGAACCTAAGTACCACTTATATTCGCATTAAGGATGCATCTCCTATTGCTTCCATAGTTTGATTTAGATAATTCTGGTCAAGGTTTTTCTACCTCGATGTCTCTTGTAATCTGACCAGATCAAACTTAGGTCAACTCTGCCGTCATGGCAAATCTAAGTTATTCATCATGTTTTGTTCGGAAACATTGCAAACTCAGTTCAACTCTACCATTATGGCAAGTCTAAATTATTCATCATGTTTCATTTGGGGAACATCGTAAACTTTATTCAACTCTACCATCATGGCAAGTCTAAGTTATTCGTCATGTTTCATTTGGAAACATCGCCAACTTAGTTCAACTTTACCATCATGGCAAGTCTAAGTTATTCGTCATGTTTCATTCGGAAACATCGGCATAAGACTATTCAGTCCTATCACAACAAGAATTCGTAAAAACAAATTTGAGCTAACATTTTATTAATACTTCGGCTAATAAAATCTTTACATAAATCTCAAAAGCATAAATTAATGGTTGAAAAAATTCAAGTTGCTTATGTTCCAAGGTCTTGGAAACTCCTTGCCATTAGTGTCTTCCAGCCGATATACGCCATTGCCAGCGACCGAGATAAGTCGATACGGTCTTTCGTAGTTTGGGCCAAGCTTGCCCTCCCTTGGATCTTTCTTGTTGCTAACAACCTTTCTAAGGACGAGATCCCCAATCTGAAACTCTTTGGGATTGACCTTTTTGTTATATGCCTTAGCAAACTGCTGTTGGTATGCCCCCAGCCTAATTGCTGCTCTCTTTCTTATTTCCTTTATTAGATCCAGATCTTGGACAAGGAATGCCTCGTTGGTTCCATTCTTCACTCCCTAGGTTTAGATTCCAGGGATGTCGATCTCTAAGGGAATGACTGCTTCAGTGCCATATGCCATGACAAAAAGAGATTCTCCAGTAGATCTTGTCGGCGTAGTCCAATATTCCCATAGGAAAGGCAATTCCTCTACCCACTTGCCCTTGGCAGCTTCTAGCCTCTTCTTGATCCCATCCAAGATAGTCTTGTTAGATGCTTTTGCCTAACCATTATTCTAGGGAAAGCTAGGAGTAGAGTAATAGTTTTTAATTTTGTACTTTGCATAGAAGCTCTTGATCAGCTTACTGTCAAACTAGGTGTCATTATCCACCCCAATGGCTCTTGGGATCCCAAGCCTGGTAATTATGTTCTTCTAAATGAAATTCTTCACATCAATATCTCAAATCTTTGCAAGGGGTTCAGCCTCCACCCACTTCGTAGAGTAGTCTGTAGCTACCAGTAAGAACTTTTTCTGTCTAGTTGCCTGGGGCAATTGCCCAACAATATCCATGCCCCACTAGGCAAATGGCCAAGAACTGGATATTGGATTCAAATCTGCAGCTGGCTAGTGTATCAATAGTGCGAACTTCTGACACTTCTCGCATTTCCTCACATAGGCTTCAGTATGCTTCTGCATATAGGGCCACTATCCTTGAGATATGACCCTATGAGCAAGCGACCTGCCCCCAGCATGGCTTCCACATATGCCCTCATGGATCTCATACAGAAAGTCCTCAACCTGGGATGGATGCATATATCTCAGAAGGGGCTCAGTGAAGGACCTTTTGTAGAGATGGCCTTCTACTGACAGGTAGAATCTCGCCGACTTTAATCTGATCTTGTGTACCTCCTTTCTATCTACTGGCAGCCTGCCATCTCTAAGGAACACTACTATGGCATTGTAAGGACCCACATTTCATGCCTTAGTCATACTTGTATGCATTCATGTGATTTGCCATGTTAAGATTTGCCTTCATGGACTTTGCCTTGTTTTGTACTTACATGAATTGCCTAAGAGTTTATGTATGCTTTGTTTCCCCTTTGCTGTGTGAAGCCTAGGTCATGATGAGCCTAGGATATGTTAAGCCGAGGTCATCCTAAGCCTAGAAGTACTTTGCTTGACCTCCACCTTTGTCCAGGCATATTGGCCGAGATGATTATCATCTGGGCCGAGGTGTGTATCGCCGAGGCCGAGATGTGTATTATCTCGGCCGTGATATTACCTTTGTAATGTAGTGATCTTGTCTGGGTGGGGCATGACCTAGTCCGAGATGTCGCACATCTAGGACGAGGTGTGACACAGCTTAGTCAAGTGTTGTCCTACCTAGCCGAGATCATTGTTACCTTAGTGTCAAGTCTTGTTCCTAGTCAAGTCATCATCCTTTGTTTGCCGATGCCTTGTCTTTGCCGATGTCATTCCTTGCCGGAGTGTTTTGCCGTGGAGCTTGTTGTGTACGGTTTGTCTTACACCTTGTCTTGTCAATCAGTCACCTTTTTGTGGGGAACCAACCCAGTAGTGCCACGTGTCCGAAATTTGAATGTATATCGGCAGAGAGAGAGAAACCCATCATTTGTTATGTTATGTTTTGAAGAGAAGAGAGAGAAGCTCTAAGGGAGAGGAGTTCTAGAGAGAGAGTAGGGCTCCAAGCTTGATTTCTAGAGAATCCAACCGTTAGATCCGTGTTCTAAGGTTAGATTCTTGATCTGCTCATGATGTTCTTTATGTTTATGTTATTGCATTGCATGATTGAATATGATTTGTAAGCCATGCATTGATTTGAAGTTCGGTTTTAAGAAAGAGGAAATGATGTTCAAGTGTTCTTCAAGAAAAGCCATGTTTTGATCCGAAAGCTCATGTCAAGTTTTATGTTTTCATGTTTGTTTTCATATGATCTTTGAGTATGGGTGTCCAGGTCCACGATTTCGAACTCATAGCATGAAACCCAGATTTTGGAATAAAGGAAATGATGATTTTGGCATTCATGTTCTTCATGTTCTTCACGGTGGAAACCAGATCTCGTGCTTCACTTCGAAGTGTAGTCGCCGAGATCATTCTTGCCTAGGCCTCACACTTAGGCCAAGCATCGTATCTCACCTTGGCCTACCTTGCATGACCACTTGCACTTTAGTTTGTCTTGCACGAACCTCGGCATGCAATGCACGCCGAAGCTTAGGTGGCCGCACCTCGGCAGAGGTGTGGAACCTCGGCAAGGACCTGTTGGTACCCAAAGATGTCTCCTTGACATGTAAAGCGGTTTTGACTTCCGGCATGTTTTCCGAGATCATTGCATGCATGTATGTGAGACTTGTTCTAAGAAGTATGTTCAAGAGACTTTGCCATGTGTTTGTAGGACTTGAACCTTTCTTTGTGATCCCGACGTTCTAAGAACTAGGTGAGTGGTATTCTTAATAAAGTTATGTTGTAAAGATTTGTTAAAGCTTTGCTTGTTTCATAAAAGTATTTGTTAAGCATGAATGATTGTCCCTCTTTTGTATATCAAGTATGAGTTTTGCGTATCTAGTGTAGAGTCACTTTGGAGCACGTGGTGCGGGGGAACTAAGCCCCAATAACCCGGCCTAAGTTTGTTAAGTCACTTTGGAGCACGTGGTGCGGGGGAACTAAGCCCCAATAACCCGGCCTAAGTTTGTTAAGTCACTTTGGAGCACGTGGTGCGGGGGAACTAAGCCCCAATAACCCGGCCTAAGTTTGTTAAGTCACTTTGGAGCACGTGGTGCGGGGGAACTAAGCCCCAACAACCCGGCCTAAGGCAGCGCATAAGTTCAAGGTGAAAAAGGGCTACGGGCCTAAGTCACATAAGTAAGCAAGTTTGAATAAGTTATGACAAGTGTATGTTTTACAAGTTATGCCAAGTACATGTTTTGTATAAGTTTTGCCGAAGTACATGATATGATATGTATGTATGTTTCGCCAAGACCTCGGGAATCATTCATTTAACCCCTTTATTACTTGTACCATTCACTGAGTTCCCAGACTCACCCTCTCTATATATATGTAGGTTCCAAGCAAGAAGTCGGCTCCGCCGAGATGTGTGTTTTGTGCCGATGTTTTGTATGCATGTTAGGTCGGCATTGAGGATGTCGGCAACCATGAAGATTATGTTTTGACCTTGTAATTCATGTATTTGATTATGTCGGCTGAGAAGCCTTTTGTTAAGATGTAATGTATGTATTTGATTTATGTTGTAACCAAGTTGTAAGACTTTAATTAAAGATGTATGCCATTTCATTGGATCTATGCAGACTCTTATGGACTATTTAGTTTTAAATATTGCTTCCGCACATGTTAGCCCCATATGTATACTCGATTGTGTGTGATCTTTTGTAAGAGGCCTTTGGTAATCTCAGACATCTTGCCATCATGGCACCAAACTACTAGGGGCGGTTTGGGGTCGTGAGAATGGTATCGAGCACAAGTTCCTTATAGTACGTTGTTCACACACTTTGAGTCCTAAAGAGCATAGGAATTCCTTAAACTTGATATTAGGATTTGCATCATGTTGCTTGCTACTTGATAAGGTGTGCATCATCTCGGCATCGCATTTGTTACATTGGCATGCTCATACTCACTTGCACACATGTTTATTTGTTTATTACATTTTAAGAGACACATATTTACATACATTTAGTATCATGAGAAGAGGTAGACCCCGATTCACGAGATCGGTCCGAACAGAATAGACGAGTTAGAAAGATTGGTTGAAGGCGACCCATGAGTTAAGGCAAGCAAGGCAATGAACATTGGTACATCTACTCGGTAGAACAAAACGATGGTCGGCGTGAAGATCGACCTCCACCTCCTCCAAGGCAACAAGTGCCTCCACCGGCTTTGTATGGGGATGATACATTGACTTTGATCAAAGAGTTCAAGAAGATGCAACCGCCGAAGTTCCAAGGAGGTATAGAGCCGATGAAGGCGAAGCATGGGTTCTTGAGATGGAGAAGCTGTTTGAGGTTTTTCCCAAGATCTTGGCCTTTCGAAGGTGTCATTGGCGGCATTTACATTGGATGACGACGCGTAGATGGTGGATGATGATCCGAGAAGCGACCAGACTTGACTTGGGCTAGATTTTTGGAGCCGTTTCTACAACAAACATTTCCCTCGAGTGTTCAAACCGTAAGGCTACCGAATTCGGACATTGACACAAGGCAAAGCGATAAAGTTGGTGAATATGACCGTGCCTTCACCGAGTTAGCGGTATGCACCTCACATGGTCAGCAGCGAATATATGAAGGCTAGGAAGTTTGAGAGTGGGCTTCATGACCAATACAAGATCGTGAATTTGCTCAACATGCCGACGTATCTTTGGAGTGTTGGATAAAGCCATTCTGGCGAAGCCAACTGAGCAAGTCGAGTTCGGGAGGAAAGCGAAGAAGAAGAGGCGGACTTATGACAATCGCGAGGAAGAAGCGGACTGGATGATGACGACGAGGGGCGATTATGCACAATCCCAACAACACAAATCAGGAAGGGATACCAGCCGACATGTACAAGTTGTGGGAAGCTACATCTTGGGGATTGTCTTCGAGCATTTGGAGCATGTTACGGATGTGGTGAGAAGGGTCATCGTATTAGGATTGTCCCAGAGTGAAAGCTAATTCGATAAGAGAAGATGAGAGTCGACATGCGAGAGGTTTTGGGAACATGGTAAGTTAAGTTTGGAGACCAAACTTCTTTAAGGGGGGAAGGATGTAAGGACCCACATTTCATGCCTTAGTCATACTTGTATGCATTCATGTGATTTGCCATGTTAAGATTTGCCTTCATGGACTTTGCCTTGTTTTGTACTTACATGAATTGCCTAAGAGTTTATGTATGCTTTGTTTCCCCTTTGCTGTGTGAAGCCTAGGTCATGATGAGCCTAGGATATGTTAAGCCGAGGTCATCCTAAGCCTAGAAGTACTTTGCTTGACCTCCACCTTTGTCCAGGCATATTGGCCGAGATGATTATCATCTGGGCCGAGGTGTGTATCGCCGAGGCCGAGATGTGTATTATCTGGGCCGAGATGTTACCTTTGTACCGAAGTGATCTTGTCTGGGAGTGGCATGACCTAGACCGAGGTGTGGCACATCTAGGCCGAGGTGTGGCACAGCTTAGTCAAGTGTTGTCCTACCTAGCCGAGATCATTGTTACCTTAGTGTCAAGTCTTGTTCCTAGCCGAAGTCATCATCCTTTGTTTGCCGATGCCTTGTCTTTGCCGATGTCATTCCTTGCCGGAGTGTTTTGCCGTGAAGCTTGTTGAGTACGCTTTGTCTTACACCTTGTCTTGTCAATCAGTCACCTTTTTGAGGAGAACCAACCCAGTAGTGCCACGTGTCCGAGCTGAATGTATATCGGTACGTGAGAGAGAAGAAACCCATCATTTGTTATGTTATGTTTTGAAGAGAAGAGAGGGAGGCTCTAAGGGGGGAAAAGGAGTCCTAGAGAGCGAGTAGGGCTCCAAGCTTGATTTCTAGAGAATCCAACCGTTAGATCCGTGTTCTAAGGTTAGATTCTTGATCTGCTCATGATGTTCTTTATGTTTATGTTATTGCATTGCATGATTGAATATGATTTGTAAGCCATGCATTGATTTGAAGTTCGGTTTTAAGAAAGAGGAAATGATGTTCAAGTGTTCTTCAAGAAAAGCCATGTTTTGATCCGAAAGCTCATGTCAAGTTTTATGTTTTCATGTTTGTTTTCATATGATCTTTGAGTATGGGTGCCCAGGTCCACGATTTCGAACTCATAGCATGAAACCCAGATTTTGGAATAAAGGAAATGATGATTTTGGCATTCATGTTCTTCATGTTCTTCACGGGTGGAAACCCAGATCTCCAGGCTTCACTTCCCGAAGTGTAGTCGCCGAGATCATTCTTGCCTAGGCCTCACACTTAGGCCAAGCATCGTATCTCACCTTGGCCTACCTTGCATGACCACTTGCACTTTAGTTTGTCTTGCACGAACCTCGGCATGCAATGCACGCCGAAGCTTAGGTGGCCACACCTCGGCCAGGAGGTGTGGAACCTCGGCAAGGACCTGGTTGGTACCCAGCATGTCTCCTTGACATGTAAAGCAGTGTTTTGACTTCCAAAGATGTTTTCCGAGATCATTGCATGCATGTATGTGAGACTTGTTCTAAGAAGTATGTTCAAGAGACTTTGCCATGTGTTTGTAGGACTTGAACCTTTCTTTGTGATCCCGACGTTCTAAGAACTAGGTGAGTGGTATTCTTAATAAAGTTATGTTGTAAAGATTTGTTAAAGCTTTGCTTGTTTCATAAAAGTATTTGTTAAGCATGAATGATTGTCCCTCTTTTGTATATCAAGTATGAGTTTTGCGTATCTAGTGTAGAGTCACTTTGGAGCACGTGGTGCGGGGGAACTAAGCCCCAATAACCCGGCCTAAGTTTGTTAAGTCACTTTGGAGCACGTGGTGCGGGGGAACTAAGCCCCAATAACCCGGCCTAAGTTTGTTAAGTCACTTTGGAGCACGTGGTGCGGGGTACTAAGCCCCAACAACCCCGCCTAAGTTTGTTAAGTCACTTTGGAGCACGTGGTGCGGGGAACTAAGCCCCAACAACCCGGCCTAAGGCAGCAAATAAGTACAAAGTGAAAAGGAGCTACGGGCCTAAGTCACATAAGTAAGCAAGTTTGAATAAGTTATGACAAGTGTATGTTTTACAAGTTATGCCAAGTACATGTTTTGTATAAGTTTTGCCGAAGTACATGATATGATATGTATGTATGTTTTGCCAAGACCTCGGGAATCATTCATTTAACCCTTTATTACTTGTACCATTCCTCGAGTTCCCAGACTCACCCTCTCTATATATATGTAGGTTCCAAGCAAGAAGTCGGCTCCGCCGAGATGTGTGTTTTGTGCCGATGTTTTGTATGCATGTTAGGTCGGCATTGAGGATGTCGGCAACCATGAAGATTATGTTTTGACCTTGTAATTCATGTATTTGATTATGTCGGCTGAGAAGCCTTTTGTTAAGATGTAATGTATGTATTTGATTTATGTTGTAACCAAGTTGTAAGACTTTAATTAAAGATGTATGCCATTTCATTGGATCTATGCACAGCTCTTATGGACTATTTAGTTTTAAATATTGCTTCCGCACATGTTAGCCCCATATGTATACTCTGATTGTGTGTGATCTTTTGTAAGAGGCCTTTGGTAATCTCAGATTACTGGCCATCATGGCACCAAACTACTAGGGGCGGTTTGGGGTCGTGACAGGCATCCATCCAGCTTGGACCCATCTCCACGCACTTCGCTTCGTACTTGGTTATTAGGGGTTCTATACTTAGGCTTGACAAATAATCGACCATGATTGTCCTTACGTAACCTGATTTAATCATGCTAGCCAAGTTAGCCAGTGCATCGGCGTGACTATTATCATCTCGGCTAACCTGTTGTAGTCGGCAACTTTCGAATTGTGTTAGTAGCTTGACAACCTCCTTAACATAGGCTAGCATTCTCTCATCTCGGGCTGCGTACTCGCCCGTTGCTTGATTTATAATGGGTTGGGAGTCACATAAGACTACCACCTCGTCGGCCTTCATAGCTGCTGCTAGCCTCAGTCTAACAATTAGTACCTCATACTTCACTTTGTTATTTGAGGCCTTGAACCTCAAACAAATAGACTGCTCTGTCATTTGCCTATCTGGCGATACCAAAACTACTCCTGCCCCCGCTCCCTATCGGTTTGAGCTGTTATCGACAAAGAGTCGGAACGAGTTTCCATATAGATATTGCAAGGTTTTGGTTTCTCTTCCTTCTTCTACTCTGCTGGTGTCGGGTTCTTTGGTCCCAGTTGGGTCTTTTCTTGTTCTCCTGGACATCCCAAGTCGCGGCTCAGCAAAGCTCGCCTTGGGATTGCGCCAGGAGTGAACTCGACCACAAAGTCGGCTAGAACCTGGCCCTTGATTGCTGTTCTAGGCCTGAATTCCAAGTTGTATTGGCCCAGCACCACTACCCATTTGGCTACTTTGCCCTTCAGATCTCCATGCTACAACAAGGACTTTAGGGGATGCTCCGTCAATACCACAATCTTGTAGGTTTAAAAATAGTGGTTCAATTTTTTCAGAGCCATTACCAAGGCTAGTGTCAATTTCTCTAGGGGCAAGTATCTGGTTTCGGCACTTGCTAAGGTTTTGCTCATGTAATAGACTGCCTTTTGCTCTCTCTTCTCTTCTCGAATTACCACCGCACTCATGGCGTGGTCTGAGACTGCCAGGTACAAGTACAACTCCTCTCCTGCTACCAGATTTGGCAATACTAAAGCTGTTGTCAAGTACTTTTTCAAGTCGGCCAGGGTGACTTTGCACTCAACTATCCACAAAAAATCTGTGGCCTTCTTCAATGATTGAAAAAATGATTTGCATTTATCAGAACTTCGGCTGATAAACCTGTTCAAGGCTACGGCCTTGCCGGTCAGAATCTAGACCTGTTTGGCTGTTCTCGGGCTTTTTAGATCAAGGATCACCTTGATCCTTGATTTGATTTGAGTTTGCTTCTATTCCCATCTTGGTTACTAGATATCCCAAGAACTTACCAGATCCAACTCCAAATGCACACTTTGAAGCATTGAGTCGTAGCTGATATGTTCTCAGGATATCGAAAACTTCCTTCAAGTCGGCCAAATGGTCTCCTGGCTCCTTGCTCTTGACGACCATGTCATCAATGTAGACTTCAACTATTTTCCCAATCAACTGTCTAAATATATTTGTTACCAGTCTTTGATATGTTGCTCCTGCATTCTTGAGCCCAAATGGCGTCACTCTATAATAGTAGAGTCCCTTTGGGGTGATGAATGTCGTCTTCTCCTTATCCGAGGGATACATCGCAATCAGGTGGTATCCTCTGTAGGCATCTAGGAAGCTTATTCTACCATGCCCAGATGTAGCGTTGACTAGCTAGTCAATCTTTGGTAAGGGAAAACAATCCTTCAGGCAAGCCTTGTTTAGACTAGTGAAGTCTACATAGACTCTCCACTTCCCATTCTTCTTTTTTAAAACCACTGTGTTGGACAGCGAGGTGGGGTAGTGCACTTCTCGGATGGCTTGTGCTTTTAGTAACTTCTCTACTTCATCCTCACTGCCTATACATGGGCCAAAGTCGGTCTTCTTGCTCTCTGAATGACGGATTTAGCCGACTTGTCCACATACGGTTTATGGCATGTGACCTCGGGGTTAATGCCAGGCATCTCGTATGGTGTCCAAGAAAACACCTCTATGTTCTCCTTAAGAAAAATTTTCAGCTCATTTTTCTCGTCCTCGGCCAAGCTGGAGTCGAAGAGGAAGTATCTCTCTTCATCGCCCTCTTGTACAAGAATTTTTTTCAAAGGCTCTTCGCTCTTGTCGGCTGGCTCCGTACCGACATCTTCCAAGACCTATCTGTCATCATCTTCAATCTCTGCTGTCTCAGCTTCTCTGATGGTGCAGGTGTACTTTATTGTTACCATGGGGCAATTCTTCGCCTATACCTGGTCCCCCTTACTTCTTCAATCCTCTGATCAGTCGGGAATCGCAACAGCTGGTGCAGTGTGAAGGGAATAGCCCTCATTGCATGCAACCAAGGTCGTCCCAAAATGTTATTGTACGGGGAGGGAGTATCTATCACAGTGAACTCAATTATTACTTTTTTGTGTCCTGCCTGCACTTCCAGGTTCGTGGCTCCCAGAGACCATGTCGGCGTCCTGTTGAATTCTACTATGGGACTATCAGATTGCTTTAAATCATCCGAGTGAAGGCCAATCTCCTTGTAACATCTAACATACATGATGTCACAAGAGTTGCCTTGGTCAATCAGTATGCGTCTCACGTAGCACTCCCCAATCTTCAGAGTTACTACCAGGGCATCGTTGTGCGGATGCGAGACCATATCCAGGTCTGCCTTAGTAAAAGAAACCATTGGTCCGTGGTATTCATCTGTCCTGGGCTTCTTTCACTGGACCTGATATACATGTTTAGGTGCCTTACTCTTTGGGTCTCCACACATACTTCATTCTTATTGACCTTCGAGTGAATCACATTGATTACTCGAGATCCATCTGCTTGATACGGAGGAGATGGTGGTGGAGGCGGTGCTGTTGGTGCCTGAGGAAGCCTTGCATGCTCGTCCCTTATCCTGGCCTCATCTACCTAGTCTCTCAGGTGACCCTGTCTGACTAGATCTTTTAAGTATGATTTCAAATCCATGCACCCTTGAGTCAAGTGCTCATCCTCATTATGGTAAGCACAATGCTTCCCAATGCTCCTTCCCATAAACTCCCTAGGGATCTTCTCTGGCGCTCTGTAATATGACTGGTTCCTGATCCTCTCCAGAACTTTGTAGATTGGGATCCTGAATACCGTGGTAACTGCCTGTGCAGTTCTTACCCATGTTTCCTGCCTGTCAACACCCATATTACCTCGGCCTCGCTTCGGTGAGCCATTTCTCCTTTCTGGCTTGGATGTCCCCATTCCCTGTGTGTCTTCTTCCACTCAAGCATACTTATCAATCTGTGCCATGAGCTCTTCCATGCTCTTCGAAAGGGTTTTGGCAAGTGATTTCCGAAGTAAGCATTTATCCTTCAAGCAATTCTTGAAAGACACGACCGCCAACTCCTGGTTATAACCTGAAATCCGGTTGTACACCTCGTAATATCTCTTGGTGTAAGCCCTGAGGCCTTTGCCATCGTTGATCTTCAAAGACAATAGGGAATCTACTCTTAGTGGCTGCGATTTGTTCGTAACAAACCTGGTCACAAACATCTCGGCCAAGACTTCCCAAATCTTCATAGTTCCTTTCGACAACTTATGGAACCAATCAGATGCTATCTCCCCAAAGGATAAGGGAAATACCTTACACAACAACTGCTCATTCCAGCTCCACAAAGCCATTGAATTTAAATACAAGCCGACAGATCAGACTTACCATCGTAAATCTGAACCTTGGCATGTGGAATTTCTTTAGGGCCTCAAAACGTATCTAACTCCACCTTGAATGACATCCTCGGCTTGATGGTGGATGTGATTTCGACGTTGAGTCACTTCCTTTGGAGGTAGTCTCTCAAATCTTCCTTCATCCTACCGGGAGCTTGGTTATCAATAGATTTTAGCTTCTTTAGCGTGCTGCTCCGGGTGTAATTGTGCATCTGCTTGGACTTCCCATCGTCCACTGCATCAAAACAGAGGCCCTTTCCTTGGATATGCCGAGATTCTTTGACATAGGTCTCCTTGGTTCGTGGTGTCTTTTGCGACTCACCTCATACAAACTCTATTTGCTCGACATCCCGTGACGGCTGATGTGAGTGTTCCTGTCCCTTGCCATGCTGTGGGACTATTGGGGCTATTTTCTGCCCTCCTTTCTGGGCATCAGTTTTAGCTACTGGTGCCGGCGTGTCTTGTAACGAGAATGGTGGTTGCATCATGTTGTTTTGTATCATGAAGTTGACAACCAACTATAGGTCTGCCAATTTGTTTGTCATTCCTTTCATCTTGTCCTCCCTCCTCAGGCATCTATCCTTCCATACCTAGAGGTCGCTTTCATTGTAATACTCATCTCAGCCTCCCTTCTTTGGGATGTTATGCTCTTTGTTGTCATCCTTTTCATCGAGATTCGGTTCCTACACTCATTCGTTACGGGTTTCCTCCCTTACATTAGGATCCACATGCTTCTCACTCTCACTGTGGATGCCGTCCCTAATCTTTTCTTCATGCCCGTTGTTGGCCATTTATTCTCCTTAAGTTCCCATAGATGCGCGCCAAATTATGGGTGTTGATTTTCGATCACACAACCAAAGAGGGAACTCAGTTGAAGAGCACCAACAGGATAGATTAAGCCCAACAACCTGTAACAAGAAGTGAGAATACCGCGGTGGTTCGCCACCCGGGGAGACTCTGACGATCAAGTCAGTATTCTCTCAAAGATATGAAATCAATGCCTAGCTCACAAGTTACTACTCAAAGTATATCACACATACCTGAGACTCACAAGGGTGCCTCTCTTTTATAGCCATTAGTGCCCAAATTCCCTAGAAGTCTCACTTCATAAGACTTAAGCACATAATGTTTATCTCGGACTCTCAGTTAGATAGGGATAAACTCCCTAAGAGCTTTATCCTTATCCAAAATAGATCCCTCTTTCCTCCAGGATTCGTATCTCTTTTCCGTTTATTTCGGATTCCGGCATCCCCGCAAATAACTTCGGCCTAGCCGAAATCATCTCGGCAAACATGATCAAGCCATGTGCTGTCATTCATAAAATACTTCCCCACATTATGCCGCATGACTTTCAATGTGTCACTCTTTGTCTAATGTCGGACATAAATTAACTTTTAGAATAAATTAAGATAAACTTAAAATATGAAACGCCAAATGAGAAGAAAAAATTTAAAGGTTAAAAGCAGAAAATGTGCCAAACATAAAGTGGGAAAATGACTAAATATAAAGGAGGCAAAGTGTAATTCACCGTAAAAAATAAAATACCTAATCAATCCCAAATTATTATATGCTAAACCCTACACATTAAGATTTTAATTAAGAATTGCAAAGATCTAATTGTGTTGAATTACAAAACACTAGTAACAGTAATAAATGTAATTACAATAGTTAATAATAACATCCAAGATTCAGCTGCCACTCATGAAGGGTGCATCGATCTTGTGCAGGGATCAAATAAAGTACAATACCATAGCAAAATCATTAAACCGTTAATAGAAAAGCCTTAAAGCCTGTTATGTTTTTAATGATATCCTAAAACCAAAAAAATTTTGTATTCCAATTTATCTCACTTACATATTTAGTTCTCAAAGGCATACTTCCAAGAAAAATGTTCCTGATGGAATGCAACTAAGCTACAAGAGCACTGATGTTCATCCTCTCTTTCGGATACTCTGCAGAACAAGTGACTCCAATTTGCAATATTGAAATCAGGCAGTCTCTAATTTTTTCACACCTAGCACAGCTTCTGTTGCGCAAGTTCCAAGTGCTAGTCTCTTCTTCTCCTCCTTGAAAAAGCTTTGGATCTGCAACGTTTGCCACTTGATGAGGCAGAGCCAGCCTAACAAAGTTATGAAGGTTCAAACTATCTTTGAACATGTCATTGGTGGGTCTCTTTCCGGTGAACATTTCTAACAAGAGAATCCCATAGCTCTACACATCTCCCTCTGTTTACTCCTTACTTCCCATAGCATACTCTACAAGAAACAAACCAGGGAATGAAATGGTCAAGACACTCAAATCCCTTCTAAAAATAAGTTGTTTCATCAGAAATTGTTAGATAAATACGTATGGTGATAATATTTGAAACAATAGAAAATATCACTCCAAGACGTGTTACAAACGTCTCTGTCCTTAAGATGTTATTTGCCCCTACAAATAGTGCAACGGGTAAGGGCAAATCGTCTCTAGGATACAATGCAGCCCAGCCGAAACTGATTATCAATCTGCACTTTGCACTTAGGGAAAATTGACCCAAAATACCTTTGGTGATGCACAAAATAGAACAGGTTCTGGAATTCTATTTCTGCAGAAAACAGAACCAGAAGAAGAAGAGAAAGAGTAGTAGATTGCCTTTAGAAAGCCTTGTAAAAACAGGAAGAGTAACCTGAATATTTTCTACCCATTCTTGAATGCCTAATTATCTATATATAGATCAGAACATGACTGTTAGGAACAGTCATGTCTCTCCTTTTGAATTTGAATTAAAATTACTGTTAATAACAGTGATAAACTGCTACTAAACAGTTACTCTACAATAGTCATAATGACAATTTTGAAATCTGACCCTTTAATCGCATTTTGTAGCCTTTTAACTATCCGATCAAGATAGGAAAACTTTGTCCTCTCTTCCCTATGTGAAACAAGACTTCATAAAGGCAATAACAAAAACAAGCAAAAAACTGAAAAAAACTATAAACCCAAAACAACATTTAAATATTTTGAAAATATTTCAACAGGAAAGACCATCAACGGTTTGAATAAATTAACACCAACCTAAATTCTTATGAAGTAATCAACAATTAATATTTTTTCCTTAAAAATTGAAAAGCAGTAGTACATTGTTATTTGTTTCACCTGATAAAGCAGTGACATCACAAACAAATTTCTCACGATTAATTTATCATACTAATCAAATACCATCTCATGCCAAACTTAGAAGCCAATTTTAATAGAAACCACCAATACACATATTACTCAGAGAACAATTAGGTTTTCAGTTGTTTCAAATTGAAATGAGGACTAGCAAGAAAATGTCAAATGAAAAGTAGGGGAATACTCCTAAGTTAACTCTTCTTTTTCCTCTCATTTGTTTTGGCATTTTGAAATTGTACAGGCAATAGTAATCTTGTTCTTGTTATCTATTTCTCAAATTAATGAAAAAGAAAACATATTAGTAGTATAAAAATGAAAGCAATTTAGCAATTGATAGGACTTAAAGCTTGGTTTGGTTTGGTTTGGTTATTGAGGAAAGCAATTCTTCAACATCAAATCTTCATCATTCTGTGGCCTACTTAGATTGTGTTCGTAGAAGGCAAAATACAAGGAATTCCATTTTTTTCCCTCTACAGGTTTGGCAATTAAGATATCTGTGTGGGAAGATGGATGTTTTTTCCACTTGAATTCAATATGCAAAATACAAATTCATAATGGAATTCTCCTAAGAATATACAGAAACAAGAGAATGGAAATTTAATTTATGAAAGGTGGGTGAAAGAATGTTTACCCGGAGCAGCACATCCAATAGATCCTCTTACTCCTATTGAACCTTGATTTGTGGAGAAGCTGTGGGTGGCTTCTGGTAAGAATCTTGCTAACCCAAATTCGCCTCCATGGCCAGTCATGTCATTGTTCAGAAGAACATTGCTTGGCTTCAAATCACAGTGGACTATTGGTGTTGGGCATTGATGGTGAAGATAATCCAATGCACAAGCAACATCAATAGAAATATTTAATCTCTGATGAAGATTTAATTTCTTTGGTTCATTGTCCAACTCATCTTCTCTGTTAACTGGATGCAACCACTCGTCCAGACTTCCATTTTCCATGAAATCATAAACCAGGGCCTTAAAATCATTACCTTGATAATCAACACCTGAACAAGCAGTAAGTACCTTAATAAGTTTCCTATGTTTGATGTTCCTCAAGGCCTTACACTCGGCTATGAAACTTTTGGAAGCCCCATGACGTTGGAGGTTGAGTACCTTCACGGCAACAATTGTTGCACCATATTCAAGAATTCCTCTGCACCAACCCAAAACTACCAACACCAATCAAATTTTCTGAAGAGAAGCCACCAGTAGCATTGAAGAGAGTTTGATAAGACACTCTCAAGAGTGATTTTCTTAATGAAACTGAAGAATGATATTTTTTTGTCTTTCTATAGCAACAAATATATAGAATGAACAACAAAAAAGAAAGCCTTAGAATCCCACTACATATAGAAATTGCCAGTTTTGAAGCCAGAGTTAGTCTCCTCTTTTTGGACCGCACGGAGTTGCACACAGACAATTGTAATTCGGGTATACCTCCACAAAGTTTGCGATTTCCTTTGACTGAAATTGCACTTGCATTTGTAAAGATACCTTTTGTTGGTACTGCACCCTCAAAATCATTGTTAGACAAATTCAAAATCTGCAAGAGTTTAAAAGCCTCGAGATATTCTGGAATTCTTCCCAACAAATTGTTGTGAGAGAGATCCAAAATTTGAACACTTCTCAAAGAAGTCAAAGTAGAAGGAATGGTTCCTTGAAGCAAGTAACCCTCCATACATAGTGTTTCCAACATTACACAACTACTGAGAATACCAGGAATTTCACCAGATAACATGTTTTCGGAAATATTCAAGTAACTACTGGAAGAGAACCTGTCAAAGAGTTTTGAGATAGGTCCAACTCTAATAATGAGGAGAGACCAATAACTAGTTGGGGTAATGGCACATTAAGGTTGTTCTGTGCAAGGCTCAGACGCAACAAATTTATGCAGTTGCTCAGACTTGAAGGGATGCTACCATGAAAATTGTTTTGATTTTAAATCAAGAAAAATAAGCAAATTTAAATTTCCTAGAGAGGATGGGATTAATCCCGAGAGTTTATTTTCATAGAAAGACAACTCATATAGCCTTTGAAGCTACGAAATATCAAATGGTATATTGCCTGTAAATTGATTCTCAGACAGCCATAAACGTTCCAAGTTGATGAGATTTCCTATCCCAGATGGAATGTTACCTAATATCTGATTTTGATCAAGATCCATGTTTTGCAGATTAGTTGACAGGTTGCCAATGGTTTCAGTCAGCATTCCTCCATGATTGTTATAGCGAAGATCAATTTCCACTAAACTAGAGGCACTGATCAAAAAGTGCAAAAGAAGTTCAAGTCACCGCTATGAACACTCCCAAGATTATTGAATGCAATTACAAACCACTGAAGTTTATGCAGCTCGTCCAAAGCTGGCACTCCCCCAGTAATCTCATTCAATGCTATTGCAAGATTGAAAAGATTTGAATTATTGGATATTGAAACTGGAATGGATCCAGTAAATTGATTAGACTCGATACCAAAAAAGCTCAAGATTTGGAAAAGCATTGCCTATTTCAGAAGGAATACTTCCTTTGATTTGGTTTTCTCCAACATCAAAAATATTAATAGTAGAGATATTGAAGATCGATGTTGGAATGGTCCCCGACAATTTATTTGCACCGAAAGCAATAACCTGAAGATTTGTCAATTTTCCAAAAGTGTCAGGAATACTCCCATGGAAATTATTTATGGTTGCAACAAATTTATGAAGATATGATAGATTTCCATAAGAAGAAGGGATACCTCCACTAAGTTGATTATGTGAAATATGTATAACCTGAAGTTTTAGCGAAGAGTAGTCAAACTCCACAGGAAGTTGCCCCACCAATTTGTTGTAAGAAACATCAAAGCGGATGAGCTTAGAGCAACCTGATAAATTGGCTGGAATTTCACCACCAATTGAATTGTTGTGGAGATGCAAGATTTCTAGTCTTCTTAGGCGGTCAAGTTCTGGGGGAATTACGTGACCAAAGCTATTGTTTTGGAGGTGCAATGCTCTGAGAAAGCATAAGTTACCAATGTATGGTGAAATGTTACCTGACAATTTCTGGGACCGAGATGTAACGAGACGACCCTCTGGTGGCGGCATCGGCCACATGTGAGGCCAATCCACTGGCAAAAATGGGTGGAATGGTTCCAGGAAGTGAGAAGATTGAAGGGATCATCAGTTATTCGGGACTTGAATGCAACCAATGCTAGTTGATCTGTTTCATTGCTGCCAGAACCTAGACAGACAAGAAAGAAACAAGAAAACAAATTACCAAGATGCTATTAGACTACCCACTTGGAATGGAGGTTTCATTGGAAGAGTTTGAAGTTTAATCAAATCAATCAAGGATTGCAAAAAACTATATTGACCAACTAGAATGAATTTATTGAAGAGAATTTAAAGGAGTTTTATATTAAAAACTTTGCAAAATTTCTGTTGTAAAGTAAATTTCTACACTGATGAATGGGTTTTGATCCCTTCAATCATGGAGCGTGCTCTTCAATTCAAGCATTGATTAATTTCTTTTTAGACTTTGAGATTATTTCACCTTCAATATATAATATGGATCATAGCTGTATGTCAGCAAAGAATGTCTAGGAGGGAGGCTAACTTTCATAGGGGATAATCTAACAATTAACAACTATTTTTTATCAAGAAAAAGTCATGTGCTTTTGCTTTACCAAAGCTAGAATTCTGACTTAGTCTCTGCTTCTAGGCCCACCACAAGTCCCACTCTCATCAAAGTAGTTCATTTCATGAGGTTTTGTGTGCAGATTGTTCATATTAAAAACAGACTGATATGATATTCATAACTATATGGTTTTATTGTGTCTTTTAAAAAATGCTTGACAAATATAATTTAAAAAATTGATAATGTCACAAATGGGACCTTTGTAAGTTTGCACCCTGTGTAACACGTACATTACAGTAGTGTCCTCTTCTCTGTTTAGATAAATGTGAGTTATTCAACTGTAGACTTTACATATATGTGAAAAAGAGGAATATACTATGATTATATACTCGTTACACAAAACATTATCTCAGATAATGTAGATTAAGGGATTGTTTGGGATAATTTAAATAAATATATTTTTTTATTTTTTATGAAAAGATGTGCAAAGTAATAGAAAGGTAATGTGAATCAAATAAGAGCTGATATAACCTGAATAAGATAAAAAGGTGTGTTAAAATAGATTATGCCAAACAACCCTAAATGACTTTGATATCAAGAGTACACATATAATACTCCTATTAAACAAGAAGAAAGGGGAAGAGACAATTGAACAACAGTTCCTGCATCTCAATGAATTGGGATTTTCAATTAGAAAGGCCATCACAAACCATCTAGGAGTACTACAGTGCCTTGGGAAATAGATCCTCTGAACTTGTTCCTCAAACACAATCTCTTTGATTATGTTTTGTAAAATCTGGTCTCTGAAAACAAAAATTTAAAAACTGGTGGGGGAAAAAATAGGCAAACATCTCTTTCGTATAATTACTAGTTTCTATTTTTTTCAAAAAAATTGTAGAAAACATGTTTTGAAAACCAATCCAAATAGAGTGATTCAAACTCTTAACTGCAATATACATTTAGGTTAGGGATTTTAAATCATTGATCCAAACACTACCTTTAACAATTTCTTTTTACATATTGAATATGATCGATCCCATATCCTAGTTACACAAAAAAATAAAATCAAATCAAGTGAAAACTATTTTTTGACATTGGTTTACAATGGTGTGAAACAAAGAAGTTTTCCAATAAATAAACAGAAAACAAAGAAGCTTTAATCAAAATTAAGAAAGTGAACAACACTATGATTTCACAGCTACAGCACACAGATAATCAAGCACCAGGAAGAGAAATAGAGAAGGAGATGAAATCTTTGCAGCAATTGTCTTCTTCAATTGAAGCAGTAGTTGATGAGAGCGAGCAAGCTATGGTTAAAAGAAAGCCAATAGGAAATAAGGTGGGGGTAAAGTACACACATTAGTTGAACATTAATAACATTCGCGTGGGGGTCTTTGTTATCATTAAGATCTAACTAATGTATGTGTGTTACACCAGATGATAAATGAAATGTGGTAAAAGGAAATGATGATTGTAATTTGTAACACTACTATAATATCAATTAATTTAATATTGTAAGAGGCTGCCCAGATGACCTCTTAAATACCATGATGTTGCCATCATAGTCCAACCCAAGGTTACACATTCTTACTAGGTCTCCAACTATGAGCTTGGACATCTTAAAGAAAAAACAGAGATATCCAAGATGTATATATATATATCTGAGTTTAGACATTATCCGATACGTTTTCCAACAGTTCATTTGCCTGAATAACCTACTAAAATATCAAAAAATAAATAAAAATTTGCCCAATGTATCAATTATAGAAATGGCTCAAACAGTGTGGAAGCAAGGCGAATAGTATTAAACTAAGACAAAAGTATTACATTCCAAATGATTTACTCCTAAATTAATCTCTATCCACGTTTGATCCTACAAGAGTGAGTGTCTGATGAAATGCAATTTAGCTAAAACATCATTAATGTCCATTCTTTCTCTAGGCAGCTCTAAAGAACAATTGACTCCAATTTCAAGTATCAAACTCAAGCACTCCACAATCCTTTCACCACTTATGAAGCTTTTATTTTTTGAATTTTCTTTGCTTGTCTCTTCTTCTTCGTCTTCTTCTTTGGCCTCATGAAGTATTGGATCTGCAACCTCTGAAACACTCCATGGCAAAGCCCCTTTCACAAAGCTATGGAGGCTTAAACCATCTTTAAACATTTCATCAGTGGGTCTCTTCCCAGTGAACATTTCTAACACGAGGATGCCAAAGCTGTAGATATCACCATATGTCGACACTTCACTTCCCATACCATATTCTGCAATCACAACACATCTTAAGAAAAATAATGGTATGTGCACAAAAAAAGTCACAGAAATAATGGTATGTGTGCAGAAAAAGTAACAGAAATATGCACAGAAAAATCAGTACGTACCCCAACTAATACATTGATTTTCCTTTCGATGCATGTAGTGTTATTTTAAAAAGGACAATGAATCAGACTGACTGTCATTGGCCGCCCAGTGATGATAGCCAACCACACAGGTAGGCTATCGGCCAGGTAGTCTGCCTGAACATCATTTTTGGGAAAGAAAATTATTGAGAATAAATGAATTACCTGGGGCAGTATAACCTATTGTTCCTCTTATGCCAATAGAGCTTGTTTCATTTGTAGACAAGTCATGGGTGGCATAATCTAGAAGAAATTTTGCTAACCCAAAGTCACCAACATGCCCAATCATATCTTTGCCCAAAAGAACGTTGCTCGGCTTAAGATCACAGTGGACTATTGGTGTTTGGCCCTGATTGTGAAGATAATTCAGTGCACAAGCAACATCAATGATAATATTTAGTCTTTGAAGAAGGTTTAACATCCTGAGCTCTTCATTTGACAAATATTTTTCGGGATTTTGATGTAACCACTCCTCAAGACTCCCATTGATCATGAACTCATAAACCAGGGCCTTGAATTCGTTACCCTGATAATCTACGGTTGAACATGCCGTTAGCACCTTGACTAGATTCCGATGTCTGATGTTTCTCAAGGCCTCACACTCGGATATGAAACTCTTGGAAGCTCCTCGACGTGAAAGGTTAAGTACCTTCACAGCAACAATCCTTCCATCAAGAACTCCCTTGTACACAGACCCAAAACTACCAACGCCAATTAAATTGAATGATGAGAACCCATCAGTGGCTTTAACAAGATTTTGATAAGACGCCTTCAAGAGTGAATTGTCTGATGAGTCTAAAGGAGTTTCTTTTCTTGTCTTTCTAAAGCAACAAAGATACAAAATACACCCCACCAGAGCTAGTCCTAGAAGCCCAAATGGAATCGAGAGTGCTAAAATTAAGGCAGTGTTTGGTCTCCATTTTTTATCCACTTTAAAGTTGCATTTAGGAAGCTGCAATTCAGCTACACCCCCACAGAGCTTACTGTTTCCCACCACTGATATTGCACTTGTATTACTAAAGACACCTTGTGTTGGGACTACACCTTCAAAATTATTGAAAGACAGATTCAAATCTTGAAACAACCTAAAACCCTCCAAAAACACTGGAATTTCACCGGACAAGTTATTGTTTGCGAGATCCAACTCTCGAATGCCTCTCAAGAAACTCAAAGAAGAAGGAATGGTTCCGTTAAAAAAGTTAGTCCCCAAACGCAGCGTTTCCAGGCTTGTACAGCTGCCCAGAGTGCTCGGAATTTCACCAGATAACAAGTTGTGCGAGACATCCAAGGAACCGAGATTTACCAAATTTCCAACTTCCATGGGAAGAGAACCACTTAGTTGGTTTTGGGATAGGTCTAGATATATAGATAAGGATGAGATAGAAACAACTTGTTTTGGTATTGTACCATTAAGGTTGTTTTGAGAAAGAAACAACAATTGCAAATTGTTGCAATTCCCTAGACTTTGAGGAATGTTTCCCTGAAAATTATTGATTCCTAAAACAAGTTCACTTAACAAACTCAGATTTCCAAGGGAAGATGGAATGTTACCAGACAATGAATTGTTGATGAGATTCAATTCCTGTAGATTTTGAAGCTTGCCAATCTCACTTGGAATAGTACCGGTGAGTTGGTTAACCTGCATATACAAACTCTGCAAGCCAACAAGATTTACAATCCCAGGTGGAATGCTTCCGAATATCTTGTTGTTGTCTAGATACAAAACTTGAAGATTACCCGAGAGATTACCAATGGATTCTGGCAACTCCCCCCCAAAATTGTTGAGATTCACGCCCAAAACCTGCAAATTGGTGGCATTGATCAAAGAAGAGATAAAATTCAAGTCATCAGCTTCCCCGGATCCAAGCTGATTGCCAGAAATGCTTAGCCACTCGAGGTTTCGCAGCCTTTCCAAATTAGGAACCTTTCCGATAAGTTTGTTTTGAACCATTATTAGGTAATGGAGTTTAGATGAATTCGATATTGAAGCCGGAATTAATCCTGTAAATTGGTTATCACCAAAGTTGAAGAACTCAATATTTGGAAGAGTGATCCCCAAGTCCCATGGAAGACTCCCCTGGATTTGGTTTCCAGTGACATCAAACATTGTGAGAGAAGAGAGATTGAAGAGTGAAGGAGGGATGACACCGGACAACCTGTTTATGCCAATTGCGAGCTTCTGAAGATTCTTTAATTGGCCAAAACCGTCAGGAATGCTGCCATCAAAGAAGTTTTCCGCTGCAGAAAGTGCTTTAAGAGATGACAAATTCGCTAAAGGAGAGAGACTTCCAGTAAGATTGTTGTCGTGAATAATTACTGTCGCAAGCTTTGACAAGAAACCGAGATCCACAGGAACTTCTCCTACCAATCCATTGTAAGAAAAATCAATTTCAATGAGATTAGCACAAGAAGATAAATTTACAGGAATTCGGCCGCCAATTGAGTTGTTGTTTAGTTTCAAAATCTGCAGCCTTGTCAAATGGCCAATCTCCAAGGGGATTTCATCGCCAAAGCTATTGTTTTGGAGCTGTAATTCCCTCATAAAGCTTAAATTCCCGAGGTGTGGAGATATCGACCCCACCAGTTTCCGGGACTGCAAGTCCAATGCGGTGACCCTCTGGCCGCGGTGGTCACATTTAATGCCCTGCCACAGGCAAAAGTGGACAGAGTCATTCCAAGAGCTCAAAACATGCAGTGGGTCATCAATTATTTTGGCTTTGATTGCTAGCAATGAAAGCCGGTCCGTCTCGTTCGAGCTCTGTATGGTAGCAGAAAAGCCAAAATTCAGTGAGCTCAAGCAGCATAAAAGTATTAGATGAATGTGCAGATTGTGAAGTAGCCATGACATGATCAAGCTTGAGCAAAAAAAGGTTTGGCTGTGTTTTGGTGGATTGCTTTCATTGAAAGAGATGAAAATTAATCAAAGATATGTCATCATGGGTAGTTTTATATTAGAATTCTATTAGTGTAAGCAATGAATTATCAAAGCTAATCAGGTGCTTCCAAATGTCAGCAAATCATACATTTAAGTCACATCTAATATAAATTAGTCAATATTTTATAATGTTAGAGACCCAAAAGTTCTACCAGAGGTCTCACATGGGTGTGGGACCCACGTGAGACATTTGGTAGAACTTTTAGAATTTATAGCATTTTTTATATTTTATTTAAGGCCTGTCCCTACTCATGGAAAAAGAAGGTACCTCGAGGATTCAATGCATATCTCACTTTGTGGATTTATATTAAATAAAGTTAGTCAAGGACAACTAATTGAGATGGGTATGTCATGCAATGGATTTTCATCCTAGTTTTTAATGGGCCACAAGATGTTGGAACTTTGTCAGTTTGAAAATTAAAAAAGGTAGAGAAAAAAAATAGTAGTAGATTAGTAATTAATAAGAAAGTTGAAATCATCAAAGCAATTTGATGAGAGGCCCTGAATTTTGTTGTGAGAGTTGAAATCAACCATTTGAGGAGTGAACACAAATTCCATAGTCATTCAAGAAAGTGACATGGAGGCGGTTAGGAATCTTATGTTCTCAAATCTGTCTTAGTCTTGTACTTGTAAATAGCATTATGTGAAAATTTCAAAATATGATCATATGACTAAGATTGTGTATTTAGACAAATAGACTATAATTACATTTGTGGCTCAAGGTTTTTAAAGACCTTAGACTAACAAAACGATGTCTTATCTAACTTTTGAAAAGTTGGGGCTTTCGACAATATGAATTTTTTGAAAATTTTTTGTGTGCCTTATACTTAGACTCCTAATAATTGATTCACTTTCCTCATTTTGTCTTGATTGATTTCATTACAAAAATAATTGTACCATTCAAAATCTGTGGAGAGATCAAACTATTGCAGGCTGCTGGAAAAATAAACTTTTGAGAAACATCATAAGCCCTAAATCGATCCACTTGTTGGTTGGATGGATTAATTAATTTATGCATTAAGCTCAAATGTTAATCGAGATTAAGTTAATTGCTTAGTGAAGAAAAAAATAGTGCAATTTGGTTGAATGCATGAATTCTTGACATTGGATTTGTGCAGTTGCAAAACAATGAACCCCCCCCCCCCCCAAAAAAAAAAAAAAAATGAAGAAAAACAAAGGATATATAAGGGATTCTAAATGAATTTAGACTACACATTGTTTTTTCTGTGCTTTATTTGTGTGAATAAGAAAGAGAAAGCAATTAGCTTTGAAAAATGCAAACCATTGAAATTTTATGTTGTCAAAAATGGTTTAAAGACAAATAGTAGTAATATGCATACATGGATGCAAACATACAAAAGGATGTATGCACTTAGATCCGCACACGTGAAAAATGCTTTAAAAGTTCAAGTTTGGCTTGTGTACCTAGTAAAATCAACAATAATAAAAAAATCCACAACTAAAATGGTTTTCGATTAACCAAAACGAAAACAATAACAACAATATCACAGATTCAGCTGCTGCTCATGAAGAACAAAACTATTAAAGCATTTTTACATAAACAGAATTTGACCCTATTCTGTTTTTTAAGATATCCTGATACAAGAACATTTTGCACGAGGCATTTTGAAATGGAAACATAGAATTGGTTCTTCAGCTATCCAAATTTGGTTTATAAGACTCAACTGTATTATCTACTGAAATTGATTACATAATTTGTTCTGAGTGTACAGTTGCAAGAAAAATGCTGCTGATAGAATGCAACCCAGCTACAACATCACCGATGTTCATCCTTTCCTTCGGCAGCTCTGCAGAACAAGTAACTCCAATTTGCAAAATCGAAATCAAGAACTCCTGGGTTTTTACTCTGATATCCAGAGTTTTTTCTTCTACTCCCCAAAGAAGCATTGGATCTGCAACTTCTACCACTCGATAAGGCAACGCCATTTTAACGAAGTTATGAAGGTTCAGACTATCTTTGAACATATCGTCAGTGGGTCTCTTCCCCATGAACATTTCTAACAAGAGTATCCCATAACTATACACATCTCCCTTTGTTGTCACCTCGCTTCCCATACCATACTCTCCAATAAACACATCATGCATTGAATTGTAGCTGTAATTGGAAAAAAGTGTTTCTTCATAAGCACATACCCATTGACATGAAAATCTTGAAATGACATTGATCAAAATGGCAATAAAGTGAACAGACCTGCAAGCCTTCTAACAGAGCCCAATCTTGAGGGATAACAATCAATTAAATTATCAAAACACTCAAATCCTTTCTATACATCAGTTGTTTCATTAGAAAAGGCTATCAATGATTTCAATAAGTTAATACCAATCTAAATTCTTATGAAAAGATAAATAAATAAATTTAAAAACAAGTAGATAAAGGAGGGCAGCAAAAAAAAACTTCTTGTGACTCATTTATGTTAATATGTTTGTCAAGTATCTTGGCATGATAGTCTTTGAGGCCAATTATAACAAAATTCACTGATACACATATTATTCACAGTGATTTTCAAGTTTTCAGATGTTTCATATTGAAACATGGTCTAGTGAGAAAATAGTAAAATAAAGTAGGGTGAAACTCCTAACAGAATTACATATCTTTATTGTAAGGTCCTAAAAAAATATACTCCCTCCGTCCCAAAATATTGGTCCCTTTTGGAAAATCCAACTTTCTTTTATGGTACAATTATTGCATTTCAAAATTTTTAAATTTCCAAAAATACCCTTTGAGTTAAAATTAAGGTCAAAGAAGTTACTAATAGTAGTAAGAAAATCTGTCCAAAAATTTTGGCGGCAATTTGTTGTGAATCAAACCAAATTTAAGCAGGTAGGGTATCTGAATAAAATTTGAAAGTTTCCTTTTCAATTTAAAATTCCATGTTACTACAGAAACTACTCCATTCTTTCTCACAAAAGGCAAACTCTTCTATTTTGCTCCATTACCAATTCTGCTCCTTTTCTTTCCTATATCTCATCAACTCTTCCAGCTTATTGTCTCATGTTTTCATCTTTAAATGTTGATCCATTTTAATCCATCATGGATTCTATTATTGAGACTTCCTCTATTGCTAGTTCCCCTGTTTTTCTTTCTTGTGTTCATCAATAGAACAAAGAAAAATCTAACAAATCATCTACGCCAATCAATTTTTGAACTCTGCTAATAGGAAGTAAGGATGGAAAATTGAAAAGGGGTTGTCAAACTGAGGTTGCTACGAAGTTCTCTGTCCATATAAAAATTGTTTGTCATATTTGGCAGAGAGGAATAGCTTGTATGGAAAATGGGCTAATGGTCAATGTATATAGCAAATTAACAAATTCTGGCCGAAAGCGAGTTCAACTCAACTTTGGGAAATTTGCTGAAATTCCTCTTCATCGTCGAACCAATATCCACTCATTGTCAAAGGCATTGAATTGTCCAAAATCAACAGTTCATAGGAGAATTAAAGAAGGAAAAATTAGGCCGCATTCAAATGCGTTGAAGCCATATCTATCTAAAGAGAATAAGAGAGCAAGACTCTGATTTTGTCTTTCAATGCTTGAGCCTAACAGTCTTCAAGGCCAGCCAATGTTCAAATCCATATATGACTATGTGCACATTGATGAGAAGTGGTTTTACATCTCCAAAGAAGTAGAGAGGTATTACCTTCTTCCCGAAGAAGAAGAACCACAACGTTGTTGTAAAAGTAAACGTTTCATTCTTGCAGCAGTTGCTCGGCCACGGTTTGATGAAACTAAAAATGAAGAAATTTCAGGAAAAATGAAGAATTTTCAGGTAAAATTGGAATTTGGCCATTCACGTACAAGGAACCAGCTAAAAAGAACAGTAAAAATCGTGCAACTGGTACACTTGAAACAAAGGCAATTGTATCGGTAACAAAAGATGTTATTCGTGCATGTTTGATTGAGAAGGTTCTACTTGCAATTCGATCTAAATGGCCACGTTCCAGTGCAATGAAAACTATATTCATTCAACAAGATAATGCAAGACCACATATTGATCCATTTGATGTTGGATTTCTTGAAGCTGCAAGTAGAGAAGGTTTTGATATTCGTTTATCGTATCAACCCCCAAACAGCCTGGATATGAATGTTTTGGACCTCGGATATTTTAGAGCAATCCAATCTTTGTTGGAACAAAGGGTCTTGAATTCTTCAAATGGTGCTCTTCGGGTCTTCAAAATTTGGCAATGACCTTGTCTATATAGAGCAAAAAATTAGTGCTTCAAGTCGCGTTACTAAGTCGTTTTCCTAAAGACAATATTTGTACCCACCAAAAGGTGTGCAAGGGGTTACAACAAATTTGCCTCCAGGATACAATGAAGCCTGATCTAAAGATCTAGTCTATCGGCGTTTGCACTGATGACAATAGATCAGAATACTCTTGATATAATCAAGAAACCATGACACTGATAATCAAATCTGCAGAACTTGATCATCAATAAGAAAAACAGAAATTTGCTTAAGAAACTCTTGATCAAAAATTCAAAATCAAGAGGGAGAGAGAGAGAGAGAGAATTGCAGAAATGCTTTTCAGGATTTTGGATGGAATGAAATGGCTGATTTCGTAGCCAATTTATAGGCCTTAATGGATCTGATCGAATGGTCATGTCCCTTGATCGCAACCGATCAGATCTGACCGTTGGATCGACGATCTATAGTGCAGATCATTCTGACACTAAATAGATACCTTGACTAATCACACCTGATCACGATCGGGTGCCATCTCATCCGTACAATCGTACGCATCTCCAATCAACGGCTATGATCAACCCGCTCCAGATCAGACATACAACCGTTTGATCGGTTGGTTGACTCATCGCCAATGGATGACACGTCACTGCCACGTGGAGCTGACTGTATTCTACGTCACCCATGCCACGTCGGATCCACGTCATCGCTCGAACCTGTCCGATGCAAATAAGAAAGTGCCCTTATGGCGCTGATGCGTTCGTGCTAAGTGCAAAGTGCGCCATCAAACGCCACACAGCCCACTGCCCAAGCCACGCGCGCGCACGTGTGTGCGTGTGCAGATGGTGTGAAGCACCATCCTTGCGGTGTGGGTGCATGCACACTAGCTTTCATCCCATAATTCCATATTCAAAAGAATATTCCATGTAGCACTTTATTAAGTGCTCCATGTTTTGCTCTCTTTCCAATGTGAGACAAAGTCCCCAAGCTTAATTAATGCTTTCCAAAGAAAAACAAGGAAGGTTTTGAAAACACCCAAAAATTAAACTATAAATTTTAAAAATCATTTTGAAAATTCCCCAACATTCCCCCACCATTTTCAAAATACCAAAATGAAGACTCTTAGTTCACTTGGCAGCCTTATGCATAGGTGAAGATATCTTACGATTTGAATCATTCACTTAGTGAAGACATCCCAAAGTTAGTCAAGATGGCATAGTAGACTTGTCTTTGAACTAGCGATCTTATATGACTAACCGGACATGTCTCACGCATAGTACAGGTTACCTCAAGTATTCAAACAAACCTACACGTGGATTGGCCTTGTGTCTATATCCTGTTTCATAAGGGCTCTAGAGTCAAGCCTTTGGACTCATAGGAAGCGGCACCACCTCCTACACTCACATAGGTAAGCTTACTGAGAGTACCCCTGTAATTTACAATACCCTAACAACCCAATTGTAAGCTTATTAAGAGTTTGCTAACTTATCCTCTTCTTTTCACATTACAGGTACCATGCACTTCAACCTTGGGATGAAAATGAAATAAAACTAAGTGTTTGCAATCATGACATATAGTGTACTTGGGCTCATTGAACTCAAAACTTGATGTTTCTTCAAGCATTGAGTCGAGTTTCCACCAGGAGTGATTATGTTAAGTGGGCTTGAGACCCATCCCCTTTGATGTTTTCCACACTAAATCCCTTGCAAGTCCCTTTGTTAAGGGGTCAGCCAAGTTTTCACTTGACTTTACATAACTAATAGTAATTGCACCTTCTGTGATTAACTGCTTGACACAGTTATGTCTCAGTCCTATATGCTTGGACTTTCCATTATAGACATGGCTATAGGCCCGTGATAGAGTTGCTTCACTATCACAATGCAAAGATATTGGTGGCATAGGTTTTGGCCATATCTTAATCTCTAACAAGAGATTCCTTAGCCACTCTGCCTCTTTGCTACAAGAAGCCAATGCTACAAACTCTGATGCCATGGTTGAGTCTGTTATGCATGTTTGCTTCTTAGAACCCCAGGAGATAGCTCCTCCTCCAAGAGTAAAAATCCAACCACTCGTGGACGAGTGATCTTCACGGTCAGTTATCCAACTAGCATCTGTGAATCCTTCCAGCACTGCTGGATAGCCATTATAGACTATTCCATAGTCTATTGTTTTCCTCAAGTACCTAAGTACTCAGTTAACAGCATGCCAATGCACACTACTGGGATTACTAGTGTATCTATTAAGTTTTCCCACTGCAAAAGCAATATCAGGTCTAGTGCAAGTCATGGCATACATCAGGCTACATATTACTCTTGAGTATTCTAGCTGATCAACAGCTCTTCCAGTATTAGGATACAATTTCAAATTTGAATCAAAAGGTGTAGACATGGGTTTACAATTATATTGATTAAATTTCTTAAGAATTTTCTCAATATAGTGCGATTGGGTTAGAATCAAATTATTGTCCTCTCGTTTGATCTTAATACCCAAAATTACATCAGCCAAGCCCATGTCTTTCATACTAAAGCTAGATGACAAGAAACTTTTAGTACTTTCAATGACATCATTATCCGTACCAAAAATAAGCATGTCATCTACATACAGACATATGATTACACCTTTATTTCCAGTAAACTTATTGTACACACACTTATCAGATTCATGTATCCTAAAGCCATTTGACACTATTACTTTGTCAAATTTCTCATGCCACTGTTTTGGAGCTTGTTTCAGTCCATATAGTGACTTCTCAAGTTTACACACTTTGTGCTCTTGACCCTGTACAACAAATCCTTCCGGTTGTTGCATATAGATTTCCTCGTCTAACTCTCCATTTAGGAAAGCGGTCTTAACATCCATTTGATGGATCTCAAGCTTATAGATTGAGGCTAAGGCAATCAACACTCGAATGGTGGCGATTCTAGCCACCGGAGCATATGTATCAAAATAATCGATACCCTCCTTTTGAGTAAAACCCTTAGCAACTATTCTTGCTTTGAACTTGTCAATTGTGCCATCAACTTTCATTTTCCTTTTGAAAATCCATTTACAACCAATGGGTTTGGATCCAGGTGGCAAATCAGCAAGTATCCAGGTATTGTTACCCATGATAGAATCCATCTCATCGTTTATTGCTTCTTTCGAGAATGCAACATCTTGAGACTTCATAGCTTCCTCAAAGGTTAATGGATCTGAATCTATATTCAAAGAAATCATTATTTTCTTATAATAAGCTTTTCTAGTTCCTTCTACAAGGTAAACAATGAAATCAAGGCCAAATGACTTCTCAGTCCTAGCCCTCTTACTCCTCCTTAGTTCAATAGGCTCATTAGGTTCATTAGGCTCAATAGGTTCATGTCGTTCACTTTCCTCTGTAGACATCAAAGGAGTTGATTCATTTTCTTGATTAGAATCCAACCTTGGAATGGTTGTGAAACGATTCTCATAAAATACCACATCACGTGATTCAATGATGGTATTTGTTTCCATTGAACCATTGGGCTCTACTACCAGAAACCTATATGCTTTGCTATGTATAGCATAGCCAAGGAATATGCATTCAATTCCTTTTCCACCTAATTTCTTCCTTTTAGGTTTAGACAATTTGACTATTGCTCTACAACCCCATGTTTTCAAGTAACCAAGATTAGGTTTCTTATTTTTCCAAAGTTCATAAGGAGTAATATTTCTTCTCTTGAGAGGAATTCTATTGAGTATGTGACAGGCAGTGAGTAAGGCTTCACCCCAAAAACCAGAACTTAAACTAGAGTAAGAAAGCATAGCATTAATCATTTATGTTAATGTCCTATTCTTTCTTTTAGCTACTCCATTTTGTTGTGATGTGTAAGGCGTTGACTTCTCATGAATAATACCAACATTTTTACAATATTCTGAAAAATGGTATTCACCGCCTCTATCAGACCTAAGTCTCTTTATTTTGACATTACACTGATTTTCTACTTCTGTCTTAAAAATCTTGAATTTATCAAGCACCTCATCTTTTGAATACAAAAGATATATATGATAGTACTTAGAAAAAACCATCAATAAATGATACAAAATATTTCTTACCACCTCTAGTGGGGGTACTATACATGTCACATACATCACTATGCACAAATTCAAGCAGAGATGTGGTTTTATCTACTTTAGGAAATGGAATGCGAGTAATTTTAGATTGGACACAAAATTTGCATTTTTTTCAAACATATCAATATTATACTTAGGAATTAAATCTAAATTAACCATATTATGCATATAGCGACCCCGGTCTTTTCCCATTTGATTATTGTATCCGGACTTAGGTTCCGTAGATCCTAGCATGGTTTAATTGTTGTTGTCGTTCTTTAATTTCTCATTTGGAATTATAGGATGTTTTGGGCAGGTCTGTTTCAAGTTGGTTGGGTTCGGAAACCAAATCTTGCTGTCCAGTTTTTGAGTTCGTCGCTCGAGCGAGGGCTTGGTCGCCGGCGAGGTTGAGTTTGTCTCTAGTGGTTCGAGCGAAATTTCTTCGCTCGGCGAGCGATGCGTCTAGTCTGCACTGAGAGCGAGTGTCTTCGCCGGCGATCTTTCCTTCGCCGAGCGAGCTAGGTGTATGTTTTGTAGTTCTTCGCTCGAGCGACCATTCTGTCGCCGAGCATGCTTCAGGTTGCAGACTGAAGCATCGAGTTCTTAACTCGGCGAGCTTTTCTTTGCTCGGCGAGTGTTTATTATGTCTGGTCGCTCGGCGACCATGTCTTCGCCGAGCGAGCACAAAGATTTAAACGCAGCGGTTTTAAACGTCCTTTTTCACAATTTTTGATCCGAAACCCTAGTTAGAGTTTCTTCTCTCTCAACTCATCTTTTCCTTGGGTTTGATCTATCTAGAGGGCGTTTCTAACCTAGTTCCTTCATTAAAAAGGTAGAGGAGAGTGAGGGCTTTCATTTAATCGGAGAAATTGTTGATTTGGAGCACTTGGGGTTTTGAGCATCATCTTCTTCTTCATCTTTTGGGTTCTTCTGTTTAAGGTAGGGATTTCCTACTCCATTTATACGCTTTAATCATAAGTGTTGGTATTTTGGTATATGGGGGGGTAGTTTGGTGATTTTGGGAGAAACCCTAGGTTTTGACTTAGATTAATTTGTGTAATTAATTTAAGGGAAGTATGTGGAATTGAGTTTAATTCATGAAATTGAGGGATTATGGGATAAATTGATGTAGTTGGATATTTAATTACTTATGGAATTAGGATTGTATATATTGTATATTTATTTCTGCTTAGAAATAATTGTTTGGGCTATCGGTGGAGGATGGCCAGTGATTGTTGTAGAACTTGCATGTGGCTTAGGTATAACTGGAATTGAGTCAACTATTTGGCTGTTGAATTAATACAGAACATTACTTGTATTGATTATGTGTTGTATATTGCAAGTATTGATTATGTTGCATTTGGTTTTGGAGGAGATAGGGGATGGACTCCCGGTTTAGGGAAGAAAGGGATGGACTTCTAAACCGAATTTGTTGGGGGTTTAGGGAAGAAAGGGGATGGACCTCTAAACCAGTTGTTGGGAGGAGAAAGGGGATGGACTCCACTAGCATCACATATATGTGCTATTTGTTAATAGAAGTATTTCTATTTATTGTTGATATGATACATCACCACTAGGTGTATCAGTTGGGAAGTATGGAAGTGAATGTGGTTGTGATTGATACAATACCAGCATGTATAGTTGTTATGTTATAGAGAGGTTTAACTTTATTTGTTATCCCTGTTAAAGCATTGAGAGATGGGATTCCCGTTGAGTTTTTGGCTAGGTTTTGAGCCATAGATGGAAGGTAAGATGTGCCATAGACAATGTGTCATAGGCAATATAGATATTCGTGTCATAAAAATTGTAATTGGAATATTGTGTGTTAACCATGTATCAGATGCTAATGCTTTAGTTAATTCTTATACTTGGTTTAGTATTTCTCTACTGGGCTGTGGCTCACCCTATATGGGAACTTCATTTTTCAGGTGCAGATGGTTCACTACCTCCAAGGACTTAGCTTGTGAGGAATTGGAACTCGAAGATTTGTTTTTAGTTTATTTGCTTTTATATGTAAACACTCAAGCCTAGGGCTTTATTTGTTTCTGAGTTAGAACTCATGGATTTGTGTCCAAGTATTGGCTTGGCAAGATGTAAGCCCGTAGGGCATTTATTTTAATGTTTTATTTCTTAAGACTCTGATGAATGGAATTATATTTCTTGTTTTTATATATTGGTGCATGTTAATATTATTTATTATGGGTTAATTTTGAGGGCGTTACAACTTGGTATCGAGGCGTCTGGGTTCGAATACTTTGGGTACGTGGGAAGTGATTAGTATCACAATGGGTTCGTCTCGTTTGATAGAGACTTAGTGTAATGATTGCATGCTTATATGATAACATGTTTATGTGATTATGTGGGTATGGAATGTAGTTTCTGGGATATTGATTGGACCCTTGAGTCTCTGAAAGTCTTGTTGGAAAGGCACTTGATCAATGTTGTTTCCAACCGGAACTTTAGTGACGTCTCGGGACTATCACTATCCAGAAATGAAATTCGTAGGTGCTTATGTGATTATGTGCTTACGTGGTGTGATTTATTGTTATCCAATGTGTTAGGACGCGAGTGTCATAGTTTTGGCATATTATTTAGAGTGCTAACGTCTTTGTTTCCTTTATTAGGATGTCAGGACGAGGACGAGGTCGTGGTAGGCGTGGTGGGCAGGCCAGGCAAGAAGTGCCTATACGGGAGGAAATTCCGGCGGTTCAGGAGGGTGTTGGCCAGGCCAATGTGGCCGAGCCAGTAGGGCAGCAGGGTATGGGCGCTTTGGCCCAAGAGATAGCAGGGGCATTTCAGCGTCGATGGACATTACGAGGTGCGAATCCACCAGCGGTTCGGCCCGGTAGTTCTTTGCGAATGCAGGCCTTCTTTTACGAAGAGGAATTTTTCGGTCTCAACGGAAGTGTTTGTAGGTGACCCTAGCGAGCCGCTTAAGGCGCATTTAATGGCTCGAGCAGAACAGCAACGTTTGAGATGCTAGGCATCGAAGACGAGACCGAAGGTGACCTTGGCATCTTTCGGCTAAAGGGGATCTTGGTCAATGGTGGAAGTTCACTAAAGGCGTATTGGAGGTGCGTGGAAGGCGTTTGTTGACGCTTTGAGAAGTTGTCTTGTCTTGTCCAGAGAAGTCGAGATCGATTCTGCCATCTTGAGCGAAACAGTTTATCGATGGCGAGTTTGAGGCGGCATTCACTAGTTTGTCGAGTTTGCACGGAGTTAGTAGCGGCGAGGCGTCGTTGTATTGAGTTTGAGAAGAAGTTGAGGCGTGGCCTCAAAGAGTTGTCGGGTCTATGATTCGGGATTTTGGACGTTTGGTTGATCTGGCCATACCGAGGTTATGATCAGGAAGAGGGAAGGGCGAAAGGCTCCAAGAGGAGTCGGGAGGTCGAGTGATGGCGGAGGCAGAGAGGTTTCACTCCTCGGCTGACCTCGAGTAGTTTTCTAGATCCACATTTCTGTGCCGGTGCTAGTTACGGGAAAGGCGATCGAGGAGATATCACTTGCTTCAAGTGTGGCGGTGGGCCACAAGTCTTGATTTGTCCTCGAAGGGAGGAGTGCGAGGCGGCATCTTCTTGGCTCGATCTCGAGCGAGTCGGGGTAGAGGCGATCGCTCTCTTGTTTCAGTCACGGTCATCCGGGCACTGAAGAGGTTCACTCATAGCTGAGTGGCACACCAAGTGCGTCTGGTTTGAGTTGTTTTCGATGTGGTCGGCCAGGGCACTGAAGAGGTTTACTTGGTGAGTGGCACATCTAGTGCATCTGGTTTGAGGCGGACTCGAGTCGGCCGATTCGGTCCGTTCAGCCTCGAGGGCTAATCGAGGGCTTCATCGTCCCATTCGGTGCAGCGATCTTATGCTCCTAGGGGTGGCGAGGTTGATCGAGAGGTCATCTGGTAGCGTGTATCTTTATTCTGTGAGAATCTTGTACCAGCTCCGTCGGTTGTGAGAGGTACCTTCTTGTTTTGCAATTCAGTTGCTAGTGTTTTGATCGATACGGGAGCATCTCATTCTTTTGTGTCTGCTACATTTGCATCCATTTTGGAGTTAGAGTTAGCTCAGTTAGCGTCTCCTATTTGTGTAGTGTCACCACTTGGGGTGAATTGATTTTGAAACAAGGTGTTAGGGGTTGTGATATAGAGGTCGATGATCATAGAATCCCTTTTTCTTTCGTGGTTATGCCCATGAAGGGCTTCGATGTTATTTTGGGTATGGACTGGTTATCGTCATACCGGGCATTTATTGATTGCTACCGTCAGAGGGTCACTTGTTGTCTTGTTAGCGGAGAACGCTTTCATTTTACGGGGATAGGGTTGGTAGTGTTTTGCCACGGTATGATCCATGGCGAAGTGAGCTTAGTAGTCTACTTGCGAACCTTCGATTAATGAGGATGTTGAGACCAGATTGTGTTGCGAGAGTAGTTTGTGAGTACTCGGACGTCTTTCCCGAGGATCTTGTTAGTTTGCCACCTCATCGAGATTGAGTTCTCTATTGACTTAGTGCGACACGGCGCCGATTTCTATGGCACCTACCGTTTTGCCCTGCCGAGTTAGTTGAGTTGAAGGTTCGGCTCGAGTTGTTAGATAAAGGTTATATCCGTCCTAGTGTTTCACCGTGGGAGCGCCCTTTTTTTTCGTTAAAAAAAAGGTGGTGCTTTGAGGCGTGTATAGATTATCGGAAGTTGAATCGGGTTACGGTTAGAACAAGTATCCTATGCCTCGTATAGATGATTTGTTTGATCGGTTGAAGGGTTCCGTTGTTTCTCTAAGATAGACTTGAGATCGGGTTATCATCGGTTGAGAGTCGAGGAAGAGGATATTCCAAAGACGGCATTAGACGCGGTATATGGCCACTATGAGTTCTGGTGATGCCGTTTGGGCTCACCAATGCACCGGCGATGTTTATGGATTTGATGAACCGGATCTTAGGGAATTCTTAGACCGTTTGTGGTCGTCTTCGTGACGACATTCGATTTACTCACCTTGGAGGAAAAGCACGAGGAGCATTTGAGAGTGGTGCTTGAGTTACTTAGAGCCCATAAGTTTGTATGCTAAGTTTGGGAAGTGTGAATTACGGCTAGAAGAGGTGAAATTCTTAGGCCATGTAGTTTCGGGAAAGGAGTGTCTGTTGATACATCCAAAAGCGGCGATGCAAGATTGGGCACAACCTAAGAGTGTATTTGAGATCCATGATTTTACGGGATTGGTAGGTATTACCGTCGGTTTGTGAAGGATTTCTCGAGTTAGCTTCACGTTGACTAGATTGACTCGGAAGGAGTCAAATTTGTATGGAGTGAGACTTGTGAAAAGTCGTTTGAGTTGAAGGTTAGATTGACCACCGCTCGGTCTTGATTATTCGGAGAGGGTTGGGTTATCACGATTTCTTGTGACGCCTCACGAGATGCAGGTTGTGTGTTGATGCAAGAGGAAAGGTGGTTGCCTATGGCTCACGTCGATTGAAGATTCATGAGAAGAATTACCCTCGCATGATCTAGAGTTAGCAGCTGTGATATTTGCCTTGAAGATTTGGAGGCATTATCTGTTTGGTGAGAAATTTGAAGTATTCTCCGATCATAAGAGTCTGAAATATTTGTTCACAGAGAGACTTGAATCTGAGGCGAGGAGGTGGATGGAATTTATGGAGGATTATGATTTCGAGTTGCATTATCATCAGGAAAGGCCAATGTTGTGGCCGATGCCCTTAGTAGGAAATCTGTTGGTGGCGTTGCTAGTATAGCCATCCGAGAGTGGGAGATGTTGGGTGCAATTGGGGAGTTTGATTTGCTTCGGTGAATCCGTTGAAATTGCTGACCTTGTTTTCTATTGTTGCGCAGCCCACCCTTGTGACTCGAGTGTTAGAGGCTCGGAGGGGTGATCTTGAGGTAGAATCTCTCAGAGAAGATTTCCAATGGTAAGATTGAGAAGGGCTTGACGGTGTATCCCGACTCGAGTGTGAGATACCAAGACCGTCTGTTTGTGCGAGTCGTGTCGAGAGGAGGTACTCAGAGTTTCATCATTCGCGCCTTGCGGTGCATCCGGGAAGCACCAAGATGTATCGAGATTTGGGTCGCCAGTTTTGGTGGCGGAGTATGAAGAGAGATGTGGCAGCTTTCGTATCTAAGTGCCTTATTTGTCAGCAAGTGAAGGCCGAGCATCAGAGGCCAGCGGGTTTTTGCAACCCTTGCCTATTGCCGAGTGGAAGTGGGAGCATGTCACTATGGACTTCGTTGTGGGTCTTCCGAGGACTCAGCGGGGTAGTGATGCCATTTGGGTGGTGGTAGACCGGTTGTGAAGTCGGCGACTTCATTCGATCGTGTTAGAGATTCGGTAGATCATCTTGCCGATTTGTATATCCGGGATATAGTGAGGTTGCACGGGGTCCCAGTGACGATCGTTTCAGATAGAGATCCTCGTTTCACCGCCAGGTTGTGGCAGAGTTTGCAGAGTGCTTTAGGTACTAAGTTGACTTTTAGCACGGCTTATCATCCTCAGACTGACGGGCAGTCCGAGCGTACTATTCAGATCCTTGAGGATATGCTTCGGGGTTGTGTTCTCGACTTTAGTGGGTCGTGGGAGAGGCACTTGCCATTAGTGGAGTTTGCCTACAATGCGATTTCGATCTAGTATCGGTATGGCACCATTTGAGGCCTTGTATGGCCGGCCGTGTAGATCTCCGGTTTGTTGGGCGAGGTGGGTGATGCACCTTTGATAGGTCCGGAGTTAGTGAGGAGACGACGGAGAAAGTTGAGCTTATCCGTAGGAGACTTGCTACAGCCCAGAGTCATCAGAAATCTTATGCCGACCGTAGGAGGAGACCTTTGGTGTTTGAGGTAGGGGATCATGTCTTTCTGAAAATCTCACCTAGGCGAGGTTTAATGAGGTTCGGGAAGAGTGGGAAGTTGTCCCCTCGGTTTATTGGTCCCTTTGAGATCCTTGAGAGGATTGGCGAAGTTGCTTATCGTTTAGCTTTGCCACCGCAATTGTCCGGAGTTCATGACGTGTTTCATGTGAGTATGCTTCGGAAGTATGAGCCAGATCCGTCACATGTACTGGATTGGACTGATTTAGTTGTTGATGAGGATGTCTCATATGAGGAGAGACGAGTTCGAGTCTTGGATAGGCGGGATCAAGTCCTGCGTGGCAAGACTATCCCTTTAGTGAAGGTTTTGTGGAAGCATCACGGAGTGGAGGAAGCCACTTGGGAACGTGAGTTAGAAGTCCGTGAGAAATATCCGGATATGTTTATTGATTTGTAATCTTGTATCTAGATTATATAATATTGTGGAACTTGAGCATTTTATATATGTCTTAAGTTGGAAAACATTGAGAATGTTTTGGTTTTGTGAGATTAATTTAAAAAAATTTGTTTTGGAAGTTTAGTGGAACATTGCAGATGTTGGTTTATTATTGAATATCATGGAATTGAATATGATATGAAAATGGGAATCTTGTATTTCAAAAATGTTAAATTTGAAAGGAAATTGCATCTCGTTAATGCAAAATGAAAGATATCTTGCTTTTTGTTTATATTGTGAGATGCCTCTTGATAAAGAGATGAAGTGACGGTATTGGGTCAAGTTGTTTATTGTTGTTTTATATATCATTGGGAATGAAGAAAAACTTGTTTTACAAACTCATGCTTAATTGGGGACGAAATTCTTTTAAGGGGAGGTTATAGCGACCGGTCTTTTCCCATTTGATTATTGTATCCGGACTTAGGTTCGTAGAGATCCTAGCATGGTTTAATTGTTGTTGTCGTTCTTTAATTTCTCATTTGGAATTATAGGATGTTTTGGGCAGTCTGTTTCAAGTTGGTTGGGTTGGAAACCAAATCTTGCTTCCCGATTTTGAGTTCGTCGCCGGCGAGGCTTGGTCGCCGGCGAGGGTTGAGTTTTGTCTCTAGTGGTTCGAGCGAATTTCTTCGCCGAAGCGGCGATGCGTCTAGTACGAACTGAGAGCGAGTGTCTTCGCCGGCGATCTTTCCTTCGCTCGAGCGAGCTAGGTGTATGTTTTCGAGTTCTTCGCTCGAGCGAGCATTCTGTCGCTCGAGCATGCTTCTGGGTTGCAGACCTGAAGCATCGAGTTCTTGGCTCGAGCGAGCTTTTCTTTGCTCGAGCGAGTGTTTATTGTGTCTGGTCGCTCGAGCGACCATGTCTTCGCTCGAGCGAGCCTGTCCAGTATTTAAACGCAGCAGCAGTTTTAAAACGTCCTTTTTCACAATTTTTGATCCAGAAACCCTAGTTCCGAGTTTCTTCTCTCTCAACTCATCTTTTCCTTGGGTTTGATCTATCTAGAGGGCGTTTCTAACCTAGTTCCTTCATTAAAAAGGTAGAGGAGAGTGAGGGCTTTCATTTAATCGGAGAAATTGTTGATTTGGAGCACTTGGGGTTTTGAGCATCATCTTCTTCTTCATCTTTTGGGTTCTTCTGTTTAAGGTAGGGATTTCCTACTCCATTTATACGCTTTAATCATAAGTGTTGGTATTTTGGTATATGGGGGGGTAGTTTGGTGATTTTGGGAGAAACCCTAGGTTTTGACTTAGATTAATTTGTGTAATTAATTTAAGGGAAGTATGTGGAATTGAGTTTAATTCATGAAATTGAGGATAATGGGATAAATTGATGTAGTTGGATATTTAATTACTTATGGAATTAGGATTGTATATATTGTATATTTATTTCTGCTTAGAAATAATTGTTTGGGCTATCGGTGGAGGATGGCCAGTGATTGTTGTAGAACTTGCATGTGGCTTAGGTATAACTGGAATTGAGTCAACTATTTGGCTGTTGAATTATCTGAGAACATTACTTGTATTGATTATGTGTTGTATATTGCAAGTATTGATTATGTTGCATTTGGTTTTGGAGGAGATAGGGATGGACTCGGTTTAGGGAAGAAAGGATGGACTTCTAAACCGAATTTGTTGGGGTTTAGGGAAGAAAGGGGATGGACCTCTAAACCAGAGTTGTTGGGAGGAGAAAGGGGATGGAGTCCACTAGCATCACATATGTGTGCGCTATTTGTTAATAGAAGTATTTCTATTTATTGTTGAGATGATACATCACCACTAGGTGTAGCAGTTGGGAAGTATGGAAGTGAATGTGGTTGTGATTGATACAATACCAAAGATGTATAGTTGTTATGTTATAGAGAGGTTTAACTTTATTTGTTATCCTGTTAAAGCATTGAGAGATGGGATTCCGTTGAGTTTTTGGCTAGGTTTTGAGCCATAGATGGAAGGTAAGATGTGCCATAGACAATGTGTCATAGGCAATATAGATATTCGTGTCATAAAAATTGTAATTGAATATTGTGTGTTAACCATGTATCGATGCTAATGCTTTAGTTAATTCTTATACTTGGTTTAGTATTTCTCTACTGGGCTGTGGCTCACCCTATATGGGAACTTCATTTTTCAGGTGCAGATGGTTCACTACCTCCAAGGACTTAGCTTGTGAGGAATTGGAACTCGAAGATTTGTTTTTAGTTTATTTGCTTTTATATGTAAACACTCAAGCCTAGGGCTTTATTTGTTTCTGAGTTAGAACTCATGGATTTGTGTCCAAGTATTGGCTTGGCAAGATGTAAGCCCGTAGGGCATTTATTTTAATGTTTTATTTCTTAAGACTCTGATGAATGGAATTATATTTCTTGTTTTTATATATTGGTGCATGTTAATATTATTTATTATGGGTTAATTTTGAGGGCGTTACAATGCATTTTCCTAGTATTAACATGACCTAAATGAGCATGCCATAAAGAAAGAGAATGAACAATATAAGCAGAAATAGATGTATTATTGATAACATTAAATTTGAACATTCCTTGATACATGTAGCCCTTCCTAACAAAAATCCCACCCTTAGACAGGACAAATTTGTCCGACTCAAATACTAACTTGTAACCATGCTTATTAAGCAGGCTTCCAGATATAAGGTTTTTCCTGACATTAGGTACATGATAAACGTCATTAAGACTTAGGACTTTTTCAGATGTAAACTCTAGATCCACCGTCCCTTTGCCTTTGATAGCAGCAGTTGAAGAGTTGCCTATATAGAGAACTGTTCCATCACTCACTTGTTCATAAGTAGTGAACCGGCTCTTATCGTTGCAGACGTGCCTTGTTACTCCTGAGTTAATCCACCAATCACTAGCATCTTCAAGCATGTTCACCTCGGATACAACAGCCACGAACTTGTTCTTGGCATTTGATGCTTCTGGCTTCTTCTTGTATGACCAGCATTCATTTCTGAAGTGCCCTGGCTTGCCATAGTGCCAGCAAGCGCCTTTCGACTTTTTAGCATTTTTCTCAGATTGGGGTTCATGCTTACGCTTCTTTTTGTTGAACCTCTTACCATCATCCACCATGTGGATCTTGGACGTTTGAGCCAATTGGTTACCTTTACTTTCAAGTAACCTTGACTCTTCCTCAACTCGGAGATGTTGAGCCAGTCCCTCTAAAGTAAGATCTTCCTTTCTGTGTTTTAGAGTTTTCTTAAAATCCTTCCAAGAAGATGGCAGTTTCTCTATTATAGATGAAACTACAATAGATTCATCCATGTTCATATTCTTTTGTCGAAATTGACTCAGAATATGTTGGATCTCATGGAATTGTTCCATAATGGGCTTTGTATCAATCATTGTAAAACGCATAAAATTACTAACAAGAAATTTCTTACTGGTGGCATCCTCGGTGAGGTACTTTGACTGTAATAAGTCCCAGAGTTGATTTTTCGTTTCCAGATATTGATACACATCGAATAGAGAGTCTGACAGTACATTCAAAATGCGTCCTCGGCAAATGTAATCGTCATTCTCCCATTTGGTTCTGGCACGGGTTTGTTCCATAGTCTCGTCTTCTTGCTCCGTCGGATAGGGGGTAGTTAACAGTTAGCACATAGACCACTTTGAGAGTGGTGAGCAAAAAATGCATCTTCTTTTGCCAGCGTCGGAAATTTTCTCCATCAAAACAATCAAGCTTCATAAAATCTTGAGTCATTTTCTGAATAGACATCGCCATATCCAAATATTGTCTTTAGATTGTTGGAACAAAGGGTCTTGAATTCTTCAAATGGTGCTCTTCGGGTCTTCAAAATTTGGCAATGACCTTGTCTATATAGAATAGAAAATTAGTGCTTCAAGTCGCGTTACTAAGTCGCTTTCCTAAAGACAATATTTGTACCCACCAAAAGGTGTGCAGAGGGTTACCACAAATTTGCCTCCAAATATAATGAAGCCTGATCTAAAGATCTAGTCTATCGGCGTCTGCATTGACGACAATAGATCAGAACACTCTTGATATAATCAAGAAACCAAGACACTAATAATCAAATCTGCAGAACTTGATCATCAATAAGAAAAACAGAAATTTGCTTAAGAAACTCTTGATCAAAAATTCAAAATCAAGAGGGAGAGAGAGAGAGAATTGCAAGAATGTTTTTCAGAATTTTGGATGGAATGAAATGGCTGATTTCATAGCCTATTTATAGGCCTTAATGGATTTGATCGAATGGTCATGTTCCTTGATCGCATTCGATCAGATCTGACCATTGGATCGACGATCTATGGTGAAGATCATTCTGACACCAAATAGATGCCTTGACTAATCACACCTAATCACGATTGGGTGCCATCTCATTCGTATGATCGCACGCATCTCCAATCAACGGCTATGATCAACCCGCTCCAAATCGGACACACAACCGTTTGATCGGTTGGTTGACTCATCGCCAATGGATGACACGTCACTGCCACGTGGAGCTGACTGTATTCCACGTCACCCATGCCACGTCGGTGCAAATAGGAAAGCGCCCTCATGGCACCGATGCGTCTGTGCTAAGTGCAAAGTGCGCCATCAAACGCCACACAACCCACTGTCCATGCCATGCACGCGTGTGTGTGCATGTGCGGATGGTACGAAGCACCATCCTTGCGGTATAGGTGCATGCACACTAGCTTTCATCCCATAATTCCATATTCAAAAGAATATTCCATGTAGCACTTTATTAAGTACTCCATGTTTTGCTCTCTTTCCAATGTGAGACAAAGTCCCCAAGCTTAATTAATGCTTTCCAAAGAAAAACAAGGAAGGTTTTGAAAACACCCAAAAATTAAACTTTAAATTTTAAAAACCATTTTGAAAATTCCCCAACAATCTTTGCAATATCAAGAAGCACCCACAAATATTGATGAATTGGTTTATGCCGTAGAAAAATCGTTCGAAGAATTATCACAGGAAACTCTTGATCATGTATTTGTAACCTTGCAAGCATGTATGTTAGAGGTGATGAAAATCAATGGTGGAAACAATTACAAATAGCCACATATGGCAAAGAGAAAACTGATGAGAGATTGTACTCTGCCTTGCCAAATTCCATGTGAACCTCATGTTGTTGAAATTGGCCCATCTCAATTTAAGTCTAGGTGAGTTTTTGGGTCTCTCTCTCTCTGTTTTTTGTTTGTCTATATATAGCATGAAGGATTAAGTTTTCTTTCACCATCTTTTTTTTTTTCGGGGTCTAACTCCACAAGGCTTTAGAATTTTTTGGGTGAATTCCTTAGTTAAGAACTCTGCTGATAGAGAATAATTTTTGTTGGTGAATTTTGTCACTTAACTAAAAGCTTCTTTGATGGTGTTGCTGTTGAAGAAATCATTTGTGAGTTTGCAATGCTAAATGTAAATGGCAGTGGATGTGAGAATTGAAACTCCATGTATTAGCACTTTTTTTTGTTGTTTTTGCTTTTTGATGTATATATTCCTTTTGAAATGTAATGAAATATAGTCTATGAAGCACGGACATGTAGACGTGCAAATTTTCAAAAAATGGGGGACATGACACACTGGGACATGTTCAATATATATAATTAATTTTATTTACTATATGTCATAAAATTATAAAAAAAAAAATATTAAAAGGTAATAAAATATACAAAATAACACTATTAAAATTATAAAAAAATAAACATTTAATTGATTTAACATAATATATATCATTCACAAATAACATAAAATTGCATTCCATCAATACATAACATGTCATTTGAAGCTACCAACCATCATTTGTTACAAAATGCATGAAAATCAAACCACAAAATATAAAATTATCCAATGTACCAACAACTATCATCTATTACAAAATCCATAAATATCAGAAAATGTAAACCTAAGTAGAGGAAACTATTACAACATCTTCACCACCGCCTCCATCTTCTCCTTCATTTGTAAATAGGACCGCCTCCATAGCCGGTTCATCAAGTGAGAGGTTAGCTATCCCAAGTATTCCAATATCATCAAGTGAGTCAAAGTTATCTCTAGCAATGTCCCACATTTTTGTCTCTCCTTGCAAGTATTGGGAGCTCCTCCTTGATAAAAGACGAAGATTGCTATGAATGAACACCAAGTCCTCCGCTCGTTGAGGGACCATTTTGTTCCTTCTCACTGAGTGAATAAAGGAGTACTCCAATTTCTCTCACAACAAGATGAAGAGGTGGGTTGCACAAGTAATCTCAAAGCTAGTTTTTGAAGAGATGGTGCATATGCACCATATGCACACCACCAAGTATAAGGATCCATGTGCCACCTATTATGAATGGAATCATATTCTGAGAATGCTTCAATATAACCCGAAAATTTTCCAAACTCGGTTATCACCTTGGTTCGCTCTGTGATATCTTCAAAATACCTCTTAAAACACTTGTTTCTCTCACGTGTCACCTCTTCATCCCTATGTGGAGGAACTCTATTTTGATCCTCATGAGCCACTCATCACTATAATACCTACAATCCAAAATAGGAAAAAATAATTATTTCAAGAAGACTAGATAAGTATTATACAGTAGTACAATAATTTCGTTATTATTATTATTTTTTTTTTTGAAAATATCTGTAAAACCCAAGTTGTGTGTAGGATTATTTTATTGGATAGATTAGTAATTAAATTAATTTATATGGGTCATTTATTAATATCAAAGAATTGGTTATGAGATGGCATTATATTTCCTATTACTTAGATAGGTAATTTTGTAACTTTGAGAAATTAAGTTAATAAGCCCACCTATAAGTCTTGGAAAACAAACAAAACAGAGACTGTGAATTGCTCCATAGGCGGCTATGGTTTGAGAAGGTAAAAGAAAAAAAGAAAAGAAAAAGAGAAAAGAGGTTCAAGGGAGGCTGCAATAGGGATTGGAGGCAGCATGTTGTGATTTTGGAACACCCATTGGTTAAGGTAAAATCTATCTTTACTGTTAATTATTAAGTTTATGTTGAGGAATTTAACAATCAATGCATTAAGGGGATTTGGAAGATCTATAGGTGCCTACTTAGGTTTTGAGAATTGGGTGCAATGTGTAAGTGTAACTTTGCTTTGGGTGGGTAATAGAAACAATGGAGTTTTGAATCATGGGTAAGGGTGTGTTTGGCTTTAAAGTTGGGTTGAATGGTTTGATCTCTTGGATATTAAAGCAATACATTAATCTAATATAGTGGGGCTTTTGTGGGTGTATGTAACATGTAAAAAATATTAATTTATTTGAGGTTTTATTTATTAGGTTTGTATGATTAAAGTGGTGGAGCTGGGTGTTTGGAGTTGGTGTTGGAATATTATTTCTAAGCTTTTGAGGTAAGTAACCCTCTATCACTGTTGGTTCATTTTTATTCCTATCGAATCGTTTATAATCATAAATATTTATTTATAGTCTTCATGTTCTCTTAAAATAAAATATGGGTCAAGTATAAAACAACATCGAAAATTATTATGAAAATTATTTGAATATTTTGTGGAACTATTATAAAAATTGTACTAAATGTTTATTCTAAAAATATCGAATATTTTATTTAAAAGTTGTGTATTGTTTGAATTTTGAACATCACTCTAGTCTGACTATGATTTGGACCCTAGCCAATAGGGGTTATTTATTGGCATAGAAACTAGTTTCTTTTGGGGCTTTACCACCGGCCTATGTGTGGTTCTGGGCCTTGTCACGGGCTAAGTGACCGTAGTCACCAAGACTTGGGTTTTGTGAATTGCATCATTGAACCATTTGAATATCGAACCATCAATTTTGAACAACGAAATTTCATCGAATTACCTCATTGTCTTTTCAATTAAAATGTATTGCTACACTGTTTATTTTCAGCTACGAAACAATCTTACAAAATAATTGTTCATTTATTGAACTGTAGAAAAAATTATGTTTATTGGTTATCGATTTATTTATTTATTTTTGTATACTTGATCCAGCTAGCAGTGATGGTTGGTTATTTACTAGGCTATCTAGCTTACCCTTATTTTTTTTTCAGATTCTGAAGAGTAGAGCTGCGCGGGATTTTTTTTTACATGTGAGATTGCCGAGAGTAGGACCATGATTTAAATACTTGGATTATTGTTTTGCTAGTGGATTAAATTAGTGGACTTGGTGGACATTTTTATATAAGAACTATTTATTTTTATAGATTTTGGCATTATGACAATTAAGGATTTAATTTGAGTATTTTACATTGTGGGTTATGTGATTGGATTCTTAGCCTTGCATGCTCACTTATATGAGTGTGCGGCGTTGTCACGGAGCTTGGAGCGTGACAATATCAATTGTTATAATTATGTACTTTTGTGTATATTAATAGTAATGAATTTAAAAGAAGAGTAAACTGGGAAATTCTTGTCATTTTAGTACTTGATTTTTGAAAAGGCACTAATATTTTGGGACAATGAAAAACAGAATAAGGGACTAATATTTTGGGATGGAGGGAGTATATAGTTTTGGCATGTGGAAATTGGGCTGGCAATCGTAATTTCTTGTTATAGTATGTCACCCCTAATCATTCTGAGGCCGACTCAGATTGTCTGTGAAAAAGGCAGAATAAAACAAACTGTAAATTTTGCCTCAGAAGGTTTGGTTTTTAAGCTATCTGTGTGAGTATATGGGTGTGTTTCCTGTGTGAATTCAATTTGCAAATGAAAGAATCCTCTAAAGAATGTAGAAGAAAAATATAGAAATATAATTAATGAAGCGGATCAAAATAATATTTACCTGGAGCAGCGTATCCAATAGTTCCTCTTAACTCCTGTTGAGCTTCCTTGCTTTGCATTGAAGTTATGGTTGGCTTCTTGCAAGAATCTTGCTAACCCAAAGTCACCTACATGACCAATCATGTCCTCATTCAGAAGAATATTGCTTGGCTTCAGATCACAGTGGATTATTGGTGATTGGCAATCATGCTGAAGATAATCCAATGCACATGCAACATCAATAGAAATGTTCAATCGCTGATGAAGATCTAGTTTCTTTGGTTCATTGTGCATCAAATCCAGTCCCATGAGTAGATGCAACCAGTCCTCCAGATTTCCATTTACCATGAAATCATAAACCAGGGCCTTAAAATCATTACCTTGATAATCAACACTTGAACATGCAGTCAGTACCTTAACAAGGTTGCGATGTTTAATGTTCCTCAAGGCCTACACTCGGCTAAGAAACTTTTGGAAGCTCCATGATGGTGGAGGTTGAGTACCTTCACGGCAACAATTGTTCCATCATGTTCAAGAATTCCTCTATACACGGACCCAAAACTACCAACACCAATCAAATTTCCTAAAGAGAATCCATCAGTAGCTTTGAAAAGAGTTTGATAAGATACTTTCAAGAGTGATTTTTTTAGTGAAACAGAAGAAAGATCTTTTTCTGTCTTTCTATACCAACAAATATATAGAATGCTCAACATAAACGATACCCCTAAAAAGCCCACTACATATAGAAATTGCCTATTTTGAAGTGAGAGTCAATCTCCTCTTTTTGGACCGTATGGAGTTGCACAAGGACAGCTGTAATTCAGGTACACCTCCACAAAGCTTGCTATTCACGTTGACTGAAATTGCACTTGCATTTGCAAATATACCTTTTGTTGGCACTGCATCCTCAAAATCATTGTAGGACAAGTTCAAATTCTGCAATAAATTAAATGCCGCAAAATATTCTGGAATCCGTCCTGACAAATTATTGTGAGAGAGATCTAAGAATTGAATATCTCTCAAAGAAGCCAACGTAGAAGGAATGGTTCCTTGAAAAAAGTTACCATGCATATATAGTGTTTCTAACATTACACAGCTGCCAAGATTGCCGGGAATTTCATCAGATAACATGTTGCTGGAAACACTCAAGGAACCAAGGTTCTTCAAATTTTCAACTTCCACTGGAAGAGAACTTGTCAAATAGTTTTCAGATAGGTCCAAATGTGATAATGAGGAAAGACCAATAACTAGTTGAGGTATTGGCCCACTAAGCTTGTTATGTGCTAGGCTCAATGACAACAAATTTTTGCAGTCACCCAAACTTGGAGGGATGCTGCCATGAAGACTATTTTGATTCAAACCAAGTTTAATTAATGAACTTAAATTTCCTAGAGAGGATGGGATATTTCCCAAGAATTCATTTTCTGACAAGTCCAAATCATGTAGGTTCTGAAGCTTTCCAATATCAAATGGTAAATTACCTGTAAAGTGATTGCCAACAAGCCATATTCTTTCCAAGTTGATGAGATTTTGTATCCCATAAGGAATGCTCCCTAATTTCTGATTATGACCAAGTTGTATTTTTCTAAGCTTAGTGGACAAGTTGCCAATGGTTTCAATCAACATTCCTCCAAAGTTGTTGTCGCCAAGATCAAGTAGCACTAAACCAGTGGCATTGTTCAAAGAGGGCAGAAAACCCAAATCAACATTGTGACTGCTCCCAAGATGATTGGATGCGATTGACAACCGGTAAAGTTTATGCAGCTTCTCCATAGTTGGCACTCCTCCAATAAGGTCATTTTCTGATGTATCAAAATAAAATAGGTTCGGGGCATTGGAAATTGAAATGGGAATGGATCCAGTAAACTGATTAGCGGAAATACTAAGAATCTCAAGATTTGGAAAAACATTTCCTATTCTAGAAGGAAGACTCCCTCTGATATGGTTCACTGCAACTTCAAAAACCCTAATACCGGAGAAATTGAAGATTGATGCCGGAATGGTCCCAAACAAAGTATTGACACCAACAGCAAAAATCTTAAGATTTGTCAATCTGCCAAAAGCATCAGGAATACTTCCTTGGAAATCATTTTCTGCTACAGAAAATTTATGAAGATATGATAGATTTCCATAAGAAGAAGGAATACCTCCACTGAGTTCATTATGTGCAATATGTATAAACTGAAGTTTTTGCAAATAGGAGCCAAACTCAACAGGAAGTTGCCCCACTAGGTTGTTGTAAGCAACATCGAAGTCGATGAGCTTAAAGCAAACAAATAAATTGGCCGAGATTTCACCACTAATTGAATTATTGTGGAGGTGCAAAACTTTTAGTCTTCTCAGGCGGCCAAGTTATGAGGGAATTATGTGAACGAAGCTATTGTTTTGGAGGTGCAGAGCTCTGAGAAAGCTTAGGTTACCTATATATGGTGAAATGTTGCCTGACAATTTCAAGGAGCGGAGATCCAACTGGACCACCCTCTGGCGGTGGCGGCAGCCGCATGTGACGCCATTCCACTGGCAGAAATGGACGGAATCATTCCAGGAGGTGAAAAGCTTGAAGGGATCATCAGTTACTTGGGATTTTAATGCAAGCAATGCAAGTTAATCTGTTTCATTGCTACCAGTGCCCAGAGCAAGAAAAAAGAGAACAAATGACCAAGACCCAATTAAACTCACTTGGAATTGACAATCTAGGGACTTCATTGAGAGTCTACTAGACCCAATCAATCTAAGATTACAAAAAGCTATAACAACGAACTAGAATGAATTTAGTGGAATTTTTTTATATTAGAAAAAACTTTGCAAATTTATGTGGTACAGTAAAATATAGTAATTGTGTTTTGATCATATCCTTCAATTATTTGATTTGATTCTCTTGTTTAAGATTTTAGACGAAGACCCAGTTGAACTCACGAAAGTCTTCAGAGATAAGTCTTCTAGGACTTTAGCGCTAATGACCATGTCTTTAAGAAATTTCATTCTCTCTCTGATCCACCAGTGTAAGAAAAATCAATAAAATCAAATTGTCTATTTTACACAAAATCTACATATTTTATTTCGGTCTGAAAAATTTAGATTTGTGCGAAAAAACTCTTTTGAAAAATCTAGGCACATCCCGTTTAACGTGATTATTGATTTAAGCAATCACGATCAATGTCAATAAGCGAGAGTAAGAGAAAATCAATCCATGACACAAAATATTTTTCACGTGGAAAATTATAATTGGAATCCACCAACTTGTGATAAAACAACCACGGACCCTCAGCCAGACGAATAATCCACTATGCAAGAAAGGTAGTCCAAGTGATATCTTGCAAAGGTCAATCCAGGCTACACGAGTCTACTCACCGACACACGTCTTTGTTCACTCTACAGGTACCTCCACGATCTCCACTGGATATTCGCCACGATTGTCGAATTGCCACAACGCCAATGATTTTGGAATCCACCAAAATTATTATAATCCACTAAGAAGGTTCACTTTTTGAAGAGCAGTGAAGAACTTATACAAAGCTTGATGATGAACTTGAAGTTCCTATGGTTAATGTATCATCAAGCAATTGAGAGTTATAAAGAATCCCCATTACAAGTTCACTCTCAAAAATAAAACTCTCTTACAAAATAAACTCTCTCAAAAGTATATTTCTCTCAAAAGTAAACTCCCTATGGATTTTGCAATGTTGAGCTCTAGAAAGGTTTTAGAGAGATAGAAAATGCTCTAGGAGTGATACAAAATGATCTTGGAGAGGTGCCTTAACAAATGAGCAAAGGGTCCTTTAAATAGACTTGAGGCAGGACAAGTTTGTGGGCGCTGTCATGCCCTTCATGGGTTGCAGATAAACTTTTGGGAGCTGGACGTTTGGACTCTCCAAATTGCGGTTGCGAAGGTAAATGTCACAGCCGTGGTATGCTTAATCGTGGGCACCATTGGTATGGTCGCGGGCGCTACCGTGTGAGCCAACAGCATTTGTGGACTTTTGCACTTCTTTGTTGTTTCACAAATTCCGTGCTCACCTTGCGTTGACAACTTATTTACAAGTCTCCTCCTTTTGATTCTCCATGATATGAAAACATGACTTCATCAGACAAACAACCACCTTTGGATTTTGACCATCTAACCACTTTTTGAATGAAAACTTCAATTTTATTAGCTCAAGAAAGATAGTTTCAAATTGATTGTTTTTAACATGCAACATCAGCTCAAGATATATTTGTTAACTTTTTCAAAAACTTTTTCCAACCAAAATCTCAAGTGATTATTTCAAGAAAGATCAAGATTCATTTTTGAGGCATGCTTTGAAAATTTTGTTCAACAAAATCTCAAATTGATTATGTCAATAATCAATTGACCACAAAGTCTTTGAGTCACTGAAATTGTCTTGAATTTCAATCTTGAGTATGAAACTTCCAACCATTAAAAACAATTTAAAGACCAAGAAGATAATGAACAAGAATTTGAACCAACAATTAAAATTAAGTTTTGTCAAGAAAGGTATTGCCAAAACACAAAATCTTTTAGGACAAAAATCCTAACAATCTCCCCCTTTGGCAATGCCGGGACAAAACTTCATAAATCATTCCTACACAAAATTTGAAGATTCAAACAACAAATGAAACAGAAATGATTAAACAGAAAAACACAATATTTTCTTTAGAACGAGATTGCAAACTAGCATTGTAATGCACACAATTTGGATTGAAAATCCTAACAATCTCTCCTTTTGGCAATTCCATGACAAAACACAAAATACGCCCCTGTATAAGAAATATTAATATGCAAAACAAAACAATCTCTCCCCCTAAGCAAAATACTCCCCCTAAAACACAAAACCAATTTTCACAAAAAAAATTCTCTCCCCTCCTAAATTCAAGATTAATTTTTTAATAAACAAAAAATACACACACAAGACTTAGAAATGTTTTATATCCATACTCAAAATTTTGAAAAATGGACTTTTATCAAAACTGACAATGTTCAACAAGTGTAGAGAGACACTCACTTCAAAACTATTGGATAAAATATAGCCACAAATCTCACACCAAGGCAATGTGTTGTGTGCATTGAGAACACAATGTTTAGCAAAGCCATGTAGAGATCAAATGAACATTTTGCAACAAAAATTAAGCCGCTCTTTTGGAAGTCAAACCTCAAGTTTTTCAAAGTATGATTTTTTTTTTAGAGAGCATTTTTTCAAACTACCATAACCTCATTCCTTCTTTTTTATATGATTTCATCTTTTTCCTTTCATTTCAAAAATTCGAAGGAGGCTTTCACACTGCTAAAAGTGGTAGCTAAAACCAATAAATCATTTAACCTTTGAAAAATGGCAGCTATAACACACTCTTACATGTAGCTCTTTCCCTCGAGCATAGCACAAAAATAACAAAATATTTTTCTTGCTTATCTCTCATTATCATACTTGCAAGTACTCAGTATCAGTCAATCCACAAGAGTTAAGGCGCACAAATTAACACATTGTTTAGGATTTTTCATGAGCTATTAATAAACATTTAATCCTCCTAAAAATGTGTACAAAATGAGATCATGTTTGTCAATCCTCAAGTATTCAAAGTGATGCGAGAAACCAAACATGTCATGCAATGTAAAACAAAGTTTTTCAACAGTGAGTCCAGATAGAAAAATTCTTTTGACCAACATTTTTTTTTTAAAAATGATTTCCCAAAAACAATTCTAAGACAAGCAATCTAGAAGAAACAAAATTCTGTTTGTGGAAGAAACTCTAGAACAAATAAAAGACTCACAATACAAGACAACAAAACATTATATATATATATATAAATATATATATTTCTTTTTTAAAGAACTCAAAAAATAAAAAATATTAATAACCCAAGAACACGAAACCCTTCATCCCAAATCATTTTTCCTAACCCAAACAACTCTATTTTTAACATGAGGCATTTTAACACGGTTGGTTCAAAAAATTCTGGAAATCCTTTTGACACTTTGGATTTTTGTTGGGTAATAAGGGTTGTGCAAGAGTCTTAGAGGCGTTGAAAAACTTACCACCTTTACGTGGTATGTGGCCATTAAGCAATAACAATATGAATGGATTTGACCTAATTTACCACAAAAATCACAACAAAAAACAGACTTACCATCCTTTGGATATTTTGTGGCCGGCTTACCCTATTGAATGTTTCGCTTACGCACATGTTGAGGCCTTTCCATCCCTACCATGATTAGCCTTATACAAATTCAAGCATTTAGGCCTAATGTGACAAACAGCTCCACAATGATGACAAATAGGTATGAATTTCTTCTTCAAAATATTTTTATGGGAAAAACTAGAAGTTGGAATTTGTACCTTTCGCCTTGTCAAGGCCTTTTACCTCTAAGGTGCTTGTAATGTTGGAAGTTGACGCTTCAGCCATGGCATTGGCACCGATTAATTCAAGTTCTCTCTTGGCACACTTGTCCTCAAGCTCTTTAATTTTCTTGGCACAATTTCAGCATCTTCTTTAAGAAGATCTTTTTTCTTTTTGAGCTCATCATGTGCACCAAGAAAAAAATCTCTCATTTTTACAAGTAGAGAGTTTATCGATCAAAATGTCCTTTTTCATTTTTTAGGATGTTGATCTTTGCTTGAGCCTCTAAAAATTTATTTTTCAACTAATTCTTCTCCTTCACACATTTTTCCAAGCTGTTTATGAGTTCTTCCTTTAGTTTCATCAACTTATAGCATTGGAGGTGCATCTTATGAATTTCTTGAGAATTCTCGTCTTCACTATCAGAGTCTTTTTTTTTTTAAACCGGGTCAAGACTTGCAACCAAAGCATTGTGCGTTGCATCCTTCTCAAGTTTTAAAATTTTGAAAGGACATTCAATTGAAACATGTCCAATCCCATGACATTTAGAGTATTGAACTTCTTGAAAAATCATTTTCTTTTTGTTGAGTTTAGAAAAATTTTGCTCATAATTACCACTCTCCCTTGGATTTGAATATCCGAAATGAGGCTTTTTCTTTCTCATAAAATTATGAAATTGTTTTGTAAAAATGGCCATCATTTAGGATTCTTGATCAAAATTGCTTCCTTGGATTGAATCCATTAATAATCATGAAAAGATCACGCTCCTATAGCTTTGAAAAACAAAGTATGAGCGACCCACTTTGATACCAATTGAAAAATCTAGATTTGTGCAGAAAACTCTTTTGGAAAATCTAGATACGTCCCATTTAATGTGATTATTGATTTAAGCAATCCAATTAAAAACTAAGCAACCATGATCAATGTAGATAACAAGGAGTACGAGAAAATCAATTCACGACACAAAATATTTTTTACGTGGAAAATCGCAATTGAAATCCACCAACTTGTGATAAAAAGCCACGTGCCGTCGGCCAGACAAATAATCCACTATGTAAGAAAGCTAGTACAAGAGATATCTTACAAAGGCCGATCCAGGCTACACGAGTCCACTCACCAGCACACGTCTTTGTTCACTCTGTAGGTACCTCCACGATCTCCACTGGATATCCGCCATGGTTGTTGAATTGCCACGACACCAATGATTTTGGAATCCACCGAAATCTACAATCTTGGAATCCACCAAGAAGGCTCACTTGTTGAAGAAGAGTGAAGAACTTATACAAAGCTTGATGATGAACTTGAAGTTCCTATGGCTAATGTATCATCAAGCAATTGAGAGTTACAAAGAATTCTCACTACAAGTTCACTCTCAAAAATAAAACTCTCTTACAAAATAAACTCTCTCAAAGTTATATTTCTCTAAAAAATAAACTCTCTATGGATTTTGCAATGTTGAGCTCTAGATGTTAGACAATCTTCACTGTATTCAACAAATAGATTACGGAAGAAGAAAGTATGTTAAATTACTTAAATCACAAAATATGGAAAAACATATTCTTATTTTGTTACAAAAATAAAACAGAATCTAAAAACCAAACATAAAAAAAATGAAACCATAAATGAAAATTATAAACAAACTACTTAGAATATTACTTTCTGGAAATTCAATCAAGTCCAGTGTTCAACACTGTCTCCTTAGGACAAATTCATACTCTCCATAGTGCTTTCAGAATGTGGATGTTTATCTCCCAAGATAAAATGATTAACGACAATTAGTAGCAGCATTACAAACTAAATGTCCAGCGAACACACTTTGTATTTATACTATTTCTCATAGAAAATAAATGCAGCAAAATGCAAGAAGTAGAAGCAGAAGCAAAAGGAATGACGAAAATTAATTGAAAAAACAAATGGAGGACTTGTATATTTATAAGAGAATTGGTGGCTATTCAGGATAAATTTGAATAGGCAAAGAACCTATTCAAAACAAATTTGAACAAGCAAAGAACCTGTTCGGGTTGGAGGGAAAAAGTTGAAAATGTGCAATGGACCAAACTACCAACATTCAGAAATGTTCGGGTCAATTCAGAATTTATTTTGAATTTCAAACCGAAATTCAAATTCCAAACGGTAAGAATTTAATTTTAGAAAAAATAAAATTCAAATGTTTTTGGCCTAAAAAGATAAGTATTGTACTACACAAGCCCAACCCAACCTCGCACCATGCACCCAAACCCAGCTGAACCTGCCCGACTAGACTGATGGCAGCACACGTTGTAGCTTGACTTTTTGTGCTCCTTTCTGATACGATCAACCCTACAGTTCAGATTCCCGTGGTTCTGAATCTGATTCCACAAGTGCAATGTGAAATAGATAAACACGAAAGAGTCTAAATCTGGTAAATCCTTTGGAAAATTGATTTTGAATAAAAATGCCAGAAAATGAACTGCTTTGCTAGATTACAGAGTCGCCACCTAAATATTTTTAAGAAACTTAGGAAACCCGAGGCTCGTTCCAAAGGCCACTTATCCATCATTACCAAGGTGTCTCGGCTCGGGAATTTAGGTACGAGGGGGGAAGGTCATGAATTGAGCATCCCCGCTCGCCCGATCAAAGATCAGCCTCTACTAATCATGATGTGATTCTTATTTACATTATATCCTCTTGTTCCGATTTATTAGGCTAACTTACTATGTGATACACACAAGTATAGACTACGTTGCAAAAATTGAAACACTTTGATTTATGTTTGTTTGAAAATTGTTTTGAATATATACCACTTGAAAAAGTAACCTCATATGTACACTTAGTCAAAATATCCCAATTCAAGCAACTAGCCTTCATCCACAGGCATTCAGAAAGATATATCGCTTAAGCATTTAGCCTCATGGTAATCACGCTTGACATGGCAACACTAACACTCATCTGATACGCTAAAGCAATAAGTGCTCACCCAGTACTCCAAGGCAAGCCAAAAGAGAGAAATAGTTAGAAAAATGCATGCCCTAACTAATGCGACATGACTAATGCAACACATACAGTATGCAATTAGAAGTCTGGCTACGTAGCATGGCATGTGAATCAACTTGATAGCATGCAGTTTTAAACATGTTTTCAAAGAAGTATTTAAATGACAATGCTTGTTAGAGTGATGAACCGAACATCATGCATGCAAGACAAATGGATGCAAATCATGAAAAATGCTAAAAGAAACATGATGTTCTAAGCTAACCATCATAAGCGAGTAAATAAAAGGAAGGAAGATGTGGGGTTGGAAGACATACACATTATTACATATTTGCCCTTGCGCAGGAGGGTTTGAATAAACTAACTAGCTAATTAATTACTATGAATTAACTAACTATTACAAATCAAATGAAATGAATGAACTACACTAGCTAATTATTACAATACCGAATTTAATTAACTAGTCTACCTAATTAAATAATTACAACATGAATTAACTTAAGCAATTTAATTATCACAAGTCTACAATTTTAACGGGCCTTGAGGAATGAGGAGATGGCTCATGCATGCACTTGGATTTTCCATCCAAAGATGCCTCTGTTTTTCTACCACGAGGGTTTTGTTTGCAGCCAAAACTTGCATTGTTTTACCTCAATCTCTGCTCTGTTCTGTAAAAAAAAAAGGGTACTGCTTGGTGGACAAAAGTGGCCGGCAACCCAGAAGTAGTGACCGGGTTTCTCCCGCTGCCACAGAGCACAAACAAAGTATTCTCAGGGGATGTCTGTCCACCCTGCCTCTCCTTATCATCAAACAGGTCAAAGGAGGGGTAGACTTGATTTGCAAGCCATCAATCTATGCAATTTCATTGTGTGATGACTTATGAACCAAGGGATACAATTTCAATAAATGCACAATAAAAAACTCTCAAGACCTCCTCCCTATCATGGATTGATCAAGGGAAAGGGTTGACATTGATTCTTGAACCGTTTTCATCACTAACAAGTATAAAACTACTGAAGACTCAATGGGTTCAATTAACATCTGATTGAACCCAAACCATTTATTATCTTGTCCCATTTTATTCCAATTTAACACCTCTTTTAAATTACCTTCCATTCATTAATCAATTAAGTTCAATAATGTGCTTTAAGTCCACCAAAGGAGGGAAGTGTTAAACCAAGGGTTGTCTTAGGCATGAGAGGGAGATCATGCCATTGGTAATGAACCCCCAAAGGGATTAAACCATTAAGCACAAGGTCACCTCTCAAACCTAAACAACACTCACTTTGAAGCAACTCTCAAAACAAAGAGAAAAAGCCAAGAAAGGAAGGAGATTGCAGAGATGCTTAGAGGTGAACACAAGTATGAAAAACAAGAAATAAATGTTATTAACTCAAATAGGTCGGCAGCTAAGGCCTAAATCACAAAGCCTATGAGGATCATTACACTATAATCATACTATACAAGGCATAAATGAAACTACCAGCCTAAAATAGTCCTAAAGTAAGCAAAAACAGTGCTGAAATTCACATGGAAAAGCTTGAAAAAGTTAGCTACAATATTGAGGAATTTAAGCTAGTAAACAAGTACAAGGAGAGGAGGCTAACCCCTCCATTTTTGGGACTTCAAAACTACATTTTTAGCCTCTAAAAATCTCTAAAAATCAGTGGTAAAATGCTCAAAAAAATTTGATGAAGAGATGGGAAACACAAGGGGAAAGGCTTAGGAAACAAGGTACAAAGAAGGGTGGTCAATCCCTCTACCTTAGATAGACTTTAGTTTCAGCCCATAAATACAGTTGAAAAATGGTCCAAAAATAGCAAGAAAAGATAAGAGAGAAGTAGTGTAAAGATTGCACAAGTTTTACCTCTTGAAGCAAGGTAACTCTTTTGTTCACAAACCTACAAGTTCTCACTCTCAAGGGTTGAGATTTGAGCTCAAGAACCTCAGCAAGAAGAACTAAAATTTTTGTTTAGGAAGTGTAGAGAGAGAGTGTGTAGGTTACAAGATAGAGAGAGAGAGTGTGTGTGCTATGCAAGTATTGGAGTTTTTGGAATTTTTTCTAACCCTAATTTCTTTCTCCAAATTTTTCTAACCTTTAAAAACATGAGGGAAGGTCAAGTATATATAGAAACGTAGCCTCTTAGGTCGAAAATATCTATATATACATAGCTGGTGCAGTGTGGAGATAACTGGCAACAAATATCTGCAAAAATCTGTTTTTTGACACAAGTGGCCGGCAGGCCACTAGTGGGGGACACTTGGCTGGCCAAAACACTCAAAATGGCCAAATTTTGCACAACTGGCCGGCAAGCCATTATTAGTGGCCGGCTGCCCACTTTAGTGGCCGACCAGACAAAATCTATTTTTAGGCCCAACTTTAAATGAGCATATCTCCCTTATCCGGATTTGGTTTTAGGTCATTCTTGAGTCTAAATTGAATTCCTGGAAGTCTACTTTCTAATAGAGGTGACCTCACATCTAAATTCTAAGTGTGCAAAGAGATATGCCTATTTTAGTGGAGGCTGCTCATTTTTGTCCTAACGGATTGATGCCCAACCTTTCCCCCAACTAGTTTTCTTTCCTTCCCTCCTATTTCCTTCAACTCCAAACCTAAAAATAAGAGGTTTTAAAAGATTTTTCAAAGAGTTCACCTCCCTTCCATTTATTTCCACTTTGTCCTTGCTCGGTTTACTAAAAAGTGCAGTATTTTAAACGAAATGCGAGCCTCAGAATATTGTAGAAACATTTGAAAAAATATTTTGGAAAAGAGGGTTTCAAGGTCTAAAATAATTTTGGTCAAGAATAGTTTTGGTCAAAAATGGGGTGTGAGGTTGGGATTTAGAAGCTCTTCTTGTTGAAGAAATCGAACAATTGTACAGCATAACTTTCATCATCGAATGATCAACCTGAGGTGCCCAAGTCTTAACGGTGATAAAAAATGGGGTGTCTACATGCGCTTGTGTGTTTGTTTTGGGTCCAATGGGTCTAGCCCACTTTGCCCATAACCACCCCCTTTTCAAAACTTAAGTGCCCCTTGGGTCTTACCCCAAGGTCCAATCTTAAGGCTTATAAACCCATACAATGTTAGCCTAGACAACCAATGTGGGACAAGCTTTCCTTCCTTCAATTTGGGAAACCCACCAAAACACCATTTACATAAAAGCTTACTTTAGCATCAATTTCCCATTCACCTGATAATGGTTTTGAATAACCAAATATACTACATGAATCACAATACGACATAGAACGCATTACCACCAATACCCGCCATAACCGGTACTTGGGTCCTATTTATATTATAGCCCAAAGTTGACTAAAGATTCTGGTTTTGAGCAGAATTTTCTTAACCATTTCTAACAATCCCTCACATGAATGGAATTTGATGACAACGGAAATGCAATAATATGTAGAATTTATCAAAAGAGTATAAATTGAAAATATTTTGTATCAAGACAAGTAGCTTTCGGCCATGAATCTTCCCTAGTGATAACCTATCGAATTTACTAGCTAATCAATGAACGCAATACCTTGAATTGTTCAGCCGTTAGTATAAGCCAAGATAATAGATTTCACACAAAATATATCTGACACATCGTGGTTCTCACGGTTGTGTTCATTTTGGCTCTAAACATTCCTGGTTATTCATGAGTGCTCTAGAGAATTTAGCCACTTTATTCTCATAGAACCGGCCCAGTTCGACACTCATATAGATGATTCTTATTGAGAGTATCCCTTATACTCAGCTTGAATTTTTATTCCTAAGTCAAGATATGAGTAATCATTAAAAGCAAAGTTTACCCTTAATTCCCTACATACAACACATGTTGCAGATATCACTCTCGTCATAGGAATAGATAAGGATTTTAATCCCTTAGTGATTTCTGACGAGCCACACATAACTTAGTTGTCCCTTTGAACTTAGTTCTTGGGATCTCTAGTCAGCTAAGTAGGGTTACCATTATGATGACTCTTATGTAATAGGCCTTAATCCATTTCCCTTCAATAAACTATACACTTGCTCTTTTGCTAACCCTTTCATTAACAGATTTGCGATATTCTCCTTAGACTTCATATAAGCTATTGAGATTATACCATTTGAAAGCAATTGTCTTACAGTATTACGTCGATAACAAATATGTCGTGACTTACTGTTATACATATGACTATGTGCCCTTTCTATTGTAGATTGACTATCATAATAAATACAAATAGCTGGCATAGGTTTTAGCCACAATGGAATATCTTCTAAGAAGTGGAAAAGCCATTATGCTTTTCTTGCTTTGGCTAAAGCAATGAACTCAGATTCTATTTTAGATCGTGCGATGCATGTTTGTTTCGTAGATTTCCTAGAAACAGCTACACCCCCTAGAGTAAAGACATACCCACTAATGGATTTTGAATCTTTAGTATCTGATATGCAATTTACATCACAATAGCCTTCGAGTACTACTGGATATCGAGTAAAGTTTAAGCCATGATCATGGGTAAATCTTAGATATCTAAGAACTCGAATGACCGCTTTCCAATGGTCTTCTCTGGGGTTACTAGTGTACCTACTCAATTTATTGACAACATAAGCTATATCAGGACGCGTGCAATTCATTAGGTACATTAGGCTTCCAATGATTTGGGAATATTTTAACTGAGACACCACATCACCTATATTTTTTGATAAATAAAGACTGATGTCTATAGGTGTTTTTGCTACATTTACACCATCCTTGATATATTTACCAAGAATTTTCTCAATATAATGTGATTGGGACAACGTATATTTGTTAGATGTTCTAGTAATTTTCATTCCTAGAATAACATCTGCTATTATTATATCTTTCATATCAAATCTTTTGTTCAGCATTTGCTTAGTTCATTTGATCATATTATGACTGCTACCAATTATGAGCATGTCATCTACATAAAGACAAACTATGACATATCATCTGTCAGTGTTTTTAACTTAGACACATTTGTCACATTCGTTTATCTTGAATCCATTAGTTAGCATAGCATGATCAAATTTCTCATGCCATTACTTAGGAGCTTGTTTTAATCCGTAGAAAGATTTTACAAGCCAACACACTTTCTTTTCTTTCCCTGGCACTACAACCACTTTGGGTTGCTTCATATAGATCTCTTCATTTAGATCACCACTTAAGAAAGCTGTCTTAACATCCATTTGATGTATCTCTAAATTATACTATGCTGCTATAGCAATAAGAATGCGGATAGATGTTATTCTTGTCATAAGAGAATATGTGTCAAAATAATCTAGACATTCCTTTTTGTCTGTAACCTTTTACCACAAGTCTTGCTTTATACTTGTCTATTGAACCATCTACTTTCATTTTTCTCTTAAATATCCATTTATACTGAAGAGGTATTGTAGACGTCCCCGAACGTCCCAGGAGAAATCCCGTTTTGTTCATTAGGCTTACTACAGTTCGGACTCAATTGTCACGGTTCTGAATCTAATCCCGCAAAGTGCAATGCGAGACCGATAAATCACCAAAGAGTCCAAATCCGGCAAATCGTTTTGAAAAATAGATTTTTAGAAAGAAGTGCCAAACATGGACTGCTTTGCCAGATACAGAGTCGCCACCTAAATATTTTATTTTGAGGGAATTTAGGAAATCCTGACTTGTGCCTAAGGCCACGTGTTCGTCATCACCAAAGTTGCCTCGGCTCGGGAACTTGGGTACGATTGGGGAAGGTCAGCTATGAGCACCCCCGCTCGCCCGATCAAAGATCGGCCACTACTAAATATGATATCGAGTTTTGAAAACATTATGTGCTCTTATTCCGGTTATTAGCCTAGAATTACTATGTGATACACACAACATACAAGTATATACTAGATCGTTTGAGTTGAAACAAAATATTTCATGTTTGTTTATTTGAAAGATGGTTTGATGGTGCTACTCGCAAGTAGGCTAAGATGTGGATTTGCCACCCTCAAGTGGGCTTTAAGAAAACATGATTTTGCCACTCTCAAGTAGGCTTAAAACTCTCAATTGGTGAATTGTTCCAATTCAAATAACCCAATCTTCACTTACAGGCATTCAGGCAGTTATATCACATAAGCAAATAGCCTCATGGTAAGCATGCTATCATGGTAGTCACTCACACACATGCAAGGATGCTAAAGCATAAACACTCACTGAGTACTCTAAGCCAAAACAGAAACTAGTTAGTAATCAATGCATGATCCTAGTTCATGTTAAGATGGCTAATGCAACACATGCAAAATGCAACTAAGATAGGCTCGGCTATTCTAAGATGGCATATGAGATGCTACAGATAACATGTATTCAACTCGGAATTGAAATACGATGCAGTTAGTATGATGCGCCAAGCTCGGTGCATGCAATACAGATGAATGAATACAAACATGAGAACATATAGATGCTAATTGAAACATGCCCTAAAACTAACCATCATAAGCAGGTAAATAAAAGGGAGAAAGACGTGGGGTTGGAAGACATACATCACACACACGCACACTTATTACAACAGTGCCCTCCTCGGAGGATCCGAATGAATAGTACTGAATAAACTAGCTAATCTAAGCTAATTAAACTAATTATTACACAACATTAATTAATTAACAAATTAACTAAGTAAGTAAGGAAACTAGCATGCAAATTAAACAAAATGGACTGCCTCAGCTCTGTTCCGAATGATAGGGATGTATGCATGCTCAAGTCGCCTTGTCAGGAAATCCATCGCGATGCCCCAATTTGCCTCTGTTTGCAACTGGTCCCAGAACACTGTACAAAGCTCCAAAAGGCTGTTGACTAGTTTTTGCTGCTGGTTTCCGGTTTGTTGCAACAGAGAGTGAGAAAGGGGCATGGCAAAGTATTTTCAACGTATGTGTGCATGACCACTATCCCCATCATTACACAAGCTCCAGGGAGTGTAGTCTTCGATCCTCGTGCCACCAATCACACATCTCGATGCAGGATGGCTGAGGAGTCGGATTGCACGGCTTGATATAAAATAATGCACATATAAACACAACAAGGCCTAAACTCCATCATGGGTAATCCGGAGTGTCAGCGACCGAGAATCGAGGCACGTTTCGTTACTTGGAGTATGAAACGTCCCTCGTTTCCCGTGTTTGGACTAAACCCTATTCCAAACACAATGCAATATACATGGCATACACAATACGACTAGCATGCAACCCCAAACGCAATGTAACCTAATCATGCTAGGATGCGAGGGATGATATGCAAACATGCAACTAGCATACACAATGCTATGAACTAAGAATGGCATACTCAATGCACATGAACTATATGGCATACGCAATGCACATACGAAGATAGACATGCACGAAGACATGAACAAAGCGTACACAATGCGACGATCAAGCATGCGACAACATGTATATGGCATACATAATGCAAGATGGACTTAAACTAAAATGAATGGGCCTCAACCACACTCAAATTAGTGGCCATACATGATGAAAATGAAGCAACGACACACATGTAAACATGTACAAATGCAAGAGACCAAACCTAAGGCACAAAGTGTAACTTCACCAAAGCATGGTAAGTATGAAATATGGCATACAATCACATATTTTCCAGCTCTGAAATAACATGCAAGATGGCCCCAAATCATGCAAATACCTCACACAATGCATGCTAGATGGCCCAAATACCGAAACTAGTGAAGTGGATTACACTATAGACATGCAAAGCCATACTCAAATGGACAAACCAGCCCCAAACAGTCCCTATGCAGGCCAAAACAGTAGCAAATATGGACTAAAATGATGGCTCACAAAGCATGGAAATGAAGCTCATGCAATGGTCCAAAAATGAGGTATTCATGCATAACTCTCAAACACATTCAAAGAGTGGAAAACATGGGAATGTGGCATACATATAAGCTCTGAAATATGATTCACAATGATGCCAAAACATGGAAACACCTCAAAATACGCATGCAATAGGCTTCAAAACTCAAAGCTAGGCAAGGGTATTGAACTACAACCATGCATAGCAAACATCATTCAACCATGAGGCCCAAAAATAGAGCTAAGGCAGTCCAAAATATGCACAAAATCAGTTTAAGGCATGGCCAAAAAGTGCTAGAATCAAAAGCCAAAATAGCATGCAATGTAAGCTAGCAGAGAGGATTTGCACTACAAGCATGTGAGGCAATCAAGAGACCACTAAACCAGCAAAATTCAAAGGTATTCCATGCCAAATAAAGCCCAAAAACCCACTGAAACATGGTTAATGCATGCAAGAATGAGATGCTCCTTTGATATGCTATGGAGAGGGTTGTTCTACACATGCAAGATGGACATCCAATATGGAAAAAAAAGCTCTGGAAAGAGCCTATGCAGGTCCTAAAACTCATCAAAAATGGCCTGAAACATGGCTTGGAAGCATGAAAATAAGGGCTCCTTTGTAAGGCCAAAAATGCTAGAAAACAAAACAAGGAGAGAGAGGGTCACCCCTCTCTGATTTTGGCACTCAAAACAGCATGTTAGCCACTAAAAATCCACTGGATTTCAGTGGCTAAAATTCCAAACAAAGGCCAACACAAATGCTCTAAGGCATGGCTCAAAACAAAGTAAAATGAAGCATGCAAGGGGGTAGATGACCCCCAACAGAAAAATGATCTTAAACAAACATGTTAAGGGTCTCAAAATAAGACTTTTTTTAGTTTACACCAAAGCTCAAATATGCTTTCAAGTATAGCTAAAAGATGAAGCAAAATAAAGCCTTAAAAGGGAAAAAGTGTGTTACCCTTGTAGCACAAAAGGACCAGCAACCTCTGGACCACAAAGACAGCCTCTCAACCTATGAAAATGGCCTCTAAGATGCTTAGAGTGATGGTGGAGGGGTTAGGTGGGGAGATGGTATGCAAAGGGCCAAGAACCTTACACTTCTAAGCCTAAAATTGAGAGATACAAAGAGATATATGCTATGCCTTGTACAAATTTCTGAACCTCTCTAAAGGAGAGGAAGGGCCTCTCTTATAGAGAAAGGGGGCCAAAGCTTCTCAAAGAAGCTAAAAACCAAGGTTGAAGATCCTCCATACACGTGTATGGAGGATCCAGTCTGTGGCTTCCAGCTGGCAACAACTCACAAGACTGGAGGAGGCAGGTCGACCAGTTTAGGTGGTCGGCCAGCCACTTTAGGTGGTCGGCCGACCAGTTCAAAAGGGTCAAGTGGTCGGCAATCCCATTTGGTGGTCTCCCAGCTGAATGCAAGCTTGTGGTATGGTGGGAGACCCGTAAATGTGGCTTAAAGACCAAGGAGACCAGCTTCCTAACAAGAAAACCGGCCGGCGGGAGAAAAGGTGGTCTCCAAGAGAAAAGGTGGTCTCCCACCCTTGTAACACCTTCCAAACAATGAAAACAAGGTCCATGCCAAAAATGAACCAAGACGGATGCAACACGAGGGTTCGGGAGGTCAAAACGCGCAACCGGGTGCCCCGAAAATAGGCCGTTAAGCACCGAAGGTAGTGTGCGACCACAAAGGTGGTCTCCCGGGCCATAGTGTCCCTCTAGAGAGAGGAAACAAGGTGTGTGCCAAAAACCGGAGCAGACGAAGAAAGTTAAGCAGTCCCGAACCGAGGCGCACGGCCGACGACTCCGAAAGCCGAAAACTAGTCTCTAAACGGGAACAGTGGTCTATGACCACGAAAAGTAGCCTACGGCTACTGAGAGATGGTCTACGAGACCTCTCCCTCCCTTCGGGTAGAGAAAACAGAACCTGGTTCATAAATCGAGGCAAAGCACAAAAGAGTCCCGAAGTCCGGAGGCAAGGCTCTCAGCCGAGACTCCGTAACCTCAAAACGAGCACAACATGCGCAATCACCGAGTGCTCAATCGATGACGTCTGAGTCTTAAGGTCGGTCAAAAATGGGGTGTCTACAGGTATACAACCGGGTGAAGATCCACCAATTCCCAAGTATGATTTTGCATAATGGATTCAATTTCACTATTAACAGCCTCTTTCTACAAAGGTACTTTAGGACCTGACATTGCTTCCTTAAAGCTCTAAGGCTCATTTTGTAACAAGTATGTCAGAAATTTTAGACCAAAGGATTTTGATGTTCTTGCTCTTTTACTACGTCTTGGTTCATCATCTGTTATTTCCTGTTGGTCATGACTAGTACTAGTCTCTTGTTCTTGATTGTCAATAATATCCTGACCTTGTGTAGAATCATAAGTTTTTTTTCTATGAACTTAATTCCTGTCCTTTCTTATAAGGAAAAACATGTTCAAAAAATAAGGCATTCCTAGACTCTGTAATAGTATTTACATGTATATTAGGTATTTCTGACTTATGAATAAAAAATTGATATGCGCTACTATTATGTACATAACCAATAAACACACAAGCAACTATTTTTGGTCCTATTTTAGTCTTTTTAGGAACAGGAACTTCTACCTTTGCTAGACACCCCTACACTTTTAAGTATTTGTATGAAAGTGGTCAACCTTTCCATAATTTATAAGGAGTGATGTTAGTTTTCTTGTGAGGTATCCTATTGAGGACATAATTAGCAGACAAAATTGCTTCCCCCATCCCCCTCCCACAAGTTCTGTGGTAAGCCTGAACTTAGTAATATGGCATTCATCATTTCTTTAAGGGTTCTATTTTTCCTTTCAACAATTCCATTTTGTTGTAAGGAATAAGGCTTTGTAGTTTGGTGAATAATGCCATGTTGTACACAAAATTCATTTAAAGGTGCATCATATTCTCCACCCCTATCATTTCTAACCATTTTAATGGTTTTACCAAGTTGATTTTCAACTTCAATTTTGTAGAGTTTAGACATTTCCAAGGCTTCATCTTTACTTCTAAGTAAATATACATAGCAATGTTTTGTGCAATCATCGATAAATGTTATGAAATGCTTTTTTCCTCCATAGTTTGAACAAATTTAAGATCACACACATCAGTATGAATTAATTTTAGAGGTTCGGTTTTTCTTTCAACCGATTTAAATAGAGCCTTAATTAGTTTTGCTTTTATACATATCTCACATTTGTTATTAGGATCAATTTCAGATTTTAGTATATAATCCAAACTAATTAGTCTACACAAAACATCAAAATTCACATGTCCTAATTTATAATGCCATAAATTTGACTCAAGAATATAAGCAAAAAATGTGTTATTCTTATTAATAACAGAGTTCGGTACAGCAATAATTACATTCAACTTGAAGAGACCATCGCTCATGTATCCTTTACCCACATACATACCACTCTTTGTTAAAACAAACTTATCAGACTCAAATACAAGCTTAAAATCATTTTTACTTAACAAAGAACCAGAAACTAAATTCTTTTAGATGTTGGTACATGCAGCACATTGATGAGAGTAAGTTCCTTCCCCAATGTCATCTTCAAGATAACTCTCCCTTGTCCAGCCACTGCAGAAGTAGACTAATTTCCCATGAATAAGTTGTTCACCATTTGCAGCCTCATTATAAGTAGTGAACGTCTTTCTGTCCGTGCAAATATGTCAAGTTACTCTAGTGTCAACCCACTATTCTTTGGGATTTCCAACCAAACTAGCCTCGGACATCATAGCAAAAAGATTGATGTCATTTACCCTGTCAAAGATGTAATCTAGTTTTATCACATTGGCTTGATTGGTAGTCTTTTTGCTTGTACTTTCGCGATCATTTTTAGGGCGTCAGCAATCAGAGGCACGATACCCAGTCTTGCCACAGTTATAACATTTTCTTTTGAACTTTTTATTGCCATTATTGTTGCCTTGTTTAGAACCATCTCCAACAAACTTCCTCTTCTTGTTATGTGGTTTAGGCACTTGTTCCACTACATTAGCCTTGGACTCAATGAGATTTTTACTATTCCTTTTTTCAGCATTCCGGTTATCTTTTTCAATCTTTAATTGGACAATAAGTTCTTCCAATTTTATCTCTTTGCGTTTATGCTTAAGGTAGTTCTTGAAATCTTTCCAAGCAAGCCATAACTTTTCCACAATTGCAGCAACTTGAAAAGATTTGCTGAGAGACATACCTTCAGAATGAATATCATGCAAGATAAGTTGGAGACTTTGCACTTGGATAATAACTGTTTTACAATCAATCATAACAAAGCCCAGAATCCTACGATTCTTTTGCTATTTTAAGAGGGTTGTAAACATTATACAGCATGTTGTCTAGGCCATTGAGGATGTAATTCTTGCAAAGAAATTCAGAATGATTCCAAACATCCACCGTGGCAACAACTTACCGATCACTTTCATCCTCTTTAAGTACTGGAGCATCTTCATGAAGAAACTAGGCAAGATTAAGAGTTGTCAAATAGAACAACATTTTTTGCTGCCATCTCTTAAACTCTGTACCATTAAATTTTTTCGATTTCTTTTCATGATTCACAAGAATTTGAACAAGGTTTTAGGTAACGACCGGTGTTAGTGTAACAACTGGATTAGAGGTACCAATTTCAGTAGCCATCAAATCTAATTACAACAATCAGAAAATAACTTAGAAGCAATACAATTTTCTAGTTACAAAAACCATAAAAGAAAATCAGAATTTTGAATACAATGAAGAAACAAATCTGTCTTAAGATTGTTAGACAATCTTCACTGTATTCAATGAATAGATTAAGGAAGAAGAAAGTTTGTTTGATTACTTAAATCAAAACAAAATATAGAAAATAAAATATGGAAAAACAGATTCTTATTTTGTAACAAAAACAAAATAGAATCTAAAAACCAAACATAAAAAAAAAAATGAAAACAGAAATGAAAATTATAAACAAACTACTTAGAGTATTACTTTCTAGAAATTCAATCAAGTCCAACGTTCAACACTGTTTCCTTAAGATAGATTTGCACTCTCCACGGTGCTTTTAGAATGTAGACGTCTATCTCCCAAGATAAAATGATTAATGACAATTAGTAGCAGCACTACAAACTAAATGTCCAACGAACACACTTTGTGTTTATACTCTTTCTCACAAAAAATAAATGCAGCAAAATGCAGGAAGTAGAAGCAGAAGGAATGATGAAAATTAGTTGAAAAACCAAATCGAAGACTTGTGTATTTATAGGAGAATTTGTGGCTATTCAGGATAGATTTGAACAGACAAAGAACTTGTTCGAAACAGACTTGAACAGGTAAAGAACCTGTTCAGGTTGGAGGGAAAAAGCTAAAAATATGCAATGGACCAAGTTGCCAACTCTCAGAAACGTTGGGGTCAATTTGGAATTTATTTTGAATTTCAAACTAAAATTCAAATTTCAAACGGTAAGAATTTAATTTTTAAAAAAATAAAATTCAAATGTTTTTGGCCCCAAAAGATAAGTATTGGACTACACAAGCCCAACCCAACCTCGCCCAAGCCTAGTCTGCTCGGACAGTTGTGCGTGCGTGTTTATTTGTTTTGTGTCCAATGGGTCTAGCACACTTTGCCCATAACCTCTCCTTCTTCAAAACTTGAGTCCCCCTTGAGGCCTACCCCAAGGTTCAATCTCAAGGCTTACAAACCCATACAATGTTAACCTAGCCAACCAACGTGGGACAAGCTTTCCTTCATTCAATTTGGAAAATCTACCAAAATACAATTTTTATGGAGTTTACTTTGGCATCAATTTTCCATTCATCTGATAATGGTTTTGAATAACCAAATATATACTATATGAATCACAACGCGGCATCGAACGTGTTACCACTAATACCCGTCATAACCAATACTTGGGTCCTATTTATATTGTAGTCCAAAGTTGACTAAAAATTCTAATTTTGAGCAGAATTTTCTTAACTATTTCTAACACTAAAGAGGTTTTAGAGAGATAGAAAATGCTCTAAGAGAGATACAAAATGATTTTGGAGAGGTGCCTTAGCAAAGGACCAAAGGATCCTTTAAATAGACTTGAGGCAGGACAAGTTCGCGGGCACGGTCATGTGCTTCGTGGGTTGCAAACAAACTTCTGAGATCTGGACTTTCGGACTCTCCAAATCGCGGGCGCAATGATAAGTGTCGCAACCGCGGTATGCTTAATCGCGGGCGCCATTGGTATGGTCGCGGGCACTATCGTGTGAACCGGCAGCCTTTGTGGACTTCTGCACTGCTTTGTTGTTTCACAAATTCCATACTCACCATGCGTTGACAACTTATTTACAAATCTCCTCCTTTTGGGCTGAAAAGATGACACAAGTTGTCCACCAAAAAAACACACTTTGATTTTTTTAATAAAGATAATGCAAAAGCGATCGAAGTAATGTGATTCTCTATGATATGAAAACATGACTTTATCAGACAAACAGCCACCTTTGGCTTTTGACCATCTAACCACTTTTTGAATGAAAGCTTCAATTTTATTAGCTCAAGAAAGATGGTTTCAATTTCAACACGCAACGTCAACTCCGGATATTTTTTAACTTTTTCAGAAACTTTTTTCAACCAAAATCAAGATTCATTTTTGAGGCATGTTTTGGAAAATTTGTTCAACAACTCAAATTGATTATGTCAATAATCAATTGGCCACAAAGTCTTTGAGCGACCAAAATTGTCTTGAATTTCAATCTTGAGCATGAAACTTCCAGCCATTAAAAATAATTAAAAGACCAAAAATAATGAGACCAAGGAGATAATGAACAAGAATTTGAACCAACAATTAAAAATAAGTTTTATCAAAAAAAGATATTGTCAAAACACAAAATCTTTTAAGATAAAAATTCTAACACGGTCTTAAAATTTTAGTCATACAAATTAAATTAATTGAAATATTATATTTAAATGTTTTTATATTTCAATTCTGTGAGTATCACTAACAATACATGTTTTTGTGATAATAAAATAAGGGAAAATGGCAATGGGCATGTCATAACTATAGAAGAAAATTGCATAATTCTATACTTTCTGAGTCATAACTAAAATAAAAAAAAATTAAAATTGGAAGCCATAACCAAACAAGAAAAAAATTGATCATAGTTAAAGAAGAAAATTATGTAACTAAAAGTGTATATGGTACATGGTGTGTATGATAGAATTCTCCTAAAATAGGAGATAGGCATTTATAGAATACAATAACAACAAATAGAAAAAAAACACTAAGGTTGTATTTGAATTATGAATTTCAATATGAATTTGTGAAGGAAAAGGAAAAACAAATTGATAAGTTTTTTAATTTTTTATTTTTTCCCCTCATTATTGGCATCTGAAAGTGTTGTTTTGTAAGTTTACACAACTTAACCTGGACCCATATTCAACAGTGTCATCGGAGACATACCATTCAAAATAGTGTTTGATTAGTCGCTACAACAAATCGCACCTTCAGCGATCATTTTTGGCGACTAAACAAATTTTAGTCACCGAAAGTACATTTTTTGGCGACTAAAATTTATGTTTGTCGACGTTGGTTCAAGATATCGCTCTTAAAATATTTTAGTCAATAAATATTAATTATTGGCGACTAAATTTAAATTTAGTCGGTAAAAACTCAAGTTTCAGCTCTAAAATTTTGATTGGTCACTGTTAGTCCAAATTTTAGGCCCAAAAAAATAAATTAATCAGTAATATTGGTTTTTCCCGACTAATTTTAAAATTAGTCGCCAAATAGTACTTTTGGCGACTGATATTTTCGTCGCTATTCAGTAACCTTTTGGCTACAAAAAAATTTAGGCGGCAAACCTATCCCTTTGCCGACAAATACAGAAATTAGTCTCTAAAGGTTCAATTTTCAACCCGCCAAACCTTTATTTCCACTCGCGACCCTCTCTCTATTATAACGAGTTATAACATATGCATCAAGTCTTAAAGAGTTATTTAAGCCCGTGTGTACCATATGCATCAAGACTAGTCTTGAAGAGTTATTTAATTATGTCTTAAAATAATTTTAATTATGAAACATAGTGATGAAAGGGGTGCAAATGGTATGCCCGTGTGTATCAGACCCTATGCTTCAAGGTCAAATGTTATTAAGCCCCAAATGTTTCGCTTAGTGAAAGGAAAGAAACTTAAAAAGGGAAAAAAAAAAAAAAGTAATAAAGAAAAAGAAAGTAAGCAAACTATTGATGATCTTGGAAAAACAACAAGAATAAAGATTGGGACCCCCTTTCTTTTTTGATTAGTCACTTTTTTTTTTCTTTTTTTTTTTCTCCTACTCCAATCACCACCCGCCATGTGTGTGTGGGGGTGGTGGGGTTGAAGTTTGAGGGGGTCTAAATCACTGCTGAAACAACAATGATAGAGACCACTAATTTTGGAGCTCTAAAAAGATCACTAATGACATGACACTCAATAAAAAAAGAAAAAAAATACAACACCAAGATCAAAACATCAAATCATTCATGGTGGGACCTACTACCACATCATTAGTGGTAGCACTAATTAGTGCTCTCACTCATTTTCCTTGGAAAAATGATTGAGGCCACTAAAAAAAGGAGCACTGATAGCTCTAAAGTGGTGTGGGTCCCACATGATGGGATGTTTTGCTCTTTTTTTTTTTCTTTTTTTTTTTTTTTTTTTTTTTTTTGAATTTCCACCTCATTAGTGGTCAATTAGTGCTCCCAAATTAGTGGGATGAATCATTGTTGGATGATCTTGTATGCTCATTTTTCAAAATCTTAAGGTAGTGATTGATATATTAAAATGAAAACATATAGAAATTGCATGGTTATTCCTTATCTTTTTTATGGAATGATCATTCTCTTACAATAATGAATGATAATTTCATTTATAATCCATTTTTCACAATGTTTTTTAATAAATCAAAATCATGATAGAATAAGCATTATTCTAATTCATTCAAATGAATCAAATATAGCATAATTGTTTGATTGCAAATAGGCATTTAACTAAAACAAACATGTCTATTTATTATACAAGAAACACTGTGATTCATTTCAAGTCCCATGCAACCCTTAATCAACTCAATCAATTTTCATTCCACACATAAATGAAACATACAGGGCTTATTTGTACTCAAAATCAATTTTATTGGAACACATAAATAGACTATAAGGCAACCTTATTTAAGATCATTGCAATACATATTTAAACAGGCCTTGCAACAGTCCCTCTATTTCTTCCATGTCTTTTACCAGTTCCAACAAGAGCATCCTTGATCACAAGCAACTCAGCTACCACATCACTCATGTTGGGTCGTTCTCTCGGCAATTCTGCAGAACAAGCAATTCCAATTCGAAAAATCGAAGCCAAAGTCTCCAAAATTTTAACAGTACTCCAATTCTTACCAGTGCCCGTGGCGGTTTTGCTTGTTTCCCCCTCGCCTTGTTTAAGAAGAATTGGATCTGCAATCCTCTCTACTCCATCAGACACAGCAATTTTGACAAAGTTATGAAGGGTCAAATTGTCATTAAACATCTCATCAGTGGGTCTTTTTCCTGTGAACATCTCGAACAAGAGGATGCCATAGCTGTACACATCGCCATATGTTGATACCTCACTTCCCATTCCATACTCTACAATTCACACAACAAAATCCAACTTTTCATAAATGAAATAGGAATAGATGTAATGTTGTTATTAAATGTTTGCTATTTCAAATGATATATGTAAATAAACCTTTGGGGAAAAAAAATATGAAAGCATGTTTACCCGGTGCAGCATAACCGACAGATCCTCGTATTCCAATAGAACTTGATTGGTTTGCAGAATTGGAATGGTTGACTTCAAGAAGGAATTTTGCTAACCCGAAGTCACTTACATGTGCAGTCATTTCACTATTTAGAAGAACATTGCTAGGCTTCAAATCACAATGAACTATTGGTGTTTGGCAATGATGGTGAAGATAATCCAAAGCAGAACCAACATCAACGGCAATATTTAACCTTTGAAGAAGATTCAAACTCAAGGGCATATCATCAACCATATGTTCTCCAATATTTGGATGCAGCCACCCATCTACGCTCCCATTGACCATGAACTCATAAACCAATGCTTTGAAATCGTTGCCCTGATAATCAATACCTGAACATGCAGTTAGTACATTGACAAGATTTCGATGCCTAATATTCCTCAAGGTCTCACACTCAGCAATGAAGCTCTTGGAAGCTCCTCGATGTAAAAGGTTAAGTACCTTCGCTGCAACAACTGTTCCATCATCAAGAATTCCTTTATACACTGACCCAAAACTACCAATACCAACCAAATTGGCTGAAGAGAACCCATCAGTGGCTTTAAGGAGACCTTGGTAAGACACATTCATGAGTAAATGTTCCAGTGAAACTGAACAAGGCTCCTTAATCTTCTTCTTGAACCAAAAAATATACACCAAACATGTCATCAAAATTGCTCCCAGAAGCCCGCATAATATAGAGATAACATATTTTAAACTAAAATGGACCTTTTTTGGAACCTTTGAAGTTACATATGGGTAATTGTAATTCGGTACACCCCACAAAGTTTATTGTTTCCTATGATTGAAACAAGACTTGCATTCTTAAAGATGCCTTTAAGCGGCACCTCACCGTCAAAATCATTAAAAGACAGTTTAGTTCTGCAAGAATTCAAAACCTTCTAAATAATCGAGATTTTCACGACAAATTGTTGCGAGAAAGATCTAAAACTTGAATCCTCTCAAAAATCTCAAAGACGAAGGAATGGTCCCCGAAACAAGTTGGCTTGCAAGTATAGGATTTCCAATTTTACACAACTACCGAGAGTGACCGAATTTCACCTAATAACTTGTTTTCGAAAGGTCCAAGGAACCGAGATTAATCGATTTCCAATATTTAAGGAAGTGAACCAGTTAGATGGTTTTGAGATAGGTTTAGAAGTATTGACAGTGATGAAATATCAAACACTTCTTTTGGTATTGTACCACTAAGGTTGTTGGCACTAAGATCCAATAACACCAAATTTTACATTTCCCCAAACTTGCGGGGATGCTTCCATGAAGTTTGTTTTACGCTAAACTGAATTTGGATAACAAAGTTAAATTTCCAAATGAGTTGGGAATATTCCCTGAGAATTTGTTTTCAAGTAACGCCAACTCTTGTAGCTTTTGAAGCAGACCAATACTAGGTGGAATGTTACCTGTGAACTGGTTGCCTGCCAAAAAGAGGTTTTCCAAGTTGATAAGATTGCAAATCCCTGCTGGTACATCTCCAGACAATTGATTGTAAGTTAGAGATAAGTCTGTAAGCTTAGTAGAGAGATTACTAATGGATTCCGGCAACACCCCTCCAAAATTGTTCTGATTTAGCTCCAGCAGATCCAAATTTGTGGCATTAGTCAAAGAGGATAGAAAGCTCAAGTCATCAGCTTTCCCACTTCCAAGACCATTAAAAGCAACAGCGAATCGCCGAAGTTTTTGCAACTTCTCCAGGGAAGGAACTTTTCCAACGAGTTCATTTTCACCCGCACCGAAGAATGCCAGATTTGTGGCATTTGACATGGATACAGGAATGGAACCAGTAAATTGGTTTCCATGAATGCTGAGGTATTCGAGATTTGGGAGAGAGATGCCAAAGTGTAAGGGAAGACTCCCTTCAATTTGGTTAGTTCCCACGTCGATAGCCGTAATAGATGAATGATTGAAAAGCGAAGGAGGAATTGTACCTGATAAGCTATTTTCATTCACTACAACATAAATTAGGCTTGTCAACCGACATAGAGCATCAGGGATGCTCCCTGCCAAATTGTTTTTGCTTGCCAAAAGTTGTTGAAGAGATGACAAATTTCCAAAAACAGGAGGGATAAGTCCTATGAAATTGTTGGAACCGATGCTAATGATTTCGAGCTTTGACAACGCGCCAAGCTCTGAAGGAATTCTTCCCACTAGCTTGTTGTTCTGGATGTTGAAAATAATGAGTTCAGAACAACGAGATAAGTTGGCAGGAATGTTGCCGGTGATGGAATTGTTGTTTAGGCGTAATACTTGCAATCTTCTCAAATGGCCGAGTTCAGGAGGAATTGCACCACTGAAGCTATTGTTTTGTAGTTGTAGCTCTCTGAGAAAGCTTAGATTTCCGATGTGAGGTGATAAGGTTCCTGCCAATTTTTGGGACCTTAAGTCCAATTTCGTGACCCTCTGGTGACGACAACCACATGTTACGCCATGCCAATGGCAGAAGTGAGTTGTTGCATTCCAGAAGCTCAAAACCTGCAGAGGATCTTCGATTACTCTGGCTTTGAATGCAAGTAATGCAAGTTGATCTGTCTCGTTCCCTCCAGACCTAGAGGTCAATTTGGTGGCAAGAATGCTTGATTGTAGCAAGCTCATACAACATAGAAGTATATGTATGAAGACTTTAAGAAATGAACAAAACTTACTAAAGCTCAAACCTGAAATCCTCATTTGTGTTACTGTCTTAGAAAAATATGTAAGTAATATGCTTGTGTAAAAGAGATAGAATTTACATAATATAGAATTTAAATATAAAATAAATTTGAATCATAAATTATAAATAAGTTGCTTATTTAAATGGTTGTCAAATCATCTCTTAATAAAATTCAGATTAAAATTTTTTAAATTGTGATATAATTGCATTACTTGTGGTCTGTGAGTCAAAAAATTATTTCTTGGTCCAAGGACTTTGACAGTGTCTTGCACTAATCATAAATTATTATATCATTCTTATTTTTTAATTACTCAATATAAAATTATAAGAAAAAATCATTTTACCAATCATAACATATCTGACGCCACATAAATGTGTTCCCAAACCACCAAATAATGTAAGTCCTATTTGAGGTTGTTGAAATGGGTCCATCACGTCAACTGATAGAGGCTAGATTCGCCTAAACACAATAGCATATAGTAGGTTGGTTAGACTTTTCCAAAACAATCAAATAACGTATCTCCTATTTAAGGTTGTTGAAATGAAGGTTTTGAAAATCAAACCGAATAGGCTAGTTTGGCCGGTTGAAATTTTGGTTTGGAAATATCTTTTAAATCATTTCAATTCAAAAATTGGCCTATTTAGAGATAATCAAAAAAATTTGGTAATTGGACCGCCCAACTGGTTGACTTGGGAACGAGTCAGGTGAACCGGCCGGATTGATAAAATTAAAAATTTTAAACCTTTTTTTTTTATATTTTCTAACTTTTTTTTTTTCATTCATTCATTCTTATTATATATATATATATATATAAGAAAATTTTAATTAAAAACTCTTTTAAAAGTCTCTTTTGCGAAGAATCACATTCAGGGCTTAAAATTATTGTGAAAGTCTTTATCTATTTATAAAAAAAAAATTCTTTCAAAGAAACTTCAGAAATCCATATGGGATTCAATCAAATTTATTGAAGGAAGACTTGAAATTTTGACGTCCCTCTAAAATTTTTGCACTTCTTTCAATCAAATTATTTGAATTAAAATCATATAGAGAGAATATTGAATATTTAGTTTCCTATTCCAAAATTGAAATTAATAATATTTTTAAATATATTATTATATTTTTTAGTAAAAAAATATTAGAGAAATATTTAAGATAATTTAATATTTTCAATTTTTTTAAATTTATAATTTTATTACTTATATTTTTATTTAAATATAATTTTAATATATTTATGATGTTACAGTTCAATTCTGATTTAACTCGACGGCTGAATTAATGATCCGTCCATCCAATCCCTTTTCTGATTTACTCACCGATCCACTTTTTAAAACATTGGTTGAAATGAGTCCAGCACGTGAACTGATTGGGGCTAGATTCTCCTAAACATAATAGGATATAGGTTGGGTAGACTCTGTAAAAACAATTTTAGGATAAATTACCAACACACCTATAAAATTTACTTAAAATATAAATTATTTTTTATAATTTTAAAAATTATTTAAGATTTTTATATTCATAATAAATAGTCTATTTTATTAATAAATTATCAAGTTAATAAACACTTTTTAATAATATTAAAATTTTATTTCAATTAATAATTCAAGTAATTTTATTATTGTATAAGAGAGTAGTTAAAAATTTCATATTTTTAGTTAATTTTGTTAAATAAAAAATTTCTAACAATGGGATATTATAATTTTTCAAATCACAGTGGACAATCCGTATGTTAAACAAACCTCAAGAGGTGCATCTATAATTTGTCCTAAATTTTATTTTTGAGCACCTTTTGAAAACTTAACTATTTCAATTGGTCTTTTATTTTTATTTTTTTTAAAACTATTTTATGAGATGAAAAAAGGGGAAAGCACCAATAAATCTCAAATTTGGGAATGTTAACCCATTTAGTCCTGAAGGTTTTTTGTTAGACTAATAGGTCCTATTTCTCTAAAAGCTTACTATAGGCCTTTTTATGTCAAATATTATTCATCAAACATCAAACATTAGCAACGTCAGAATTATTTATCAAACATCAAACATTAGCAACGTCAGGATTATTCGTATAATGCAGGTGAAAACATTAGCAACATTAGAATTATTCATCAAACATCAAACATTATTAACGTCAGATTATTCATCAAACATCAACTATTAAACATTAGGATTATTCATAAAACATCAAACATTATTCATCAAACATCAAACATAACCATTAAACGTTAGGATTATTCATCAAAAACATCAAACATTATTCATCAAACAACAAATTTATTTTTAAAAAAATTGAAACTATTGCTCGAGATCCATCATCAAATTCATTAGAACATCAGATCCATCAGATTCATCAATCGAACATCAACACCATCGTCTCTGTTTTATCCATCCATCAACATTATGTATATATATAATCAATCCCTACTATCTCTCCCTGCTTTTTCTCTTCTCTTCTCTGCAATGTGTATATATATCCGATCACCAACAATGGCGGCTCCGCCATCATCAACAACACCATCAGGATCTTGAGGAAACCCTTACAATGTAAGAGAAAACTTCATCAAGATCACTGTTTACCGTAAATAGCGATCTGAAACATTGTATGGGGTTTGAAATCAACAACCGAACATGGCGCAGTGGTGGTTGAGTCGTCTTCACCAGATCTCCACTAGATCTGCTTTGTTGACTCAGAATTGCGTTATCGACTTTCAAAATAGAAAAATTGATTCGAATCCAAAACTTGTGTTTAGCTAGTAGTCATTCTTGATTTTATCTCATCGTCGCTGATTTTTCCAATTAGCATTGTCACCGCCTATGAGCCATTTGGGTTGTCGATCTACTCTGAGTCCTCTGTGATGGACATCATCAATATGGGTCATCAACATTGTCATCAGATTGTTGCGATTTGGATGATAAAGTTTTGGGTCTGTTTCCTGGTGAGTTGATGATCATACCATAGGAGAATAAATTTTAGAGAGAGAAAGTATAACACTATGGGCATCTTAATGATGAGTTTTTTTGGTTTGAGACATTGTTGTGTGTCTATATTTGATGATGATGTTGTGATGTTTGATGTTATTTTGATGATAATGTTTGATGTTGTTTTGATGATAATGTTGTGATGTAAAAAAAGGACCAAATGGTTTACAAAAAAATACTCAGAACTAGATAGAGTAATATTTTCCAATATGGGACTTACGAGTAATTTTTCCATGAAAAAAAGTTATGTTTGGAATGATTTGTGAATTTTTTGACATTTTGTCTTAGAGCAATACTACATTCTTCTAATTTTATCCATCCAATTCCACCCTACTGAGTGGGTGTTTGGGAAGTGGGTTTTTATGTAGGTTTTTTTACTTGTAGGATAATATTGGATAAAAGTTTTTTGGTGTTTGAGAAGATCGTTGGGGTTTTTTTGTGGTTGAATGTGATATTTGTGAGAGAAAAAGTGAAATGATTATAGGGTTGGATGTGATATTTTGTTTGGATGTGTTTTTTTCAATTTTGCAAAAAGTTTGTCTTTTAGTGGAAAAGATCAAAAAAAAATCCCAAACCCAAGTTTCCAAACACCACCTCAGACATGACAAAAACTCATATGAAGCGTTCTCACACTCCTCTCCTCTCTTCTTTAGCCCCCTCTAATTTCACATCATTGAGGATGAAATCAGGGGGTCACAATTAGGGAGATGAATAATTTTTCTGTCTTATTGACTATTGTAACATTTTTTGCATTTGTTGGCTATTTTAGCCAAAAGCCAAGTCGCAAAACATGGCAATTTATTGTCAAAAAGTTTAATTCCTAGTAATGATATGTTTTAAGAGAATTTGTTAGGAAATCCTCATACTTGTATCTTAATTAGTTCATAATATATTTTTGTATTCCAATTAGTCTAATTATTTAGACATTTAATCCACAAATTCTAATTCTCACGTTTAAGGTATTTTATAGACAATTTTATCCTTATAAATATTTTTTGAATCCTTAACAACTTGGTGTGCATATTTTGGACTAGTTTGTGCTTTTTATATATTAAACTTTAAATTCATAATTTTGAAATCTAGTTAACGAGATCTATTAAATTTCACTTGAATTCATATTGTCAATATGAACATTAATGCGCGTTTTACCCTATTATTGTTAGAGGTATTTTGGTAACTATACCACCTATATGACTTAGCGGAATAGAAGAAAATAATTTGAAGTGAAAAATAAGTAGTTGAAGAGGGATTTATGAAAAAATATTTTTTGGACCCTTAGCGTGCACTATTTTAGACTATTTTGTACTTTTATGTACTAGTGGTTGTGCATGTGATTTTTCATCAACTGTTAATATTGTAATTATGCATGTCTTTTAAATTGGTATATGATATGTATACAAAGTATAGAGACTTATATGAATAAATTGATCTGTATCCAAAATACTATTAAGTAAGAAATGAATACATACTTGGCTGAAGAATTTAAATGAGAAATGAGAAATTTTATAAACATAAATATTAATTTATAGCTAAATTGTTGAGATCACAATCTTATCTTAAATAATAAACAATAAGCAAGTCATTTAAATATATAGTATTACACAAATCTTTTTCTATCAACTTCTCATTTCAATTTTTCCTAATCTGCACCTGTAATACAATTGAAGATATGAAATTAATTGCACAATTACACAATTTTGTTTAATAGTTCATCTCATAATACAAATTCATTGAACTCACTATTACATATTTTTTGTACACTATTGGTGTAAGAATGCATTAAGATTAATATGTAATATATTTTTATAATAAAAAATTATTGAGTCTCGTTTTTTGTGCCAAAAATATCTTGCATAATGAAAATATAACATTAGTCATTAGTATATTTTCATTTATATAGAAAACGTGGAATAATTTTTTTAAGAAAATGGAATGATATTGTAACTTAATATTTTGATTGATATAAGAATTTATAATTATTTCACAATATTTATAGATCTATACTTATAAATGTTTGCATGATCACTTTAATGAAACTGTCAAGTTACATAATTTATTATAACATCTGTAAGTAATTAGCATATAACAAAAATTGATTGAAACTTTTTATTTGATATACTTACTTTCTGTATAATTGAGTTGTTCTGATAATATTTGGACATCATTTTTTTTTTCCTTTATAATTTGACTAAAATGTGTACATGAGGTACATTATTTTTCTTGAACTTCACAACAGATAAGACAATTCTTGTTTCAGCTCATCTAATTTTGCTTGGAGAGAATGTTAAAATGGATTTTTTGTAGTTTTTGTTTTACCATCTTCTTGTTTTTCTTCTTACTCACCATTATAACTAATTGTAATAAAAATATTTTGATGAGTTTAAAGCGATATCATATTGTTATGAATTTCAAAATTTATTTTTCTTCAATAATGTGAATTTTTCTGTGAGGGAAAAAAAGTACAATTATTGTCGTGATGGAAGTATTTTGCAAAGTTTTGGTTTGTTATTGAAAATGTTTGTTGTGGGTACTTATTTGTATGCCATGTATGCATATATGTATTAAACATAAGTTGGTAAAAGAATAATACACAATTCTGTAAAAAAAAATTCTAACAAATATAACTACATTCCTAAGCGATACATGTTAAAAAATTAAAATATCCGATGGTAATATAGTATTATAGAATGACAATGGATGAATATAGTAAACTTATATAAATCTACATTTATATTTTTTATATATTTATATATATAGACATTGACATATATAAAATATCACAAAAATCATATGTGAAATTTTTTCTAACAATATAATACAGGTAACAAAGAAAAGTTAATTATTTATAATTAAATAGTTGGTCAAAATTATTAATGAAGAAAGATTTTTAAAAAAAAAAAGAAAAAAAAAAAGAAAAAAAAAAAGAAGAGAAGTTTATAGTGTTTGGTTTGGTTTGTTTTTTCAAGCTTTTGTTTTGAATTTTTTTATTTTCATTTTTTTGTTTTTTTCTTTGACACAGTTTTTTTTAATAACTTTTTTAAAAAATTCACTTAATTTAATAATTTTTTATTTTTTAATTTTACTTTTAGATTCACTTAATCTAAATGCAATTAGAAAATAATTTATTTTGTATTCTTTTAAAAAAATATTAATATTAAATAATAATAATAATAAATATATATATATAATAACAAAAAATTACAAATTTTTTTAGTAATATTTTACTTTTTAATTTTATTTACATTATTAGATATTAGATTTTTATGTAAAAGTATAATTTAAATATAAAATATGAAGAAATTTTAGTATTTTTAATCACAAAAAATGTGAAAATATGAAAAATCAAAAATTAAAAAAAAGATTTAAAAAATAAAACCAACGAAAGTGGTTCTTGTTTAGAATTTTAATATCATACATTGGTTATTAAAGTACCATGTAAAATATTATAACTCATAAAATATAATTTAAACAAAAGAAAGTGTGTGAAGGTAACCTGCGAAATTTTGAGATGTAGAAAGCACAAATTTTTATTTTAAAAACGTATGTGTTTTTCTCTGTCTAGATTTAAATGAATACATACAACTTTAATATTAAACCAAAATTATTCACAATGATTTGACCCATGATGGACAATTTTAAATATTATGTATATCAAAATAAAAACAGACACAAGAAATAAGAAAGAGTAATTATTTTTTATTCTTCAATCATCATCAATGTAAAAAATAGGTAGACGACTTCTTTTCTTTTCTTTTTTTATAAGAAGAGAGACAGTTTGTTTAAATTTATATAGGACTCTTGGAAGCAAACATACCGTTTTGGAGTGTTCAACTCCAAAAATAAAGAAATAGTCGATTTATATAGGACTCTTTATGACTTTTAAAAAATATAGGAGATTTAAGAGGATAAAATTGAGATTTAAAAAAAAAAGTAAAAAATGTGACAAATTTTTCACATTTTTATAATAGTAGTAGATTAAATTTTAAATTTTATAAATTTTATTGTACATATATTTTTTTGTGGGGGTAGGGGTGTAATTTTGGCCTGTGGCCTGCGGGCGGCTTGAAGCCTGCCCGCGGCTCGAGGTGGGCCTGGCCCGTTTAGGTCCAAGCCCAAGCCCAGTCCGAGGCCTTGGGCCTGGGCCTGGGCCATCATTTTGAAGCCCGGCCCGAGGCCCGGCCCACCCGATGGTTGGTGTTATTTTTAATGGAAAATAATAAAATTTTGGTGAAAAAAATTTTAAAAATTAAAAAAATTGCTTACGCCCGCCCGAGCCCAGGCCCAAGCCTAGGGGCCCCGCCTGAGGCTCGGCCCATTGGCCTGCCTAAAGCCCGAATATCCCTAGGCCTAGTTTTCTGGCCCGTGGCCCGGCCCAGCCCGATTTTTTAACGGGAGCACGCAAGGCCCGACATGGGCGAAGCCTAGCCAAAATTACACCCCTAGGGGGGTATGAATAGGGGTGTAATTTTGGCCCGACCCGGCCCATGTCGGGCCTTGCGGACTCCTACCAAACAATCGGGCCAGGCCGGGATGGCCCACAAGCTATAAAACTAGGCCCAGGCCCAAGGGTATTCAAGCTTTGGACGGGTCAATGGGCTGGGCCCCTAGGCTCGGGCTTTGGGCAGGCGTGGGCGGGCCTAAACAATTTTTTAAATTTTTTCCACCAAAATTTTATTATTTTCCATTAAAAATAACACTAGACATCGGGATGGCCGCCACAGGCTGGGGTTTTGGGCGGGCCTTGAGCGGGCCAAGCGAGTCGAGCCCACCTCAGGCCGCGGGCGGGTTTCAGGCTGCCCGCGGGCCACGGGCCAAAATTACACCCATAAGTATGAAATTTATAATTTTGAAACCTAATTAATGAGATCTATCGAATATGATCTCATTGGAATATATAATTTTAAAAAATAAAAATAAATAAATAAATGTGACAATATGAATATTCACATTGATATTTTGAATGTTCACATTATTCACACTGTCAATGTGAACATTAATTTATGCTTCACCCTATTATTATTAGAAGTATTTTGATAACTATGTCATCCATAGAACTTATTGAAATATAAAAAATTAATTTGGACTAAGCAGAATATAAATATGTGAAAAGGGATTTATAAATAAATGTTCATTTTGCTTTTTCTTTCCAAATCCATCTTCAAATTCAGGAACCAAACATAATCTAAAGTTCTTTTGCACTGGCCTTTTGATTATTTGGATTGGCACTCCGCTTACAGAAATTCTGGCTCCTTTTAATAGTGTTTCAAAATTACTATTGAATTTTATTAAATTTTAATATGAACAATTAAATTTTTATGTTAATAATTTATTTACAAAAAGTTAAATTCTCCACATATTTTAACCGTCATTGTTAAAATATGAATAACAATTTATAATAATTTTAATTTATTTAACTTTTAAAAAATATTTAAAATTAAGAAAATTTTTATTAAACAAAAGCATAGCATAAGATTTACCATTTTATATTATTTCACATTTTGAAAAATATATGGATTTGACACCATATTATTTTTCACAATTTTTTTAATGGAATATTAATAAAATTAGACCTTTTGAATTATTTACCAAATATATTTTTTTGTAGTGCAAGACAACAAAAAATGATGAATCTTATTACATAATTCTTTTGATTAAATTGATGTTTTTATAATTTTATTTGATGTAATTTTCTTTAAAAAAATTTGTATTCTTCAATTTATAATGATATCAGTGTATTTATTTAAGAAATATAATATTTGATTGAATTTAATTATAAAATATTTTAGTTATATACATATATATGAACTTCAGATTATAATTAATTTTTAGAAAAAATTTAGACAAATATAAAAATTGGATATTAAAACTTAAATAAACATAAATATTTTATTATATAATGACGAACCGATTCAAACCTGACTCCACTCAACTCGATGAATGTTGACCCCAACCTTTCTTTTGTTTTTTTAGGAAGACTTAGACTTTTTGTATAAGCAAATTTTAATTTTAGTAATTTTTCTCAAAGAGTTTTAATTCTTCATAATGACAAGTTTTATTCTAATTTTACTTCTTTTTTTTTTTGGTTAAAATATGAATAACAATTGTATAAGGATTGTAGGAGTAATTATTGACAATTCCTGTTACACTTATTTATGTTATAGTCTAAATTATTATTTTTTTATGTTTCAAGATTTTTTTTATGAGTAATATAGTTATCAAAATACTCTTAGTAATATTATGATAAAGCGTTCATTAATATTTACATTGACAATATGAATGTTTCATGATGTGAACATTCACGTTGTCAATATAAATATTTACATTGTCAACTATAAATGTTCACATCACCAAATTGCTAAAGGTTTATAAAATATTTATAAAGATAAAATTATGCATAGAATACTTTAAATATAATAATTAGGATTTGATAGATCAAATGTTCAAAATAATAAAAATTATTAAAATATAATAATATCTTATGAACTAATTAGAATACAAGTATTTAGAAGAGAACTTGTGAATAATTATCCCAAAAAAAATATATATATATATATATATAAATAAAATAATACGTATATTTTATACATTTTTTAAAAATTTTTTCTCTAAATTTCTCTCAAATCATCAATCAAACACGGCTTATTGACCGTCATGATTTGTAATGGCACATTACCCAAAAACTATCTCAAGAAAATAGAAAATTTCATATACTCCCTCCGTCCCAAAATATTAGCTCCTTATTTCATTTTTCATTGTCCCAAAATATTAGTCTCTCTTCAAAAATCAAGTACAAAAATAATATAAATTTCCTATTTTGCCCTTCTTTTAAATTAATAAACAATATAAAAAGTACAATTATGACATTGATATTCTCAAAAAATATATTATCAAAAGGATAATTGTGGAAAATCAACTTTTTTCAAATACAATAATTGTACTATCAAAAAAAGTTAGATTCCCCAAAAGGGACCATTATTTTGGAACGGAGGGAGTACATTATTTGTAAAACACACCATACGAGTGTTTTGGAAGTAGCCAAAAAAGTTAAATTTTCAACTTTTTAGTTTTTTTAATTAAAAAAGTCATCAAAAAAATGAAAAAGTCAAATCAATTTTTTATCAATTTCTCAAAACACTCCATAGTATTTTATACAAATCATGGCCTTTTGCAATGGCAAAATTGTTGTTGCAAAAAAATAATAATAATAAATAAGACGTACGAAATCTTTTTTAATAGTACTAAAATAAAATTTATTGATAATTTTTTTATAATAAAATTTTTAAAAAAATGTTGAGAATAAATATATTGTGTAAAAGTTAACTCTATAAAGTAAATATTATTGATAATCCATTACTTATCAAGAATTTTCCAAGACCATATTATTTACAATGGGTCTGGCTTCCCTCCAGTCCTTGATTAGACTGGAGGGTGTTGTTGGGCCCATCAGGATATATCACGGATCTCGTTTCAATAATTTGAACTATTCAATGTGTAAAACTCGTCGAGTACTATATGTCTATAAAAAATCACGTTGATCGGATATCAATACCTATCTCATCGAATTAGATTTTCTGTTAATTATTTATTTTTTCACTGTCTATTTTTTTTATACAAAACTATTTGATCATGTAACTATTGATATCTGATCAACCTAATTTTTTACAAAGATATAGTACTCGGCAAATTTTACACATTCAACGGTTCAGATTATTGAAACGGGACCCGTGATGGATCTCATGAGCCCAACAGCATCCTTCAATCTGATCACAGACTTGAGGGAAGCCAGACCCATTTAGAATATTGAAAAAGAAAACCACAATATCTAATATAAATCACTTTACGATGAATGTTGGTGACACATGTCAAAGGTACATCACCCTTACGAAATAAAAAATTAAAAGAAAAATCTACGTGGTTAGTGAAAATATTTAAAAATATTTAAAAATATTTAAAAATTTGTTCATAATTTAAATTGTGTTAGGATTAGTCCACTAATGTGATAAAGGTGGGTATTATGCAATTATTAGGTTGATTTATAATAGAGTCCAAAATCTATTAGGAAACCTAATATGTGTAGGATTTAGTTACCCAATTGTATGGAACTAGAATTTCTATGGGTAGACTATTAGAATTAGTCATGTGGACTATAGAGTTTCTCTGAGAGAGATTAACGAAGTGGTGAAGGGAAAAGATAGAGATGTAATAGGTGAGAGAAAAAATATCTTTGGCACCAGGTGAGTAAAGGCTCAACTATACTTAAGCATGAGGTTCGAGTAGTGATGTAAGTTTTGAGTGTTTTGGCCATCTCACGTGTATTCTTTATTTTATTGTCATAGTGAAAACTTTATTTCCTTTGGATGTAGGTAATTTGGATTGAATCACGTAAATCTGTATGTGATTGTTTTCATCTTTGGTATGTGCGTGGACATGTTTCCATTTGCATTGGTGGGATGTGGTATAAATCTCAACAAATGATATCAGAGCTTATGGTTGTCGATCCTAGGTACAGTTGACAAAGGGTGTAGTTACTGCACACAAAGGACTTACACAAAAGAAAAAGAAATCCTAGGAGTATAGAAAGAAAAAAAAAAAGATTCAAATTTGATGAAGGCTTCCGCAAGAAACATGGTAGAAAAATTCACAACGAAAGTGGATCTCAATGTTTTCAAGGTTTGCGAATTCATTATAATTTTTAAATTCTAAACAAGTTTAAATGGATTGGATAGATTCAAGAGTGATCAAAGGTGATTGCATGTGATCTAGATGATCTAGGATGAGTAATTTGATTCAATCAACAGCGAAGTCCAGTCTTTGCAAGGTCAATCAGATGGTATTTTTTTCTTATTGGGCATCATAATTGGCAACTTATACCGCCTCGTGGAGTATGTTGTGACAAGAGGGGAGCTACTATCAAGCATCAAACGAGTTTTGGAGCCTTATATATATACGCAAAATCACAATTTTTGAATTAGAGAGATTGTAGACGCCTGTATAAGTTGTGGGTGAACAGTGGTGCGCAACAGTTGCAAGGATATTTGATGGCCACCAAGAGAAAGACAATCACTTGCTAGATGTTCACAGAATGAAGCTTCAGGCATAGAAGTTGAGACGGTTTCGCAATAAGGTGTACACTGAGGGAGGATGTGGGTTTCTTTCCATGAAGGATTTGGTTCGTGGTAGCGAAGACACATCATGGAGGTGTGATAGATCTCATTGGCTCAAGCATGAGGACAAAGGAAGAAACAATGGATATGTTTAAGCGCTATTACAAGTGGTGCAAATAACGTGGGTACTTGGTTCAAGGGGTGCAACGTCTTTTAGGTGAAGGTGAATTGTATCATGTAAATCAGGATATCCAGATTGGATGATGCATATGATATTTACCCTACATGGGTGGAGAGGATGATTGTTAGGATTAGTCCACCCATGTGATAAAGGTGTGTCTCATACAGTTATTAACCCAAATATACATATATTTGGGTTAGAATAATAGAGTTCAGAATCTACTAAGAAACCTAATATGTGTAGAATTTGGTTATCTAATTATATGAAATTAGGATTCTTATGAATAGACTATTATAAATAGTCGTGGACTATAGGATTTTTCTAAGAAAAATTGAGAGAATAATGAATAAAAAAAAATAAAGATATAATGTGTGCGAAAAAAAATATATTGTGGGCACTGAGTGAGTAATGACTCAACTATTCTTAAGCATGGGGTTCGAGTAGTGATATAGGTTTTAAGTGTTTTGGCCATCTCATATGTATTTTTTATTTTATTATCGTAGTAAAAGCTCCCTCCTGTGGATGTAGACAATTTAAGCCAAACCACGTAAATTTGTATGTGATTGTTTTTTCTCTTTAATGTGTGCGTGGATGTGCTTCCATTTAAGTTGGTAGGATGTGGTATAAATCCCAACATTGTGTGGACTAAATTTATTATAGATACGGCGCACAACATAATAAATTAAACAAATTATGAAAGTAGTCTATGTACTTTGGTCCTTTTGTCATTTTAGTTCTTGTAACTTCAATTGGCTTAATTTTGATGCTAATTTTATGACTTTGTCTCAATTTAATCCAATTAATTATAATGCTTAGCATTTTTTTTATAAAAAATATGCACGTAAGTGTCATATGTCATATCTTTAAAGGCAAAATTATAAACTTAGCCAACTTAGTGAGTTAATCACAACTAATTTAGTAATATTTTTTCTTAAAAAACACTAACGTTATTATCAATTAAACTAAATTGAAGCAAAATCTAAAATTAATAGTCAAAACTAAGTTAATTGAAAGTGTGAAAATTAAAATGACACAAAGAGTAAAATATAAAGACCACCGGTATAGTTTGCCCCAATAAATTTACATCAACATCATACATTCACCGAATAAATTTCTGAATAAATTTTTTCGAGTTCAAATCTTTTTTGATAAGAAAAATGTATTTTTTCACAAGAAAAACTTGGATAAAAACGAGGTCACGACATCGTGTTGTGAGGTTGATGAAGTCGTGTCCCAAATTTATTTTGATAATCTGAATTATTTATATTATAAGATTTGTTAAGTAAATTATTTATGAAAAAGATCAAGTTAATTGGACATATGTAACTCTATAACAAGATTATATTAATAATAAATAATTAATATGATTTTAATAATTTTTAAAAAAATAGTTAAGACATGATCAAGAAATTACGCATATTCAATTAATTTCATTTTTTTATATAAATAATATATTTAACAATTTTATAATATAAACAATTCAAATTATCAAAATAATTTTATAATAAGGGGTGGTTTAGGTTTATCTAAATAAGTATACTTTTTGACTTTTTATAAAATATGGCCTATTTTGGAAAGTGAGTTAAAAGTCACTTTCCAGCTTTTAACCCACTTCCCTCTCTTACAAAAAAGTCAAAAAAAAACCTAAAAAGCAGTTTTTAACCATCTTTTCAAAATAATCTTATGGGTTGAGTATGAATTGAGTTTGAAGTGATATGGTAGAGATGCGATGTGACTTAAATAAGATGATATGACTTAAATATGATAATAACTTTTTAATTTTTTAATTTTTTAAATTATAACAAACGAAACCTAAATCTAATGGGTCATCGCAACTTCAACCTCTATTCCTACTTGGGGATACTCTTTGCGGGAAAAATTATTAATTAGTTTGAAGGTATTATATAGCTGTAAATAATTATAAATAATTATGCTCAGTATATTTCTTAATCAATTAATATAAAATTATAAATTTTTCTCTTTCTACTAATCATAATGTATATGAAATATGAAAAATGATTGGGACCTCTAATTTAGAGGTACCACTAGTGATGTGGCAGTGGGTCTCCCACTGCCACAACCAATCAGGTGTCTTGAATTTTTTTTTTCTTTTTTTTTTTTTTCCTTTTCCACCTCATTAGAGGTGGTTTAGAGTTGCCTTTTTAGAGATATGTAGCATGGTTGATGAAATATTAGGTGAGGCTACGCGTGAACTAGTCAATAACTTTTCATTTGCTACGCTTGTCTTATCTTGTCTTTATCAATCACCAAACAAATTCCACCAAAAGTGCTCACATGCACGCACTCAAAAGGTGCACAAATTAGCAAGAGGCACGTTTGGAGAAAGTGAGTCGATCAATATAAGGGGAAATCATCAAAAAGTAGGGTAAATATTATAAATAAATAAATAAAAAATAGTTGAGAATTTTTGTAAAATGTATCTTTTGTTGTGTTTTTGCAGACACAAAAATATTACACCCTCATATATTTATAAATATTATTAATTAACTATTTTAATTTGTAATTTCCCCCAACATAATCAATAATTAAATTAGTGATATTTTACAAATCTAGAATCACTTATCTAAATTTCTGATGTGAGATGGATTTTTACAAATTTCTTTTTTATATTCTCGTATTTTCGTCAAGATCATCCATATAAAATATCACTTTCTTCTATATATATGCTTTTTTAGATGCGAACATTTACCTAGTTATCCAGAGAAAACTTTGTACATTTTCGAACAGTAGTAATGGATCTAAAAAAAAAATAATTACAAGGACTTTGCTCTCAATTTGGTCGGAATACATCTAAATATGAGTCAACACCCTAAACTAATTTTCCACACATCTATGGTTTCTTGTCGAGAGAAATATGAGTCAACACACTAAACTAATTTTCCACACATCTATGGTTTCTTGTCGAGAGAAAATCTACTTGTGTCTCTGTTAAAATTATTGCATATCTAAGATTGATCCCTTTGTCAAGGGAAAATCAACTTGCATCTCTGTTGCAATTATTGCATATTTAAGATTAATTCATCTTTGTTAGTCAAATTCTCTGTATGTAAATTTTTAAAAAATACAAAATCGATTATAAAATGGAAAAGCAACTCATAAATTCTAAATATTGATCTTGTGTTCCATTTTGTCCTAGGTTTTTTTTCTTGTGATCCATTTGGTGCTCTCTATTATAGAAAAGACACAAGTGCCATTGAATTAATCACTAGCTTCTTTATGTGAGGTTTTTATTCCATGTATGCTTAAAACTTGCCACGTTATGCGTGTGATTGGGTGACACACAACACAAAAATACACTAAGGCTTTTTATACTTTTTGTTTTGTGGGTTGATGCATTGCATGTGATACACAGACCACTCTCTCCTCTCATTACTGGCTCGTCACGTTAGAGTGTTATATTTGAGAAAAGTACACTAAATTTTTTTTAATTTTTTTAAAGTGCTACATCATACCTGTCACATATCACGTTTAAGAAAAGTACACTAAGAAATTTTTAATTTTTTTTAAAGTGTTTCATCATACTTGCCACATTGTCACATTTGAAAAAAGTACACTAAAGAATTTTTATTTTTTATTTTTGAAGTATCACATTATACCCGTCACGTTGTCATATTAGGAAAAAGCACACTAAAGAGTTTTTTTTTTTAAAGTGTCACATCATACCCGTCACGTTCTTACATTAGAAAAAAGTACACTAAAGAGTTTTTATTTTTTTGAAGTAAAAGTTTTGAAGTGTCACATCATACCCGCCACGTTGTCACATTTAAAAAAAGTACACTTAGAAGTTTTTAATTTGAGCAATGATTGAAACCCCAACCCCCATAAATCTGAACCACTCATGATGTGGACCCTATACATACATGAGTGAGCTCCATACATACATAGAGGATCAGGATCACTTTGGAGATATGAGAGTCATCCCCAAAAGGGCTCCTAAACATTTTCCTTTTAATTTTTTTGGAGTGTCACATCGTTAGAATGCCATATTAATATCTGTCACATTGGAGTATATTTTTTTTAGAGTACCACATCATACTCGCCTCGTTGTCACGTTTGACAAAAGTACACTAAGATTTTTTTTTGGGAAGTGCCACATCATACCCGCCACGTTGTCATATTAGGGAAAATGACATTAATTTTTTATATTTTTTTGAAGTGTCACATCATACCCACTACATTGTCACATTAGGAAAAGTATACTAAACAAACTTTATCTTTTTTGGAATAAAAATTTTAGAGTATCACATCATACCTGCCACGTTATCACATTTATGAAAAGTACACTAAAGAGTTTTTAATTTTTTTTAGAATGTCACATTAATACCTACCACATTGGAGTGTCATATCATACTAGTCACATTAATAAAATGGTACAATTGTCTGTCAAAACACTACCAAAATCAAAAATAGAATCACGCGGAAAGAAACTCTCTATTAATAGGACTTAACAGATCAATAAAAAAAAATTAGGACTAATTAGAGTATTTGTTTATGAGATAGGATTTATTGATAAATATCTGTTATAAAGTCACATGTATATGTGATGAAATTTACAAATATATATATATTATTTATCAATGTACATTTTTGTATCTAATTTTATAATTTATTTTATTCTTTCTTTAAAAAAAAATTATATTAGGGCCGAGTTTCCAGTTCGAATTCGAAGTCCTAATGAGGTGTAACACTTACGTGGCTTTTAAATTCAAGCGGACAACGTAGGACTATCCTAGTGGGCAGCCATGTCAGTCGGTTGCAAATTTGGGACCAATGTTTCGGACAGAGGAATATTATTCTTCTATAAAATGAAGATATTACAAACAAACAAAAAAAAATATTCAATATTTTTGGTTTGAATTTTTTAGATTAAGTTTTTTGAAAATTAAATTTTTTAGTTTTCATATTTTTTTTTTATTTTTAGTGAATATTTTTAAAATTTTAAATATATATTTTTTTACTTTTTAGATGTACCTTACTTAGATGTATCTAAAAAGTAAAAAATTTATGAAAAAAATATTTTAAAAAATTAATAAATACATAAAAATACAAAAAATTTATTGAATTTTTGTTTTTTTTGTATTTTTGGTATTTAGTAAATTTTTAAAAGGTTTTTTTCACAATTTTTTACTTTTTAGGTATTTGTATGTTAGCTATGTCTAAAAAGTAAAAAAAAAATTACTCAAAATATTAAAAAAGTTTCAGTAAAAACAAAAAAAAATACAAAAAATAATAAAGTAAAATTTTCTAAAAAATATTTTTGGAAAAGAGGAACTAAGCAAAGTGAATTGTTACTCAGCCTTAAAAATTAGACTTGTTTTTTAAATTCAATAATGTAGCATTCTATTCAACTATTTAAATCAACTCTCACACTTATTTATTCTCTAATAATTAATTAATCATCTTATTAATTTATTTTAAAAAATAATCTAAAAATAAACTTATATATATATATATATATTATCAAAAATCAAAGTCAAAGTCAAGTACTATTCTATTCCATATGGTAGGTTTCGAATGTCTAGTATGGAGAACTCAATACATGAGCATTTACTTTGGACAAGTCATCAGTCAAAGTAGTTAGTGCTATTTCATATTTTCTTGTAGATTTCCAAGGCCTAGTATGGACAGCTCATGTAAAGCATTTACTTTGGACAAGTTATTTGGTAGAATTGTAAAAATGTTCCGCAGTCTATGGGGGTCTGAAATTCATTCGCAATTTAGGATTAATTTGACTTGGGCTTGGGCGTCATTTTGAAGCTCAATTCGGCCTGAATCATGGAGCCGCTCAAAGTCTGTCCCGAGGTCTAGTGTCATTTTTATTAAAAAATAATAAAATTTTAGTGAAAAAAATTAAAAATAACAAAAAATATATTTAGACTCACCCAAGCTTGAGCCCAGGTCCAGGCCTACTGGCCCGGCCTAAATTTTGGCATGAGCTTGCGAGACTCGACATGGGCCAGGTTGGGCCAAATTTACACCCCTATTATTTGGTGGTGTTGGTCCACTGCTACATAATATTCTGGATGTGTTGTGATTGATAAAGAGTGTTAAAGTTTTGGTTAGAATGTGGGTTAAATTTTTAATTTTTTAGATTTTTGGTTGTTTTAACTTGGATTAAAATAGTCTTGTTTGGATTAAACTTTTTAGCTTATCTCACTTTCTAATAGAGAAAATGAAATGATTATGATTTAGATGTGACAACTTTTACCCTGGGGCTAAAAAATTTATTTTGTCTTTTTGTGACTATTTTAGCCCCAATCCATCCTTAACCCACATGCCAAACCAAGATTAGGAAATAATATGAAATATAATGATTTATGATTGGTAAAAAAAATAAAGTATTATTAAATAAGCTTTCCTTACTTTCTTCTGCAATCAAGTGTGTGGACAGCTCAATACTTGAGCAATTGAGGAGATGGTGGTGGGGATGGGAGTGACCACGACAAATTAATGGGTTAGCTATTACGGCATTTTTGAAAATTTAATTTTTTAAAGATTTTTTTTAAAATTTTTATGAGATAAAAATAGTTAATAATGTGTTTGGAAATAAACTTTTTAATTGAATAACTAGTTGTGAGAAAAAAAATAATTGTTTAATGCGGATGATATAATCTTTTACTATTGAGATTAAATTTTTAATTTTTTAACTTTTTTTTTAATTAAAAAGTTAATACCCAAATCGGACCTAGTAAATATCATATATAATATTGTGATATCATGTGACTATCTTTCTTTTTTTTTTTTTTTCTTTTTTAATTTTTTATTAAGATACCATGTAACTATCACATTCAATGAACAATCTTTTTTTTGAACATCCAATGAACATTCTCAATTAGAGTGAGTTGAGTTAGTGGAAGACATAGCGGAAGACATTGTTGAATTAGTGGAAGAGATGACTTTCCATCTAATTTCATTGGTGATTTTTTACAAAAATGTTTTGTGGCACTAATCTGATGGGCACTAATGCCCCTAATTTATATTCTGGGTAAGTTTTTTTTTTTTTTTTTTTTTTTTTTTTTTTGATATGGAAATTCGGGACATTAGTGCCCTTTTTTTCGGGGCACCAAACAGAACTAGATTTTTTATTAACCAATGACACTCTGTAAAATTGTGTCAGTCCTATATTGGTAGTGGTAGTGAAGGCGGTGTTAAGGGCTTTTTTAAGAAATATTTTGTCTAAATAAATTTGCTCCTGCGGTAACTATGGGGGAAAAAAATATTAACTTGTATTTTTTATCATATCAAACGTCAACTTGTGTAGGAAAATGGAAGTGAAAGGACGGTCTTTGAAATATCACTATAACAAAATGATTCTTTAATAACAAAATTATTTCATCTTCGATAGTAAAATTTTTGTTATCAAATTGATTTGTAACGAAATAATTTCGTCACCACGTTCGTCGTTTATTGCTCGTTGCTAAAAGTACTTGGTGACAAAATTTTATTTTGTCGCCTATTATTGGTATTTGGTGACGAAACATTTCGTCGCTAAATGTTAAATAATTTATCACCTATACTGTTCATTTCGTCACTAGAATTAAATAAAATTTTATTCTATTTGTTTTCGGTGACGAAATATTTCATCATTAAAAACAGTGACAGAACTTTTAGTGACGAAAATATTCGTCATCAAAAGATTAAAAAAAAAAAGAAAAAAAAAAAAGACCCTCCAATGACAAAAATTTTTGTCAAGAAATATTTCAATTTAGTGACGAAATACTGAACATGTATGACGAAATTATTTGTTAGTATTAGAAAGTTTTAGTGACAACTTTTTTCGTCGCTAATAATAAATAAAATTAAAAATTGTGCAGGGAGATATTTGCAATATATATATATATATATTTTCAATAAACAATCACTATGTATTTTAATAATCTATTCAATAAAATATCTAATGCAAATCAATATAACATTAAACTATTTATTTTCATAAAACAACATAAGCAAAATACATGTCTCATAGTATCAAAAAATTCATATATAACATTCAAACTATAACATCTATTATAGTAAAATAAAAAAACTATAACAACACAATCAAAATAACTTGTGCATTTTAATAACATGTTCAATATAATATCCATTACAAATCATTACAAAAACCTATTCATTTGCATAAGGCAACAACATAGTGAAAATAAATGTTTGATAGTATCAACAAAAAGATAAGATTCATCACAATATAATCATAACCCATGACAACATAGTCAAAATACGTGTTTGGTAATATCAAGAAAAAGTAAAACTACACTGTGCTGGATACGTGTTTGGTAATATCAACAAAAAGCTCTTGCTATACAGGTTACCAAATTCGTTCATCTCCAATCTGCCAAAAAAATAAAATAAAATCAACAACAATAACAACAACAAAAACAAAAGGTTAAGGTAACCATTCACTAAATATGTAAACATGCAACCTAGAAGAGAAAAAAAAAATGAAAATTTCGAAGTAAATTTCAAACCAAAATTTACCATGCTTGTTCCATAAATTTTTACAACTTACATTAGTTCCTCCCAAGGTGTGCATGATGTTTCCGAGCCTTTTAACAACTATTTGAAGATTTCACTCCCTAATGGCCTATTTTGAAGCCTAAATGTTTTCCAATTGAGAGTTCTATGATTGTTCTGTAAGTTTTTACAACTTATGTTGATCCCTCCCAAGGTGTTCATGATAATTTGTAGACCTTTTCGTGCATATTTAACGATTTTGCCCCACGATGGCTTATTTTAATGCCTAAGTGTTGGACATTTACAAATTTCAAAGTAGTTTTTAAATTGGGAGTCTCGTGCTTGTTTTATAAGTTTTCAGAATTTACATTGGTTCCTTTCGAGGTGTTCATGATGTTTCCCAGGCCTTGTTGTTCATATTTCACTATTTTGTCTCTCAATGGCCAATTTTCAAGCCTAAGTGTTGGAAAAATACATAATTCAAAGTAGTTTTCAAAGTAGGAGTCACACGCTTGTTCCAATGTGTTACCCAAAAGACAACCTAATGGAGGGGGTGAATTAGGTTTTTATAATTAAAATTAATAATACCCTAATAAAAATTATGACTAGCACAATAGATAAATATAATTGATGAAATAAAAATAATTAAAACAAGTGTCTTAACAACTATGTTAGTTAATGATTTTAACACAGTAAAAATGTGAAATATAGCTATAGCAATTTAAAATAAAATAAAGAGATAAGGGAGAGAGACGCAAACAAATTTATAGTGGTTCGGCTTCAACTCGGCCTACGTCCACTCCTCAAGCTTTACTTGAGATTTTTCACTATCTTCTAGCTTCACAGGGGTGTTAGCAACCTCTTCACAAATGGAGCAATCCTCCATGGATTTTACATAGACTTCACAAGTTCAAACCCTTGCAAATCTTAGGTGATTTACAATCACTCTCAAGATTTCAAGAACACAATGTTTGCAACACTTTTACAAGATAAAATGGTATTTTTGCTTTTAAAGAAAGCTTACAATAAATATCTCTCAAAGATAGATATATAAAATGAGCTTTGATTTTTTTTTGTAAATCTCACACAGGAAAGATGGGCTTAAAACTATAAGGCTTAGTGTATAATTTCTGAGAATAGATGTGAGTAATTATAGATTAAAGAATATTTTTAGGTTTTTGTTTTCTTGTTTACATTAGAGGTTTTGGCATATATAATGAAAATTATAGCCGTTTATAGTCGTTGTATTCATTTAAATTTATAGCTGTTTATACCCGTTGTAGTCATTTGAATTTATAGCCGTTGTACTTCCATCATTACTAATTTGAATATCTTCCACTCCATCATTACAAATTTGAATATCTTCCACTTGAACCTTTTGGCCTTTTGAACCTTTATAACCGTTTATAGCCGTTGTACTTTCATCGTTACTAATTTGAATATCTTTCACTTGAACCTTTTGGCCTGTTGCTGTGCTAGGCTGTTTGAACCTTTGTTTTGGGTTATTTGAACTCCTGATTTAATCAAATATTAAATACATTCTAACAACATTTAGGATAAAGGTTTAGGTGAGAAATAATGGGACAAAATAAATTTCGATTCTATTTTTCTTTTTCAAATAAATCATCAAAATAAATTTTGATTCTATTTTTATCTTTCAAATAAATCATAAATTTTGATTAAAATATAATTGAATAAATCATTAAAATAAATTTTGGATTCTATTTTTCTCTTTCAAATAAATTAAAACATAATTAAAAAAATCATCAAAATAAATAAGTCTAACAATCTCCCCTTTTTTGATAATGGCACACAATGATGTTTTGATTTAATTTGAGAATAAGAAAGGCTCCCCCTTCAAGTCATGCTCCCTGAATTCATTTCTAAATACATAGGTTAGCATATGTGTAATAAATAAACTTTAATTAGAGACATGATATGAGACTAAGATATCAAACTAGAAATACATAATCATCAGATTAGTTTTCAAAAAATACCATAATTTGAAAATAACACCATAATACATAACATCCTATAATTTCTCCCCCTGTGACATTATCAAAAGGAAATCATGGGTCAGAATCTGGAGGAGGAGGAGGAGGAAAATGATAGTGATAAATGGTATCAAAAAATAGATAATCAAAACAGATATATACATATATATAGATATATGATCCACCCGCGTCACTTTTTGTTCATCGAAAATCGCGTCGGACATGCGTTTTTGCTTTTGCGTCAGCTGATCAACAAAAGCAAGACGGGTCAATCAGTCAATCAGCTTCCTTGGCTCTCTCTCCCTCTTATCGTCTTTTCCTCTGTCTTCTTCTTAATCACTCTCTGCGCCTTCTTCTTCCTCATTCGCTTCGTGAGAGAGATAGAACAGAGAGATTGAGCAGAGCAGAAAGGTTGTCAAAAACTACTCTCTTACTACATGGCCTCGTCCTGTCCCCTTACTCTCTTTTCGGATTTGAATGATCTTGGAAGTACTGTTGGGCAGAGTGCCCCCGCTCCCACTCTTCCCAACCTTCCTATGATGTCGATTGAGCGAATAATGGCAGCTCAATCAGACATTGAAGCCAATTATTTCACACTGACATCCTGTATAGAGACGGTGACTGCAGTCACAAAATTGGCTCACCGACTGCAGAATAGGACGAGTGAGCTCTAACAGGTCAACGCCCAACTCGCTTTGCTCCAGCGCATGTACAAGGATGCGCAAGCAGAAATAGGCGCACTGAAGGTCGAAAATAAAGAGCTTAAACGGAAGACCACCTCCATAGCCCGATTTGGAGTAATGCCGTTCTTCGTTTTTGACAGTCCGCGGGGAGTCGTCGCTCTCGACGAAAGCACGGTGGCATGGGTGTCAAGGTCGCCCAAGGTGATAAAAAGAAGAAGAAAATGATGGAAAATGTGAGTAAGTAAGATCAGCATATGGCCGAAAAAAAATGAAAGGTTTTTTTTTTTTTTTGTATGTTTATTTTGATCGGCATGTGGCCGTAAAAAAAATGAACGGTGTTTTTTTTATATAAATAATTGTATTTTGATTTGTTTTTGTTTTTATGTTTAAGTACTGAAAAATGAAATTAAAAAGAAGAAAAAAAAATAAAATTAAGTCCAAACAAAAAATAATAATGAGAAATAAAAATAAAAATAAAAGAAATTAAGCCTAATAGAAAAATAAAAAAAATAAAATAAATTAAAATAAAATTATACCAGTAGAAATTAAACTTAATGGGATGTTGGTATTGCTGGAATGGTAATGCAAAAAAAAAAAAAAAAAACCATGAGGGTTTAAAAAAAATCAATGTATGCAAAGTTAACTTTACCTCAAGGTACAGAACAAAAAAAAAAAAAATTACACAGTTGAGAATAGCAAACTGTTAAGGAGAATAAATGTATGAAGGACTTGAGAACATTCAACTAATATAAATGTTTCCATATCAATGTAGCAATACACATATATCATTTTAACAAAAATTCAAGTTTTACAGTCATAACAAAATTTTTTAAATAGAAATTGACATTCCAAGCTTGCCACGAATAAAATTGAAGCGATCCTTGCTTAGGGGTTTTGTGAAAATATCCGCCAATTACTTGTCGATGTTTACAAATTCAAGTAAAATATTCCATTTTTGAACATAATCTCTTAAAAAATGATGTCGAATTTCAATATGTTTTGTTCGTGAGTGTTGAACCGTATTTTTGCTTAAATTGATGGCACTAGTTTATAACATGCCCTGAGGGGTACCCGGCGTTAAACAGTTCGGACTCCCGAGATTTCTTTGATCTAGTCTCACGAGTGCAATGTGAAACGTAGACGAGAGTCTAGATTTGGAAACTTTTATTGAAAATCCATTTTATTGCAATTTTGTCAAAAATGGACCACGTCATCAGATTTCAGAGTTGTCACCGAATATTTTGGGAAATTAGGAAACCCATGACTCGTGCCAAGGCCACTGTTCGTCGTAACCAAGGATGCTTGGCTTAGAACCTTAGGTATGAGAGGGGAATGTCAATAATGAGCACCCCCGCTCACCCGATAAAAAGATCGGCCTCTACTAAACCATGATATGACTTTTTATTTTCTTTATATGTTCATGTTCTGATTATTGAATATATCCTAAAATTTACTATGTGAAGCATACAAGTATAGACTAGTTTGCTCAAATTGGAACAATTCAACTTCATGTTTGTTTTCCGAAAAGGGTTTGAATTTGCCACCTGACAAAGTGGGCTTAAAGTTTGTGAATTTGCCACTGCAAAGTGAGTTTAAAACGTACATTTATTGAATTATTCCAATTCAAACAACAAGCCTTCATTCACAGGCATTCATACAGTTTATCACTTAAGCAAATAGCCACGTGGTAGGATGCTAAACATAATAAGAAAATCACACACAAATGGGATGCTAAAGTATAAAAACTCACAGATTAACCAACGTCCCTCGAACAGCTACAAAACAAAGTTAATAAAATATGCATGATCTTATATACAGAATCCTAATGCAATTCACTTATGAGATGCACTAAAGATTCAGCTTCTAAAATATGGCATGTGAATCATCTCAATAACATGAGGTGGCGCATAGAATCACAGAAGAATTGATTAAATCCACACATGTAAATTTAGCCGAATCTTAATGCATGAGACATGGATGCAAAGCATGGATATGCATGACATGACAGATATATACATATATACAGTTAGGGAAAGCGATTAAAGAATGGGATAGAAAGAAGCGGGGTGAGGGGATTATTACAACATCTTAAATATTACAGATCCAAATAAAGGAGGGGGGAGAAATAATAAAATAAAATATAACTTCACAAAACACTCAAAATAAAAATAAAATAAAGAATTTGATCACTGGCACAAGATTCATATGTGTTCAATCTCTTAGGCCTGCACACCCTAGCCCATGTTAATTCATCTTCAATGGAGGTCCTGCCACTTCATCTTCATTTAATCATATGGGCCCAGCCCAAAATAACTTAGCTTGCAAGCCCAAAGATGTGAGTTCACTTTGATCTATTAAGCATCTATTAAGAACATAGCAAAATTGGCCCAATTCCGCAACAACCCAAAAGGCCATTGGCCCATCAACCATGCATCTTGACGAAGTAAACACATTCAATATTAGTTGCCTCAGAAGCTTTACCAAATGATCCTTTTCAACGTGAGGATACCTCGTGACCAACTTATTGTACAAAGTGGGGGTTGAAATTTTAGGAGAGAGAAGGATTGGAACAAAGACTGGTTAGAGAAAGAGAAAGTGGGTTGGTGTATGCATGTATCTGTGTGTGATGTCTTTAGCTCTCATCAAGGGCTCTCCATCTCCATGCATATTGAGAGAGAGAAAGAGAGACCGTGTGTGCTGTGTGTATGTTATTGTCTCGATGTCTCAATCTGTATGCATGTGCCTCCGTCAATGCCGTGGGTATGTGTGTATGGGTATGGTGTCTTAGAGAGAGAGAGAGAGAGAGAGCAGCCTAGGAATCTAGAGAGAGAAGAGAGCTGGGTTTGGTGTGTGCCGTGTGTGTGTGTCTCCTTGAGCTGCTGCTGCTGTGATGTGGTGCCTCCCGTGGCTGCTGCTACTGCGGCGTGGTGATGGCAGCCGTGGTGTCTGTGGCAGTGTGCATGTGTATGCATGTGCCGTGTATATGAGTGTCTCCGTGTGTGTGCTTTGCTCTGTGATGGGTGGTGTGTTTCATGCGAGAGAAAGAGAGAGATCCAGCTTGTGTGTGTGTGTTCATCCCCTATCCCTGTGTACTGGGTATGTGAATATGTATCAATCTGTTTGTATGTGTGTGAATGTGTATTGACTGTATGTGTGTGTGGTGTGTAGCAGTGTGTCGTGTGTGTGGGAGAGAGAGAGGTGGCCGTGTGTGTGTAGTAGTGTGTGTGTGATAGGAGAGTGAGTTGTGTTTCAGTGTTGTGTGTGAATGGTGTGTGTGTGTGTATGGTGAAGCTCAGCGTGTGTGTGTGCTGTGTGTTTGCAGATGAAACTTCCCCCCTCTCAATCTCTCTCTAGAAAATTCTCTCTCAAAACCTCACTCCTCTCCCCTTTTTTTTTTTTACTCATTAACACCACTCTCCTCCCCTTCTCCCTCTCCGATCCTCCCCTCTTCTTGGTGGTGTGTTGAGTCTCAACTATAGAGAGAAAGCCATCACCCATGCATATCGGTAAGATAAGAGAGACCAAATTGGAGAGAGAGTGCCCCTCATCAGTGTATCCCTCAATCATTCAAGAGAGTGAAGTGTTTGTTGTGTATCTCCTCCCCACCCACTCTCATCTGCTCTCCTTTTTTTTTTTTTCAATCTTCTCCTCCGACTTTGAACCCCACCCACTGAATTAACATACATAAAGGAAACCAACTCCTCTTCTTTCTACAAAAATATTCCCTATGTCTCTCTTTTGAAAATCATTGTCCACCACCACCTTTTTTTTTTTTTTTTTTTTTTTCTTTTAGCTGTCTACTCTCTCCACCATAATAATTCTTCACCCACTCTTCTACCCAAAACACAACCCATCATTCTGACCATTTTTTTAATTTTTAATTTTTATTTTCTATTTTTTTATTTTTCATTTTATTTTTATTATTTTCTATTTTTCAAAATTAGCTAAAATGTACCACTTTATATAACACCACCTAAAAATATGTACACACATAAAATTATAAAATACTACAAATTAATAATTTGGCTAAAATGGGTGAGGTTTGGGATTAAAACTTTAATCTGATTTTTTTGATATTTTCTGCTGAGAAATTCATAAAATGACATTCCAATTTACATAATGGGGTGTTCAAAAAAAAGTGCCCAAGTCTTAGGGCCGGTCAAAATGGAGTGTCTACTGTTGCGCCTCTTTGACAGAGCTCGAAGTCATTTCATGACGTGGGTGAATGTCAAAGTCCCAAAGATGACCCTTTTGACAAGGCCGTAAGACTTGGGCAAACAAACAAGATGCAAATGTAAGTGGTTGAACCCGAAGGTTGCCTACGTATCCCTTTGCAAAGAATCAAACCAGCGTAGTTCAGGGGCAAGATGCTAATGATATGCAGGATGATTGTGAGAACTAGACTTATACGCTACGCGAAGCCGATTATTTTTGAAAACCTTATGATCATGCAAGAGAGGGAAGACCTCAACCAAGAGAAATCAACATCCTAACACGTGTCACGCGAAAGGAGGAAAGATGGTGTAAACAACACGCGCACCTGATGTTTTTAACCGAGTGAATCAAAAACCTAACGCATCTCACGTGAAAGGAGGAAAGATGGTGTAAACAACAGGCGCACCTGATGTTTTTAACCGAGTGAATCAATAACCTAACGCATCTCATGCGAGATGAGAAGGGGTGGTGTAAACAGACAGGCGCACCTGCTGTTTTTAATCGAGCGAATCAACAACCTACCACGTCTCACGCGAAAGGAGAAGGGGTGGTGTAAACAACAGGCGCACCTGCTGTTTTTAACCAAGTAAAACAACAACCAAACGCGTTTCACGCGAAAGGAGGAAGGATGGTGTAAACATCAGGCGCACCTGATGTTTTTAACCGAGTACATCAACAACCTAAGACGTTTCATGCGAAAGGAGGAAGGATGGTGTAAACATCAGGCGCACCTGATGTTTTTAACCGATTTGGGTGGTGTAAATAGACAGGCGCACTTGCTGTTTTTAACCGATTTGTAAACATCAGGCGCACCTGATGTTTTTAACCGAGTACATCAACAACCTAACACGTTTCACGCGAAAGGAGGAAGGATGGTGTAAACATCAGGCGCACCTGATGTTTTTAACCGATTTGGGTGGTGTAAACAGACAGGCGCACTTGTTGTTTTTAACCGATTTGTAATCCAAACGCGTTTCACGTGAGAGGAGGAAGGGTGGTGTAAACAGACAAGCGCACCTGATTGTATTTTAACCAAGTAAAACAACAACAACCTAACGCGTTTCACGTGAAAGGAGGAAGGATGGTATAAACATTAGGCGGACCTGATATTTTTAATCGAGTAAAACAACAACCTAACTCATTTCACGCGAAATGAGAAGGGGTGGTGTAAACAGACAGGCGTACCTGACAGTATTTTAACCGGGGTGGTGTAAACAGATAGGCGCACCTGACTATATTTTAACCGGGGTGGTGTAAACAGACAGGCTCACTTGACTGTATTTTAACCGGGGTGGTGTAAACAGACAGGCGCACCTGACTGTATTTTAACCGGGGTGGTGTAAACAAACAGGCGCACCTGCTGTTTTTAACCGAGTGAATCAACAACCTACCGCGTCTCACGCAAAAGGAGGAGGGGTGGTGTAAACAACAAGCGCACCTGCTGTTTTTAACCGAGTGAAATCAACATCCTAACGCGTCTCACACGAGAAGAGAAGGGGTGGTGTAAACAGATAGGCACACCTACTGTTTTTAACCGAGTGAATCAACAACCTACCGCGTCTCACACGAAAGGAGGAGGGGTGGTGTAAACAATAGGCGCACCTGCTGTTTTTAACTGAGTGAATCAACATCCTAACGCGTTTCACGCGAAAGGAGAAGGGGTGGTGTAAACACACAGGTGTACCTGCTGTTGTTAACCGATTTTGATAATTGGACTTATACGCTACGCGAAGCCGATTTGGGTAATTCATGATTTGTGCAATGCAATGCAATGTCATGAAGTGATGATAAAGCTATGAAGATGGCAACATGGGTGGCAAGCTTTGTGCAAAACACACGAAGCAAGCCACATTTCTACCTGGCTATGTTTGCAACTTTCCCTATTCTCCAACAGGGTGACATACTAGGTTGGTTCAGTTTCCAGAGTTGAGGCGCATACAAGCTATCTCAACCTATGGGGCTGCCATACAGATTTCAAGCCGGGGATACACCCCTGGGTATTTAAACCAGACTTTAGTCTCGGAAATCTCGAACCTTTTGCGTTCTAGGCATTGCCATTCGAACTCTAGTTTCCACCGTCTCAATTGATCTCCTAGGAACTCATTACAAACATAGTCAGGTGACTATACCAGACCGATTGAAGTCGTTCGGGCACGACAAACACCAAAGGAATTGCACCTCTAAAGGATTTAAGGTCTCCTAGACCCTGAAAGTCATTTGGGCACGACAAACACCAAAGGACTTGCACCTTCAGAGGATTTAAGGTCTCCTAGACTCGAAAAAGAACAACAAGCACACTTGCTATTTTTAACCGATTGAATGGCCACAGATGTCGCTTTACTTCCTGATCATATTCACAACTTTCCCTATTCTCCAACGGGGTGATAGACTAGGCTGGTTCAGTGTCCAGAATTGAGGCCCATACACGCTACCTCAACCTATGGGGCTGCCATACAGATTTCAAGTCGGGGATACACCCTTGGGTATTTAAACCAGACTTTAGTCTCGAAAATTCCAAACCTTTTGCGTTCTAGGCCTTGGCCATTAGAACTCTAGTTTTCACCGTCGCAGTTGGTCTCCTAGGAACTCATTGCAAACACAACCAATATAATACACAAATATTTACATATCAATACACACATATATGTACATATGGTATACACATATGCATATACAGACAACATACAAACATATATATACAGCATATATACAGGTATATACGACACAGACATATACGAACCTATATACAAACAGATATGGATATATACACAGATGGAGAATATTCTATTTGCAACCGTCAACGGGAAGATGCCGTTACTGAGAAGGCATATTCTATTTGTTGACATCAACGCACGTACACAAAACACACAAAAAAGAAAGGAAAAACACAAAATGTATAGATATGGGGATACGGGGTTTCGAACCCTTGACCTTCGGCCTAGTCTTCGAGTCCTCGACCACTGAACCACGCCACTCTTGTGACAAGATATGCAAACAAATATATATACATATACGAGACATATATACACAAAATCAAAACAAACCAAAAGAAACACTCGATGTGGGGGTTCTAACCCCTGACCTCAGGCTTAGGCTTTCCGAATCTTCAACCCACTGGGCCAAACCACTGAACCCAAGCCATACCTGTGACCCAAATGTTCAAACAAATATATAAAATACATAGATATACAATACATATACATATATATATACAACTCTCCCGCCTCTCTTTCTGTTTTTGTCTTACTCTCTCTTTCTTCATCTTCTTCGAGCGTTGTGTCTGGCGCGCGATTTCAACAATCGCAGCGCCTGACCAATAGGCTATCCAATCCTGCCCCGATTGTCAATGATCGTCTCGAGACTTCCTCCCTCTTTATCTTCTTCTTTGACTTCATCCTCTTCTTAAGTTGAGGCCTGCGATAGAGAGAGGCAGAGCGAAAGCCTGCGATAAAGAGAGGTAGAGCGAAGGCCTGCAAACTTTCTCTGCCACCACTTTGCAACCTCTTTCTTTTGCATTACTCTTCTCTGCCATGGCCTCTTCACAAGGTTCTCTCACTCTTTTCCCAGACCTGAACGAGTCCACGATAGAGATGACCAATTCTGACTTCCCTGAACCTCAACTACGAGCTTCTTCTCCTTTCCCTGTTTTCAACTTTCCAGTGATGTCAGTTGAACAAATCATGGCGGCACAGTCTAACATCGAAGCAAACTTGTATACGTTGAGGTCATGTGTGGAGACCATGACTGCGGTCTCCAACTTGTCCCGTCGGCTGTAGAATAGAACGTGTGAGGTGCATCGATTGAATGCACAACTTTCTTTACTTCAACACATGTACAAAGATTCTCGAGGGGAAGTTAGCGGATTGAATAAACAAATCAAGGAGTTGAAACGACAGGTGACCATCGCAACTCGTCATGGGACTACCTTTGACGACCAGCGAGGGATAATCTCATTTGGAAGCTCTGCCAAGGCCGAGGCAGAGTCTTCAAGAGCTTCGAAGAAGTAAAGATGAAGCGAGGCAGCTTATGGTAAAGTCAGGCAATGAAGCTGTGTGCAAATAAAGCTGGTTGTAATCTTCGCCGCCGAGTTATTGCCGGAAAACTGAGAAAATGCTACTTTCTCTTTTTGCTTTTTTTGTTATTTTTGTTTTTGTTTTTGTTTTGTTTTTTTTTTTTTGTTTTGTTTTGTTTTGTTTTTTGTTTTGTGTCTCTGTGATCGCAGATGTCCTCCCCTGACTACAATAAAATCAGTTTAGTTTTTGCACATCGATGGCGTGACTGGCATATCACTTTGAACTTGAAAACATTTTTGTTTGATTGAATTTGAGAGTGATCGAATTTTGAACTCTAAATTGAATGTTGATTCTATACTGACCCATACTGACCTAAATCAAAGAATGACTTAACGAAAGAAGAACGAAGCAAAACGATCCAAACATACTTATATACATTGACTGGTATGAAAGGAACTTAAAAAAAACAAGACTCTGGAACACAACCATTGAGCTTAAGTGATTCTGCAGTTTATCCTGATGGGTTGAAATCGAAACTGATGGGCCGACCAAAACTTTGGCCGATGAACTCATGATCTAGCCAAAGAGTTGGCCAACGAACTTCATGACTCAAGTGGTGGAGAAGATAGAATCTCCGACTCGACTATGCCCCTAGTTCATTGCCTTGACCCTTTTTTGTCTCTTGATTGATATTTTTTTTGTAAAAAATGTTTTGATCAACATGAGAGTTAGATTAGCATACTTATTCCATTTTCTGTTTCAAATCATGTAAGCTAAACTGTAAGCACTGAAAATTTTTCCTTTTTAAATCCAAAGAATGGTCCAAGTTTTGCAAAAATAGAATAATTTTCGAGAAAAATTAGTCAGCTTTATTCAAATTAATCAAAATTTATTTTTGCAAATGGCCACTACTCAACTAACATGGAATCAATCATTGAGGTGCATAGCCCCAAGCCAAATAACCCTGAATTGGTTTTGTAGCAACGATGATAACCGAACTGAGCCGATCCGAATCGAATGAAACCGAGTAGAATTGGATCGAACCGAACCGAACTGAACCGCCAAATCGAATCGAACTAAACTGAACCAAGTTAAATCAAACCAATTGAACTGAGCAGAACGAAGATACACCAATCAAACACGGATAGGACAACCAAGTCGACTAAAGATACACCAATCAAATATGGACAAAATGAATGAGTTGAAAAATTATTGGGGCCGAACTTCAAGATGAAGCTACCTACGTATCCCAAAGATAGGAATTAGGCCATCGTAGTTTCGACTAAGGGTCACTCGGGTATTGGTATTCTCCTTTTGTGCTCTAACTTTTGCCAAAGCCGCCCTTTCGGGTTTTCAACCTTGCGAGCTTTTGATTTTTTTTTTTGTTCATTTTATTTTTTTTTCTTTTGAGTTTCTATTTTTTTGTTTGTTTTTCTACTCTAATTTTTGCCTAGATCGCCTTTCTGGGTTTTCAGCCTAGCGAGCCTCTCAAGGGTTACTTTCAGTTTAACTTGTCCATGTTGATTGTGTGTGAAATCTCTAGGCCATCTATAAGAACGACTACTACTCTTGACCAGTAGATATGATCATGTAGGGACTAGGCTAATTGGGTCCGAATTTGCCCCTAGTGTTGCCCCTAGTGTAGTGGATAGGAACTCGACTGTCCTTTAATAATAAAATTCGTTCTCTCAAATTCTGGGTTTTGCCTTTCTAGGCGGTCTTCATTGGGAAACGATTCAATTTTAACTCTTTGATCACATCCAACCTTTTGCCCCTAGTTCAAGGGCTGCTTCAAATCTAAATCACATCTGACCTTCTTGCCCCTAGTTCAAGGGCTGTTTCCAATCTGAATCACAGGCCCTACATAGTTTTGGCTAAGGTTCACTCGGGTATTGACACTCTCCTTTTACGCTCTACTTTTGCTAAAGCCGCCCTTCCAGATTTTCAACCTTGCGAGCTTTTCATTTTTCTTTTTCTTTTTCCTTTTTATTTTATTTTATTTTATTTTTTGTGCTCTAACTTTTGCCTGGGTCGCTCTTCCGGGTTTTCGGCCCAGCGAGCCTCTCAAGGGTGATACTTTATTGCCCCTAGTTCAAGGGCTGCCTCCATTTCAACTATCCAAGCCTCACACTTTTGCCCCTAGTTCAAGGGTTGTTTCAAATCGATATCACATTCTCTGCCCTGAGTTCAAGGTCTGTTTCCAATCTGGATCACATCATTTCCCCTAGTTCAAGGGATATTTCCAATCTAAATCATATTCGACCTTATTGCCCCTAGTTGAAGGGTTGCCTCCATTTGAATCACATCATGACCCCTAGTTCAAGGGCTATTTCCAATTCGGCTACGCAAGCCTTACACTTTGATTGATTATTGAATACTTCTAATCAAGGTTTGAAAGCTAAAGGGCTAAGGAGGTCGGACCTCGAATCAAGAGGGATCCTAAAACAGTTTTTGAAATCTTTTCACAAAGTGACTAATCACTCGTACTTTTACGAAGATAAGATAGAACCAATTTGGACCAAGCCCCGATCCTTCTCAGTACCCGACATTAACAAAAATGATTTTCTTCATCAAAGGCTTAGCACACCTCTCTTCCTCTCAGTTGATCAAAATTTGCAAATCCCGATGAAATTCTTCCTCTCCGTTTTTATCAGAGTTTTGGAAAAAGTTTTGAAAAACTTTGGTCAATGCGATGAATTAAGGCACAGAGAAGTAGGAAAACTCTATGGCATTTTGTTTTTTGTTTTTTTTTTTTTTTGTTTATTGAAAAGAGACTATGACTCAGCAATGACAACAGACTTTTGACAACATATTCAAAAGAAAATGACAAAGGTGACCTAGACAGGATAGAAATGTCTAGGTTAGCACTATCGAAATCAACAGACTCTGACTCATTAGGCTGACTCGAGCCTGACTCTAACTCTACAAACTTGGTGGAGTCAAACTTAGACTCATACTCAACTCAAAACTCAGAATAAAACCATTCTTAATTTTGCTAGTTAAAGTGTGGGCCAGCCACAACATTCAAAATAAAGCTCGTGCAATCAATAGGTGGTCACTCCCCAATTACAGAAACAAAATGGAACTTCCAATTATGCCCTCACTAAAAACACACTGAACCCCACAAACTAAAATGCCTGAACCACTCACTTGAATTTGAGAACCCCTGTATAGATCCAATACATTGCACATAAAGTAGGAAAGAGAACAAACACCCCTAAAGAGGGTAGGGTTATCCTGTCGTAGCTTGACATCATCTAGGGTTTCACTATTCACACAAGCGGTATCATATATCCTAGAAACGGGAAAGCATCCTGTCCTAATTTGAAAGGTACTATAGCTCACTATATGTACAAGGTTGACTATACTCTAAGGGTTAAAGTCAAGGTGACGTTACCAAAGAGTCCTTTGGGTCATAACCAATGAAGATCTTAGGAACTCAGAAGAGTCAATATTAGCCTTTCTTCAAAGTCTGAGAACCTTTAAATCTCAAAAGATTATAACACAAGGCCTCCAAAGTAACGTAGTGATAGGTGCAGTGTCACAAAAAGTGTGTTTGTGTTCCCACCAACATCTGGGCAACGCAGGGACTTTAAGTGCACCAATGCATGCAATGCAATAAACATATAATTGAAAATAAAAGTTATATCATGGAGTTCGAGTGAAGGTTTCATAAAATCCCCAGCAGAGTCGCCAGAAATTGTAACATGCCCAGGAGGGTACCCATGCGCGTTAAATAGTTCAGATTCCCAAGATCTCTTTGATCTAGCCTCACGAGTGCAATATGAAACATAGACGAGAGTCTAGATTTGGAAACTTTTATTAAAAATCCATTTTATTGCAATTTTGTCAAAAATGGACCACGTTATCAGATTTCAGAGTTGCCACCTAATATTTTGGGAAATTAGGAAACCCATGACTCATGCCAAGGCCACTGTTTGTCGTAACCAAGGATGCTTGGCTCGAAACCTTAGGTATGAGAGGGGAAGGTCAATAATGAGCACCCCCGCTCATCCGATCAAAAGATCGACCTCTACTAATCCAGGATATGACTTTTTATTTTCTTTATATGTTCATGTTCTGATTATTGAATAAATCCTAAAATTTACTATGTGAAGCATACAAGTATAGACTAGTTTGCTCAAATTGGAACAATTCAACCTCATGTTTGTTTTCCGAAAAGGGTTTGAATTTGCCACTTGACAAAGTGGGCTTCAAGTTTGTGAATTTGCTACTGCAAAGTGGGCTTAAAACGTACATTTATTGAATTATTCCAATTCAAACAACAAGCCTTCATCCACAGGCATTCATACAGTTTATCACTTAAGCAAATAGCCACATGGTAGGATGCTAAACATAATAAGAAAATCACACACAAATGGGATGCTAAAGTATAAAAACTCACAGATTGACCGACGTCCCTCGAGCAGCTACAAAACAAAGTTAGTAAAATATGTATGATCTTATATACAAAATCCTATTGCAATTCACTCATGAGATGCACTAAAGATTCGGCTTCTAAAATATGGCATGTGAATCATCTTAATAACATGAGGTGGCACATAGAATCACAGAAGAATTGATTAAATCCACACATGTAAATTTAGCCGAATCTTAATGCATGAGACATGCATGCAAAGCATGGATATGCATGACATATCAGATATATGCATATATACAGTTAGGGAAAGCGATTAAAGAATGGGATAGAAAGAAGCGGGGTGAGGGGATTATTACAACATCTTAAATATTACAGATCCAAATAAAGAAGGGGGGAGGAATAATAAAATAAAATAAAACCTCACAAAACACTCAAAATAAAAATAAAATAAAGAACTTCATCACTGGCACAAAGATCCATATGTCTTCAATCTCTTAGGCCTGCACACCTCAGCCCATGTCAATTCATCTTCAATGGAGGTCCTGCCACTTCATCTCCATTTAATCATATGGGCCTAGCCCAAAATAACTTAGCTTGCAAGCCCAAAGATGTGAGTTAACTTTGATCTACTAAGCATCTATTAAGAACATAGCAGAATTGGCCCAATTTCGCAACAACCCAGAAGGCCATGGGCTCACCAACCATGCATCCTGACGAAGTAAACACATTCAATATCAATTGCCTCAGAAGCTTTACCAATTGATCCTTTTTAACGTGAGGATACCTCTCTACCAACTTATTGTAAAAAATGGGGGTTGAAATTTTAGAAGAGAGAAGGATTGGAACAAAGACTGGTTAGAGAAAGAGAAAGTGGGTTGGTGTATGCATGTATCTATGTGTGATGTCTTTAGCTCTCATCAAGGGCTCTCCCTTTCCATGCATACTGAGAGAGAGATTAGAGAGAGAGAGAAAGAGAGACCGTGTGTGCTGTGTGTATGTTGTTGTCTCGACGTCCCAATCTGCATGCATGTGCCTCTGTCAATGCCGTGGGTGTGTGTATATGGGTATGGTGTTATAGAGAGAGAGAGAGAGATAGAGAGCAGCCTAGGAATCTAGAGAGAGAAGAGAGCTGGGTTTGGTGTGTGCCGTGTGTATGTGTCTCCTCGAGCTGCTGCTGCTGTGATGTGGTGCCTCCCATGGCTGCTGTTACTGCGGCGTGGTGATGGCAGCGGTGGTGTCTGTGGCAGTGTGCATGTGTATGCATGTGCCGTGTGTATGAGTGTCTTCGTGTGTGTGCTTTGCTCTGTGATGGGTGGTGTGTTTCATGCGAGAGAAAGAGAGAGATCCAGCTTGTGTGTGTGTGTTCAGCCTCTATCCCTGTGTGCTGGGTGTGTGAATATGTATCAATCTGTCTGCATGTGTGTGAATGGGTATCGACTGTATGTGTGTGTGGTGTGTAGCAGTGTGTCGTGTGTGTGGGAGAGAGAGAGGTGGCCGTGTGTGTGTAGTAGTGTGTGTGTGATAGGAGAGTGAGTTGTGTATCAGTGTTGTGTGTGAATGGTGTGTGTGTGTATGGTGAAGCTCAGCGTGTGTGTGTGTGCTGTGTGTTTGCAGATGAAACTTCCCTCCCTCTCAATCTTTCTCTAGAAAATTCTCTCTCAAAACCTCACTCCTCTCCCCTTTTTTTTTTTTTACTCATGAACACCACTCTCCTCCTCTTCTCACTCTCCGATCCTCCCATCTTCTTGGTGGTGTGTTGAGTCTCAATTATAGAGAGAGAGCCATCACCCATGCATGTCGGTAAGATGAGAGAGACCAAATTGGAGAGAGAATGCCCCTCATCAGTGTATCTCTTAATCATTCAAGAGAGTGAAGTGTTTGTTGCGTATCTCCTCCCCACCCACTCTCACCTACTCTCCTTTTTTTTTTTTTTTTTTTTTTTTTTTTCAATCTTCTCCCTCTACTTTGAATCCCACCCACCGAATTAACATACATAAAGCAAACCAACTCCTTTTCTTTCTACAAAAATATTCCCTATGTCTCTCTTTTGAAAATCATTGTCCACCACCACCCTTTTTTTTTTCTTTTAGCTGTCTACTCTGTCTACCATAATAATTCTCCGCCCACTCTTCTACCTAAAACACAACTCATCATTCTGACCATTTTTTTTATTTTTATTTTTCATTTTCTATTTTTTTATTTTTTTATTTTTTTTATTATTTTCTATTTTTCAAAATTAGCTAAAATGTAACACTTTATATAACACCACCTAAAATATGTACACACATAAAATTATAAAATACTACAAATTAATAATTAGGCTAAAATGGGTGAAGTTTGGGATTAAAACTTCAATCTGATTTTTTTGATATTTTCTGCTGAGAAATTCATAAAATGACATATTTCAATTTACATCATGGGGTGTTCAAAAGAAAGTGCCCAAGTCTTAGAGCCGGTCAAAATGAGGTGTCTACACTAGTATTATCACATTTAATAGGGATATGATCATAATGCAAATCAAAGTCCTCCAATTGTTGTTTCATCCAAAGTATTTGGGCACAATAACTTCCGGAAGCTATATATTCAACTTCGGCCGTTGATAAAGCAACATAATTTTACTTTTTGCTAAACCAAGATACTAATGAGTTACCAAGAAAGTGACAAGTGCCATTGGTGCTTTTTCTATCAAGTTTGCATCTGGCAAAGTCGGCATCCGAGTAACTAATTAAATCAAATGCAACATCTCTAGGATAAAACAGTCCCAAATTTTGAGTGCCAACAAGATATCTAAAAATTCTTTTAACAGCACTGAGATGTGATTCCTTAGGATTTGATTGATATCTAGCACACATACAACACTAAACATAATATCGGGTCTACTTGCAGTTAAATAAAGAAGTGAGCTGATCATACCTCGATATTTTGTTTGATCAGTGGACTTACATTTTTCATCCTTGTCTAGCTTAATGGATGTGCTCATAGGTGTTCAAATTATTTTTTAGTCATACATACCAAACTTTTTGAGTAGTTCTTTTGTGTACTTAGCTTGGTTGATAAAAATTTCTTCCTTACATTGTTTGATTTGAAGCCTAAGGAAATAATTTAGCTCCCCCATCATGCTCATCTCAAACTCACCTTGCATACACTTAGCAAATTCCTTACACAAGGTTTCATTAGTAGCACCAAATATAATGTCATCCACATATATTTGCACAATAAGTAAATCATCATTTTTAGTTTTAACAAAAAGTGTTGTGTTAATCGTTCCTCTAGAAAAATTATTTTCAATAAAAAATTTACTTAATCATTCATACTATGCACGAGGTGCTTGTTTCAAACCATATAAAGCTTTTGATAGTTTAAAAACATGATTTGGAAAAGCATGATTTTCAAAACTTGGGGGTTGTTTAAAATAAACTTCCTCATTTATAAAACCATTAAGAAAGGCACTTTTTACATCCATTTGATAAAGTTTGAAATCTTTAAAACATGTAAAAATGCAAGTAACATGTGAATGGCTTCTAATCTAGCAACCGGAGCAAAGGTTTCATCGAAATCAATACCTTTTTCTTGATTGTATCCTTGTGCAACAAGTCTAGCCTTGTTTCTTATAATTGTGCCGGATTTATCAAGCTTGTTTCGAAAGATCCATTTGGTACCGATAATGGTATGATCTTTAGGTTTTGGCACAAGTTCCCATATTTTGTTTCTCTCAAATTGGTTAAGCTCTTCATGCATAGCTATCATCCAATGTTCATCGAATTCGGCTTCTTGAAAGTTTTAAGGCTCAATCTGTGAGAGAAAAGTCAAGTTACTACAAATAATTCTAAGTGAAGAGCGAGTTTCAATACCTTTTGTAAGGTCACCTAGGATTAAATCCTTAGGGTGATTATGAACAAACTTCCATTCTCTTGGCATATCGTCATTGTTTCCTCCTTCTTCTTGAGGTGGGAGAATAGGTTGTTCAATCTCTTTGTTCAACTTACATAGTTAGTTCTCTTCTTTGTAGATACTTGAATCTTCCACATTTAGTTCCAAATTTATATTATCACTAACAATTTGCTTTTAAGCAGATGTTAGTTTCATCAAATGCCACATGTATAGATTCTTCCACAACAAGAGTTCTTTTATTAAAAACATGATAAACTTTGCTAGTTAAGGAATAGCCAAGAAAAATTGCTTCATCAGATTTTGAATCAAATATACCTAAGTTATCCTTACCATTATTATGCACAAAACATTTACAACCAAAAATATGCAAGTGACTAATGTTGGGCTTTCTATCATGCCCAAGTTCATAAGGAGTCTTTTTGAGAATAGGTCTAGTTAATGCATGATTTAAAATATAGCATGCAGTGCGAATGGCTTCAGCCCAAAAATATTTAGGAAGATTATTTTCGCAAAGCATTGTTCTACTCATCTCCTCTAAAGTTCTATTCTTCTTTTCTACTATACCATTTTGTTAAGGGGTTCTAGGTACTGAAAAATTATGTCCAATACCATGCTCATCACAAAACAATTCAAATTTCTCATTTTCAAGTTCTCTACCATGGTCGATTCGAATATTAATAATAAGAAAGCCTTTTTCATTTTGAATTCTACGACAGAATTTTGTGAAAAAAGAAAAGTTTCATCTTTGTGTGCTAAAAACATAACCCATGCAAATCTTGAATAATCATCAACAATAACAAGACAATAACGTTTACCACCTAGACTAGATGTCTTTGAGGGACCAAATAAATCCATATGCAATAGTTGTAAAGGTCTAGTTGTGGAAATATGAGATTTTGATTTAAATGATGTTTTACTTTGTTTTCCTTGTTGACAAGCATTACAAAGATGATCTTTTTCAAATTTAATTTTTGAAAGTCCAATGATCAAATCCTTTCTCAAAAGTTTAGCAATTAAATCCATATGAGCATGACCAAGTCTTCTATGCCATAACCAACTATTTTCATTATTAACATATAAACATTTAACATCACTAGCATAGAGATCATTAAGATGAAAAACATAGACATTATCATGGCGATTACCAACAAATAAAGCTTTATGATCATTTGTGCTTTCAATTGTGCAATGTGATTTATCAAAAATAACTCGATTACCTTTATCACATAATTGACTAATACTAAGTAGGTTATGCTTAAGTCCATCAACAAGTAAAACATTTTCAATAGAAGGGTTAGAAGAAATACCAATACTATCAATACCGATGATTTTTCCTTTCTTGTTATCTCCAAAAGTAACAAATCCTCCATCTTTCGATGGTAGTTTAGTAAAAAATGATTTATCTCCGGTCATGTGTCTGGAACATCCACTATCAAGGTACCACTTCCCTTCTTTAGCTTTAGACTTAAAACAAATCTACAAGATGACAATCAAGTGTTGGTTTTTGGTACCCATAGTTTCTTGGGTCCTTCTTGATTAGTTTTGTTAGATCCCTTAACAACCCAAATCTTTTTAATTCCTATGTTTATATTATTTTTGAATGGACAAGAAGATATATAATGACATTTCTTTCTACAATAATGACAAGTAATATGAGAGTGAGTCATGAGAGGTGCCTTTTCAAAAATTGTATTGAGATTCTTTTGTTTTTTAATAGGGTCATATCCAATGCCCGCCTTATCGAAAACACATCTTTGATTTCGAAGAAACATGTTAAGATTATCTCTACCTTTTACAAAATTTTCAAGTGTTTTTGTTAAATCATCAACATTGTTTTGTAAAGCAGTTTTCTCATTAGAGATGGTGTCAAAATCATTTTTCAAAACAATTTTTCTTTCTTTAATTCTTCTACATTAATAGATAAAGATGCAACAAATTTCTTCAACACATTATTTTTGGCACAAACTTTTCTAAATTCATTTTATAGTTCATGGAATGCACTTTCAAGTTCTTTATAAAAAGTAGTTACCTCATCTTGAGTAGAGTCTTCATCTTCAAGAGCCATGAGACATAAGTTGGCTACTTTATTTTCAATTTCATCACTTGAGATTTCATCTTCACTTTCTCCCCAAGCTGCTACCATGGCCTTTTTGTTTCTTTTGTAGTCTTTTTCATGATTCTTCAATTTTGGACAATCCATCTTCATATGTCCAGGATTTTTGCACTCATAGAAAATTATAGGCTCTTTCTTGTTATCTTTGTTGTACTCTTTCTTGAAAGGTCTTCTTCCTCCATAATTGTTTTTCTTGAAGTGCTTTTTGAGATTTCTACTAAACATGGCATAGCTTTCATCATCACTGGAGTTTTCATGTTCTTCTTCATTTGATGAGGCTTTGAATGCAATTCCACTTTTCTTTTTGTTTTCAACATTCTCATGTCCTTTCATGGTGATCTCATGAGTCATAAGGGAACCCATAAGCTTATCCAATCCAAGTGTAAAGAGGTTTTTGGCTTCTATAATGGCCGTGACCTTTGCTTCCCAATTCTTTGGTAAACACCTAAGAATTTTTCTTACCAACTTACTGTTAGTATAAGTTTTGTCAAGAGATTTCAAAGAGTTTACAATTTTAGTAAATTTAGTAAACATACTTGAAATAGATTCATCAGAGTTCATTTTAAACAATTCATAACTATGAACAAGCATATCAATACGAGATTCCTTCACTTGGTTTGTACCTTTATACGTTACCTCAAGTTTGTCCCAAATTTCTTTTGCCGAATCACAACTTGAAATTCTATTATACTTCTTAGAGTCTAATCCATAAACAATGGTGAGTTTGGCTTTAGCATTGGCTTGCAATAATTTATGATCTTTTTCATCACATTCATCTTCAGTTTTAGATACACTAATATTGTCTACTAATTTGGTAAGAATTTTTAGACCTTTGGTGACAATAATCCACATGGCATAATCAGTGGCTTGTAGGTATAAGGTCATCTTATCCTTCCAATGCCTATAGTTATTTCCGTCAAACAATGGTAGTCTATTTGTGGCTTATCCTTCAGCTAAGATTGCTATGGATCAAAACTCCTAGATGGTTAAATCTAAAACAAGAGTCTAGGCTTTGATACCAATTGTTACCTAAAAGACAACCTAAGAGGGGGGGGTGAATTATGTTTTTATAATTAAAATTAATAATACCCTAATAAAAATTATGACTAGCACAATAGATAAATATAATTAATGAAATAAAAATACTTAAAACAAGTGTCTTAACAACTATGTTAGTTAATGATTTTAGCACAGTAAAAATGTGAAATATAGCTATGGCAATTTAAAATAAAATAAAGAGATAAGGGAGAGAGTGGCAAACAAATTTATAGTGGTTCGGTTTCAACTCGGCCTATGTCCACTCCTCAAGTTTCACTTGAGATTTTCCACTATCTTCTAGCTTCACAGAGGTGCTAGCAACCTCTTTACAAATGGAGCAATCCTCTACGGATTTTACACAGACTTCACAAGTCCAAACCCTTGCAAATCTTAGGTGATTCACAATCACTCTCAAGATTTCAAGAACACAGTGTTTGCAACACTTTTACAAGATGAAATCGTATTTTTGCTTTCAAAGAAAGCTTACAATAAATATCTCTCAAAGATAGATATATAAAATGAATCTTTGATTTTTCTGTAAATCTCATACAGAAAAGATGGGCTTAAAGCTATAAGGCTCAGTGTATAATTTTTGAGAATAGATGTAAGTGATTATAGATCAAAGAATATTTTCAGGTTTTTGTTTTCTTGTTTACATTAGATGCTTTGGTATATATAATGAAAATTATAACCGTTTATAACCATTGTAGTCATTTGAATTTATAGCCGTTGTACTTCCATCATTACTAATTTGAATATCTTCCATTCTATCATTACAAATTTGAATATCTTCCACTTGAACCTTTTGAACCTTTTGGCCTTTTGAACCTTTATAGCCGTTTATAGCCGTTGTACTTTCATCATTACTAATTTGAATATCTTCCACTTGAACCTTTTGAACCTTTGTTTTGGGTTGTTTGAACTCCTGATTTAATCAAATATTAAATACATTCTAACAACATTTAGGATAAAAGTTTAGGTGAGAAATAATGGGACAAAATAAATTTTGATTCTATTTTTTTCTTTCAAATAAATCATCAAAATAAATTTTGATTCTATTTTTATCTTTCAAATAAATCATAAATTTTGATTAAAATATAATTAAATAAATCATCAAAATAAATTTTGGATTCTATTTTTCTCTTTCAAATAAATTATCAAAATAAATAAGTCTAACACAATGGGAGTCATGTGCTTGTTTCGAAGTGTCCACAACTTATGTTTGTTCCTCTCAAGGTGTTTGTGATGTTTCCCGAGCCTTTTCGTGCCTATTTCAAACTTCCCCCCCTTCCCAAGACTTGTTTTCATGCCTAAGTGTATAAATAGTGCAAATTTCAAAGTAGTTTTCAAATCGGGAGCCACGTGCTTGTTCCATAAGTTTGCACAACTTATGTTGCTCCGTCTCAAGGTGTTTGTGATGTTTCCTTGGCCTTTACATGCATATTTCACTATTTTCTCAGGACCTTTCGTGCCTAAATGTCAAAGTAGTTTTTTATTCTATCCTAATTGAAGAAGAAATTTTCTACTAAATTAACAAAGAAACATAATAAACTAACCAAGAATTTTGTCCATCAGAATCTAAACTTTCCCAACTCTCAAAATTTCCTGTGATACCTTTTTGCCTTAAACACTCTATGATACTTTGTATCTTCTTGCTTTGTTTCTTCTCTGACTTTTGAAGCCTTGCAATTTGTTCATTTTGCTGTGCTATTTGCATCTCAAGATGTTGAACATAGTCACTATTTTCAGCAGGTGTAACAGTAGTCTTCATAGAAGAAGAAGGCCTCATGCCGAGTCCTTTCACATAACCTGACCTTGGCTTAAGCACCTTTAACGACAATGCCTCTGGGGTCAAGGGGATCGCACCAGTCTACGAGAGTTGTTTTGCTTACGTCTGTATCATGTTGTCCTATTAATTTGAAATAAATCAAACAATTATTAGTTATTCTACCTTACAAAGAAAAAGAAATAATTTTATCAAAATTAATATGCATTGCCTTGTACATACATAATTAACTTGGCTCTCCGACGAAATCCATTCATGCGTGTTCGAATTATAGTGGATGGACTTGTAAAATTCTGCCAAATCGGGCACTTTTCCATTTGTAATTATCTGATTCATTTGTTTTTGAATGTTATTTCAAATACTTAAATAACAAAGCATACTAATCCAATAAAATAAATTAGTAAAACGCACCGAGCTAAACACCCTGACCGGGATTGATTTTGATCCACATGGATGTTTTGTTTTCATTTGCATCTTATTATTCACATTAGTTAGTGATTGTTCCTACACAATTGAAACACCAATGAAAACAAGAAAACTTAACATTAGTAAGAAGAAACTTAATTTTGATAATTAACATAAAACATTTTGCCGTGAATTCTTTAGTATTCCACTTCTTGTTAGTTAGAGATGTCCACTGATTAAGAGTAACACTTGCAGGTGGATGGCTTCTCGCGTACTCCTCTCCTCTTGCATCCTTAAGTTGCTTGTATTGTTTGTGTAACTTATAGGTGAAGCCGCTCAATCGCCAACCAAACTGTATGTCTAAAGCCTTTGCTACATCACTCTGATTGCCTTGTAGATCAAACTGATCTTGCAAAATCAAATCATTTTTTTTTCATAAGATAAATAACCTAAATTTTGTTCACATACACAATTATACATAGCAGTAACCAACTATGAAACACAACAGCTAGGCTATAGGAGTAACTCCAAAATTCCTGTCCACATAACACGAATGAAGCACAATACACATATACACTAACTAGGAGCAACCACCAGTCCATATAACACAACAAAACGACAGCAGTAAACTACAAAGCTGCTGCAAAAAGGAATCACAGTAGCAAAGCTACTATAGAGGTGAAAGACCACAGCAATTAGCATGGGCTGTAGCCAGTAGAGAAATAAAACAGCCAGCATAACAGCAGAACAACAGCTAAAGCCATAATTAGCATAACAGCAGGGCAACATCAGCAAATCCATCACAGTAGATTCTAGATCCCTAGTGTTGGCAGATCAACATATGAACTGCATGGAATGAGAGCTCAAATTGCTATAGCTCCAAATGAAACATAGCTAGTAGAACAGCCAAAACATCAGCAGCATTATCCATCATAGTAAAATTAAAAACAATAAAATCAGTTGCAAAAAACCAGAAGCAGATGTTCACAGGCCTGAAAAGAAATCTGTTCAACCACCACATATTAGACCTATGGGGAGGTTGAACAGATTCAATATACTGTTTGTTCAGGTTCCAGCAAACCTCAATGACAAATTTACATGCTATAAAACAAAGTTGGGTAAAAACTACCCACAAAATTTAGTCCTCATTCACTCAACCCTCAATATGCAACACAAAACACTCCAAACAATTTATGAGAGCTAGTAAAAAACTCAACCCTCAACAAAAAACTCCCTTAAAATTAGGACCAGCTTGACAATCTGCAGAAGATGAGTTAGATAAACTGTGTGGCTCACCATCACTCAACCCACAGAACTGAGCCTAGTTATAGGGACTCACCATCTCAAACCTCTTCCCCACATGAGACCAGCTTGACAAACTACAAAACAAGATAGTGAGCAAGATACATGAATATAAAGGTCTCACATCTCTTAACACTCATATATGGGCACATTCCCTCAGAAATAGAACACTGTCAACTCTCAAGAATCTCAATCAATACTCTTAATTGAAGTGGCTCACAATCACTCAACTTACAACATCCCTAAGTAAACACCAGCATAACACTGCAGACAAGGGTAAAATGCGGTAGATGAGAAAATCCTATAGTTTCTCTCCTGCTAGATACAGTAGACAACACAAGTAAACATCAATTTATTCACAGTAGTGGCCAAGGAATGGCCAGAAAATTGCCCAAATAACCAGTCCACACAGCTGCCCTAATTCACAGCAGGCTAGTGCATGTTACATTCAGAGGACCCAATACACTAGAAGAATAAGGACAATTGAAAAATAAATGGTCATGATCCTTATTCTGATGGTTACATAGAACACATTGAGCAGAACTCATAATCCCATACACAACTAACCTGTCAAGAGTATTCAATCTACCAAGGATAGCCATCCAAACCACAATACGAACTCTGGGGATATAGAACTTAAACTAAATGAGCCTATGCCAAGTCACTCTCGGCCTATGAACTCTAAACAGGCCCCAAGCATAATGGATAAAGAAGAGGCCATTAGATGAGAAATAATAAAGATATCAAAAGGAATATTAATTTCAATTTGGTCTGTCAAATTTAGCATGCCAATGACCATGTCATATCACTCATCAAAGGTTTATACAAATCAAGAAAATGTCAAATGGGAAACAAACTACCTCTTCCATACTCAACCTCGTGAGAGGAAATATGTAACATAACACACAGGTGTTCAAAGAAAAATTGGACGCATTGATTGCTAAACTACAATCATAACTTTTGAAATTTAAGAATGAGATGAGGCAAATTTAACAAGCAGATAAATCACGTGCCAAAAACTTGTATCTAAGTTCACAACATCCATGATACTTACCTACTTTCGTGCCTGTAACATGGATATAATACTGATAAATAAATGAATAAATAAATATAGCAATTTTCCAAACTTACCAATGTTGTTAGATACAGTCACCTTGTGCTTAGGTTGCACATTATGAGGTGGTAAAGGTTAGTCACCAACCTTCTAACATGGGAGATCCATCCCTTCCTCTGGGGTAGGAGTTAATGGCCTTGAATGAGACTATAAACGGAGTCCCGGTGGCATCTCTTGTTCTTGAAATAACATAATCAAATAGTAAAAAAGATATTTAACATAGTTAAAATATATTTTAAAAAATATATGTTGTTTAAGATATATGAAGAAGATATGTAAATAGTAAAAGACATGCTCACACACAAATATAAAATAATGTATATAATACCTCGCGGTCAAAGGAACCCAATGACTCATCATCATTGTCATCCTCACTCTCTGATGGTTTTATACTCATCATCAGCATCTACCTTAACCCTAATTCCCTTTTCCTTTGCATTTGCACATTTGGACTGAACCACACTCACCAAAGAATTTGTAATATTCTTCACTCCAAGATTGTTCATTATCTCATATTTCTCCTTGATTCGCTTATTTCTTTGTTTCTCATATTCTGTTAGCTTCTTATTTCTCAAATTACCTGGTTTCAGCCATTGTTTTTTGCCTTTGACCATTTTCTACAACTATATAACATAATTCAACTTTAATTGGAAAATATAGACAATATAACTATGCACCATTAAATAATAATAATAAAAAAAGTAACATAAACATATAAAGTAAAAATTACATTAATTAATAACATCTGTTCAGAAACAAAGTATAAAATAAAAATTACATATCATAATCCATATTAGGATCCATATTAACATCAAGAATGTCATGTTCTTCATTTCTTTCATCATCTCCATTCTTTTCCATTATCTCATCTAATGACCCTACTGCCAAAGTAACATTGAATTCAACATCATCCTTATAATATCGAACAATTGGGTCAATGTCAATTAGAACAACATCAATAATGTTTCTAGTTAGAACACATTATTATTTTCTGAAGGATACAATAATTCTCCATCACTAGCTTTTGGAACATCAAAGACACCCCTGTGTTGCACCCTTTGTACGACATTCCAAGGTTCACCCAATTTGGTGTCATTTAGATAGAAGACTTGCTTAGCTTGACTAGGTAGGATAAACAAGTTAGATTGGTACCACCGAATTTTCACGTCAATGCTTGTGCAATATGTATCAAATTGTATTATTCTGTTTCTACTAGTATTACCGGTGTTATACCATTCACACTGGAACAAAACAACCTTTTTTTCTATCACATATGTATTCAAATTCCAAAACCTTGCACAAGTGACCGTAGAATTCATGCAATTTTCCTTCATGATCCCCTTGTGTAAGCACACCACTATTCTGACTCACACGACGATTGTCTAGATCTCAAGTATGGAACCGTCTGCTATTGATTATGCAACCTAAGTACTCTTTCACTAGCAAATTAGGACCATTTGCTAATGACCACAATTCATCGGTTACCTATGATGACTCTTCAACTCTCAATCTATTTATCTGCAATTACATGTAACAAACAATAAGTAAATAATTTATAAATGACGAAATTTTATAAAAATTTCATTTTGTTTAAGTTGTAAATGTCGAAAAATTATAAATGTTTTACTCTTTCTTTGAACAACTTGGAAAATTCTTGTCATTATATATGGGTTATGTCATGTCCAGCTCAAGTTTGTAATAGATTTTTGTGTTCCTTACTAAAAAAAATGTGATTGTTATGTACCACTAATAAAAAAGCTAAGCATAAACATAATTCAATGAAACACATACTCCAAATACTTCTCTATCTTTGGGTTATTGTACAACACAAACCAATAAGCAATATCATGAATTTCTTGAGACATTTCAACATTCCGTGTGATTAGACCAATTGGACGTGTAGTTTTTATGAATATTGTCAACCCTTGTTGACGTTGACCATGATCTTCATTCCATTCTAGTCGATTATGCGCAGTTTCAATCCTATGTTGAGCTCGGTTGGTTAGAAACTTTTTTAATGCTCCAGGAAACCTTCATGAGAGAACAAATTAGGAGTATAGTTACACATACAACACAATTACGCACATCTCATTTACAAGTATAAGTGTAACAAATATCTTTCAATTAGATACATCCATCGATATTGCACGGGTCCTCCAAGAATAGCCTCACGAGGCAAATGAACAGCCAAGTGCATCATCACATCAAAGAAGGCTGGAGGAAAGATCTTTCAAGCTTGTATAAAATGTGTATTATACGTTTCTCTAATTTCTCCAGTTTACTCCACCTTAGTGTCCTAGAGCATAGGTTTTGGAAGAAATTGCCTAACTCAAAAAGTGTTGTACTAATTTCTTTATCCACATAACCATGCATTCCAATGGGAAGAATTCTTTGTATAAGTACATGGCAGTCACGGCTTTTTAGGTCTGTTAATCAACCATTTCTTGCATTCACTGATTTGGATATGTTTGTCGCATACCCATTTAGATACTTGATAGTTTTTAAGAATTCAAAGAAACCTTTCCTCTCTGCAAGTGTCAATGAAAAGCTTGCTTGAGGCTTGACATATGACCTATCGGGTTATTGTGTTAGCCATAGCTCTTTCCTTATACCCATATCTTTCAAGTCTAACCACGCATTCTCTGTGTCCTTGTTCTTTCCATCAATGCCTAACATAGTTCCGAAAACATTTTCACTAAAATTTTTCTCCACATACATGACATCAATGTTGTGTCGAAGTTTTTGCTTCCTCCAATAAGGTAGCTCATACAAGATGCTTACCTTTGTCCAATTAGGTGCTTGATGGGGCCTTTTCCTATTACTTGGATGCTTTCCATATACAACACCTGTCGCGGTGTCCAATTGCTCTTGTATCTTTTCCACCAACAACTCCAAAGATCTCTTCCATTTCTCAAACTTACTATTGTAAGCCCTACTCTTTTGTCTTTCTGGATGGTCCTTAGGCAAGTAACATCAACGGTTAGTGTACCTAGTCAGTCTTCTCAAATATTCAAAATATGGTTCATCATTGCAAGTGTATCAAGAATAATGACCCTTTGTTCTCCTCCCAAATATGTCACTAAATGCAAGCCAATCATGTATTGTCCACAACAAAGTTGCATGCATTCGAAAAGTCTCATTGGTGGAGGCACAGTAAGTTAGTGCACCATTTGTCCACAACTCATCCACCAATGGTCTCATGCAGACGTCAATATCAATCCCTGGTTGCGATTCTCTAGAAATAAGTAATGACATCAAACAAAATGGATCCTTCATAACCAACCAAGGTGGCAAGTTATATGGAATGAGTATGATGGGCCACAAACTGTAAGAGTTGTTCATGTTTCCAAAAGAGTTAAACCCATCAACAGCCAACCTTAGCCTTACATTTCAGGGCTCCAAGGCAAACTCGGGATGTTGTGCATCGAATTCCTTCCACTCATCACTGTCAATGAGATGCTTCAATATCTCGTCATCCACTTGTTTGTCTTTGTACCATCTCATGTCATCAGCCATCTTCCTTGACATATACAATCTTTTCAACCTTGGTGTCAAAAAAAAGGACCGTAATACTTTATGAGGGTTCTTCTTACCCCTTCTACGATTGATCTTGTATCTAGATGTCTTACAAGTCAGACATTTATCTACTGTTGTATTCTTCTTCCAAAATAATACACAATCATTTATGCAAGCTTTAATGAGCTCATATGACAAGCCCAAGTCACGTAGTATTTTCTTACCTTCAGAAGTTGACTTTGGAACTAAATTTTCTTTCGATAAAAGTCTACTTAAAAACTCTAGCATTATGTCAACTGACTTATTGCTCCAATGATTTGTTACCTTCATATTAAGCACCTCGATCACAAACTTCAACGAAGTATAATTTATACAATTCGGGAACACCTTATGCTTGGCATCAGTCAACAACTTATCAAAAGTTCTTAGTTCCTTCCCTTGGGTTGTATCAGTCGATTCCCCTCTTATTCAATCTTCCACTAAGGCATCAATACTACCTAAAATGTCATCACCATCGAGTCGCATCTTATCGTCATGATAAGCCTCGTTTGAAACATGGGGTTCCTCGTGCTGGTGCCATAGAGTGTAAGTTTGCACAATCCCATATTGGAGCAAATGAATTTCCACATTTCAAAGATTTTGTCTACAAACATTCACACACTTTATACATGGACACAAAATATTACCATTCTAGTCAAAAACCCCCATTGCAAATTGAAGAAATAACTTGACCTAATCATTATATTGTTTACTCATCCTTCTATCAACCGTCCTACCTAGGGAAATCCAACTTTTATCCATGTCTGATCACAAATGAAAGATTAGGAATAATATAGTATAATATAGACTTGTGTATTTATGAATGGTTTAAATTGAAAAATTCAATAAGAGCTTCACCAAATATATCTACAGATCTTTAATAAAGATTCATATACAAGTTCTAAGATTATATGCAAGGAAGGAATAAAAACTAACAAAAATGGTCGTTAATAATTTTAACATATCTTTAACAAAAAAGATCATTAAAAATCAACAAAAATCCCCACATGTCTACACATCTTTAATATTTTTTTTACTTAAAAGAAATCAACAAAAAGTAAAATTTAATTCACTTGTAAAGATTAGACATAGTGTCCATACAAATTAATGTGTACACAAGGTAAGTACCAATATTTCGACAAGACCAACTACATAAAAATATATATATATATATATATAAACAAACAAACAAACAAAAACAAAAATATTAGATGAATCAAAATTAAACACTAACTCTCCTATTGATCACTAACCACTTGGCCCATCATTATATTTGTTTTATAACATATTGACAAAATCATATTTTAGGTTCCCTAACAATGGTCAATTTGACTAGGCAGAGCAACGTTTCGCCAAACCCATCTGACAGACAATTAATTCAAGCTAGTAGGTGAACAAAAACACACTATGTGATTGATTGAAATAGCATAATAGGTTTAACTATTAGGTCCTATTTAAAGTGTAATAGATCAATTTAAATAGAAAATCCCACTATTTGAATCAATTACAAAGTATGTTTTGTTCACCACCAAAACACTAGATTCCTACACAATTTCATCTCACCCTCTCACCATTCACTACCTCCAAACAATTCAAAGTTGAACATAAACCAATATATAAGAAAGCATTAAGTTGTTGAGAAAACAAATGAAAGAAAAAAAAAAATTCAAAATTCATTGCATACTTGAACTTTCTTATTTTTACTTTTAGCAAATAAACAAAACCCAATTCAAATGATTTACATATATATATATACACACATATAATACTTATGTTCCCGGCAAAGAATCCAAAACCCAATTCAATTAATTTTCAAATTTTCTTAACAAATAAATATATATAAATTCATGGAACTTCTAGTTTTTATCCTAGTAACAAATAGAAAACCCAATTCAATTGACCTCTGTATCTCATATAAACAAACAATATACACATTGAAACTTATCTTTTTGATTGACAGCAAAGAATACAAAACATGACTCCCTCATTGGAACTTCTTTATTTTAGTTCCACTTCTTTGTAGGTTGAAGAAGTTTTGTATTTAGAGCTTCATAATATATTAAGATGGTGTTATCAAGGTTTCTAGGTGCCTTGTGTTACAGTTAGTAGCTGTTCTCCTTTCTTGCTAAAAAATGAAATATGTTTATAAAATAAATTATTTATCAAAGAGCTAGTTTAAACTCATGGCCCCATGCCACCTTCTTTTCATTGTTCATTTATTTATTTTGTTTAGCTCGTTTTTTTGTTTTTGTTTTGTTTTTTTTTTTTTTTGTGGAGAGGGTGAAATTATTGACATCACCATGCACTGAACTATATTTGACAACACTAAGGAAAATGATAATTGAAACTAAAAAAACATAAATTAATCATTATTTATAACTATATAGTAGTTGAAAAAGATTTATTATTAAGAAAATTAAAATAAATTCAGTAATATATGCAAACTATATGGAAAATCATATTCATTAAAAGGATTTAATTAACACAACACTGACATACCGAAATTTGGGTTGAAGTAGATTAGTACCACAAGCCACAAACTCCATGGGAGAGATCTAAGGTTGAAGCAATTTCTCCAACAAAAAAACAAAAAAACAAACAAAAACAAAACAAAACAAAACAATACAATAAAGAAAAAACTAACCATTGTGGCATTTTATCAAACATCTAGCAAACACAATCAGAATATAATGCGACTTTATTGTGTGTAGAATCAACAACTATGGAGAAGTGGTTTGGAAATACTCTTCAGATCCTGGGAGACGCTAGTAATCCTCAGCTAGTCACCTGAAAAGATACAAACACTCCGGTCGGGGGTGCCGGAATTAGCACTCTGACGGACAAGTTAGTTCAGACACTCAGGATAGCTTTTTTACTAAATTAAGTGAAGTGATTCTTACATACCTTTCTATACCCGTTGTTCTTGTATTTATACTCGTTCCTTCCAGTCCTCGGGGCCAGGGCCTACTTTTTAATCATTGTCCTTTCTTTTATTCGGCCCTAAGGACTTACACTTATTCGGCAAATATATCATATTTGGCTTCCCACTCTCGTAGGATACAGCCGATTAACATCAGTCTTCTAATGGTACGCACCTTCTGATTTTTCCATATATTCGGCCCCCACAATTGCCCCCCGAACTCCCCATTGACGGTAGTTAATCAGCGTGTTTGGTCTTGAATTGGAAGTGTTAAAATAGGTCAGGTGACTTCGTGTACCCCAATATAGATGTTAGGATGCGCATGCCTTTTCGTTCATCATTACGCTTTCCCGCCTCAATCGTGCGTCTTGCATTTATTGTGATTTGAAATTTCAGACCTTTCGAATGCACAGTTCGTCGAGCAGTCGAGACTTTTGGACCGCCAGTGGATATCCCTTCTCTTACTTACATTTTCTACAACTCTTCTCCATCTACCCTCGTCTCCCTTGCTCCTCATAAGTCTTTTTCTCTTTTCTTTGCAATCCTACTTTCTGTTTATTATTTTCATTTTGGTGCACCCTTTCTTTCCCGTGAAAATGGCCAAACACTTGAAAGACCTCCTTTTTGAGGGTCGTGTCTCCAGATTCCGGCGACACTTTTCCATCCCCGACGATGTTCATCTATCTTGGGGTCGTCCTCCGCTATTGGGGTCTGATCCCTTCTCAGCCCAACGTGAACTTTTTTCGAATCGTAATGGGGATCGTAGAGTTGAACTAGCGCCTTAGGATCGATCTTGGGATTCCGGCCATTCGGCATTGCTATGCTTTAGCCAAATCTTCCGGTCGGCTTAGGCAGTACTTTCTTAGGGCCAAGGATACTGACCATCATTTGGTAACCATGCTCGCCAGTTCTGGCAAGCGTGTGGATGACGTAATGGTTAATATCCGAGGGAACTGGGAATTCGGCGAAGGTGAGGGTCGCCTAGACCCTATTCCCAGATGGAGGGGTGAACCAGGTTGCCGTGTGTCCCCTTATGTTTACTGAACCTTTCTTTTACTCGGCCTTCCCTCCGTGTCTAACCTTTTGTCTTTGTAGGCAGTAATTTGAAGAGGATTCTGGTTTCTGCACTCGGATACTTCGGCCATCCAAACGTACAGAAGCAAGGGAGGGCAGCCCACATACTTCTTCGGTACGAGCCTACTTACACTACTTTTTCAGTCGCTGACAACATTCCAATTCCATCCGGCGATCAACAGCTTGCGGCTCTTATCTTCCCTAGCTTCAAGAGCCTTAGGCAAGTTGGTCTCGAGGCTTCTGATTCGGGGCAAGACGTCGAGCCGATAATAGAGGTAGTCACCGAACCAGATAGAGAGTTCGCTGAGGAGGTCGAAGCGGTTGACGAGGCCCTAAATTCGGCATTTGAGGCAGCCAGATATAGTCAGCCTACCTCGCCGTCCACTTCGGGCCGGGCGGAGTTTTCTTCTGGAGATATCTTTGGAGGTTTGGGAGACCTACCCGGTGATTTTTTTGAAGGTATGGTTGGGGAAAGCCTCACACAGATGGCTCGAAAGAAGAATGCCAAGCGTATGGCCGCACGGAAAAAGGCCGAGGCCGCCCGTTCTGGGCCTGCCTTGGTTGACTCTTTCGAACCCGTTATTGAAGAGCTACCTAAGATTGTTGCAGCCGAAACGGCGAAAGAGGTTGAACAACCGATCATTCAACGGTTGATTCCGGAAGAGCGGGGCAAGAAACGTAGCGCCAAGGGAGAGGCCGGTTTAGAAGATAGTCTTGCCGACAAAAGGCCTCGCTTAGAAGAATCGGACGTGGTTGTTCCTTTTATTGTTCAGCCAAAGATCAAAGACACGCTGATTCCTTCTGACGCATCCATCATTATCGACCCGGCGGTAGCCTTGAGCCTGGCGGCGTCAATCTCCCTACCAGCTGATAAGGCTTTCTTTCAAGTCGTGCCAGATTTGGTGGCCATAGCCCTATCTACGCAGTCGGCCCTTTTGGTAGGTGAACTTTGACTTGTTTTAATTTTGGTTGCCTATGGCATCTAACGATCCCAACTCGTTTTGCAGACGGTTGGCAGGATCGCTGACTTGGGCCGCCGCCTACACGATGCCCTTGAGAGGGTTGACCGTTTGCAGTCAAAAGTGGTCGATCAAAAGAGTAGGGCCGAGTTTGAGATGATGAGAGCCGCTATGGAGACTGCGCGAGCCGAAGCCGAAGTGGAAAGGGCTCGGGCTGCTGATCAGCTCCGTTCTGATACCGAAGATAGGGCGAGCACGAGCAAAGAATCGCTTAGGCTAGCCGATGAGGCACTTAAGAAGATGGAGACTGAGTTAGCAAAATTGAAGGCGGCCAAGGAAAAGGCAGAATCTGAGGCTTCTGCCGCATTCGAAGCAGGAAAAGGCGCCGCCTTCAAAGAATACGTAGATGAAGTCCCCAAGTTTGAGAATCGGGGGTTCAAACACGGGTGGCTCAAGGCCCTTGATGCTGCTGGGGTTACATTGGCCTTGCCAATTCCTTATGAGCAGGTGGACGTTGAGCCACTTGAGTCTGACCCCGAGGAGCAATTTGGGAGTCATTCGAATTTTATGAAATGCTTTCCCTTTTAATTGTATGTTTTTGTTTTAAGGACTTTTGTTGGTTCCGAGTAGTTTTCATGTATAAATTGGCTACTTTCTGTGCTCAATTTATTAATGAAAATTATCTTGTTGTTTCACTACTACTTATGTGCAGTTTGTGATGTTATGTTGGTTAAGAATTTTTGCCTTTCACTACCTTAGATAGAATGATTACTCTGTTGAGCTTTCTACAATTGGGTATCTTGGCAATATTGACTTATCATTCGTATGCCGAATAGTTCGTTGGTATTTTTCACTACCTTAGATAGAATGATTACTCTGCCCTTGCCCCAGGTGGTGCATGATCATTCTAAAGTCGATTCATGAGCCGGCTAGGGCACTTAAGCCGAATATCTTGATAAATCTATCACGCCCTTGCCCCAGGCGATGCATGATTATCTTCAAGTCGATTCATGGGCCGGCTGGGGCACTTAAGCCCAAAAGATTGATTAATATATCACGCCCTTGCCCTAGGCGGTGCATGATTATTTTCAAGTCGATTCATGGGCCGGTTGGGGCACTTAAGCCGAAAAGATTGATTAATCTATCGCGCCCTTGCCCCAGGCGGTGCATGATTATTTTCAAGCCTATTCATGGGCCGGCTGGGGCACTCAAGCCGAATAGATTGATTAATCTGCCCTTGCCCCGGGCGGTGCATGATCATTCTGAAGTCAATTCATGGGCCAGTTGGGGCACTCAAGCTGAATAGATTGATTAATCTGCCCTTGCCCCAGGCAGTGCATGATCATTCTAAAGTCGATTCATGAGCTGGCTGGGACACTTAAGCCAAATATCTTGATAAATCTATCACGCCCTTGCCCCAGGCGGTGCATGATTATTTTCAAGTCGATTCATGGGCCGGCTGGGGCACTCAAGCCGAAAAGATTGATTAATCTATCGCGCCCTTGTCCCAAGCGGTGCATGATTATTTTCAAGTCGATTCATGGGCCGGCTGGGGCACTTAAGCCGAAAAGATTGATTAATCTATCACGCTCTTGCCCCAGGCGGCGCATGATCATTCTTAAGTCGATTCATGGGCTGGCTAGGGCACTCAAGCCGAATAGATTGATTAATCTGCCCTTGCCTCAGGCGATGCATGATTATTCTGAAGTCGATTCATGAGCCGGCTGGGGCACTTAAGCCGAATATCTTGATAAATCTATCACGCCCTTGCCCCAGGTGATGCATGATTATTTTCAAGTCGATTCATGGACCGGCTGGGGCACTTAAGCCGAAAAGATTGATTAATCTATCACGCCCTTGCCCCAGGCGGTGCATGATTATTTTCAAGTCGATTCATGGGCCGGGTGGGGCACTTAAGCCGAAAAGATTGATTAATCTATCACGCCCTTGCCCCAGGCGGTGCATGATTATTTTCAAGTCGATTCATGGGCCGGCTAGGGCACTCAAGCCGAATAGATTGATTAATCTGCCCTTGCCCCAAGCGGTGCATGATCATTCTGAAGTCGATTCATGGGCCAGGTAGGGCACTCAAGCTGAATAGATTGATTAATCAGCCCTTGCCCCAGGCGGTACATGATCATTCTGAAGTCGATTCATGAGCCGGCTGGGGCACTTAAGTCGAATATCTTGATAAATCTGTCACGCCCTTGCGCCGGGCGGTGCATGATTATTTTCAAGTCGATTCATGGACCGGCTGGGGCATTTAAACCGAAAAGATTGATTAATCTATCACTCCTTTGCCCCAGGCGGCACATGATCATTCTGAAGTCGATTCATGGGCCGGCTGGGGCACTCAAGCCGAATAGATTGTTTAATCTGCCCTTTCCCAGGCGATGCATGATCATTCTGAAGTCGATTCATGAGCCGGCTGGGGCACTTAAGCCGAATATCTTGATAAATCTATCACGCCCTTGCCCTAGGCGGTGCATGATTATTTTAAAGTCGATTCATGGGCCGGCTGGGGCACTTAAGCTGAAAAGATTGATTAATCTATCACGCCCTTACCCCAAGCAGTGTATGATTATTTTCCAGTCGATTAATGGGCCGGCTGGGGCACTTAAGTCGAAAATATTGATTAATCTATCATGCCCTTGCCCCAGGCGGCGCATGATCATTCTGAAGTCGATTCATGGGCCGGCTGGGGCACTCAAGCTGAATAGATTGATTAATCTGCCCTTGCCCCAGGCGGTGCATGATCATTCGGGCTCCAGAAGAGACGAACTTAAGAGTTTTGAGGTCGAGCCAATCAGCCCCGGGTGATTGAGGTTTTCATAATTAATGAGATTGCCTCGAGGGTGCTGCCTCTGTAAAGGATAAATGATTAAGGGTATAACTTTTATGAATACCGTAAACGACTGACTCCAGGTTTTGAAGGTATCGTATGAATGTCGGACAGACTCTTCTTTAATAGCAGAGGGGAAGCGAGGACGCTAGCTGAGTTGGGTGGAGACATTAATTGAGGTGGTGACCCTTCGCACATAGGGAGTAGAAGTTCCAGGGATCGAGAGAGGCGTCAGTCTCCTCGACGTCGAAGCAGGTCACCCAGGCGGGACAAGCAGTCGCAGGGCAGATCTTCTCAAACTCGAGTCGAGAGGGGATCTGACTTGAATCCATGCCCATTAAGCTTTGCAGTGTTTGTGGGGAATAGACCCATGACAGAGGTGGACTCGATCATTCGAGACCCAAATGTAGCGGTCGAGTTTACTTGACAAATTTTCCCGTCTGAGGTTCAGCAATCGATGGTAGGTCATCAGGACTACGAAGTGTTTCGCGAAGGCATTCACAGGGCGAGTACACTGCCTATGAAATCGGCATGCGGTTGCGCGCTACCTGCCGAGAAATAGAGAAGAAGGATGAACGTATTCGAAGTTTGGAGGCCCACGCGGAGGCGGCTGAGCGCGAGTTAAGGAAGACCAAGGCGGCCCAGGCACAACCCGCCGGGTAGGGAAACCCAATCGTGGAAGAGAGGGTTACCAGTTGGCTCATCAGTTCCGCGCTTGTCGATTGTGAGACGGCGAGTATGTTCGCAATGGAGAACGCAAAGGGGAGGGCCTATGAGAAAGGTTTCCATAAAGGCCGAAAAGTTGGAATCGAGAAGACCAAGGAAAAACTTGCCGAAGAAGTTTGCCAATGTGAGAATCGTGGATTTAGGCACGGTTGGATCAAGGCATCTCAAGCTGCAGAAGCTCTTCAAGCTGCAGGCATTGATTCGACATCACCACTCTACCACAGTAAACATTTTTCGTTTTCTGCTTTTGAAGTCGAGAAGAGTGATGATGAGGGTGACGCCATATAAGTATATTTATTGTAAGGCTGAAACGCAGATCACGTTCAAAACTATGTAATTTATTGCTTGTTTTATTGAATAAAAAACGTTCTGTTACAAATATTTTATTGCTGTTCATATTCGGCATGTATGTGTTTCATTTTATTGTGTTTGAATGAATGTATAAGCGTTGACCGGCAGGGCCAATCCATACTTGATAGTCGTTTACTCTTGAATGAGGCTATTGTAACCTGACGAAGCCGAAAGCCAGTGAGTAGAGTGGCTTTGGCAAATTCAACTCGGCTCGGGGCCTAGATTTTTGGCTAGTGCACGTGCTTCAAAAAGTCGTTTGGATAACTACGCTGTGGTGAATGTCAACTGACATTTTTCTCATGGAGTTTAGTGTTAGTGAAATCGCCTCAGGATTGGGGCCTCGAGATCGCTGCCAGTATTGAAAATAAAAGGAGTGGGTGCTTTGTGCAGATAAACAATCGCTTATGTGAGGTGGGATAAGTGGGGATGTTAGTTAGAGGCTGGAGTTCAGCCAAACTTGGTGTTGCCATGGATCGTGGCAGAGGATCCATCCGTATGGGATGTAGGGCGTCCGAAAGTTGGCATGAATCTTCAAGTCGTCAAAGCAGATCACCCCGAAAGGAAAGGCAACGACCGTTGGGTTAATCCCTCCTTGTCCTGGATCTTTGCCTTGACATTGTCAATGGTATCAGGGGAGGACTTGGGCTCAGTTGGCTCAAGGCATTGCAAACCGCGGAGGACTTCCGGGTGACGGGAGTTGATTCAGCGTTGCCGTTTTACCAATGCGTCTTCTCCCATTTTTAGCTTTTGAGATTGGAAATGGGTATTGTAATGCTAAAATGCAAGTTGCGTTTATGTAACAACTGTCTGATTAAATAAAAATTGTAATGCTCAAGTGCGAGTTGCGTTTATGTAACAACTATTTGATCGAATAAAAAGCTTTATTTCAAACATTTGCGTCTTATTCTGAATTTTTGATATGCTCAGTTAAGGACCTTATTTACGTCTTGCTTTGAATTTTTTATATGCTCAGTCAAGCACCTTATTTTTGATGTTAGCGAGTTTTGTTTTGTTCATGCCAAAGGGTATTTTGAATCTGGAGGCTTAAACGGCCCTAAGGTGTCATGCACCGAAGGGGGCTCCGAATCTGGAGACTTAATGTGGCCAATCGCGATATCTACGAAGGGCACTCCAAATCCGGAGGCTTAATCGGCCCTAAGGTGACATGCACCAAAGGGGGCTCCGAATCCGGAGACTTAATGTGGCCAATCGTGACATCCACGAAGGGTGCTTCGAATCCGGAGACTTAATCGGCCCTAAGGTGACATGCACCAAAAGGGGCTTCAAATCCGAAGGCTTAATCGGCCCTAAGGTGTTATGCACCAAAGGGGGCTTCGAATCCAGAGACTTAATGTGGCCAATCGCGATATCCACGAAGGGCGCTCCAAATCTGGAGGCTTAATCGGCCCTAAGGTGGCATGCACCAAAGGGGGCTCCGAATCCGGAGACTTAATGTGGCCAATCGTGATATCCACGAAAGGCGCTTTGAATCCGGAGGCTTAATCGGCCCTAAGGTGTCATGCACCAAAGGAGGCTCCAAATCCGGAGACTTAATCGGCCCTAAGGTGACATGCACCAAAGAGGGCTCCGAATCCGGAGACTTAATGTGGCCAATCGTGATATCCATGAAGGACGCTCTGAATCCGGAGGCTTAATCGGCCCTAAGGTGACATGCACCAAAGGGGGCTCCGAATCTGGAGACTTAATGTGGCCAATTGTGATATCCACGAAAGGGCGCTCCTAATCTGGAGGCTTAATCGGCCCTAAGGTGTCATACACCAAAGGGGGCTCCGAATCCAGAGACTTAATCGGCCCTAAGGTGACATACACCAAAGGGGGCTCAGAATTCAGAGACTTAATTGGCCCTAAGGTGACATGCACCAAAGGGGGCTCCGAATCTGGAGACTTAATGTGGCCAATCGTGATATCCACGAAGGGCGCTCCGAATCCGGAGGCTTAATTGGTCCTAAGGTGTCATGCACCAATGGGGGCTCCGAATCCAGAGACTTAATCGGCGCTAAGGTGACATGCACCAAAGGGGGCTCCGAATCCAGAGACTTAATCGGCCCTAAGGTGACATGCACCAAAAGGGGCTCCGAATCTGGAGACTTAATGTGGCCAATCATGATATCCACGAAGGGCACTCCGAATCCGGAGGCTTAATCGGCCCTAAGGTGTCATGCACCGAAGGGGGTTCCGAATCGTCGTCATGACGAGCGTTACAATGGGGTTTGTGAAATGAATTGAGCGACAAAGAAAAATGGTTTGCATTGCAGAAGTGAAATTTATACAAGTATCAAAGCTCACAGGTCGGGTCAGTGATAGGGTTTTCATAAAATCTCTGCTTGTGCCGATTGGGGGAAGCCACGGATCTCTTCAATGCCATGGGCTGTCGGGAAGCGCACAAGCTGATGATAAGTGCTTGGAACGGCCTTCATAATATGTATCCAGGTTCGTCCCATGATGACATTATATGGCGAAGGGAGCTTTACGACCAGGAATTCTACTTCGACCGTTCTGGAGCCCACTCAAACAGGTAGTATGATCTTCCTTAACGGGTATTCGGGATTCATATTAAAGCCGAACAATGGGTGAGGCGCCGAAGACAGATCTGACTCGTTGAGGCCGAGTTTGATGAAAGTTTGGTAATACATAACCTCTGAAGTACTCCCTGGGTCTATGAGAATGCGTTCAATGGTGAACCGGTTTATGCGTAATCTAATGACCAACGGATCAATGTGGGAAGCTGTTGTGCCACTAAGATCGGAGTCATTGAAAGTAATTGTCGAAGCTTCTTTGGGCCATTCAATTGGAATACGTTGCTTCTAGGGGATTGGATGCGATTGAATTGTGTACACGGTTGGGGGTGCAGGCAGGCTGTAGATCACATGGATCACGTCAAGTGGAGGAGAGTCCTGCCTCAAGGCTAGTGCCTTGGTTGGCTTTCCCTTCCTCACATACTGTTGCAGTCGACCGTCTTGCACCAGTTCTTCCAGGTGATCTTTTAATGCATAGCAACTCTCTGTTTCGTGGCCATGATCTTTGTGATATTCGCACCACCTATCCCTTCTTCGCGTGTTGGGCGGCCCCACTGTCTTTGACGGCCATTTGAAGAATGAAAGGTGTTAGACTTTGGTCATTATTGTGGCGATTGGTTCTGACAACTCTGTGTACTTTTTGTCGGCACGCCTCGAACGCTTGCTGTCGACTTGCAGTTGCTCATTCGTCCGATGGGAGCATTGATCACTTGATCGGCGAGTATCCCGCCTTTTGTCTCATTTAGCGCGCTGCCGAGGCTTTGGGCTAGGAGGTGGCACGGAATTTATTGGTTGAGCAATTTTAGGGGGGGCCGTTTTGTTGGACATTTGGCCGGCTTTTATTCTCAAGACATCATCTTTCACTTTGCAATACTCCTCAACTTTCTTCATCAACGCCCAGACTGTTTTGGGGGGTCTTCTGGTCAGGGAACTGCGCAGAGAACTGTCAGGATGTAGTCCTATTTTGAAGGCGGTGATAGCCATGGAGTCGTTGCAAGCGTCGTCGACGAGGTTGAAGCACTCCCAATAGCGCGCCGAATACGCTCTGAGCGCTTCTCCTGACTAAATCTGCATAGCTTAGAGAGAGTCGGCTTGTTTTGGCTGTACCTCGTTGGTGATGAACCTAGCCCTGAAGGATTTCTATAATTGATGAAAGCTTTTGATGGAGGTTGGCTCCAGCTTGTAATACCACCTGACAGCTAATGGCCCCAGGCTGCTAGGGAATATTCGGCACATGAGGGCTTCGTTGTCTGCATGCAATGTCATGGCCTGCTTGTAATGACGGATATGATCAGTGGGGTTTGATTTTCCATCGTAAGAGTGAATGACGAAGCTTTGAACTTCTTAGGTAGGGCCACCCTTGCAATCCGTCGGACAAAAGGATTGTGCTGGTCCTCTTCGTCTGAACTGCTCCTCCTGCACTTGTTCCTTGTATGTAGACTCTTTTCGGAGGAACTGGAAGTTTCGGATCATCCTTTCTTGGTGAGCTCCATGGGTAATGAGTTGGAGTCGCTATCGGTATCCTTTGGTCGGGCTCGAGGTCGTTGTCCACCGGCTCTCGGAGGTCGTTTGGGATCTTGGCGCATGGCTTCTCTCGATTTTGCGACTTCAAGGGCCAAATCTTGATGAAGACGTTCATTTTCAGTGATCATGTTCTCCAGCCTTTGTTCGTTTTGCTTTGCTTGTTCCATGATCGCCTTCATTGTCTTTTGCGCTGAAGTCGTTGGTGAATCGAAGTTCAAGGCGCGTCTTGCAGCGATGGTTTCTTTTCCGAGCATATTTGCTGGAGTGAGGTCATCTCCCTGTGCTGTCTCGTCAATGGCTACTGGAGGATCTTCAGTCACGCCTGCCATGGATGTATTTGAGTATTCCCACAGACGGCGCCAATTGTGGAGAAGTGGTTTGAAAATAACCTTCAGATCCTGAGAGACGCTAGTGATCCTCAGCTAGTCACCTGAAAAGATACAAACACTCCGGTCGGGGGTACCGGAATTAGCACTCCGACGGACAAGTTAGTTCAGACACTCAGAATAGCTTTTTTACGAAATTAAGTGAAGTGATTCTTACATACCTTTCTATACCCGTTGTTCCTATATTTATACTCGTTCCTTCCAGTCCTCGGGGCCAGGGCCTACTTTTTAATAATTGTCCTTTCTTTTATTCGGCCCTAAGGAGTTACACTTATTCGGCAAATACATCATATTCGGCTTCCCACTCTCGTAGGATACATCCGATTAACATCAGCCTTCTAATGGTACATACCTTCTGATTTTTCCATCTATTCGGCCCCCACAACAACAATACATTCAATTCAATGATTATATTGGTTAAAATATGAATATCATAATCAGAATATAGAACATGTCAATCATTATATTTTTAATATTTTTTTTCCCAAATTAAAATCATTCAAGTTGTTCATGGAACCTAGGGGTGTAAAAATGGCCTGAGGCCCATGGGCGGCTCGAAGCCTGCCTGAGGCCCGAGGTGGGCCCGGTCCATTTTGGCCTGATTAGGCCTGAGCTTGAGCACAATCCAGTACCTTGGGCCTGGGCCTGAGTCTTCCATTTGAAGCTTGGCCCAGCCCGTGGCCGTTGGCCCGACCCGGCCCAACCCAAAAAATTTCGGCCCACTCCACCCGGCACTCTCTTTACAAATGGTCAAATTTCAAAAAATAAAAATAAAAAACAACTTGCAATGATTAAAACTTGCAATGATTAAATAATTAAAAGAAATAAAAATATAAACAAATAAAATAAATAAAAGATTGATTTTGCAAAAATAAAAATAAAACAAAAACAAAATAACATAATATATATATAGATAATAATTCTAGACCCTCTCTCTACCCCGCCCAACCTACTCCTGCATCAACACATCATCACCTGACACCCCCCTTTCACTTTGCTTGCAAATTTGAAATTACAATTGAATAAAAAAAAAATAAATAAATTCAGATGGTTTGCATTGTATGCATTGACTATACCAAAATTATATCACATGATCCATGGCTGCGTTATTGTCAGTACTCACTTATTATCCCCACTTTCCTCTATTCTTTTACTACTTTATTATCATTGTAATTGAATTCTCCTTACTTCATATCATATCAACTGCTTGTACCTTGCCCCATCCCCTACTAGCCTACTCTATTACATCTCATCAATTACTCAACTCACACTATTCATTCATTGAATGAAAAAAAAAAACAAAAACAAAAACAAAAACAAAAACAAAAACAAAATTCAAACGGTCATAAATTAGTAGAGACGGTCATACAAAAATTCAAACGGTTATAATTCGAACAGTAATATATATATATATATTTATAAATTTATTCACTCTTTCAAACTACTATAAATATCCTTCATTTTTCAAAATAAATCTCACAATAATTCTCTCTCTCCCTCTCTCTCTCTCTCTTAAACTCTCTCAATCTCTCTTAACTCTCAATTAATTTTGAAGTATCATCCCTAAGTGACAATTACAATTGTGCAACAAGAAACTTTTATTAGAAGAAGCTAATTTCTATATTGTATTCACCAGTCGGTAACATTAATTAGTTTAATTAAATTTATTAGCTACTCATTTTTTTCATTAATTATTTGTGCACATATATTAATTATTATTTTTTACTCATTGTATTTATACATTATTTAAATTAACTGTTAATTTTTATATATTATTTTACTTACATTACTATGGATCCTAATATTCCTAATGTTTATGTCGATGTTGATTCATATATTACATGACATGAATCAATATCCATTTTCCAACAGTTGGATCATTATCTAGGAGCACAAGCAGTAGTGTTTGGGAAATTTTCAAAAAAATATCTATAAATAATCCTGATGGTACAATTATATTTAAAGCAAAATGTAAATATTGTGCACATTTACTTAGTGTTGCATCTGTAGGGGCTACTAGTCATCTAAAAAGGTATGCTAAATATTTACAAAGTCAACAATCTAATATTTGAAGTCAAATGCAATTAGGGGCTTCATCAACTGGTAATTTACAAACATTTTTCCATATGATTCTATAGGTGCACAAAATTCTATAGTTGATTATATTATTGAAAAAGAACAACCTTTTACTACTAGTGAATGTCTCCGATTTTACCGAAATGATTTATGAAAATTTACACCGCAATATCAAAGTTTTTCAAAAAAATACTACTAGAAACAAGATTTTAAAGAAATTTGAGAATGTTAAAAGTGAATTATGTGACATCTTTAAAAATTTGAATCGAAGAGTTTGTTTAATATCTGATTTGTAGTCAAATAATGGTTTTGAATATCAATGTATCATTGCACATTTTATTGATAATGATTGGAATTTAATTTATTTAAATTAGTTGAACTTCCATACACTAGTCATTCGTATGGTGTAGAAATAAGAAATGTATTATATGAATGGGCTTTACAAAATAAAATATTTACGATTAGTTTAGATAATGCAGCATATTATAATCAAACTATATCCCATTTAAAATCAACTTTACAATTACTTGTTGATAGTGATTTATTTTATGTTCGTTGTTGTACCCATATTTTAAATTTGATTTTTATAGAAGCTATGCATGTATACTAGACTTCTGTACTTGTAATAAAAAAATGTAGTTGTTACTATTATGTCTTGTGTTAATGAAATTTTGGAATATATAAAAATTTGTCAACGGGAAAATATGTCATTTAAAAAATTAATTTTAGATATAGATAATAGGTGGAATTCAACATATAATATGTTAAAAATAGCTTGTAAACAAAGAAGAACAATAGATTTTTTTTTGCAATAACATCAACAGAAGGAATACTAACTCCCATAGAACTTAATTGGCACCGAGTAACCTCGTATAAAGATTTTAAAAAAGTTTTTTATACTTCAACAAAATTATTTTCTTATATATATATACCTACTTCACCATTTATTTTACATATACTAGCAGGAATAATTAAAGTTTTCGTTAAATATATAGGTAATGAATATTATGTAACCATTATTACTTCAATGAAAGCAAAATTTGATAAATATTTTGATCATTTGCCTCATCTATTAGGTTTAGCTATAATAATTGATCATAGGTGTAAAGAAATTGGTTTATAAGAATTTTTAAAACATCTTTTCATTGATCAAACACAGTTTGCCCCTATTATGCAAACATGCAATAGATAATTTGAAAAATACATGGCAACTACATCTGTAAATACACCTACACACACAACACTAGCAGTCTCATCTCGAGGCGGGAGATTAAGTGTTTTTTCAACAATAAAAAGTAGAAGAATATCTCAACATACAAGTGCAAGTAGTTCTAAACTACAACGTTATTTGAAAAGCCCGTCGGTGGATGATTCCAATGATTTTGACATTTTGGAATGGTAGAAACCAAATGAAATTATGTGGCCTGTGGTTTCACAGATGGCTCATGATATACTAACCATTCCTCTATTTCTACAGTTGCTTCGGAAATAGCTTTTAGTGCAAATGGATAGGTACTAAACGATTATCGGAGCAGGCTTTCACCCAAAATGGTTGAGGCGCTGATGATATTCAGAGATTATATGCATGCGCTTAGAAGAAGACAAAATTATAGTGAAAATGAGCAAATTCAAAATGATTTGGATGACATATCATCGGGCAACGCGACTGAAATGTCTGTCTCATCCAATGATTGATCAACAATTTATTTTTCACTATTTCTTTTCATTTATTTATTTTTTTTCTTTTTCTTTTTTTTTGTATTAGATTTTTGAGGTGGAGTATAATGCAAATGATTGGTAGGCTTGTAGGTGCCTACCTGGTTAGGATGTACTTAACCTATAGTAATGCAATTGTTTTACCATCATCAATAATCTACACCTATTTTATTTAATAATATCAAATTTTGAAATATTTTATTTCATTTTGAAATAAAAATTATTCATCCAATATATGTTATATAAATAATTTAATATTGTAATATTGAAAGAAAAAAAATTACATAATTGCATACTTTTTTAGTTATAAGTTCATAATTAAAAAAACATAAGTCATACATAATTAAATTTAAATATCACCATGAAACATAACCAAATAAAATATCTCATTAATCTTAACTAAAATACTCTAGCATAATTTTTCTTTTATTTTTTATTCCTAAAAAAAAAAAAAGCCCGACTAAGCCCGGCCTGCAGCCCAAGCCCAGGCCTAGGCCCTATTATGAGTGGGCTTGGTCTTGGGCTAGGGCCTGGGTCCCACTTTTTGGCCCATGGGTCGGGTCAGGCCAGGTCGGGCTGCTAAAAAGGAGGGAGCCCGCAAGGCCCACATAGGTGTGGACATGCTCCCGGGAACTCTCTGAATATCCGCGCGCGCTTGCGAGGGCGGGGTGCGAATTCTTGTTTTGTTCTCTGAGCTACTACAGTTTAGACTCAAATGTCACGGTTCTGAATCTAATCTTACAATGTGCGATGTAAGACTGATAAATCACCAAAGAGTCCAAATCCAGCAAATCGTTTTGGAAAACTGATTTTTATAAAAAATGTGCCAAACATGGACTGCTTTGCCAGATACAGAGTCGCCACCTAAATATTTTATTTTGGAAAAATTTAGGAAACCCTGACTTGTACCTAAGGCCATGTGTCCGTCATCACCAAAGTTGCCTCGGCTCGGAACTTGGGTATGTGAGGGGAAGGTCATTTAATGAGCACCCCCGCTCGCCCGATCAAAGATCGGCCTGTACTAAGCACGATATCTTGTTTTTGAAAACACGTGTGTTCTTATTCCGATTAATTAGCTAATCTTACTATGTGATGCGCACAGCAAACAAGTATAGACTAGATCGCCTAATTTGGAACAAAACATTGCATGTTCGTTTGAAAACGGCTTGAAATTTGCTACTCGCAAGTAGGCTAAAACGCGATTTTTGATGAATTGTTCCAATTCAAGTAATCCGACCTTCACTCACAGGTATTCAGACAGTTACATCACATAAGCAGTTAGCCTCATGGCAAGCATGCTTTTATGGAAACATTAACACACATGCAGTATGTTAAAGCGTAAACACTCACAGTGTACTCCGAGCCAAAACAAAGAACTAGTTGGAAATCATGCATGATCCTAGTTCATGTTAAGATGGCTAATGCAACACATGTGAAAATGCAACTAAAATAGGCTTGGCTACCTAAGATGGCATATGAAATGCAACTTGATACATGTATTCAAATTGGAATTGAAATACAATGCAGTTAGTATGATGCGCCGAGCTTGGTGCATGCAAGACAGATGAATGGATGCACGCATACGAACATAACGTATGCTAAATGAAATATGCCCTAAAACTAACCATCATAAGTGGTTAAGTAAAAAGGAGAAAGAAATGGAGGTTGGAAGACACGCATCACACACGCACGCTTATTACCATAATGCGCCCTCTAGAAAGAGGGACAAAATAAGAAGCTAACTAGCTAATCTAAGCTAATTAAACTAATTATTACACAACAAATTAATTAACTAATCCTAATTAACTAATTATTACAAAATGAATTTAAATAGCTAAATGCATTAACTATTAAGGGTACAAACCAAAGCAAAAGCTAGCTATCTAAGCATGGCAGCTAAGGAAAGCAGTAAAACAGGAGGTTCTCGGAGGGAGAAGACTGGATGCATGCTCGGTCGCCTTGTTCGGAAATCCAATGCGATGCCCCGATTTGCCTCTGTTTTCATTTGTTCTCAAAAACTTGCACCAAGCTCCAGAAAGCTAAAACTCCACCTAGGGAAACCTGTGGGAGGGTGGCCGACCACTTTTGGTCTCTCCAGACACCTGCCGACCACTTTTGGTTGTCGAAAAATCAGAAAAGTGGTCGGCCAGCTAGTTTTTCTGGCTGGCTGGCCAGTTGTTGCTGCTGAATTCCAGTTTGCTGCAATAGAGAGCAAGAAACAGCATGGCAATGTATTTGCAAGATATGTGTGCACAATCACCCCACTATCATGTCATGAACTCAAGGGGGTGTGGTTCTCGACCCTCGAGCCACCAATCGTGCATTTTAATGCATGATGGCCGAGAGGCGAAGTTGCACAATTCAATGTAAAATGAATGCACAAGTAAACACATAAAGCCTAAAACTCTATCATGTATGATCAAGAGCGTCGGCGACCGAGAATTGAGGCATGTTTCATCACTTTAAGTATGAAACGTCCCTCATTTCCCATGTTTGGACTAACACCTATTCCAAACAACAATGCAACACATAACATGGCATGCATACAAACATGGGAGGGACAAGCAGGCAAACATGCAATTCACATACTAGCATACACAATGCGAATGAACTACATGGCATACACAATGCTCATGACAACTAGCATACACAATGCAAATGGTAATTAGCATACACAATGCAATGACTAACATGGCATACTTAATGCAATATGATCATGGCATACACAATGCGAATCAAGAGCATGGCATGCGCAATGCAAACAACAACATAACATGCACGATGCGATATGACATGGCATACACAATGCTCAATGGGCTTAAACCGAATGTGGGTAGACCTCAGCCATGCCAAAACAGAGGCCATAATGCTAAAATGAAGGCATCGAAAACACATACAAGCATGCATGCCGATTGGCTCACCAATTAAGGCACTAAGGTGCAACTCTCAAGAACACTTGAAGAGTGAAAAGTGTGGAAGTGTAACAACACTAAGTGCACTGGAATAAGGTAAGAAATGATGCCAAATCATTCAAACAACACAAGTATGGCATGCTAGGGTCCTTAAAGCATTGGACTACAAAGGAGGCATGCAATACATGGCACAAATGCATGAACTAAGCATGGACAGAGCTCAATTAGGTCAAAATAAAGACCTAAACATGCTGAGACGAGAGCTCAAAGGCCTAGGCATGCAAGCATACGAGCTAAGGCATATACTAGACAACAATGCATAACACTCAAAGACACTTAAAGCATGATTGAGGTAGGAAGATGACAATGCTAAATGCTCTGAAATGTCATGTTAAGTGATGCTAAATCATGTACACAACACAAATGAAGCATGCAATGGTGCTCAAAGCTTGAGGCAAGCAAGAGCATTTGTACTACAAGTATACAAAACATGAAACATGTGGCAAAGGCAACCCAAAACAATCCTAGAACATGTCTAAAGCATGCATGGAAGGAAGCCAAAATAAGCTAGCATGAAGGGCATAAGGCTTGATGCATACAAGGCAAATAAAGTGGATTACACTACACCTATTAAAACCAAGCATGGGATGACTTAACCAATAAAAATCAGAGTTATATCATGGCATAATAACCCCAAATAAACACTGAAATGATGGCTCGCAAGCTAAGGCATGAAGGCATACGTAATGGTTCATGTTAAGGCATAAAGGGGGAATCCCTCCAACAAATTGAATGAGTGACAAATGTGAGTGCATGAGCATGAAACATGGACTAAAATCATATAATAAATGATGCCAAATCATTAAAATAGTCCAAGTAAAGCAAGCTAATGGACTCAATACACAAGGCTAACAAGCTAGATTGAACCATAGCTATTCAAAGCAAGGTATGCATGACCAAAACAACTAAAATCAGACCTTAAACATGGTAAAACATGAACAAAATCTTCTCAGAGCTAAGCCAAAAGCATGGTAAAATGACATGTCAAAGCATAATGCATGTTAGGCTATTTCATGGAATTACACTACAAGTGTATGAAGCATGCAAGAGGCCAACAAACCCACCTAAAACAGAGTCATGGCATGCTAAAATATCACCAAAAACATGCTGAAATGGAAAGAAAACAAGCTAAAATAACATGCTACTTTATGAAGCATACAAAGCTAGTTTGTGTGATTTACACTACAAGTGTATTAACCATGCATGGAGTGACCAAACCAAGAAAAAATAGTGGTATGCCTTAGAAAAATAACGAAAAATACAAGCTAAGATATGGCCAACAAAAGCTTAACAAAGATGCTCAAACATGAGGCATATGAAGCAAGTAAACAAAATAGAAGGAGAGGGGATGACCCTCTCTTATTTAGGACACCAAAACCACCTTTCCCACCACTAAAAATCCTCTGGATTTTAGTGGTAGAAAGGTCATGCAAAGGGTTCAACAAGAGCCTAAAGGGATGGCTCAAAATAAGGCCTAACAAGGCCTAAGAGGGGGTAAATCACCCCAAACAAAAAAGTGACCTTAAACAACTATTTTAAGCATGCAAAAATAGAACTTTTTCTAGTTAAGAGTTAAGCTGAAAAACGTATGCAAGAAGGGCTAAAATCTTAAGCAAGAAAGGGGGATTTAAAGGTCAAATACTCACCCTTGAAGACCTCCTTTACAACTGCAACTCCAGCAAGTTCTTTGAGCTTAAACCAACCCAAGAACACAAAAACAACCCCTTAGCACCTCAGCAACCAAAGGAAGGTGTTTGAGTGTGTGTTTGTGTGTTAAACTAAGACAAAATAACACTTTAAGGCACAAAATGGGAACAAACAAGGAAGAATAGATACAAGTGTATATCTATCTCTCAAGCCTCAAGTTTTTTGAACCTAGAGGAGGGAGGAGGAGTCTCCCTCTTATAGAAACTAAAAGGCAAAGTTTCTTGGAGAAGCTAAGCTTCAAACAAATCCCTCCATACACGTGTATGGAGGATAGTTCTAATGCCCTCCAGCTATGCCAGCTGGAGGAAAATATCTCCAAAAAGGTGCCAAAAAGCAGCCGACCACTTGAAGTGGTCGGCTTGCTACTTAAAGTGGTCGGCCAACCACTTCAAGTGGTCTCCCAAGACAAAAACTGGTCGGCCATAGGTGGGAGAGGTCTAGAGCATGAAAGAAAGCTAGTGGTGTGATGGCCGACCAGAAAATGTGGCCCACAGACCAAGCAAGCCAGTTATCCGACCAGAAAACTGGCTGGCAGAAGGAAAAGTGGTTTCCAAGGAGAAAAAGTGGTCTCTCACCCTTATACCACCTTCTAAACAAGGAAAACAGGGTTTGTACCAAAAACAAACCAAAGCGGATGCAAGACGAGAGATCGAGAGGCAAGGCATGCGGCCGAAAGCCTCGAAAACTAGTCTACGAGCATCAAAAGTGGTATGCCACCACAAAAGTGTTCTGGACCACAGTGTTCCTCTAGGCAGAGGCAACAAGGTGTGGTTCAAAAACCACGCCAAACGGAGAACGTTAAGCGGTCTCGAGCCAAGGCACGCGACCGAAGGCTCTGAAAATCGAAAATTAGTCTCCAAGCGGGAAAAGTGGTCTACGACCATGAAAAGTGGTCTACGAATACAAAGAGATGGTCTACAAGATCTCTCCCTTCGCCCGGGAAGAGAAACAAAGTTCGGTCCACAAACCGAGCTGAAGCACAAAAGAGTTCAGAGGCCCGGAGGCAAGGCTCTCAGCCAAAACTCCGAAACCTCTAAACGAGCACAACATGCACCATCACCAAGTGCTCAATCGATGACGTTTGAGTCTTAAGGTCGGTCAAAAATGGGGTGTCTATAATAGGTCGGCCCGAACTCGAGCCCGAGCCCTGGCTGGGCCGTTATTACATCCCTAATGGAACCCTTCAAAGTAGAGAAGTTATAGAAATGTTAGAAGCAATGAATGGAATGGCTTTAACCTCATCTTGACCCAAACACGCCTAAAGATAGAGTAATGGTAGAGAATGAGAAACAAGAGACCCGAATAGAGAGAAGGGTAGAGAAAGAGAAACAAAGACAACAACTGACCTGGAATTCGTGGACGGTGCTACGAGTTGGACGGTGTTTATTTGCAAGTTGGACATTGTTCGTTTGTGAGTTGGACGATGGTGCGAGAGAGAGAAACGAAGGGCTTTGATGAAGCTATACAGTCTATCTGTGTGTGTGAAATGGGAGCAATGGATTATTTGGGTCAAGAGAATGGATTTGGTGAGGAATAGTTTCTCTCAAAAACACAAAACTACGTAGTTTTGTATATTGAAATATTTGATGACAAAATATTTATCTTCACTACTAATATTTTTAATAGAGATGAAATTTTTTGTCACTAACTTGGCGACATAATTCCCTCAAATTTTTTAATGGTAGGAAAAAATTTTGGTGATGAAAAAAATAAAAATAGTGACGAAAAATTTCGTCACCTAATTTTTTAGGGTAAATTACAAACACACCCCCTGAAGTTTACTTAAATTACAAATTATTTCATGTGATTCTAGAAATTACATTATGCCTCATCAGGTTTATAATTTCATCACAAATAGGTCATTTTATTAATAAATCATCAAGTTTTAACAGTTTTTAATAATGTTGAAATTTTATTTCAATTAATAATTCAGATAATTTTATTATTGTATAGGTGAACCGTTAGAAATTTCACTTTTTCAATTAATTCTGTTAAATAAAAAATTCTGACAGGTAGGTATTTGTAATTTTTCAAATCACAAGGGGCAATTTGTATTTTAAGTAAACCTTAGGGTGTGTATTTGTATTGTACCCTATTTTTTATTATGTATGTAGATTGGTGACCAAATTTTATTTTTCTCTCTAAAAATGATAAATTTGAAGACGAAATATTATTTTCTTTACTAAAAGGTAACTCTTTCGTGACAAAATTTGTTTTCGTCACTAGTTTTCGTCTTCAAAGATTCTTTTTGTTGTGGTGTATAAATTAACAAAATTACAAGGAAATGAAATAGAAACTAATTACAATAAAGACTTTTTAAGTTACAATATCTACGGGTGCACGTGGTGCAGTTCGAACAATTTGAGAGTAAAATTATAAATCGAATGGTGGATTGGTGAATTGGCAAATCGCGGTTTACATGGTTTTAGGCGAATTGAAGAATATTCTTACAAATTATCTAATATTTACATAATATATAACACTAATTTACATAATATTTTTCATATATATAACCCAAACTAATTTTATATTTCATATATATAAGTACTAATTTGTAATAAATTTCGCATCTTAAATCTTTCTCACACTCATTTTTACTTTGATATTTCATTAGAAGTTTAAAAATATATATGTGTTAATTAGAGCGGAGCGATACGATTTTAAATGCGAATTATAAATTTTAAAGTTTAATCCGTTATCAGTGGATAGAGCGATGCATATTGATACAAATCAATACGATTTTAACAAATTTGGCGGCATTTTACACAGCTGTAACAACATCATCTACACAATCACTGGCAGCATCAAAAAACAAAAATTATTCTGATAGCAAGCATGTAAACCAATGCGCCACGGTCAGCAATATCCACTTTCAATACACAGCATAACATTGGCAGTAGTAATAATGCTAACGGCATTAGAATGAATCAGAAATTATGATCCACAGAAAATGCAATTGATGGCTGGGATTAAACCCAATTATAATGGAGTCCACATTCAAAATAAATCTCAACCATCCATTATGTGTTCGTACTCTGTTACATTAGTGAATTGGCAGGCCGGTCTTGTCTTTGGAGGCATTCTGGTCATCACACCAAATGTCAGAGACCCCCAGGTGGAGGCGTAACGGTTGTTCGTCTCTCTCCGTGTCTTCCAGTTCCCAGAAAAATGTTCCTGATGGAATGTAATTCAGCAGCAACATCGCTTATGTTCATTCGCTCCCTTGCCAATTCTGCAGAGCAAGCGACTCCGACTCCAATTATTGAATTCAAGCACTGTTGAATTTTGTGACTCCCCATGCTGTTCTGAGAACGAGTGTCATTGTCTGAGGCACTATCGTGTTCTTCTTGATGAAGAAGTATTGGATCTACAATGTCTAGCACGCGGTCAGGGATTGATGCTTTGGCGAAGTTGTGAAGGTTTAGACCGTCTTTGAACAATTCGTTAGTGGGTCTTTTGTTGGTGAACATTTCCAACAAGAGAATGCCATAGCTGTAGACATCACCGCACGTAGACACTTCACTTCCCATTCCATACTCTGCAGTGCACATGATATATACTGAGTACTGAACAAAATCAATGGCAAGTTACTCTCCCAACGGTTAAAACTGTGATCTCATAAGCTTTTTGCATTAAAATTTTGATGAAATTTCAGTATTATTGGAATTTATTTTTTAATATTTTGGGTCTGTTTGGATGCCAATTCCAATCGACCAGTTTTTCACAGCAGGCCCAACTAGGCCTCAAGGCCACCAAACAGGACTAAATCCAGCAGATATTACCGGTAGTGTAGTGCAGTATTTACACTAAATTCAACCACAGCAAGTCGTAAATGATGCCATACTGTGTATCAACATATTGGCCATTGATATTTGATAGCATGAATTATCTAATTTGACATTTGCTGTGTTAAAGTCACAAAAATAAAATTAAAAAAATGCTTCCAAAATCATGTCAAATAAAAAACCATGCTGGATTTGTTTATTTTTTTGAACCTGCCAAATCCAGAAAAATAACAGGATTTATTCACTCATTTGTGTTAACAACTCGACATAGCCTAGCATTTTGTAGGCGTAATATTGAACCAATCTTTGTTTTGATCCACCAAATTACAAACTCGGCTTAAAAATAAATAATTAATTAATCTCAGGATCCGTGGTATTTCTGACAAAGTAACACAGGTGAATTTGTAGAAGCAACTTTAAATAAACAGAAGAGAAAAAGAATACAAAAATAAGGTTGAAGCATATTACCTGGAGCAGTGTACCCAATAGTCCCTCTTATTCCAATAGAGTTTGTCTGATTCATATTAAAGTTTTGGGTGGCTTCAGGAAGGAATTTCGCTAACCCAAAATCACCAACATGACCAATCATATCATTGTCCAGAAGAACATTGCTTGGCTTGAGATCGCAGTGAATTATTGGTGTTTCGCAATGATGATGAAGATAATCCAGTGCACAAGCAACGTCAATGGCAATATTTAATCTCTGTAGAAGGTTCAATTTCCTCGACTCTCCATCTGCTGAACTTGGATGAGGATGCAACCAGTCCTCTAGACTCCCGTTAACCATGAAGTCATAAACCAGCGCCTTGAAATCATTGCCTTGAAAATCAACACTCGAGCAAACAGTTAATATCTTAATCAGATTTCGATGCCTGATATTTCTCCATGCTTCACACTCTGCCATGAAAGTATTTTCAGCTCCGCGGCGTTGAAGGTTGAGTACCTTCACAGCTACAAATGTGGTAGAGTGATCGAGAGTTCCTTTATACACAGAACCAAAGTTACCCACACCGATCAATTTGTCTGAAGAGAACCCATCAGTTGCTTTTAGGAGATTCTCATAAGACACTTGTAAAATTGAAGCCAACATTGAAGATTCTGAAGAAGGCTCCTTTCTCTTTCTTCTCAGCCGATAAAGAATTGCTAAAGACAACATCAAAACCAGTATTGCAATCCCACAAGTTATGGGAATTAACTTCTTCACTTCAGCAAATGAGACCATTTTCGCTTCTTTGACCCTTTGATGGAACATGTTGATATATTGAATCCAGGCATGACACTGCAAAGCTTGTCATTTCCAACCAAAGAAACTGCACTAGCATTCTTGAAGATTCCAGAAACTGGTGCCTCACCCTCGAAATCATTGAAAGACAAATTCAATTTCTGCAATGAAAAGTTCTCTAAATACACTGGAATTTGGCCAGTCAAGTTGTTTCGCGAAAGATCCAAGTATTGAAGACCTCGCAACGAACTCAATGATGGAGGCAGGCTTCCTTGGAAGAAGTTGTCCTTCATGATTAGCTGTTCCATGCTTGTGCAACTGCCAAGACTAATTGGAATTTCACCGGACAAATTGTTATCCGACATATCTAAGTTGGCAAGAATTTTCAAATTACCAACTTCCATGGGAAGAGAACCAGTCAAATTATTTTCAGACAAATCAAGAACAATTGACAAGGATGAAAGAACGATAACTTCTGGGGGTATGGTACCGCTAAGATTGTTACGAGAAAGATCGAGTAATACTAACCGATTGCATTTCCCTAAAGTTGGAGGTATGCTGCCTTCTAGATTGTTTCCTCCGAAACCAAGTTCAGTTAACGATGTCGATTTCCTAGGAGAACGGAATATTCACGATAATTCATTCTGCTAAAACCCAATTACGTGAGGTTTTAAGTTCTCCAATGGTCGCGAATGCTGCCATTGAATTGGTTATTGCCCAGATACAATATCTCTAAGCTATGGAGATTCTGTATACCAGTTGGTATGCTTCCAAATATCTGATTATTTTCAAGAGACATTATTTTGAGTTGGGAAGAAAAATTGCCGACATTTGGCAATATACCTCCAAAATTGTTCGTGTTTGTACGGGGGCGAAATATCCTCTGCTTTCCGTACTCCTTGGACTCCAAGCTTCACGCAACGACATCTAACCTGGCAACACAGAAACGGTGAGCTGCCCGGTGGTGGTGTGCCGGATAGACCCTCCGACGATCAAGTCAGTCTACCTGAGGAAGAAGGAGACTGTTTAGAGAGAGAGTATTTTCTTTTGGGGAAGAAGTTGCATACCTCTAACGTTCTCCTTCCTTCACTATTTTTAGGTTGGCCATGCAGCCCCCAGGTTCGTGCGCGCACCACCTCTGTTGTCCTTCCTTGGACAGGGGGCAGTGCTTGCCTCTCACCACCTTACGCGTGTAAAGGTTTTGTCCTCCAACCAGTACATGTAGAACTGCCCAACGGTATTGATGCGTGCATGGAGCAGACATCCTCTCCCACACGCCATTGGCCCAGATGGTGCACCTAACCGAAATACCACGACCGGCCTACAGCTAGTGGAGAATGGCCGCCACAAGCACACAACCGTGCTACGCCCTGCCGTCTTGCCCCTCGACACGGGCAAATATTTGCTAGTCATGACCGAACTATCTTTGACCGGTCCCCCCGGCTACCTACGACGAAACATGCCGGCCGCACCCTCGGTCTACCATCATTCTCGGCCATACGAGCCCGTCCAACTCGGCTGACCAATCAGGAGCGCCCCGCTCCTTGCCATGCCCTTAGTATAACACGGGTTACCCTTAGCTCGGTCGCCACACATGATTGCATGCTCCGCCCAATATGTGCAAGTCATAGCTCGGCTAGGCCAACTCGTTCCTGACCGGTCAACGTCTCCGACCGTGCAAGGCAGGCCGCTGTGCCGTGTCAATAGAGAAGTTAGCTCGGCGCCGTGCGGTCCGTCACGATTGACGTTTACCTTAGCTCGGCCGTACTATCCGGCGCAAATCTCCCCTCTCAATTGCCCCTTAATCCCATCCGAGCTAATCGTGATTGGGGTTACCACCGTGACCGAGACACGGTTGAGTTGCGCTATTACCAAGTCGAGCACGTTTGGGGAAACATTTGTCGCCGAGCTATCCCATTTGGTCGGCCGTCACCTCGGTGGTCTTGTCGAGGGTCGTACAGCCGTACTGATAGTCGCGTTCTCAATGCCACGTGGCTCCGTGCCATTGGGTCGTGCAACCAGCTGTCCTGCACGCGCAGAATTCAAACGGCGCAGCCGTTTGGCTTCCTTTCCCCCTCTTTTGTATTCCAACGAAGGGCCTAAAACCCTTCACTCTTTACCTTCTCTTTCACACAAACCCTAAACCCTAGCTTCCATATTTTCTGAGAAACTGCCCCCTCTGTTGCTGTGTTCCCTTTCGTTCCATTCGCCATTTCCATCCCCGCTAAAGCTGTCACCAAGCTTGTGGAGTTGAACCAACCTCATCTTCCGACTTTGGTGAGTCCTTCCCCGTTTCCACTGCATTTTCATACTCGAGTTCTTCGAGTTCTTCATTTGTTATATTTATATTTTTTCTTTTACTGCTCTTCGTGCTTTTGCTTGGGGCTATTAGGGGTCCCTCTCATTGCTTAGAACTAGTACACCTTAGGGAAAACGGAAACAGTGGGAATGGATGGGGCCTTCGTGCCCCTTGTTCCTCTTGGGTTCGAACAGATTCGTCCCATTTCCGGGATGAACAGTTTGAATCTGGGTAGGACCGAGCTAAATGCTCATTTAGATCCATAAGCAGAGCTATAGTCGAGCAAAAAACTGTTTGTGGCTTCTCATAGAGGCTGCGACCGGGCTGTATACTCCATTAGATCGGTGAGTAGAGTGAACAGAACTAAGACCCTGAAACCTCCGCCCGAAACCTTGACCGAGCTGGAGGATCAACTAGATCCTTCAATAGGTCTTAACCGAGCTATAACTGAACTAGGAGGCTTAAGCACACATGTTGTCGAACTGGGCTGAGACTTGTCGGTCAAAACACCAAATCCTTCACTGAGCTATTTCCAATAGGAGCTGCGCAATCTATGCCGTGCTAACCCTTGGCCTTATTTTTTAACATGCAGAACAAATAGGACCGACCAAGCCAGTCCAGCATTACAATTGGTGGAGCTCAAAGTCCGAGCAAACACACCAACATTTTTGACCGAGATACAAAACCAAATAAGACCAACATAAATGGGGAAGTACCGGTTTATGGTTAGCATGCCCGGTGCGATAACGTCCCGAATGACGTGGTCTTAGAGCTCGCTAAGAAAGGAGATACACCATGGGGAGACTTAGACCGGTGCCCCTTCATGGTCGTTTCCATTGTTGAAGGAGGGCTTCGCTTCCCCGTGCAACCTTTGATCTGCGAATTTTTGAGGCAGACAAGGTTTTGCCCGACCCAAGTTTCCAACAACACGTTCAAGATAATAAATGGCGTTGCCGAGTTGAACCGAAGGCTCGGTCTGAATCTCGGCCTCGCAGAAATTTTCCATCAATACAGCCTTAGTAGAAATAAGAGCGGGCTTTGCTGGTACCTCAAAGTCAAGAAGGGCCGAGCAAAGCTCATAGAGGGCAATCCCGACAAGGAAACGAACGACGATGATTTCTTGTGGGTGTCCGGTCGTTATGAAGACACCAAGGCACCCATACCGGGCTGGTATATTAGGAAGGACTTTGGCATCGCTGGTAAGTAGCCCGGTTAACCGCCCTATCCTCATTCTGCATTTCATTATTATTGTCTTTCACCGGTCTAACACTTGTCTTCTTTTTGCAGATAAGCACCTTGCAGCGGACTACCACCATGCCAACCAAGAGGCCATCAGAGCCCTGCTGCGCCATCCCGCCGAGGAGAGGGAGGCTTCGAAACTGCTCGATTTCGAACAGACTTACCACTACCAAGCACCGCGCAAAAACCGCGTCACCGACTTCCTGCGCGCTCCTTCCCCAGAGCCCGATCCAAACCTACCGCCGATCAGACTTGTTCCCCTCACAGCCGAGCAAGAAATGGCAAAAATCAGGGCCATCAAGTCCATGATAACCGGGGACGAAGGCGAGTCCCAACCAACAGAAGGAATTGGGGGGACATCCTCCACACCCGCCGGGCAAGAGGAAGGCGCGGTACTAGCGCTTGCCAGCAAACAACCGGCTGGCCGGCCGAAGAAGAGGTCGAGGAAGGAGAGAGCCGGACAAAGCCTTGTCGACGAAAACTCTGCCGAGCTGGCCTCCACCGAGCTGGGCAACCAGACCGAGCAGCCACAGGCTGGTAGATCCAAGGGCAAGGGCCCAGTCACCCCCCCAGTTTGGGCGCCCGAGTTCAAGTACCAAGGCCGGCCAGTCTCTGCCGAAGACTCAGTCTATGCTAATAAGGATTATTCCCTTGGTTTCAATATGACCAAGGGGCTAATCCTTCCAGCCGACATGAAGAGGCATGACGAGCTGTTTGACCTGAAAGTACTTCGCTCGGCAGCAAAGTCGATCGTTCTGGTAAGATATTTACTTTTTCTCCAAGTTATTGCTCGATTTTTGCCCGGTTTCTCGAATACTAATGATCTGTCATTTGTTTGTAGGCCGCGCAAAAGAACTACCTTGCCCATGATCCCATGATCAAAGTGCGGCAGAGTCTTCGTGAGGCCATTGCCGAGAACGAGGCCCAAAAGGCCGAGATATCAAAGCTTAAGACTGCGCAGGATGCTATCGTGGCGGAGCGGGATGATTTGAGGCAGAAAGTTGACCGAGCTGAAGCCGACAAGCATCGTGCCGTGAAGTCAACCAAGGCCCGGTTCCTCGCCGAGCTGCGCAAGCTGCGTGATGCCCATAAGGCGGAGAAAGACAAGGTGGTTGAAGACGCAGAAGACCGTGGATATGCTCAGGGGGAGAAGACCTATGAGCGTCAAGTCCAAGCGACCAAGGACATTTTCTTCCAGTGCGGCTGGAAAGCTGCCGTGGAGAAAGTTGGCCTTGGTCAGGATTCTGACATGTTCATCAACCCGCCTTCTGCGTATATCCCGGTCTACATGCAGGCGTATGCCAATGCCGCACAAAACCAACTAATTGCAGAGTCAAGGAAAGAGGCTGAGGAAGAAGCGGCCGTCGCGCAGCAAACCGAGCAGACTTCTCCAGTGGCATCTCAAGATACGGAAAATGAAGAAGTTATTGATCGGGAGGTTGTCGTGGTGGAGGAAGCTGACGATGACGTCGAGGAAATCTTGCCCGAGCAAACAATCGGCGTCGCCGAGCAGACGGAGGAAACGGCCGAATAGAACCTTGCATTAGATTGAAGATTTTCCTTTTTCACTTTCCTGCTTTTCTTTGTTTTTGTTTCTCTTCTTTGTTTTGGCATGTAACCGGGCTATGTCCCACCCCTTGTACTTAAAGTTTCTTTATCAATGAAAACTCCAACTGTTTGCTCGTTCATCGCCCATTTCTTTTCGGTTGGCTTGTGTATAAATTTTTTGATTCAAACTTTAACTGGCAGTCGGCTAAAACCGCACAATTTGCCGAGCTAATATCAATTCAAACCTATTCTAATTAGAACTAGCAATTCGGCTCCCTGTGCTTCCAAATGAAATGACATTTGAACTTGGCCAAGCAAAATCCGCTCGGCCCCGATTGGTTTGCACTTTTATGAAATTCCAATACCTCAATGTGACCGAGCAAAATCAGCTCGCCTTTTAAGTTGGGCAAACCGCCGGCATTTCTTTTCTGCCGAGCAAAGTCAACTCGGCTTCTTATCGGTTGGGCGGATTCCAACATTGCAAATTCTGCCGAGCAAAATTAGCTCGTTTTCCATATTGGACAAGACACCAATATGCCAACTGGGCCGAGCAAAATCAGCTCGGCCATCACATTGGGCAAAACACCAATGTTCCAGTTAAGTTGGTCATGACGTCAACATTTCAACTGGGCGAGCAAAACCAGCTCGGCCCTGATGCGAATCCGTCCATACGCCAATTATGTTGTTGGACAATGTACCAACTGTTTGCGCGATCTGCTGTCATTCCGACGAGAAGAAATCAGTCCAGCCTCATTCAAGTCGGTCTTCTTGCCCCTGGCATCCCTAATTGTCTTGCTAAGTCATTGGACAAAGATGTAATACCAAACAACAGGAGGGCTATTTTTTATTACAAAGGCATTGCTATCTTTTACATCGAGTGCCAAAAGGCTAAGGGTCTGGAAAAGCTAAACAATATAAGCAAATTACAACTCAAAAGTAAAAGACCTTAAGGTTGGCTGCATTCCATGGTCTGGGGACAGCCTTGCCATCTAAATCTTCCAGATGGTATGCCCCTTTGCTAGCTAGACCAATCACCTTGTATGGTCCTTCCCAGTTTGCACCGAGCTTTCCTTCGCCAGGGACCACCGTGTTGCCAAGCACCTTTCTTAAGACCCAGTCTCCAACCTTGAATAGCCTGGGGTGCATTGCCTTGTTGTATTTTTTGGAGAGTTTTTGTTGATATGCTGCGATGTGGAGTAGCGCCCGCTCCCTTCTTTCCTCGGCAAGGTCTAATTCCAATGCCACGGCTTCATTGTTCAGATTGGCCTGGAAACTTTCGGAGCGGATGGTTGGCATGCCAATTTCCAATGGGATGACTGCCTCCATGCCGTAGGCCAAGGCGAATGGTGTTTTTCCCGTCGACCGTCTTGGCGTAGTGCAGTACGCCTAGAGCACGCTGGGGAGTTCCTCAACCCATTTCCCCTTGGCTTTCTCAAGCCGCTTCTTTAGCCCATCCAAGATGGTCTTGTTTGAGGCTTCTTCTTGACCATTAGACTGAGGATAGGCCGGTGTCGAATTGTAGAACTCGATCTTCAACTCTTCGTAAAATCCGCGAAAGAGCTTTCCGTCAAATTGAGTGCCATTATCTGAGATGAGGGCCTTGGGTATGCTGAAGCGAGTGATGACGTTCTGCCAAACAAACTTCTTCACATCCTTTTTCTTTGTGGTCGCCAGTGGCTCGGCCTCAACCCACTTGGTGAAATAGTCTGTGGCGGCAATAAAGAACTTGCGATTGCCCGGTGCAACTGGGAGTGGCCCAACAATATCCAACCCCCAGAGCGCGAATGGCCAAGGACTCGTGAGAGGAAGCAAATCTCTAGCCGGCTGATGAATCTGGCGAGCGAACTTCTGACACTTTTCGCACCTGCGAACGTATTTCTGTGCATCTGCCTGCATGCACGACCACCAATAACCTTGGGAAATTGCTCGGTATGCCAAAGACCTGCCCCCAGTATGGCTGCCGCAGATGCCTTCATGAATCTCGTAGAGAAAAGCTTCCACCTTGGCGGGGTGGACACACTTTAAATATGGCCTAGTAAAAGACTTCTTATACAATGCTCCGGACGGAGAGAGCCAAAACCGCTCTGATTTTGCCCGGATTTTGTGGGCCGCCTTCTTCTCTTCCAGTAGAATTCTATCTTTCAGGAAGGCGATAATGGGATCCATCCAGGACGGACCCAAGTCGGTGCAGAGTACCTCGGTTGCTTCTGGTTCTTCAATGCTTGGTCGAGGTAAGAATTCAATCATCAAGGGATTGGGAAAGGCTGTCTGAGTAGAAGCGAGACCGGCCAATTCATCAGCCGTGCTGTTTCCTTCGCGGTTGACCTGTTCTACTTTGATGGCATCGAACTTCTTGATTTCTGCTCGCACCAGCGCCTGATACTTGGCCATTCTTTCATCTCTGGCCTCATACTCCCCTGAGACTTGGTTGACCACCAGCTTGGAGTCGCCGAAGACCATAAGGGCTGTGGCTTTCATCCTCAATGTGCTCCTCAGACCGGCGAGGAGGGCTTCATACTCTGTCTCGTTGTTGGATGCGGGGAAGCCGAGCGTTATTGCTTGCTCAATAATCAGCCCATCTGGTAAAGTCAATACAATTCCCAGCCCGGCCCCATGTCTGTTGGACGCCTCATCGACGAAGAGCTTCCACATCTCGCCAATGAACAGCTTCCAGCAATCAGACGGGTTTTGGGAGCTTCTCAATTCCAAGTCTCTGGTTGGCGCATCCCGGTCTTTTTCCCCGTCCCCGTTGGGTTCATCTCTCAACAAGTCGTCGGACTTTGCTAGCTCGGTCGAGCTTTGCCCTTCTCCCAGTTGCGAGCCAACACTTGTCCCTGCCGCCAGAACCATGGGTTGTGCTAAATCCGCACTAACCAAATCAATCGGGCAGACCAGATGCGTCCCAGGGGCAAACTCCGCCACAAAATCTGCAAGTGCTTGAGCCTTGATTGCAGTGCGCGGTCGGAACTTGATGTCATACTGCCCTAATTCCACAGCCCATTTCAAAATCCTCCCAGTGAAGTCTGCCTTTTCAAAAAGCACCTTGAGTGGGAACTCGGTTAGCACGACCACTGTATGGGCATGAAAATAGTGCACCAGTTTTCTTGATGCCATCATCAGGGCCAATGCCAAATTTTCCATAGGAAGGTATCTCGTCTCGGCCGGGAGCAGAGTTTTGCTAACATAGAAGATCGGTAGGTGCTAGATGCCTTCAAAGATTAACCGGCGCTTCTGGCGTGTTGAAAACTTGACCAAGTAGAGGTACAACTCTTCGCCCGGCTGGGGTGTGACCAGAATAGGGGGCGAGGAAAGATACACCTTCAGGTCTGCCAGAGCGCGGTCGCACTCGTCATCCCAGAAAAACTTGGACTTCAAAGTTTGAAAAAAGGGCCTGCAACGATCCGAAGACCGGCTGATGAATCTGTTCAGTGCGGCTGCCATCCCGGCAAGATGTTGCACGTCCTTTGTGGAGTTTGGGCGCTCCAGCTCTTGTATTGCTTTGATTTGGGATGGGTCGGCTTCAATTCCTCAGTTTGTGACCAGAAAACCCAAAAATTTTCCAGTGCCAACTCCAAAGGCGCATTTGGAGGCGTTTAGACGAAGCTTGTGATGCTTGAGTATGGCAAACATTTCTGCTAGGTCGGCGAGGTGTTGGGACTTCTCCTTGCTTTTTACCACCATATCGTCGATATAGGCCTCCATTGTGCGGCCCAAGAGGGGAGCAAACATCTTTGTCACCATTCGCTGAAAGATCGCCCCCACGTTCTTCAGTCTGAACGGCATGACCTTGTAGCAATATAAGCCTCTGGGGGTGGTAAATGACGTGATCTCTCTGTCCGGTTTATACATGGCTATCTGATGGTAGCCGCGGTATGCGTCCAGGAAGCTAAACCTCCGATGGCCAGCGGTTAAGTCCACTAGCTGGTCAATTCGAGGTGGGGGAAAGCTATCCTTCGGGCAAGCTCGGTTGACTGTCTTGTAGTCAATGCAGACTCGCCACTTGCCGTTCTTCTTCAGAACTACCACCGTGTTGGATATCCACCGAGGGTATTGCACCTCTTCTATTGCCTCGGCTTCCAACAAATTCTTCACTTCTTCCGCCACCACTTCAGCATGGTGCAGGGCTGAACGGCGTGTCCTTTGAATGACTGGCCGCGCGTTGGAGAAAACATTCAACTGATGACAGATGAAGCTCGGGTCGACGCCAAGCATGTCGTATGGCGTCCAGGCAAAGGCCTCTAAATTGGAAACCAAGAAGTTGACATAATCCGTTCGCTCGGCACTAGACAAAGATGGTCCCAAGAGGAAGAATTTGGTCAGGTCGTTTTCGTCGATGTGCACTTCCACCAAATCTTCGATCGACTTTTCCTCGGCATTTCTTCCCACGTCTTCGAGGACCTCTTTTCCCTCGGGCCCTTCGATCATTTGGACAAACCCTTTGGCTGCTCGGCTGCCATTCACCGCAACAAAGCATTGTTTGGCCATTACCTGGTCTCCCCAAACTTCCTCTATTTGCCCGTTCGACGCCGGAAAGCGCATGACTTGGTGGAAGGTCGAAGCAACCGCTTACATGGCGTGCAGCCAGCCCCTGCCTAAGATCAAGTTGTAAGTGGATGGAACTTTGAGCACCCAGAACTCCACTTGCTTTACTACTGAACCCGCTTTGACCGGTAAAATAATCTTTCCGATTGGCCACTCCGACTGTGAGTTGAAGCCGACCAAAGGAGATGTCGCAGGGGCCAAGTCCTTGTCTTCTAACTTCATTTGTTTGAACGCGTCATAATACATGATTTTGACCGAACTCCCCTGGTCGATCAAGATTCTCTTGATATCGAAGTCTTTAACGCGAAGAGTCACCACCAAGGCATCATTGTGCGGTATCTGAACCCTTTCCAAGTCTTTGGTTGAGAATGAAAGGATGTCTCTTTCTTCGGCCTTTTCCTTCTTTACGGCGGGCTGGACGGAGAGCACTTCCCTCATGTGCTCAGCCTTCTTAATCATTCCTCTAAGCTCGCAGACCCTTGCTGGTTCGATGATGCCGTGGATGACGTTGATTACACCTTGCAGGGGCGCTGCTAGGGCGGCCATTCCGTTAGGCTCGGTTTGTCCAGTTGGCGCGGCCTTGACCCCCCATCTATATATTGGTCAAGATGCCCCGCCGCCACCAATTCCTCCAAGTGCTGCTTGAGCGGCAAGCAAACCTCTGTCCGGTGCCCCCGTTCTTCATGGAAGGTGCAGCGGTATTTCGGATTGAAGCCTCGCTGCGCACTTCCTAACTTGGCTGGCCAACGGACAAAGGGGTCACTTCGGATCTCGCTCAAAATGCGGTAGATGGGAATTTTGAAGACCGTGGTAATTCCTGTCCACGCCTTCAGTTTTCTCTTGGCATCTTCCGTTGCGTCGCGGGGTGCGTCAGCTCAGTCATTTCTGCGACTCTTGTATTGGTCATCGCAGTTTGGGCCACGGCGCTGATCTTTTGACCGGTCGTTTGGGCGGTCCTGCTTGACCGAGTGAACTTTTCCTGCCACCTTTCTGTCCGCCATGACTGGATTACCCTTCTCGATCGCGGAGGCGGTATCATCCTCCACGCGAATGTGCTCATTGATCCGTTGCATTAGAGACTCCATGGTCGTAGGTTGGTGCATCGTAAGTGAATCTCGCAGCCTATGTCCGACTGGGAGACCCCGTTTGTACTGAGTGATCGCCAGGTTGGTAGGGCAGTCGAGGATCTCGTTGTAAGTTTCCTAGTACTTCGCATTGTATGTCTTTAACGAACATCCAGACTCCATTTTGACGCCCGGGAGATGGTCGACCTCCTTCGGCGTTCGAGTATTGGTTTTGAATCTGGTGACGAAGGCTTCCGCCAGTTGCTGCCACCCCTCAATACTCTCCTCCGGGAGCCTTTCGAACCACTTCAAACCCAGCTTTCCCAAGCTTGCTGAGAATATGAGGCACATCAAGGCGTCATTTCACCGGTGGCCAGCCATCACTTGCCGGTAATGACTTACATACATGTACGGATCCGTCTTGCCATCGTACAAAGTGAACTTTGGCTGGTGGAATCCGGCAGGGAGTGGTGTGCTCTCAATCTTAGGGGACAAAGGCGTGGCTGTAAGTCGCGCCAGCACTTTGTCCTCCAGCGCCGGGGCTATGACTCTAGGCGCCGGCATCACCACTTATTCACTGCAACGAACTGGGGCACTCAGCCTCTGGAGCGCCGGTACCCTTTGAGCCTCTCGACGGCGCGCTCTTTCCTCCAGCACGTCCCTGAGATCCCTGGAACGGGAGGAGGTGGAGTATCGCGACGTCGACGACGGATGTGAGGGGCGGTAGGTGCTGTCGCGAGGGAAGAATCTGCCCTATCTTTTGTCAGAATCTCCAACCTCATAGTTCCTGGTGATGGAGAGAGAATGAGTCCTCTGGCAGTGACTGCTAGAACGAGGGGAGGGGGTGCGCTCACTGAGGTTGCCCTGTCTAGTAACACCCTTCCCTTTAATCTGGCGCTTTAGTAGCTCCATCTCCGCTGCCATCTTGCGAATGAGGGCGTCTTGGTCCTTGAGTTTGTGCTCTAGGCGCTGCTCACAGGACTCCCCCCAGCGTCGGCGGCTCTCTGGACTCTGCGAGCGATCAGAACTCCTCCCACGCTTGTCTCGCGCACCTCGCGAAGAAGTTTCCAAACCCGCTATAGCTGGAACATTCGGGGGGCCTTCTCTCCTCCGGACATACTCTGGAGTGACACCATTGACGACGAACAGCGGAACTTCGACGTTGTTAGCCATGGAAATGGTTGAAGAAGCTCAAAGAACAAGGGTTGAGTATCAAAGAATTCCCACAGACGGCGCCAATTGTACGGGGGCGAAATATCCTCTGTTTTCCGTACTCCTTGGACTCCAAGCTTCACGCAACGGCGTTTAACCTGGCAACACAGAAATGGTGAGCTGCCCGGCGGTGGTGTGCCGGATAGACCCTCCGACGATCAAGTCAGTCCACCTGAGGAAGAAGGAGACTGTTTAGAGAGAGAGTATTTTCTTTTGGGGAAGAAGTTGCATACCTCTAATGTTCTCCTTCCTTCACTATTTCTAGGCTGGCCATGCAGCCCCCAGGTTCGTGCGCGCACCACCTCTGTTGTCCTTCCCTGGACAGGGGGTAGTGCTTGCCTCTCACTACCTTACGCGTGTAAAGGTTTTGTCCTCCAACCAGTACATGCAGAACTGCCCAACGGTATTGATGCGTGCGTGGAGCAGACGTCCTCTCCCACACGTCATTGGCCCAGGTGGCGTACCTAACCGGAATACCACGACCGGCCTACAGCTAGTGGAGCATGGCCGCCACAAGCACACAACCGTGCTACGCCCCGCCGTCTTGCCCCTCGACACGAGCAAATATTTGCTAGTCATGACCGAACTATCTTTGACCGGTCCCCCAGGCTACCCGCGACGAAACATGCCGGCCTCACCCCCGGTCTACCATCATTCTCAGCCATACGAGCCCGTCCAACTCGGCCGACCAATCAGGAGTGCGCCGCCCCTTGCCGTGCCCTTAGTATAACACGGGTTACCCTTATTTCGGTCGCCACACATGACTGCATGCTCCGCCCAATATGTGCAAGTCACAGCTCGTCTAGGCCAACTCGTGCCTGACCGATCAGCGTCTCTGACCGTGCAAGGCAGGCCGCTGTGCCGTGTCAATAGAGAAGTTAGCTCGGCGCCGTGCGGTCCGTTACGATTGACGTTTACCTTAGCTCGGCCGTACTATCCGGCGCAAATCTCCCCTCTCAGTGTTGATAGCCAATAGCTCCAAACTAGTATAGTTTACCAAAGATGAGAAAAAGTCCAAATCATCGTCTTCACCATTTCCAAGATGATTTTGAGAAATAGTTAGCCACCAGAGATTATGCAATTTCTCCAAGGTAGGCACTTTTCCAGTAAAATTGTTTAATGGTATTGTCAGTCTCATTAGATTTGTGGCATTGGATATCGAAACAGGAATGGATCCAGAAAGTTGGTTGTCAGCGACATTTATAACTTCAAGATTAGGAAGAGTGAAGCCTAGGTCTGCAAGAAGACTACCATGAAACAGATTTTTAGGAAGATGCAAGAACATAAGAGAAGAGATGTTGAAAATTGAGGGAGGAATAATACCCGAAAGCTTGTTTTCTCCGAAAGCAAGATACGTTATACTCTGCAAGCTACTTATTGACTCTAGAATACTCCCCACGAAATTGTTTCATGCTGTGGAGAGAGCCACAAGAGATGACAAATTCCCAAAGGAAGATGGTATTTCGCCAGATAAATTGTTGAAGTAAATAAAAAGATTAAGAAGCTTTGACAGCGAACCAAGCTCACTGGGAACTTCCCCAACAAGCTCGTTGTTGCCTAACCGTAGCCACTGAAGATTTGAACAGCTTGACAGATTGGCAGGTATTTCACCTCCAAATGAATTATTTTCCAGGCCTAAATACCATAGCCTGCGCAAATGACCTATCTCTTGAGGGATTTCCTCCTTTGAAACCATTGTTTTGGACGTCTAAACCGGTAAGAAAGCTTAGATTTCCAATGTATGGCGGTAGAGACCTCTCAACTTTCAGAGAATTAAGAGGTAAACCGGTCACCCTTTGATGTCGACGACTACATCTTATGCCTTGCACTTGGCGTAAATGAGTTGAATCATTCCAAGAGCTCATGAAATCGAGAGGGTCATGAGTTATCTTAGCTTTGAACTCGAGCAAAGCGAGCCGATCGATCTCATTTCCTAGCATCCGGTGGGCATGGTGATGAGTTGAAAAGAAGCAAGCTATAACATATGAAAAGAAAGACATGAACAATAGGTGAGCAAGCTTTGATTGAGTTCATGCTTGCAAATCTCAACGAATGTTATGAGAAGAATTTTTAGCTGGGAAACAATGGCTGTGGATTTATAATAGTTGAGAAAGTGAAGGCATATGAATTTGAAATTGATTTGCAGACACCGACTAAGTTATACATGGACTAGCTGGCAATCCTATGTCTGCGTTTACAGACACATATGCCATCAACTTATCCCATTATTATTTTACCCTCTCCCTTTCCCCCTTTACTAAGAGGTTGTTGAAAAGTGCTAAATAAGTATATTTTTTAACTTTTTATGAAAATATGTGTAAAAAAATAGAAAAATAATATGACCCCAAAAAAATTAAAATATATATATAAAAAAATGCACTTTTTAGTATATGTCAAACAACCCCTAAGTACAAATGACTGTCTCTTTTCTGCCATTACTAAGCCACCGACCTAATCCTTTTCTCTATTTCTCCAATCAGGCAAAATTAATTGGGGTAAAAAATGTTATTGAACCTCCGATTACAGTATAAGACTGACTATGAAATTAAATAGCCCAGTCCTTTATTGCATATCATCCAGATCAATCGATGGTCTGCATAAAATCCACTACAAAATTGTTTTTTTTATTATAAAGATTATAACCATATTTCATATTCCAACAAAACAAAGGAACAAAGATTTAGTTTATGGGAGAAGGCAAACTCGAAGTTTAATGCATTGTAGTTGTCGAATTTGCCCAACAGCAACAGCAATAGAGGAGAGAGTACTAGATTGGGAGAGGGGGTTCTTTTGAAGATGAGTAGCTCTGATGTTGAAGAGAAATAATAACAAAAAGAGAAAGAGAAGATGCAAAAGATGAGCGGTTTTGTTGAAAGACAAGGCTATGATCTTCACACTGATTTCTCATTGGGTTAAACATAAAAATGGAGCTAAAAAATAAATAAATAAAAAAAACAAAAAATTTAAAATTACCAATCGTTCATTAAGAACCCATCACAAATCTAATTTTTTTTCAATTGGCTTTCCATTTGTATATGCAATGGTGATGGTGAGTTCAATCAGAGGAGATTCTAAGCATAAATAAATATGGTGGAGGTCGATGCTCATGGACTCTTCAGTGTCCATCGATGGCTATAGATATGGATGATAGCGGAGAGGGGGTGCTGCAGTTACTGTTGTGCCCCTTGGGGGAGGTTTTTTCGAGTGTTTTTTGATGATCTAAATCGTTCATATTGTAGGGCTCGTCAAATATATCATTCATACAAAAAATTAAGTTGATTGGATATCTGTAACTCTATAACCAAAGCACATTTGTTTCTATAAAAATTAACGGTTAACATAACTTCATAAATTTTTAAAAACAATTGGAATCTAATCATGGGGTTATAAATATCTGATTAATTTAATTTTTTACAGGAATAATATTCTTAACGAACCTTACAATATCAATAGTTCAAATTATCGAAAAACACTCAAGAAGACCTCTCAAAAGGGGGCAGCAGTAACTGCTGTGTCTTAAGGCATCGCAGCACCTCCTTATCCGGGTGATAGGGGCTTTGTTGAAGGATCCAAAATAAAACCAGAGCAAAGAGATGATAGGTGAAAAGAAATATAATTGTCGTGGACCATACTTTTGCTTATCTGGCACCTTATAAGTGGATGCTAGTGAAAACCAAACATTCATGAATAATTTAAGAGTTATGTTAGGGATCTTAAATAATCTATCAAATTTCTGATGATAATCTACTAAACTTTTTTCTAAACTTCTCAAATGCATGTGAGTTCCACATTCTGTTCGGTATACCTCCTTATTGGAGTGTGGGACCCAATTGGTTTTGAAAAAAGAGTTTAATTTGGTTTAGAATTAATTATAATATATTTTTATATATTATATTTAATTTGTGGAGGCCCAATCCAATTTGAAAACAACTTAGGGTTTGATTACAAAACCCTAGATTCACAATATATATATATAAAATATTGTTTTGTGGGTGCCGTGTGGTTTTTGGGTGGAACACACAGTTTCGGAATTGGTGAACTAATAGTAGTGTTTTTTCCGGTGGGCTATTGTTTCAAAAGCACTATTTGAAGTTGTGTTCGGCATTGAAGAAGTTGATTTGGTGGAGTTATTTTGGGTCGTCTTCAACTTTGGTTCTGAAGATTTTGGTTCATCTATTTGGTGAGGTCTTTCCTCTTGTTTATTTGTGATTATTTGGAATTCACCTAAGGGTGGTTTTGTAAGACCATTAGTGTCTCGTTTGTAATCGTTTGGAACTTATTTGGTTGATAGTGGAATCGGATTTCGATCCCCTGGATGTACCTCACATTGAGGGAACCACATAAAAATTATTGTGTTGCCTTTGATTTAATTTTTCCACATTAGTTTTTATTCGCATTGATTGATTTACTTGTGGGGAATCATTGTTTTTCCCTAACAACTGGTATCAGAGCTTACGGTTTATTGGGATTTATTTATTTGTGTAAATCAATGGAGGGGAATGTGGGTCGTATGTCTAGCTTCAATGGAAGCAATTGGGTAACTTGGAAAACTAAAATGGAGGACCTATTATTTTGTAAAGACTTGTATGGACCCATTGAAGGTGATAGTGGTAGACCTGCTGATATGAAAGATGATGAGTGGAAGAGGCTTAATCGAAAAGCCGTTGGTGTTATCCGTCAATGGATTGATGACAGTGTGTTTCATCATGTTGCCACTGAGACTTCGGCACATAATTTATGGAAAAAAATTAGAGAGTCTTTATGATAGAAAATCAGCCACAAATAAAGCTTTTCTGTTTCGTAAGTTGGTTAATTTAAAATATAAAGAGGGCAGCTCTATTCCGGAACATCTGAATGAAATAAAGAGTATTGTTAACCAACTTGCTTTTATGAAAATTATTTTTGATGATGAGTTGCAGGCTTTGATGCTACTTAGTTCCTTACCCGAAAGTTGGGAGACTTTGGTTGTGACAGTTAGTAATTCGGCGCCCGATGGAGTTGTCACTATGGGTCAAGTCACTAGTAGCTTGTTGAATGAAGAAACTAGAAGAAAATCAGCCGGTACCTCTCATTCGGAAGCATTTGTTGTGAGAGGCCGAAGTAAAACAAGGGGGAGGAGTAAGACTCCTCATGGTCGTAATCAAAGCCGTGACAAGTCAAGAGATAGTTCTTTTTTAAAGAAAGACGTTAAGTGTTATTATTGCCATGAGAAAGGGCACATGAAGTGAGAATGCCGAAAGCTCAAGAATAAAGAGAAAAGGCGTGACAAAAGTGTGGATAAGAAGCAAGAAGACACAACAGCAGTTACTACCGATGATATCATGGTTGTTTGTGAAGATGATTGTATCAATTTTGTGGGCCAAGAGAGTCATTGGGTGATTGATTCTGGTGCTTCTTTTCATGTGACTTCTCGAGTTGATTTCTTCACTACCTACGCTGCAGGAGATTATGGTTCTATTCGAATGGGTAATGAAGGTTTGTCCAAGATTATTGGTATGGGTGATGTTTGCTTGGAAACAAATTTGGGCTGCAAATTGTTGCTTAAAGATGTGAGGCATGTTCCCAACATTTGCCTTAATTTAATCTCTACTGGGAAGCTAGATGATGAAGGCTTCAACAACAAATTTGGTGATGAAATATGGAAGCTCACAAAAGGTTCTTTGGTGGTGGCTAAGTGCAAGAAGACTCGTACACTTTATTCGATGCAAGGAAAAATTTGTAAAGGTGTTGTCAATGCACTTGAAGATGATACTTCTATCGAATTGTGGCACAAGCGGCTTGGCCACATGAGTGAAAAGGGGCTGCAAGTATTGTTCAAGAAAGAGCTTCTACCCGGTTTGAAAGGTACACATCTTAAAACTTGTGTTCATTGTTTGGCGGGTAAACAACATAGAGTTTCTTTTCATAAAAATGTTGCTTCTAGAAAAGAAAAGGTTTTGGAGTTGATTCATTCGGATGTTTGTGGTCCTTTAAAAGTTAGAACACATAGTGGTGCACTTTATTTTGTTACTTTCATTGATGATTATTCAAGGAAAGTTTGGGCTTATCTACTAAAAACTAAAGATCAAGTTCTAGAAGTATTTAAGCATTTTCAGGCCATGGTTGAAAGAGAAACATGGCAGAAATTGAAGTGCATCCGATCAGACAATGGTGGTGAATACATTGGGCCATTTGATGAGTATTGTCGCAGCCAAGGTATTCGGCACCAAAAGACAGTTAAGAAGACTCCTTAACAAAATGGCGTTGCCGAGAGGATAAACCGCACCATTGTGGAAAGAACAAGGTGTTTGTTTTCACAAGCTAAATTGCCAAGATCCTTTTGGGGTGAGGCAATGAGTACAGCGGTGGACCTGATCAATTTGTCTCCTTGCTATCCTTTGAATGGTGATGTTCCTGAAAGAGTTTGGACTGGAAAAGATGTGTCTTATGAGCACTTGAGAGTGTTTGGTTGCCGAGCTTTTGTTCACATTCCAAAGGATGAGAGGTCCAAGCTTGATAGTAAGTCAAGACAATGTATTTTTCTTGGCTATAGGCGTGATGAATTCGGGTATAGATTATGGGATCCGGTCGACAAGAAAGTCATTCGAAGCCGTGATGTTGTGTTTCTTGAAGACCAAACAATTGAAGACTTTGGCAAAGGTGATCAACCGGAGCCAAAAACTAGTGATCTCATTGACATGGATCCATCTCCTTCATCTTCAGTTGATGATGAAAGGGGGGAGATATGCAGCCATATATTGAAGATGTGGAGGATGATGCAAATCCTAATGAAGTTGAGTCAGAAATTAAGGAAGAGCATCCAACTCAAGAACCGCCACCACAGCTTGAGTTGAGGAAATCTACAAGGGACCAACAACCTTCAAGAAAGTATCCTCCCAATGAATTTGTGTTGATTTCTGATCAAGGGGAGCCGGAGAGCTACCAAGAAGCAATTGAGCATGCAAAGAAAGATGATTGGAAAAAGGCCATGGAAGAGGAGATGAATTCCTTACTTGAAAATCACACTTATGATTTAGTGAAGTTGCCTAAAGGGAGGAAAATTTTGAAAAATAAGTGGGTTTTCAAATTGAAGAATGATAGGAAGAATCTGAGGTACAAAGCACGTTTTGTTGTGAAAGGCTTTGGGCAAAAGAAGGGGATTGACTTTGACGAGATTTTCTCGCCGGTTGTGAAGATATCTTCTATTCGGGTTGTACTTGGCATGACTGCAAGTATGAACCTTGAAGTTGAACAACTTGATGTGAAGACCGCATTTCTTCATGGTGATCTTGAAGAAGAAATTTACATGGAGCAACCGGAAGGTTTTGTGGAGAAAGGGAAAGAGAAATTTGTTTGCAAATTGAAGAAAAGTTTGTATGGTCTCAAGCAAGCTCCACGGCAATGGTACAAAAAATTTGACTCTTTCATGATGAATAATGGTTTTTCTAAAACCACTTCGGACCATTGTGTGTTTGTGAAAAATTTCCCAGATGGTAAATTTATTATTCTTTTGTTTTATGTTGATGACATGTTAATTGTGGGTCAAGATTTTACCATAATTAACAGGTTGAAATTGGAGTTGAGTAAATCCTTTGCTATGAAAGATTTGGGGCCGGCAAAGCAAATACTTGGTATGAAAATTGTTCGTGATCACAAAGATGGGCTGATTTGGTTGTCTCAAGAGAGCTACATTGAGAAAGTTCTTGAGAGATTCAACATGGATAAAGCAAAGCCGGTTGGTTGTCCACTTGCAGGTCACTTCAAACTTAGTTCGAATCAATGTCCTACAAGTGAAAAAGACAAAGAAGAGATGTTGAAAGTTCCTTATGCTTCAGCAGTTGGTTCTTTGATGTACACCATGGTTTGTACAAGGTCGGATATTGCTCACGCCGTTGGTGTGGTGAGTCGGTTTCTTTCTAATCCGGGTAAAGAACATTGGGCAGCGGTAAAATGGATTCTAAGGTATCTTCGAGGGACTTCGAAGGTGTGTTTGTGTTTTGGGGATGGTAAGCCGATGCTTGATGGGTTCACAGATTCTGACATGGCTGGTGATGTTGATTCTAGGAAATCTACTTCGGGGTATTTGATGACTTTTGCATGGGAAGCTGTGGCGTGGCAATCTAAATTACAAAAATGTGTTGCTCTCTCAACTACCGAAGCTGAATTTATTGCCATTATAGAAGCTTGCAAAGAAGAGTTATGGTTGAAGAAATTTTTGCAAGAGTTGGGTTTGAAGCAAGAAAGGTATGTGTTTTATTGTGATAGTCAAAGTGCTATTCACTTGAGTAAAAATTCTACCTTTCATTCGAGATCGAAACACATTGATGTGAGATACCATTGGATTCGTGATGTATTAGATTCGAAATTGTTACAACTCGAAAAGGTTCACACAGATGATAATATCTCGGATATGTTGACTAAGACTTTGTCGAGGGACAAACATTTAAAGTGTCGAATTTTGGCGGGTATGGTTGATGTCTCCACCTAAGTTGGTAGGGGGAGAATTGTTGGGTATACCTCCTTATTGGAGTGTGAGACCCAATTGATTTTGGAAAAAGAGTTTAATTTGGTTTAGAATTAATTATAATATATTTTTATATATTATATTTAATTTGTGGAGACCCAATCCAATTTGAAAACAACTTAGGGTTTGATTACAAAACCCTAGATTCACAATATATATATATATATATATATAAAATATTGTTTTGTGGGTGTCGTGTGGTTTTTGGGTAGAACACACAGTTTCGGAATTGGTGAACTAATAGTAGTGTTTTTTCCAGTGGGCTATTATTTCAAAAGCACTATTTGAAGTTGTGTTCGGCATTGAAGAAGTTGATTTGGTGGAGTTATTTTGGGTCGTCTTCAACTTTGGTTCTAAAGATTTTGGTTCATGTATTTGGTGAGATCTTTCCTCTTGTTTATTTGTGATTATTTAGAATTCACCTAAGGGTGGTTTTGTGAGACCATTAGTGTCTCGTTTGTAATCATTTGGAACTTATTTGGTTAATAGTGGAATTGGATTTCGATCCCGTGGACGTACCTCACATTGAGGGAACCACGTAAAAATTATTGTGTTGCCTTTTATTTAATTTTTTCGCATTAGTTTTTATTCCCATTGATTGATTTACTTGTGGAGAATCATTGTTTTTCCCTAACACACTCATAAGAGGTTTAATAGAAAATTTGATACATTATTTGAGATTCATAACATTTTCCAAATTTAATCTCAATTTAAAATTGTGAGTATCGTGGGAATGGGACTCACTGTTAAGCTGTGCCCATGGTTTAAGACTCCAATAATACACAAAAGACCAATCGATTTTTATATCCTCCATATTACACCTAAAAAATTGCAAGCAATCATGTCTTTTGGCTGCATTTCATTGCCCTTTTCATTTTTTGGATTTCCCATTTTCAGAAATAATAGCGTTTTGGTTTCTTGTCTTCTATTTTTGTTTTTATTATTTTAAAAACTGGAAACAAAATTGTCAGGCTTGGCTCCGATCCACTAATTGGACTAAAGAGTGTAGTTTGAAAGCTATGAGCCTACCTTGGATTCACCTCAATAATTTGAATTGTTCAATTTCTAATGTCTCTTGAGTAGGTCATTCATATAAAAAATCAAGTTGATTAGATATCGGTAACCGTATGTTTTGATCACATTTGTTTTCGAAAAAATGAATGGTATGCTTTTAAAATCATACTTACCGTTCATTTTCATAACACAAATATAATCCAAATATGTAACTACCGATATCTAATAAATATAAATTCTTTCATGGATGATCTGCTAGACAGACACAACAAAATAAATAGCTTAGATCAATGAGATGTCAAGATGGGGCCCAAAAGCCTTCAACTGGACCCTTCATTCCAATATTGGACCGGAGGCAAGACACCTCCAAACAGAAACTTGTTTGGCTTTTTCTTTCATTTTCAAAAAAGTGCTTCCACTTGTTTGCAAAACAAGTTTTCACTCTCTCCTCCTCCTCTTCCTCCTTGCATCCCCCATCGCCACCACTAGACACATCCCATGACCTCCAACCACCCCACCAGACTTCAACCACCAACACCTCTGGCGGCCACATCCATTGCAGCCACCATATCTAGCAACTCACCAAACATGTTTATTTTTATTTTCAAAATATTTTTGTACACCAAACAAGCTTTTGCTTTTGTCTTTTATTTACACACACAAATTCATATTTTTTTTGTAAACAGAAAATACGAAACTAACAATATTATCAAACGACACCAAAGTTCAAAAACAATCTTCTTCTTTTTTTTATTTTGGTGCGAAAATTGTTTTCCAAAATTCAAAAATAAATATTTTTTGTATCTAAAAAAGTGGTGTTTTCAGTGAAAAAGATCAACAATAATTTTTGAAATATTTTTCCAACAATCAAATCAAAAAAAAAAAGAAAACGAAAACACAATATAAATAAAATAAAATAAGGTTAAATGAATTTGGTTTTATTTTGGTGACCAATATTTCAATTAATTCAATTTGATCCTCAATGTGTATGCATGGTACTAGTGCCAAGTCTTTTTTGGAGCTCCTTCAAAAGAGGTTGGGATTACAGCTTCGATTGGATGTTTCCTAATTAAACCGTTAACGATTGATACACTACCAAAATCGAGTTTTGGCAATTCAAGTGAAAGTTTATGAAACTAATCCCACTAATTATCTTTTAAATTTGGATGAAAATACCATTGCTTCCATTTTAAAAAACATGTATTGAAATTTGGACGAAAACAACATTTGAAGCATTTAAACACAAATTAAATAAGTTAAAGATTAAATTGATACAATTAAAATATCAATAATTAAATTAACGCATTGCGCGTACTTTGAGACCAACAATGTCCTTAAAAACAATTTCAATAATGTTTGAGAGTTATAATTTGAGATATCTAATATAACTCTAATGATACGGAGGATAACAATGTGAAAGTGGGACTCATACTTCTCTTTTTATCTCTCTCTACTCTTTCTCTTTTCCACTTCACCAGAGCTCCATTTTAAAATGCAAAACCTAACCCTCTGTTTGGTCACCGAGAAAAATATAGGAAAATAAAAGAAATTCCTTTCTGATCCTTCAAATTAGAAGCCAATTTAGCTCAAATTTAAACATTCTCTCGACAACCAAACACGGTTAAATTACAGCAACAGAAAAATTGGATGTATTAGCAAAAAGTGCAAAATCGGAAGATGAAAATCAAGGGGTTGAGGCGGCGGAACTTCTGTACAGAGACAGTGGAGTGGACGTGATTAGATTGGGCTTGGATTTGAGGGCAAGAAGAGGGAGTCTCGTCGCCGCCGCCGCCGTTGATGAGCGGTTACGGGGGTCGGCGGTGAGTTGGGGGTTAAAAAACAGAAGGGTATAATTGAGATTAAGGTGGAGTTTAAAAAGAGAATGGGTGAGACTGACTTATTTTGAAAAGTAAGTTAAAAGTTAAAATTTTAAAATTTTTAAAAATTATAAAAAAAAATAGAGAAAATATGTGATTAAAAAAATAGTAATGATAGAGATCTCACAAAATATAATCTTCACAATTTTAAAATGATTTGAACTATTAATATCACTATCAGACACAACTCTTAAAAGAAATTTAAACACATTCATGATCAATATATCAGTAGAGATTGTAGGGGGTCTTCCTTTATAGAGGTCCCAAACATTTTTCTTAAAAAAAAAAAAAAATTGTTGAAAAAAAATTAAAATTATATTTTCAAAACAAGTCTTAATTAAGTGGGTCGGAATCTGAAGAGGTGGGGTAACAGCCCTTTAAAATTAATGCATAGAATATTGTTACCCGAACAAGTTGCTTATAATAAGTTCAAAACAAATACTAAAATACTACTTTGTGTGAATGGGTAATTCTTGAAAGTTGCAAGTGGGTGCTATCAGCCCACTGTTTTAGATACCTAACTTGTTAGAAACCCATTTAGCAGTGCTGAATAATGTGAGCAAAACTGCAAGTGGAAGTGTATATCTTTTGACATCAAATTCAAGATGATCAAAGAGTAAGAGAGAAGAGCTATTGGAGAGTATCCAAATAAAAAATAAATATAAACAGTGAATGATTGAAAAATTGCATAATATAGAAAGAAATAATAGAATATGTGGATCAAATTATTCAAATGGATACTCTTGTCTTATGTATGAAAGCAAGACTAATCCAATCGTGAGTTTCACACTAAAGTGTCTAACTTTTGACATCAAATCCAAAATGATCAAAGAGTATGAGAGAATAACTATTAGAAAGTATTCAAATAAAAAATACATAAACAGGGGATGATTGGCAAATTGCATAATATAGAAAGAAATAATAGAATATATGGATCAAATTATTCAAATTGATACTCTTCTCTTATGCATAAAAACAAGACTATAGGGTCATGAGTTTCACACTAGCTATGGAGAGAGAAAATGTGTTTCAAGCAATGCAACAGTCTAAATTGATGGGTTATATGCCAACTTGTGGTATGAAAATTTTTTCAATAATATGTAGCAAAGAATGATGGAGTAGTCTCACTGCGAACGTGTCGACTCTCGACTCTCTATCCGAACCTCAAAAAATCATTATGAACTTTAAAATCTCCAAATAATCCTATCTATATATAAAAAGAAGGTAGTAAATCGGGTCGAAATAGACCCAAATATAAATACAATAGGCCGGGCGAGTCACCAAATAATAAGCATTATCCGATTAAATTCGATGCACACCCACAGCAACTTGCTTACAATAATTTTTTTTTTTTTTTGTTGTCAATCCAAACAAGAATATTTACGATTTTATAAATATCAAAACAATTAAGTAATTAAGAAAACCTAACAATACAAAATCAAATCCAACGACGATAAAGAAAAACATTATACTATGGATGAAATAATTAAAATTATTGAGCCCTAATTTCTACTGAGAGTGGTAAACTAGACTAGCACAGTTGATTCTTACACTAAGTTGATGAGCAAAAACATTAACATAATCGTTATAATAATAATTGCGTGTAGCTTCTTGTAGTGGATAGGAGTAGGAGGAGTCTAAGAAATCCAAGAAATCAAATACATTCGACTTTGAATTGAAGATAAGAATGACCCATGATGATGACGACGTTTCTTTTGGCTTCGTTGACCCACTTTTCGTCAAAACGGTTCTGCTCCATGCGGGGCGATAATAAAAAAATTTAAAAAAAAAAAAAAAAAAAAATCCCTTAGAAAACACGGGGAAGAATTGGGGGGTTACTCGCCAGATTTGAATTGGGGAAGAATAAGGATGGGAATTGAAGACAAGTATACGAATATAAACTCTTCTCCTACTCCTTCTCCTTCTCCTTCTCCTGCATACACAGTAGTATATGCAAATTCGGAATTCATAAAATTATGGGGGAAGTTATGTGTAAATCTTAATAGATAGAGTTATTATTTAATAATTTTATGATAATTAATGATATTTTTTTATTAAATACTATTAAAAAAATGTCACTAATTATTAATTTTTAGCGACAGTTAAGAAATATTATCACAAAAAATGTCATTAATTATTAATTTTTTAGCGACAATTTAAAAAAAAAATCAACGATAATTTAAAAAATTCATCATAAAAAAACATCACTAATTGTAAATTTTAGTTACAATTTATTAAAATCGTAACAAAAAAGTCATTAATTTTAGCAATTTTAGCTACATATACAAAAAATTGTCACAAAAAACTATTTTTATCTACAATTTTAGTAAGATTTATTTTCAATACGACTTGATAGGAATTAAGTCCAACTATTAGGACCTATTAGTGGTTTATTTTGTACTAGCAAGTGAGTAAGAATAAAAATAGATAATAAAGAAATTAGTATTATAAGTTGTTTTAATGGTAAGAGTGTTCTTAATGAAATGTAAGTCTTTGGTTCAAATCTTACTCACGACTTTAAATAATAATTTTTTATTTTATGCTAAATAAAAATGCCACGTAGTAATAGTATAGATACATAAATAGATAGATGGGTTAGGCTTTTCAAGTTGTCATCTTAATTTGAGATACCGTTTGGACTTTGTAGGTTTTTTGAGGGCTTAGTGTGTTCATTTTGAATTCGATTTCGGTGATGCAAACTTTTCACTTTTTAGGACTCATTAGAAAGAATATTCATGCAAAAAATCAAAATGATTGAATATCAGTAATTATTTGTTTGAATCATATTTGTTTTAAAAAAAAAATAAACGACAAATATAATTTCAAAAATAGTCATTCATTTTTTTATAATACAAATTTGATTCAAACATATAGCTATTAATATCTAATTATATTAATTTTTTGTATGAATATTCTACTCAATAAATGTTAAAGAGTGAATGGTTTGGATCACCAAAATTGGTCCCAAACTGAACCTACCAAACCCGAACGTTCTCTTAAATTGAGACGGTCAACATGAGAGAAACCAAATTCATTCGGTATATCACTTTTTTTTTTTTTTTTAAATCAATGGTAGCAACATCTAAAAAAGGTCAGTTTATTGGTTTATTGGTTTGTCTGGGTTACTTCTCTTCTTTTTGTCGCCGCACATATATATATATATATATATATACTAGCGGTAACCCGTGCGATGCACAAAAAAATAGACTATATATATTTTGTGTGATAAATAAATCATTTTAATCTTAAATTATATCTGAATAGCGACAAGCCATAATATTAAGCCATCTAGGTAGATGTTAACAATAATTAACCCACAAAATTTTACAATAAAATTTGATATGCATAAGAAATTATTAATTATGAAAATTGTTGAGAATAATAGTATTACAATCATTTGATAACATAAATAAGTTATATCAAACTAAACAAAACATTAAAAGAGAGAAATTCTATAAGCTCAGAAAAGTTATCATAAATTTACTCGGACTTTTAAATCAGTGGTGTATATTATTATTGTAGGATCAAATTATGAACAAATATCAACTTTTAATTATAATTTATAAGTAGTTTTTAAAAAAAATTAATCTAAGTTTGTTGCATTGCTTATAAAAAGAACTTCTCAAACAAATCATTAATTGATTATATTAGCAACTCTCTATCTTTGATTTCCTCTATCAATGAAACACTCATATCATATCAAAGTATAAATTATTCTCCATAGTTTGAATAATACTTGCATAGTTCCTCCATCATTTTAAAAAAAATTAATCAAGATAAGAATGTCATAGTATTATAAAAATTATACAAGAGAATAGTTTTAATCCATTTTATTTATAAAAAAATGATAAAAAATTATTTGAATTGTTCTTGAAAAAATATAACAGATGATAGCTTTAATCATTATATACCAAAAAAAAAAAAAATCATATCGGTTACTCAACGAAAAAATGGTCAAATACAAATAGAGTCATGAAAATTAAATTAAATCATATGGGCCCTAAATTGATAGTATAATCTAGCAAATCAACTAATAATAACATAGAGATATTGACAAATATGTAGTACTTCCTTATCATCTTTGTATTATATTCATTAATTTCATATATTATACAAAAGTTTTATTCATCTCGATCCTTCAATAAAATAAGGATCAAAAAAACAAATTTGATAAGAAATTGATTCTAAACTTAATTATTGAAAAAACAAAAATTTCAAATAGAGAATTTAGAGATAGGATTGAAGAAATACTATAACGAATGACAGCCTTATAAAAAAATTAAAAAAAAAAAAAAAACATAACAATGATCTAATGCAAATTATTTTTAATAACTAATAGAAAGAATCTCAAATTATTACCTTTTATAAATATAGTGAAGAAAATTAATTTTGTGAGATTTTTGTGCTACCTTCTTCCACGCAGCCTTTATTATTTCATTATTAATATTATTCTCATTCAAAGCGATAATTATTTATTTATTTTTTTGTAATCTTTATTATTTGGTAGATAATAACGAATAATAAAAATTATCAAGAGAATGTTAAGAATTTAATAGGAGATAAGAAGTTATAGGTAAGAGCATTTCATAAGATAAAAAATTTTAAATAAAAAAAGATAATATGTGATAGGAGAAAAAAATGAGTAAATCAAAATAAAGATTTAGATATATATGTTTTTAATAGATATATAGATTAACAAATCTTATCTTTATCTAAATTTTATTATTTTAATTTTTTGAAAATCAATTATTTAATCTTTATCTTTATCTGTAGGCCACGAAATTAATCTTTATCAATTTTTATATGTTTATTTATCTATAAGTCATGAAATTATTATTTTTAAATAATTTTTAAATTTTTTTATCTTTATCTATAGGTCATGAAATAAATTTTCATAAATTATTTATGAATTTTTATATGTTTATCTATAATGAAATTAATTAAAGTACGAAATGTGGGGGGGGGGGGGGAAGGGGGGGAAGAGAGTAATTTTGTTTTTTTTTTTATAAAAAAAAACAATTATATTTAATCTTTATCTTTATTTGTAGGCCATGAAATTAATTTTTATAAGTTATTTATCAACTTTTATTTGTTTATTTATGGGAAGAAATTTTAAATTATCTATAAGTTATGAAATTAATTTTTTTAAATTAATTGTTCATTTTTTATCTTTATCTGTAGATTATAAAATTAATTTTCAGTTTTTATATGTTTATCTATATGGAGGAATTTTGAAATTCAAATCTTTATCCATAAGTAATGAAATTAATTTTAATTTTAATTAATCAAACAAATAAAAAATGAAGAAAAATAGAAAACATGAAAGGCAATCAAAGAAGGTTGGGAAAGAGAGTGTTTTAAAATTATGAGAATTTAGGAATAAATATTTGGAGGCTTTTGACAAAACAATTTTCAGTTTTTATATGATTATCTATATGGAGGAATTTTGAAATTCAAATCTTTATCCATAAGTAATGAAATTAATTTTAATTTTAATTAATCAAACAAATAAAAAATGAAGAAAAATAGAAAATATGAAAGGCAATTAAAGAAGGTTGCCACGTAGGAAAGAGAGTATTTTAAAATTATGAGAATTTAAGAATAAATATTTGGAGGCTTTTGACAAAACAACTACATTTGGTTATATATATAGTATAGATATAGTATAGATAGATATAGATAGATAAGCAAATGTAGTGGGCTTTCTAAAATTTTCAAAATGTCAATACTAATATCTGAAATGTTTTTTCTCTTGTAACAGTTTTTGAAGTTTCCCTTATTTCCCTGACTTTTAATTTTTGACTATAATAAAAAGTCAAACAAAAAATTTAAAAAATTGAAATAAAAAAAAATTAGATAAGGATATAATTTATTAATCTAAATCTATCAAAAGCATACGTATTTAAATATTTATTTTAATAAATCACATGATTTACTCTTCTTTTTTTTTTTTTTTTTTTTTTCCCCTCTATCACATATTAAAAATTAAAAATTTTGAAATAATGAAATTTAGATAACAATATGATTAGCCAATCTATCATATATGATATTATTAAAAGTATTATTTTTCTTATATTTAAGTGACACATTATAAGGGCTTATTTTTTTTTTTTAAGAGAACCACGTCAACATGTATTTTCTAAATTACATACAGAAAACTACACAAATCCAAACCTAATTTAAATTATACTAACTTTACATATTTTATATGAACTCTATTTATTAAATATTTCTTTTTCATATATTTTTCATGATAAATTGAGATATTCCACAAATCTAATAGCAATTTTGCGTTTCATGTTTTTCTTCTTAATTTTTTCAAGAATATTACGATTTTTTTTAATGATAAATTGCCCTTTTTTTCTTATTTTTTTGTGCATTATTCTATATCCAATACCAATTCTATATTATAGATTTGTCTTTTAAATTTTATAGAGATTCTATATATGAAATTATACTTCATTTCTTACATAATCACAACTCACATGAGGAAAACCTACACAACAATGATACTCTCGAGGAATTTCTAAAGTTCGGATTTATTACTTAAGTTACTTTTTCAATTGTTGAAAAGTAAATTCTTTTATGTTTTGACATATTAATCACTGCACACACTGAGATGTATCTATTATTTGGATGTTTTCTTTTTGGGTTTAGATGTTGTTATGTAATTCTTTCTTTGTTTGTTGTTGTTGAATTTCTTTTATATAGTTAATATTTTAATATAATTAAGAGTGTTTATTTTACAATCTTATAATTAATATATATATATATCATATAAAATTATTATATGATAATCTAGCTACAACATATTTATATTTACTTTTTTTTAATAAATTTTATATAATTTATATTTCGACATATTTTTATTTTCCAAATGAATATAAAAGAAAATTAAATAGTTAGAATTTCTTTTAATTTTATGTTACTAATTCTTCTTTTAATTTAACTATTATTTTTAATATCAAAATGAGTATTTATTTTAGGGTGAAGCACCAATAAATCCCAAATAGCGATCTTATGAATTGCTTGGTCGTCCCTTTTTTCTTATAGACCCAAAGGTCTTATTCTAGTGTGAATTATATAAATGGCCAAAATATGAATTTTCTCAAAATGTTCAAATTACTAAACGTAACACTTCAAAAGAAACCCCCCTAGTATCCCAAACGTAACACCCTAATGTGACACTCAAAAAATGTAACATTCTAATGTAACACACTAAAAAATTATTTAGTATATTTTTTTCAAATGTAACACTCTAATCAATGGAACATAAAAAATTTTTAGTGTATTTTTTCCAAACATAACACTCCAATCAATGTAACACACAAAACTCCCTTGTGTACTTTTCTCAAACATAACACTCCAATCAACGTAACACAAAAACTTTCTAGTATACTTTTTCCAAATGTAACATTCCAATGTAATATACTAAAAAACTCCTTAGTCTATAAAACTCCAATGTAACACACTAAAAAATTCCTTAATGTACTTTTCTTAAACGTAACACTCTAATGTAACAAACTAAAAAATTTCTTAGTGTACTTTTTTCAAACGTAACACTCCAATCAATGTAACACACTAAAAAACCCATTAGTATACTTTTCTCAAACATAACAATATAATATTCTAAAAAAAACTCCTTAATGTACTTTTTTTCAAACGTAAAATTCCAATTAATGTAACACACAAAACTCCCTTGTGTACTTTTCTCAAACATAATATTCTAATGTAACACACTAAAAAACTTCTTAGTGTATTTTTTTCAAACGTAATAATGTAATATTCCAAAAAAACTCTTTAGTGTATTTTTTTTCAAACATAACACTCCAATAAGTGCAACACACAAAAACTCTTTAGTATACTTTTTTCAAATGTAGCACTCTAATATAACATTCCAATGTAACACCAGAAAACTACACTAACAGAAATGTAGATTTCCACGCTCGACAACCAATACTTCTGCCATCAATTCCTCCAAAAAGGATCTTCCACACCTCATATTTCCATTCCGATCGCAAAAATAAATCATAAAATTAGAAAAGTGAATCATAAAAAGTGTTCATTTAAATTCAAATGACACCAAATCAGATAAATACAACTTTTCAAAACAAAAAAGACTAATTGGTATATAATAAAACTCTTAGGATTAAATGGATCAATATTCCTCCATATGGAATTTATGGGTAAATTTCCCTTTATTTTTTTTTATAATTTAATATATATCATACAAAATTATCATATGATAATTATACTTTTATAATACAATAGAACTAAAATTATCAAAATACATAAATAATTTGACTAAAATTAATATATATATATATATAAGTATTCAAATAACAATTTTATATAACGATAGTGCCAATATTATCAAAATAAATAATTAAAATTATTCTTTTATAACCCACATTGTACCATCAGATATCTTTTGAAAAAAATAGCACGTGTATTGCACGGGTCAACTACTACTATCTATCAAAAGTACGTGTATCTAAATCTTTAATTTGAATAAATCACAAGATTTACTTCTTTTTTTTTTTTTTCTCCCTCTATCACATATATTAGAGTCTCTCATTTCTTCTTCCTACATTATGTTTTCCATTTACGCATGCGAGTTTTTGTTAGTCATGCCAAGAATAGCTTCTTCTTCTTCTTTTTTTTTTTTGGTCAATTTTCTTTTTCTTACTCATTTAACCATCCATGATAGTTGTGACTTCAACCATCATTTTTGTACTCATTCTCTGAATATTATTTTCTTTATTTTATATTATATATATCAACTCAATTATTTATAATACACCATTGTCAGTCATGTAATCATGATCATTACTAACATCATCACCATGGCAACAACAGGGCCCACCACGACAATTGTGGAAGGAGACCAAGTCCATCGTCGTCACTACCATTGGCCTCAATAGGTTAATGATTTGGAGAAGGCATTTTGGAGAGTAGAGGGAATGAGCTAAACTAAAATGAGTAATATGGCACAATTTTTGTTATGATTAATTTTTTTGATATATATGTATATATCTATATGTGTGTGTAAAAAAATATGAAAATTTATATGGAAGTTGATATTTTTTTTAAGGTGATTATGAATTCATTGAGAGTAAATTTTGCAAATTTAAAAAATTTCAACATTTGGCCTTAGCTAATTTTGTTTATTTCAAAATTATTGAAAATTTATGCATTGTATTTCTTACATATAATACTTTTTTATATAACTTTCTAAAAAATATTTCTTATAATGTGATGTTTTCACTAATAATTTTGATCGTTATCTTCATTTCATGAATTATAAATTTATATATTTTTTGCACTATATAAAAATAACATGAAATTTGTTTAACAACAATAAATTTCATGTATAACATAGATTATATCATAACACAAGTTAGTACAAAAAAAAAATTGTAATAATTCATTTTAAATTATAGGACAAAATTTACTTTACCCCTTTGGTTTAGGCTTGGAACAGTTTACCTCCCTATGATTTAAAAACCAACTCCGCTACGCAGCTCGAAATTGGCCCGAATCCAAAACGACGTCGTTTTGGCTTTTTTTTTTTTTTTTTTTTTTCTTTCTTCTTTCTTTCTTGTTTTTTTGAAGATGAAGAAGAAGAAGAAGAAAAGAGAAGAGGGAGTAGCTGGTGAACACATTAAGATGATGAACAGATCTGATGAACACATTCATCAACACATCATCATCATCAACAAGATGATGAACAGATCTGATTTGTAATAAAAAAATTATGTTAAACAGATCTGATCTGTTTATGTGAGATGAAGTTAAAACAAAAATTATGAATTAAAATTATGAAACAGTTCTGATCTGTTTATGTGATCTGATCTGATCTGTTTACTTTTCATAATTTTAAACTTGTGGTCTCTGTCCATTAAGAAGATGATGATGAACAGATCAGATCTTTTTTTTTTTTTTTGTCAAAAAAAAATAATGAAATAATAATAATCAACAACATCTTCATCAACAGCAACATCTTCATCAACATCATCACCATCAACACATCATCATCGGCGAACATCTTCATCAACATCATCACCATCAACACATCATCATTGCCATCAACATCTTCCTCATCCGTCATCACCGTCTTCTTCTCTTTCTCCTTTTCCTTTCTTCCTCCTCTATTTCTCTCTTTCTCTCTGGGTTTGGTTCAACCGTTGAGAGAGAAACGAGAAGTGGAAGGGAAAGAAGAAAAAAAAAAAAAATCAAAACGATGTCGTTTCCAAAAATCGAGCCATTCAGGGCAAAATGTTTCGAGCTACAAAACATTTTTGTTTAAAAATATGCAGACAACCTCTCTATGATTTTGAATTAAATTGCAATGGTTATAATTTCTGTCAAAACTAACAAGAACTGGAGTATACACTCCAATTTTGAGGGTGGGATTTTTTTAATTAATGTAAAATGAAATTTAAAAACTGTTTTACCCTCATATTTACGATCAATTTTCAAAACTTGACCGTCCTTCATTGTCCCTGTAAACTCTAATTCTACCCAGCCTCTATATTCCCTCATCTTGACCAACCACCATTTTCCCTCCCTCACAGACCATCACGGTCACTTCTTCTGCCATCCTCGACCGTTACCATCATCTCCTCTCCAATTTCCGATCATCACCGGCGATGATCAAAGACCATTGCCATCGTCTCCTCTCCCATCAACAAAGAATCAATAAAAATCAACAAACACAACAATTATAAACTAGAAATTCCATAAAATAAATAAATAAATAAACTCGAAACCCACCTAAAATTGGACAATTGTTCTGTCAGCAAATCAAAAATTCACTGAAAAAAGAAATCTATTAAAATAAAATATCTCTCAATTTCTCTGTTGGTGCGTGTATATTTAAATTTGTTTGTATATATCATTTAAATCAGTTCAAGATATATATATATATATGATTTAAAATGTTGAGAGTTAGAGTAAATAATTAGAGATTTAATATTGTTTAAGTTATGAATTTTGTGTATAATAAAAAAGAGGGGAATAAACTAAGAGAATTACACAAATGGAGAAGAAAAGCCAAAGGGGTATTATGGTCATTTCAAGTTTGTCATTAACAGAGTTTGAATTGCAATTTAGTCTAAAATTATAAGTGAGTTTTTTGCCTATTTTTAAACCATAGGGGTAAAGTACTCCGAACCTAAACCACAGGGGTAAAATGAATTTTACCCTAAATTATAAGTTCTCATGCATAGCACGGATTACCATTAGTATATATATGAAGAATTTTTTTTTTTCTAACAACATGCCTTGTGAGAACTTCAAGTTCTCAACATAATTTTTCAAGATTTTTAGATTATTGTAAAAGAAAAAAAGATATGTCTTAAAATGATTGATTGATTAATTTATTTTAATATTATTAATATCACCCAAATTTGAAAATTTATACCACGTATCACTACAAAAAAAATGGCTTACGGTGGCGCTTCTATCAAGGCGCTTTTAAAAACGTTGTGACACATCTCAATGACAGGCACGCTTTTCAAAGAGTAATATCACCTAAATTAATAGGATGCCTTTTGATTGTCTCAATGAGGCCAGTCTGTTTAACTTCACAGAGACTTAACCCATGTCTATTCATTCAAACATTTCCAAGTGGCTCTATCACTCTCTCTCTCTCTAAAATGGTTCTCTCTCACTAGCCCTGGTTAAGGAGCCGTGGATGCAACAGCAATGAAGACTTCCTCGAGTTTATAGATATACAGAGAGATTGATGCTTCTAATCTCAACGATTTCTTGTTCAATCTGGATCTCGATTTCGATTTGTGCACTAGGTCTTAGGATTTAATATTTTCCTTCGAGATTTTTCGGTTTCCCTTCGAGATTTTTCGATTTCCCTTAATCTTTACCGATCTAGGTCTTCGTTTTTGATGGATTCAGGTGTCCCATCGCTCGGGATTTGGAGTTGCTGAGTTCACTTGAGATACAGAGCTTTCATGGTAGCGATCTTGTATTTATTTACTAGTTTTCATATATGTTCAAATTTATTATTGAAAATTATTGTATTTACATTTGATTAGGGTTTTGATTTTCATTATAGGGCTTGTTATTCATCGAGTTTGATCTGGACTTACTATGAGTGAACTCAAGATTCAGAGATTTTCATCACTACACAGTAACTATCTGGATCTGTGTTCCATTTAAATAAACTCTTGCTTAGGTTTCGATTTTCATCGGCGATCTAGGTTCTCATCTCTTCCATAAACGATAGCTCGAGCTTGGTTTGGATGATTTGGATCTGATCTAGGGTTATGTGTCTCTCAGGTATGGTTGTTTTATCTTTCATGTTCTATTACTTTTCTTTTTAATTGAATTTCGTTCCTAGTGTAGTGCATTTGACAAACTATATTTAAGATCTATGGGTATGTTCCTTTTATTTTAATTTTTTAGTTTTCTTAAATAAGACTAATGGGTTTGGCATTTATCTTTTTGTCATTATTGACTAGTAATTGTATGTTCGGACAACTGACTCATGGTTGACATTTTTAGGATAAAGGCTTGAGAGAACTTGCTACGAATGCCCTTGCTGCTCTTGTAAAATATGATCCTGAATATTTTGTAAATTATGTTTTGGAGAAATTAATTACTTGCACTCTCTCATCTGACCTGTGCATGCATCATGGTTCAACCTTAGCAGCTGGGGAAGTTGTTTTTGCTTTACATCAGCATGATTATACTCTTTCAATAGGTTGGTACTATTACCTGCTTTTTCAAATGTATACTTAATGACTGAAAATGCAGTTAAATCTATTGGATCCTGTGATTAGGGAGAAAGTGGTACACCAGCAAAAACATAAAAGGGAGTAAGAGGTTGTATGTGAATGTTATTATTATTGTTTTTAATTGTTGTTTTTATTTTGTTTTTAAGATAATGAGATTGTGATGCTTCAAGAGCTTTATTGTTGGAAAGATTCTAGCTCAGAACTTGGCCAGGAAAATAGCTGTTTTAATTTTCTACTGCTCTTTTTGTGATCTTTTAAAAAAATTAGTCTCTATGTTAGTGGTTCCTGGCAACATAATGGCAACATAAATTACTTGGGTACCAAGTATTTAGAACAAAATTAAATGCTCTATAGGGCCTCCTTAGTACATAAATTGACGATTAAGAATTATTGCTCACGTGGGTGTGAAAATGGAAATCCTTATATTTTTGTGTGAAATTAATGCTGTTGTAAAATGTCATAATTTTGTTGCTAAAAAGCACAAATGGCTTATTGTTTATTTTTTATTTTAGTGATTTTGGATTAAATGTGGCCGGGCCAGCACCAAGACTGACATTAATTGGAGGAACATATATGAAATCATAACCATGCCCTACAATACTAAGGAACATTTATGAAGACTCGTGTATTACCCTGTCTTGTCAAGTTGTTTCAATTAGTAAAGAAGTTTTGTCATTTTGTTCTTAGATATACTGATTAAAGTTGATAGCTTCTACCTTGAGTTACAAACCCTCCAAATTTGTCTCATAGATAAACAAAAACATGTGGCTGGTATAGTTCCTGCTATAGAGAAAGCACGGTTGTATCGTGGAAAAGGTGGAGACATAATGCGTTCTGCCGTTTCCCGCTTCATTGAACGTATCTCTTCAGCTCACGTACATTGGCCTGAAAAAGTAAAGCGAACTTTGCTTGATACTCTTACTGAGAATCTGAGACACCCTAATTCTCATATACAAGTTTTTTTTTTATTATTTATTTATTTTTTATTTTAAATTCTGAACTCTTTCCTATTAGGCTTTTGATTACTCTTTTACAATAGTGTTATTCCGAAAATTAGTTTTCTACATGATTTACAGAATGCTACTGTTGAAGCCTTAAAACACTTCGTTCCAGCTTATCTTGTCGGTGCAGATGATAAAAGTGTTATTGATATCATGTCCAGATACCTGGAACAGTTGACCGATCCGAATGTGGCTGCAAGAAGAGGATCTGCATTTGCAATCGGTGTCTTGCCTTTTGAGCTTCTGGCTAAAAGATGGAAGATTGTGATACTAAAGCTTTGTAGTGCATGTGCAGTTGAGGTACACTTGATGGAAGATTTCTTATTGCCGCTATTCCTGAAATTCCTGTTTGTAAATAATTAAAAGGAAGATTATTTCATGTGGCTGGACATTTTTACATTTGCAGGATAAACCCGAAGATAGAGATGCTGAAGCACGGGTAAATGCTGTCAAGGGACTCAGATTCGTGTGTGAAACATTGACTGAGACAAGAGAATGTTCTGATTGGGATGATATGCCTCTCTTTCTATTGATCAAGAATGAAGTGATGCAGACTTTATTTAAAGCACTGGATGATTACTCCATAGATAACAGAGGTGATGTAGGTTCTTGGGTTCATGAGGCTGCCATGGATGGACTTGAGAGGTGTACATATATCCTCTGTAAGAGACATTCCATGAACCTCTCAGGTAAATCACATGGAGTTGAATCTATCTCAGATCAGGCCGAGGGTGAGATGGTTAAGAATAACCAGATGTATACGATTCGATGCAAATCTGGCAACCAGTTTGGTTGAAGGAATCGTTAAGCAAGCTGTCGAGAAGATGGATAAAATAAGAGAAAGAGCTGCAAAGGTTCTCCAAAGGATTTGTATAACAAAACAATTTTTGTGCCCTTCATACCTTACAGGGAAATGTTAGAAGAAATCATTCCCAATAAGGTCAATTAGAGTGGGGGTAAGTATGGATAGCTTTGTCTCAAGTTTGATTGGTGAGTGATTTTTTGTTTTGACAAATAGTTCATTATGTGCTTACTGCAGTACCCACTTTCTCATATCCTCGTTTAAATGCGATTACCTCGGCTTAGTTGTTATAGTAAATCATCTGTCTGGATTAGTTATTTCCATTGGTGGGTTACAAGATTTTACGAAAAAGGCATCACTCACGGCTTTGTTGGGGTATCTTCAAGCCTCTGAATCTGAAAACACAATGAGCAAAACTTGAGAGTTTAATTTATCTCTGAGACATTCTCTGGGTTCTCCAACAGTACAGAAGATGTGAGAGAGTTGTTATACCTACTTTAAAGGTAATCTCAATTTTGGAAGCTCTTAGCACTGAATTTTTTTAGCTTTACTACAAGAAGATCATGGCTACAAAATGGTTTGTTTTTTGTTGGACTATATATATAGTGAAGTAGATGTCAAGTCATATAGTGTTCCACATGACGGTATGGTATGGCTACAAATGGTTTGTTTTGTTTACGGCAATTGTACATGTTTTATGTATTCCAAAGTCCTCAATACATGCTAGCATTTTTATTTCTATTTCATTAATTTGATGAATCGACCTCTGTATTTCAGACCATCGAGATTCTTTTCAGCAAGGAGGAGTTCTTGAACATGGAGGTAGGACAATTTATTCTCTAATTTTTTCCATGCCCATTTCTCTGATATTTAGAATCCCATTCTGTCAACTTATACCTTTACTTATTGTTCATTTCTTTTTTTTTTTCCTTGTCAACAAAGTTGAAATGCATTCATACTTTTTGAGTGACTTCTTTCATATGTGATTGGTGTCTAGTAAGTTCAAAGATTACACATCCTTTGGTTACTTTCAGTACCACTTCAAAGCTGGACATAGTAAATTGGTACGATAGAGGCAGTGATTAAGTTTCATTCATTTCCATTCTCGTCTTGCTTTGAAAATTGAATCCCCAAATAACAATATTCTCGTCATGCTCTAAAATCTCCATTTCTTGATTTTTAAATGCAATTTTAGATCCTGTGGGGCTTGCTAATTGCTTCTATGTCTGTTCAACCTCGAGGGTAATTTATATAGCATCAGACACACTAGCATTATTAAAGAGCAAGAAGTGCCTTGCATGCTATGCTTCCTTTCTTGCCTGCCCTAAATCAAGAAATGGAGATTTTTTTTAAATGCTGAAACCTTTTAATCTACAGACCCCTTCATTGAAGAAACTGTATATCAACTTGATCATTTTATTAACTATTCCATCTTCATATGAATTTCAGGCATACCACCATGAATTATTGGAAGCCTACGAATGTTGCATGAAATATAAGAAAACTGGAAAAGATGCAGAACTTACTTAGGTAGAAATGCTCTGTCTACTTGAAGAATAAAACTTTAGTTGTCAATCTTACTTGAATTGTTATTTATTTATTTATTTTCTTCAAATTTGCGTATTTGTCATATTGTTTCTACTTGTGGCACTACATTTCTTAACTAGTAGTGATCATGATATAGCTATCATTAATGCTCGAGATTCTCATGAATGGTATAAGGTCAGCCATATGTAATCTTTTTAATGTTTCTATTTTGTATTCTTTTCCCTCTTCAAGTTTTTGCGTTTTGCCTTCACTCCTTCATCCATACCCTTTCCTTACATTTCTACTGGTCATCCTGGTGTCATTAAAACTTCTATTGCACCTGGACAAGTTTTATGCTCTGTAGTTTGGGAAATAAGTTGATTCATACACTAGTTATTTAATTTGGAATAAAAGTAAACATATATAAGTAAAAGAGCAGAAATACAATGTCCTTCATATTGATATGTAAATGCAATAGAATTTTTTGTTAATGTTCTGTGTTTGTACTTACGTGCATGGCCATATGGCCACACCTAGTTACCGAGGGAGCTACTTATTTTTTTAATCTGTTTCCTTGACAATTTGAAGTTTATTTTTCGACCAGGCATGGGATCTGTATTATCATGTCTTCAGACGGATAGATAAGCAGCTTCAAACTCTTACTAGCCTGGACCTGCAGGCAAGAATCATATCTGTCTTTATGTTTGATTCACATATGTTGCTACTCTGACACTAACCTTTTATACTTTTGCATATATGTATGATTTATGCCCCCTGTATGATGCATATATTTCCCATATTTTTTTTCTATAATATTAGCTTACTTTAATTTCTGGGGGAAAAAAAAAGTTTATGCTGTCTTAAATTGATTATGCTTTTCAGACTTGATGTATATTTCCTAAGAGTATGTAGATTTTCCAATAATTCAAGTTTAATTGAAGTTGTGTTAATGGAATTGGATGATTCAGGTATATAATCATCATTTTGGTGAAGATTATGGATGACTTGATGAAGTTGAAGAGAGCTGTGGATGAAGTTATTTTCAGAGAATCTGGAGATCGCGTTTTACGGGGTTTTATTTTTTATTTTAATTTTTTTTTATGAAAAATTGAAAAATGAATGCTCATCCATGTATATATTTTGAGATTGGTGATGGATAATATAGGTTTGGTTTGAACAAAAGTAAACAGATCATTAATTATGATTTTTTTTTTTTTTAAAATGACAGAAACTGTGGCGTTTTTCTTAAAAACGTCGCAAAATGCCGTTATGATTACGTCAGAGATAACTCCCCTAACGTGCATAGTTAACAGCTGTTAAGAGAATCAAAGGCGTTTTAAAAAACGTCGTTAAAGGTCTTTAGTGGCGTTTTTAAAACGTCATGAAGATACTGGCGGCAACGTATCATCGATTTAATGTTATAAACGCCGTATTTTCTTTTTGCGGCGTTTTTCTGGCCTATTGCGGCGTTTTAAAAACGCCGCAAATTCCCGATTTTCTTGCAGCGTATAGATATTCTCTAATCTTTTAAATTTATGTTCTTAAATTAAGTCTTTTGATTAAATTTATTATAATATTATTAATATCACCTAAATTTGTATGTTCCAAAATTAACTCCATGAAAATTTATACCATATATAGATAAAAACTTTTATCTTCTTTTTATTTATTTATTTATTTATTTACATTTTGTATTTTGCTTAACTTTCTCCAATATCTTCATTTATCTCTAATTTCTTATTTTTTCTTATTTTATTTTTCTTTTTTAATTTTCTCTCCAATCTTATCATTATCTCCAATTTCATCTTTCTCATATTTTTCAAATGATCCTATTTTTTAAATTTTTTTTATCTTTAATATGATAGTTATCTTCAACTTCATTTCTATATAATAATGATCTCTAATTTCATTTCTATCTTATTTTCCAAATGTTTCACATTTCAGCTATATATTCTAACATACCATCGATTTTTTTGGTTTCCTTATACTGGGTATAAAGTTTTGTTTAAACTTTGTGTTTAAGATTCGAGTTACTTTCAAGCATCAATAACGCCAGGCAATTGTAGAATTTTAGAGTTTGATAAATTTTATTTTCTCTATGTGTGTGCCTATGTCTGTATGTGGTTGAGTCATTTTTTATTGTTTTCTTTAAAGGGACTTCTGAACATTTTTACATTATTTGTAATATAGTATTCAACTTTATTTTTTATTTTATTTTTATTTTTTGATTAGACAGTTATAGAATTTTAAAGTTTTATGAATTTCATTTTCTTCTATGTGCCTATGTATATATGTAGTGGACACATTTTTAATTGTTGTTTTTAAGGAACCTCCTAATATTTTTACATTATTTATAGCAGTATTCAACTTTATTTTTTTAAGTTTAAAAAATGTTATAGGTTTGGTTCACACTATACTAGAGCCAATGATTTATATATTATTGGGTTAAACTAACACTATTATTGAACCTAACTTTTTACTTTTATTATTTGGTTGATTCATTCCCATTTCTCTATTTCATCACCCTCAACTGCATCTGTAATGATTGACAAATAATAACAACCAATCAACTTTCTTCAGAATATTCTCTCTCCTTTCAGAATTATGTAATTAGAAGTGATGAAATGGAAATGTAGCAAAACTCTTTTTATTGGGACCTTTCCTCAATATTTTTTTTATTTGGTTGATGCTTTCATGAGAGTGTTGGTTTCTAATCTATTTCATAAGAATCATAAAAAAATTATTTCATTATATACCAAATGAAGCACACATTTTAGATCAAAGATAGAAGAAAAATGACATTAATTGTCACTGAGTGTATTTTATCTTCTTCTTTTTTTTATTCACTTTTGCATGAATTTATATACACGTTATATCTTTTTATTATCATATTATGTGGAGCACTCTGTACTTTCTGTTATAATAAAATTATATTTGACTCTTTGATTATCTTGATTTGGAACCTTCTTATTCGATATTTGAGCCTTGGTTGAAGTGTTACCATAGTGATTGGGAGAAATTGAATCAAAAATTTCAAATTAGAATAGTTGTTATTGAGTAGTTTTCACTCTTTTATCATTTTATCTCTTCACACTTTTGATCTTGATGTGAGGCATGAACCATTGAAAAGCTTACTTCTGGGGCTTCAATTTTGACACAAGAACGATCCTAAACGGAGTCCGGACAAGAGATATATCTGTTTGAAATTTACAAATCTGTGCTGTGAGCATAGTGCGCTCAAGCGCAACTTTCAGCGCTCGAGCGTACAACGCAGAATCATATTTTTAAAAGTCACTTTTTGGATCAAACCCCTTCACTTGTCACTCCCCTTTCTCTCTCCTTCCACCATTTTTTTATTTCTCAAGCCTTTTAGGCTTGATTTCATTTATTTCTATACATCTTTGACCCCTAGTTCCATATACTAAAACGTAAAGCATGATGAGAGCTTCCATTTAATCTCAATGGATCGTTGTTTCGTTGCCGGTGATTTTTCCGACTTATTTCCTTCTTGCTTCAAGAGGTAGGATCTATTTCTTAAACTCAATATGAGTTCGGTAGTGTATTTTTGGTGTATTTTAAATATATAGATTTCATTGTTCTTGGATTGATTTTTGGAAATTTGTTTTGTAAGTGAGGGTTTGTTCCAAATGGCATTATTAAGCTATGGTTTAGCTACAAAAGTTTATTTTCCACTTACAAAAATGCATATGAGTTTTTAAAAGTAAAAAGCTGTAATTTGGAGAAACCCTAAAATGTTGATCTTTTGAAGAAATTGTTTGATTATTAAATCAAAATGTAAATGAGGGCTTTTCAAAGGTTTTTTTTTTTTTTTTTTTTTTTTTTTAAAGGCTGTGATTATGAAATTGGTGTTGATATATGTTGAAATGGACTATTTCTTGCATTGAAATGGATTTTCAAAGAGGAAATGGATTATGCCCTAAAATGTAAGTGTTGAGATTGTAAAGATGAAATGGAATAAAGGTTGAGAAATGTGAAATTGAAATGACGATTAATGATGATTGTGGAGTTTGAGATGTATTATCACTCTTATTTGAGATTTTGGAAAAGTGTATCTGTAATGGAATTTATTTATCTGTTTAGAGATATTTGTTTTGGACTATCGGTGGATGATAGCTATGATTGTTGTAGAAATTACATGTGGACTAGGCAAACTAGACTGTTTATAAATCATGTATATCATGGAGCATGCAATGGATTTGAGAATTTAAACTGTATGTTTTGGAAAGAGATTTTGAAAATTCTTGTGTTATGGTTTAAGAGCATCTGTTTCATTTTGAAAATCATATTTTGGATCACATGTATTGTGCTATTTGGAAAGGGTAAATAAAATGGTAAATCTGGAAAAATGAAACTAATCTCTTACCCGTTGTCATCGAATATGGTTATGTTTTAATACATTGTAAATGTATGATGTTTGGGAGAAGAAATGGGATGTACTCCATGTTTGGGAGAAGAAAGGAGATGGACTCCAATGAATTAAGTTGGTCTGTGTGTCTAGGGTGAAAGTCCCGAAAAACGTGTGTATACATGGGCGCCGGTTCCCGCGGACGAAATTTTCATAAAATGACAATGGTAGTGCTTGTATAGCCTATGTTTATATGGGTCCTGTTTGACGGTTTCCTTCAGACGAAATTTCTGTGAAAGGTTGTATTGGTTTTGGAGATTTTCCCATTTTATTTATTATCATTTTGGTTTTGGAAAGAAATGATTTTAAAACGGTTTTAGCAATGTATTTGTTGTTGGTTAACGATGTATTCGTATTGGAATTGACAATGAAATTGCTAGTTGGTATTGAGATACCTGGATTGACATGTGGAAATGGATTTTATATCAAACTAATATATTGAATTCGAAAAACGTTTTGAATGAACGAAAGGTTTTGAAAACTGGGAAGAAAGGGTCTTTACTGAGAAAGCAAGTGGATTTGAGAATGCATTGAGCATATTATATATGTATGTATTGCATTCATGATCATTTACGCTAGTGGAGCATATTTAGTTTTTGAAATATTTCCTACTAGGCTTTGTGCTCACCCTACGTGGCTGAAAATATTTTTCTGGTATGCTTATGCGAATGTGAACTGAGACGTTGAAGTTGTGTTTGGAACCGTGTAGGGTGGTTCCTTTATTTTTCGGCCAAGGGTCATTTATGTATTTGTTGGCTGTGTGCTATTTTTGTAAGGGCTATACCCTTTGTATATGATGTAAGCCTTTGGGCATCTTAATTTGATTATAACATCTTTGTATGTTTTAGTTACAGAGTACCCATTCAACTTAGATGTTGCATCTAAGAACGTATAAAATTAGAATAACACATGTACTGTATGCCTATATTATATACATCTGCATGAGTGTTGTTAGTTATTGTCTATTATTTGGTGGTTTACTCACATGGGTCGGACCTCGTAAATCTGGGGTGTGACATTATGTAAATTGAAATTGAGTACAAAATTTCATAACATAAAAGTTGTGTGACCTTTAAACTATAACAATATTTGATAGAAATATACTTCATGTTGGTGATTGACCCACTTGGACTAAGACAATGTTATACTTTATAATCAAATGTTTCAAATAAAAAATTTGTGAAAAAATTAATGGATGAACTTAGGTATAATATAGTTGTCATATTCAAAATATTTGTTAATTGCATCTCTGTATTATATTTTAAATTTATAAGGATTTTTATTTTGTAATACTAGATTACTATAATAAATTAATTAAATTATACAGTCCTGTGCATAGCACGAGTTGCCTCTAGTTTTTTCTTAAAAAGCAAAATAGTCAACTTTCAAACCATACCCAAAACAACTCTTTAGTGGATTGAAAAGAATAGAATCATAATTTATAATAAATAATTAAAAAAAAGAAAGAAAAATTCTATTATACACACCCCCATACCATATGCACCCTTAGTTATATTACTTTCTTCTTTAGTTATGACTAATTTTCTTATTTAGTTATTACATTATTTTGAGATTTTAGTTATGACTTTTTTATATTTTGTTATGACTTTGTTATATATTTTTTTTAGTTATGACTTAGAAAATATGAAGTTATGGCATTTTCTTCTATAGTTATAAGGGGTGTGTACCATAAGTATTTCCCCCCCAAAAAATGAAATGAATATTCTCATTATCATCTCTCTATGTATAGAAAATTCTATGGTACAACCTTTTTCTATTATATACATTCTTAGTTATGATTTTTGTGTCAATAGTATAACTATTATGTTATTAGTTATGACACATTATGATATTAGTTATTATATTATTTTGGTTATGATTTAAAAGTTGTTTAATTATACGCATATGATGGTTGGCTATAATTCAATTTTTTGAGATTGGACCCTTTCGAATTTGGTAGTCCAACAATTAAGTTTGACCCATTTTGGATTTGTCTCGATAATCTAAATTGTCAATGTGTAGAACTCGTCAAATACTTCACATTTGTAAAAAATTACATTGATCAGATATTAATAGCCACTTGATCATATCACATTTGTATCAATAATTTATTTTTAAAATTATTTTTACTGTTGATACAAATTTAATTTGATCAAGTGGCTATCGATATCCGATTAATATTATTTTTTTGCATAGATGAGGTACTCAATGAGCTATACAAATTGAATAGTTCAGAACTCACAAATAGCATAACTTGCATATAGCATTACCCTATATGTTTGATTTGATTATATGAATTAAAATTGGAGGCACTTACCAATCAGTCCTATTAACTATACTTATTTATCTACAGGTGATTAAGGCCAAATTGTACAACATTGAGGCCGTTAATTAGAATCTCTTAACTTTACTTGCTTGTCAAACTACACATTTTATACCTATTTTATGTCAATCAGGTTTGTACACAGTGGGAGTATAAAATGAGCAAAAATGCAGAGAAAATTGCTTCCCACATGTGCGGAGGCCCATTCCCATATGTGCAGCCTTTACTTCGCAGCCAAACAGGGCCCAAGCTTCCTGCACATGCGGAACCCTTCTTACACGTGCAGTGACCATTTTCGCACATGCGGCTGTACCTCAGAAATCGTGCCGCTTTTTTAAACCTATTTGAAAGACAACAAAGGTATAAAGGGAAGAAAAAGAGGTTAGAATAGGGTTCTAAAAAATTCCAAGAAAGAGAAAAGGGTAGGGTTTGGAAGAAAGGATTCTCAAGCTTGCTAAGGCAATTTCCGTGGATGGTTCTTCTCCATCTACTTCTTCCCACTCCTTCATGAGTGGCTAGGCTCCTTTTTCTAAGGTTTGGATGAAACCCTAGCCAAGTAAATAGGGTTTTCTTTTTGCTTTTTGATTATGTAAAGGTTTGAACAAATTGTATGGTATTTAAGAAGTTTCAAATATATATTTTCCATTATCTCTTTAAGTATTCTGCTTTCTGTGATTGTTTAATGCTTTCCATACAATGGTTTTCTATTCTTTCATATTCAAGGTATGAGACGAACCATACTACGAGGGACGAGTCTTGTCGCTACCTTAGTTTAGAGCGAATGATTCGTACTACTTGAGATGATTTATGGCCGTATATTGAACGTGATAATTTTTTTGATAAATGTTTTGAGCTTGTAGTTGCGAGGTATTATTCCGTTTGAACTGTAACATAATTGATTTTCAAATTGAAACCATATTTATGTAACTAGTGGTGAATTCAGTACCCTAGGTTCTTTCACAATCAGTAATTCCAATTTCAATTTTAATCGCTAGTTTAATCACTTTGTTTAATTTAATTATTATTAGGTTATGAACAATTATCTTTTTCATCAAAATTAATTTGGGAATTTAGTAATTAAATTAGTTTAATTTCCTATTTGTCCCTATGGATCAATATCTGGACTTACTGTTATTCTAAGGAATTTATTTAGTAATTAAATTAGTTTAATTTCCTATTTGTCCCTATAGATCAATATCTGGACTTACCGTTATTCTAAGGAATTTGGTACAGTTTAGTATTTATTTTTGGTGTGTGAAATGACCCATCAACAGGTCCTGAATGATAAATTTGTTATTGTAAATTTATTCATAAAAATAAAAGAGACTAATTTATCACTTGATAAATTTATCAATAGAACTTAATGAGTAATAAGTCCCAAAAGTAAGACCTATTAGTAATTTACCCTTAAAATTGATGGGAAAAAAATTTGATCTGCGATTATATGCATTAAAATTGATAAAAATTAGTGCACATTAGTCTACATTGCTACTAGGGTGCTCATGGGCCAGATCCATCCTTCAAAACCGACCTACCCAACATAATTCACTAACTTTTAAGCAGTTTGAATAGTACCACCAGACAGATGTAGATGAAGATTTTCTAAATCCGTCTCTGTTCGGACGAATAATAGCAAGAGACCACTCAACCCAACCCAATCCGTCAATCCTATTTAAAAAAAAAATGTTGTTATGCTTTTATAGTTTGTATGTTAAAAAAAGAGACATTTTATGTAGTAATAAAATTAATTATTAGTGAAAATACGAAAGTTTAGCCTTTGTTTTAATTATAAAAAATCAACAATAAAAAGTTTTAGACTCAAATAAGGTTTAAAGTAGTAAAAAATTACTCTAAAATAATTTTTAAAAAAGTATAAAAATTAAAATCCAAATCGTCAAGTCGATTTGCACGGCCCGCTTAATTTGCATTTGCTAACTAACCGAATGGAAGGAAATTTAATTTTTTCAATTCACCTTAATTCAATCAGATGATAGATAAGTGACTACTCGACCCAACCTGATCCGTAAACACCTTTCATTGATACCACTACGTTGCTACCACTATTGTGGTTATAGCGATTCCGTTTTGGCCCGACTCTTGTGGTATTCTGGACTCAGGTTTAATGGTTTTATATTGTTGGTCATATCTTGCTTTCTTTGTAATTCTTTAAATTTGGCTATTGAGTTGTTGTGGTTGTGTTTGGGACAGGTTGGTTGCTTAGTTTCCAAACTCTTGTTGCCCAGAATTTTGCTCCTCCGCTCGAGCGGGTATTGTGAACTCTCAGTTCTTTTGCAAGTTTGCAAAACTACTGGGAGGGTGCATTTTACGCTCAAGTAGTGCCTTTTTGCACTCGAGCGGTCTTTCTTGCACTCGAGCGGTCTTTCTTGTACTCGAGCGTTGGGCTGTTGTCCGCAAAACTACTAGGAGTGTGCGTTCTGTGCTGAAGCATCGTTTCTTGCGCTCGAGCGGAACAACTTATTGTGTCTAACGCTCGAGCGTCACTTCTTGCGCTCGAGCAGACTGTGCGTATTTCAATGCGTAAAAGTGACATTTTACATCACTTTTTTAGATCTCTCTCTCTACTTTCCAAAAACCCTAGATCTAGAGCCCCTCTCTCTAAAACCTACATTATCTCTACGTTTTCACCTAGATCCGTTGATTTCTCTACCCGTGTGCCTTTGTTAAAAAGTAGAGCATCTCAAGAGCTCCATTTTGGTTCGAACAAGATTTGGTTTCGGCGTCTTTGAAGTTCCTCTATTGTTGCTCTAGTCTTCTAAGCTTGAGGTAAAGACTTTCTATACTCTCCTATGATTTTTAACTTAGTTATTTATTAATTGCATAAGTAATGTTGGGTTTTTGAGGATTTTAGGCAAACCTAGGGTTTTGGTTTAAAATCAATGGTTATGGGCATAGAGATGAGGATGTGTCATGTTAAATTTGTTGATTTTGACACATGGGTTGGATTTGGGAGAGAATAGAGTTTTGCCCTAAAATCTTTAAAATAATTATTTTGTATAAATAATGAAATTGGTATTGGAAATATGAAATTAGATGAATGTTTATATAAATGGTGGAGTTGGATGTGTAATATCTCTTACCTACAGAAATTTGGATAATTTATCTGTCTTGGAGATTGTGTATCTGTTTAGAAATATCTGTTTTGGGCTATCGGTAGAGGATAACTATGATTGTTGTAGAAATTGTATGAAGATTAGGTGAATTGAAACTAATCTCTTAACTATTGTCATTGAATATAACCGTGTTTTAATACATTGTATATGTATGATATTTGGAAGAAGAAAGAAGATGTATTCCATGTCTGGGAGAAGAAAGGGGATGGACTCCATTGAATTAAGTTGGCTTATGTGTCCAGGGTGAAAGTCCTGAAAACCGCGCGTATACATGTGTGCCAATTTATGTGGATGAAATTTCCATAAAATGGGAAATTGAAGTGTTTGTGTAATAATTGTATTGATTAGAGAACTACTAAGTTATAGCCTCAGTTGGGTTGTCTAGATAACAATGAATTTGACTTTTGAGTTGAGATGAAATGAATTGAGATAAAATGGATTGAGGTATAAAGCTTGGCATATTATGATCTTGTAGAATATAAATGATTTGATCACAAGCATTGTATATGCACATTATACTTATATCTTTGTTGAGATTCATATATTGTGTTAGATTGTTTCTACTGGGCTTTGGCTCACCCTATTCGGGAAAAACCATTTTTAGATGCGGGTGACATGCCTTCGCCAAGGACTTAGCTTCGGAGAATTGTGGAGCTGAAGGCTCACTTTTGTTTATTTTGTAATTACTTTCCACAAGCCTAGGGCTTTATTTGTATTGAGCCTATGACTCATTTTGTTGTAATCAAGCACAGTCTTGAAAAGATGTAAGCCATTAGGGCATATGAATATCCGTTTAACTTTCATTTCTTATTACCTCTTGTAACACATGTTGTAGATTCAGGATGAACAATTTATGAATGTATACCGCATGTGTCACCTTTTGTATATTAACTCTGATTAATGAAAGCTTCTTATTGTATCTATATCACTTTGTGTAGCTTGCTTTTCGTGCTCCTTTCGGATACGATTAGCTCTACAGTTCGAACTCCCATGGTTTTGAATCTGATTTCACAAGTGCAATGTGAAAAAGATAAACACAAATGAGTCCAAATCTGGTAATTTTTTTGAAAAATTGATTTTGAATAAAAAAATGCCAAAAATGGACTGCTTTACCAAATTTCAGAGTCGCCACCTAAATATTTTTGAGAAATTTAAGAAACCCTTGACTCATGCCGAAGGCCACTTATCCGTCATCACCAAAGTGTCTCGGCTCGAGAACTTAGGTGTGAGAGGGGAAGGCCATTAATTGAACACCCCACTCACCCGATCAAAGATCAGTCTCCATTAATCATAATGTGATTTTTATTGACAGTATATGCTCTTGTTCCGGTTATTGTGCTATCTTTACTATGTGATGCACACAAGTATAGACCAATTCACAAAATTCGAAACGCATTGATTTCATGTTTTGTTTTGAAAAAAGTGTTTTGAATACATGTCACTTGAAAAAGCGAGCTCGTATTTACATTTAATCAAATTATTCCAACTTAAGTAAAAAGGCCTTCATCCACTAGCATTCAAACAGGAATATCATTTAAGCACTTAGCTTCATGGTAATTGTGGGGGCCGAATATTGGGAGTCGTAAAGAGGCTGAATAGTTGAACTTGGAGAGTCAAAATATATATAGCACTCGGCCCCATCTCACATGTTCAAATCCTACCGTATTCGGCCAAATAGCCAGTTGAGCAAGGGGGCCGAGTGAAAAGCAGTTTGCTACAAAAGAAGCTGAATGGCGAATTGAAAGTGGGCCCAATCCCGAGGCCCAAGAAAGAAAAGATATAAATACAAGAACATCAGCCAGAAAGAGGTATGTGAGAATTACTATGCTTAACTTAAGACACAAGCAATCTAGAGAGTATACACTGACTTATCCGTCGGAGTGCTAATTCCGGCACCCCCAACTGGAGTGTTCATTCCTTTTTAGGTGACTCGCTGAGGATCACGAGCATCTGTAGCTCGGCTTTTCGCGCTCCCTTTCGGAAGAATGAAATAGCCCTTACAGTTCGGACTCCACTTGTGTGTTGGTTCTGATTCTGATTTCACAAGTGCAATGTGAAACCGTGGAAAACACAAAAAGAGTTCAAATCTGGCAAATTCGTTTGGAAAATCGATGTTTGAATCAAATGCCAAAAATGGACTACTTTGCCAGACATCAGAGTCGCCACCTAAATATTTATTTTTGGGAAATTTAGGAAACCCATGACTCATGCCAATGGCCATTAGTCCGTCGTTACCAAAGTGTCTTGGTTCGGGAACTTAGGTATGAGAAGGGAAGGTCAATAATTGAACACCACACTCACCCGATCAAAGATCGGCCTCTACTAATCATGATGTGACTTTTATGTACAATATATGCTCTTGTTCTATATGTAACATACAAGTATAGACTAATTTCACGAAAAGTTGGAACGTTTGATTCCATGTTTGTTTTGAAAAAAAATGTTTTGAATGTGTATCATTGAAAATGGTGATCTTATATATACATGAATCAAAGTATCCCAATTCTAGTGATTAGCCTTCATCCATAGGCATTCAAACAGGTATATCAAGTAAGAATTTAGCCTCATGGTAGTATGTTTGATATGATAGCAATCACACTTATGCAATATGCTAAAGCATAAAAACTTACCTTATGTCCGAAGGCGAGTCAAAAGAAAGGAAATAGTTAGAAAAAAATGCATGATCCTAATTAATGCGACATGGCTAATGCAACACATACAACGTGCAATTAATAAGTTCGGCTACTAACATGGCATGCGAGTCAATTCAAGACATGTGATAGAGCATGTATTCAAGCAAAAAGTTTGAATTTGACATTTGAGTAATATGATGAGCCGAACTTTTATGCATGTAAACGAATGGATGCAAATCATAGAAAATGCTAATTAAACATGATGTCCCTAATCTAACCATCATAAGCAGTGAAATAAAAGGGAGAAAGAATAGGGGTTGGAAGACATACAACTTATTATATATTTGTCCTCACGAAGGAGGGTCTGAATGAACTACTGCGCCCTCACACAGGAGGGTTCGAATGTCCAAGTGTCCGAATAAATAATTATTACAAAACCGAATGAATAATAAATGAAAGGGGCTGTCTAATTTATTACAATAATTGATGTAAGGCAAGCCTTGACATAATAAATTCGGTATAACGTCCGACCATATTTAATTAATCATATTGGTTCTTTATGTCGGTTGTAATCCAATTTTAACCAATTTTATTAGCCTTTTTAATTACCTTTCCATTTATTTATCTTTTCTCCTGTTTGTGCAAAAGTGATATTTACGTCCACTAAGTCCAAAAATGCAATAAAGAGAAACAAGCATCAACTTAACCTGAGAAAATTTTCTTCGGGGGAAATTACAAAGGAAGAGTCAAACTTATTTACAAGCGATAAGGGATTTCAAGTCAAACTCAAGATGTGCAACAAGGACTAGTCAAACTCAAAAGAGTAATAATGACTTAGAAAAACCCAAACTTGAGTGATAATGACTTGAAATCCAAACTTGATAATAAGTGATAATGACATTTTCCTTGGTGATTTCCAAGGGTCAATTAGTCCTTTAAAAGTAAACACACTGATAAATAAAGAGAAATGAAAAATAAAAGATTGTGCTTTAGTATAAGAACATGTATACATTTGGGGTAGTGAACCTCCAAAGAATTTAAACCGTTTAAGTATAGAACGTTTTATGCTTTTGGTGGTAAATCCCCTAAGAGATTAAATCAGTAAACATAGAACGTTGTATACTTTTGGTAATGAATCTCTTAAGCATAAAACATTTTATGCCGTTGATAGTGAATCTACAAAGAGATTAAACCATTAAGCATAGAGTGTTTTATACTTTTGGTAATGAATCTCTTAAGCATAAAACGTTTTATGCCGTTGATAGTGAATCTCCAAAGAGATTAAACCATTAAGCATAGAGCGTTTTATACTTTTGATAATAAACCTCCGAAGAGATTAAACCATTAAGCATGGAAGAGTTCCTTTCTTATACTTGAATCACAATCTTAATTTTTCACAACTTTTTAATCGAAACAATCAAAGAATGGAGGGAGGTTGCAGAGATGATTATGCGAAATTGATTAATTGGTTAGTACAAACAAACTTGATATTTAAAACATAAATCGTTGAAATAAATTAAACAGTCCCCTAAATAGCATATAATAGTGCTGAAATTAAGCTATAGAAAGTGAGCAAAATTAAATAGCCGGAGGTACTATTCACCGCTGGAAGTACTATTCATCGTCGGGGTTACTATTCACCGCCGGAGGTACTATTCACCACCGGAGGTTACTATTCACCGTCGGGATAAATTATTTAAAGGAATAAATTACAACAATTTATATACAATATTTAAATTACAACAAATATGTGGGTGGTGCAGCCATCCCATTAAAGCGATAAAAAAAAAAGAGTTATAAAATGAAGTAAATAAAGTATTTAAACAAATTATATTACATTATTAAATTAAATGAAAATTTGCGAAAACTCACCTTTTAGGGAAATGATGAATTTTCTGAGTCACAAACTTTCTTTTGACTACTCTCAAGTCTGTGGAATGTGTTCTCAATTCTCAATCCAAAATTTAGAATTATAACTTTAGTGGTTGTTTTTTGAATGGTGTATTGATGAAATGGAAATAAAAATATCAAAGAAAATATTTTATTTTCCCTCTCTCTCTCTTAAAAAAAACTAATTTTCTTTTTTTTTTCTTCTCCCTTTTTTCTTCCGCCACAATTCCTTCTGCTCCAGAATGCTGAGCCTCTCCCAGAATTCTTCCCTCTTTGAATCCTCTCCAGAATTCCTCCTCTCAAAATCCCCCCAGAATTCCTCCCCCAACTCCTCTCTAGCATCCTTGCCTTATATAGGCAAATGGCATAGTAATAATAATAATAATAATATAATAATACTAATAATAATAATAATAACAATATAATAATATATATATATATATATATATGTATGCATGCAGTTGATGTTGGCGTGCCGACATCAACTTTTGTTTTTATTATTATATATAATATATATATATATATAATGTAATATATAAAATATTTAAAATATATAATTTATACCAAAATACATAACATATAATATACTAATATAATTGTATATAAAATGTTAAACATATAATATATTAATTTTAAACACATAATATAATTTGTTTTATTATTTTCTTTTATGTAAAATACACCAAAAATATGAACAAACACATAAAATTATGAAAAATTACAAAAATACTAAATTAATAAAATATTCAGTATTTTAAAATAATTTGGCCATAATGGTGAAGGTTGGGATTAAAGTTCAAATTCTATCTCTTTTACTGAGAATTCTGTGAGAAACACATTCTAATTGTCATCATCGGGTAATCAAAAGAAAGCGCCCAAGTCTTAGGGTCGGTCAAAATGGGGTGTCTACAGCGTCCCCCAGGATTTGAAGAGTATTTCCAAACCATTTCTCCACAGTAATCATGCTTGATATAGCAACACTAACATTCATGCAATATACTAAAGCAGAAAATGCTCACCTAGTACTTCGAGGCAAGCCAAAAGAAATAAAATAATTAAAAAAATGCATGCCCTAATATGTAATTGACTAATGCAACAAATACAAAATGCAATTACTAGGCTCGACTACTAGCATGGCATGTGAGTCAATCCAAGGCATGCAACAAATGACGTATTCAAATAAGGATTTTGAAATTGACATTGATTAGAATGATGAGCCGAACTCTTATACGTGTAAGACCAATGGATTCAAGTCATGGAAGTTGCTAAGTAAATATTATGCTACCATTATAAGTGGGTAAATAAAAGGGAGAATGAAACGGGGGTTGGAAAACATACACAATTATTACATATTTGCCCTCATATAAGAGGGTTCAAATGTCCAAGTGTCTGAATTAAAACTAATTATTACAAATCCGAATAAACAATAAAGGAATAATTATCTAATTTATTACAACAACAATAAATAAAGAATGAACAAAGATCCCACGCGCGCCGATGAAGACAATCCTCAGAAATTGCACTGTCTGCCTCTTGGGAAACTGTTCTGTTTCACCCTCAGCCACTGCCCTCTGTTTCTGCCAAAAATGCACGGCTTACCAAACATTGGGGCCCGGCTAGCCCCCAATGAGGCTCGACCGGGTCCAAACAAGGTCGGCCGTGCCCTAATTTCTTGCAAAAATCTGTTTTTGTGCTATGAGGTGAAAACCGTGCAGACAGAGCAACTTTAAGCCATGTTTGTCCCTTCTACTCTCCTCTATCATGAAACTCAAGAGAAGAGTGAATTCAATTCCAAAGCCATCAACGATCGCAAGTTAACTACGTGATGGTTTTGGATACGATTTGGACATAAATTTATGGATGCAATGAAAGGTGATCACCCCTCCCTCTTATCATGAATTTAGCTCAAAGAGGGAGGTAGACATGCCTCAAGTTTCATCAAAACATCATGAAGTAACATATGATGACTCTTGACACGATGGACTCGGCATAACGTCCAACCGAATCCAACCAAACTTAAGCATTATCTTTATCTTGCTTGAGTTGATTTTAAACCAATTTTATGTGTCATTTTTTACTTACCTTTCCATTACTTACTCATTTTGTCCAAAGTGATAGTTAAGGCCATTAAATGAGAAGAAATGTCAAACGAGACGTGATCCATAGCATGAAAGAGAGACTATGCCTTGATGATGAACCTCCGTAGAGATTAAGCCATTGAGCATAGGTCTCTTTCTCATGCCATGAATAGCAATCAATCACTTGAAATAACTCTCAAACAAATAAAAACCAAGAAAGGAGGGAGAGTGCAGAAATAATTATGCGAGATTGATTATTAAAATGACTCTTTACATGAAAGGAAGGTAAAGAAGGCTATCAACTCGAATGACTCGGTGTCTAAGGCCTAAACAACTGAAGTCATGAGAATGTATAACACAACAAGCAAAGTATGCAAAGCATAAACTAATTAAATGAATTTAAGCAACCCTAAACAGCCCTTAAAGTGTAAAAAATAGTGGCTAAAAAGATGTCTAAAGAACACAAAAAGATAGGAAATAACAAGGAATTACAAGACTAGTAAACAAGAGCAAGGAGAGGTGGGTAGTCCCTCCATTTTTGAAACTTTTAAACCATATTTTCCAGCCCTTTTTAACTGTGAAAATCAGTTTGAAAACCAAAGGAAAGAGTGCAAGAACAAAGGGTATGAGCTATGAAATAAGGTGCAAGAAAGGGTGTTAAGCCTTTCTACCTTTGGTAGCTCTTCAACCCCAAGTTCCAACATTTGGAATGGATCCAAAATAGTAGGAAAACACAATAAAAAAAAAAGATTGAAATGAAAGCAAGGAAAAAAGTGACAAACTTATACCTCTTGAAGAGATCAAGCTTTGGATGTTGATCAAACTTGATTTCAAACACTCTCAAGTTTATGAAATATGATTTGAAACTTCAACAAAAAGCTCCAAGAACAAGTTCTAATGGTGTATGTATTGTGTATGTATGGTTCGAGAATTTGAAGGTCAAAGGAAGCAAGGAGGATAGCTTTAGCTTTCAATCTCCCTCAAAGCCCTTAGGAAAATCTTCTAACCTTTAATTCTGAATGCAAGGGGTCTATTTATAGAATTTGAGCCAATTTGGTCAAAAATATCTTCAAAAAACAACTGCTGGTGAATTCTCGCCAATTGTCCTGTTTCTCGCTATTGAGACTCGGCCAGGCCCAAAAACACACGGCCGGGACTAAAAAGCAACTTTGGTTTATTTTTCATTGAGAACCGGCCGAGTCTAAATGGGCCACGATCGGATTTAAATGGACCCGGCCGGGTCCAAAAAATGGCTTTTTTGGCCCGACTTCACCGAACTCAGTTTTAGATGATTCTTGAGTCTAAATTGAAGCCCCAGAAGTCTACTTTTCAATGGTAGTGGCTTCACATCTAAATTCTAAGTGGTCAGAGAGATATGCCTAATTTTGTGAATGCTACTCATTTATATCTTTAATAGATTGATGCCCATCCTTTCCCTAAACTAGTTTTCTTGCACCCCTTCCTATTTTCTTGAACTCCAAACCTATGACTAAGATGTTTTTAAATATTTTTCAAAGAGTTCACCACCCTTTAATTTATTTGCACTTTGTCCTTACTCGGTTTACCAAAAAGTGCAATATTTTAAACGAAATTCGAGTCTCGGAACATCGTAAAAACATTTGGAAAAATATTTTGAAAAAACAGGTTTTAAGGTCTAAAATAGTTTGGCTAAAATGGGGTGTAAGGTTTGAGATTAGAGCTTGAATCCAAATTTCTTCGCTGAGAACTCAAAAGATTGCATTGTGTAACTTTTATCATTGGGTGTTTGGAATAAAGCGCCTAAGTCTTAAGGGCAGTAAAAAATGGGGTGTCTATAGTTGCCCCTCTTTGACAGAGCTCAAATAGTCATGAAATGATGCAAGTGAATGTCAAAACCCGAAGACGACCCATTTTGACAAGGTGGTAAGACTTGGGCAAACAAACAAGATGCAGATACAGTTGGTTAAACTAGAAGGTTGCCTACGCATCTCTTTACAAGGAATCAAACTAGTGTAGTTCAGGGACAGAATGTAAAATGATACACAATGCAATGAAATAATCAAACCACAAGCAGTGCAAAACACACGAATACCATAAAGAAATGAAGATGCAAATCAAACTACATTTTATATAGAAAGAAAGTGGGCATGAGCCAAACGACGCCTAACACAAGCTAAGTGCCTACATCCTCAATATTGGCCTCAGCGCAGTATGGATGCTTACACATAACAGAACCATGTTTTAATGTGAAAGGAGTGCGAGCACATGCAAAACTATGTTTTTCATAGAAAGAGAAAGAGTACAAGTAATTGGGTGGTATGATATAAGTGATGAATGATTTGCTAGGAAAAGATAATGATCCTAAATGCTGAATGCAACAAGACAAAATACAATGCAATGGATGCCATGGATAAAGTGAATAAAGGTCGTAGGTTGAACTACGTTTTACCTAGAAAAGGCATGGACACAAAACAAACCACGTCTAACACAAAAAAGGTGCCAATACCCTCAAAATTGGCCTCAGCGCAACATGGGTACTTACACATGACAAAACCATGTTTCAATGAGGGAAGATAATGAGCACATGCCAAACAAAGCTTAACATGGAAAGGATGCATGCGATAAAATGGTATGATATAATGGGTGTAATGGATAATAGAGTAGATGCGTGCGATAAATGCTATATGCAATGTGATAGAGGTAATAGTGATAATAGATATGATGTAGCAACTAGGAAAAGGTGCCTTAGAAAGCACCTTACAGGGGTAATTGGCGAGGACTCACCTTACATTGCTGGGGATCTTTCTCTTCTTCTTTTTTCATCTTGCGTTTCCAACCACAAGTACTAATTTTCTCCCTGGCCATGTTTGCAACTTTCCCTATTCTCCAACAGGGTGATAGACTAGGTTGGTTCAGTATCCAGAATTGAGGCGCGTACAAGCTATCTCAACCTATGGGGCTGCCATACAGATTTCAAGTCGAGGATACACCCCTAGGTATTCAAATCAGACTTTAGTCTTGGAAATTCCGAACCTTTGTGTTCTAGGCATTGTCATTCGAACTCTACTTTCCACCGTCTCAGTTTGTCTCGTAGGAACTCACTACAAACATGGTCAGGTAGCTATACCAGACCACTGGAAGTCGTTCGGGCACAAACAACACCAAAGGAATTACACCTTTAGAGGATTTAAGGTCTCCTAGATCTAATAAGTGCACAAGATAGTGCGGGTGAGGTGAATGCGCAAAACAATGCTATTTGGATGCACAAGACAGTGCGATGGGATGAATGCACAAAATAGTGTGATACAGAGTGAATGCACAAAACAGTGTTGTGTAGGTGCACAAGGTAGTGCGGTATAAGTGAATACACAAAATAGTGCAATACAAGGTGCACAAAACAGTGCGATACAAGGTGAACAAAACAATGCTATGAAAATGCACAAAACAGTACGAACTCAAGGTGAATGCATAAAACAGTGTGATGTAAGGTGTACAAAATAGTACAATACAAGGTGAATGCACAAAACAGTGCGATGCAAGGTGCACAAAACAATGCGATACAAGATGAATGCACAAAACAGTGCGATACAAGGGAAATGCACAAAACAGTGAGATGCAAGGTACATAAAACAATGCGATACAATTTGTATGCACAAAACAGTATGATGTAAGGTGCACAAAACAGTGCGATAAAATTTGAATGCACAAAACAGTACGATGCAAGGTGCATAAAATAGTGCGATATAAGGTGCACAAAACAGTGCGATACAAGGGAAATGCACAAAACAGTGTGATGCAAGGTGCACAAAGTAGTGCGATACAAGGTGCACAAAAGAATGCGATACTATTTGAATGATGTATGGTATGCAGAGGGAAATGAGCAGTACATAGAGTAGTGCATCATGTACCTTATAAAATGAGTGTAGAGCAACCTACCACAACTTATTGAAATGTAATACAAAGGAAGACAACTCGACAAAACCCTGTTAAGCATAGAACAAAGTCAAGAGCAAGAAAAACCAATCACGCAGTTCAAATCAACTAGAATGTATGAGTACGTATAATCCAAAGCACATGTATTACTCAGAGGGAAGATGGCAATCCCAAGAGAGTTTTGAAAAGGTTAGAGACAACTTTCGAAAGCTAAATCATATCAGAATCATCACGGGGGTGAGTTCACCCTAACCCAGGGGAAAGTGCTCAACAAATGGCTTTGACAGATTGAGAGAAAGGTTGGGCTCATGCCCCTTGTTCAATTGATGGCTCGGTCAGATGTACTAAAAATTGCCCCTAGTGTTCATTGGCCACCGGTTGGGTTCATGCCCCTTGTTCAATTGATGGTCTGATCAGATGTACTAAAAATTGCTCCTAGTGTCCAGTCATTGGCCACCTTTTTCAATATTATGCAAGCACGTGTGACAGGGATCATCAGATCCTGGAACGGTTGCCACCCAATTAGACTCATGCTTCTCTTTCGTTCCAGCCTGTTGAGAACATACTCTAGTCCCCTCCAAAGCAGTGACAGATTCCTCATATACACTTTGCAATGATCATGAATGCAAAGCCCCTTGTATGGGCACTCTTAGTTTGTTTATGAATTCCACGCATGAACTTGTTTTTGAGTTCAGAGCGCACATTCATGTATGGAATTTTGGCCATGCCACTCTGTTGAACTTGAGCGACAGACATGCTATGGTGATTCGATGAAGAGCACTTTCGAGTGACAGGCATGCTATGGTGACTCGATGAAGAGCGCAGACTAAAACAAATACTGGGCACGACATAACTAAATTCACAACTGACCCAAAAGCAAAAAAAGACTCAAGGTGACTGATCATTCATAGCCTCTAGTATTACTTATGCTCTCTTTAGAACTCAATTTCGATTCCACTTTTTTTTTTTTTTTTTTGTGTGCTTAAATTAGAGATTCCACTGATAAGTTCAAGTATTGAAAATTGCTTCACTTGTTGATTCAAGCTAGTTCATTCTTACCCAACGCAAGTATGTGATATGCATAGCAGTCGGTGTAGCTCATGGATTAATGTGAAGCTGACGACATGAATTAGGCAAGATGACTAGGTCGAGATGGATGAAATGGATATGGTCGAGACCGAACTTTAGGATAAAGTTGGCTACGTATCCCACGAATGGGAATCAGGTCAACATAGTTCATGGCTGAGGTTCACTCGAGTATTGACACTTTCCTTTCGCGCTCTGCCAAAGTCGCCCCTTCAGGGTTTTCAACCTTGCGAGCTTTATTTGTTTGATTTCTCATTTTTCATGCTCTAAGTTTTGCCTAGGTTGCCCTCTCGGGTTTTCGACCTAGCGAGCCTCTCAAGGATAGCGTTACAACACTTTTGGTGAATTTGATCAATAGTCATCCTTGCCTTGACACGGGAACTGGCTTCATCTTGATTTGAGTTTGGTTCTCTATTCTCTTATGCATGTCTTCATCCTTTTTTTCGCTCTATTTGTAAAGTTAGCTTTTCTTGCAATGTGATACCTCCTCGTATCGACTTCCTCAAATTCAGACAACAGTGACATTCCTCATGGTTGATTGGATTTTATCCCAATGGATGCCCCTGGCTTGATGGTTGACTTCTTTTCCCTTTTGTTTTTCCTCTTTTTTCTTCTTTCTCTTTTTTGGTGTCTTTTATCACTTCTTTTTTCTTGTTTTTTCCTTTTCCTTTTTTCCCTTTTTCTTTTTTTGATTCCTTTCTTTTTGGTTTCTTTTATTTATTTCTTTTTTGAAGTAATGAAAACATCAGGGGGAGAAATTCTATGATGATGAGGTCTGAAAGCTGCCTTGTACTTGCAGGTCTGAAAGCCGCTTTGTGCTTGCCAAAATGATTGCCTAACGGCGAAGAGAATCCCTAGGACAATGTAGAATACCACCCACAATTCTGGACCTATCTTTGCAAGTTTTGTAGAAGAAACAGCTAAAGAAGTAGCTTAAACTTTTGAGATCATGAAGGACTTTGCGCCGATAAGTCAAAATCCACTCAAACCATTCAGGGGATCCTTCTCAACACTCGAGCTTATTAACAGAATCTCATCCAGAAAATAAATTCAAAGCTTTTTCTATTTCTATTTTTTAAAAAGGTCACACATGCATTATTGTAGGCACAACAAAATGATCAAAAACTTGACTCCCACTTTCTTATTTAGAAAAACGAAGGCCTGAGGGTACACGAGAGCGACTCAAAGGAAGAGACTCAACTGACGCAACACCGCAGGAAAAGACAAAGAAAATAAAACTCACAACACAACTATTTACAGGACACGACTCAAAGCAAAATCAGCATCCCGGAGGCAAAAAGGGTTTTCATTCTCTAAGTCCATCTGCAGATTTCAAAAAAAAACTTTAAGTAGCCTACGGGAGGGTCCAAACCTGCCTTCAAGTTAGCAATACTAACATCCACACCAAGTAGGATTGATTTCAGACTTTTCAAACTCAGTCTCATAAATTGAGCCTCACAATTACCCCGGTTGTCCCCATACATCCTTTTGACCATGCTAGCTGGGGTTAAGGTTGGTTGTTAGCAAAACATGGATGGGATAATCTATTGTGATTAGGGAGAGAGGTATTGATAGCTTTGGGATTTTCAGGTGGGGTGATAACCTTTTTGTCAATCAGGTCTTGAATTTCATAGCGAAACAAAAGCAACGGTTAGTATAGTGACCGTACTGTTGATGGAATGTGCAATATTGGGCATGGTCATGTCTAGGTGGGAGAGGATTAGGCAGAGGTTGAGGATTGAGTGATTTGAGATATCTTTTCTCCATCAATACCTTCAAGGTAGGGGTTAGGCTTATATGGAGATGAGCGAAGGTTCTTTTTTGGGAAAAATAGACATCAGGCTTAGAAACATTGGCAAATGGATTGGCAGGTGTTGGCTGGGTATTCATGGGTTTGGGACTAGAATCAGAATGGGTGATTCTAGTAAAGCATCCATTTTCCTTGCTTACCCCCTGATTCAAAATGCTCCTAACCTGAGTGATAAAAGTGTCATCCATAGTCTTCGCAACAATAGCAAGCACTTGCTGCTTATTATACCCTTTGACCTCCAAAGTCTCAATAGCCCCCCGAAGATGTGCATAGGGATCAATATTTGTCCTGGCCTTGTTCTTGCCACTTGCTTCTACTTGGCCATGGGATTGGTTGGCTATATCAAAGCAAGGCCCATTTGTTACTGATCTATCATCACCTAAACCTGAGATAGCTTCGAGTTGGCCCATTTCAACTGTAGCTCGCCCCAAGATTGGGGAGCTTTTTGAGAGGATCAAAACCCCAAATGTTAAATCTACCACCGTTACTTGAAGGTCTTCAATCATTTCCAACATCTCAGCAATAGTGGGTTCGACCATTTGGCACTCTTGGCATACCTGAACTGGATTGGGTGCATCCATCATGCACAAATCAATACTTTTAACAGTGAACACCATTGGCTTGGGTAGATGGGCTGGGTGATGTATATGCTGGGGTTGAAGGTAGGTGGCAATGTATGGATGAGGTTAAGGTGAGGAGAGGGTACTTAGTTGTGGATGGGAAGTGGATTGGTGGTAACATTGGGTTCTTGGGGTGGATGGCATTTTGAACCTCATGACGAAGGCGGTAGCAACAATTGGTGCCATGATCGTGCTGCTAATGATATGCACAGTATTTGGTGGGTTTATGTCTAGCAGAGAGTGGGTCAGGAAGGGGTTGGGGATAAAGGGGTTTGAGATACCCTCTTTCTATCAAGATTTTTAGTGCGCTGGTTAGGCTCATATAGAGATGGGTGAAAGTTCTGCCTCGAGCTCGGGTTAGACTGGTTGCTTGTGGGTTGGTATTGGCAAAGGGTCGGCAATTTTGGGGTCAGTGGTGACGGTAATGATTTCAGTGGGTTTAGCAATAGTGCTACTGCTAGCATTGGTATTCCCAGAAAACACCATCCTTGTTGGTTCATTTACTCTAGGAATAATCCCTCTGTTAAATGCACTTTCAATTTGAACCCCTAATTCATGCAAATTTTTGAAAGTGAATAGTGGAGCGACTATTAACTTTTGTAACATATCAGGCTCAAGGTTCTGCACCATTATCCGCACTTGGTCCCTCTCAAAAGGTCGATCTGTCATTTGTGCTGCCTTTGCTCCCTACCTTGCAACAAATTCCACAAAAGGTTCTTTAGGATTCTGGTGGGTTGCTTCAAGCTCTTGGGTGGTCATTTCAATTTGGGTATTGTAAGAATACTGATTGACAAACGCCTCAGCCAAATCTTCCCATTTCTGGTTCACTGTATCCTCAAACTTGGCGTACCAAATGACTGCTATACCCGACAGGGTTCTTCCATACAGAGAGAGTTTTTGAGGCTTAGTCAGACCCATCAGTTTCAGGATGTCCAAGAAAAGCCGGATATGTACCATAGGATCTCCAGACTGGTCAAAACGATCAATAGATGGCATTTTGAATCTGTTTGGGAGCCTTACAGCAGCCTTGGTATATCTATCCTCAATGTCGAGAATGGAGTTAATTCCCTGTGCCTTTTTGAATTGCTTCTCAAGGTTAGCAATTTTTAACAAGGTCGAGTCGAGATCATTAATATCAAGGGAAAAAAGCCCCTCATTAGGCTGCACCAAGGGTTTGAAAACTCGAGCTTAAGCCAACCTTTCTCGTGGATCTAGACCTTGCAAATCTTCAACCGGCGGAGGTGGTTCCAAGTTCGGCTAGGGGCCCACGACTGGATGTGTGGTAGATAGCCCAGATGGGCGTTTCATTTCAGCACTTGTCTTATCCTGCATGGTAATTCCCTGGTTTAAGGTCGTTACCATGGCCACAACTTCTTCTAGACTCTAAGCCATCACGGGTCTGCTAAGTTGGCAATCGGGGAAATGGATGGTTGTTAGTTGAGAGCTGACTAACAAGGATTTTGACTCGGTTATACTTGATGTATCTGAATTGGATTAGTCTAGACAGGTTTAACTGGATTGGGTGTTTTAGAATTGGTCTTTTGGCATTTGATGGATCTTTTCTAAGTTGGCCTTTGGGGATCAAATGGACTGGGCCTTTGCTGAGTGGGTTTTTTTGAGATTGGATGGACTGGACCTTTGCTAAGTGGATTTTTCTGGGATTGGATGGATTATAATGGTTTAAGGTTTTCCGGGTCCGATTAGGTTTGGCCTTTTCTGAATTAGGGATTGCTCCTTCTTTGGCGCAAACAAACCTAGCATTAAAAACAAATGCCCTATCAAATTAGGATATCGGGTATGCTGGTCAAAACAAAGCAAGATACAATTTTTTGCCCTGGTTATGGTTTTGTTGAAAATTCACCCATATCAAACACAAACCCCTAGATTTCGACCCAAATTCTGATTCTAATATGGCCCTCAAGTTTGAAAGGAATCGCCTCAAGATTAAGACTCTCCCAGGATTGTATCACACATTTTCAAAGATTTCACATTTTGTACAAAAGCATTCAAAACACCCTATAAGAGTTTAAGGTTTCCCTGTCTTAGCTTTGGAGTGCTCTACAGCTTTACTATTCAAACAAACGGTATCACAACAGCCTAGTAAATAAGAGGGCATTATGTCCTATATTTGAAAAGTCACTAAGGCTAACTATATGCATAGGCCGATTGGTCAAGAAAGTTACCTCAACAAGATTACCTAATATACCTCTCACACCTAACACCGAGAAGTGATAGGAGGATCAAGTGGTACAGTGGAAATCCAGATCTAAGGGTTGTGTTTCCAACATGGTAGAGCCCATGACCAGCTAGCCTTTTGACAAGCTTTTCAGGCAAGCCTCCAGCAAGCCGTCTAGGAATAGCAAATGGAAAACACAGTGACTTAAAATAACAATGCAAATGCAATGCAAAGAACATATAAGTGTTGATAAAATTTCACATCGTGAATTTCAAGTCAAGTTCTCTAAATCCCCAGTGGAGTCGCCAGAAACTGTAGCTTGCTTTTCGTGCTCCTTTTGAATATGATTAGCCCTACAGTTCGGACTCTCATGGTTCTAAATCTGATTTCACAAGTGCAATCTAAAATAGATTAACACAAATGAGTCCAAATCCGACAATTCTTTTGGAAAATTGATTTTGAATCAAAAATGCCAAAAATGGACTTCTTTGCCAGATTTTAGAGTCGCCACCTAAATATTTTTGAGAAATTTAGGAAATCCGTGACTTGTGTCAAAGACCACTTATCCATCATCACCAAAGTGTCTCGGCTCGAGAACTTAGGTATGAGAGGAGAAGATCATTAATTGAGCACCCCAATCACCCAATCAAAGATCGGCCTCTACTAATCATGATGTGATTTTTATTGACATTATATGTTCTTATTCCAGTTATTATGCAAGCTTTACTATGTGATACACATAAGTATAAACCAATTCACAAAATTTGGGACGCATTGATTTCATGTTTTGTTTTGAATACATGTCACTTGAAAAAGCGAGCTCGTATTTACATTTAATCAAATTATTCCAACTTAAGTAAAAAGGCCCTCATGGTAATCATGCTTGATATGGCAACACTAACATTCATGCGATATGCTAAAGCAAGAAATGCTCACCTAGTACTCTAAGGCAAGCCAAATGAAATAAAACAATTAAAAAAAATGCATGCTCTAATATGTAAATGACTAATGCAACTACTAGGCTCGGCCACTAGCATGGCATGTCAGTCAATCCAAGGCATACGACAACGTACGTACTTGAATAAGGAATTTGAAATTGACATTGATTAGAATGATGAGTCGAACTTTTATGCGTGTAAGACGAATGGATGCAAGTCATGGAAGCTGCTAATTAAGTATGATGCTACCATTATAAGCAGGTAAATAAAAGGGAGAGAGAAATGGTGGTTGGAAGACATACACAATTATTACATATTTGCTCTCATGAAAAAGAGTTTGAATGTCCAAGTGTTTGGATTAAAACTAACTATTACAAATCCGAATAAACAATAAAGGAATAACTATCTAATTTATTACAACAATAATAAATAAAGAATGAACAAAGATCCCATGCGCGTTGATGAAGACAATCCTTAGAAATTGCTCTGTCTGCCTCCTAGGAAACTGATCTGTTCCACTCTCTGCCACTACCCTCTGCTTCTGCCAAAAATGCACTGCTTACTGTGGCTCGACTTTTCGTGCCCCCTGTCAAAAGACGACTAGCCCTACAGTATCGGACTCCCACAGTTCTGAATCTGATCTCACAAGCGCAATGTGAAATATATAAACACCAAAGAGTCCAAATCCGGAAAATCTTTTGGAAAATTAATTTTGAATCAAATTACCAAAAATGGACTGCTTTGCCAGATACAGAGTCGCTACCTAATTATTTTTGAAAAATTTAGAAAACCCATGACTCATGCTAAAGGCCGCGTGTCCGTCATCACTAAGATTGTCTCGGCTCGAAAACTTAGGTACAAGAGGGGAAGGTCATGAATTGAGCACCCCCACTCGCCCGATCAAAGATCGGCCTCTACTAATCATGATGTGATTCTTATCTACATTATATGCTCTTGTTCCAATTTATTAGGCTAACTTACTATGTGATGCGCACACAAGTATAGACTTGATTCATGTTCATTTGGAAAATTGTTTTGAATATGTACCACTTAAAAAAGTGATCTCATATGAACATTACTCAAATTATTCCAATTCAAGCAACTAGCCTTCATCCATAGGCATTCAAACAGTTTATCACTTCAGCACTTAGCCTCATGGTGAATATGCTTGACATGACAACAATCACATTCATGCAATATACTAAAGCAAATGAAAGCTCACCTAGTACTCCAAGCCAAAAAGATGAAAGAGTTAGAAAAATACATGATCCTAACTATGCAATGTGATTAATGCAACACATGCAATATGCAATTACGAGGCTCGGCTACTAATATAGCATATGAATCAATTTGATAGCATGTGGTCTAAGTACGTATTCAAAGAATGTTTTAACTAACAATGCAAGTTAGAATGATGAACTGACCTCAATGCATGCAAGAGAACGGATGAAAGACATGAGAAATGGTAAACGAAACATGATGCCCTAAACTAACCATCATAAGCTAGTAAATAAAATGGAGAAAGACGTGGGGTTGGAAAACATGCACTTTATTATAAGATTTACGCTCTCACGAAGGAGAGTCCGAATGAATAAACTAGCTAAGCTAATTACTACGAATTAACTAACTATTAGAAAACGAAATGAATAAATTAGCTAAACTACTTAATTATTACAAGACAAAATTAAATAACTAGCCTAGCTCATTAAATAATTACAATACGAAATGAATTAACTATTACAAAGCCACTACTTCAAGCACAACATTAATATTAACATCACTTCACAGATCCCGATGATCGAGGGAGGGTTCATGCATGAATGTTTTTCTACTCGAAAAAGGCCACTGTTCTGCTACCAGATGCCTCTGTCGCATAGTAGAACACTTACACTATTTTCTACCTCAAGACCAATTATGTTCTGCTTCAAAAGTACACTGCTGGATTTTTGCACAGGTGGCCGGCAGGCTAGAAGTGGTGGTCTGCCGACCACTGCTACCTGGTTCTTTCTGCTATAATAGAGAGCAAACAGAGCAAAAGCAGAGTATCTTCCACGGTTGTTTGCACAACTTACCCCTTCTTATCATTAAGTAACTCAAAGGAGTGGCAAAATTTGATTCATAAACCATCAATGGATGCAATTTCATTGCATGATGGCTTATGAACCAAAAGTGTGCAAGTTCAATGAATACAACAAAACAAAACTCTCAAAACCACCTCCCTATCATGAATGATCAAGGGAAACAATTGACAATAAATCTTGAGCCGTTTGCATCACTCATGAGTATGAAACGACCCAAGACTCAAGGGTTCAATTAACATTTGATTGAACCCAAACCAAATTATTATCTTTCCCTTTTTTAGTCACCAATTTTATTACTCCATTTTATTTACCTTTCAATTCTTTAATCGATTAAGTCCAAAAGTGAATTTAAGTTCTCTAACGGAGAGAAATGTCAAACCAAGAGTCGGCTTAAGGTATGAGAGAGATGTCATGCCATTGATAATGAACCCCTAAAAGGGATTAAATCATTAAGCATGACAACCTCAATCTCAAACTTAAAAAAACAATAGGTTTAAAACAACTCTCAAAGAAAAGCAAAAGCCAAGAAAAGAGGGAGGTTGTAGAGGTGATTAAAGGTTATCACAAGTATGGAAAGCATGAAATAAATGCTATCAACTCTAATAGGATGGTGGCTAAGGCCTGAACCACCTAACTTATGAGGAAAATTGCACTACAAGCATGCAATATAAGGCTCAAATGCAATGAACACTTAAAAATAGTCCTAAAATAGTGCTAAATAAGTCCTAAAATATGCTGGAATTAAGAAAAAAAATAGCTAGAACAATAAGCTAAAACATAGAATATGCTAAGCTAGTAAGCAAGACATAAGGAGAGGAGGCTAACCCCTCCAATTTTCGACTTCAAAACAATATTTTGGCCACTGATATAACTCTGAAAATCGGTGTTTAAAAGCTCAAAAGAATATAGTGTAACTATGGAAAACACAAGGGTAAAGGCCTTAAAAGCAAGGTGTAAAGAAGGGTGAACCACCCCTCAACCCTTATTGGCCTTAAACCACAAGTTTCAGCCCAAAAAATATAGAGTTTATACAGCCCAAAAACAAAGGAAAAATAGTAGAAAAAAAGAGTAAATAAAGCAAGAAGAGAAGCAAAGCTTTATACCTCTTGAAGAGAAGAACCAATTCTAGGCAACAAATCAAGGCAAACACACCCTTAAGAGCTCAAACTAGGCTCAAAGGTACCTTAACTCAAAGATGGTAAGGTTTGGTTTAGAGTATATAGGCAAAAGCTTGCAAAAAGCTAAGAAATTGCAAGAGAGAGAGAGAGAGAGAGAGAGAGAGAGAGAGAGAATTTTTGCTCTAAAAATTCCAACCTTGAAAATGGAATGGGAGGCCTCCTATATATAGAAAACCATGCAACTCCCTCAGAAATATCAATACATGCGCGTGTGATAAGGTGCATACATCTGTGCCAACAGCTGACATAACTGGCAGAAAAATATCTACAAAACACACTTGTGGCCGACAGGCCACATCAGCGGCTGGCAACCAGAAGCAGTGGCTGGCAGCCAATAGAAGGGGCCGACAGGCTACAAAAGGTTGCAGGCTTGAAAAACTCTGGTTTTGGTCCAAAAATAAGGCAACAGATGTGTAGGGTTTGAAGGCTCAAAGCTGTGGCATTCCACTGAGGACTCCGAGCACTTAACAAGCATACACACTCATCATTCGGTGTGCAAGTGGTGATGTCCAAGTCATAAGGCGGTCAAAAATAGGGTGTCTACAGTTACCCTTCTTTGACAGAACTCGGAGTCATGAAATGACATGAGTGAATGTCAAAGTCTCGAAGACATCTTATTTTGACAAGGCCGTAAGACTTGGACAAATAATCAAGACATAAATAAATGGTTACGCCTGCAGGCTGCCTACGTATCCCTTTGCGAGGAATCAAACCAGCGTAGTTCTAGGGCAAGATGCAAATGATATGTAGAAAGAAAACTTTGAAAGCTGGACTCACACGCTTCACGAAGTCGACTATTTTGAAAACTTATGATTATGCAAGATAATGCAATATGCAATAACAAATACAACAAGCAAAAATAAGATAACAACATATGAATGAGCAGCTTCAAGCTTAAAACCAACACAGGTTTCCTGCAAAGAGATGTAAAACACCCTCTGACCATATCAAAACACGAGACGAGGAAAGAAAACACCGCTCAGGGTTGTGTTTCACGTGTCTTGAGAAACTGAGAAACGAAGACCGCTCTGAATTGCATTTCACACATCCCAAGATGAAAATCACTCAAGGTCACGTTTCACATGTCCTGAGATAAAAGCAAAATCGCTCAGGGTTGAGCTTCATGCTTCCCGAGATAAAAGTAAAATCGGTCAGGGTAGCGTTTCACGCATCTCGAGATAAAAACCCACCTAAGACTGCGTTTCACACGCCCTGAGATACAAGAGAAACCGCTTGTTCTTCATGCATCCTGAGATAAAACACACTCAGGGTCGCGCTTCGCGTGTCATGAGATACAAGAGAAACCACTTGAGCTCACGCTTCACGCGTTCTGAGATAAAACACGCCCAGGGCCGCGCTTCACGCATCTTGAGATAAAACACGGAGGACTAAACGTGCGCGATAGATGCACAAAATGAACAAGTGCGATAGATGCACAAAGTGAACGTGTGCGATAGATGCACAAAGTGAACAAGATTACAAATCACCACAGTGATAGAAAACCAATAGATGTGGCTACTGAAAGCATATTCTATGTAAGACTAGAAAGCACATACAAGTACACATTCTATGCATGAATCATGAGCGATGCAAGGCACGGATTTGATATAAGTGTATATGAAAATGCATGTTCTATGCGATAGAAGAGAACAAAGATGTAATTTGACGAAACAAATAAAAACGATATTCGGTGGCAACCTTCGATTTACCTCTCGGAGGCGTTGCAACGTGCTCAGAAATGATACACCTTGTTCATAGTGCCAAGTGGGACACATTCACACACCGGAACATAGCTGGAAGCTCCCAAAACATAACCTTCTATACACTACTCGGGAAACAGAAACACAGAACAGCACTAGGACCCAACTGAGAGCCATAGGAAACCTCCTGGCCACCTGTGACAGTGTCAGGGCAGTTTTTGTCCTTTCACATGTGGGTCTTTAAGTATGCACCTCCATGCTTCATTTCCACGCACCCAAACCTCCGAAAATCCTCTCCCTCTCTCTTTCTAGGTCTATCTTCTCTCTAGATTTACGCTTTACACACATTTTCCAACGTCCCACGCAAACTTTTTTCGTAAAACCCTCTTGATTCTCTATATTTTGAACCAATTAGATTTTGATTTCATCGTTTTTTCTTGGATTTTCACCACTTTAGGCTTGTTCCCCTAAAGTTTCTCTAGGGTTTTGTGAACTTTCCCGGGTTTTGACTTTTTCTCCCATTTTCTCTCTTATAGGGTTGACTTTTTCCAAGTTTATCCTTTTTTCTCCATTTTTCTTCACTTTTCACCTACTTTTCACCCATTTTCTAGATAACGGACAATATGCCTCACGACAGAGCTCCTCCTGAGGTTCCACCTGTGTTTCTACCTATAGCCGAGGTAGAGGAGCCAGCAGTTGCCAAGGCCGGCGAGGCAGCAGAGGACATGAGGCTGACCTTGAGGCGGAGTTCACGCTAGAGTTCGAGCCAGAGCCATTACCACTAAGAGTGCGGCCCTTCTATCCGGTGACATATCATCCCCACACACACATATTACAGCCTAAAGGCATTAGGCGTTTTAGCGATTTTGCTCGTGGTGTACCAGAGGACCTCCTACTGAAGGAGCCAGACTCCCACCTTTCTTCCAATGCTACTGAGGTATGAACTCTATTTTCATGCATTCCTACCTTTCCTTTAATTGGATTTCTTGCAATGCCTTTCATCTAATTCCACTTTTATCACTGCCTAATTCACTCTTTTTCTCTACCACAGGGAGACTCCCGTGCCTACAGGGGGACGGAGCAACGACAGCGAGGGACTGGTATGATGAGCTCCCTGCCAGGGTCCGCGATATCGTCGGTGAGGTTGGCTTCATCTTTTTCTGCTCCGGACTATCACGTGTCATAGCGAGTCGTCCCCTTCTCGAAGCGCTAGTGGAGACGTGGTGGGACGTCCCAACTCCTTCTATCTTTCTACTGCCAAGGAGATGACGATGACTTCTTACGACTTTGCCATGATCACAGGCTTAAGAGTAGGAGGTGATTCGATCACTTTCAACACGGATATGGGCAAGTGAGAGGCCGCTTGGATCCACCTACTGGGAGCACACCCACCCCTATACTGACTGGCCATAGAGAGATACAGTTGGTTTGTCGAGCAATTCCGCGGAAGCGAGCCTGAGACACCAGAGGAGATAGAGCAACATGCCTGGGGCTTCTTGATGTTCCTCCTTGGTACCACCTTGTTTTCAAACAAGTGAAACACCGTAGGTTTATACCTGCTGAACGCCCTAGTGACACTACCCGGGTTCGATTCGATGACTTGGGCGCAGCTAGCCTTGCCACCCTTTACAGCTACATGAGCTCCACCTCCCGCATGAGGGGAGAGCGGATCGGAGGCTACTAGTGAGCTTAGGAGGTATGCATTTCAGTTCCCTCTTTGTATTTATACTTTATATTTCACATTTTCTACTTTATATCTATTCAGCACCCGTGTTTTCTGTTTTGCACTTTCTATATCTGGTCATGCCCTGTGCTTTCTGCTTTGCACTTTCTATATCTGTTCATGCCCTGTGCTTTCTGCATTACACTTTCTGTATCTGTTCATGCCCTATGCTTTTTGCTTTGCACTTTCTGTATCTGTTGACATTGGTGATCACATCGCTGCCCTTTCCTTGCAGTTATGGGTTTATGCCTACTTTCCAACTCTAGCTCCGGAGCCTACAGAGGAGATCTCTCATGTTGTCCCTTACTCGCGACGATACAATGGTCAATGTCAGCACCAGAGTCATGAGACCTTCGCCTTCTTTCGCCATTACTTCGATATAGTGGCCTCCACGAGGTAACTTGAAACTCACAGTCATTTTTTCTTTAATAGCGATTTGATTCATACTTTGGCAACTAGCGGTGACTAACAACCTGTACATTCGCTATTTGCAGATCACGTGGCAGCCCTAGGCAACGATGCCAGCCGCAATGAGAGACCAGTATACGAGAGCTTGGGGCACATTACGCTTTCAGATTCTGTTGGAGGGCCCAGTTTGCCTGGCTTGGTTTCTGAGCAAGAGATTCGTTCGCCAGACTGTGGGCTCGCCTGATTTAGTCATTCTGATGCCACCCCCAGCATCTATGAGGACAACAAATAGCCTACCAATTGATGCAGTCATACAGTTCATAGTAGGCGTAGATGCTAACTTCTTCAGAAGAGAGGATGATTACATGACATTTATTCAAACCCACCTTATGCCTCCTTTGACGGGCGCTCATACAGGCGAGGGAGCAAGGGCTCTTGTGGCGGGCGAGGTGACTCGGGTGACTAGGGCCCATATTAGAGGGGCTCCTCCCGTTGAGCAGACTACCCGTTGGCCGGAGCTTCCCACTGTGCTCACATGTTGGTGGCCGATTGGGGCTGCTTACTTGATTTCGATCAAGCCGGCAGAGGCTGGGCACGAATATGTCAGAGTTCGAGGCATATCTCAGGTATGGACCACACTTTACATTTTGCAGCCCACATTTCCATTTTAGATATGTTTATTACAGACATTAATCACCCAAACGTACTTGCAGGCACCTATAGAGTATACAGGGAGCCTTCTCGAGCTAGTCACTTCTCTGATGGGCATGGTGCAGAGAAGGGAGATGTTGCTTGGTCTCCACAGTATCCAGGTAATTTCTTTCAGTTCAGCATGCATTTCATTACTAACTTTGTTGTGCATCACGCTATCATATTTCCATTGATACATCAGCATTTCAGCTGTAGTCTTTTCCAAACTGCACTTATACACTGCATTGGTACACTGTACTCACACACTGTACTCATACTGTATCTGATTTATGCATGACACTTATTTTGCATACTATGCCTGTATTTGATACACACACTGTAGCTGATATGTTGACAATTGTTTTTTCCAGATTCCATCTGTGCTAAGGACACCAGCGGCAGCAGCAGAACCAATACCAGTAGCATCTCCTCCAGTAGCAATGAGGAGAGAGAGACAAGCCCCAGCTCGTGGTCGAGATGTGAGCCGCGGTCGAGGCAGGGATAGGGGCACTTGAGGCTAGAGCAGTCCCTTAGAGCCCATTTTGAGCAACGATGATGCTGAGACTAGTGACTCCGATGAGGCAGTGAGTCGACATTTTGAGTCATCCGAGAGTGGAGATGATGATGTTGGCTCGGGGTCCGAGAGCGGAGGTGACACCGAGGTAGGCTTTGAGGCAAGGATCAGAGATGATACTGGCTCTAGTTCAGAGTCTAATTCTAACAACGGTGTCGATGGAGACAATGCTCTCGAGTCCCCTCTGAGAAAGAGAACGAAAAGGCCTCTCGAGCTTGAGATGACTGGCGCTGATGTTTTAGTACTTTTTGCTTAGTTTCTTTTTTGTTTAGTAGCATGTATAGCTTCAGATAGGTTTTATTTTTGCTTTTGAAACTTGTACTCCTCTTTTGTAAAAACCATGATTGGAATAAAACCTCGCAGTTTTTTTTATGAAATGTGTTGTTATTTTTGCATCATGAGCACCATATTTGCATGAAATGGAAATGGAATCGAATTTGAAAATGAATATTGAACATTTATATTCGCATGATGTTCTTAATTGGGTAACAAACCAACCAGCAATCAAAATACAAAATACAGAATACAACTCGATAAACAAAGAAACAATAACTCAAATACAAATAAACACACTTGCTAAAACCAAAAGACTCAAAACAAGACCTTAAAACACACAAAGATCAAGACAAAACACATGCTGCCAACACTGCCTAGCACACAGGTGGACGACAAGCTAGAAAGGAGAGCTGCTGGCTAGAGATGGGAGTTGCTGACCACCATTAGTGGCCTACTGGCCACAAGTGTGAGGAATCTCCAGATTGTTGACAGCTAGCCTCCACTACAGCCTTATCTTCTACAAAAGGTTATGCTTCGTGATTTCTTCTCCAAAACCTCATTTCAGCTGCTATTTCTTCCATAAATGGAGATATTCCTTACTGAGAAGCTCACGGATTGGATAACTACTTTAGACGGGCACGGAAAAGGTAAATTTATGGGGTTTCCGCATAAATGCACTTTTTTCGTTGAACCGTACTCCACTTTGTTTTTCATTCCTCCATGCTGAGGCCTGATGCTGGGACCCAATTACACACATGTCTTTCGCTTTGGAGCACAAGAAATATGCCCTACTCTTGAAGAATTTTGGGCATTGATGGAAACCCAATGCGATGAGGAAATCAAGCTTTAATCCCATTTTGGCCACGCCCAAGCTTTGGGACGAATGTGTGGGCTCACTTTGCACAAGGCTCGATCTTTGGCCCACAACGAAGAGCTAGACATACCCAGCTTGATTCATCGATTTTCTGACATCGGTGACAGAGGAGACCTTCTCTGGCGAGGTTTTCGAAAACATGCCCTCTGCTTATGTATGATTGCTCATTTCCTTCTTGCCCCTAGTTTTGGCGGATCCAGTATGCGGTTGATCGAAGTGGCCCAAGGTCTGAAAGAAGGTAAGAGTTGCATTGGTTTGGCGCTAGCTAAGACCCTGATGGGTTTAAATGCTTTTCATCGACGGGGAGACCACCAGATTTGTGGGGAGTCCACTACTTCTTCAGGTATTGCTTTCCACCCTTCCTCATATGTGTTTCTCACATTACTCAGCACTCATGCTCTATTTTTCTCCCAAAGCCCTTTTCTTACTTTTCTCTTAACATACATCTCTCTATTCTTTAATCTCTTTTATTTTTTTGTCCCTTCCCAAGTATGGCTTATAGATAAACTGAAGGTAGTGGACTCGTGCCCCGAGTACTCAGCTTGAGCTTATTTCTTCCACTACCGACTTGTCAATTTTCCCAATGAGGGATGGTGGTGCAACTGGATGTGCAGCAGGTTTGCAACTGACATAGCTTGGCGTTGTCCCTAGCTTAATCTGACCGAGATGAGTTACAGCATGGCTCGGCAACTTGGCATAGAGTTGATTAGCCTCACGCATTGCGTATTCTACTTTCCCTTCTGGTTTAGACGTCTGTTCGGGCATGATTAGTCCCGCCCAGAGGAAGGGATAGAATACTCGGCTTTATTCCCGATTCGTCCTTCACACTTGGCTAGGTACCTCATTGCCTGGAGGATGAGAGAACTTCTGGCCACTGCCCCTAGTTTCAGTTATGCCCTTTCTGGCAAGTGTTTGGCTTAGCTTGAGGATGAGGCACAAGCCGAGCCTACTTTGGCTTCAGAAGCTTCCGCAAGCACGAGCAGAGGACGTAGGAGCACCTGACTCACCTATGCCCCTAGTTTATTGCTTTGACATTTCTTTTCAAGTTTTACGATGTAATAAAAGCAACTTTGATTTACATCAGAGAGTTGGAGAACTTTGTGTTAAAATCAATGGAATTAAAGTTATGAGCACTAAAAATTTTCCTTTTGATCCAAAAATGGTCTAAGTTGTAAAAGGTAAAATTTTGAACAAAATCAACTTCTATTAAAATTTTCCAAAACCATTTTTGAAAGTGATCACCACCTGACACGCATGGAATCCTCAAGATATACAACCCCGAAACAAAAGATCATAAATGCCCCTGCTTGAACACCACTGCTCTGCGTTGTAACCGGCTCTTCTTCTCAGATCACAACCAAACTCTTGGGTAAAGAATAGACAAAGATGACCTAATCAGACACATTGATAGGACAATTGAGTTGGAGGTGATTACGGCCGAACTTCAGGATGAAACGGCCTACATATCCCAAAGATGGGAATCAGGCCTTACGTAGTTCGATTCAGGTTGACTCGAGTATTAACTCTCTCCTTTTGAGCTCTAACTTTTGCCAAAGTCACCCTTTAGAGTTTTCAACCTTGCGAGCTTAGTTTTTCTTTATTTCTAATTTTCCATGCTCCAAATTTTGCCTAGGTCGCCCTTTCGGGTTTTTGGCCTAGCGAGCCTCTCAAGGATAGTATTTCTTCAACTTGTCCATGTTGATAAGTTGTGAAAATTCCAGGCCATCTAAGTCTATGAGAATAACAGCTCCACCTGACCAGATAGCTTTGATGATGTAAGGACCAGTCCAATTGGGTCGGAACTTGCCCCTAGGGTCATGAATGGGAGCTCAGTTGTCTTTCAGCACCATATCCCCCTCTTTGAGATTCCGGGACTTAACTTTCTTGTTAAAAGTCCTAGCAATTCTGTGCTAGTAGCCTTGAACATGATACAATGCCTTCAGCCTTCTCTCATCTAACAGTATTAACTCCTCAAATCTGCTCTGTTGCCAATCCGCCTGCTATCTGACACTCAGCCATAACTCACAGTGATGGGACTTCTATTTCAATTGGCAAAATGGCTTCCACACCGTAGACGAGAGAATAAGGAGTTGCCCCTGTAAACGTCTGGATTGAAGTTCTGTAGCCCCAGAGTGTGAATGGCAATTTATCTGGCCAGTCCCTGTAGGTCTCAACCATCTTCTGCAAGATGTTCTTGATGTTTTTGTTAGCGGCTTCAACAGCTCCATTAGTTTGCGGCTTGTATGTAGATGACTTATGGAAAGCCACATTGTATTTCTCCAACAAGTCTATCACCACTTTCTTGAACTGGAAGCCATTATCCGATATGATCTCGTTTGGGACTCCGTACCAGCAAATGATATTATTTCTGATGAACTTGGCCACATGCGATGCTTTCAATACTGCATAGGACCGAGCTTCCACCCACTTCGTAAAATAATCAATCACCACAAAGATATATTCATGCACATTCGATCCTTTTGGCGTGACTACACCGATAACGTCAATTTCCCAGACTGAGAAAGGCCATGGCGAAGTCATGTCGTATAGTTTTGACGGCAGATATTCATGCGATTGGCATGAATTTGGCATTTTTAGCATCGTTGAACAAAACCAATACAATTCTCCTCCATGGTGGACCAGTAGTAACCTTGCTTGAGAATCTTCCGGGCTAGCATCACTGCATTCATGTGCGCCCTGCACTCTTCTCCATAGATGGCCTCCATCAGGCGCTTTGATTCCTCTTCTTCCACACATAACTTATGCATTCCCAAATGACCTCTTTTATACAGTTTACCTCCACAAATGATAAATTGGACGGCTATTCACTGTATTCCCCTTTTGTCCTTGGCATTTTCCCCTGGTGGATAAATCTTCTTTTTCCAATAAGTTCCAAATATCATAGTACCAGGAGTTTTTGTCTTGGAGTACTCGGTAAGTGTTTATGCTTTAGCATCCTTGCATGTGTGTGAGTGACTGCCATGATAGCATGCTTACCATGAGGCTATTTGCTTATGTGATATAACTAGAAAACCCATCCAGTTTACCTCCACAAATGATAACCTCGGGTGCCATCAAGATCTAGTTATACCCGGAAAACCCATCCATAAATGAGAGCAGCGCATGCCCTGAGGTGAAGTCCACCAATTCGTCGATGTGTGATAGAGACGAGTTGTCCTTCGGACTAGCTTTGTTCAGATCTCTGAAATCGACACACACCCAAATTCTGCCATCTTTCTTCGGCACCGGAACAATGTTAGCCAACCAAGTAGGGTACTCAGATACTTGCAAGAACCCTACATCTATCTGCTTGGTGACCTTTTCCTTGATTTTCAGGGCCCAATCCGAGCGTATTCTCCGAAGATTCTGCTTGACGGTTTCGGGCCTCAGGGTCAAGAGGGATCTGGTGCTGTACAATCTCAGGATCGATTCCAGGCATTGAAATATTTTAATAAAGCGACTAAGTACTCGCGTTCCTCCGAAGACAACATGGACCCGATTTGGACCAGATGCAGATCCTTCTTAGTACCAACATTAATTGCAGTGATTTCATCAACCAGGGGTTTTACAAACCTCTCCTCCTCTCGATCAATCAAATGTTTCAAAACCAGAGGAATTTCTTCATCGTCATTTTTATCAGAGTTTTGAAAGTCCTGATTAATGCAGTAAACAAGTGGCACAAAAAAAGTACTCAGAAACATCAGTAGTGCCATTCTCATACACAACTTCCAATTCGTCCAATTCCTCAGTTACAACTGACTTAAAAGAAAAGGAAAAAGATGATCTGGACAAAACAACGGCATCCGGGTTGTCAACCCCAGGAATACCGGACTGTAACTCAGAAGAACTAGACTCTGATTCCGACTCCACAAACTTTGTGGAATCAGATTCCGGTTCACTACCTAACTCAGAACTGCTGGTGTAGACACCCCATTTTTGACCGCCCTCAAGAATTGGACGTCATCGTTTGAACACTCGATGATCATCCATGTTCGTGTTCGTTTTGAGTTCCTGAAGGTCTTGGCCACTTGCCTTGCCTTAGGATCTCTTAACTTGCCTGTTCTATGCTTGGTTGTGGACCAAGAACTTGTTTGTTTTTGCTTCTGAGGGTAGGGAATGGCTTGTTGGCCATCCCCACACCTCACCGGCCATGGCATGATGCCACCGGCCCTGTTTTGTTGCTACTGGCCATTGGTGATGGCCGGTCGGCATTGTTTTTGGTCGGCCGGCCGTTTGTTTGGTCAGTCGGCCATATTTTCTGGTCAGGACTTCTTTTTTGCCTTTTTTAGGCATTGTGCATGCCAGCTATGCTAGCTGGAGCACACAGACTTGTCCTCCATACACGTGTATGGAGGATTTGCACCCTTTGCACCTTTTTTGCTCTAGCTTCTTGAGGAAGCTTGAACCCTTTGCTCTAGCTTCCTCAAGAAGCTTGACCCTTTGTCTTAGCTTCCCCAAGAAGCTTGAACCTTTTCTAGCTTCTTGAGAAAGCTTAACCCCTTTGTCTTAAGTTTCTCCAAGAAGCTTAGGCCCCTTTTTTTGTTCTATAAAAGAGGGCCTCGCATCTCCTTTAGAGGGGTTGAGCAAATCAGAGTTATACATCTGAAATATATTGTATATATCACTCTCTCTCTATATCCCTCTCTCTCTCTTGATTTGTGTGTGTAAAAGTGTTCCAAAGGGGTTTTTGTTCTTACTTTTGCACTAAAACACCTAGTGTTACACTTTACTTTGGTTCTTGAGGTGTTGAGGGGCTGGTTTTAGAGCTTTTGAGCTGGTTTTGATCAAAAGGAGGGGCTGGAGTTGTTGTTCTTGAAGTGTTCTTCAAGGGTGATCACTATTGCTTTATATTCCCCATTTTTGTACAAGCTTTTAACCTATCTTTCATGTTGTTTTGAGCTTAGTGTATAACTAATAAAAGTTCTATTTTTTTATGTTTAAGATGTTTCATTAAGGTCTCTTTTGTGTTTGGGGTTATCCACCCCCTCTTAGGCCTTGTTTGGCCCCTTTTTGTGCCTTTCTCTTTGACCTTTGGGACCCCTTTATTTCAACCTTCTCACCACTGAAATCAAGAGGATTTTCAGTGCTGGTGAAGTGGTTTTGAGGTCTTGTATAGGGGAGGGTCACCCCTCTTCCTTCGTGTCTCATATGCTTGTGTTTTTGGCTCATAAGGGTAGCATGCATGCTTAGTTGATTTTGGCTCCATCTCAGTGGGTATTTAGTGATATTTGGTTATGGTTTACCTTTTTTTTAGGTTGGTTTTTTGACCCCTTGCATGCACCATACACTTGCCTTGCATTCCTCTATTTTTGCTTAGAAATGCATCATGCATTTAGACCATCATGCTTGCATGTTTTGACTTAGCTTTGTGAAGTTTTTAGTCATGTTTTAACATGTTTAAGCTCTATTTGGTGTCAATTTGGTCATGCTTGCCATGCTTTACATAGCCTCGTTGCATTCTAGCTTGTTGGCAGGTGTGTGAGTCATTAGCATGGATTACTTTGACCTTTCTTATGATTTGGCATCACTTGAGATCATATTTCAGTCCATGCTTCATGCTCGTATGCTTGCATTTACCATCCTCTCAATGCTTTGAAGAGTTGTTCTTTTGTGCCTTAAAAATGAGTCATTGTGCATGCCTCTTTGTTTAAGTCTTCAAGCTGCCACATCAGTGGGTTTTGGGGCTCCTTTTGGTATATTATAACTCTATTTTTTGTTGAAAATTCCATGCCATGCTTGGTTGTGATAGTTGTAATGGAATGCTCTCTTTGTAGTCTTGAATGCCTTTGTTTTGGTGCCTATCTCTTAGCATGTTTTGGCCATGTTCCATACATGTTCTAGTCTTGTTTTGGTCTACCCTAGGACTGATTTAAGTCATTTTGGCTCTTTAAGGCTTGGTTGGTATGGCTATGATTTGAACCCTTTGGTTGGTCTCAAGCTTTGGGCCCCTTTGCATGCTATATTTCACTTGTGTGTTTGGATTTGGCACTCCTTTTAGCATGATTTTAGAGCTCAGCATATTTTTAAAATGCCCATGTTTGTCTCTTTTAAGTATGCTTAGAATTGCCTCTTTTATGCCTTAAGTGATGGGCCTTGGTGCATGCATGCTTGCATGTGTGATTCGTGCTTTTGTTACATCATTATTGGCCACTGTTTTGGGGCATGGCTGAGGCCTCCCATTTCGGTTTGTGCCCATCCTTGTACATAGTTGCATGTTTGGCATGTTGCATCTTGTTACATCATTTGCATGCTTGCATTATATCATGTTCGCATGTTCTTGTTACATTAGCTTAGCTTGCATGTTAGGTCGCATTGCATTGCATCTTGCATGCTTAGCACATTGTACATTTGCATGTTTAGGTTGCATTGCATTTGGCATGCTTTGCTAACTTAGCCTCATATTGCATACATGAGCCATCTTGCATATTTGAGCCATATTGCATACATGCATTGCATTGTGTTTGGTTTGGGGTGTCAAACCAAACATGAGGTATGAGTTGTGTTCGTACTTAAAGTGACGAAACACGCCTCAATCCTCGGTCGCTGACACTCTTGATCCCAAAACGATAGAGTGTGTAGCATTCATTTGTTTTGTCGCATTCATTTACATTGATTTGCAAACTTGGTACCATTAGCCATCATGCATCGAAATGCGTGATTGATGGCCCGAGGACCGAGGGCCATACTCCCTTGAGTTCATTACATGATAGGGAGAGTGGCTATGCACACATTGCCTTGAACATGCTTTGCCATGCACTGTCTGTCCTCTACTGCAGCAAAACTAGTTCTCTGCAGGAAGAAATGGCCGGTCGGCCACTTTTAGTGCCGGCCGGCTACCAAAATCTAGCCGGTGGTCCTACGTTTGGTCGATAACCGTGTTCTAGTGGCCGGTGGACTTGCATTATGGCCGGTGACATCCCACAGTGCTGTGGGAGTGTTCCAGAAGCATCACAAGCATTTTCACAGTTCTCAAAGGTGCAGAACAGTGCAAACAGTGGCAACAGTGGCATGGCAACGGGTTTCCGAGCGAGGCGATCGAACATGCATCATTCAAGCATTCCGAGGTAGGGCTGCAGCGGCCTTCCTTTGTAATTAATTTGTCAATTAATTTAGGGTTTTGTAATATTTAATTAGCTAGAGTAGTTAATTATTTATTCGGTCTGTAATTATTTATTTGGACCCTCCGAGGAGGGCAATGTTGTAATAAGTGTGCGTGTGTGTGTGATGCATGCCTTCCAACCCCACGTCTTTCTCCCTTTTATTTACCAGCTTATGATGGTTAGTTTAGGGCATGTTTCAATTAGCATCTATACGTTCGCATGTTTGCATTCATTCATCTATATTGCATGCACCGGGCTCGGCGTATCATACTAACTACAATGTATTTCAATTCCAAGTTGAATACATGTTATCTGTAGCATCTCGTATGCCATCTTAGAATAGCCGAGCCTATTGTAGTTGCATTTTTGCATGTGTTGCATTAGGCATTTTAGCATAGTTAGGATTCATGCATGTTTTCTAATTAGCTTCTTTCTTTGGCTTGGAGTACTTGGTAAGTGTTTATGCTTTAGCATCCTTGCATGCGTGTGAGTGACTGTCATGATAGCATGCTTACTATAAGGCTATTTGCTTATGTGATATAATGCCTGAATGCCTGTGGGTGAAGGTTGGGTTATTTGAATTGGAACAATTCACCAATTGAGAGTTTTTAATCCCACTTGAGAGTGGCAATATCATGTTTTCTAAGCCCACCCGAGGGTGGCAAAATCCACGTCTTAGCCTACTTGCGAGTAGCACCTTCAAACCGTTGTTCAAAGCGAACATGAGATGTTTTGTTCCAATTTAGGCGATCCAGTCTATACTTGTATGCTGCGCGCATCACATAGTAATTCTAGGCTAATAAACCGGAATAAGAGCACATAATGTTTTCAAAACTCGATATCATGGTTAGTAGAGGCCGATCTTTGATCAGGCAGGCGAGGTTGCTCACGAAGTGACCTTCCCCAATCGTACCCAAGTTCCCGAGCCGAGGCAACTTTGGTGATGACGGACACGTGGCCTTAGGCACGAGTCAGGGTTTCCTAAATTCTCCCAAAATAAAATATTTAGGTGGTGACTCTGTATCTGGCAAAACAGTCCATTGTAGATGTCCCCGAACGTCCTGGGAGGGAATCCCGTTTTGTTCATCTGTGGGTCTACTACAGTTCGGACTCAAATTGTCACGGTTCTTAATCTGAACCAAAGAGTCTAAATCCGGCAAATCATTTTTAAGAAAACAGATTTTTAGAAAAGAAGTGCCAAACATTGATTTCTTTGCCAAATACAGAGTCGCCACCTAAATATTTTTTAATGGGGGGATTTAGGAAACCCTAACTCGTTTGCCTAAGGCCACGTGTCTGTCATCACCAAAGTTGCCTCGGCTCGGGAACTTGGGTACGATTGGGGAAGGTCAGCTACGAGCACCCCTTCTCACCCGATCAAAGATCGGCCTCTACTAACCATGATATCTAACATTATGCGTTCTTATTCTGGTTATTAGCCTAGATTTACTACGTGATGCGCACAGCAAACAAGTATAGACCAAGTCGCCCAAATTGGAATAAAACATTTCATGTTTGTTTATTTGAAAATGGTTTCATGGTGCTACCTGCAAGTAGGCTAAGACATGAGTTTTGCCACCCTCAAGTGGGCTTAAAACTCGCATTCAATGCATTGTTCCAATTTAAGTAACTCAACCTCCATCCACAGGCATTCAAGCAGTTATATCACATAAGCAGCTAGCCTCACGGTAATCATGCTGTTATGGCAACACTCACACGCATGCGGTATGCTAAAGCATAAAAGCTTACCTAGTATTCCAAGCCAAAACAGAAACTAGTTAGTAATCATATGCATGATCCTAGTTCATGTTAAGATGGCTAATGCAACACATGCAGGATGCAGCTAGAATAGGCTCGGTTACCCTAAAGATGGCATGTGAAATGCTACAACTAACAAGTACTCAATTTGGAATTGAAATACAAGTGCAGTTAGCATGATGTGCCGAGCCCGATGCATGTAAGACAAATGTATGGATGCACGCATGCATAGCATAAGGTATGCTAATTCAAATATGCCTTAGTCTAACCATCATAAGCGGGTAAATAAAAGGGAAGAAAGATGTGGGATTGAAAAATATACACACACTCACACACACTTATTTCAAATACGCCCTTACTCGGAGGGACCGAAAGAATAATACAATCCGAATAACAAATCAACTATCCTAGCTAATTAATTATTACAGACCCTTAATTAATTAACAAATTAATTACAAAATAAACTAAATGTGAAGCTTAAAGAGACTGCCACAGCTCTGCCTCGGAATGCGCGAATGATGCATGCTTGACTCGCCTCGCTCGAAAACTCGCTGCCATAGCACTGTTGCCTCTGTTTACACTGCCTTGCCCCTCTGAAAATTCTGAAAGTCCCCAAAACTGCTCTTTGAGTGTTGTGGAATGTTACCGCCCAAAAGAATATGCTACCGGCCATGGGAATACTCTCATCGGCTAAATATTGTGCTCTCGGCCAAATATTCTTTGCCGGTCAGCACTCAACACTGTCGGCCGACCAAATCTTCCTGCTGAAACCTACAATTGACAGCAGCAGAGGGCAAGCAGTGTATGGCATGGAATTTTCAAGCAAATGTATGCATGGACACACTCCCTATCATGCAATGAACTCCAGGGAGCATGGCTCTCGACCTTCGGGCCATCAATTGTGCATTTCGATGCATGATGGCCTAAGAGGCCAAGTTTGCAACTTGATGTAAATGCATACAGCAAACAAATGAGTGCCAATACCCTATCATATTGAGATCAAGGACATCGGCGACCGAGGATTGAGACATGTTACGTCACCTTGAGTACGAACACTCCTCAATCTTCGTGCTTAGTTTGACACCCCAAACCAAGCAATGTAATGCATGTATACAAACATGGCTCAAGTGTACAAAAGACTAAGTTACAAAACATGCCAAATCCAATGTAAGCTACTATGCAAGTGTGTAATGTGCCAAGCATGCAATGCTACAATACAACCTGGTTAGGCAACTAGGCAAAGTGGTAAACATGCAACAATGCATTGACTACACGGATGCAACAAACATGCAATGTAATGAGTATACTACAAGATACAAATGCACAGACTTACACTAGGATGGAGGAACCTCAGCCACCTCCCCAAAACAGTGGCTAAGACTAAGGCATGAAAGGCAGCTTTCCAGGGCACTCACAAGATGGCAAACATGGATGCTAGGCTAACATATTAAGCTCTGAAACTGCATAGAGGAAGATGCCAAATCAACCATGTCATGCAAGCAAGGCATGCAACAATGATCCAAACTTGAAGCCAACTAAGAGGGGTCAAACCATGGCCATGTTAATCAAACCCCAATGGACCAAAATGACCTAAAAAAGTCCTAGAGGACTCCAAAACAGGGCTGGAACATGCATGGGATAGGGCCAAAAACATGCTACGAAATGGGCATCAAAACAAAGGCATTCAACGTCACCAAAAGGGCATTACTCTACACCTCCCCCCACCAAACATGGCATGGACTTTCCAACCAAAAACAGAGTTTTAATGCATCAAAATACACCCTAAAACCTATATGAATGGCAACCCAAGGACTCAAACACATAGGCATGCACAAGGACTCAAACATGGAGCATAAGACCACATCTCTTCAAGGCATTGAAAGGATAACAAATGCAAGCATGTAAGCACAAAACATGGTCTAAAATGACATAATAAGTGAGTCCAAATCACTGAAATAGCCAAGGTAATGCATGCTAATGACTCACACACCTGATGCCAACATGCTAGAATGCAAATCGACTATACAAAGCATGAAAGGCATGACCAAATCAACACCCAACATACCTCAAGCATGGAAAAATATGACCAAAAACTTCACAAAGCTAGGCAAAAAAATGCAAGCATGATGGTCTAATGGCAAGATGCATTTCTAGGCAAAATTGGGGGAATACAAAGCAAGTGTATTATGCATGCAAAGGGTCAACAAACCAACATGGGACAGAGGTGTAATATGACAAAAAAAACACTCAAAAACCTCTGAAATGGAGCCAAAGACAACTAGGCATTCATGCTACCTTTATAAGCCTTAAACACAAGCAAAAGAGACACAAGGGGAGAGGGGTGTCCCTCCCCTATGCAAGACCTCAAAACCTCTTCTTCACCACTGAAAATCCATTGGATTTCAGTGGTGAGAAGGCCAATACACAAAAGGTTCAAAGCTCAATCAAAGAGGGGACAAAAGGGGCCAAACAAGGCCTAAGAGGGAGAGGTCGACCCCCAACACCAAAATGACCTTAATGAAAGATCTTAAGCATGAAAATACAAGACTTTTTTCAGTTATTCACAAAGCTTAAATCAGTATGCAAGATAGGTCAAAAGCTAGTGCAAGAATGGGGGATAAAAAGGAATAGTGCTCACCCTTGAAGAACTCTTGAAGAACAGCAAGTGCAGCCCTCTTTTCTGATCAAAACCACCTTAAAACCTCCAAGAACAACCTCTTAACTCCTCACAAACCAACGTATGGTGTAATAGTGTGTGTCTTAGTGTAAAACTAAGAACAAATCACCCTTTTAGGCCCTCCAACACACACAAATGAAGAGAGAGAGGGAGATATATAGAGAGAAGGTGTATATATCAGAATATATATGTATTAGGTTTGATTTTGCTAAACCATCTCAATGGAGGAGGAGGGTCTCCTTATATAGACAAGATAATGGCTTGAAGCTTCTAAGGGAAGCTAAACAAAAGGGTCATAAGAGTCAAGCTTCTTGAGGAAGCTAAGGCAAAGGGTCAAGCTTCCTCAAGAAGCTTGAGCAAAGGGTGCAATCTTTTAGAAGAAGTTTGGATCAAAAGGGTGCAAACGGTGTAAGACAACCATACACGTGCATGGGGAGCAGGGTCTTTGCACTCCAGTTGGCACAGCTGGCATGCATTCAATTTGTAGAATACTCCGGAAGGTCGTCGGCTAGCAAAATTGGTCGGCCGGCCACTTTAACTGGTCGGTCGGCCATTTATTCTGGTCGGTTAGCAGGAAAAATCTGCTCTGCAGGTCCAACTTCAAACGGGCATAACTTCTTCATATGAACTCCTTTTCAGGTCATTCTTGTGTCAAAATTGAAGCCCCGGAAGTAAGCTTTCCAATGGCACCAGACTTGCATCAAAATTATAACTGTGGAAAAATTTATGCTTGTTTTGGTGAGGGCTGCTCAGTTTTAGTTCAACCGGGATGATGCCCAACTTCAACCAATCATATCTCCGCCCTCCGGACTCGGATTTAAGAGATTCTTGAATGAAAAATGAAGCCCCAGAAGTCTTCTTTCCAACGGTGTGGTCTCATAGCTTAAATCCAAGTGTATAGACAGATAAGCTTGATTTAGCGAGTTTTGCTCGTCCCTCTCTTAGCGATTCTTGCCTATCTTCTTCTCCAACTTGGTTTCTTCTCTCTTCCCCTCCTTTCTTCAACTTCAAACCCCTGAGCAAGGTGTTTTGAAAGATTTTTCAAAGATTTCATCTCTCTTTCATTCATTTCCATTTTGTCCTTGCTCAGTTTACCGAAAAGCGCAACGTTTGACAAAATGCGAGCCTCGGAACATCGCAGAAATTTTATTTCAAAAATGTTTGAAAGAGAGGGTTTTAAGGTCTAAAAACCATTCAAAATAGCTTTGGTCCAAAATGGGGTGTGAGGTTGAGATTTGTCTTTCTCCTTATCGAAGAAATTGAACCTTTGCCCTGCACACCTTTTACCATCAAGTAAACCATCAGTAACAAGTAAACCATTAGTAACGCCCAAGTCTTAAGGGCGGTCAAAATGGGGTGTCTACATCCATGTTTGGCATTTCTTTCAAAAAAAATTTGTTTTCAAAAATAATTTGCCGAATTTTGACTCTTTGATGACTCATCGGTCTTGCATTGCACTCTTCGAGATTAGATACAGGACCGTGACAAAACGGGATTCCCCAAATGAACAAAATGGGATTCCCTCCCGGGGACGTTCGAGGACGTCTATAGTTTCTGGCGACTCTGCTAGGGACTTTGGAGAACTTGACTTGAACTCATGATATCTTGTTTTGTTTGCACTTATGTGTTTCTTTGCATTGCATTTGCATTGATGCGCTTAGGACACCATGTTTGCCATCTACTATTCCTGAACGGTTTGCCGGAGGCTGCGTGCCATAAGGCTGACCGCTTACGGGCTCTGCCACGATGGGAACACAAACCCCGATTTTTACCGGGGCACCTTTTTCGACCATTCGACCTAGTGCATATTCGGAATAGTGACCATTCCAAGCTAGGACAGGTTGCTTACCCGATTATAGGTTGTTTAAAATCGCTGCGTGCATAGTGAAACCCTAGCTCCTGACAAAATAGAACAGGGAAATCTTACCCCAACATAGGGGTGTTTTGGCTCTCACTTGTTTGTTATGTGCTTTAGAGTTGGCCTCTATAGAAATGCATGTATCAGTTTGCAAGTTTGGGCATCAAGCCTGCGGGCACCAGTGTTTTGAGGATCAGTTATCTACAGGTATCAAATTCGATTTTGGGGGCAGTGATTTGGGAACGATGATTAGTGTTTGAGAACAGTCTATTCAGCCTATCAACTGCGTGTTATGATACCCAACTGTGTGTTGTGTTTATTTACGCTGTTATGCTGTCCATTTGTCTGGTTGTTTATTTCCTTATTATCGCTTTATTTATCTTTTGCTAGGTAGTTTAGCACAATTGCTTCAGACCAAGCAAATATCCCCCAAGCACTCTGGACTAGAGGTCGTTGACTCCATCGATCTGAGGATCTGGTAGACGGACAACCAGTGTTTCATTCTCTATCCCCAGTTGCCAGACGAAGGGCAGTTAGGCAGAGGATATCAGTTCAACAATCAGTTCAGAGGGCTTTGTCCACCCTGCCTGAGTATAGTAGGGATTAGAGTCCTGTTTCTCCTGCAGAGAGGGAACATATACTGGCAGTACAGCTAGATCAGGGCAGTATGGTAGGGATCGAAGAAATGATGCGCCAACTCCAGGAGAGCATGAGAACTATGCAGCAAGACGCTGTTCGTCGAGATGAGTTTGCCAAACAACAGGCCGAGATCATGGCCTAGTAGGCAGAGTTAATTACCAGACTGTAACAACAAACCGGGGCATCTGCTTCACAGCAGGCTCCTCCCCTACCAGGAGTTCCAGCACCCGGGGAGATACCAAATGCCCAGAATATCCAGGAGGATACAGACATCCTGACAGAGCCGGCTCCGCCCCCGATTCTACCTCAATTATCCAAGGCACCTACACCCACCAACCAACTGGACTCTCCATTTGAGTTCGAGGTGGACCCTACAGCGTTGAAGTTGAGCAAGCTTGAGAAGTTGTTTAAGAAATCCCAAGGGGTAAAGTCCATCCCAGACATTGAGGATGGGTATACTGACGCGGCTGTGACGCTGCTGGACCGGTTCAACATGCCACAGATCGACCGCTTCGACGGGTTCGGAGATCCCATGGTGCATCTACGTTTGTTTTCGGACATTCTAAGGCCAATGGGCCTCACTAGACTACAGAAGTTTTCATTATTTGGCTGGACCCCGTCAGGTGTGGCGGCCATCTAGCATGCAAAATTAGAAGATGATGTCAAGCGAAATTGGGATGGGATGGCCGAGGCTTTCATTGCACAGTACTTCTATAACATGCAAATCAAGATTACCACTCGTGATCTCGAGACAACAAGGCAGGAGCCTAAGGAGAGTTTCTCTGAATTCGTAACCCGCTGGAGGGCCAAGGCCTCAATGATGAGCACTAGGCCCACTAACAAGGATCAGATTCGGATGATTGTGCGCAATCTCCAACCCAAACTGATACAGAAAATGATCGTGCTCCCTTTCCCTACCTTTTCAGATTTACATGAGATGGGGTTACAAATTGAGGATGCGATGAAATAGGGTCTAATTGAACCCAGGAGAACCTTCAACCGCAACACCAACATAGGCACAAGCAATGCCGTAACTACCAGAGCTTCAGAAGTAAGCATGGTCACCACCAATCCCCCACGAAATTTTGCAACTACGCCATTCACCGGTGCGTCCGGTAGTAGTTTGCAAACAGCCAAATACTCGCCAAAAAACCAAAGAATTTTCACTCCACTATGTATGTCCTTGTCCAAGGCTTTAGGAGTTTTGATTAGGAAAGGGCATTTAAAGCCCCTAGAGCCGCGACCGTTACTAGAAAAACTCCCCCCTCCCATAATCCAGCCAAGTACTGCACTTTCCACCAACAACACGGTCATGACACTGATCAATGCTTCCGATTTCGTCATGAGATTCAAGATCTCATTGATAATAGGGTGATTGTGCCTCCAGAGAAACCCAATGTCAGAACCAACCCTCTCCCACCACACAACCAAGCTCCACCTCCCAAACGCATCAACTTTATCCAGACTGGGGTCGTGTCTTACGATCCTAGCATCTATATCACTCCTTCTCACCTACCCAAGCCAGAGGTGTTCCTTCTCGACAGCACTGACTTATGCATGTTAGACATCTCCCGAGCCCACTTGAACTAATGGTGGTGACGATTGAAGATGGAACAGGGATGACTTCAGAGGAGAATGGGATTGTTGAGTTAGGGTCTGAGGAAGTTGTGAGCTTTGCTGAGGAGGTGTACAATCTGAGTGACTACATTGCGTCAGTGGGTCAGATTAGGCCAAATATGGAATTGCTGGTGGCAACAGAAATTTGTGTACTACAGACGGATGGGCTTGATCAGAGGCAGGAAGACTTAACAACTCTGGAAGGGGACTTTGCTAACCTCCAGTTTTTCAACGAACAAGACCCGGGGACAGCACAGTCAACTAGTTCAATTTTGAGGAATCAGCAGAAGTTACCGGCTGGCTTGATGACCAACCAGACATTGTTGAAGAAACTCAACCGGAACAAGGCCCGTCAGGGGCAAGAACATCAATTGTGGCCAAAAGGGCCGGGGATCAGAAGGCATCGCCGGAGAGCGCCAGTGCTAAGAATTTCACTCGAGACTTGGGCATTGTGAATCCAGGAAATGTTGAGCAGGCTGTGTTGAAGCAGTTGGAACAAGAAGGGATTGAAGATTCCGAAAGAGTCAGAAAGGCTAAAGCTCCTGTGGGGGTTGAGAGTCCTGTGTGCACAAGAACAGAATGTACTGCGAGTACAGGAACGCAAGGTACTGTCGGCACAGCGATTTTTGTAACGGAGCCGGACAGGTGTCTGTCGGCTGCCGATGGAATGTGGTGGGAGGACGATGATTTATGTCTTGCCCACACGGATGAGGACTGGGGAAGCAATCAACTAGATGATACCTGGTACATTGGTGAAGTTGACCATATGACTAGGAGTGGGCGGTATTTCAAGCCCCTACACCTTGATCAGCCAGAAGCGTCCGGGAAGGACAGCGAGTCGGAGAGACAGAAAGAGAAACTACTTGAAGAAGAGGCCGTGCTGAAACAGTTGAAAAAGATACAAGTAGACATCTCCATTTGGGGACTGCTTATGGCTTCACGTGTTCATAGACAGGCTGTTCTATTGGCCATGGACAAGGCTAAGCTCTCAATAGACACCACGCTCGAACAGCTGGTGGGATTGTTCTTTCCGGGAGGAGGTTCCCCGACGTTGACCTTTTTTGACAAAGAACTGCCGCCTGAGGGTGCGAATCATAATAAACCGCTCTACATCTTTGTGGAATGTAGAAGCAAATGGATACCGGTAGTTCTTGTCGACCGGGATCCGCCATTAATGTATGCCTGTCAAGGACGACATATGCAATTGGGTTAAAGCCCGCGGACTTTGTGCCAACAGCCCAGGTGATTCGGGCATATGATAACACAAGCAAGGAGGTGATGGGGACCATGAAAATTCAGACCCAGGTTGGTCCGGGACAACACGAGATTGACTTTCATGTCCTGGACGTTCCTGCAACCTTCAATCTACTTTTGGGGTGGCCGTGGCTGCACCAGGTAAAGGCGGCCTCTTCCACCTTGCACCAGATATTGAAATACCCCCACGGGAAGGGGTTGGCTATTGTTTTTGAGAATTCATCCATCCATCCGCCGCTAGAAATGTCTACACCAATCTTAGAAATCGAACACGACACGGAGGACGTATTCTTATCGGGGTTTACTCTGGCTAAGGCTTGAGTCGTGCAAAACATCTTGGCTGTTGATGAGGGGGTGTATGTCAGCGCACAATCAATATACCTCATGAACAAGCTTCAACACATCCCCAGGATGGGATTGGAAAAGAGTGGCCGGAAGGGCATTGCAGCATCGGCCGAAGTGCTGCACAACCCACATACCTTTGGTTTGGGTTATCTGCCTACCAAAGAGGATTGGGTGAGGAAGGGTAAGGAGATGGCTGGAAGAGCCAGAGCAAAGAAGGCGGGGAAGCCTTTTGAGTTAATGCACCGATCCATTCAAGGTACCCTGAACGGACGCTTCGTCCGGGAGGGGGAAGATTTTCCATTTTGTGGCTTCCCAAAGCCATGGCTGAATGCCGAGAGGAAGCGCGTGCCAGGTTTTGAGATCTTCTTCGACCTGCAGTTATCCGGGGATGATGTTGCCGAAGAGCAGACAGACCCATCAGCTGAGGTTGAGCAGTGTAAAAATGTGGATTCCGAAAGTGCTGAAATTGAAATGGGGGTAGTGCTGGCTTGTCTACTTTCAGATCCTCCGATCATACAGAAGTGCTTGGGAAATAACTTCTCGGTGTCCATGATCGGGAATGAAACGGCTGCGAGCCCACCATCAAACATTTTGGATGCATCCATCGCACTCTCTCTCATCTAGTAGTACGAGGAGGGATTTTTGTTAAGCAGTACCAGGTCAAGTAGTGAGCCGGAATCTGATGACACCGAATCTGTTGAGTCGGAATTAGGTTCCAGCTCGACTGAGTCTGAGTCTGGTATTCCTAGAGGTGATAACCCGGATGCCACAGTCCTGTCTAGGTCGTCTTTTTCTTTCTCTTTTGAGTCTGTTGTAACAGAAGAATCAGACGATTTGGAAACGCTTAATGAGAATGGAATGGATGTGGTTTTTGAGTACTTTTCTGTGCCCTTGATTTATTATATTAATCAGGACTTTCAAAATTTTGATGAAAGCGACGGGGAAAAAATTCCTCCGGTTTTGCAACGCTTAATTGATCAAGAGCAAGAAAGATTTGTTCAACCTTTGGTTGATGAAATCACTGCTTTTAATGTTGGTACTGAGGAGGACCCGCGGCTGGTCCAGATCGGGTCCACGTTGCCTTCGGAGGAACGCGAGCGCTTAGTTGCCTTATGAAAAGATTTCAAAGATGTTTTCGCGTGGTCCTACGAAGACATGCCTGGAATCGATCCTGAGATTGTACAGCACCGGATCCTTCTTGACCCCGAGGCCCGACTCGTTAAACAAAAACTCAGAAGGATCCACCCGGACTAGGCCCTCAAGATTAAAGAAGAGGTCACCAAACAAATTGACGCAGGGTTCCTGCTGGTATCCGAATACCTAACTTGGTTGGCCAACATTGTTTCAGTGCCGAAGAAGGATGGCAGGATCCGGGTATGCATGGATTTCAGGGATTTGAACAGAGCCAGTCCGAAGGACGACTTTCCCTTGCTGCATATTGATGAGTTAGTCGACTTCATAGCGGGGCATGCTTTGCTTTCGTTCATAAATGGATTCTCGGGCTATAATCAGATAGTGATGGCACCTGAAGACCGGGAAAAGACTACTTTCACCACCCCGTGGGGGACTTACTGTTACAGGGTGATGCCATTTGGGTTGAAGAATGCTGGAACTACATATCAACGGGTTGCGACCACAATATTGCACGACATGATCCACAAAGAGGTTGAGGTGTATGTGGACGACATGATTGTCAAGTCCAAAGAAAGAGAGGGCCACTACGCCGCCTTGCAAAAGTTCTTCCAAAGGATCAGAGAATTTCGGTTGCGGCTGAATCCTCAGAAGTGTATGTTCGGTGTTATAGTAGGGAAAATGCCGGGTTTTCTAATTACACAGAGAGGTATCGAAGTCGACCCTTCCAAAATCAAGGCCATCTTAGAAATGCCACCACCAAGGACTGAAAAGGAGGTGCAAGACTTTCTGGGTAAAGTGCAATTCATAAGACGGTTTATCTCAAAATTAACCTTGACTTGTGAACCACTTTTTGGTCTCCTGAAGAAAGGAAAGAAGTTCAAATGGGATGGCCGATGCCAAGCTATTTTTGAATAGATCAAGGAATTCTTACAGAACCCTCCCATGCTGTCACCACCTAAGCCAGGAAAATCATTAATTTTGTACCTTTCAGTGACTGAAACTACGATGGGCTGCATGCTCGCACAAGAGTCTGAGGACAAGGTGGAGAGGGCTATCTACTATCTGAGCAAGAAGATAGTGGAGTATGAAACCCGCTACACACCGTTGGAAAAGGCTTGCTTAGCCTTGCCATGGGCTACCAGGAAGCTGCGGCACTACCTGTTAGCTCACTCCGTAATGTTGGTTTCAAGATTAGATCCCATCAAATATCTCTTCGAGAAACCGGCACTTATGGGTAGGCTACCTCGTTGGTTGCTGTTGCTTTCCGAATTTGATCTAAAATATGTGACGCGCAAGTCAATCAAGGGAAGAGCGATAGCAGAATTCTTAGCCAATCATCCAGTGGAATGAGGTGAAGCAGTTGAGTACTCATTCCCAGATGAGGCCATTTTGCATATCAACGACGAATTTTGGACGATGTATTTTGACGGAGCAACAAATCAGTATGGGTATGGGGTAGGAGTGTTGCTGATAGCACCCGACAAGTCCCGTATCCCCCTAGCATTTAAACTCCGGTTCAAAGTCTTGAACAACGAAGTAGAGTATGAAGCATGCATTGCTGGTTTAGAAGCAGCCCTGGAACTAGGGGCAAAACGGTTGGACGTCATTGGGGACTCGAACCTTCTTGTATCTTAAGCGAAAGAAGATTGGAAAGTCAAAGAAGAAAAGATGATAATGTACCACCAAACGTTGGACTTACTAATTCCTCAGTTTGAGAAGCTGAACTTCGCTCATCTATTAAGAGAGAACAACAGGTTCGCAGATGCACTAGCAACTCTATGTTCCATGATAGACATCCCTTTTGGAGTCCGGATGCGTCCGATCATCATTGACCAGAAGTTTGTGCCAGCTTATGAGTCGATTGCTGCCATAGAAGAGGTTCAAGATGAGAACCCCTGGTATTACGACGTCTGAAACTTCTTGTAAAAAGAAGCGTATCCACCAGGGGCAAATGCCAAGGATTAAAGGGCAATCAGAAGAATGGCTGCTCAGTTCATCATCTGCGGAGGAAAATTGTATAAGAGAGGTCATTTGGGAATGCATAAGCTGTGTGTCGACGCCGAAGAATCGAAAAGTCTGATGGAGGCCATCCATGGAGGAGAGTGCGGAGCGCACGTGAACGGGGTGATGTTAGCTCGGAAGATCCTCAGACAGGGTTACTACTAGTCCACCATGGAAGAGGATTGTATCGGCTCTGTTCGGCGATGCCACAAATGTCAGATCCATGCAAACCGCATGAACATCCCACCGTCGAAGCTGTATAATATGACTTCACCATAGCCATTTTCAATTTGGAGAATCGATGTGATCGGGGCTGTCACTCCGAAGGGGTCTAATGGGCATGAGTTTATTCTAGTCGTGATAGATTATTTCACAAAGTGGGTTGAGGCCCAATCTTATGCGGTGTTGAAGGTTTCACATGTTGCGAAGTTCATCAAAAACAACATCATCTGTCGCTACGGGGTCCCGAACGAGATCATTTCAGATAACAGTTCCCACTTCAAGAAGGAAGTGATTAACTTGTTGGAAAAATACAATGTGGCTTTTCATAAGTCGTCCACATATCGGCCGCAGACCAATGGGGCAGTTGAGGTCGCCAACAAGAACATCAAACACATTTTGCAGAAGATGGTGGAAACCTACCGGGACTGGCCAGATAAGTTGCCATTTGCTCTGTGGGGCTACCGGACGTCAATTAGAACTTCTACTGGGGCGACTCCGTATTCACTGGTTTATGGGATGGAGGCCGTTCTACCTATCGAGATTGAGGTTCCGTCATTGAGAGTGCTGGCTGAGTGTCAGATAGCCAAAGCAGATTGGCAACAAAGCAGATTTGAAGAACTCATGCTTTTTGATGAAAGAAGACTGAAAGCACTGTACCACGTTCAAGGTTATCAGGGCAAAATTACCAAGGCTTTCAACAAGAAAGTGAAGTCCCGGAATTTGAAAGAAGGAGATTTGGTGGTCAAAGACAATCGAGCTCCCATCCACGACCCTAGGGGCAAGTTCAGACCCAATTGGACTGGTCCTTACATCATTAAGTCTATCTGGTCGGTGGAGCTGTTGTTCTGATGGATCTAGATGGCCTAGAGTTCTCACAGCCGATCAATATGGACAAGTTGAAGAAATATTACCCTTGAGTGGCTCGCTAGGCCGAAAACCCGAAAGGGCGACCTAGGCAAAAGTTAGAGCATGAAAAATTTGAAATTATAAAACTGAGCTCGCAAGGTTGAAAACCCGCAAAGGGCAGCCTTGGCAAAAGTTAGAGCGTAAAAGGAGAGGGAAAATACTCGAGTGAACCTGAGCCTGAACTACGTAAGGCTTGATTCTCATCTTTGGGATACGTAGGCAACTTCATCTTGAAGTTCAGCCATAAACTTTTCCCCGATCGACTTTGTCCATTTGATCATCTAGGTCATCTTTGTCTATTCAGCATTCAAGAGCTTCAGTTGTGATCTCTGGTACAGTGCTATTCAGACTAGGGGCAACTTTCCAGTTGCTGGGATCCGGGGTTGTGCATCTCAAGGATGATCTTAGGCGTGTCGAGCTCGATCCAGACGAAAATCGTTTTGAAAAGTTTTAATAAAAGTTGATTTTGTTCAAATTAATCCTTTTACAACTTAGACCATTTTTGGACCAAAGTGAAAAATTTTCAGTACCCACAACCTTCAATTTTATTGATTTCAATACAAAGTCCTCCTGCTCTTGCATACAAATTGAAGTTGTTTTTGGTTACATTCATAAAGAAAACTTGAAAGTACTAATAAAGCAATAAATCCAGGGCATAGCTAAATCAGGTGTTCCTGCGCCCCCTCCCAGAGCTGGTCGAAGGTTCTGACGCTAAAGTAGGCCCAATCTGTGCCTCTTCATTGAGCCAATCAATGCACTTATCAGACAAAGTGCAACTGAAAGTGGGAGCAGGGGCCAGGAGTTCTCTCGTCCTCCATGCCGTGGCATACCGAGCAAGCTGTGCGCCGCGGACCGGGAATGCAGCAGGGTATTTTATCCCCTCTGGCGGGCAAGTCTGGTCATAGCCGAACTGGCACTAGAACCGGAAAGGAAAGTAAAACACATAGTGCATCAGACTAATCAATTGAATCCCAGTCTGCCGGGATATGCTGTAGCTCATTGCCGGTAAATTGAGCCAAAGACAGCGCCAAGCAATGCGATCTGTGGACAAATTGCACATCCAGTCAAACCACCACTCCTCGTCCAGGGCATCAACTAGACGTCGCCGGAAGAAATAGTTGCGAGCTGAGTATGCTGGGCAAGAGTCCACAACCTGCAACTTATCCATCAACCACACCTGGGGAGGGATGAAAAATGAGAGATTAAAGAATAGAGAGATGTACGATGAGAGAAAAGTGAGGAAAAGGGTTTTGTGAGAAAAATCGAGCTTGAGGGCCGAGTGATGTGAACAATATACATGTGAGACAGGGTGGGAAACATTACCTGCAGCAGTAGTGGACTCCCCACAAATTTGGTCGTCGCTCGGCGATAAAAAGCATCCAAGACCATTGTAGACGTCCCCGAACGCCCTGGGAGGGTTAAGTCCCATTCTGTTAGTTTTTGCGGGCCTACTACAGTTTGGACTCAAATTGTCACGGTTCTAAATCTGAACCAAAGAGTCCAAATCCAGCAAATCATTTTTGAGAAAAAAGATTTTTGAAAGAAGTGCCAAACATGGACTGCTTTGCCAGATACAGAGTCGCCACCTAAATATTTTTTAATGGAGGAATTTAGGAAACCCTAACTCGGTGCCAAAGGCCACGTGTCCGTCATCACCAAAGTTGCCTCGGCTCGGGAACTTGGGTACGATTAGGGAAGGTCACTTATGAGCACCCCCTCTCGCCCGATCAAAGATCGGCCTCTACTAACCGTGATATCTAATTTTGAAAACATTATATGTTCTTATTCCGGTTATTAGCCTAGTTTTACTATGTTATGCGCACAGTAAACAAGTATAGACCAAATTGCCTAAATTGGAACAAGACATTATGCGTTTGTTTTGAAAAATGGTTTGCTACCCACAGGTAGGCTAAAATGCAGGTTTTGCCACCCTCAAGTGGGCTTTAGAAAAAGATGGTTTTGCCACTATCTAGTGGGCTTAAAATTCACAGTTTTAATGCATTATCCCAATTTAGGTAATTTGACCTCCATCCACAGGCATTCAAGCAGTTATATCACATAAGCAGCTAGTCTCATGGTAATCATGCTTTTATGGCGGCATTCACACGCATGCGATATGCTAAAGCATAAGAACTCACCTAGTACTCCAAGCCAAAACAGAAACTAGTTAGTAATCATATGCATGATCCTAGTTCATGTTAAGTGACTAATGCAACACAGGCAAAGATGCAATCTAAACTGGCTCGATTATCCTAAACATGGCATGTGAAATGCTACAACTAACAAGTACTCATCTTGGAATTTGAAATAAATATACAGTTAGCGTGATGTGCCGAGCCCGATGCATGGAAAAAAGATGTATGGATGCACACATGCATTGCATAAGGTATGCTAATTTTCAATATGCCCTAATCTAACATCATAAGCAGGTAAATAAAAGGGAAGAAAGACGTGGGGTTGGAAGACATACACACACTCACCCACACTTATTACACAATCGCGCCCTCACTTGGACGGACCAAAAGAATATACAGTCCCAAATAGTACAGTCCAAATACAGAATAAACTATTACAAAGATTCTAATTATCATATTAAATCAAATGTAAAAAGAAGGGGGCCTCAGCCCTACCTCGAGATGCTCGAATGATACATGCTCGATCCGTCTTGCCTGGAAAGCCCGTACCATACCACTGCCACCTTTGTTTTCACTGTCCTGCCTCTCCAAAGACTGCCAAAGTCCCAGGATACCTTGTATGCATACTGCTTCACACCATCGGCTGGATGAAATGGCCACCGGCCATGTAAAATATCTGTCGGCTGCTTATGAGGTTGTCGGCCACCAATACATTGCCGGTCAGCACTCCGTACTGTTGGTCGACAAACAATTCCTGCAGAATCTGGTTTTTGACAGTAACAAGAACAGACAGTGTATGGTATGGAATTTTGGGCACATGTAAGCATGGCCATACCCCCTATCATGTATGGGACTCAATGAAGCATGGCCCTTGGTCCTTGGGCCACCAATTATGCATTTTGATACATAATGGTCTAAGGGACCAAGATTGCAATTCAATGTAAAGATGCATGCAACACACAAATGAGGACCAAGATCCTATCATGTCCAAGTCAAGGGCCTTAGTGACATGAGAATTGAGACGTGTTTTGTCACTTAAAGTACAAACACCTCTCATCTCTCACACTTGATTTGACACCCCAAACCAAGTAATGCAATGCATGTTACGCAAACATGGCTTAACAATGCAACATGATACTAAAATGCAAGGCATGCCAAATGCTATGCAACATCATGTTAAGTATACAAAATGCTAGAGCATACGAGATGCAAATGCAATGCAAACAAGGACAAATCATGTAATAGAACTATCATGCTACCACACTTAATGAAGCAGGTATGCAAAGAACATGAGACAAACTTGCAAAAGTGGGCTTAAACCATAAAGGGGCAGACCTCAATCCACCCCAAAACAGTGGCCAAAAGTGCCTAAAACCATGGACAAAATGTTCAACAAGCATACAAATTAATGGGCCTAAAGCTAAGGCACAAAAGAGGGTACTCCACTACCATTAGCAAGACCACCCATGGCATGAATCAAGCAACCAAAAACAGATGTTTGGCATGTAAAACAACCCCCAAAGCCCCTGATATGGCAGCCCAAATGCCTTAAATATGTAAGCATGCACAATGTCCATTTCAAAGCACAAAAGACCAATGTTTCAAAGCATGAAAGGCATGACAAATGGAGACATATAAGCATGGCATGGGGACTGAAATACCATGTTGAATGACTCCAAATCACCTAAATAGCCTAACCAATGCATCATGGATCACATACTCAAGGCTTACAAGCCAAAATGCAAAGCAACCATGCCAAGCATGCCAAACATGGCAAAATCAGTGACTAACAGACCTAAAGCATGACAAATCATGACCAAAAGCTTCAATAAGCCAAGCTAAAACATGAGGATATACAAGGCTAAACCCATGGCACATTTCTAGGCAAAGTAGAGCATTACAAAGCAAGTATAAGATGCATGCTAAGGGCTACAAATCCGACCAAAAACAGAGATATAACATGCTCCAAAACATTCAAATAAGCTCTGAAATGAAGGCATATGAGACTAAAAATGCATGTTGCCCTTTAGGCCAAAACAAAGGGGCAAAGAGGGACAAAGGGGAAAGGGGTGTCCCTCCCCTATACAAGACTTCAAACCACCTTCATCACCACTAAAAATCCACTGGATTTCAGTGGTGAGAAGATCAACACAACACCATAAGCAAGACTTAAGGAAAAGGGACCAAAAGAGGCCAAACAAGGCCTAAGAGGGAGATTTCGACCCCTAACCACAAAACACCCTTAATGAAAGTTCTTAAGCATAAAAATATAAGACTTTTTCATGTTAAACACAAAGCCTAAATCAGCAAGAAAGATAGGTAAAAACTTGTTACAAAAATGGGGAATCTAAAGTAAAGTGCTCACCCTTGAAGAAACCTTGAAGAACAATTGGTTCAGCTACCCTCTATTGATCAAAATCAGTCCAAATGCTCAAGAAACAACCCTCCAAGCCTCCCAATCTCGAGCTAAGGTGTGATAGTGTGTGTGTGAGTGCAAAAGTAAGGTAAAACTACACTTTTAGGCCTAAAAACACATACACAAGAGGAGAGAGAGGGAAAATCTAGAGAGTGGAGATATATGGCAGATATATAGATACACAAGCTCTGGTTTTTTGTTCAAAAATGGCTAACCCTTGACAAAGGGAGAGATATGATGCTTATATAGGCAAAATAAAGCCAAGAAGCTTAGTGGCTAAGTAAAAGAGAAAGGGTCAAGAGGTGCAAAGGGGTCTTGGCTTCTTGGAGAAGCTAAGACAGCTAGCCAAGCTTCTCCAAGAAGCTTGGCCAAAGGGTTCAACCTTCTAGAAGGTTTGGGGGTTCAAAGGTGCAAAGGGGTCACTCACATGCATAGGGATGAGTGATGGTGCATTCCAGCTGGCACAACTGGCATGCACCATGTCTCAGGGGTGCAAAGGGTGCACGCCGGCCACCAAAAGGGGTCACCGGCCAAGAGAAATGCCGGTCAGCAAAATATAGTGCCGACCGGCCAAAGGTTTTAAGAAAACACTGCCGGTGGCACAAATGTGCAGTCGGTGATGGTAGGGGAAGGCCGGTGGGGTGTGGAGATGGCCAACAAGCCATTCCCTGCCCTTCAAGGCAAACACACAGGTGTTTGGTGCCAAAACCATACATTAAGCAGTCGAGTCAGGAGGTCCTAAGACGAGGCGCGCTGCCAAGGCCTCCGGGAACTCGAGACGAACACAAACATGGATAATCACCGTGTGTTCAAACGGTGACGTCCAAGTCTTGAGGACGGTCAAAAATGGGGTGTCTACAACCATCAATGTCTCAGCTAATAACATGGCAATGCAGCTTTTGCCCTCCCTTAAGCCTTGGGCAGCCTCGATCAACCGGACGCTAGATCCTCCGGAGCCTGAGGCAAGCAAGAAATGAGATAGCACGCACAAACAAAGGTTATGTCGCCGAAAGCCTTGCCAATGATGGTCACCGCAGTCACCAGCATCGGAAAACTGACAAATCAAACTCGGAATATCCAGCATTCCGTCACAAATCAAGGACCGAACGTCGTGCATAGTTAGCCCACACATTCGTCCTAAGGCTTGGGCGTGGCCGAAACGGAGCTGGGGCAAAATTTCTTCGTTGTGCTCGGATTCCATCAAAGCTTGAAAGTCTTCAAAGGAAGGACATATCTCTTGCCCGCCAAAACTAAAGACATGTGTTACCGGATTCCAAAACCTTGCCGCAGCATGGAGAAACAGAAAATGCAACGGGGTGCGACTCAGCGTGAATAGTGCATTTACGCCAAAACCTCAGAAATTCAGCTTTTCCAAGCCATCCAAGTTGGCAATCCAATTTGCGAGATTTTGGGCAAGAAACTCTTCCATTTGGTGCAAACCAGTGTTGAAATGAAGGAAACCACGAAGCTGGGGAGTTTGTAGAAGATAAGATGTGAGTGGAAGACAGATGGCAACATTCTGGTGGTCCTTGCCATTTTGGCCGATCGACCAAAAATAATGCCGGCCGACCACCATTTTGGCCGATCGGCTTGTGATTATGGCCGATGACCATTTATTGTGGCCAATAACCTCCTCCTCTGGCCGATGGTCTTCCCTTTTATCCTCAAGACTGCTTGTTTGCTGAAAAATTATGACTAGTTCCGTTATCGGTGCCTCGGGTGATGATTTTGCAAAGTCACACCTATTTGCTTATTGAGTTGTTGTACATTTGTTTATCGAGTTGTATTTTGTCCTCTTTAAGTCTTTGTTTTGCTTATTGAGTTGTATTTACACTTGATTAACTTGTTAAGGTCTTCGTTTCTGCTTATCGAGTTGTTTTGTTGTTAGTCGGTTCACTATCGGATTATTACGGTGCAAGTTCTTAGCTTTCAAAACAAAGTTCAATCTTATTTACATTGTTATGAAATTTGATGCGATACAATGCGATGCGATGTATAAAAACAAACTTTTTCAACAAAAAGCTTGTTTCATTCCATCATCTTTTCAAGTACATAGTTCTGAGAAAACAAAAAACCTGCCTGAGGCAGCGCAATGTGCTCAAACTACCAGTAAAAAGAAAAGTAAAACAAAACAAGGCAAAGAAAAGGAAAAAGCAGCGGATGTCTGAATCGGAATCGATTATCTCAAGCACAGCGATCCGTCCAAATCCTCTTCCTAGACGAAAGAGTGGTTGAACGAGTGTACTAGAATAAATGCACTTGCTACGCATCTTCCTTTGAACAATGCCTCGTCTTGTTTTGGTTGCATCTCAATATCGCAAATAGCATGCCTTCACCATACTTGTGCTGAACATTATTTACTCCTTACTATACATATTGCATGCGTTGTCGCGTTATGCTTTACTTATATGTGTTCAAGTTCCTATACACATTGCATGCGTTGTCGCGTTATGCTTTACTTATATGTGTTCAAGTTCCTATACACATTGCATGCGTTGTCGCGTTATGCTTTACTTATATGTGTTCAAGTTTCTATACACATTGCATGCATTGTCACATTATGCTTTACTTATATGTGTTCAAGTTCCTATACACATTGCATACGTTGTCACGTTATGCTTTACTTATATGTGTTTAAGTTCCTATACACATTGTACATGTTGTCGCGTGTGCTTTACTTACATGTGTTCTAGTCCATTTTATTTCACACATTGTACACGTTATCGCGTGTGCTTTATTTACATGTGTTCAAGTTCCTTTTATTTCACACATTGTACACGTTGTCGCGTGTGCTTTACTTACATGTATTCAAGTTCCTTTTTCACATTGTATGCGTTGTCGCGTATGCTTTATTTATATGTGTTTGTGCCTACCTAGCATTGTTATGCTTATTTCAAATCGCATTGTTATGTGTCCTGATTGGCTTGCGTTGTCGCGCATGCCCTCCCTGCATTGTTTTGCGTCCATCTGCATTGTTATGCGTCGTCCTTGGGTCGCACTGTCTTGCATCCCTTCACCTGTGTTGTCTCGCACGTCACTTGCATTGTTATGCACACTCCACCTGCGTTGTCACGCACTTCTCACTTGCATTGCTATGCATGTTTTCTAACGATGTTGTACCTGTTAAGTTTTCTTTCTTTTTCAGGCACGATATTGTATGTACAGTTCATTTGAAGCTGGCACGACCAGACGAGCCAGACAAGTATTGTATTCTCCATGTGAGACGTAGCGAGAATTGAACAACTCTCTTACATCCTCTCTGCATTGTAGTGTAGTTTGGTATATGCTAGCTTAAAACTGTCACATGTTATGCTTCGTTACAGCTTTCTTTGCATGATTATAGGTTATGCCCAGCTTTGTGCATTGTTCTTGCATCTTGCCCCTGCCTACGGGCACATATCTTGCTAGCTTGTATGCTTTGTCCAAGTTTTCGGCCTTGTCAAAAATTGGTCGTCTCTTGGCTTTGACATTCACTCCCATCATTATTATGACTTTCAAGTTCTGTCAAAGAGGGGCAACTGTAGACACCCCATTTTTGATCGCCCTCAAGACTTGGACGTCATCGTTTGAACACTCGATGATCATCCATGTTCGTGTTCGTTTTGAGTTCCCGGAGGTCTTGGCCGCGCACCTTGCCTCAGGATCTCTTAACTTGCCTGTTCTATGCTTGGTTGTGGACCAAGAACTTGTTTGTTTTTGGTTCTGAGGGCAGGGAATGGCTTGTTGGCCATCCCCACACCTCACTGGCCATGGCATGATGCCATCGGCACTGTTTTGTTGCTACCGACCATTGGTGATGGCCGGTCGGCATTGTTTTGGGTTGGCTGGCCATTTGTTTGGTCAATCAGCCATATTTTCTAGCCGGGACTTCTTTTTTGCCTTTTTTAGGCATTGTGCATGCCAGCTATGCAAGCTGGGCACACAGACCTGTCCTCCATATGTGTATGCAGGATTTGCACCCTTTGCACCTTTTTTGCTCTAGCTTCTTGAGGAAGCTTGAACCCTTTGCTCTAGCTTCCTCAAGAAGCTTAACCCTTTGTCTTAGCTTCCCCAAGAAACTTAAACCTTTTCCAGCTTCTTGAGGAAGCTTGACCCCTTTGTCTTAAGCTTCTCCAAGAAGCTTAGGCCCTTTTTTTGTTCTATAAAAGAGGGCCTCCCCTCTCCTTTAGAGGGGTTGAGCAAATCAGAGTTATACATCTGAAATATATTGTATATATCACTCTCTCTCTCTCTCTTGATTTGAGTGTAAAAGTGTTCCAAAGGGGTTTTTGTTCTTACTTTTGCACTAAAACACCTAGTGTTACACTTTACTTCGGTTTTTGAGGTGTTAAGGGGCTGGTTTTAGAGCTTTTAAGCTGGTTTTGATCAAAAGGAGGGGCTGGAGTTGTTGTTCTTGAAGTGTTCTTCAAGAGTGAGCACTATTGCTTTATATTCCCCATTTTTGTACAAGCTTTTAACCAATCTTGCATGCTGTTTTGAGCTTAGTGTATAACTGATAAAAGTTCTATTTTTTTTTATGCTTAAGATGTTTCATTAAGGTCTCTTTTGTGTTTAGGGTTGTCCACCCCCTCTTAGGCCTTCTTTGGCGTCTTTTTGTGCCTTTCTCTTTGACCTTTGGGACCCCTTTATTTCGACCTTCTCACCACTGAAATCCAGAGGATTTTCAGTGGTGGTGAAGTGGTTTTGAGGTCTTGTATAGGGGAGGGACACCCCTCTCCTTTTGTGTCTCATATGCTTGTGTTTTTGGCTCATAAGGGTAGCATGCATGCTTAGTCAATTTTGGCTCCATCTCAGTGGGTATTTAGTGATATTTGGTCATGGTTTACCTCTGTTTTAGGTTGGTTTGTTGACCCCTTGCATGCACCATACACTTGCCTTGCATTCTTCTATTTTTTCTTAGAAATGCATCATGCATTTAGACCACCGTGCTTGCATGTTTTGACTTAGCTTTGTGAAGTTTTTAGTCATATTTTAACATGTTTAAGCTCTATTTGGTGTCAATTTGGTCATGCTTGCCATGCTTTTTATAGCCTCTTTGCATTCTAGCTTGTTGGCCTCGGGTGTGTGAGTCATTAGCATGCATTACTTTGACCTTTCTTATGATTTGGCATCACTTGAGATCATATTTCAGTCCATGCTTCATGCTCGTATGCTTGCATTTACCATCCTCTCAATGCTTTGAAGAGTTGTTCTTTTGTGCCTTAAAAATGAGTCATTGTGCATGCCTCTTTATTTAAGTCTTCAAGCTACCACATCAGTGGGTTTCAGTGCTCCTTTTGGTATATTATAACTCTATTTTTTGTTGAAAAGTCCATGCCATGCTTGGTTGTGATAGTTGTAATGGAATGCTCTCTTTGTAGTCTTGAATGCCTTTGTTTTGGTGCCTATCTCTTAGCATGTTTTGGCCATGTTCCATTCATGTTCTAGTCTTGTTTTGGTCTGCCCTAGGACTGATTTAAGTCATTTTGGCTCTTTAAGGCTTGGTAGGTATGGCTATGATTTGAACCCTTTGGTTGGTCTCAAGCTTTGGGCCCCTTTGCATGCTATGTTTCACTTGTGTGTTTGGATTTGGCACTCCTTTTAGCATGATTTCAGAGCTCAGCATATTTTTAAAATGCCCATGTTTGTCTTTTTTAAGTATGCTTAGAATTGCCTCTTTTATGCATTAAGTGATGGGCCTTGGTGCATGCATGCTTGCATGTGTGATTCGTGCTTTTGTTACATCATTATTCGCATGTTCTTGTTACATTAGCTTAGCTTGCATGTTAGGTCGCATTGCATTGCATCTTGCATGCTTAGCACATTGTACATTTGCATGTTTAGGTTGCATTGCATTTGACATGCTTTGCTAACTTAGCCTCATATAGCATACATGAGCCATCTTGCATATTTGAGCCATATTGCATACATGCATTGCATTGTGTTTGGTTTGGGGTGTCAAACCAAACATGAGGTATGAGGTGTGTTCGTACTTAAAGTGACGAACACGCCTCAATCCTCGGTCGCCGACACTCTTGATCCCAACATGATAGAGTGTGTAGCATTCATTTGTTTTGTCACATTCATTTACATTGATTTGCAAACTTGGTACCTTTGGCCATCATGCATCAAAATGCGTGATTGATGGCCCGAGGACCGAGGGCCATACTCCCTTGAGTTCATTACATGATAGGGAGAGTGGCTATGCACACATTGCCTTGAAAATGCTTTGCCATGCACTGTCTGTCCTCTACTGTAGCAAAACCAGTGCTTTGCAGGAAGAAATGGCCAGTCGGCCACTTTTAGTGCCGGCCGGCTACCAAAATCTAGCCGGTGGTCCTACTTTTGGTCGATAACCGTGTTCCAGTGGCCGGTGGACTTGCATTATGGCCAGTGACATCCCACAGTGCTGTGGGAGTGTTCCAGAAGCATCACAAGCATTTTCACAGTTCTCAAAGGTGCAAAACAGTGCAAATAGAGGCAACAGTAGCATGGCAATGGGTTTCCGAGCGAGGCGATCGAACATGCATCATTCAAGCATTCCGAGGCAGGGCTGCGGCGGCCTCCCTTTGTAATTAATTTGTCAATTAATTTAGGGTTTTGTAATATTTAATTAGCTAGAGTAGTTAATTATTTATTCGGTCTGTAATTATTTATTCGGACCCTCCGAGGAGGGCAATGTTGTAATAAGTGTGGGTGTGTGTGTGATGCATGCCTTCCAACCCCACGTCTTTCTCCCTTTTATTTGCCAGCTTATGATGGTTAGTATAGGGCATGTTTCAATTAGCATCTATCTGCTCGCATGTTTGCATTCATTTATCTGTATTGCATGCACCGGGCTCGGCGCGTCATACTAACTACATTGTATTTCAATTCCGAGTTGAATACATGTTATCTGTAGCATCTCGTATGCCATCTTAGAATAGCCGAGCCTATTGTAGTTGCATTTTTGCATGTGTTGCATTAGGCATTTTAGCATAGTTAGGATTCATGCATGTTTTCTAATTAGCTTCTTTCTTTGGATTCGAGTACTCGGTAAATGTTTATCCTTTAGCATCCTTGCATGCGTGTGAGTGACCACCATGATAGCATGCTTACCATGAGGCTATTTGCTTATATGATATAATTGCCTGAATGCCTGTGGATGAAGGTTGGGTTATTTGAATTGAAACAATTCACCAATTGAGAGTTTTTAAGCCCACTTGAGAGTGGCAAAATCATGTTTTCTAAGCCCACTTGAGGGTGGCAAAATCCACGTCTTAGCCTACTTGCGAGTAGCACCTTCAAACCGTTTTTCAAAGCGAACATGAGATGTTTTGTTCCAATTCAGGCGATCCAGTCTATACTTGTATGCTACGCGCATCACATAGTAATTCTACGCTAATAAACCGGAATAAGAGCACATAATGTTTTCAAAACTCGATATCATGGTTAATAGAGGCCGATCTTTGATCTGGCGAACGGGGGTGCTCACAAAGTGACCTTCCCCAATCGTATCCAAGTTCCCGAGCCGAGGCAACTTTGGTGATGACGGACACGTGGCCTTAGGCACGAGTCTGGGTTTCCTAAATTCCCCCAAAATAAAATATTTAGGTGGCGACTCTGTATCTGGCAAAGCAGTCCATGTTTGGCACTTCTTTCAAAAAAATCTATTTTCAAAAACGTTTTGCCAGATTTGGACTCTTTGATGACTCATCGGTCTTGCATTGCACTCTGCGAGATTAGATACAGGACCATGACAATTTGAGTTCGAACTATAGTGACCCCAAATGAACAAAACAGGATTCCCTCCCGGGACGTTCGGGGACGTCTATAGCTGGACAAAAAGCCTTCCTCGTACTGCCAAACGCGGGAGGGTGTGATAGATGCATCCAGAATGTCGGAAGAAGTGCCCACAGCCGTCTGATCTCCAATCATCGAAACAGAGAAGTCAACCCCCGAGCTCCCTGGTGTGATCTGAGGATCTGAGAGGAGACAAGCCAGTGCTGCTCCCATCTCAAGTTCTGTGCCATCGGACTCATCCTTTTTGCACTATTCAGCCTCAGCTGGTACGTGAGTATGCTCTTTTGCAACTTCATTCCCTTGCAATTGCAAGTCAAAAAAGATCTCAAAGCCAAGCAAATGCAGCTTTTTTGTATTTAGCCATGGCTCAGGAAAGCCACAAAATGGGAAATCCTCCCTTTCTCGGACAAAGCGGCTGTTCAGGGTTCCTTGAATAGGTCTATGCACCAACTCATAGTGCTTCTCAGCTTGTTTAGCCTTGGCTCTTCCCGCCATTTCAATTTCCTTCCGTACCCAATCCTCTTTGGTAGGCGTGTAACCTAGACCAAAAGTATAAGAGTTGTGTGGCACTTCAACCAACGCGGTGATGCCCTTCCGGCCGCTCCTTCCCAATCCCATTCCGAGTACATGTTGCAGCTTATTCATGAGATAGACGGATTGCACACAGACATATAATCCCTCATCAACAGCCAGAATATCTTGTACTACCCGAGCCTCGGCCAAGGTGAATCCAGACAAAAAGACATCATCCGCGCCGTGTACAATTTCCAAGATCGGTGTAATAACCTCCGGCAGCGGATGTATGGAAGAGTTCTAAAAAACAATAGCTACCCCCTTCCCATGGGGGTACTTCAGCATTTGATGCAGAGTAGAAGAGACAGCTTTGACTTGGTGCAACCACGGTCGTCCAAGGAGTAAATTAAAGGTGGCTGGAACATCCAGGACGTGAAATTCAATGTCCTATTGTGCCGGGCCAACCTGAGTTCTAACCCGAACTGTCCCTATTACTTCCCGACTTGTATTGTCATAAGCCCGAATCACCTAGGCTGTTTGTGCGAAATCTGTCTGCTTCAAACCGGAAGTATAGGTCGTGCGTGACGGACACACATTAATTGCAGACCCTGTATCCACCAAGACAACTTGTATCCACTTCTCTTTACATTCCACAGAAATGTATAGTGACTTGTTGTGCTCAGAGCCTCAGGCGGCAATTCTTTATCTGTGAAAGTCAAAGTCGGTGAGACGCCTCTCGAGAATACCAGTCCCACTAACTGCTTGAGGGTTGTGTCAATGGAGAGCTTAGCCTTATCCATTGCTGATAGGACGGCTTGTCTATGCACCCATGAGGCCATAAGCAATCCCTAAATTGAGATGTCTGCTTGAATCTTTTTCAGCTGCTTCAGTACAGTTTCCTCCTATAACAGTTTATCTTTCTGTTTCTCTGCTTCCTTGTCTTTCCATGATGCTTCTGGTTGGTCTAGGTGTGGGGTCTTAAAATACCACCCACTCCAAGTCATGTGATCGACTTCTTCGGTATGCCACGTATCATCTAGCAGATTTTGTCCCTAGTCCTCATCAGTATGGGCAAGACGCAAATCATCGTCTTCCTACCACATTCCCTCGGCAACTGACAAACAACTATCTGGTTCCGATGTAATCATTCATATGCTGGGATTGGGGGTAATATATATGCTGGGGTCATATGGAATGGCCATTGTTTGGATAAGGTTTACTTACCTGGGTGGTGGGAGAGGATTTGTAGTGACGTTTGGCTTCTCAGGAGGCGCTATCACTTTGTTGTCAATGAGATCTTGAATCTCATGACGGAGACTAAAGCATAGGTCGGTGTCATGACTATTCTGCTGGTGAAAGGCGCAATACTTGGCTGGGTTATGTGTAGGAGGGAGGGGATTAGGCAATGGGCGTGGTTCTAGGGGCTTCAGATGCCCTTTTCTAATTAAGACTCCTAAGGCTTTGGATAGAGACATGTAGAGTGGGGTGAAAACCCTCTGGCCCCGGGGTGGGTACTTTGTAGGTTGTAAGGTGGCTCCGGATGTGCCGGTAAAGGGTGTGGCTGTTTTCGGTGTGGTGGCGACCATACCAACATCAGAGGTCCTCGCAGCTGTGTTGCTACTCGTAGCCGCATTTGAACTGCATGTAAACGCCCTCTTAGGCTGCTCTTTTCCATGGTCAATCAAACCCAGTTTCATCGCATCCTCTATCTGTACCCCTATCTCATGAAGATCAGCAAAGGTAGGTAGGGGTAAGACAATCATCTTCTGCAGTAGCTTCGGTTACAGATTACGAACGACCATTCTTATCGGGTCCTTCTCAGCTGGCCTAGTGGTCATCATGGAGGCCTTGGCCCTCCACCGAGTGACAAAGTCAAAGAAGCCCACCTTCGACTCTTGCTGAGTTGCCTCGAGATCACGAGTTGTGACCTCGATTTGAGTGTTATAAGAATATTGGGCAATGAAGGCCTCAGCCATCTCTTCCCAGCTCCTCTTCACCGAATCCTCCAGTTTAGCATACCGGATAGCCGCAATACCCGACAAGGGTCTGGCGAAAGAGGGATAGCTTTTGTAGTCTGGATAGGCCCATTGGCCGCAGAATATCTGAAAATAGCCTCAAGTGGACCATGGGATCACTTGAACCATCGAAGCAGTCCATGTGAGGCATTTTGAACCTATCCGGCAATGTCACCGCCGAATCTGTGTAGATGTCCTCTATATCTGGGATCGAGTTGACTTCCTGAGCTCGTTTGAAAAGCTTCTCAAGCTTGCTCACTTTCAAGGCAGTAGGATCGACCTCAAACTCGAACGGTGCATCTATTGGGTAGGTCGGTGCTTTGGAAGTCTGAGGTGGGACTGGCCTTGCTAGAATGTCCGTATTCTCCTGGACATTAGCTGTATCCCCGAGTATTGGAACCCTAGCTGGGGGTGGATGCGAAGCGAAAGCTACTGCTTGTTGTGGTTGTTGTTGTTGTTGCTATTGAAGCCTAGCAATCACTTCAGCCTGCTGGGCTACAATCTCTGTTTGGCGAGCGGTAACTTCCGTTTGGCGAGCAGCGTCCCGCTACATGGCCTCGATAGTTTGTTGAAGTTGACGCATCATATCCTCCATACTGACTGAGGGGTGCTGATCTGTCAAAACCGGTGTATACTCTCTTTCTGAGGTAGAAGCAGAAAACTGGGCCCAACTGCGCACAGGTGACGTAGATAGTGACTGCTGAATTGGTAACTGTTGAACTGGTGATCTATGCCTGACTATCCTCCATCTCGTAACCGGGGGTAGTGAAGCAAACACTGGTTGTCCTCCAATAAGATCCTTAGATCGGTAAATCCTCCTGACTCTGCTCCAGAGTGCTCGGGGGGTATCTGCCTCATCGGAAGCAATTGTGAAATACTACATTGCAAAAAGAAAAAAATAAAGCAAAAAGGAAACAACAATCAGCAAATGCACAGCACCTCGGCTTAGATAGAGACAGACAACGCACAGTTGAAATCATAAGCTGGACAATCTGTACTCAAATACTGATTTCTACCCCAAAATTTTCTGCCTCAAAACTGATATCCTCAAACTGATACCCAGACTTGCAATTGATACATACATTCTGGTAGAGACACACTCTAATAGCACATATCAAGCAAGTGAGAGCCAAAACACCCCTATGGTGGGGTAGGGTTTTCCTGTCCTAGTTTCGTCAGGAACTAGGGGTTCACTACGCACGCATGCGGTTTCATACAATCCTACGTTCGGGTGAGCGACCTGTTCTAGTTTGGAATAGACTCTAAGGCTTCCGATATGCAAGTAGGTCAATTGGTCAAAAAAGGGTGCCTCAACAAGACCACCTAATATACCTCTTGCTCCTAACACCGAGAAGTGAAAGGAGCATCAAATGGTACAGCATTAGTCTAGATCCGAAGTTTGTGTTCCCATTGTGGCAAAGCCCACAACCGGTCAGCCTTATGGCAAGCTTTTCCAAGCAAGCCTCCAGCAAACTGTTCAGGAATAACAAATGGCAAACACTGTGACTTAAGCGCACCTATGCAAATGTAATGCAAAGAAACACACAAATGTAGATAAAACAACATATCATGAGTTCGAGTCAAGTTCTCTAAATCCCCAGCAGAGTCGCCAAAAACTGTAGACTCGACTTTCTTCGCGCGCTCCCCTTTCGAAGTGGCTTGAATTGGTCCTACAGTTCGGACTCCTATCACGGTTAAGAATCTAATTTCACAAAGTACAATGTGAAACTGATAAACACCAAAGAGTCCAATCCGGCAAATCATTTTGGAAAATCAGATTTTGAATCAAATAATGCCAAAACTGGACTGCTTTGACAGATTACAGAATCACCACCTAAATATTTTATTTTTGGGGAATTTAGGAAACTCGGACTTGTGCCAAAGGCCACGTGTCCGTCATCACCAAAGTTGCCTCGACTCGGGAACTTAGGTACGAGAGGGGAAGGTCATGAAATGAGCATCCCCGTTCGCCCAATCAAAGGATCGGCCTCTACTAAACATGATATGTTGTTTTAAAAACACGTGTTCTTTTTCCGGTTATTAGCTAACTTTACTATGTGACGCACACACAAGTATAGACTAAAATTGCAAGAATTGGAACAAAACAATTCATGTTTGTTTTCGAAAATGGTTTGAAGGTGCCACCCTCAAGTGGGCTTAGAAATGCGGATTTGCCACCAAACATAGTGGGCTTAAAACATGATTTGCCACTTCGCAAAGTGGGCTTAAAACTCACACTCGTTGAATTGTTCCAATTCAAACAACAAGCCTTCATCCATAGGCATTCATGCAGTTTAGCAAGTAAGCACATAGCCTTATGGCAAGCATGCGAAACATGGCATTATGGCAATCACACTCATGCAAGTATGCTAAAGCGTAAAAGCTTACCGAGTACTCCAAGCTAAAACAAAAGCTAGTTAGAAACAATGCATGATCCTAACTATGTTAAGATGCCTAATACAACACATGCAACAATGCAATTAATAGGCTCGGCTACTAATATGGTATATGATTCGATTTGATAACATGCTTTGAAACATGAATTCAAAGAAGTGTATTGAAATTGCAATGCAATTTGAATGATGCGTCGAGCCTCGGTGCATGCAAGACAAATGAATGGATGCAAACATGCAAGCATAAGGTATGCTAATTGAAACGTGCCCTAAACTAACCATCAAAAGCGGTTAAGCAAAAGGGAGAAAGACGTAGGGTTGGAAGACGTGCACACACACACGCATGCTTATTACAACATTGCGCCCTCTCGAAAGAGGGGTCTGAATGAATAAGCTAAGCTAGACTAAGCTAAGCTAATTATTACAAACCAACTAATTAACTATTCTAGTTAACTAATTATTACAACACAATTGAATAACTAGCTATGCTAAGCTAATTAAAATATTCCAAATTGAATTAAGCTAATTAATTTCAAAGCTTGTATTAATTGGCTACAACTAGCTAATAAAGCAATTAAATGGCCTTGCGGTCTAGGGAGACATGCATGCTCGGTTAGCTTCCTCCCGAAAATCCATCGCCATGCCATCCGTTGCCTCTATTTGCACTTGCCTTGATCTCTGAAAATTGCACAGACTTCCAGACTGCCTCTGCTCCAACACAGGAACACTTTTGCACAAAAATTGATTGGTGGCCGGTCGGCCACAAAAAGTGGCTGTCGGCCACTTTAACTCGCCGGTCGGCCAGTTGAAGTGGCCGGTCGACCACTACTTTTTCCAGACTTCTGTTTTTGCTGCATCAGAGGGCAACAGAGGCAAAACAATACATTTTTCAAGGAATGTGTGTACTGCCACCCTCCTTATCATTTCTCAAGCTCAAAGGAGTATGGCACTTGGCTCTCAAGCCACCAATCAAGCATTTTTATGCATGATGGCCAAATAGTCAAGCTTGTACAAAGTCAATGAATGCACAAATAAGACTCAAAGGGCCACCACCCTATCATGCATGATCAAGGGTGATGGTGTAATAGCTCGACCCTCACATGTGTTTCTAATATCTTTAGTCTCTTATTTTGGTATTTGACATGGTGTGAGATAGAATCTCAATATTTCTATCTGTTGGGTAAGGAAAGACATATGTTACTCATAAACCGTTCGGAATAGAAATTGAGAATCTTAGAGACATGATAACTTGAAATCGATGTTATATTGAATTCAACATAATTTTTAGGTAATATTAAGTTTATCTGTGAAATTTTAATTTTGGATGATTAAACGATTGAATTTTGTCTTTTTCTCACCTTATAGATATAAATATCTAAGTATTGTAGTATATGTTTCACACAACATTTGACTAAGGAAGGTTTGGGTTAAAAAAAGAGAAGTTGACAGGAAGGGTTAAGAAAATTCTCCAAGAGGGTGAAGATTAGAAGATTTGAACTCAAGGTATGTAAATATTTTGTGGTCTCTTGACTATAGAATTGTGTTCACGATATGTAGTATTTCATAGGATATGTATGGGATTAATTGATTACGTGAAGAGTAGTGTTGATGTTAGCTTGATTGAGAGGTCCATGTATTCTAGCATGTTTAATTACCAATTTGGATGATCCTCTCTAAGTTTATGAACTTGATTTGCACCTTGATATATCTATTATGGACTCATGGAGAACTCATGAAACATAAATTATGTTGTGGAATTTAAATTATCATTGATCATCATATGTTTTCACTCTTAAATTGCATGATTGCGAAGCCTTATTTGAGCATTAAAAATCCATTTTGAAACTTTTTGTTACCCACCAAAGAATTCCATTTTTGAAGATTTTCGGACAGGGTTTTTGCAGATTCGCCACACGTGCGGGGATCAGTGCCGCACGTGCGGCATTTTGGGCGAGACACACTGTAAAAACCGCACGTGCAGGGCATCACTGCCACACGTGCGGGAGGAGTTGCCGCACATGCGGGGCTCACAGCCGCACGTGCGGCCCAAGACCAAAATGTTGGGATGTTGTTTTTGACCTATTTGACCCTCTAAAATATGTAAAATGACCATTTAAAATTGTTACAATGTGCCTTTATGTCTTCGAAGTTTTGAACTGAAACGCGAATGAAAATGTAAGGAAATTATGAACTAACTTATGGGTTCTATGTGTGTGTAGGACACACTCCATGAGGAAGCCGTATACCGCCATCACACTGTGAGTCATAGTGCAAAGAATATGTATTTATTTTCTGTTGATGATTATTTAAGTTCTATTTCCGTCTGCTGTCCGTATATTCCTACCGTACTTGAGCTTGAATAACATGTGGTATGAATGAGATGTAAATGTGGAAAGAATTTGTGAACATTCTGTAACCTTCTGGGCCGAGGGCCATTTTGTGACATTCCGTAACATTATGTGACATTTTGTAACATTCTGGGCCGAGGGCCATTCTGTGACATTTTGTGACATTCAGCAACATTCTGTGACATCTTGTGACATTCAGTAACATTCTGTGACATTCTGTAACATTCTGGGCCGAGGGCCATTCAGTGACATTCAGTGACATTTTGTGATATTCTGAAACATTCTGGCCGAGGGCTAACTGTAACATTCTGGGTCATGGACCATTCGGTAGCATTGGATTAATTTCATGAACTTCGCACTTACATACTTATGGTTATGAGTTATAATTCAATTACGCGTTGGATTATCTTGGTACTATTATTCACTGAGCCTCGCTCATTCCTCATATTGTCTGTTTCTGTAGGTCATCAACCCGGGAACCAGTCTTAGCTCCTGAAGCTTGTTCCTTTTTGTCAACCCTTATGATCAGGCACATAAGAAGACCCGTTCTACCTTTGTAGACTTTTGTCAAGTTTTGGCTTGTATTCTAAGTACCTGTTTTTGGGACGTCTGTAATTAATATTGTTGTATATGTCCACTCCTAGGGCAGGGCCTGTATGTATGTGTAAAAGTAACCGATGCACAGTGGTATGGCTTGGTATATTTTTTTTTTTTCCTGTTAAATGTGCCTGGCAAGTCAGTAGTACCTCAATGGATATGGTTATTGTTCTATATTGCTTCCGTTCTGGCTCCTACATTACATTATATATATATATATATATCAGGTCTAGTGCCCATTTCCGCATAGGTCATGCCCAAACTTTTAGGGTCGGTTTCGGGCTGTGACAAGTGGTATCAGAGCACGAGTTGCCATCTCACACACGGATCCATTGACCTGTAGGGTGTCTGGAAAAGATTTGGGTACCATGCATGACATCCTAAAAGTATAGGACTCGTTGATGGCAACAGTAAGAGTACTCTGATAATGTTAACAACATTGAATTATATCTATTGTATATGATTGCCTATTGTGCAGATCATGGTGAGAACAAGGACAGAGGAACAGGAAGATGCTACTGCCGTACGGCTGGATAGGATGGAGAGAATGCTTATGGAACTGGCGGAGACCATACGGCAACAACAGCAACAGCCACCACAGCAGCAACAACCACAAGAACAACCGTCACCCCCACCGGTAGTACCAGAGTTCCATGCTGCAGACCGAACTATCACTCTTACTAAGGAGTTTAAAAAGATGAGGCCACTGTCTTTCAAAGGGGGAATAGAACCAATGAAAGCTGAGGCCTGGGTGTTGGGCATAGAAAAATTATTTGAAGTTTTCCCTTGCACCGAAGCTCAAAAAGTGCAATTGGCAGCTTTCACCCTTGAAGATGAAACACGCAGATAGTGGATGCTTACAAGAACAATCCATCCAGGCCTAACATGGGACAGATTTCTGGAGCTGTTTTATGATAAGTATTTTCCCCAAAGTATACGAGACAAGAAGGTGACCGAGTTTGAGACTCTTCGCCAAGGGAACAAAACCGTTGCCGAATACGAAGCTCAGTTTGTAGAACTAGCACGGTTTGCCCCTCACATGGTAGATACCGATTACAAGAAGGCACGCAAATTTGAAGGGGGATTACGGAGTGCAATATTGGACAGGGTTAATATGTTGAAGTTACCCACCTATGTTGATGTATTAGAGAGAGCTGTTATAGCAGAAGGAAATCTTGTAACCCAAAACTGAATTTCTGAATGGAAGGGGAAGAGGCAAAATACGAAGTGGTCAAAGGGAACAACTACCCCGCCAACTAAGAAGCAAAATTCAGGGACCTCCAGCATAACCACTCCTCCTCAAGATCTAGCTCCAATATGTTCAGAATGCGGTTGGAGGCATGTGGGGTCTGTCACCAATTGTCTGGCGCATGTTTTCGATGTGGCAAGGTGGGTCACCTGATAAGAGATTGTCCTCAAGGGAAGCAACAAGCTAATAACAAAGCTGTGACAAGTTCAGTAGGGTCTGCACCAAAGTCTAATTCCAATGCTAAGTCCGTTACCAAACCTGTGAACAACAAAGATACTACGAGGCAAGGTAGGGTATTTGCACTAGTTCCTGGGGACATACAAAATGCTGCGACGGTGGTATCAGGTACATTTACGGTTTACGGTCATTCCGCTTATGTATTATTTGATTCTGGCTCTACCTGTTCCTTTGTGTCCAAATTATTTGCGAAATATTTAGACAAACCTGAAGAAGATTTAACTTACATGTTGTGTGTATCGTCACCTATGGGAAACACTATGATCTGTACTTCTGTATATCCTGCGTGCGAACTTCTGATTGGGAATGTCCGTGTATATGCTAATCTATTACCTCTTGACATGAACTCGTTTGACATTATTCTGGGAATGGATTGGTTGAGTGAAAATGGGGCAACTATAGACTGTCTAAACAAGCAAATCAGTTTCCATCCTCCGGGACAACTAGATTCTGTCTTTCAGGGACAGGAAGTGACATCACCCCCATACTTGATTTCTGTTGCGAAGGCTTGCAAATTAATTCAGAAAGGGTGTCAAGGGTTCTTATGCAGTGTTTTGAATGGACAAGAGATGAATGGAAATACTGATCTGATTCCAGTTGTTTGTGAATTTTCGAATGTTTTTCCGGAAGAATTGCCGGGGCAGTTAATAGACCGTGAAATTGAGTTTACAATTGAAGTGGCACCGGGAACTCAACCTATTTCTAAGACTCCGTATAGGATGTCACCAGCTGAAATGAAAGAGTTGAAGCTTCAACTACAAGATTTGCTTGATAGAGGATTCATCCGTCCGAGTGTGTCTCCCTGGGGTGCACCAGTACTGTTTGTAAAGAAAAAGGATGGAACACTTCGACTATGTATCGATTACAGAGAACTCAACAAAGTAACAATCAAGAATAAATACCCTCTGCCACGGATTGATGATTTGTTTGACCAACTCCAAGGAGCACAAGTTTTCTCAAAAATTGATTTGCGGTTAGGATACCACCAATTGAAGGTCAAAGCTGATGATGTAGAAAAAACGGCTTTTCGGACCCGATACGGCCATTACAAATTTTTGGTTATGCCCTTTGGCGTTACTAACGCACCAGCAGCCTTTATGGATCTGATGAACCGAGTTTTTAAGCCGTATTTGGATGACTTTGTCGTGGTCTTTATTGATGATATCCTCATTTATTCAAAGAGTGCAGAGGCTCATGAGAACCATCTCCGATTGGTCTTTCAAACACTCCGAGAAAAGAATCTGTATGCAAAGTTAAAGAAATGTGAATTCTGGCTACATGAGATAGCATTTTTGGGGCATGCGATAACAAAAGATGGCGTCTCTGTGGATCCACACAAAATTGAGGCAATTGTGAATTGGCCAATTCCTACTAATGTGACTGAGGTACGTAGCTTTATGGGGTTAGCCGGTTATTACAGGCGGTTTGTTCAAGATTTTTCCAAAATTGCTGTGCCGCTCACACAATTAACTCGAAAAGAAGTCCCATTTGAATGGTCAGAAGAACGAGAAGCTACCTTCCAAGAGTTGAAAATAAAGTTAACCACAGCACCAGTTCTAGCCTTACCATCTGGTACTGAGGGATTTGTGATTTATAGCGATGCTTCACATAAAGGGCTTGGTTGTGTGCTTATGCAAAATGGACGGGTAATTGCTTATGCATCTCGACAGCTAAAACCCCACGAGAAGAATTATCCCACCCACGATCTTGAGCTAGCAGCCATCATTTTTTCTTTAAAAATTTGGCGGCACTATCTGTATGATACTACCTGTGAAGTTTTTACCGATCACAAAAGCCTCAAGTATCTTTTCACCCAGAAGGAGTTAAATATGCGACAGCAGCGTTGGTTAGAGCTAATTAAAGATTATGATTTGGAAATCCACTATCACTCTGGTAAAGCTAACACTGTCGCGGATGCACTAAGTCGAAAAAGTATGGGGGATTTGGCGAACTTCTTTACAAGGGAATTAGTGGCTGACTTGGGTAAGCTAAGTGTGGATTTGATTATACCGGAACAAAAGGCCATAGTAGCAGCAATAGTGGCTCAACCAACCTTACTCGAAGAAATTAAAATGCATCAAATGGAAGATGAAGCCCTGCAAAAAGTATGTGATGAATTGGAGATAAAACCAAAACCGGGGTTCAGTGTAGTGGATTCGGTGCTCAAGTTTCAAAGCAGAATCTGTGTACCTAAAGTACTGGAACTTAGGTGAAAACTAATGGAAAAAGCACATACCTCAAAGTTTTCAATACATCCAGGAAGTACCAAAATGTATAGGGATCTGAAGCAACACTTTTGGTGGCCAGGTATGAAAAGGGAGATCGCGGAGTTTGTTTCTAAATGTCTACAGTGTCAGCAAGTAAAAGTAGAACATCAAAGACCAGCGGGACTATTGCAACCCCTCCCAATTCCGGAATGGAAGTGAGCACACTTAACTGTGGATTTTGTTGTGGGATTACCATGGACTCCTCGGGGTATGAATTCTATCTGGGTCATTGTTGACCGACTGACTAAGTCCGCTCATTTCCTTCCAGTGAAAACTCAGTATAATGCCGATAAACTCGCGGTGCTTTATGTAAATGAAATTGTACGCCTTCATGGTATTCTGATTTCCATTGTATCAGATAGGGATCCAAAGTTTGTTTCGAGATTCTGGCAAAGTTTGCAAGAAGCTATGGGTATGGAACTTAAATTCAGTACGGCTTTTCACCTTCAAACCGACGGTCAATCCGAGAGGACAATACAAACTCTAGAAGATATGCTCCGTATGTGTGTATTGGATTTTCAAGAAAGTTGGGAAACCCACTTACCTTTGATATAATTTGCATACAACAATACTTATCATTCGAGCATTGAGATGGCCCCTTATGAAGCATTATATGGAAGACCGTGTCGTTCCCCTATGTGCTGGGCCGAAGTTGGAGACATAGCGTTGCTAGGACCTGAACTTGTGCAAGTAACAACTGAGAAAGTCAAACTAATTCGAGAAAGATTGAAAACAGCTCAAAGCAGACAGAAGAGTTATGCGGATAACCGGCGAAGGGATTTGACGTTTGACGTGGGTAGTCATGTGTTTGTGAAAGTCACCCCAATGAAGGGGCATTCGAGATTTGGGAAAAGAGGTAAGTTGACGCCCCGATATGTTGGCCCCTTCCAGATTTTGGAAAAAGTAGGTCCGGTAGCCTATCGAGTCGCCCTTCCACCAAATATGAGCCAAGTCCATAATGTGTTCCATGTTTCTATGCTCCAAGGGTACCTTTCGGACCCGTCACATGTGATAGACTTTCGACAAATTGTGTTAGATGACAAGTTAACGTATGTCAAGAAACCAATTATGATTCTGGACCGACAAGTGAAGCAATTGCGAAATCGAGATATTCCGATGGTAAAGGTCGAGTGGCAAGAGCACTACGGAACCGAAGCAACTTGGAAAAAAGAAGAGGATATGCTCCGTCAATATCCACATCTGTTTCAGTCCTGAGGTAAAGCAAGTTTGGGGGACCAAACTTATTTAAGGGGGGGAGAGTGTAATAGCCCGACCCTCGCATGTGTTTCTAATATCTTCAGTCTCTTATTTTGGTATTTGACATGGTGTGAGATAGAATCTCAATATTTCTATCTGTTGGGTGAGGAAAGACATCTGTTACTCATAAACCGTTCAGAATAGAAATTGAGAATCTTAGAGACATGATAACTTGAAATCGATGTTATATTGAATTCAGCATAATTTTTAGGTAATATTAAGCTTATCTGTGAAATTTTAATTTTGGATGATTAAACGATTGAATTTTGTCTTTTTCTCACCTTATAGATATGAATATCTAAGTATTGTAGTATATGTTTCACACAACATTTGACTAAGGAAGGTTTGGGTTAAAAAAAGGGAAGTTGACAGGAAGGGTTAAGAAAATTCTCCAAGAGGGTGAAGATTAGAAGATTTATACTCAAGGTATGTAAATATTTTGTGGTCTCTTGACTATAGAATTGTGTTCTTGATATGTTGTATTTCATAGGATATGTATGGGATTAATTGATTACTTGAAGAGTAGTGTTGATGTTAGCTTGATTGAGAGGTCCATGTATTCTAGCATGTTTAATTATCAATTTGGATGATCCTCTCTAAGTTTATGAACTTGATTTGCACCTTGATATATCTATTGTGGACTCATGGACTCATGGAGAACTCATGAAACATAAATTATGTTGTGGAATTTAAATTATCATTGATCATCATATGTTTCCACTCTTAAATTGCATGATTGTGAAGCCTTATTTGAGCATTAAAAATCCATTTTGAAACTTTTTGTTACCCACCAAAGAATTCCATTTTTGAAGATTTTCGGACAGGGTTTTTGCAGATTCGCCGCACGTGCGGGGATCAGTGCCGCACGTGCGGCATTTTGGGCAATTTTGGGCGAGACACACTGTAAAAACCGCACGTGCGGGGCATCACTGCCGCACGTGCGGGAGGAGTTGCCGCACGTGCGGGGCTCACAGCCGCACGTGCGGCCCAAGACCAAAATGTTGGGATGTTGTTTTTGACCTATTTGACCCTCTAAAATATGTAAAATGACCATTTAAAATTGTTACAATGTGCCTTTATGTCTTCGAAGTTTTGAACTGAAACGCGAATGAAAATGTAAGGAAATTATGAACTAACTTATGGGTTCTATGTGTGTGTAGGACACACTCCATGAGGAAGCCATATACCGCCATCACACTGTGAGTCATAGTGCAAAGAATATGTATTTATTTTCTGTTGATGATTATTTAAGTTCTATTTCCGTCTGCTGTCCGTATATTCCTACCGTACTTGAGCTTGAATAACATGTGGTATGAATGAGATGTAAATGTGGAAAGAATTTGTGAACATTTTGTAACCTTTTGGGCCGAGGGCCATTTTGTGACATTCCGTATCATTCTGTGACATTTTGTAACATTCTGGGCTGAGGGCCATTCTGTGACATTTTGTGACATTCAGTAACATTCTGTGACATCTTGTGACATTCAGTAACATTCTGTGACATTCTGTAACATTCTGGGCCGAGGGCCATTCAGTGACATTCAGTGACATTTTGTGATATTCTGAAACATTCTGGCCGAGGGCTAACTGTAACATTCTGGGTCATGGACCATTCGGTAGCATTGGATTAATTTCATGAACTTCGCACTTACATACTTATGGTTATGAGTTATAATTCAATTACGCGTTGGATTATCTTGGTACTATTATTCACTGAGCCTCGCTCATTCCTCATATTTTCTGTTTCTGTAGGTCATCAACCCGGGAACCAGTCTTAGCTCCTGAAGCTTGTTCCTTTTTGTCAACCCTTATGATTAGGCACATAAGAAGACCGTTCTACCTTTGTAGACTTTTGTCAAGTTTTGGCTTGTATTCTAAGTACCTGTTTTTGGGACGTCTGTAATTAATATTGTTGTATATGTCCACTCCTAGGGCAGGGCCTGTATGTATGTGTAAAAGTAACCGATGCACAGTGGTATGGCTTGGTATTTTTTTTTTTTTCCTGTTAAATGTGCATGATCCTGGCAAGTCAGTAGTAGCTCAATGGATATGGTTATTGTTCTATATTGCTTCCGTTCTGGCTCCTACATTACATTATATATATATATATATATATCAGGTCTAGTGCCCATTTCCGCATAGGTCATGCCCAAACTTTTAGGGGCGGTTTCGGGCTGTGACAGATGGCGACCAACAAACGTGACACGTTTCATCACTTTGAGTATGAAACATCCAACATTTCTTGTGTTTGAATTAACGTCCGATCCAAACATATGCAATGCAACACAAATGCTTATTTTGTTCATGTTTTACTTTGCTCATTTTGTTTACACATTTTATATTACCAATTAATCCTTTAACCGATTAAGTCCAATGTGAAAGTCCTCTGATTGGAAAGAAGGCCTAAGCCACAAGTGCCTTGAGCATGAAAGAGGCCTCATGTTGTTGGTTACGAGGAACCCTCAAGAAAGGGCTAAAACCATTAGGTATGAGAGCCTCAAGTTCACACTCAAGTCAACAAAGGGGCTCAAGACCACTTTCAAAGCAAATTGAAAAGCGAAGAATAGAGGGAGGTTGTAGACCTTTTTTGTGACGACCCAGAATCTTTCCCTCCGCTCGAGCGGAGGAGTTGACGCTCGAGCGAACATTTGGGGTTCCCAGCGAATTTCGCAGACGGCTTGAGATTCTGGGAGTTGTGATTTTCCGCTCGAGCGGGGGAGTTGACGCTCGAACGGACGTCCTTGTTGGTCTTCGCACTCGAGCGCAAGGTTGGGCGCTCGAGCGGGTCTCCTAGTTGAGTTGTATTTCTGAGGCACATGGGTTCATTTTTGGACATTTTTATTAGTGTATTTGGAACTTTCTCATTTTATTTTGGAGTATTGGTTGAGGTGGTAATATGATGGTAAAGATTGGACCAAAAGCTTTAATTAGAATAATTTGTCTGCGACCAACCGCCACTCTTTTGCCCTTTTCTTTTTCCACACTTTGAATTTGGATGTAAGGTTAGAACCATTGGAAAGCTTATTTCCGGGGCTTCAATTTGGACACAAGAACGACCTAAAACGGAATCCGGATGGGAGAGTTATACCTGTTCGAAGTTTCGTAATCTGTGCTGAAAACAGGTACGTTCGAGCGGGAATTCCTCCGCTCGAGCGGGAATTACGGGACAGCAGCTTTAAAAACGGGATTTTGGGTCATTTCTTATATTTTCTTCTTCCCTCTTGCTTCCTCCTTTCCTAAGTCCGAAACCCTAACTCTCAAACCTTTGATTTCATCCATTTTTACCAACAATCTACCATGGATCGTGCATCAAGAGTAAAGAAGGAGTGAAGATCAACTTTTCCAACCGATTAGATTTTGGGATTTCGAGAGGAGGCGTTCAACCTAGCTTCTTTGCTTCTAATTTCGAGGTAGGGGGTTCTCTTAGCCTTGAATGTTTATGATTCAAAGTGATTTTTGTTGGTACTTTGGGATTTTGTTGACATTTTGGAATCTTGGGTTAATTATGGGTTAGGGACACTTATGGCTTAATGTTTATGCACAATTGGGGCTCCCACTCTACTTCTTAAAGGATGTTGAATGTTTTTAGCATATTGGCATATAGTAATTGTTGATTTGGCGATTTCACTAAGAAAAGAGGAAAACCCCCAATTTTCTTGGAAACCCTAGGTTGATTAATGATGATAATCAATGAATTGGCTCAAGTTGAAAGTAGAGTAATGAAATTGAAGTATTGAATTATGTGTGTTCAAGTTGAATTGGAATTTGGGAATGTTGAAAATTATGTTTAGAATTTGCGAATGAACGTTATTATAAATGTTGGAATTCATGCTATCATGTAAAGGAAAAATTAGGGAAATAATCTATTAAGGATATAGATGATATGAACTTGGTTTTAGAATGTTGAAATAGGATTCAAGGATTTATTGTGAATTATGTGAAGTTGCAAATAGTATTGATGAACCAAGTGATGCGAACTTTGTTGGATAATGTTGTATTGAATAATATTGGGAATTGAATGGTGTTGTACTATGATGTATTGTGTAGGGTCAGCTACAGGGGTGAACCAAGCATTTGAACACTGTGAGTAATAGTACCTCAAACATATGTTATTTACCGTTAATCATTATTGTTATTGACATTCTATCCTCTATGAGCTAATATGTTAACATGTGTGTTGATTGAGAATTGATGTGAACATTAAAAGAGTGATCACACACCGGTATGACTCTGAACCTCCTCTGTATTTTGGTTATGGCTAATGTTTATTATTAATGTACCATCCTACGAATTACTCAGGCTTCTGCATAAGAATTGCATACAAACTATTAACACTGTGAAGTTGGTTAACAGAAAGGAATTAAGTATCAATAACATTGTTACATGATTCATGCTATGATATGAACTGTTCTGACCTATTGATGTGATTATGTGTATTATGAAATTATAATATCTACGTATCTCTGGAATGTGGTTCCCTTTTGCTAACAAATATCAGTAACGTTCTGTTAAACTTATATTACCGATGGTAATGCATGTGAATAATGGGAAGAATGTATATACTTTCTGCATAATTATGAAGTTAATATGTTATGATGATTTCTGGTATGGAACAAAGTGCTGTACGGAACTAAGTGCTACACGTTAGTGGGAGCCACCTCTAGAATCCGTACGAGCCACCTCTTGAGTCCGTACATATGTGAACGTTATGAGGCCTACGGTCGTTCTGTGAAAGATATAATTTGTGAAGTTATGAAAGATACCATTTGTGAACTATGAACTTATGTGGCTAGGAGCCATTTATGAACTATGAGCTTATGTGGCTAGGAGCCATTTGTGAACTATGAGCTTATGTGGCTAGGAGCCATTTGTGAACTATGAACTTATGTGGCTAGGAGCCATTTGTGAACTATGAGCTTATGTGGCTAGGAGCCATTTGTGAACTATGAACTTATGTGGCCATGGGCCATTTGTGAGCTATGAATCTAAGAGGCCGAGGGCCAATTTGCGAAACTATGAAGTTATGAATCTAAGAGGCTGAGGGCCAATTTGTGAATGTATGAAGTTATGAATCAATGAGGCCGAGGGCCAATTTATGAAGTTATGGATATGTTCCAAGATAAGGTCTAAGACCATTATGATTAAATACAAATTCAGACTCGTTATGTGAACTCTACATTGATATATGAAAGTGTGTTTAATGAAATCCATATTTTGGGTCACGAAATGTTTAATATGATAAGTATTTTCTGAAATGATAAAAACGCTATGAACTTCTAACATGTTTATGATATGATACGTTTTCTGGATAATTTTCCCAAAATGCCTAGATATACTACGAAACTCCGAATGTTCAAGATATGACAAGTTCCTTGAATAAGATACCTAGCTATGCATACAGAAACAAATTAATCATATGTTCTCTTTATTGATAAATGCACGGATATGTATTATAATTCATATTAAACATTGAATTGTTATGTGCTATTATTCACTGAGCTTGGCTCACTTTATTTTATGTCTATTTCTGTAGGCACTCAACCTGGAGGTCAACCTTAACCTGTGGCTTCCGTTACCCAGTTGTCAATTCCGGAATATCTAAGCTCTTAGGTGTTGACCGTTCAAGTTATGGAGTTTTGCTAAATTATAAATTTGTACCCTAAATGTCTGTTAATATTGATGTGTATGTAATGTTTATATATATGTACATAGCTATCTTTATGTGTTATGTTCTGTTTGCGATCCTGGCATAGTAGTGGTAGCTCAATGGATATTATTTTACACCGTTATATGATATTTAATGCTTCCGTTTAGGCCCCATAAATTATATTCATCAGGTTTTATGTCCATTTCTGAGGTGGTCATGCCCAAACTTTTAGGGGCGTGACATTTTTAGTGCTGAAATGGCATGAAAAATGGCACTAAACCATGCAAGCAACACATGCACAACATGTCCAAAGGCCAAAAGCATTAAACTAGTGAAGAGCACTACACTAGAGGCATGCAATATCAAGCTCAAATGACCAAACCAACTCTGGAAAGAGTTAAAACATGCCAAAATAGTGCGTAAAACATGCTGAGATAAAAGTACAAAAGGCAAGAAAAACATGCTCACGTGTTAGGCTACAAACAAGGCTCAAGGCACAACTCTCAAAAGTAATGAAAGAGTGAAATAAGTAAGAGTGTGACAGTGTTATATGCACTAAAATCACATGTAAAACGATGCTACAACCTGCAATCAACACATGCACAACATGTTAGAGGCCTTAACACACTAAGCTAGTGAAGGCATTTGCACTAAAACCATGCAATAGAAGGCTCATATGATCAAGACAGCTCAAAAAAGTGCTAAATCATGGCAAATTAGAAGCTAAAACATGCTGAGATCAAGTCATAAAAAGGTAGAAAAACATGCTCACATGTTAGGCTATCTGCACTTGCAAACAAGACACAAGAAAGGGAGGCCACCCCCTCCTATTTTAGACCTCAAAACCAAGTTTTTACCACTGAAATTTCCCTAGAATTAATTGGTTAAAAATCCAAAAAAAGGTTGTTTTAAAAGCTTGAAAGATGGTACAAAAGGCTTCACAAGCCAAAGAGCAAAAGAGAAGACAACCCCCCTAACTCAACAAGGCTTAAACCATCATTTTGGAACCTTAAAAATAGAGTTTTTTATGGTTGAAAAACCAGGTCAAAACAGTGTAAAAAGATGGCCAAGCAATTGATTAAAACAAAGCTTTAAAGAGGTAAGCCTTATACCTTTGAAGCACAGCAACAAACAACAGCAATTCTAAGCTACAACCAACCTTAGAAGCTCAAACAAGGCCTTCAAGAACCTCAACTCTAAGATGAAGGTGTTTGGTCAAGGGGTTGTATGCAAATATGTAGAGAATTCACACTTTCAAGCACAAAATTGGGGGAGAGAGAGAGAGAGAGAGAGAGAGAGAGAGAGAGAGAATTTTCTCACAAATTTTTGTAACCCCTCAAATGGGGGAGAGACCCGCTATTATATAGAAATACAAGCCAAAAGCTTGCTTTCATCCCTCCATACACGTGTATGGTGATGACAATCAGTGATCAATGGCTGGCACAACTGGCAAAGAAAATATCTAAAAAAAAGAGAAAAATGGCGGGCGGCCACTTTAGGTGGCTGGCCGGCCACCTCCCTTAGCCGACCGACCACTTCAAGTGGCCAACTAGGAGGAAAAGTGGCCGACAAGTGCCAAAAGTAGCCGACAAGGCCCTTCCTCCCTCGAGGCAAGAGGCACCAAGGTTTGGTCCAAAAACAAGCACAAAATAAAGAGGATTTAGAGGCTCAAAGACAAGGTGTTTCGCCGAGAACTTCGGGCACTCAAAACGAGCACAAACATGCACAATCATCGAGTGCACAAATGATGACGTCTAATTCTTGAGGTCGGTCAAAAATGGGGTGTCTACAAATGTTCAATAGTCCCATCAGAGTGTGTCTTAATCTTGTAGACCCATTTGCAACTAACCAAAGTCTTGTTAGGAGTCCCATGTGCCAGTTTGGTCCAAGGCTTGCAACTCTTCTACCATTGCTTACTGCCAAAGGGGGTTAGTACTAGCCTCACGATAAGAGTGAGGTTCATGTTGAGAGAAAATAGTAGAATAACAACGATAGTCATGAAGAAAGACAGAAGGTTCTTTTACCTACGTAGATTGATGAGGAGATGTATTAGGAAGCATAGAGGATTCAGTGGGAAACTCCGGAGGATCAATGGATGCAGGGACTTCAAGAGGAGCTGGAGGACTAGGAATATGAGATGGATATGCAGGATCATCAGGAGAGCTAGACTTTGTAGAGGGGAGTGGAACTATAGTAAGCTCATTAGTAGCATCTGTATCAAACTCATCATTAAAAAATAGAGGAATGGCGGGATCCGTGAAAAAATATGTAGTCGGAGAATCAGAGTTGTAGACATGGAACATTTTATGTTCCCAAAAGATGACATGTCTAGAGACATGAAGGCGTTTAGAGATGGGATCCCAACAATGATAACCTTTGTGTTCAATACCATATCCCAAGAAGCAACAAAGACGAGCATGAGGTTCTAATTTGTTACGTTCATGTGGCAGTAATAAGACAAAGCATGCACAACCAAAAACACGAAGATGATTATAAGCTGGGGACTTACCATAGAGACGCTCATATGGAGTTTGATTTTTGATGATGAGAGAGGGAACAAGATTTATAGTGTAAGCAGCAGTGAGGACTGTCTCTCTCCAAAAACGTTTGGGATAAGAGGCAGATATTAAAAGAGCACGAACAATGTCAAGAAGGTGATGATGTTTGCGCTCGGCACGACCATTCTATTGAGATGTGCCAGGACAAGAGGAGTGAGGGAGTGTACCATGGTGATGGAGAAATTTAAAAAAATTAGTTTCTTTATATTCTTTGACATTATCGGCACGAAAAATTTTGATGGTGCGAGAAAATTGTGTCTTGACCATATTAGCAAAATCATAGTAGTATTGTTGTAATTTAGAATGATTTTTCATTAGAAATAACCATGTAAAGTGAGTAAAATCATCCACAAAAATTACCATGGTAGGATGTGGTGAAGGCCCCCAAACATCAGAATGTATGAGATCAAAAGGTGCATGGGACATAGAAACACTTTTACTAAATGGTTAAGATGGTTGTTTGGCAAGTTGACAAGATAAACAATCCACTAAATTATTTGTAATATGACCTAACTGATCACTTGACACTAAACTACGTAAACGACTAAATGACACATGGCCGAGACGGGAATGCCAAAGATCGAGAGTACAACTAGTGGAGGCAGCGACTGTAAGAGGAGAGAGTTGAGATGGAATGTGAAGATGAATGAGCTCATATAAATGCCCATTTTTATGGCCGATCCCAAGAGTCTATCCTATCCGGGGGTCCTGCACAACACAACTAGAGGAAGAGAAAAGACAGCAAGACCAAGATCACAAAGTTGCCCAATAGAGATTAGATTGAGAGTAAGGTGAGGAATTAAATAAGTGCTAGGAAGAGAAATAATAGAAATAGAGACATGGCCTATGTGGCTAACATGCATGGGAGAGCCATCAGCAATGTAAATGGCAAAAATATTAGAAGTAGACATGGTAGAAGAGAAAATAGTAGAATCAAATGCCATAAGATTGCAACAAGAAAAATCAAAGAACCATGAGGAGATACCTGAGGTGACTGAAAGGGAAGTAGAAGGTGTACCAGAAGTAGAGAGAACCTATTTGACTATGATTCAATGTCATGAAGTGTGAAGGTTTGGTCGGGCTTAGGAGGAGCAACATCAGAGGAAGATGTGGCAACAGTAGCAGTGGTAGCAGTAGAATGAGAATGAGCAACGAAACCGATAGCAGTAATGGGGTCGAGATTGACCTCCTTTGGAATGATTGTCACGAGGTTGGTGATTAGGATTTTTGAAGTAGTCACTCTGATAATGACCAGGACCAGTCTTGTTGTACCACTTACGAATCCGGATTGGACATGTAAGTAAACCATGACCAGAGTTATGGCAATAAGTATATAATTAGGCAACGAATGATTTGCTAGGCTGATAAGAAGTAGCAAGAACATTATGAGTCTGTGGAGACTTGAGAGAGCCAAGAAGAGTTTCTTCGGAAAGGAGCTCGGAGATGGCATGTTCTAAAGTTAGAAGCAGATGGCGGTAGAGAAGAGAAGCTCGAACAGGTTCAAAATCATCCCAAAGAGCCATCAGAAAGGATATCAAGCATTGTTCATCTCGATATGTGGAGAACTGACTAGCATCTACCTTACAATTCCATTCAGGTTCAGACAGAGACAATTGATCCCAATAGGCATACATCTGGGATAGAAAAATACTAATAGATTGACCGGACTCTTGGCGCATGTGATGAAGTTAGCAAAGAAGTTGATAGTGGTGAGCAAGAGCAGTGGTGCTATAATGAGTCTTTAGAAAATCCCAAATTTCCTTTGTTGTGTCAAAGCGCCCAAATTGAAGATTAATGGAGACAATGGAAGTATTATGACACCATGTGATGACCTGATGGTTTTTACTATCCCAATCATCAAGTCAGTCTTCATATTTAGAGGCAAGTTCATCAGTATTTTTGACAGGTTTGACAACATCACCAGTAACAAGACGCCACAACTTCTTCCCTTTGAGAAAACTAGACATGGCTTGAGCCCAAATGGTGTAATTAGAACCATCAAGAATGATGGAATTGGTTGGGCCATATCAGAACGATCCATAGAAAGCAACAGAAAAATAAAATAAAATAACAAGTTTTTTTTTTTTTTGAAGAGAAAATTAAATTAAACTGTGGCAAAAGAAATAAGAGAATAGGTGGAGCGGATGTTATCAAACTGGCGCACATTGGCGTACAGAGGCGTAGCGCACTTTAGTAAGAGTGGCGTAGAATCTAGCTGGTGTGGAAGCTGAGTGCGCTGATGTCAGAGAGCAGGAGGTTGACGCGTAGGGCTAATGTCAGTGAAAGGACAAAGGGGCACAGAGAAGGTGTGGGCGGCGTGTTGAATTACACGCAAAAGTTGAGGCGGCTCGTGGGAACGCGTGAAGGGTCGGTTGGCCTTGATTTTTGCACCGTTGCTGTAATAACCCTTACCACTGTTTACCGATTAATTATCGAATACTGCTAAACCGAGATTGATTATGATAAGTAATGGAACTGATTGAAATACTGAACTAACCGACTGAAATCTGAAACTGATTGATTGACTGTATTTGTTTAAATGCATTTCTATCTGTTTGACTGTTTGATTATCTGTCCATACTTTTATGTTCAAATTGCAAATTGAAGGCCTTAGCGACGGCCGAACCGGAAATCGATTGATGTTTTATAATCATCATAATTTATGTGATTTTATGGTGTAATTATCTGAAAAGTGATTTGGTATGATTAAATTAGATTAAAATAAGCTAAATTACATTGTTGGACTTATTTACCGAAATGCCACTCTAGTGGCCCACTATCTCAACACCTTGGTCTTCACATTACACTTAGAAACAAACATTTCATCAGCCCATTTGAACACCACAAACGGATTAGAGAGAGAGAGTTAGAAGAGAGTGTGATTTCATCTCTAATTGGCTTGGAAATTTGGCGAAAGTGAAGGAATTGAAGAGTAATTTGCAAACTTAAGCTCATATTCTCATAGTTGAAGACTTAAGGTAGGATTTCATCTTCTTATTGTTGTCTTTGAGTTGATTCTTGCATTGTTTATGTCAAATTGGAGAGCTAAGTCATGAAATGGTTCTAGCATGTTGAATTGTAGCTCTAATCTTGCATGCATGTACATATCTCTCATCCTTGAGGTTGTTCTTCTTAAATTCCTCACATGCATATCCATGTTTTAAGAGTAGACCATGCTTTCATCTTATTTTGAAAAGAATGAGCTCATTAGAGCATGTATTAAAGCTTTGAAATGATTTAAACTCATGCATGTCATGTTTGTAGCATGTTCATGAAAATTGGTTTGAAATTGAGTTTGAATTAAACACCCTTGGGCTTTAATTTCTCAAATTGAGCCTTGAAACATGTTATTCTATGTGTTTACAAATGTTTTCCAGAAATTTGGCCCAAGAGGATCGAATTTTGTGCATTTAAACTTAATTTTGAACTTGGAGCCCAAATCTGGATTTTCCAAATTTCGGTCTTCCGTTCGAGCGGGGATAATGGCGCTCAAGCGGGAAATTCGTGCTCCCAGTACTTTGCACTGTGTTGACGTCCGCTCGAGCGTAAGGATTAACGCTCGAGCGAGACCTTGTGTCATACGCTCGAGCGGCTATCAAGCGCCCGATCGAGCATGGATTTCACATATCCAGTACTTTTGACTATTTTGCATGTCTGCTCGAGCGTGGGAAGTAACGCTCGAGCGGGAACCTTTGTCTGCATGTCCGCTCGAGCGGGGAAAAATACGCTCGAGCAGGACTCTGTTTCACTGAAAATTCTGAAAATGTTTTCTAAGTGCATCTTTACATCCTCATTTCATCCTAGGCATTCCTAGGGCATGTTAAGACATCTTAATGAGGGTATAGATGTAGAACACACCGAGGAAAATTAGGGATTCGGTTATTATCTTTTCCAACTGTATAGCTTAGTGTGTGTTCAACCTGTGTACAGTGTAGGATTGGCTTTCCGAGGAGACGCTCTAGCTTACTGTAGCCCAAAACTCTGTGAGTAACAATTGTGTAAAGATATGTTCAAAATGATTATCTTCTGAATACTGGACTGTACTGTTTCCTGAACTGTTACTGTTAACGAAATGAATGTATGTCTTATATTCTGAACTGTATTGTGGCATCCTTAGCAACTACTGTACTGACTGTTACTGTTACAGAGATCTCTGTCGGTTCCCTTGTTGGAACCACTACTGTTTACTGATTGATGGCCATCATTCACTGTTCGGTCTTTTAAGACCTACTGTTTACTATTATGCTAATGGATGTACCACATATGACTGTTTACTGTATTGAACAACTGATATACTGATTGAAACGAACTGTTTTCATTACTGTAAGGACATTCATTCTAAACCCCTTTACGCTTTATGTTATTCACTAGGCTTTAGCTCACTGCTTATATATATATGTAGGTGTACAGGCACGAGACCGGAGCTAGGGGCGTCGGGGTAGACTCCCAATTTTGTCAAGCCAACCACTGTGCCTCACTGCGAGGTTCCGAGCCTGTCGAGTTACGGCTTAGGGGTGTTTTTATTTTCCCCTGTCTGTTCCTATGTCTATCTCGTATGACTGTATAGATTGTTACTGTACTGCTTAATAGGGATTTGGTCCCTGTTCTGAATGACTGTAAATATTGTGCACATTGTTCTGTACTGTGTATATATCTATGTATGTATGAAAAATCTTTTTGCATACAGACTGTCACAGCTCATTGGACATTATTTATTTACTGTATTGGCTTCCGCCATGTCCCTGTACTCTGTTATACTGTCTTACTGTTAAGCAGGCCTTCGGTAATCTCGAATTATTGGTTGGTTACGATGCTAAACCCATAGGGGCGGGTTTGGGTCGTGACAGAGTGGTGTCAGAGCAATACTTACCACGAGTTATACTGCACACACGTGTCCAAATGAGCTATAGGGTGTCCTACAAAAGTGATTAGGGCATTACATGAGTATGATAAGTGTGTGGTTATGACATGACTGAATATGTGCTAATGTGATAAACTGTTAAGTATGCAACTGCTTATGTTTATAATTGCTATAACTGCTTATAGTGAAATGGATAATGCAAGAACTGTAAATGAATCTGAATCCTCATCCACTGAAGCAAGAATGGCAAGAATGGAAAGAATGATGGAACTGATAACTGAAAGACTGGATCAACAACAGAATCAACAACCCACCACCTCCTCCTCCGGTACAGCCGAAACAGAATGTGAATGTACAGAATGTGAATGTTAATGATGGGGATATAATTGCTCTCACGCATAGGTTCAGCAAGAGGAAACTGCCATCCTTTCAGGGAGGCCTTGAACCGCTAAAGGCTGAAGCATGCGTTTTGGAGACCGAAAAATTATTTGAAGTGTTTCCGTGCTCGGAAGCGAATAAAGTACTGTTAGCTACCTTTACCTTGCAAGAAGAGGCTAGAAGGTGGTGGATGCTAGTCCGTGACACCAACACTGTTGTGACTTGGGCTCAGTTTAAGGAGTCCTTCTTTGAAAAGTATTTTTCCCAATGTGTCAGGGACAGGAAAGTGACTGAATTTGAACAACTGAGACAGGGTACAATGTCTGTTGCTGAATATGAAATGAAGTTCACCAAGCTCGCTAGATATGCACCGCATATGGTGGACACCGACTATAAGAAGGCCAGAAAGTTTGAAGGCGGCCTTAATGCTGCAATACTCGACAGGATAAGTGTTTTAAAGCTACCGACCTATGTAGGTGTTCTTGACCGAGCATTGATGGCTGAGTCGAACATCGAAGTAATGAAACAATCTGAAACACCAGCGTTTGAATGGCGTGGTAAAAGGCAGGGTTTTAAGTTCAAGAAAGGCAAGAACAACCCACTGAACAAAAAGCAAAATACAGGGTCAATGACTACTTTTAGTCAAGGGAATCGTTCCATTCCGCCCTGTTCCGAATGTGGTAAGAACTATAAGGGAGTTTGTTATAAAATTTCTAGTGCTTGTTACAGGTGTGGAAAGGTGGGCCACATGGTTAAAGATTTCCCTTCCACTACTCCGGGCAATAGTAAAGCTGCACCAAGCACAGCAGCATCACCTGTAGCACCAAAGCCGAACCTCAAAGCTACCGGGAAAGAGCCTATGAGGCAGGGCCGAGTGTTCGCTCTAGTACCGGGAGATGTACAAAATACTGAGACCGTTGTGTCAGGTATCCTCTCTATTTGTACTCAAAATGCATATGTACTAATTGATTCGGGGTCTACAGACTCATATGTATCGCATGCTTTTTCACGGAAATTGAATAGACCCTTAGAACCTATGAACTATCTGTTAGCTGTATCATCACCTGTTGGGGGATCCATGACATGTGCTTATATGTACCCTGCATGTGAAATCATTGTTGGGGATATGTATCTCTTTATTGATTTACTGCCATTGAACATTGATCATTTTGATGTAATATTGGGGATGGACTGGTTACCAAAAATATCATGCTACCATTGACTGTGTGACAAAGCAAGTTGTTTTCCGTCCACCTGGTTTGCCTGAATTTGTGTTTAATGGGGTTGGAGTAGTACCTCCTCCGTATTTGATTTCATCTGTGAAAGCCGTTAAATTGATTAGAAAGGGGTATAAAGGGTATCTATGTTCTGTATTGATTGTATCCACTGATGATAATGTTAAAACTAATGTGAACTGTATTCCTATAGTCAGAGAATTCCCAGATGTATTTTCAGATGATTTGCCAGGGGTTTTAATTGACAGGGAGATTGAATTCACCGTTGATGTGATTCCGGGTACACAGCCTATATCGAAAGCTCCTTACCGAATGGCTCCAACTAAATTGAAAGAATTGAAAGTGCAACTGCAAGAACTGTTAGACAAAAAGTTCATTAGACCTAGTACTTCGTCGTGGGGCGCACCTGTCTTGTTTGTGAAAAAGAAAGATGGCTCACTGAGACTGTGTATTGATTATCATGAACAGAACAAGGTAACTGTGAAAAATAAATACCCATTGCCTCGTATTGATGACTTATTTGATCAGTTACAGGGTGCACAAGTGTTTTCTAAGATTGATCTCAGATCCGGATATCATCAGTTGAAAGTTAAACCAGAGGATATTGACAAAACTGCTTTTCGAACGAGGTATGGATGTTATGAATTTTTAGTTATGCCTTTCGGAGTTACCAATGCACCTGCTGCATTTATGGACCTCATGAACAGAATCTTTAAACCATACCTTGATGACTTTATTGTTGTATTCATTGATGACATACTGATTGACTCCAAAAGTATAGAGGAACATGAACATCATCTGAGACTTGCCCTACAGACCCTAGGAGAACAGAAACTTTATGCTAAACTGTCTAAATGTGAATTTTGGCTTGACCATGTTATGTTTTTGGGTCATGTTGTTAGCAAAGATGGAATTTCTGTTGATCCACAGAAAATTGAAGCTGCAATGAACTGGCCTAGACCAACAAATGTGACAGAAGTCCAAAGCTTTTTGGGATTGGCTGGCTATTACAGGAGGTTTGTCAAAGATTTCTCCAAAATTGCCTTACCGTTGACTCAGTTAACTCAGAAGGGGACACCATTTGACTGGACTGACCAAAGAGAATCAGCATTTCAAGAGTTGAAAACTCGACTTGTGACTACACCTGTTCTTACCCTACCTTCATGTACAGATGGTTTTACCATTTTTAGTGATGCTTCTCATAAGGGCTTGGGATGTGTTTTAATGCAGAATAGGAGAGTAATTGCCTATGCTTCCCGACAACTGAGACCGCACGAAAAGAACTACCCGACCCATGATTTGGAACTTGCTGCAGTAGTGTCTGAACTAAAAATCTAGCGTCACTACCTCTATGGGGCAACATGTGAAGTATATACTGACCACAAGAGTCTGAAATACTTCTTCACTTAGAAAGAACTGAATATGAGACAGTGGAGATGGCTAGAACTGATTAAAGATTATGAATTACAGATTTTGTACCAGCCGAGAAAAGCCAACACTATTGCCAATGCATTGAGTCGGAAATCGATTGGGAATTTAGCCTGTTTGCTTACTGGGCAGAGAGAGTTGCTTTGTGACCTTGAAAAATCTGGAATTGAAATTGTTTTGCGAGAACAAGGTGGAACAATAGCTGATATTTCTGCTCAACCGGCATTGATTGAGGAAATTAAAGAGAAACAGCAACAAAATGACTTATTGAAGAAGATCATTGAAGAAAGGAAATCTAAACCAAGACCGGGTTTCAAGTTTGAAAATAATGTACTAAAATTTCAAGAAAGACTGTGTGTACCGAATGATATTGAATTGAAAAGAAGGGTTCTGCAAGAGGGCCACAATTCAAAATTTTCTATTCATCCGGGGAATACGAAAATGTATCAAGATTTGAAACTGAATCTCTGGTGGTTGGGAATGAAGAAAGAAATTGCCGATTTCGTATCAAAATGTCTTCATTGCTAACAAGTCAAAGCTGAACATCAACGACCCGCAGGCTTGTTGCAACCCTTACCGATACCGGAGTGGAATTGGGAACATATTACTATGGATTTTATTGTGGAATTGCCTCGCTCCAGAAAAGGTATGGACTCAATTTGGGTTATTGTTGATAGACTGACTAAATCTGCTCACTTTTTACCTGTTAAGATAATTTATAATGCAGACAAATTGGCTATACTCTATATTGATGAAATTATTAGGCTGCATGGAGTGCCTGTGTCCATTGTTTCTGACAGGGATTCGAAGTTTACGTCGAGATTTTGGCAAAGCTTACAAACTGCATTGGGTACTGAACTGAGACTGAGTAGTGCCTATCATCCTCAGACAGATGGTCAGTTAGAGAGGACCATCCAAACTTTGGAGGATTTATTGAGAATGTGTGTCCTTGATTTTTAGGGAAATTGGGAAAGCCATTTGCCATTAGCTGAATTTGCTTACAACAACAGCTACCATTCAAGCATTGGTATGGCGCCTTTCGAGGCATTGTATGGCAGAAAATGTAGAACTCCAATCTGCTGGGCAGAAGTGGGAGATGGGCCTTTGCTTGGGCCCGAGATTGTATATGAAACGACTGAGAAAGTAAAACTGATACAGCAGAGACTGAAAATTGCACAGAGCAGACAAAAAAGTTATGCAGATGTCAAAAGACGAGACAGAGAATATGAAGTGGGTGATCACGTTTTTGTGAAAGTGACACCGATGAAAGGCCAGACTCGTTTTGGAGTCAAAGGCAAGTTGGCGCCAAGATATGTCGGACCGTATGAGATTATTGAGAAAATCAATCCGGTGGCGTATCAAGTTGCGCTTCCTCCTGAAATGGAGCATATGCATAACGTCTTCCACATTTCTATGTTGAGGGACTACCTTCGGGATCCTTTCCATGTGATAGAGCCAACCCGTGTGGTGCTAAGTGATGACTACACTTATGAAGAACGGCCTATTCAGATTGTGAATAGACGGATCGAGAAACTGAGAAACAAAGAGATCCCGTTAGTGAAAGTTGACTAGCAAAACCATGGTGACATGTATGCCACTTGGGAAAAGGAAGATGACATGGCTAAAAAATATCCTGAACTGTTTCCACTGAATCCTATTTTCTTCCAAAACGAAGGTAACTCGAGTTAGAGGACTAAACTCTTTTTAAGGAGGGAAGACTGTAATAACCCTCACCACTGTTTATCAATTAATTATCGAATACTGCTAAAGCGAGACTGATTATGATAAGTAATGGAACTGATTGAAATACTGAACTAACCGACTGAAATCTGAAACTGATTGATTGACTATATCTGTTTAAATGCATTTCTATCTGTTTGACTGTTTGATTATCTGTCCATATTTTTATGTTCAAATTGCAAATTGAAGGCCTTAGCGACGGCCGAACCGGAAATCGATTGATGTTTTATAATCATCATAATTTATGTGATTTTATGGTGTAATTATCTGAAAAGTGATTTGGTATGATTAAATTAGATTAAAATAAGCTAAATTACATTGTTGGACTTATTTATCGAAATGCCACTCTAGTGGCCCACTATCTCAACACCTTGGTCTTCACATTACACTTAGAAACAAACATTTCATCAGCCCATTTGAACACCACAAACGGATTAGAGAGAGAGAGAGTTAGAAGAGAGTGTGATTTCATCTTTAATTAGCTTGGAAATTTGGTGGAAGTGAAGGAATTGAAGAGTAATTTGCAAACTTGAGCTCATATTCTCGTAGTTGAAGACTTAAGGTAGGATTTCATCTTCTTATTGTTGTTTTTGAGTTGATTCTTGCATTGTTTATGTCAAATTGGAGAGCTAAGTCATGAAATGGTTCTAGCATGTTGAATTGTAGCTCTAATCTTGCATGCATGTACATATATCTCATCCTTGAGGTTGTTCTTCTTAAATTCCTCACATGCATGTCCATGTTTTGAGAGTAGACCATGCTTTCATCTTATTTTGAAAAGAATGAGCTCATTAGAGCATGTATTGAAGCTTTGAAATGATTTAAACTCATGCATGTCATGTTTGTAGCATGTTCATGAAAATTGGTTTGAAATTGAGTTTGAATTAAACACCCTTGGGCTTTGATTTCTCAAATTGAGCCTTATTATATGTGTTTACAAATGTTTTCCAGAAATTTGGCCCAAGAGGATCGAATTTTGTGCATTTAAACTTAATTTTGAACTTGGAGCCCAAATCTGGATTTTCCAGATTTCGGTCTTCTGCTCGAGCGGGGATAACGGCGCTCGAGCGGGAAATTCGTGCTCCCAGTACTTTGCACTGTGTTAAAGTCCGCTCGAGTGTAAGGATTGACGCTCGAGCGGGACCTTGTGTCTTACGCTCGAGCGGCTATCGAGCGCCCGATCGAGCGTGGATTTCACCTGTCCAGTACTTTTGACTGTTTTGCATGTCCGCTCGAGCGTGGGAAGTGACGCTCGAGCGGGAACCTTTGTCTGCATGTCCGCTCGAGCGGGGAAAAATACGCTCGAGCGGGACTCTGTTTCACTGAAAATTCTGAAAATATTTTCTAAGTGCATCTTTGCATCCTCATTTCATCCTAGGCATTCCTAGGGCTTGTTATCTTAATGAGGGTATAGATGTAGAACACACCGAGGCAAATTAGGGATTCAGTTATTATCTTTCCCAACTGTATAGCTTAGTGTGTGTTCAACCTGTGTACAGTGTAGGATTGGCTTTCCGAGGGGACGCTCTAGCTTACTGTAGCCCAGAACTCTGTGAGTAACAATTGTGTAAAAATATGTTCAAAATGATTATCTTCTGAATGCTGGACTGTACTGTTTCCTGAACTGTTACTGTTAACGAAATGAATGTATGTCCTATTTTCTGAACTGTATTGTGGCATCCTTGGCAACTACTGTACTGATTATTACTGTTACAAAGATCTCTGTCGGTTCCCTTGTTAGAACCACTATTGTTTACTGATTGATGGCCATCATTCACTGTTCGGTCTTTTAAGACCTACTGTTTACTGTTATGCTAATGGATGTACCACATATGACTGTTTACTGTACTGAACAACTGATATACTAATTGAAACGAACTGTTTTCATTACTATAAGGACATTCATTCTAAACCCCTTTACGCTTTATGTTATTCACTGGGCTTTAGCTTACTGCTTATATATATATGTAGGTGTACAGGCACCAGACTGGAGCTAGGGGCGTCGGGGTAGACTCCCAGTTTTGTCAAGCCAACCACTGTGCCTCACTGCGAGGTTCCGAGCCTGCCGAGTTACGGCTTAGGGGTGTTTTTATTTTCGTCTGTCTATTCCTGTGTCTGTCTCGTATGATTGTATAGACTGTTACTGTACTGCTTAATAGGGATTTGGTCCATGTTCTGAATGATTGTAAATATTGTGCACATTGTTCTGTACTGTGTATATATCTATGTATGTATGAAAAATCTTTTTGCATACAGACTGTCACAGCTCATTAGACATTATTTATTTACTGTATTGGCTTTTGCCATGCCCCTGTACTCTATTATACTGCCTTACTATTAAGCAGGCCTTCGGTAATCTCATATTACTGGCCGGTTACGGTGCTAAACCCATAGGGGCAGGTTTGGGTCGTGACAGTTGCACTCCTGGTAATGAAATGAAGAGTTTGATGTATTCAGAAGTTGATTTCGACAACTTTGGTTATTGGGCAGGTTGAGAAGAATGGAGACGTTGTGTTGCTGAACTGTGTGTAGTGGATGGAGCAGTATTTGTGTACTATCATAATTAAGAGGATCAAAGATTTTGACCTCACTTTGATACCTTGAAAGCAGAATATTCGTATGAGAAGAAACAAAAAAAAAAAGAAAAGTGATTTGTATTCAATTGATGTCTTTACAATACAAAGCAATGGGTATATATATAGGACTATGAGGAGTGTTGTACAAGGGAAAGAATAAGGAAAGGAAAGAATAAGGTAGGGAGAGAATAAGGCAAGATTTGAACATACCTAATAGGGAGAAGCCTATAATCTAAATATAGAATACAAAGAATAACATATATATATATATATTTCATATATTAACACAATGGACTCCATGATAGATTGGACATGGAGTCTAATCTCCTCCTCTAATCCTTCCAAATAAACGCCCCCTTAGGGTTTTGAAGAGGAATGCCATGAAAGGGTTTGAAAACTAAGAAGATTCATAGAATGGGTGATTTTGATCTATTCATCTCTTAAAGGTAAGTTTTTTTTTTTAAATTTTATTTTTAAAAGGCACTCCTATCTAAGAATTTAGATTCATTATATCAATAAATGATTCGTATAGGTATATATGATTAAATTGTAGTTTGTTATGCAATATCGGTTTCCAGAACACAAGTACAATGGGTTGTTTTAAGAAAATTTCTTAGAGAATGTTCATGCATCTTGCTTGGGAGTATGTATTTTGGGATTGATATTCAATGGGTTAATTTTATTAGTGGTGCCCAGCCCACACTTCTCCTTAAAACCCAGGTATTAAGGAGAGGGAAACTAGAGCCTTATAAGTAGTACAGATGGGGCAACTCCAGGCAATGTGGGACACATTCCAACACACCCTCCTAGACCACAACATACACTAGTTGAACAAACGGCCCACTAGTCACAAGCCCAACCAAGCTCTGATACCAAGTTGAAAAGCCCAATCCATACCAAATTGAAAAGCCCAACCCACACTTCTCCTTAAAATCCAGGTATTAAGGAGAGAGAAACTGAAACCTTATAACCAATTCCAGGCGATGTGGAACATATTCCAATACACCCTCTTGGACCACAACATACAGCAGCTGGACAAATGGCACACCAATCACAAGCCTAACCCAGGTCTTAAGGAGAGGGAAACTGAAGCCTTATAATCAATAAAGATGGGGCAATTCCAGGCGATGGGGGACAACATTCCAACACACCCTCTTGGACCACAACATACACTAGCTGGACAAATGACCCACCAGTCACAAGCCCAACGAAGCTCTGATACCAAGTTGAAAAGTTTTAGCCCACACTTCTCCTTAAAACCGAAGGAGAGAGAAACTAGAGCCTTATAACTAGCATAGATGGGGCAACTACAAGCGATGTGAGACACATTCGAACAGTATTTGTGGGATACAAGATTGACTGCTAGCAACTATGAGTTTATATATGAATATAAACGACAATAAAATAATATAAATTCTAGACATTCTTATAGACTATGAGTTTATTGGTTGTGACACTTTGTTTTAATGCCAAGGTTTGAAAGTTTTGATAGACTAGAGGATTAGTTTATTATTACTATTATAAAGGAAAGAATGATGGATGCATTATGGTAGTCAATAATAATTTTTATGTCATGCAATATTTTATTAGGTTTGTGAGATTGAGGTGCATTTTGGTAATTTGAGATTAGTTCTGAAAATATTATTTTAGCTGTTTGAGGTAAGTAACCCTCTATCACTGTTGGTTCATTTTTATTTTTATCGAATCGTTTGAAATTATAAATATTTATTTATAGCCCTCATATTCTCTTAAAATAAAATATGAGTCAAGTATAAGATAACATCAAATATTATTTTGAAAGTTTTTACCAAATATTTATTTTGAAAATATCAAACACTTTATTTAAAAAGGAGTTTATTGTTTGAATTCCAAACATCACTCTACTCTGACTATAATTTGGACCCTAGCCAATGGGGGTTATTTATTAGCACATAAACTAGTTTCTTTTGGAACTTTACCATCGGCTATGTATAGTTCTTGGCCTTGTCACGGGCTAAGTGACCGTAGTCACTAAGACTTGAGTTTTGTGAATTGGATCATTGAAGCATCTGAATATCGAACCATCGATATGAACAAATTACTTTGAATTATCTTGTTCTCTTCTCAATTAAAATGTATTGCTACACTATTTATTTTCAGTTATGAAACCATCTTACAAAATAATTGTTTATTAATTGAATTGTAGCAAAAATATATTTATTGGTTATCGACTATTTTCTTTGTATACTTGATCTAGCTAGCAGTGATGGTTGGTTATTTACTACGTTTCCTGGCTTACCCTTCTTTTAGTTTTTTCAAATTCTGAGGAGTAAAGCTGCATGGGTTTTTACTTGTGGGAATGCCGATAGTAGGAATATGATTTTAAATTACTTTGGATTACTATTTTGTTAGTGGATTATATTAGTGGATTTGGTGAACAATTTCATATGATAAAGATTGTTTATTAGTTATAGATTTTGACATTATGATAATTAAAGATTTATTTTGAGTATTTTATTTTTGTTATTTATTTGATTGGATTCTTAGCCTTGCATGCTCAGTTAGATGGGTGTGCGGCATAGTCACAGGACTTGTGGCGTGACAGAAAGAACTTGTAGGACCTATTGGTGTTAGGGGTCATCAATGGGAGAGGCCAAGCTTACTCGGCCTGTAACTATTGTATCCACATCCCATATATATTAATAGATTTTTTAGGCTTTGACCAATTAATGGATTGGTACAAGCCGGATTTATTTTTAAAAAAATTAAAATCACGTCCCATCCCACATTTATTTTTTCTTTTTTAATAATTCATATGATCAAATTAATTAATACTATTAACACAATCAAATTAAAGTGTAAATTTACCAAATCATATATATATATAATTATTAAAAGTAGTGGTTTTCCTATACTTAGGTGGCACATTATAAGGACTTACTTTTTTCTAAGAAAGGTGTGTCAGCATTTATTTTCTTAATTACATATAGAATTCTACGCAAACCAAACTTAACTTAAATTAGGGGGACTTACATGTAGGTCCTAATAAGGGAACTTATTAGTCAATACGTCATATGATAATTAATGACATTTTACATTAAATACTATTAAAAATTGTCACTAATTGTTAATTTTCAGCAACAGTTTGAAAATTTTGTCATAAAAAAATGTCACTAATTATAAGTTTTAGTGATAGTTTTAAAAAAAAATTGTTACCAATTTACAACTTTCAGTGACAAGTTTGAAAAAATCATCACGAAAAAACATCACTAATTGTAAGTTTTGGCGACAATTTATAAAAATCATGAAAAAAAGTCATTAATTGTCAATTTTTAGCGACATATGTAAAAAATCGTCACCAAAAAATTATTTTTAACAACGATTTTACTAGGACTTATTTTAAACAGGACTTGATGGAATTAAGTCCAACTATTATGACCTATTGGTAGTTTATCCTTTAAATTTAAATTATACTAACTTTACCTATTTCATATGAACTCTATTTGACAAATATTTCTGTTCCATATTTTTTCATGGTAAATTGAGACAATCTACAAGCCCAATACCAATTTTGCGTTTCACGTTTTTCTTCTTAATTCTTTCAAAAGTATTACAATTTTTTTTTAATGTTAAATTGCTTTATTTATTTATTTATTTATTTTCCCTTGTATTATTCTATACCCAATACCAAATCTATATTATTCTATATTATGGATTTGTCGTTTAAATTTTATAATAATTCTATATATGAAATTATACTTCATTTCCTACATTATTTTTTATAATCACAACTCACAAAAGGAAAAACATGCACAACCATGATACTCTCTAGAAACTTCTAAAGTTTGGATTTACTACTTCAGTTACTTTTTCAATTGTTGAACAGTAAGTTCTTTTATATTTTGACATCATATTACAGATGATTAATTACTTTGCATACTAATATGTATCTATCGTGTGGATGTTTTCATTATTTTTTCTTTTTGGGTTTAGATGTTGTTATGTATTCTCCATTGCTTAGTCGTCGTTGAATTTCTTTTATATAATTGATATTTTAATATAATTAAGAGTGTTTATTTTACAATCTTATAATTTAATATATATATATATATGTATATCATATAAAATCATTATATGATAATCCAACTATGACATATTTATGTTTAATTTTTAAATAAATTTTATATAATTTCTATTTTACATATTTTTATTTTCCAAATGAATATAAAAGAAAATTAAATAGTTAGAATTACTTTTAATTTTCTGTTACTAATTCCTCTTCTAATTTAACTATTATTTTTAATATCAAAAGGGTAAAGTACAAATAAATTCAAAAATGTGATCTTGTAAACGGTTTAGACTTTCCTTTTTTCTTATGAATTCAAATGTCTCATTAAAGTGAAAATTGTACAAAAGGGTAGTCACTTACATATTCGGGTTTAATTTTTTGTTGATAAAAGTGAGTTTTTTCAAATGTGAAATTACACATTTGGACAATCCGCACTTTAGAGGTTTTGAATTTTCTCTCATTCTGAAACAAATTCCATATTATGAACAAAAATGTAACACTCTAATAACATAACTGTAGGCACTCCATTTTGATCGCCCACAAGAATTAGGCGCTTGGTTCGATACACTCGATGATGAAAGTTAAATTGTGTGCTTTGAATTCATAACGATTCAGATTTAGTCAGGCTCTCGAAATAACCTCAAATCTTCAACATGTACCTTGTTTAAACCTTTGAGTCTCATTTTTTGACCTTTTGCCACCCTAAGCTGAGTTTGAACCAAAAAAAATGGGAGGGCATCAAAGCCCGGCCATGCATTAGTGATGGCCGGCAATGGCTATGAACGGCCGGCCGGGCCTTTTTGGCGAGGAACACTGTTTTAGGCGAGAGGCCGCCTGCTGTCCATTTTTGAAGATATTTATCACCTTCTGAGCTTAAATTCTATAAAACCAGGTTGTGTTATTGTTTTGGGGGTTAAACAACATTTAGAAAGCCTATATACACCTTGAGAGCTCCTTCTTCCTCCTTCTTCCATTGCAGGTGGTGATCGCTTCCGAAATTTGTTTTGGAAAGTTTTAATAAAAGTTGATTTTGTTCAAAATTTTACCCTTTTACAACTTGGACCATTTTTGGGACCAAAAGGAAAATTCTCAGTACTTGCAACTTTAATTTTATTGATTTCAACACAAGTACAATCTTAAAACTCTTTGATTTAGATCAAAGTTGCTTTTACATCTTAAACTTGAAAAGAAAATATCAAAGCAATAAAACTAGGGGCACAGTTGAGTTAGGTGGCTCTATGCCAAAGATGGTCCAATCTCTGCCTCCTCTTCAAGCCAAGCCAAACACTCCCCAGACAGGGTGTAACTAAAACTAATGGCAGAGGCCAGAATCTCTCTAGCCCTCCAGGCCGTGAGATACCAGGGCAGATGCGAGACGCGAATTGGAAATGAAGCTGTGTATTCCACTCCCTCATCTGGACGTATCTGATCATGCCCAAAATGGGGTTGGAACCAGAAAGGAAAATAGAACACGCAATGTGTAAGACCAATTAACTCTATACCCGACTGTCGGGACATGCTATAGCTCATCTCGACTAAATTAAACCAAGGGCAACGCCAAGATATATTAGCTACGGACCGGCTGCACATCCAATCACACCACAGCCCCCTTGAAGGGAAATCCACTAGCCGTTGACAAAAAAAGTAAGCTCTAGCTGAGTATTCGAGGCAAGGGCCCACTACTTGCAATTTATCCATCAACCATACCTTGGGAGAGATGAAAAATAAAAGAGATTAAAGAATAGAGAGGTGTGCGTTGAGAGAAAAGTAAGAAAAGGGTTTTGAGAGAAAAATAAAGAATAAGTGATGTAAGAATCATAAATTAGAAGGGTGGAAAATAATACCTGGAGAAGTAATGGGCTCCCTACAAAGCGGGTAGTCTCTCCCCGACAGAAAGCATCCAAACCCATCAAAGTTTCGACCAATGCTAAACCTATGCAGCTCTTGCCCTCCTTTAAGCCTTGGGCCACTTCAATTAACTGGATGCTAGCTTCGCCAAAACTAGGAGCAAAGAGGAATTGTGCAAGAAGGCATAAACAGAGAGGATGTTGTCGGTGGCTATGCCAGAGAAGGTCACTCCTATCTCCAATAGCGGAAAACCAATGAACTAAACCGGGGATGTCTAGCTCCCCATCATGAACCAAAGACCGAGCCTCGTGCAATGACAATCCACACATCCGACCCAAAGCCTGGGCATGGCTAAAACGGGGCCGAGGCATGATTTCTTTGTCGTGTCGGGATTCCATCAGTGCTTGAAATTCTTCGGGTGTTGGACACATTTCTTGAGATCGAAATTGAAATACGTGTGTGACCGGGTTCCAACATCGAACTGCGGCATGGTGGAATGGAAAACAAATAGAAGTGCGGCTTAAAGGGAAAAGGGCGTTTAGGCCGAAGCCACGGAAATTCACCTTTTCCGAGCCATCCAAAGTGGCTATCCAATCTCGAAGCCTATTGACAAGTAACATCACCATCTTGAGAGCAAAATGTCAAAGACTTGTGAGTCTACTAGAAAAATAGCATGGGAGCACCATGTATAGAGTTTGAGAAGGAGCTAAGCATGACAGCTAGACAGCACTAACCAACATCACACTGATGGCCGGCCGTGCATCAGTGAAGCCCGGCCGGGTCTCAATGCTGGTCTAGCTCAGTGCAGCTACAGCAAAAGCTGGCCTTTGTTCAACTGGACCACGACTGTACTTTTGAGTTTTGTTTTGTTTGTACCAAGTGTTTTTTTAGCATTTTCGAGTTGTTTTCATTTCATTTTTCTATTATTGAGTTGTATTTTACATTTTGACCAATTGTAAGTCATTATCTGATTCATGAATCAATTCAAGAACAAGCATTTATAGTTCTAAAGGTTACAATGCAAGGGTTATGCCAGCCATCACATGCAAATGCCATTCATCACATTGTGCAAAGAGATCATTCAACAAAAACTTGTCTTTTATAAACTGGCGGGTCCAACCCCGGTCATTATTTTACAAAGTAAAAAAATAAAATAAAATCTTTCAAAATAAAAAAAAAAGGTCTATCTGGAGTTAGTCTTTAACTACAAAGCAAAATGTTACGAAAGCAAAAAGGAAAAAAAAAAAAAAACAAGATAGCAAATCATCATCATCATCATCAGCCCGTCCTAGCTCTCTTCCTCCTCGGCTGCGGAGGAGGTGCATCGCTGTCGTCGTTAGGGCTGCTAGACTGCAAGTCAATCTCCTCTCCCTCATCCTCGGGGGTCGTGGATCCGTCAAAAGACTCCTCGGAACGCAAGCGCTACTTCACTTGATCTCTTGATCTCTCCCCAGATCGGCCCCTCCCTCGGTCCCGTCTCTGCCTACTGGCTGTAAAAGGTCTTGCAGGCATTGCTGGCACCGGGTCAAGCTGAAAAGAGAACATATATCAGTATGAATTAACAAAAGTGTACAGTATGGCAACAACAGTAAGCCGCAGATAGAATGTACCTCGATCCATGGGTGACTAAGGCAGTCTGCCTCCTCCGCACCATGAGGAGTAGTCAGTCGATCATGTGAAAGAGGTTATCACCGTACGCCCGAGGGATCTGCAAAAAGAACAGAATCTAAGACAAGCAGACCAAAGAAATAGCAGACAATAAATAGAAATGGCAGAAAACAAGCTAACGTGCAATATGGACTAGCATAAAGGAATGTGTACCTGCTCGACGCCAGGGACAAACACGAGTCTACAGTCCCTCTCCTCGATGTGCTCAAGTGGGATCTACTCGATCACTCCATCTAGACGCATGTATACGATCTCAGTGGGGATCACAGGAAATCTAGGAATGGGAGCAACAACAGGGGCACCTCCACATGCCAGCCCCAACAGCAGCATGTAGACACCCCAATTTTGACCGCTCGTAAGATTTAGGTGCTTTATTTCGAGCACTCAATGATGACGATTACATTGAGTCAGTGGTTTAAATTCTCAATAAAAGAATCCGAGTTCGAGCTCTAAACAATTCCAACCTGCCATACCCATTGTATTTCTACCCCAGAATTTTAGTATTGCACCTTGTACCAACCTGTATTGAACCTGAAAGTAAGAAATAGTGGAAATACATTGAAGTCCGGCCGGATCTCAATGACATCCGGTTGGAGACACCAAGGTCCGGCCGAATTTCTTGACTTTTCAAACAGATTGTATATCAATCTGCCAGAACCCAAATGTGCTGATATTTTGAGCAGCAGTAGTTCGAGGCCTATAAATACAGGGCTAAAACTGTTGCATGGAGGGTTAGATATTACTATCAAGAATGAGAGATATTAGTTACAAAGATAAAACATAGAAATATCCAAGAGAAATATTAAAAGAGAGGTGAGAACTATACAATAGTTAAGTTCATCTTTGTTCTTCCATAGCCTTGAAGGTCTCATATCATCCATACATACCATACAAGAGCTTGAACTTGATTTGAGAATTGAAAATCATAATCAAACTTGAGGGTGCTTTGGAATCAAGTTTGATTTACAACAAGAACACATTCTCTACAAGAGGTAAAACTTTCTTGCTTTTATTTCAATCTTTGTTCATCTTTTTTCTTGTGGTTTCATATTGTTTTTCGACTGTTTTGAGGGCTGAAACTTGTGATTAAAAGCTACCCAAAGGTACAAGGGTTGGTCCCCCTTGCTTGAACCTTACTCCTAGCTTAAATCCTTGTGTTTCCCACTTGTTTTCGCCAATTTTTGCCACTGTTTTGGGCTAATTTGGGACTATTTTGGGGCTGTTTTTCAACATCTAAACTACGTAATTTGAAGTTGTAAAAGTGGAGGGGTTAGCCACCCTTCCTTGTACTTGTTTACTAGCTTTAATCCCTTTATGATCATGTACCTTCTATAGCTTAATTTCAGCACTATTTCATGCTATTTAGGGGTTGTTTAATTTATTTCAATAATTTTGTTTTACATATTATGTTTGTTTTATAATAATTAATTAATCAACTTTGCATAATCATCTCTGCAATCTCCCTTCATTCTTTGATTACTTTGATTAAAAAGTTATGAAAAATTAAGGTTGTTCAAGTATGAGAAAGAAATTTTTCCATACTTAATAGTTTAATCTCTTCGGAGGTTGATTACCAAAGGCATACATCTTTCTTACACTAAAGCCAATCTTTTATTTTTTATTTCTTTTTATCACCAGCGTGTTTACTTTTAAGGGACTAATAGACCCTTAGAAATCACCCAAGAAAGTATCATTATCACTTATTATCAAGTTTGGATTTCAAGTCATTATCGCTCACTTTGGGTTTTTCTAAGTCATTATTACTCTTTGGAGTTTGACTAGTCCTTGTTGCGCATATTGGGTTTGACTTGAAATCCCTAACTCGTAAATAAGTTTGAATCTTCCTTTGTAATTTCCTCCGAAGAAAAATAAGATTTATTTCCTCGGGTTAAGTCGACACTTGTTTCCCTTTATTGTGTTTCGGACTCAGTGGATGTAAATATCACCGTGGACTTAATGGATTAAAGAAAAAGAAAGGTAATATAAAAGAGGCTAATAAAATTGAGTTTAAAATGAATCAACCGGCGTAAAGAACCAATATGATTGATTGAATTCGGTCGGACGTTATACCGAGTTTATTGTGTCAAGGCTTGTCTTATATCAATTCATGATATTTTGATGAACCTTGAGGCGTCTCTATTTCCCTTCTTGAGTTCGCTTCATGATAGGAGGGAAGGGTGGTTGTTATGCATTGCATTTATTGATCTTTGTCCTATCGTGTCCAAAATCATCTTGCAAATCAACTTGTAACCATAGATGGTTTGGGAACTGAGTTCTTTCCTCTCTTGAGTATTTTCTATGATAGAGAATGATAGAAGAGACAAACATGGCTAGGAATACCCTGTCTGCACTGTTTCACCTCAGGTACAAAAAATAGATTTCCACAAGAAAACAAGGTATTAGATTTATTTGGGGCTCGACTAAGTCACATTTTGGGTCGGCAAGGCTCCAATAAATTGCAAAGCAATATACTTTTGGTCGAAAGCAATAACTAGGGGTGAACTAGAACAAATCCCAGCAAGGCAGACAGAATAATTCCTAAGGAGCATCGAGTAATCACTGCATATTATTATTGTAATAAATTAGATAGCCCCTTTCATTTATTATTCATTCAGATTTGTAATAATTATTTATTCAGACACTTGGACATTCGGACCCTCCTTCACGAGGACAAATATGTAATAAGTTATATGTCTTCCAACCCCCATTCTTTCTCCCTTTTATTTATCTACTTATGATGGTTAGCATAGGGACATCATATTTTCAAATTAGCATTTTCATGACTTGCATCCATTCGTTTTGCATGCATAAAAGTTTAGCTCATCATATTATTCAAATGTCAAATTCAAACTCTTTACTTGAATACATGCGCTATCACATGCCTTGAATTGACTCGCATGCCATGCTAGTAGCCGAGCTTATTACTTGCACGTTGTATGTGTTGCATTAGTCATGTTGCATTAATTAGGATCATGCATTGTTTTTCTAACTATTTGCTTTTTTTTTGACTCGCCTGTAGACATAAGGTAAGCATTTTTTGCTTTAGCATATTACATGAGTGTGATTGCTGCCATATCAAACATACTACCATGAGGATAAATGTTTCCTTGATATACCTGTTTGAATGCCTGTGGATGAAGACTATTCACTGACATTAGGATACTTTGATTAATGTATATATATGAGATCGCTTTTTCAAGTGATACATATGCAAAACACTTGTTTTCAAAACAAACATGAACTCAAACGTTCCAGCTGTTCATGAAATTAGTCTATACTTGTATGTTAAAGATAAAATAAGAACATATACTGTAGATAAGAATCACATCATAATTAGTAGAGGCCGATCTTTGATCGGGTGAGTGGGGTGCTCATTATTGACCTTCCCCTCTCATACCTAAGTTCCCGAACCAAGACACTTTGGTAACGACGGACTAATGGCATTTGGCATGAGTCACAGGTTTCCTAAATTCCCCAAAATAAATATTTAGGTGGCGACTCTGATATCTGGCAAAGTAGTCCATTTTTGGCATTTTATTCAAAACATTGATTTTTCAAAAGAAATTGTCGGATTTGGACTCTTTTTGTGCTTCCACTATTTCTAATTGCACTTGTGAAATCAAATTCAGAACCAACACAAGTAGAGTCCGAACTGTAAATTCATTCTTCCAAAAGGGAGCGCGAAAAGCCGAGCTACAATTTCTGGTGAATCTGCTGGGGATTTAGAGAACTTGACTTGAAATTTATGATGTGAATTTTTATCTACACTTGCATGTTCTTTGCATTGCATTTGCATTGGAGCGCTTAAGTCCCTGTGTTTGCCATCTGCTACTCCTGGACGGTTTGCCGAAGACTTGCCTACAAAGCTTGCCAAAAGGCTGACCGGTCATGGGCTTTGCCATGTTGGGAACACAACCCTTGGATCTGGACTACCGCTGTACCATTTGATCCTCCTTTCACTTCTCGGTGTTAGGTGTGAGAGGTATATTAGGTAGTCTTACTGAGGTACCCTCTGTGACTATTTGACCTAATGCATATAATACGCTCTAGTGACTATGCCAAACTAGGACAGGATGCTCACCCGAATACAAGATGTTGCGATACTATTTGTTTGAATAGTAAAATCATAGATCACTCCAAAACTAGGACAGGGAAACCCTAACCTCTCATAGGGGTGTTTTGAATGCTTTTGTGCAAAATGTGAAATCTTTGGAAATGAGTGATGCAATCCTAGGAGAGTCTTAATATTGAGGTGATTCCTTTCAAACTTGAGGGTCATATCAGAATTAGATTTGGGTCAAAATTCAAGGGTTTGTGTTTGATATGGACGAATTTTCAACAAAACCAGAGCCAGGGCCAAATTGTATCTTGCTTGTTTTGACCAGCACACCCGGTATCCCAATCTAATAAGGCATTTGTTTTTAATGCCAGGTTTTTTTGAGCCAAAGAAGGAGCAGTACCCTGCTTTAACCTATCACAATCCATCCAATCTTAGAGAAAGAAAAAAAAAAAAAAAAAAAAACCCACTGAGTAAAGGTCCAGTCCATCTGACCCCCAAAAGGCCAACTCAGAAAAGATCTAACCAATGCCAAAAGACCAATTCTAAAAATGAAAAAAAAAAAAAAAAAAAAAAAAAAAATCCAGTCAAACCTATCTAAACTAATCCAGTTCAGATACATCAAGTATAACTAGGTCAAAATCTTTGTTAGTCAGCTTTTAGCTTACACCTATCCATTTCCCCCATTGCCAACTCAGCAGACCCGTGATAACATAGAGTCCAAAAGAAGTTGTGGCCATAATAGCAGCCCTAAACCCAGGAATTGCCATGCAGAATGAGACCAATGTCGAAATGCAACGCCCATCTAGGGCATCTACTATACATCCAATCCCGAGCCCCCAGACGAACTTTGGCCCACCTCTGCCAGCTGAAGATTTACAGAGTCCAGATTCTCGAGAAGGGTTAGCTCAAGCTCGAGTTTTCAGACCCTTGGTGCAGCCTAATGAGAGGCTTTATCCCCTTGACATTAATGAGCTCGACCCAACCTTGTTAAAAATTACTAACCTTGAAAAGCAATTCAAAAAGGCACAGGGAATTAACTACAATCCTGACATTGAGGATGGGTACACCGAGCCTGCCGTAAGACTCCCAGACATATTCAAAATGCCATAAATTGACCATTTCGACGGGTCTGGAGATCCTATGGTACATATCCGGCTTCTCTTGGATGTCCTAAAACCGATGGGTCTGACTAAGCCTCAGAAACTTTCTCTATATGGAAGAACCCTGTCGGGTATAACAGCCACTTGGTATGCCAAGTTGAAGGATATAGTAAAGCAGAACTAGGAAAAGTTGGCCGAGGGGTTTGTCAATCAGTACTCTTACAATACCCAACTTGAAATGACCATTCAAGAGCTTGAAGCAACCCACCAAAATCCTGGAGAACCTTTTGTGGAATTTGTTACAAGTTGGAGAGCAAAGGCCGCACAAATGATAGATCGCCCTTCTAAGAGGGGCCAAGTGCAGATAGTGGTGTAGAACCTTGAGCCTGATATGTTATAGAAGTTAATAGTCACTCCACTATTCACTTTCAAAAATTTGCATGAATTAGGGGTGCAAATTGAGAGTGCGTTTAACACGATTCTGAACCTCATGACGAAAGCAGTAGCAACAATCGGGGCCGTGACCGCGTTGCTGATGATACGCACAGTATTTGGTAGGATTATGTCTAGCAGGAAGTGGGTCAGGAAGAGGTTGGGGATAAAGGGGTTTGAGATACCCTCTTTCCATCAGGACTTTTAGTGTGCTAGTTAAGCTCATATGGAGGGGGTGAAAGTTCTACTTTGAGCTCGGGTTGGGCTAGCTATTTGTGGGTTGGATTTGGCAAAAGAGTCAGCAATTTTTGGATAAGTGATGATGGTATTGACTTCAATGGGTTTGGAAATAGTGCTACTGCCAACATTGGTATTCCCGGAAAACACCCACTTTGTTGATTCGCCTGTTCTAAGAATAATCCCTTTGACAACCAGACAATAGCTCCACCTCAAGACCCCAATGTTACCATCAACCCACTTCCCATCCACAACCAAGTACCTCCCCCTCACCTTAACCTCATCCATACACTGCCACCTACCTTCAACCCCAGCACATACATCACCCCAGCCTATCTGCACAAGCCAAAGGTGTTCATTGTTGAAAGTACCGATTTGTGTATGATTGATACACCCACTCCAGCTCAAACACCCCAAGAGTGCCAAATGGCCGAACCCACTACTATTGAGATGTTGAGAATGATTGAAGACCTTCAAGGAATAGTGGCAGATTTAACCATTGGGGTTTCGACCCCGTCAAAGAATTCTCCAATCTTGGGACAAACTAAAAGTGGAATGGGCCAATCAAAAGCGAACATGGTCGAAGCAAGTCGCAAGAATGAGTCTGGGGTAACTATTGATCCCTATGCACACCTTTGGTGGGTCATTGAGACTTTGAAAGTCAAAGGGTTGAACAAGCAGCAAGTGCTTGCAATTGTTGTAAAGACTGTGGATGACACTTTCATCACTCAGGTTGAGAGTATTTTGAATTAGGGGACAAACAATGAAAATGGATGTTTTACCCGAAACACCCATCCTAATTCCAGTCCCAAGCCTATGAATACTCGACCAACACCCGCCACTCCATTTGCCAATATTTCTAAATCTAGTGCTTCTTCCTCTTCGAAATGAGCCTTCACCCGACTCTATATGAGCCTAACCCTCGCCTTGAAGGTACTGATAGAGGAAGGGTATCTCAAACCACTCAATCCTCGACCTCTCCCTAACCCTCTCCCACTTAGACATGACCCTACCCAATATGGCACATTCCATCAGCAATACGGTCACCATACTGACCATTGCTTTCACTTTCGCTTTCGCCATGAAATTCAAAACCTGATTGACAATAAGGTCATCACTCCACCTGAAAATCCTAAAGCTGTCAATAACCTCTCCCTAACTGCAATAAATTGCCACCTCATAGCATAAATCCTATCCATGGTTTGCTAACAACCAACATTGACCCCAACCAACACGGCCAAGGAGGTGTGTGGGGACAACTAGGACAATTGTAAGGCTTAATCTGTGAAACTCAGTTCCAAAGTTTGAAATCAATCCTTCTAGGTGTGGATGTTAGTATTGCTTAATTGAAGGCAGGCCTGGACCTTCTCGTGGGCTACTTGAAGTTGTTTTTGAAATTTTGTAGATGGACTTGAAGAGGGACCCCCCCCCCTTTTAGTCTCAGAAATGCTTATTTTGTTTTGAGTTATGTCCTGCAAATAGTTGTGCTATGAGTTTTATTTTTTGTCTTTTCTTGCGTTGTTATGTCAGTTGAGTCTTTTCCTTTGAGTCACTCTCATGTACCCCCAGGTCTTCATCTTTATAAAAAAGTGGGAGTCAAGTTTCTGATCATTTATTGTGCCCATAGTGATGCATGTGTACCCTTTTACAAATAGAAAAAGGCTTTGAATTTGTTTTTTGAATGAAATTCTGTTAATAAGCTCGAGTGTTGAGAAGGATCCCCTGAATGGTTTGAGTGAATTCTGACTTATCGGCGTAAAATCATTCATGCTTTCAAAAATTTTAACTGTTTCTTTTACAAAACTTGCGAAGATAGGTTGGGGATTCTCTTCGCCGTTAGGCGATCATTGTTGCAAGTACAAGGCGGCTTTTAGATCTCACAAATCATAGAATTTCTCATCTGGTGCCTTTATTATTTCAAAGAGAAAAGGATAAGAGAAACCAGAAACCAAAAAGAAAAGAAAAGAAAAGAAAAGAAAAGAGAAAAAGAAAAAAGAAAAGATAAAAAAGAGAAAAGAAATCAACCATCAAGCCAAGGGTATCCATTGGAATAAAATCCAATCAACTGTGAGGAAGGGAAGTTCTATCTAAATTCGGGGAAGCCAATGCAAGAAGGTACCACATTGCGAGAAGAACCAACTCTGAAAATGGAGCGAAAGAAATGAAGAAAGCATGACCAAACTCAACTCAAGGCAAAGCCAGTTCAAGTGTTAGGGCCAGGATGACTACTGATCAAATTCACCACAAGTGTTGTAACGCTATCCTTGAGAGGCTTGCTAGGCCGAAAAAGGTGACCTAGACAAAAGTTAGAGCATGAAAAATTAGAAATTAAAAATATATAGTGTAGACGTCCCCGAACGCATCCCGGGGGAAGGGAGTGCGAGTCCCCCCCGTTCTGGTTCGATATTGGGTCACTACAGTTCGAAGGACTCAAATGTCACGGTTCTTAATCCTGAACCAAAGAGTCCAAATCCGGCAAATCATTTTTGAAAACAGATTTTTAGAAAAGAAGTGCCAAACATGGACTGCTTTGCCAGATACAGAGTCGCCACCTAAATATTTTAAAATGGGAAATTTAGGAAACCCTGACTCGATGCCAAAAGGCCACGTGTCCGTCATCACCAAAGTTGCCTCGGCTCGGGAACTTGGGTACGATTGGGGAAGGTCACTTCGTGAGCACCCCTGCTCGCCCGGTCAAGGACCGGCCTCTACTAACCATGATATCTATTTTTGAAAACATTGTATGTTCTTATTCCGGTTATTAGCCTAGGTTACTATGTGATGCGCACAACATACAAGTATAGACTGAATCGCCTGAATTGGAACAAAACATTTCATGTTTATTTGTTTGAAAATGGTTTGATGGTGCTACCCGCAGGTAGGCTAAGACGTGGATTTGCCACCCTCGGGTGGGCTTAGAAAAACATGATTTTGCCACTATCTAGTGGGCTTAAAACAAACATTTGATGAATTGTCCCAATTCAGATAACTCAACCTCCACCCACAGGCATTCAAGGCAGTTATATCACATAGGCACATAGCCTCATAGTAAGCATGCTATTCATGGCAACACTCACACGCATGCAAGGATGCTAAAGCATAAAACTCACCAAGTACTCCAAGCCAAAACAAAAACCGATTAGAAATCCATGCATGGATCCTAAGTATACAGAAATGCCTAATGCAACACATGCAAAGATGCAACTATAGCAGGCTCGGCTATTCTAAACATGGCATATGGAATGCTACAGCTATCAAGTATTCAATTTGGAATTGAAATACAAATGCAGTTTGTATGATGTGCCGAGCTATATGCGCAAAACAGATGAATGATGCAAACATGCTGTCATACTGTATGCTAATTGAAACATGCCCTATATCTAACCATCGTAAGTGGGTAAATAAAAGGGAGAAAGAAGTGGGGGTTGGAAGACATACATCACACTCACACACCCTTATTACAATTATGCCCTCGCGCAGAGGGTCCGAATAAATAATACAGTCTGAAATAAATACAAATTCCTAATTAATTTACAAATTAACTAAGAAAGTCAGAAACCGGGGTCGCTGCCGATTCTGATGAATGATGCATGTTGGGCTGTCTTGACGCTGAAATCCACGACGATGCCCCAATTAGCCTCTGTTTGAACTTTTTCTTGAAATGCGTGCCAAGTCCCAAAAAATTGTTGATTCTTCATTTTGCTGCAACAGAGAGCAGGAAAGGGGCATAGCAATGTATTTCGCAAATATATGCATGCCTCGATCCTCGTGCCACCAATCACGCATCTCGATGCATGATGGCAGAGGAGTCGGATTGCACAACTCAATATAGGATGAATGCAGATGAATGCTACAACAAAACCTAACTCCATCATGGATAATCCGGAGTGTCGGTGACTTCGGAATTGAGACCCGTTCCGTCACTCGGAGTACGGAACACGCCTCGTTTCCCGTGCCCGGGCTAACTCCTATCCCGAACACGATGCAATATGCATGATATACATGAATGCAACTAAAATACAATCCTAACATACACAATGCTATGAAAATGAGATGCCTCAAAATGCGTGCACGCGGGCACGCAAATCGAGAAATCGATCCTAAGGCATAAAATGGCATACGCAATGCAAATTGGACTTACACTAACACGAGTGGACCTCAGCCACACTCACATAAGAGGTCGTCAGATAAAAATGAAGTGCCTCGAAATGCGTGCACACGGACACGCGAACCGAGGCAATGGCATACACAATGCAATGATGCTAAAATGACATAAACAATGCAAAATGGACTTACACTAACATGAGAGAGCCTCAGCCACACTCACATAAGAAGCCGTGAGATGAAAAAAGAAGTGCCTCGAAATGCGTGCACACGGGCACGCAAACCGAGGCAATGACATAAAGGCATGAAATGACATTCCAAATGCAGATTGGACTTATACTAACATGAGAGAGCCTCAGCCACACTCACATAAGAGGCCGAGAGATGAAAATGAAGTGCCTCGAAATGCGTGCCCGTGGGCACGCAAATCGATGCAATGGCCCTAAGGCATAAAATGGCATGCAAATGAGACGTGGCATATGGCATATGGAAAATGCAAATTTCAGCAGCCAAAATGATGCAAAAACAGCCCCCGAATTATAGCAAGATTACACCCGATGCCCGAAATGCTATGCTAAGTACCTGAAATGACTTGCAGCTATGCCAAACATGCACAATATGGACATGAAGTGTAAATACAGATGCTAGAAAGTCCCTAAACTAGCATTTTTTCAGTACAAAGCATGGCCAAACAACAATCACAAGTATGGAAAAAATAGTATGTAAAAATGGGGAAAAAAGGGGAACAATGAAGCAGATGGCATACGCAATGCTCAAACTGAAAAATACAGTTCTATAACACTGAAGAGGGACCAAAAATATGAACATTTACAGCTTATGACGACCCCCAAAAAAGCATGTAGATATGCTCAACATAGCATGCAAAATATGAGCCAAAAGAGGGCTATAAAGAGAGGTATACCAAGAATTCACCAAAAATCCTAAGACCCTTAACAAAACATGAAGAAAAGGACAAAATATGGATATTTTCAGTACTGATGATGGCCGAAAACAGAATCAAAATAGGCCTAACAAAGCATGCAAAATGAGGGCCAAAGAGGGGTATAATGACAAGTATAACATGGAGACCCCCAATGAAGTTGATCCCTTCTACAATGTTGTATAGGGACATAAAATAAGCCTACTCACAGTTCATGACATGCTCCAAAACAGATCGTACAGAGGCTAAAAAAACCATGCAAATTTACGGTAAATTGGAGGAATTGTGAAACAAGTGCATGATAGAGAGGCCAAAAAGGGTTGAGCCCTTCTTCAATGTTGAAGAGGGACTCAAAATAGGCCCACTCACAGTTTATATGAGGCTGAGAAATAGATCACAAATGAACTAAAAAAAGCATGCAAGATATTGACATACCAAATGATATTGAAGCAAGTGCATCATAGAGGGCTCAAACATGGTTGATCCCTTAAACAAACATGTAGAATAGCTCACAATAAGGCCTCTTTCAGTTAGGGCCGGAGTCTAAAACAGTGATCAAGTAGGGTAGAGGAATGGTGCAAAAAAAAAGTACCAAAAGAGGGTGATTGATACTTACCCTTGAAGATCACACTCTTGTTGCTTCTTGGCTCAAGTTTGCTGCTCCTAAGCCTCTGAAAAACCCTTCCTTGCAGCTGGAATGGAGTGGTGGTAGTAGAGCTTGAAGATGATGAAGAAATGGAGCCTAAACTTGAAGATTTGAGAGAAAAATTGAGAGATAGAGATAGATATCAATGTATATCCTTGAGAGATATTTTCCAACCCTTCTAAAAGAGCTGGGAGGCCAGCTATATAGGAAAGAAAATCAGAGAAAAGGTGGGCAAAAAGTGCTTTAGTTGCAGGTGGCTGGCCGGCTGGAAATGGTGGCCGGCCGGCTAGGGTCAAAAGGTCCAAGGCATAGGACTGGTTGGCCATGTAGCCCTTGAAGTTAGCTTTCCAATTCCGCAAACCTTGCATCAAAATTCCTCCTGTACAAAAAGTTATGCCAGTTTCCGTAAAGTCGGGCAGATTCGGTCTAACCAGACTTCAACCAACCATATCTCCTCCCCCCGGATCCGGACTTAGGAGATTCTTGAGTGAAAAATGAAGCCCCGGAAGTAATCTTTCCAATGGTGGTGGCCTCATATTTTAATTCCTCTTGTGCAAAGAGTTACGCCCGTTTCGGTGAAGCCGCGCAGACTTTTCTCCTTCCCGAATTCATGCTGAACCACCTTTGACCAAGCAGAAAGCTGGTTGCTGAGACAATTACTAGGATCCCACCCCCCAGTGACCTTCCTTATGATAAAACAGAGGTACCTGCCAAAAATGAACAAAAACCGATGCGAAACGAACGCTCGGGGGCCAAACCGCGAGGTTCGGGGCCCGAAAACCGGCCATTAAGCACCGAAAGTGGTGTTTGGCCACGAAGTGGGTATCTAAGACCCCAGTGTCCCTCGTAAGGGAGTAAATGAGATGCATGCCAAAAACCGGACGAATCGGAGATGGTTGGGTGGTCCCGAACCGAGGCACACGGCTCAGCAAGAACCGGCTCCGAAATGGGCAAAATGGCCTACGGCCACGAAAAGTAGCCCACGGCCACTGAGAGATGGTCCATGGGACCTCTCCCTCCCCTCAAGAACAAAAACAAAGAAAATCGAGCCTGGTTCGCGAACCGAGACAAAGTACAGAAAAGGATTCGAAAGTCCGGAGGCAGGGCTCACGGCCGAGACTCTGAGACTTCTGAACGAGCACAAAATGCAACATCACCGAGCGCTCAATCGGTGACGTCTGAGTCTTAAGGTCGGTCAAAAATGGGGTGTTTACATATAGCTCGCAAGGATGAAAATCCCGAAAAGGCGACTTTGGCAAAAGTTAGAGCGCAAAAGGAGAGTGTTAACCCCCGAGTGAACCTCAGCCATGAACTACGTTGACCTGATTCCCATCGTAGGATACGTAGGCAACTTTATCCTAAAATTCGGTCTTAACCATATCTATTTCATTCATTTCAACCCGATCATCTTGGCCAATTCATGTCGTCAGCTTCGCATCAATCCATGAGCGACACCGATTGCTGTGCATATCATATACTTGCGTTGGGTAAGAAAGAACTAACTTGAATCAACAAGTGGAGAAATTTTTAATACTTGAACTTATCAGTAGAATCTCTATCTTGAGCAAAAAAAAGGAATCGAACCTCGAGTTTTACGAAATTGATTTCTAAGGAGAACATAAGTAATACTAGGGGCACTATGAAAGATCAGTTACCTTGAGTCTTTTTCTGCTTTTAGGTCAATTGTGAGTTATGTTGTGTCGTGCCTAGTGTTTGTCTCGTCTGCACTCTTCATTAAGTCACCATAGCATGTCTGTCGCTCAAAAGTGCTCTTTATCGAGTCACCATAGTGTGTTTGTCGCTCAAAGTTCAACAAAGTGGCATAGTCAAAATTTCATACACAAATGTTCACTCCAAGCACTAAAACAAGTCAGTGTGTGGAATTCATAAACGAGCTGAGAGTGCCCACACAAGGGGCATCGCATTCATGATCATTGCAAAGTGTATGTAAGGAATCTGTCACTGCTACCGATGGGACTGGAGTAATCTCTCAATATGTCAGAAGAGAAGTATGAGTCTGATTGGTTGGCAACTGTTCCAGGATCTGATGATCCCCGTTACACGTGCCTACATAATGTTGAAAAGGTGGCCAGTGACTGAACACTAGGAGCAATTTTCAGTACATCTAATCAGGCCATCAATCGAACAAGGGACATGAACCCAAACAGTGGCCAATGCTTGGACACTAGGGGCAATTTTCAGTATATCTAATTGGGCCAGCAATTGAACAAGGGGCATGAACCCAACCTTTCCCTTAGTCCGCTTAAAGCCATTTGTTGGGAACTTTTCCCTGGATTAGGGTAATTTACTCACATGTTGATTCTGATATGATTCAACTTTTGAAAGTTGTCCCTAACCATTTCAAAACTCTCTTGGGATTTCCATTTTCCCCTCTGATTATTACATGTGCTTTGGATTATGCATACATGCTCAGATATTCTAGTTGCTTTGAATTGAATAATTGGTTGCTCCTGTTTTGTCGAGTTACTTTCCGCAGCGTTTTTCAATTACATTTCATTAAATACACTCATTTCATAAGATACATGATGCATTACTCTGATTACTACTCATTTCCCTCTACATACCTTGTAGCATTCACTTTTTATCGCACTGTTTTGTGCACTTTGAGTTCACACTGTTTTGTGCATCCACCCCACTCGCACTATTTTGTGCACCTTGAGTTCGCACTATTTTGTGCTTTCACCTTTAGTTCGCACTGTTTTGTGCACCTTTAGCTCGCACTATTTTGTGCATTCCCTTTAGTTCACACTGTTTTATGCACCTTTAGTTCGCACTGTCTTGTGCACCTTTAGCTCACACTGTTTTGTGCATTCCCTTTAGTTTGCACTATTTTGAGCACCTTTAGTTCGCACTGTTTTGTGCACCTTTAGCTCGCACTGTTTTGTGCATTAACTTTTAGTTCGCACTGTTTTGTGCACCTTTAGTTCGCACTATTTTGTGCATTCACTTTTAGTTTGCACTGTTTTGTGCACCTTTAGCTCGCATTTTTTTGTGCATTCCCTTTAGTTCACACTGTTTTGTGCACCTTTAGTTCGCGATGTTTTGTGCACCTTTAGCTCGCACTGTTTTGTGCACCTTTAGTTCGCACTGTTTTGTGCATTCCCTTTAGTTCACACTGTTTTGTGCACTTTCTTAGCAATGTTTCATTCACTTTGTATCGCACTATTTTGTGCATTCACCTTGTATCGTATTATCTTATGCACCCCCATTACACTGTCTTGTGCATCCAAATAGCACTGTCTTGTGCACCTCGTTCGCACTGTCTTGTGCACCCTACATCGCACTGTCTTGTACACCCACATCGCACTGTCTTGTGCACCCCCATCGCACTATCTTGTGCACCCGCATCGCACTGTCTTGTACACCCCCATCACGTTGTCTTGTGCACCTACATAACACTGTTTTGTGCATTCCTTCACCTCACACTGTCTTGTGCACTCACTGGTCTAGGAGACCTTAAATCCTCTAAAGGTGCAATTCTTTTGGTGTTTGTCGTGCCCGAACGACTTCAGGTGGTCTAGTATAGCCACCTGACTGTGCTTGTAATGAGTTCCTAGGAGATCAACTGAGACGGTGGAAACTAGAGTTCGAATGGCGATGCCTAGAACGCAGAGGTTTGGAATTTCTAATACTAAAGTCTGGTTTAAATACCCAGTGGTGTATCTTCGGCTTGAAATCTGTATGGCAGCCCCATAGGTTGAGGTAGCCGGTATGCGCCTCAATTCTGGATACTGAACCAACCTAGTCTGTCACCCCGTTGGAGAATAGAGAAAGTTATGAAAATGATCAGGAACCCGTAAGAGGTTACCCCTAATTATTCTACCATACCTTCTTCCACTCGCGTGAGATGCGTCTGGACTTCAAATTTAGAATTTCTTGTTTATCTAGTCAAAAGATCTTCAATTTCAAAATTCACTATTCCTCCTCTCCCATAGGACGCGTTTGGGTCTCAAAATTCACTATTCCTCCTCTCGCATACGACGCTTTTGGATCTCAAAATTCACATTCCTCCTCTCGCATACGGTACGCTTGGATCTTAAAATTCACTATTCTTCCTCTTGCATACGGCACATTTGGATCTCAAAATTCACATTCATCCTCTCGCATACTGCGCGTTTGGATCTCAAAATTCACATTCATCGTCTCGCATACGGCGTGTTTGGATCTCAAAATTCACTATTCCTCCTCTCGCATATGGCGCGTTTGGATCTCAAAGTTCACTATTTCTTCTCTCACATACGGCGCGTTTGGATCTCAAAGTTTACTATTCCTCCTCTCGCATACAGCACGATTGGATCTCAAATTCACCTTTTCTCCTTTTGTGTGAGACACGATTGGAGTTGTTTTGTTCTGATTTATGCTTTCGTTCAGTGTCACATTATTGTCTTGATTGCATTTCATTGCATGATCATAAGTTATGTGAGATCACTTTTCAAGTGATACATATGCAAAACACTTGTTTTCAAAACAAACATGAAATCAAACATTCCAACTGTTCGTGAAATTAGTCTATACTTGTATGTTAAAGATAAAATAAGAACATATACTGTACATAAGAATCAGATCATAATTAGTAGAGGCCGATCTTTGATCGGGTGAATGGGGTGCTCATTATTGACCTTCCCCTCTCATACCTAAGTTCCCGAACCAAGACACTTTGGTAACGACAAACTAATGGCCTTTGGCATGAGTCACGGGTTTCTTAAATTCTCCAACATAAATATTTAGGTGGCGACTCTGATATCTGGCAAAGCAGTCCATTTTTTGCATTTTATTCAAAACATCGATTTTCCAAAAGAAATTTCTAGATTTAGACTCTTTTTGTGCTTCCACTGTTTCATATTGCACTTGTGAAATCAGATTCAGAATCAACACAAGTAGAGTCCAAACTGTAAGGGCTATTCATTCTTCCGAAAGGAAGCACGAAAAGCCAAGCTACACAGTAGTAACAGTAATCTTCGACACAACTTGAGCCACGCCTGGGGTTAGAGACACCATTACCCGGGTGTGTAAGAAGGTAGTGAAGTCGCCATGCTCATGATGACAATCGTCGTCCTCGCCCAACATCAGGAGATTGATCTCAGGACCATCCTGTAACTCATCCACTACCCTCATAGTCAAGGGAGGCAGGTGTGGAACGTTGGGAGCAACAACGCCCCACGTCTGGCAGATAAACCTCTCTCCCAAGTAGTACACTGGGCCAAAGGGGCCCTCAAACAGAATCCTTATCGTAGAGGCGTGCCAAGTAGTGGTGTAGATCGTCCTCGACACCTAGGGAATGCTTGCCCAAGGGTGCCAGTCGACCTGTGAAATCAGTGCAGTGTTAGATCCGTGCAGTGTCAAATGTTAGTGCAGTGTCAGATGTTAGTGCAGTGTCAGATGAGAATGTCAGTACAATATGAGAAAATCAGTGCAATGTCAAAAGTCAGTACAGTATGAGAATGGCAATATGGTACAGATGCAATAGCATGAGAGTAACCGTGTAGTGTGGAACAGTGCAATATGCTTACCTGGTCTGCCGTGATCGTGTCAAAGAAGTGGCAGAAGTATAGGAACGTTCAATCTACAAGGTGGCGGCACTCGAACCGCGAGTTGTAGTACTGTGAGCGGGGTAATAACAACTCGATCAGCCTCGCTGGGACTGGAGCCAGGGAAGTGAAATATGTGTTGACCCAAAATTGCAAACAAAAGATATGAGAAAATAGATCAAATGAACAAAAAATGCAAGAGTGAACAGAATGTAAAGCATATCAGAAAAAGTGGGTGTAGGGTATACCTCCCAAACCCTCCAACAGCCGTCATGTGAATCCACCTTGCGGCGGGAGGTAGAGCTCATGTAGCAGTATAAGGTGGCCAGGCCGGCACCACGCCAGTCGTACTCCACCACCCGAGGAAGGTGTACCAGTGCCCCTAGAAGGTATAACCCCACGGTATTTTCCCTATTCGCAAACAGGGTAGTACTGAGAAGATACATAAGGAAGCCGCGGGTGTACTGGGCAACCTCATCTGCAGTAGCTGGCTTAGCGCCGAAAAAGTGCTCCAACAACCAATTGTAGCGCACCATCCTATAGCTGGTGGTGTCTGGGATCACCCTGAGAAACTAGAGCTGTGCAGCTCTCCACTAGATCATATCCGGATCAAAGGAGACTGGGTTGCTGACCCCAACCCGCAAACTAGTCAGCATCGAGAAGTCGTATGGGGTTAGCATCATCTCCTTGGTCAAGGAAAAGTGGAATGAGTCAGTGGTATCCCACCATCTCGCTACCAGGACCCCATAGAGCCATGACTTGGCCCTCATCTGTATGAGCCCAGAGCAAAAGGGCCCAAAGCCAACAGCATTAACTAAAGTGCAGACCTCTGCGGGAAACCGCTCGTACCAACGTCGGGGGCCAGATATGGAGCCATAGCCACCTATCCTCCTGGCTATCACCTATCAATTGGAAGTTTTATCAGTATATGTATAGTAGAGACAATTGGTTTGTTCATCAGTTTCAACATTTCAACATATGTGCAAAGTAAAATAAAGGGAAAAGTGGCGTACTATAGAGGCGTCGGCAAATACATGCTCCATGGGCTCTCGCAATAGAGTGTCCTCATCCATCCCTGGAATGAAACCCTCAAATCTCAAGATGCTGCCTAGGGGTGGCACATGTGTACGTGGCTGGTATTTAGCCACATCAAAAGGCCTCTTGGCAAGGGGAAGCAATGCAGCAACCTCTTCCACCTCCATATCTACACCAAAGGCCGCACCGATACCTGCGGCGGGGTTAGGAATGGGTACTTCATCACTAGCCATAGAGAGGAGATGAAAAAGTGAGAGGATGAGTGAAAATGGGTGGAAAACCTCAAAATACAAACCCTAGGAGAAAGAAAGTAAAAAGCGGATGGAAAATCAAAGGGGGTACAAGACAAGTATGGGAAAATGTGAGAGAAAACAAGAGAAATCCCAAAACTCCACCAAATCAAATTTTGTTCAGTTCAAAGTGTAGAGGAGGGAAAGGGTTTCAAGAGAAAAATTGCAAAGGTTGTTGGGTAACTGAAGAAAAGGAGAAATCTACAGAGAGGGGAGCCCTAGAGAGAGATGAGGAGAGTTTTTCGACCTTGTGTGGGTGTAAAATGAGGGTTGGGTCGTGTTTATAAAGCCACGGGTGTGGATTTTACTGATCTGCCCCTGCCACACTATCGAGGTCCTGCCGGCCTTATCGAAGCCCGACCGGCTCTCAGTGTGAAGTTAGTTTTTTTTTTTTTTTACTTTATTTATGCTATTATTTGATCTTTAATCTGATTATATAAAAAATAATAATAAAAAGAAAAGTGGAAAAAAAATAGTGAAAGAGAAAAATTAAGAAGAAAGAAAAAGAGAAGAAAACAACAATGAGGGGAAAAGAAGGAAAGAAGAAGGAAAAGAGGAAAAATCAATGAAAAAGGAAAATGAAAAAATAAAGAGAGTGAGTAAAAAATATAGAAAAAGAGAAGGAAAGGAAAAGAAAAGAAGTTTGTCCATTTTGTTGTGTTCCATTGTGTGGATTCATGATTTCTTGCTTTAGTTCGTTCCGTCATTTCGTAACACACGATATTGTATGTACGGTCCATACAAAGGAGTTCTAGAAAAAAAACATTCATGCCACATTAAAATCATCATCCATTTTACAACCAAATTGAAACACAGTGCGTTGAGCCCGTTGTTTTAACACATTGGCATTGTTTTGATGTCACGTGTCTTTGAGCAGAATCCATGTTTTGACTCCTACTTATGCGATTTGTTTGTTCTTAGTCCATCACCAACCCTTTCTCCTCTTGCATGTGACACGTTAGGATTGCAAATCAGTTAAAAACATTCAGGTGCGCCCGATGTTCACACCACCCTTCCTCCTCTCGCGTGTGACATGTTAGGATTGCAAATCGGTTAAAAACATTCAGGTGCGTCCAATGTTCACACCACCCTTCCTCCTCTCGCGTGTGACGCGTTAGGATTGCAAATCAGTTAAAAACATCAGGTGTGCCTAATGTTCACACCACCTTTCCTCCCCTCGCTTGTGACGCATTAGGATTGCACCTTTGGTTAAAAACATCAGGGGCATCCGATGTTTACACCACCTTTCCTCCTCTCGTGTGTGACGCGTTAGGATTGTACCTTCAATTTAAAAAATAGGGTGCGCCCGATGTTCACACCACCTTTCCTCCTCTTGTGTGCAACGCGTTAGGATCTCGGTTGAGACCTCGAGTGTGCTCGATGGTTACGTCGCCCTTTGCCCTTTCTGCGCGATGCGTAGTTAGGCTTGCATAATTTTCTTACATCCTTTCTACATGAAATGTAGTTTGGCTCGTGTTTCTCACGCAAAGCGTCTTTGTTTACTTACTTCTTTTCATGGTTGGAATTGTTGTACCCTGTTTCAGTTTGTTTAAATGTGGCATATTCTTTGCATTGCATTTGCATTCTAGTGTTTCATTGCATGGCCTCATTGCATGATCATAAGTTATGTTCTAGCATCTTATGTTTGCATTTTGCCCCTGAACTACGCTGGTTTGATTCCTTGCAAAAGGATACGTAGGCAGCTTGCGAGCGTAACCAATCTAATTTATGTCTTGCTTTCTTGCCCAAGTCTTGTGGCCCCGTCAAATGGGTCGTCTCTGGGCTTTGATATTCACTCACATCATTTCATGACTACTTGAGCTCTGTCAAAGAGGGGCAACTGTAGACACCCCATTTTGACTACCCGCGAGACTTAGGGGCTTGGTTCGATACACTCGTTGATGAAAGTTAAATTGTGTGCTTTGAATTCACAACGATTCGGATTCAATCAGGCTCTCAAAATAACCTCAAATCTTCAACATTTACCTTGTTTGAACCTTTGAGTCTCATTTTTGGACCTTTTGCCACCTTGAGCTAAGTTTGAACCAAAAAAAATGGGAGGGCATCAAGGCCCGGCCATGCATCAGTGATGGCGGGCCGTGGCTATGAATGGCTGGCAGGGCCTTGGTGGCGAGGAACACTATTTTGGGTGGGAGGCCGCCAGCTATCCATTTTTGAAGATATTTATCACCTTTTGAGCTCAAATTCTATAAAAACGAGGCTGTGTTACTGTTTTGGGGGTTGAACAAAATTTAGAAAGCCTATATACACCTTGAAAGCTCCTTCTTCCTCCTTCTTCCATTGCAAACAACCTTTGAGTTGACCTAGCTCCCTTGTTTCATATCCATACACCATATACAACCTTGTCTCACCATCTTAGAGCCTTGGTTGATCTTTGAGAAGCATAACTCAAGCTTGAGAGTGGGTTGAGACTAAGCTTGGATCATAATCAAAAGCTAACTTATTTGCAAGGTATAAGCTTTTTATCTTCCTTATTGCTTTCATATTTTTCATTTCCTACCTAATTCTTATTGTTTTGTGTTTCTTTGAGTCTAAGCTAAGTGTTTAAGATTGGGTTTGAAGAGCTACCAAAAGAGTAAAGAGGGTTTACACTCTTTCTATATCTTTACCTATAGCTCAAACCTTTCTTTTTCACTCCTTTTCTTTGCTCCTTGCACTGATTTTCAGAGTTAAAAAGGGGTTAAAAATCATGTTTTGAGGTTTCAAAAGTTGAGGGGTTAGCCACCCCTCCTTGTTCTTGCTTACTAGCTTTGTTCCCTCTCTTTGCTGTTTAGTTTTTTTAGGCTCTTTTCATTAACTTTGAGCCTCTATTTTTCATCTAATAAGGGCTGTCCTAAGTTGTTTAATTAGTTTGAGCTTTGGTTAATTCATTTGTTGTCTCAAAAGTTTAGATACATAACACGTTATATATTGTTCTAAGCTTTTCTTCAATTTATTTCTATGTCTAAAAGTCTAATTTTAACAATCAATCCACCACTCATCTCTTTCATTCTTGAGAATGATTTCAACCGATTGAGGTTGCTCAAAATATATAAGAAAGACTTCTACCTAATGGCTTAATCTTTTCATAGATTCATTGTCAACGGTATAGTCTCTCTCTCTCTCTCTCTCTCTCTCTCTCTCTCATGTTTTTGAAGAACCTCTCGTTTGACATTACTTCTTGTTTAGAGGACTTTAACATCACCATGGACAAATGGACTAAACAATGGCAAGGCTTCATAAAATTGGCTTAAAACTTGGAACAACCCATATAAAGAAAATGGTTAAAATCGCTTGAACATGGCCAGACGTTATACCAAGTTTCTTGTGTCAAGAGTCGTCACATGCTAATTCATGGCATTTTGATGATTCTTGAAGCGTTGCAACCGCCCTCTTTAAGCTCACTCTATGACAAGAAGAAGGGGTGGTCCTATTCATTGCATTCATTGAATTTTGTCCAAACTTGTATCCGGAATCATCAAGCAATCAACTTGCTCATTGATGGTTTTGGGACCAACTTCATCCTTCTCTCGAGCCTCTCCATGATAGAAAAGGAAAGATGGGACAAACAGAGCTTGAGAACACTCTGTCTGCATTGATTCATCTCAGAACACAAAAACAGAGTTTAGCACCAAATTGATGCACAGCCGGCCATCTATAGACCTGGCCGACCATCACTGATGCACGGCCAGCCCTCAGTATGTGGCCAGCAGTGCAGTTTTGCAAAAAACAGAGGCAGTGGCTGAAGGTGAAACAGAGTTTGCTTGGACAAACAGAGTAGCTCTCAGGCGTTGTGCATGCAACCCTCATCCATCTTCACTTACGCCTTTGTCGAACGCGATTAATTGTTTCATTAGTGTTATAATTATTATAGTTGTAAACTAATCTTATTGTAATTAGTATTGCTGTAGCAATTAGCTTATTGATAATTGTTGTAATGCAGTAGTTAATTAGCTTAGTTATGTTAATTATTATTCTTTCGCCCAGTTTTGTAATAGTTATTTAATTCGGACTTTCGGACATTGATTCACACCCTCCTGCGTAAGGAATCAAGCGTTGTAATAATGTGTATGTCTTCCAACCCCACGTCTTTCTCTCTTTTATTTATTCGGTTATGATGGTTAGTATAGAGCATGTTTCATTAGCATTCTTACGCCTTGCATCCATGTATTGCATGCACCGAGGCTCGGTTCATCATTCAAACTTGCATTATCATTTAAATAATTCTTTGAATACGTGCTTAGATCGCATGTTAGCAAATTGATTCATATGTCATAAATTAGTAACTGAGCCTTGCATATCACATGCGTTGCATTATCCGTAATTGCATAAAATTAGGAACATGCATACTTTTCTAATTATTTTGTTTTATTTTGGCTCGGAATACTAGGTGAGTTTTTTTTATTGTTTTAGCATCTTGCATTGACTGTTTGTGCTGCCATGTTCAAAGCATAAATTCTATGAGGCTAAGTGCTCAATTGATACAACTATTTGAATGCATGTGGATGAAGGCTAATTGCTTGAATTGGGACGGTTTGATTAAATGTCCATTTTAGCCCACTTTTTCAAGTGACAAATTCACAAAACAATTTCAAAACAAAACATGAGATTAAGTGTTTCATTTTTTGCAAATTAGTCTATACCTTGTGTGCGATCACATAGTAAGAATAGCTAAATAAATCGGAACAAGAGCATATAATGTAAATAAGAAACAAATCATGATTAGTAGAGGCTGATCTTTGATCGGACAAGTGGAGTGCTCAATTCATGACCTTTCCCTCTCATACCTAAGTTCCCGAGCCGAGACACTTTGGTGATGACGGACTAATGGCCTTTGGCACGCGTCTCAGGGTTCCTAAATTTTCCACAAATATTTAGGTGGCGACTCTGAAATCTAGCAAAGCAGTCCATTTTTGGCATTTGATTCAAACACCGATTTTGTACATTCAATTCATTTTATTTTATTTTAATCGGCAAAAAAAAAAAGAGAAACTTTATTGACGAAAAAAAGCAATGAACATGCTAAACTAACAACAATAAATCAGGGAGTCCAAGATTGATGAAAAACCAACCAAAGCAACCAAAGGAACAAAAAAAAAAAAACAACAAACCAGCACCAGTTCCACTAGCAGCAACAGCAATACAAAACAGCAGCCTGTTTGACACCTTTGTACACACAGCAATAGGCAACTATATAGCAATCAACTGTACAGCACCAGTTCCCCTGTGGGACACCTTTGTACACACAGTAGTAGGCAACTATACAACAATAATACCTCTCACAGAAGCTCTCCAACCAAACCCAATACTGTTGCTGCTGCTCATCAGTGCCAAAGCTAGGGCAATAACTAGGATCAATGATAGAAAGCAACAGGTGTTCACCCACAAAGCCAGAACAGAACATAATAAGAACCAGACCATCCCAATAAACCATCCAATACTGATGTTGCTGCTCACAAGTAACAATTTATATTTTAAACAAATATCAATTTTTTTTTTTTTTTTTACTATGCATCTCATTGTTGCATCTCTTTGTTAAGCCTTTTTTTAACTTGACCAAGTAATGGAATGAGAGATTTTGCATAAATTTTTATATAAAAATGTCATTATCATGTCTTTTAAAATACATTCTTATATAGAATTTGTTTTTTTTTTTCTTTGCGAAATACATAATAGAAGATTGTTAATTAAAAGTGCAATAACAAATGTTTCATAAGTATTCTATGGATGATTATTCAGTATTCCCGGAGTATGGACATACAGTGCTGCATAAGGTTTTGATTGGTAGAGAGAGGTAGGGCCCATGATTTATGTTAGGGATTGCGGAACAACATGAGATTAAGTAATTGGTGATTGACTTAGAGTATAGCCACGTAGTGTTCCAAAATTATTGAATTATTTCCCTTATTGTATACCCGCATTCATTATTAGGTCCTCTGAAAAAATTCATTGGCCTATTCTACATGACAAATTACGTGCAAGCTTCCCCATATCTTTTTTTGATACAAATCATTGATTTTTTGAAATTTCTTCGACAATGGTTTTGTGTAATGCATTTAATTCTCTCTCTTTTTCTTTTTCTTTTTCTTTTTTTTTTTTTGGGGGGGGGGAGGGGGGGTTGAATAAGTCATAAATTGAAGACAAAGAATTTACAAGATTACAAGGGGCATGCCCCAGGCCCTAACCCATCAAAATCTATATACATAGCTACCAACCAACAACAAGAACTAGCCGGATAAATTAAATTACACAGCTAGAACCTGCTCAAGAAAACTGTGTAACTAAGTTACATACACAGCCACAACATACAGCTAGAGCCTGCCCAAAAAACTATGTAGCTAAGCTATATAATTAAGCTATGCAAGTCCCTATACCAAATCTAGGATATTCAAACAGGTCATGGAATAAAATGTGTTCATATGCCCTATATGATGCATATTGGGGATATGAACACATCAAAAAAATCCACAACAGTTACAATATAATCTCCCTTGCACAGCTTGCAGGGGTAAGCTATGGACCAAAATATATAGCAGATAATCATCACAACAAAATAAAACACAAATATATAAAAGGCAGAGCTTCCAACACTTCTTTGGCGTTTCCAGCAACCCCTTCCAGCAGAGTGTACCTAGCTGTCTTTGATACCACCAGCAGCCTCTTACAGCACAATGTTCCCAGTCCCTTTCAGTTTCCTTTCCAGTCTTCTGCCTCCAAGTTAGGTTAATAAAACCTATCCAATATAGGGTATTACATAAGAACAACCTAAATTGACAAAGTTGTATAACCATAGACAGTGTTTCCATATCACATTCACAAACACAAATAATATATATGCTCACTTCACTCAACCAAGGCATGATGAAGATTGCTTTGTTTATGGTTGGTCATGTAGTATTTGAATTCTCTCTCCCCACTCTCTATTTTCCTATTTGTTTTCCTTTTTTCTTTTTTCGTTTTTTTTACACAATAATATTTTGTTAGAAAAGTTAAAAGGAATGAACCCATTGCTATGAATGACATATTGGTATTAAAATGGCTGATGTTTGAGCTATATGACTTGGCTATTTCTAGGAAAAAAGTTAGGAATAATTGTAGATTGTGAATTTGATGTGATTGTGATTTTGAGTTCATTTAGTACAGAGGCAGTATGTGGTAGGGTGATTGTGATTGTGATTGTGGCAGTCCATTACATAGGCAATGTGTGGTAGTCCATTACATAGGCATAGGCCGTATGTGATTGTGATTTTTGGTATTTTTTTCTTGCCTAATGGTGACTAATTTTGTTTGAAAATCAACGTATTACATGAGATGTGCATTAGGGAATCTGAAGGCAAACTTCACTATGTTTTGATCTCTGAATATGGACTTCAAGTATGGGTACATGATGATTACTTTGACTTCACTTGGTCACTCAAATACTCAATAGCTCTGGATGAGATGGAGAGGGAAAATTTTGAGTTCCTCTGTAATATAAAACAGAGACCAGCGAGTCGGTTGACCATTGATATGACTCCATGGATGGACCCTTTGGCCTTTAAAGATGTTCTTTTGTTCATGAGGGTAGGGGCAAAGATCTACTTGTTGAAGTTAGGAATGATGAAAATGGAAGAGCTCTGCACCCTTTCCATGTTGGGGCCAAACTCCATGATTTCTCCCATTGTGCTTCCATATTCCATGTGTTTGGTACCATTGAGTTAGCCTTAAAGTTTGGATTTCAGAGGGTTCAGGGATCCCTTATATTTAAAATATATATATATATTATGTTCTCTATTTCCTCTGTCGAGATTATGGAGTGTGCATGGTTGTATGCTTTTTTGCTAGGCTTGTGAAGGTTTATGATGCTTCTTTTTCTTTTTTCTTTTTTTTGGCTAGGCTTGTGCAGAGGTTTTTATGCTGGTATGTAAAGATGTGAGCTTTTAATATGTAGGTGCTTGGATAGCTAGAAAACTACAACTTTTTTGTTTTGATATGTAGGTGCTTGGATACATATATTGAATAGAGAATGTTGGTTGTTTCTGTTTGTAGTTTGTTGCCTGCTATGGCGTTGGTTATTACTGGCTTCACCAGTATTCCTGATTTCACTGTACTAATGTTGCTAAGTTTGCTAATTAGTCTCTCCAGTTTTTCTTTTATTTGAATTGTAATTTTTTTTCCCTATTCTTTAAATGTTTGTTTAGAACTTTTTGAGCCATGCATGAGATGAGCAACATTAAGTTGCAAGGTGATATAAATTCTTTGTTAACCAAGTGGTTGTCATGGAAAAAAAAGGTTAAATAGGGCGTCCACTGTGCATAAATATTGGGTACAAATTCTTCAATTTATGTTTATTTTGGTAAATTTGATTACAGTTTATGTTTTGAGGCAGGCATGTAGACCAGTGAAAACTAACAGTGAACTCTCTCATCAATTTGAATTTAACTCATCCAAGCTTGAAATTTATGTTATAAGCAGGAATATATTTTTGAGTTGGGGATAATTTTCTTGGTAGTAATTTGCCATCTCTTGTATAGTTGGATTCATCATTATAGCTCAACACTTCTTTCTTTACTAATGTCTTCGCTAAAACATGATTTTTGGATATGTTATTTTGTGATTAATGGTGACTGAATATGAAATTGAATGGGAAAGTGAATTAATGTTGCATTTTGAATGAGAGTTATTATTTCAAATTAGAGTTATTTTTCAGTTTTATTACAGGTATTTTTTGCTTCAATCACATAAAATTAGCACAATTTTTTTTAAAAAAAAAAAAGAGGCTATCACGGCGTTTCTAAAAATGTCGCTAAATATCATACCAATGGTTGGATTTTTGAAAAAACAGATACGACGGCGATTTAAAAACATTGCTAAATAGCATGGTGACGTTATCGTTAGTGCAACTTTTAGCAGCACTTTTAGAAAATGCCGCCTATAATCATATAGCGACGCTTCTGCGCCACAAAGTTATAGCGACGGCCACATTTTTGGCGTTTTTGAGACTTATAGCAGCGTTTTTTAAGCAACGCCAAAACCTCCATTTTCAGCAGTGTGAGATAATGGGAATCCATTAAAAAGGTTGAAAAGCTACAAAAATTAGGTAAAACAAACTAATCATATCCACAAGTTTCACTTTTCTCCACAAATTTGATGGGAATGTATTAAAAGGTGTATAGTAAGAATAAAGGAAACAATTTTAAAGTTAAAATATAATAAAAACCTAACTAATTTAATGAAAATATTCTTATAATCAGGAACGGAATTATAAGAAGACTATGGGATACCATGACCCTCTTATTTCTGTGAAAATTATTATTTGCCATAGAACTTAAAAAATATATATCATTTTATATATAAAATCACCCTCCAATATTAAAAAATAAAATAAAATAAAATGTAATTCTTCTTCCATCTTAAATTATGTTTCTATTTTGCATCAAAAAAACTTCTTAATCTTATTAGAAATTGCTTTTGTGGTATTTAATTTTTTTTTTTATGTGTATATAATTTATATATCATATTATACATACATATGTTTTGTGTATATGATGAAAAAAAATTATTTTTCTTTTAACCCCTCTGATAATAAAATTCTAATTCCGTCCCTGATTAAAATAATAAGGTCCGACCATGGTGGCACATTTATTTTACAGGATGGGATCAGGTTATTGTTGTTGTTTTTTATTTTATTTTATTTTATTTTTTGTGTTTCGTTTGTATCATTGGATTGGATCAAGGGATGATGGGATTATTACGGTAGGTAGGTGTGGATGTGGGCACGATGGCTTTCTAAGCCCGTTTATGACTTATAGGGGTTGGATTATAGTTTAGATCCATAGAGCTGGGTCACGCAATGTTTTTAAATTCAATAATAGCATGGGCCATGCTAGGAAAGAGTGTTTCAAGCCCAATTCCGTTCAGTTTAATGAAAATGCTCTCATAACATTAAGGTCCGACTATGGTGAAACGTTTATTTTACGGCGTGGAATCAACAGTTTTTTTGTTTTTTGTTTTTTTTTTTGGAATTGTCATCCAAAGATGATGGAATTACGGTAGGTAAGTATATGAATAGGGGCTTGATGGCGCGCTAAGCCTGCTCATAATAATGGAACACTTACGGGCCGGTCCTATTGATCACACTTATTTGTTTATAAGTTTTAACTAATAAATTTATCATTATAAATTTATTCATTAATATCCATCGTCTTTACTTACTCGCTCGCTTACAAGAATCTATCATTCTCTTCCACATATACAGGGAACAAAAGAGATTGATAAATTTATTACTAAAAATTAAATATGATTCTAATTTGCAACAGATCTACTTTTAAAGAGAGAGAGCGTAAAATCACCATTATTTAGAGTAATTTAGTGTTGATTTCACCATCAGAAACAAAGGAAGTGGAGGTGACATGGTAGTTGTGTAGATCAACGAATGTGGTGATATAGTGTATAGATCGGCGATAGTGGAGATAGTTGGTGAATGGTTGAGGCATCTGAATAACGACAGTGATGGTAGTGTGTGGATGACGACGACAGTGGTGTTGATGGATAGATGGTGGCAGTGACAAGTGGATGGTGACGACAACGGTAGTGGTAAACAATAGTGGTATGAAACTTTTAGAAAAATTGTGAAAAAGGAAAAGAGAGAGAGATAGAGAGAGACGGTGAAATTCAAGTTTTATTTTTATAATAATTATAATATTAAGAAATTAGTTATGGGTTGACTTTGTAATTTTGTAACTTAGATGGGTAATAGGTTAATAACCCAATACTTGGGTTCAAGTCTTTTAGCAGCCTGTAAAACCCCCCGCCGGGGGGGGGGGGGGGGAGGGGGAGGTCAGAGTGATAGGACTAATGAGTTGTTCTATTAGATCATGTTTGTTTCGATCGATCGAACTATTAATTTTGGAATATATAATCTCTAAATTATTTAGTTAGAAATGATGTGTATCACATGTTTGTTTTATTATGAGATTAGATGTCTGAAAATAACTATTCTATTGAATCTAATGTTTAATTAGAATATTTTGAAAAATAGTAAATGCTTAATAGATTATTTTATCCTTTTCTAACCCACATTCCCTCTAAGACACAATAGTTCAACATATATGATATTCATAGTTCGATTAATCCAACTTACAAATTCTCAACCAGATAATGGACTCTATGGTAGATTACTCATGGAGTCTAATCTCCTTCTCCAATCCTTCTAAACAGCCCCTTAGGGGTTTGAAGAGGAATGCCAATGAAGAGAAATCGCATCAGTATGTATTTTCTTAGTTACATATGGAGTTGTATACAAACCAGACCTAATTTAAATTATACTAACTTTATCTATTTTGTATGGACTCTGTTTGACAAATATTTCTTTTTCATATATTTTTCATGATAAATTGAGATAATCTACAAACTCAATACCAATTTTGCATATTACATTTTTCTTCTTAATGCTTTCAAGAGTATTACGATTTTTTTTTTTAATGTTAAATTGCCTTTTTTTTCACTCTTATTTTTTCGTGCATTATTCTATACCTAATACCAAATCTACATTATTCTGTATTATGGATTTGTCGTCTAAATTTTATAGTGATTCTATATATGAAATTATACTTCATTTCCTACATTATTTTATATAATCACAACTCACATGAGAAAAAACCTGCATAACAATAATACTCTTGAGAAACCTCTAAAATTTGAATTTATTGCTTGAGTTACTTTTTTAGTTGTTGAATAGTAAATTCTTTTATATTTTGACATCATATTATAGATGATTGATTACTTCACACATTGAGATGTATCATCGTTTGGATGTTTTTATTATTTTTTTCTTTTTGGGTTTAGATGTTGTTGTGTGATTATTTTTTGGTTAGTCGCCATTAAATTTCTTTTATATAGTTGATAGTTTAATATAATTAAGAATGTTTATTTTACAATTTTATAATTTAATATATATATATATAAATCATATAAAATCATTATATGATAATCCAACTATGACAAATTTATATTTAATTTTTTTAATAAATTTTATATAATTTTATTTTTACATATTTTTATTTTCCAAATGAATATAAAAGAAAATTAAATAGTTAGAATTACTTTTAAATTTATGTTACTAATTCTTCTTCTAATTTAACTATTATTTTTAATATTAAAATGAGTATTTATTTTATTATTTTATAATTTAATATATATTATACAAAATTATTATATGATAATTACATTTTTATAATACAAAAGAATTAAAATTATCAACATACACAAATAATTTAACTAAAATTAATATATAAGTATTCAAGTAACAATTTTACAAAACGATAGCGCCAATATTATCAAAATAAATAACTAAAATCATACTTTAATTTAATTTTAAATTAAAATTAAAATTATTCTTTTATAACACACATTGTAAATCAAATATTTTTTTTAAAAAAAATAACACGTAAATTGCACGGGTCAACTACTAGTTAACAAATCATGACAATGATAATATTATATGTAAAAAATTGAAAGTATAGAAAGATATCACTAGGGTGATAAATGAACAAAGCTTGAACACATTTCGGAGTTCATTAATACTTTCAAACCAAGCTTGAACAATCAATTGCCTATTTGTTCAGCTTGGTTTGATAAGCCTAAAACTATATAAAAATATCAAACTACTCGAGCTCAGTTTGATAAAAGTTCGTTTGAGATTGGTTTGAAAGTTATGAATTAAGCTTAAACAAATTTTGAAACTCGTTAAACTTATCAAACCATGCTTCAACAGTTAACTGTTCGGCTCGTTCGACTCATTTATGACCCCCAAATATCATTATAGTTACTGTCAAATTCAATTTTAACAAATTGTGTTTTGTGTTTTTTTTTTTTAAATACAATTTACAAGGATAATATAGATTGTCATTTTTTTTTTTTTTTGTTAAATGGAACAATATTGATTTTAATGAATTAAAATTGAATTTATCTGATTTATTTTTCTAGATTTACCCATGAGGGCTTGTACAGGCCAGGTTCATGATCGGCTCAGGTTTCAAACCTTTGTCCAAAATTCTAAATCACCTTCTATGGAATGGGACGGGCTGGGCAATCAAGCGGGCTAGGACGAGCCATGGGACGGGTTGGGTAATACCGGATTTTTTGGTCGCGAGCCATTTGATGACCCTTAATTGATGTATTCAAAAAAATCAATTAATGTGTTTGGTTTCAGTTTTCTGAATTTAATTTTCTAGAAATTGAGTTTTTTGTTTTTCATTTTTTTTTTTTTTTTTTTTTTGTTTCTAGTGAATATTTTAAGAAATTTAAGCAATTTTTTTACTTTTTTAGATGCACATTATCTAGATATCTAAATAGTAAAATATTTGTGAAGAATATTTTTAAAAATTAATAAATTCACAAAAATACGAAAAATCTATTGGATTTTTGTTTTTGTTTTTGTTTTTTTTTTTTGTATTTTTGGTATTTAGTGACTTTTTTAAGGATTTTTTTCACAAATATTATACTTTTTAAGTATATTTATGTTAGGTGTGCCTAAAATATTAAAAAAATTTAGTGAAAATGAAAAACTTAAATTTTCTGAAAAATAAATTCTGAAAACTAAAACCAAACAAAGTGAATTAGAACTTAATGGACATGTTGGTAATTACCCCGAAAAATATGTATGGGGGTTGGCTTATGTATCAGACCCATAGAGCCCGGTTAGGAAAAATTTTAAAACTCAATTATAGCATCGGAATGACTCCTCCAAGCCCAATTCGGCTTAGCCTGCCCACAATTATACAATATATATATTTTAAATTGTTTTAACTTTTTTTATTAGCATAAATTATGTATTGCTAATTATCTAAGAATTAGGAAAAATTATCTACTATGCAATGCCCCGTTTGGTAGAGTTATGGAAAAATAATTATAGATTATAACTTAACAGATTATGACTTATAGCTGTGAACATAAGCTGTTAACATGTTTGGTGCAGCTGTGGGATTATGAATTTAAAAAGCATAATAGTGTTTGGTTAAAAAGCTGTAAAAATAGCTTTTAACTGTATAATTGTCCTTTCTACCCTTATATGATATAAAAATGATTATTTTGTCATTTTTTTCAGTTTTAATTTTTTAAAAAAAATATTTCATTAATAAAAGTTAATATAAGTAGTATTAATTAGTATCAATTAATATAAAAATTGATACATTATTATTGTCACAATTATTTTCCATTATAAATTAATTAGTATCAATTAATTGCTTAATTAGTATCAATTAATACTAAAATTATTAATTAGTATCAATTAATGGCTTAATTAGTTTCAATTAATATTAAAATTATTAATTAGTATAAATTAATATTAATATTTAATTTTTATTAGTATCAATTAATATTAATAATCAACAATTGTTATTAATTAGTATCAATTAATAATTAATTCATTACAAAAGTATACAATATGAATTTATTAATAATTAATACCACTTAATATTGATTTTTTTTTAATTAATATTGATTTTTTTTCTTTTTCTTCAAAAATATACAATTTTTTTATTTTTTAATTAATATAAAAATATACAATTTGAATTTATTAATAATTAATACCAATTAATATTTATTTTGTAACGCCCTCAAAATAACAACATAAAACCCAACAATATAGACATGTGTTAATATATAAAAGATCCACATTCTTTCATTATCAGAGTTTGCTTACAAAAGTGTTACATGTTAACAACAAAAGCAAATGCCCTAAAGGCTTACAGCTTTCCAAGTTAACACTTGGTTACAAAAAAGATAGAGTGCTAACTCATTTACACATTAAGCCATTGGCTTGAAGTTTACATGTAATACATTAAAAGAAAGACAACAAAAGTTTGCCCCGCCCCTAGCCTCCCAAGCTATGTCCTTGGAGGTGGCATGCTGTCTGTACCTGAAAATGATGTTCCCATAAAGGGTGAGCCACAGCCCAGTAGAAATATACTAAGCCAGTTATGAATAATGACTAAAAGATTAACAGTTGATAGATGGTCCACACTTTTACACTCTTTCATAACACATTACAATTTCAAGACTTTCAAGTCTATGTTCAATTCACTCTCCATTTTCATTAAATTCTCAATTTATAATTCATGGCTCAGAACCTGGCCAAACAACTCATATTAACCACCTTCAATTTCATTACTTCCACAGTTAAGCATATTAGCTATATCACATTCCCAAGACAAGCATATGAGCTCTGTCAACGCACTTCTAGATAAGCATATGAACTCTATCTACGGAGTCCATCCCCTATCTTCTCCCAAACAACATTCGGTTTAGAGGTACATCCCCTATCTTCCCCTAAACCGTGGAGTACATCCCCTATCTTCTCCAACACAACACAATGCATATAAACAACAATTATACGCATCACAAATCAATACATAAAGTTAATGTATTCTTCAACTGTCATACTCAATGACACATTTCAATGATTGGTTTTTGTTTGCCTAATCATCATGCACTGTCTACAACAATCAAGACTATCCTCCACCGATAGCCTAAAGCAGATATTTCTAAACAGAAAATAAATGCACAAAATGGATATTTAAATCAACATTTCCACTTCAATTCCTCATTCCTCATAATTAATCATATCAATTAATTAATCAATGTAATTAGGGCATTTTTCCATAATTGACATTACAACCCTTAAGGTTCCATTTTCATCAATGTTTCAACATTAATCCCATGTTTCTACACTAAACATGCCTCTAGATTCATTATAAATAAAAACCCCAATTTTTGTAAAATTACACAAAGGCCCAAAGTTTCTCAAAATTACACTACAACTTCCAACACATCAAAATGCTAAAATTCAAAGACAAAATCCATAAAGAGGAGTAGGATATCCCTACCTCAAAGTTTGAGCTCAAAAGGAGATGAAGACCCAACACCCAACTTGCTCCAAAGCCAAATATTTTTAGATTAGATCAAAGCCCAAGTCACCCTCTATCTTTTTAACAAAGCACTTAGGGTAGATTCACACTCTAGGGAGATGATTTCTTAGAGAGAAGGCAAGTCTAGAGAGAGAGGCTCTCAGATTTAGGGTTTGAAGATATAAAAGTTTTGAAAAAGTGAAATTTAGATCGCTGCTGCGAACTGATATAAATAGGCTCGCTCGAGCGAAGACTTGGTCGCTCGAGCGACCAGACACAGAAAACCCTAGCTCGAGCCAAGAAGGTCTCGCTCGAGCCAACAACCCAGAAGCTCGCTCGAGCGAAGAAAAGCTCGCTCGAGCCAAGAACTCGACCCTTCAGGTCTGTAACTAGACGCACGCTCGAGCGACAAACTGCTCGCTCGAGCGAAGACCGAACCAGATCGCTCGAGCAAAGAAAAGCTCGCTCGAGCCAAAAATCATGGTGTTCAGTCGATGCAGACGCAATCGCTCGCTCGAGCGAAGCCACTCTGGCTCGACCCACCAGACACAAAACTCAACGCTCGCTCGAGCGACCAACTCTTCGCTCGAGCGAAAGACAAAAATTCTGGGCAGCAACCCTTGGTTCTCAAACACAACCAACCAGAAACAAACCTGCCCAACACATCCTGTAACTCAAATACAATGTAGAAAAGGATGTAAACAAGAAAATTCCAAACTATTAACATCAACGGACACATGTCCGGATCACTGTACAATAAGGGGTAAACCCGGGATCGCTATATATTTTTCAATTAATATTGATTTTTTTCTTTTTCTTCAGAAATATACAATTTTTTATTTTTTAATTAATATTAATTAATAATATTAATATGTGGATATTGACGAGGGCATTTAAGTAATTTCAACCCCCAACACCAGCTGCGCGCTTAAGTAAAAAATTTAAGCACCCCCTGACCAGCTTTTCAGATAAGTTAAGAAATAGCTTGATTTAAACTATAAGCTAGTTAACTTGAACTACACTAAACACAATAGTTTAGCTTAAATTAAGTTAATGTACACTGTACGCAACTTTAACACAAAATTAAGTAAATTTTCACAAATTTAAACAAGTGATTTTATAAAAATGCGTAAGTTGAATATAAATTCGCATAAATTCACAAAATCACGTAAACTTTTTTCCAATTTTTTTTTTTTTATTTTCTCAAAATAAAATCAATTCAAATGATTTATTTTTATTTTTAAAACAATAAACGCTACCATGTAATAGTGCTGTTGTATATTAATAACGCAGTAGTGTAACGCACCGCAGCATCTCCATCCCCTTATACACAATTAAAGAAGCTCCTAGAGAAATTTAATAAGTTCCCCAAAATGAGATATGCATTGAAACCATAAAGTACCTACTTCTATGACATGAGCAGTGGCAGGGCTAACATAATATATTGTTACTTAAATATATGATTTGTTGACATTTGGAGGCTGTAGAATGATTTTGATAATTCAATGCTCAAGCTTCATATGATTCAAATATAATTCACATGATGACATATCTTTGATTAATTCTCAACGTTTTGAATGGACATCATTTACAATGTGTCAGGCCGGCCTTATGTATTCAGAGTCCATATTGAGTGTTAATATTTTCATACATTACTTAAAAAGATAAAATTAATTAGAGCAAAGTACAAAATAATAATAATAATAACAATAACAATAATAAAAAATAATCTTAGGATTCAAATGGATACAATTAAAATTTTGGGATTTAATTTGAAAAATACGGGAAATCCTCGAATTTTTTTATTTTATATAATTTGCCCAATTAATTAAAATAAATTTATTATAAAAATTTAAAAATATAAAATCTATATTATTTTATGTTTTAACCATTTATAAACATCTAGAGAGAATATCAGAACTAAGAAAGTTCAATTTTAAATGGTGAATTGGATTGAAGAAAAGTTTGATAAAGTAAAATCAATTAATTTGGGCCCTCCATTAATAAAAACAATTTTAGTTTTGAGCCCTCCATTAATATGAATTTTAGTTTCTAAATGGAGTCTATTTTTTAGTCCAAATCTAGCGGGTCAAAGTGGCCGTTTTGCCGGCTTGCTCATGAGCCAGCCATGCAAATGCAATATACTTGGCATAAAAAAGCAATTCACCAAAAACACAGCAAACACATTTTCTTTGCTCAATGGGGCTTCCAAGCTTAAGATTGAGCATGTCATGGCTAGTACACAATTTGCATATTTATCTAATACTCTTATGTTGTTTGAGCATTCTCAACTCTGGCTTTACTGCTACCATATCCAGCTCCAGACTAATGGGGAACGACACAGACCGACTTTCATTGCTGGCAATCAAGGCCAAAATAGTTGAGGATCCACTGCATGTTTTGAGCTCCTGGAATGATTCTATCCACTTCTGCCAATGGCAGGGCGTCACGTGCAGTCATAGGCATCAGAGGGTCACTACCTTGGACTTACAGTCCCGGGAGCTGGTGGGATCGATATCACCACACATCGGGAATTTAAGCTTTATGAGGGAATTACTGCTTCAGAACAATAGCTTTGGCAATGAAATTCCCCCGGAAATTGGCCGCTTGCCAAGGCTGCAGATTTTGCTGCTGAACAACAATTTAATTGGTGGCCGAATTCCTGTAAATATATCTGGTTGTGCTAACCTCGTTTATAGCGATCCCGGGTTTACCCCTTGTTGTACAGTGATCCGGACATGTGTCCGTGGATGTTGGTAGTGGATTGTTGTCCTGTTTACGTCCTTTCATATATTGTATTTGAGTTATAGGATGTGTTGGGCAGGTTTGTTTCAGGTTGGTTGTGTTTGGGAGCCAAGGGTTGCTGCCTGAATTTTGTCCTTCGCCGAGCGAGGAGTTGGTCGCTTCGGCGAGAGTTGAGTTTTGTGTTCGTGGGTCGAGCGAGTGGCCGCTTCGGCGGCAGCTGCGTCTGGCTGGACTCGAACACCATGATTCTGGCTCGGCAGCTGTTCTTCGCTCAGCGATCTGGTTCGATCTTCGCTCAAGCGGCGGTTAAATCGCTTCAGCGTCGTCTAGTTCGAACTGAAGGTCGAGCTCTGCTCGGCGAGCTTTCTTCGCTCGGCGAGCTTCTAGGATGTTGGCTCGGCGAGACCTTCTTGGCTCGAGCTACGATTTTACGTGTGCAGTCGCTCGGCGACCAAGTCTTCGCTTCGGCGAGCTGTTTATATCGATTCGCGACCAGTGATCTAAACTTCACTTTTTGAAGCTTTTACTTTTAAAACCCTAAATTTGAGAGCCTCTCTCTCTAGACTTGCCTTCTCTCTAAGAAATCATCTCCCTAGAGGGTGAATCTCCCCTAAGTGCTTTGTTAAAAAGGTAGAGGGTGACTTGGGCTTCGATATAATCTGAAAATATTCGGTTTTGGAGCAAGTTAGGTGTTGGGTCTTCATCTCCTTTTGAGCTCAAACTTTGAGGTAGGGATATCCTACTCCTCTTTATGGATTTTGTCTTTGAATTTTAGCATTTTGATATGTTGGTAGTTGTTGTGTAATTTTGGGAAACTTTGGGCCATTGTGTAATTTTATAAAAGTTTGGGGTTTTGTCTATAATAAACCTAGAAGCATGTTTGGTATAGAAACATGGAATCAATGTTGAAACATTAGTGAAATTGGAACCTAAGGGTTGTAATGTTAATTATGGAAATGTCCTAATTACATTGATTAATTAATTTGAATAATTAATTGTGGAAAATGAGGAATTGAGATAGAATTGGGTCATGGGTTATGACGATGGAGAATACATTGATTTTATGTATTGATATGTGATGTGTATAATTGTTATATATATGCATTGTGTTGTGTTGGAGGAGATAGGGGATGTACTCATGGTTTAGGGAAGATAGGGATGGACCTCTAAACCGGATGTTATTGGGAGGATATAGGGGATGAACTCCGTAGATAGAGCATGTATGCTTATCTAGAAATGTATTGGCAGTGCGTATATGCTTGTCATTGGAAGGATGAATATAGCTGTTTTGTTGATATTTGTTGAAGTGATGAAAGAATGTAAAAGAGTTGGCCATCTATCAAGCTGTTAAACTTTTAGTCATTATTTATAACTGGTTTTGTGTCTTTCTCCTGGGCTGTGGCTCACCCTATATGGGAACATCATTTTCAGGTACTGGTAGCATGCCATCTCCAAGGACTTAGCTTGGGAGGCTAGTGGCGGACGGACTTTTTGGGTGTCTTTCCTTGTGCTGTGTTACATGTAAATTCAAGCCTTGGGCTTAATGTGTTGATGGGTTAGGACTCTACTTTCTTGTAACCAAGTGGTAACTTGAAAGTCAGAAGTCTGTAGGGCATTTGCTTTTGTTGTTAACATGTAATACCTTTTGTAATAGCACTCTGACGAATGGAAGGACGTGGATCTTTTATACATCATAGCATGTTAATATTGTTGGTTTAATATCATTATTTTTGAGGGCGTTACATCGTTCACATCAATTTTTCTCGCAATAGGTTGGTAGGAGAAGTTCCTGTGGAGCTGGGATCCTTGTCGAAGCTCGCAATAGTGGCTATATCCGTCAACAATCTTACAGGGAGTATCTCTCCTTTCACGAATTTGTCATCTCTTCGTGAGCTGTTTTTACATACAAACTACTTTGACGGCAGCATACCTGATGGTTTTGATCGATTGAAGAATCTTCAGAAACTCGCACTCGGCAGAAACAGGTTGTCCGGTGTCATCCCTGCGTCACTCTTCAACCACTCTTCTCTCACAACTTTTGGTGTCACTATTAACCAAATCCAGGGAAGGGTTCCCTGGGACTTGGGAATCACTCTTCCCAATCTTGAATTCTTCAGCATTAGTGAAAACCAATTTACAGGATCAATTCCGGTTTCAATATCGAATGCATCTAAACTCCATCAACTACAATTGGGTCCAAACAAACTTACTGGAAAGGTTCCTAGTTTAGCGAGGCTGCAAAACCTCAAGGGGCTAACCATTGCGGGCAATCAGCTTGGTTCCAGGGAAGCTGATGACTTGAACTTTATCCACTCTTTGATCAATGCTACAAATTTGCAGCATTTGGACGTGGGCCCGAACAATTTTGGCTGCAAGCTTCCAGAATCCATCGGTAATCTCTCGAGAAACCTTGAATATTTGTATATAGACCACAATCAGATATTCGGAAGCATTCCACCTGGGATTGTAAATCTTGTTGGCTTGCAGAGTTTGTTTATGCAGCTTAACCAACTCACTGGTACTATTCCAAGTGAGATTGGAAAGCTTCAAAATCTACACGAATTGAATCTCGACGACAATTCATTGTTTGGTAACATTCCATCTTCCCTAGGAAATCTGAGTTTGTTAAGTATACTTGTTTTAGGACTAAATAATTTTCAGGGAAACATTCCTCCAAGCCTAGGGAATTGTAGTAATTTGCAAAATTTGGTTCTTTCTCAAAACAACCTTCACGGTACCATACCAAAACAAGTTGTTTCTATCTCATCCTTATCTATATATCTAGACCTATCCCAAAACCAATTGAGTGGTTCTCTTCCCATGGAAGTTGCCAAGTTGATAAACCTTGGTTACTTGGATGTCTCTAAGAACCTATTATCAGGTGAAATTCCGAGCACTCTGGGTAGCTGCACAAGCCTGGAAACGCTACATTTGGGAAACAACTTTTTCAACGGAACCATTCCTTCTTCTTTGAGTTTCTTGAGAGGCCTTAGTGAGTTGGATCTCGCGAATAATAACTTGTCTGGTGAAATTCCAGTGTACTTGGAGAGCTTTATTTTGTTGCAAAATTTGAATCTCTCTTTTAATAATTTTGAAGGTGTAGTACCAACACAAGGTGTATTTAGTAATGCAAGTAAAATATCAGTAGTGGGAAACAGTAAGCTCTGTGGGGGGGTAGCTGAATTGAAGCTACCTAAATGCAACTTCAAAGAGGATGAAAATAGGAGATCAAACAGTGCCTTAACTTTAGCACTCTCTATACCCTTTGGGCTTGTAGGACTAGCTCTCGTGGGGTGTGTTCTCTATCTTTGCCAGTTCAAAAATAGAAGAAAAGATACTCCTTCAAATTCATCAAAAAATTCATTCTTGAGGGTGTCTTACCAAACTCTTGTTAAAGCCACTGATGGCTTCTCATCTCTCAATTTAATCGGTGTTGGTAGTTTTGGGTCTGTGTACAAAGGAGTTATTGATGGAAGAATTGTTACTGTGAAGGTACTTAATCTTTTGCGACATGGAGCTTCGAAGAGTTTTGTATCCGAATGTGAGGCACTAAGAAACATCAGACATCGAAATCTTGTCAAGGTGCTAACAGCATGTTCGACGATAGATTATCAGGGTCATGACTTCAAGGCCCTGGTTTATGAGTTCATGGTCAATGGGAGCCTTGAAAAGGGGTTACATCAAAATTGCAATGAAGATTTGTCAAATGAAGAGTCTAAGAAGCTAAACCTTCTTCAAAGAATAAATATTATCATTGATGTTGCTTGTGCCCTGAATTATCTTCACAACCAAGGTCAAACACCAATAGTCCACTGTGATCTTAAGCCAAGCAACATTCTTCTGGACAAAGATATGACAGGGCATGTTGGTGATTTTGGGTTAGCAAAATTCCTTGCAGACCATGCTACCCATGACTTGTCTGCAAATGAAACAAGCTCTGTTGGCATAAGGGGAACAATAGGTTATACTGCTCCAGGTGAATATGTTTTCATTTATTCTTAATTGTTTCATGCACCAAAAGGTGTAAAGGAAATTGCACCAGTGATTTAGGCCACACTATTTTTTTTATTTTTTTTTTTTGTGCTCAGTTCTCTGACTTTTTCTATTTATGGAGCATTTGTGTCTTTTATATCCAATATTGTTTTTGCCCTTACAAATACATTTCGCTTGCAGAATATGGTATGGGAAGTGAGGTCTCGACATACAGTGATATCTACAGTTTTGGCATCCTCATGTTAGAAATGTTTACTGGGAAGAGACCCACCGATGAAATGTTTAAAGATGGTTTAAGCCTCCACAGCTTTGTGAAAGAGGCTTTGCCTGGCAATGTATCGGAGATTTTAGACCCAATACTTTTTCAGACCGAAGAAGAAGAAGAAGAAGAAAGCTTCATAAGGAGTGAAAAGATTGTGGAGTGCTTGAGTTTGATATTTGAAATTGGAGTCGATTGTTCTTCAGAACTGCCTAGAGAAAGAACAAACATTAATGATGTTGCAACTAAATTGCATTTCATCAAAGACACTCTTCTAGGATCTGAAATACATTGAAAGAGATGAATTTATGAGGGAATCAATTGGAATGTAATGCTTTTGTCTTAATAATCTCCTTCCTGGAAGAGATTACATGTTTAATAACAGCCTTACTTCCACATTGGTTAAGCCAACTCTACGTTTGGTACATTTAGTGAGAAGTAATGTCACTTATTCAAAGAAAGTGTTAAAATTGGAAATGTGTTGATTGGATTTATTTAGGGTGATTCTCATTACATGTACATCACAAATTCAAAATTTATATATGTTATTTGCACGTGATTTTTTTTTCCGCTTAAAATGTTAATAATATATGACGGAGGGATCACATTGTAACAAAATTCAAAATGTAGAGATCAAATTATTTAAATTAAAATTAGTAGGACCAAAATAAAATTTACCTCAAAATAGAGGGATCAATGGTATAAATTTCCTTTTTTTTTTTTTTTAACTGCAATTCTATTTTGATTTACCCTTGAACACAAATCCCTAACCATGTATTAGTCCGACGAAATCAATCTGTGAGTTCTTCTTCACTCTCTTTATTTGTTTGTCAAATTTTAATAATGAAAGACTATAGTTGTTTTCTCTAATTTCTTTTCCATAATTTGTGATCCTTAATTTATTTGAGGATACAATTGTTTGGCTGTAATTATCAGTTAGGGCTATAATTGTTTAAGTTACTTAGAACTCTTAATAATGGCTCTTCACTGTTGTAATTGTTGTCCTCAATTAGCCCTAATTATGGTTGTTGCCGTAATTTGTGTTGTGTTGTTTTGTCCATGTGCATATGTGAGTATGCAATAAATCAATTCTAATTCTATACTTGTTTCTATTTTTCCATTGGTTTGGTGCTTCAATAGAAAACTCTAATCATTGTTGTGCTCCAATTTATGAAAACATATTATTTGCCAATATCAATCATTGTGAATTTGTGTGGATTTTTTATTATTATATAGTCATGCCTACGAGGAAGTATATTTTCAGATTTGAAAAAAGAAAAAAGAAGCAAAAAGTAAAAAAAAATTATTCAATCTCAATCAAGAGTGCTTGCTAAATTTATTGATAGGAAGAAACAAATAGAAGGGGCCCTCTTAAGAGTTCACTTAGGACCCCTTAAAACTCAAGGTCCGGGCTTGACTCCTTGACACCAGTTTGAATACACCTGCATTTCATTTTCATGGATTTAATAGGAGTTTTCTCTTTTCAAATACATGTACTTTTTGTGAAACAAACAAACTCATATTTTTGGCTATCAATTAAAATGGTAAATAAACTTGAATCACACAAGTACATTACATTATGATCCTAACCAGGTTTTGGTGTCGAATATTTCTCAAAGTTTCGCACTCTTTCATGAAACTCTTTGCAGCTCCACAGTTTTGAAGGTTAAGTACTTTGACAGTAGCGACAAACTCCCCATCTTGATCAAGAATCCCTTTATATACAGAGCCAAAACTACCAAAACCAATCAGATTCGCGGAAGAGAAACCATCTGTTGCTTTGAAGAGTTTTTCATAAGAGATTTTGAAGAACAATTCTTTCAACAATGGAATTGTATTATGAGTTGTCCTTTTCTTCTTGAAGCAATAAATTATACAGAGAGACACTAGGGTTCCTCCTACAAGTACAGAAGCTACTATAATTGGTAATATATGTGAAAGAGGCATCTTATGCTTTGATTTTTGGGTGATGTAGTTAGGTAGTTGTAATTCAGAAATACCACCACAAAGTCTATAATTTCCAATAATTGATATTGCACTCGCATTTGTGAAAACTCCTTTCATTGGTACCTCACCCTCAAAATCATTGAATGACAAATTGAGTTTTTGTAGGGAGAATTTTTCTAAGAATGCTGGAATTTTGCCACACAAGTTGTTATGAGAAAGATCAAAGTTTGCAATCCCTCTTAAAGTTTCCAATGAAAGTGGAATAGATCCTTGGAAGAAATTTTCCTGCAAGTACAGGTTTTCAAGGCTAGTACAACTACCACGACTACTAGTAATTTTACCAGACAACCCATTCTCGGAAATATCCAATTCCATTAAATTTTTGAGGTTTCCAACCATAGCAGGCAAGGAACCGTTTACGATTCTGAGCTAGATTTAATGAAATTGATAAAGATGAGATTCTCAGGAGTTCTCTAGGAATGGTGCCACTCAAGAAATAACAAATTTTGGCAATTACCAAGACTTGAGGGTATGGTCCTCTTTATTCTGTTGCCTGCCAAGTACAGTCAACAATGACAAGTTTCCAATGGAATTTGGAATTTTTCCCGAAAGCTTGTTATTATCAAAACTCAACCTTTCCAACTTCTGAAGACTACCAATGCTAGGGGGAATTTCGCTGATGAATTGGTTGTCATACATACATAAAACAAAGCCAAGTTGACAAGATTACATATTGTTGAAGGAATTGTTCAATATATTTGGTTTTCATCAAGCCTTAAAAAAAAAAAAAAAAAAAAAAAAAAAAAAAAAAAAAAAGAGATGGTTTGATAAATTACCCACAGAATTTGGTAATACCCCTCTGAATTGATTTTTCTCTGTACTCAACTTTTCCAAATTGCTACAATTGACCAAAGAACCAAGAAAGGCTAGTTCATTAGGTTCCCCGCTTCCGAAATGGTTATCTGATATAGTTATGTCCCTGAGATTCTGTAGGCTTCCAAAATCATTTGTTATTTTCCCATTGAAGTTGTTTCTCCCACATCACAACTTACTAGTTCTAAAGAATTGGATATTGAAAGTGGAAGAGGTCCAGTAAATTGGTTACCATATAGCTAGAGGATTTGAAGATGGGGGAACATGGAACCAAAGCCCAGTGGTACACTACCTTGAAGTTGGTTATAAGGGATAGAAAAAACAGTTAGTAAGGAGAGGTTATAAATGGAAGAATGGATCATACCAGAGTTGAGTGACACCCAATCCAAGGAAACTTAGATTTTTCAATTGTCCCAAGGTATCTGGAATACTTCCACCAAAAGGATTATAAGCCGCAGTAATTCTTACAAGAGAAGTAAGATTCCCAATGAACGGAGAAATACCTCCTGTCAAATTGTTCGAGTGAATTCCAAGGTACATGAGCTTTGACAATGAAGTAAGCTCTTTGGGGAATTTTTTGACTAGATTGTTGGAACCTACACCAAGGTATGTGAGGTTTGAGCAGCGAGAAAGGTTGGCTGGAATTTCTCCTTGAAAATTGTTTTTGCTCAGGTTCAGTTTTTGCAGCCTGAACAGATTTCCAATTTCAGCAGGGATTTCACCCCGAAAAGTGTTGTTGTTGAGCCTCAACTCGTGAAGGAAGCTGAGATTCCCAATGTTAGGAGACAAGGAACCAACTAGATCTCTGAATTGTAAGTCTATAATGGTGACTCTCTTGTGCCGGTGACCGCATCTAACACCTTTCCACTCACAAAAATGGTAAGAATTGTTCCATGAGTTCACAACCCCATGAGGGTCTTGTGTTATCTTTGTCTTGAAGGCAAGCAATGCAAGGCGATCAATCTCATTCCCAACAAAGGTATTCGCGGAGCTGGTGGTGACTATGAGATATATGCCACTCCACGTTTCATCTAATTTTTGTGTTGTTAGATTCACTTTATGGCCTAGTTTTCATTCCACTCCTCATACACCTTGTTCCATCTCTTTTTGGATGCCGTTGGAGCTCTGAAAGTTAGCCAAAAATAGGATTTTTCTCTCTGATTTTTTTCTTTTTTTTAAAGATTCAAATCTACATGTTCAAGACCTTATATCTGCCTCATCGTAACTCCATTTCGCCTCATTTTTACATTGTTAGATTCACCTCATGGCCTAGTTTTCATTCCACCCCTCATACGCCTTGTTCCACCTCGTTTTGCATGTCATCGGAGCTCCAAAAGTTGGCCAACGGCATGTAAAAAGAGATGGAACAAGGCGGATGGGGACTTGAATGAAAACTAGGCCATGAGATGGATCTAATGACACAAAAATAAGGTGAAACAAATTACGACAATAGAGATATAAGGGTTTGAACATGTGGGTTTGAATTTCAAAAAAAAAAAAAGGAAAAAAAAATCCTATTGGTGCTTGGTGTTGGGTCCCTTCCTATGTATTAGGTTAAATCTGACCAGCAATCGACTATCCCAGGGCCAAGCCTTACAAATACAGTGATGATACCACAGAGCATCTTTTTTTCTATTACAAAAAAAATAAAAAAAAAACCTATCCCATTCAATGCTGCCATGTTAGAATATGTAGGTTATTTAAATTGCAACAAAACAAATTAAAAGCTAACTTTGCATACCCACAAAGAAGAAAAAACGAAAGAAAAAATGGCATTTCCACCTTCAACTTCAAGGATTGGTTTTGGGCTGTTCCAATTATGTTAGTTACAACGAGGAAAATATAAGGGTTTGAACATGTCAGTTTGAATTTTAAAAATTTTTTAAAAAAAGGAAAAAATCTTATTTTTTGGCCAACTTTCGGTGCTCTGATGGCACGTAAAAAGAGGCGAAACAAGGTGTATAGAGGTGGAATGAAAAATAGGCCATGAGGTGAATCCAACAACATGAAAATGAGATGAAATGGAGTCATAACGAGGGAGATATATGGGTTTGAACATGTGGGTTTGATTTTGAAAAACAAAAAAAACAAAAAAGGGGGGAAAAATTTTATTTTTGGCCAAATTTTGGAACTCTGACGGCACATAAAAAGAGGTGGAACAAGGCGTATGAGGGGTGAAATGAAAATTAAGCCGTGAGATGAATCCAATGACACAAAAATGAGGTGAAACAGAGTTACGACGAGGGAGATATAAGGGTTTGAATATGTGGGTTTGAATCTGAAAATTTTATCTAGATTTCCATTAGCTGAGATGGAGATGGACAGAGGGATTAAATTGTGACATGGATGTAACATTAGGGTTTTAATTGTTACAATTGAAACCATGGGATTTTTTTATTTTTTTATTTTTGTAATTTATCCAAAAATTAATTTGAGCAGACATCACTAAAATATAAATAAATTATATTTTATTTTTAATGAATGATAATTATGAGTTTAAATTTAAACAATATATTTTATAAAACAAAATGTGATATATTAATTTTGTTTTATTGATATCCAATAAAATTAATTTGTACAAACAATTCAGTACAAAATTTACGAAATGAGCGGTTCAAATCATCGTGAATTTAAAATAAAACCTACAGATTGAAATATGAAGAGATTTACGTTGTGTTTAGTTGAAATATTTGAAAAAGAATTTAAAAATCAAAAGGAAAAAAGCAGATGAAATGTGAATAAAATATATTTATATTTTACCTAATTTCACATATATTTTTTTTTCTTTCTAAATTCATTCTCAAATTCTTCAACCAAATATAGCGTTAAGATAAGGGCACGAAGATGATCCATTCGATAATGGCTCATTTTTCAAGGTGACTTTGAGAAAACCTCTCTACATTATTGGTCTCGTTTGGAAATTTGGTTAATTATTGTTGGTTTTTTTTTTTTTGTATTTGAGATGATTTGTGGATTATTATTATTATTATTATTGAATAGATAGTTAGGAGAAAAAAATTTCATTAATTGTTATGTACGATGTGATATTTATTTTATTAATTATTTAATAGTTTTTGTTTTTATTGGCTATTTTAGCAAGAAAAAAAAAATTGTGTTTGAAAAAATAATTTTTTTGTTAAAATAGCTAATAAAGACAAAATAAGTTAATAATTAATAAAACAAAATATCACATCTAAACTATAATTATTTTACTTCTATCCTCAAAATCATCAAATCAACTATCAAAAAAAGTCAACTAATTATCATAAATACAACTTTTTTAATCAAGTTAAAATAATAAAAAAAAATTAACTAAAATAGTCAAATTTTTAAAAGAGTTTCTTTTAGGAAGGAAATATTATTTTGTCTCTCAAACTATACCTCAATGATTGGGGGGAAATGCAAGGCTACCTGATGTAATTTACCCTTTTTTATTTAATTGGAAAATGTAGGACTGCTTGTAATTTACTCTTTTTAAGGTGACAATTGACAAAACCTCACTTCTACCTTATCAAATGGGTAGTATACACTTTGGAAATTTGGCAGTGAATTATCTGAAACTTAATTACGTCCAATCAAAGAATGTCTAGTATAGATATTTTTCAATGTATTTATTAATGCCTTCATATAATATTATTGATATTGTATTGTGAAGTCTAAAAGCAAACAAATAAAATAACATAGCCGTCAGTGTTTTACTATCAATTAAAAGGAACCAAATAAATTGGCAAACGTGCCAATACCCTGCTATCAATTAAAAGCATATACAAATTAATTGACACATCTGTCAGTGTTCCACTTTTAATTAAAACTAAGCAAATACATTAGAACACTCGTCAGTGCCACTACTTGGGGGGAGGCAGTTATACCCTTACTTGAAGTAAGTAAATATGATGAAATTGAGGACTTGCAGCAAAAGAAAACAAGACATGAACATGAGAATTAGTAAATAAGACAATACTCAAAGAAATTTAAGATTACGAAGAGAAAGGAAAGGGTATATGGGCTACATGTTGCATTCTCATCTTAAATATTACATTGGGGTGGCCCTTATTTTGTATGCTAATTGTGGGGGCATATTTTTGTGAATGATAACACGTGGCCAAGGTGGCACCGGAGTGCCAGCCGAGATGCCACGTGTCCCGATCATGGCGTTGAGGTGATCTCGGCTATTCTGAGATTATTTGCGTAGATACCAGAATCCGAGATGAACGGATAAGGGTCAAGAGTCCTAGAATGGGGGAGAATCTCAGTTTGGATAAGGACAAAGTTCTTAGGGAGTTTATCTTTATCTATTTGAGAGTCTAGGATGAGCATTGAGCCAGAGTTCAAGAGAAGCTAGGCTTCTACAGAGATCAAGTTAGTGCTGGCTATAAAAGTAAGGTACCCTCGTGGGTCTAAGGTACGCTTTTTGTATCATGGCTAGTGAGTTAAGCACTGTTTGCTATCTTTAAGAGATAATTGAGTACTGACTTGATCATCGGAGTGCCCCCCGGGTGGACGAACCACCGTCGGAGTCTTATCTTTCTATGATAGGTTGTTTGGGTGCAATCTATTCTGCCGGTGTTCTCCAACTGAGTACTTGTTTGGCAATGTGAGTCAGAAATCAACACACACAATTTGGCACTGTCTTTGGGAAAGAAAGAAGAATAAATGGCCAACGACAGACAGAAAGAGAAGATTAGGAACGACATCCCTACTGGAAGTGGTAAACACATTGACCCTAACGTAGAGGAAGACAACTGCAACGAAGAATCTCAGGATAAGAATCCCAGAGAAAAAGACGTTGGCCAGAAGGGAGACGTGTCAAAGAAGGTAGACCGAGGTGAGTATTACAACGAGAACGACCTCCAGGTATGGAAAGATAGGTGCTTGCGGAGGGACGGCGAGATGAAGGGAATGGTGAACAAATTGACAGACCTACAATCGGTCGTCAATTTCATGATGCAGAACAACGTCATGCAACCACCGTTTCCGTGCACGCCGATTCCAGCGGCCAAGAACAATGCCTAGAAAGGGGGCAGAAAACAGTTTCTGCAGTCGCTTAGTATGACAGGACAAAGGAACATTCTCACTGGCCTTCACAAGAGATCGGGCAAGAAGAATCGATGAAAGGAGAGTCTCAAAAGACATATCGTGCCAAAGAAACCTACACCAAAGAACATCAGCATGTTCAAGGGAAGGAGCTTTGCTTCAACACGACTAATTGAGGGAGGTCCAAGATGACTCATAATGACACCGGGAATAGCGCACCAAAAAGGCTAAAATCCGTTGATAGCCGAGCTCCTGGACGGACAAAGGAGGATTTGAGGGATTACCTCCAAAGGAAGCGACAAGATGCCGAGGTAACCTCTCTGGTCAATCCGAGAACGCCGTTTTCAGTGTAATTGGAAGTTTAAGGCCCTGAAATGATTCCACATGCCGAGATTCCAGATATACAATGACAAGTCTGATCCTAACTTTCACGTTGGCATGTACCTGAACTCAGTGGCATTGTACACCGGGAACGAGCCGCTGCTGTGTACAGTATTCCTCTCATTCTTTGGGGAAATCGCATTAGACTGGTTTCACAAATTCCTGAAAAGAACTGTGAAGAGTTAGGAAAGCTTGGCTGACATATTCATGGCCAGGTTTGTGACAAACAAACTATAGCTGTTGAGGGTGGACTCCCTGATGGCTCTGAGAATTGGGGAGGATGAAAGCCTCAGGGCTTATGCCAAAAGGTACTATAAGGTGTTTAACCGAATACCAGGGTGCAACCAAGATGTGGCGGTCGTGTCTTTTAAGCACGACCTGAGCAATGACTGTCTGCTTCGAAAATCACTGGCAAAAACATTGCCAGAAAGTATGGAGGAACTCATGGGCAGGATCGAGAAGTATGCAAAAATCGAGGAAGACATGCCAGGGACAAAGGCGTTGAAGCAAGAGAAGAGAAACGGCTCGCCGAAGCGAGGCCGAGGTAATACTGGATATAACAAGCAAGAGACAAGACTGAGGGCTGCGCAAGCAGTCACTATCGTATTCCGAATTTCGATTTACAAAGTGCTAGAGAGGATCAGGAACCAACCGTATTACAGAGCACCAGCAAGGGTTCCTAGCAAATTTATGAGAAGAAGCCTTAGCAAGTACTGTGCTTACCACAATGAAGATGGGCATCTAACTCAAGGGTGTAGAGCCCTAAAGGCATATTTGGAAGATATGGTAAGACAAGGTCATTTAAGGGACCTAGTGGATGAAGCTAGAAAAAGGAACGAGCAAGCAAGGCTGCCTCAGGCACCAGTAGCACCACCTCCACCAACACCATAACCGCAAGCAGGCGGACCTCAAGTAATCAATGTGATTCATTCGAAGGTCAATGAGAACAAGATGCGTGGGGAAACTCAGAAGGTGAAACACTTACAGCATGTGTATCAAGTCCGGCAGAAAAGACCTAGGGCAAACGAGTGCCAGGAACCAATGGTGTCCTTTACTGAAGACGACCTAGACATGGTACAACATCCACACAACGATGCCCTGGTAATATCCCTCAAGGTTGGAAAGTGCCAGGTAAAGCGCATTCTAATTGACCAGGGCAGCTCTTGTGACATCATGTATGTCAGATGTTATAAGGAGCTTGGCATTTACCAAGATGATCTGGAGTAGTCCAATGGTCCAATGGTCCAATGGTTGGGTTCAACGGAACGCCGACGTGGCCCCTGGGAGCAATAAGTTTGGAGGTGTAGGCAGGCACCAAGAAGGCAAACATAGAGTTCACAAAATATAACAATAATTGCGATAAGTTTGGAGCTTTGCTTCGACACGACTAATTGAAGGAGGTCCAAGAGGACTTATCTCACTAAACCGCCGCCTTGGGCTTAACCTTGGCATTCTCGCTATTCGGCATTGCTACGCCTTGGCCAAGTCTACTGGTCGGCACGGGTGTTATTTCCTTAGGGCCAAAGACACCGACCATCAACTGGTGACTATGCTTTCCAGCTCTAGGAAGCGAGCCGATGATGTTATGGTCGTCATCCAAGGAAACTGGGAATTCAGCGAAGGCAAGGATCGCCTTGATTGTATTCCTAGATGGAGGGGCGAACCAGGTGGCCGAGTATCTTCTCTTATTTATTTACTTGTTATATTTATAAAACCTTATTTTTCGGGACCTCATGGTTTTGCTTTTGCAGGAAACGATTTGAAGAAAGTCTTGATCTCGACTGACGATGCCGTTCTTTCCGAAATCAAGACTGCGCTAAAGTATTTCAACCGACTGAGTCTTCAGAAGCAGGGGAGGGCGGCCCACGTTCTGCTCTGCAACGAGCCGACTTATACGATCTTTTCGGCGGCAGAAAACATCCCAATTTCGAAGGGTGAGGAGTTTTTTATCACCCTTATCTTGACTGATTTCAGAAATTTCAGGCAAGTCGATTGCGAGGGATCAGATTCAAAGCGACCGGAAGTTGCTGAGGCCGCCGAGTCAGACCAATCCGAAACTGAGGTTGACGAGTCTTTGAAGTTAGCATTTGAAGAAGCCGACCTCAATTTGGCTGATCCCCTGTCCACCTCGGGTCGAGAGGACTGTCCTCTTGACGATATTTTTCACGGTCTAGAGGACCTTCCCGACGCATTCCCATAAGATATGGCTGGGTTAAGCCTCACTAAACTTGCCAAGAAGGCAAATGCGGAAAGGATGGTCGCACGGTGAAGGGTGGAGATTCAGGCTGCCGAATCTCAGTCCCAGTCCTCCTTGCCTATTATTGAGGGAACGGCAAAGAACGGAAGTACCGAGGTAGAACCTTTTGTGCAGGCAAGTGTAGAAGCTGAGCAAAGGGTGGAGAAGTGCCCTACCGATGTTGAGGCCGGCTCAGAAGAAGATTGTGCCAACAACTGACCTCGTTTGGAGAAGTCGGATGTGATCGTACCTTTTGTTATCCAGCCCGAGATAAAGAATATGTTGATCTCCTCTGATGTTTCGGTGATCAAAGATCCAACGGTTGCACTTAGCTTGGCAACATCCGTTTCACTGCCTGCTAACAATGCGGCTTTTTGGGCAAAGTCGGATCTGGTTGCAATTGGGTTGGCCACGCAATTGGCTCTTTTGGTATATATCTGTACTTTGTCTTTTCTTTTTACGCAAATATTATCTTGTTCTTATCTTCCTGTTTTGCAGGCCATCGGAAGGATAGCTGACATGGGTCGTCGCTATCACGATGTCGTCAAGCTAATTGGCCGTTTACAAGCGGAGGTTGAGGGCCAAAGAAATAGGGCGCAGATGGAGGGCGCCCATGCTGAGGCCGAGATGAAGAGGGCCCGCAATGCTAAAGAATTGAGATCAGTTGCCGAGAAGAGGGCGGATGTGAGCGACGACGCGCTTAAATTGGCCCAAGAGGCGATCTCTAAATTGGAGGCTGCGTTGGAAGAGATGAAGGCGGCGAAGGAAACAACCGACCTGAAGGCTTCCAGCGCATTCAATGCTAGGAAAAAATCTGCTTTTGATGAATATGTAGACAAAGTCCCCAAATTTGAGAATCGGAGATTTAAACACGGCTGGCTCAAAGCCCTTGCTGCTGCTGATGTGACATTGGCTATGCCAATTCCATATGAGCAAGTGGATGTTGAGCTGCTGAAGTCTGACTCCGAGAAATAATTTGGGCAGCTCTTGTTTTTTGTTTTAGGATTTGCATGTAACTTTCAGCTTTTTTCAGCTTTTTGTCTAGTAATTTTCATATGTAAAATGGTTACAATTTGTGCCTAATTTACTTAATAAAAGTTCATTTTGCACTTTGCTGTTACTAATGAACGGAATTGTTTGGTTGCTGTTTTGGATAAAACGTTTTGCATACTTGCCAACTAGATGATTAGGCAGTTTAGATAGTTAGGCCGTTTAAAAAGCCAAAAATCAGTACATTAAGTGGTTGTGGCACATATCAATCGACATAGGGCCAAAATGCTCGGCCGGTTAAATTAATAAATCTACCCTTGCCTCAACCAGTGCATGGACTTCAAGACATTCTCCCATAATTGTCGTTTAGATAATTAGGCCATTTTAACAAGCCAAAAATCAGTGGATGAAATGGCTGTGGCACATATCAATCGGCATGGGGCCAAGATGCTCGGCCGGTTACATTAATAAATATGCCCTTGCCCCAGCCAATGCATGGACTTCAAGGCATTCTCCCATAATTGCCGTTTAGATAATTAGGCCATTTTAACAAGCCAAAAATCAATGCATGAAGTGGCTGTGTCACATATCAGTCGACCTCCGTCGTTTGAAGACTGCCAAAAGCGTTAATGAAATTGCCTCGGGGTTGCTGTATGCCTATGAATAAATGGGGTGATTTCGCGCTAGTGGGTCCACTTATTCTTATTCAGACTCGATTTGAACTAGCTTAGGACAAGGGTGAATGTCAAACAGATTGTTCTTCAACAGTAGAGGAGAGGGACGAACGCTGGCTAAGCTAGATACTGCGATGAATCGCAACAGTGAGCCTGCGCGTACGTGAGGAAGGACGTCCTAGGAAAGCGAAAAATGTCAACTTTCAAGCCGTCGAAGCAGATCACCCTGAAGAGAGAAGCATCAACAGGGAAGCTCCCCGCGACCACGACCACGACCACGACCGAGGAATGAGTCAGATGCGATGCCAAAACCATTGAGTTTTGCAGTGTTCGTGGGGAATAAATCGATGACTGAGGTAGATTCCATCGTCAGTGATCCGGGTGTAGCGGTTGAGTTCGCTTGACAGATCTTTCCATCGGAAGACCAACAATCGATGGTTGGACGACGAGATTTCGAAGTGTTTCAAGAAGGTATTCATGGGGCGGTGAAGGGGCTGTACACCGCCTATGAAGTCAGCATGCTTCTGCGCGCCGTACGGCGGGAGATGGAGAAAATAGACGAACGGGTCCGCAGTTCGGTGGCTCGTGCGGAGAAAGCTGAGGGCGAGCTTAGGGAGCTTAGGAAGGTTAAAGTCGCCTATCCGCATGCGGTGGGTCAATCTAACCCAATTATGGATGAGAGGGTGACCCAACGGCGATTGAGTTATGCCATCGCCGACTGATATACGGCTGACATGTTTGCCGTACAAAATGCGAGGGCCAAAGGTTACGAGGAGGGCTTCTATGCTGGTCGGAAGGTTGGGATCGACAAAACGAAAGAGACGCTTGCTGAGGAGGTCTACTGATGCGAGAATTGGGGTTTTAAGCATGGTTGGATCGCGGCTCTTCAGGCTGCGGAGGCTCTCCGAGCAAAGGGTGTCGATTCCGACTTGTGTGACTTGGATCATCGTGATCATTTGCCCTTTGCCGCCTTTGAAGTTGAAAAGAGCGATAATGAGGGCGACGCCGAATAAAAACAATCGTTGTAATTTTCAAACGCGAATCGCGTCTAGAATTATGTATTTATTGGTTGGTCGAATAAAAAAGAACTTTATTTTCAATGTTTTGTTATAATTTTTGTTCTGTGCATACGTGTTTGCATGCGTTTTATTATATACATGTTTGAATAAACGTATTTCAAATGAGTAAATGAACATTGATCGGCCTGATTTAATCGACACCATTGTGTTACGCACGGCCCGAAGGTTTAATCGGCCCAAAGACGTCATTCGCCAATGGGGCTCCGAATCTGGAGTCTTTATTTGGCCAATCGTGATATCCACGAAGGGCGCTCCGAATCCGAAGACTTTATTCGGCCAATCGTGATATCCACGAAGGGCGCTCCTAATCCGGAGGCTTTAACAACCCAAAGACGTCATTCGCCGATGGGGCTTCGAATCCGGAGACTTTATTTTGCTAATCGTGATATCCATGAAGGGTGCTCCAAATCCGGAGGCTTTAGCGGCCCAAAGACATCATTCGCCGATGGGGCTCCGAATCCGGAGACTTTATTTGGCCAATCGTGATATCCACGAAGGGCGCTCCGAATCCGGAGGCTTTAACGGCCCAAAGACGTCATTCGCCGATGGGGCACCGAATCCGGAGACTTTATTTTGCCAATCGTGATATCCACGAAGGGCGCTCCGAATCCGGAGACTTTATTCGGCCAATCGTAATATCCACGAAGGGCGCTCCGAATCTGGAGACTTTATTCAGCCAATCGTGATATCCACGAAGGGCGCTCCGAATCTGGAGGCTTTAGCGGCCCAAAGACGTCATTCGCCGATGGGGTTCTGAATTCGGAGACTTTATTCGGCCAATCATGATATCCACAAAGGGCGCTCTGAATCCAGAGACTTTATTTGGCCAATCGTGATATCCACAGAGGGCGCTCCGAATCCGGAAACTTTATTTGGCCAATCGTGATATCCACAAAGGGCGCTCCGAATCCGGAGACTATATTCGGCCAATCGTGATATCCACAAAGGGCGCTCCGAATCCGGAGACTATATTCGGCCAATCGTGATATCCACAAAGGGCGCTCCGAATCCGGAGACTATATTCGGCCAATCGTGATATCCACGAGGGGCGCTCCGAATCCGAAGACTTTATTCGGCCAATCATGATATCCACGAAGAGCGCTCCGAATCCGGAGACTTTATTCGGCCAATCGTGATATCCACGAAGGGGGCTCCGAATCCGGAGGCTTTAGCAGCCCAAAGACTTCATTCACCGATGGGGCTCTGAATCCGGAGACTTTATTTGGCCAATCGTGATATCCACGAAGGGCGCTCCGAATCCGGAGGCTTTAATCGGAACATCTTTCAACTAGATTCTGTGGTAGGTGAATGGGAATCTTTGTATTACAGAAAAAGAGATGTACATGGCGAATAGTTCGGAACAAGCATCATGTCCCACAAGTCGGGCTAATGATAAAATTTGCGTAAGTGCGTGGAATTCCAAGGTCGTGGCAGACTCCTTCCTGACATGTCTTTGAGCCGATATGCCCCTACTCCAGCGATCGAATCGATCTAATAGGGACCGTCCCAATTAGGACCCAATTTTTCATCGGCCAGTTTCCTGTCAGCTGGGAGCACCTTCTTCAGGACCAACTCTCCTGGTGTGTAGCAGCGCAGCTGAACACGTTGATTATACGACTTTGCCAGCTACTGCTGGTACTGTGCCATGGACGCAAGGGCTCGGTCTCTTCGTTCTTCGATTAGAATCAAATCCAAAGCCAGCATCATGTCGTTTCGGCCCATATCAAAAACTTGCGACTTGAGTGTCGGGTGGCCGATCTCCAGGGGTAAGATTGCCTGGGTTCCAAAGCATAGGGCAAATGGTGTTTCTCCAGTCGATCTTCTTGGTGTAGTTCGATGAGCCCACAATACACTCAGCAATTTGCCTTTGGCTTTCTCCAGCCTCTTCTTGATGCTGTCCAAGATGGTTTTATTAGAGGCTTCGACTTGGCCATTGCTTTGGGGGTAAGCCAGCGCAGAAAAGTAAGGCCGAATACCATACTTGCTGCATAGCTCTCGGTATATGCCACAATCAAACTGGGTGCCGTTGTCTGAGATAAGAGCTCTGGGAATGCCAAATCGTGTTATGATGTTTCTCCACACAAAGCGCTTAACGTTAACATCTCGAATGTGTGTTAATGCCTCCGCTTCAACCCATTTCGTGAAGTAATTTGTTGCAACGATTAGGTATCGCTTGTTCCCTGGGGCACTCAGCAATGGTCCTACGATATCGAGCCCCCACTGGGCGAACAGCCAAGGACTGGTGATAGAGTTCAACTCTTCAGCAGGCAGATGGTTTAATGGGGAGAATTTCTGGCACTGTTCACACTTTTTTGCATAACACTCGGCGTCCGCTCTCATTGTCGGCCAATAATACCCCTGCATTATAGCTCGATGGGCCAAAGAGCGTTCGCCAGAATGGGCACCACAACTGCCTTTGTGTATCTCAGTCAGAAGCTCCCCGACTTTGTCCGGGTGCACACATTCCAAATATGGGCCAGAAAGTGACTTTTTATAAGGCCTTCCTTGCGGATCCAAGTAGTATCACATGGCTTTGTTTCGTAGCTTATGTGCTTCTTTCTTGTCCTCTGGGAGTTGTTTAGAAGATAGGAATGCAACAATGGGATCCATCCAACTTGGTGCAGATTCTATAACGTTGATTTGGACTTCCTCCGAAGGGCCAATGCTTGGCTCTGGGATGAATCCTACTTCGATGGTCCGTTTTATCTCTAAGTTGATTGCGGAGGCTAGGCAAGCCAAGGCATCTGCATGGGTGTTCTAATCACATGTTATCGAGTTCAACTCATGGTGGTCAAATTTTGCCAACAGGGAGTTGGTTGTTTTCATGTAGGCCGCCATACGATCGTTTCTTGCCGCGTACTCCCCCTTTAGCTGATTGATCACCAGTTTTGAGTTGCAAAACACAAGCAGACGCCGAGCACCCAGAATATGCGCATTCCGCAAACCGGCTAAAAGGGCTTCGTATTCGGCTTCGTTATTTGATGCTTCGAAGCCAAGCTTGACAGCCGGCTCAATTATTGCGCCATCGGGGGTCATGATTACAACTCCGGCTCCACTGCCATGCTGATTAGACGATCCATCACAATACAACTGCCAGATGTCCCCAACATAAATCCTCTAGTTCAGCTTCGGTCGAATTTCATCTGACTTGAAGTCGGCGAGGCCCCCAGTGAGTTCGGTAATAAAGTTGGCAAGCACATGTCCTTTGATTGAGGTTCTGGGTAGAAATTGAATATCGTACTGGCCAAGTTCAAGAGCCCACCTTGAAACACGTTCAGACGCTTCCGCACTACGTAGTACTAATCGGAGGGGATAATCTGTTAGCATCCCAATGCTATACCCTTGGAAGTAATGCATGAGCTTTCTTGCCGCCATAACTAGGGCTAGGATAAGCTTTTCCAATGGAAGGTAGCGTGTTTCGGTGTCAACCATTGCCTTGCTCAAATAATACATTGGCCGCTGCTCCTCCAGCTCTTCCTTTATCACTACGACACTGATGGCCCGGTCAGAAACTGCCAGGTACAAAATGAGCGGGTCACCAGCAGAAGGTGTTGTCAGGAGTGGTACTGAGCGGAGGTAGGTCTTCAGGCCATTGAAAGCGACTTCACACTCAACGGACCATTCAAAGGCCTTGCCCTGCCATAGTGTATGAAAGAATTGTCGGCAGCGATCTATGGACCGGCTGATAAACCTGTTGAGTGTGGCAGCCATCCTCATTAACTTTTGAACCTCCTTTACTGAACGAGGGGAACCGAGCTCCAGGATTGCTGTGATTTGCCTTGGGTTGGCTTCGATTCCTTTGTGGTTGACAATGTAGCCCAAGAATTTGCCAGAGCCAATACCAAACGCACATTTGGAAGCGTTCAACTTCATTCCATATTTGCGTAGGATGCCGAATGTCTCTTCCAGATCAGCTATATGATTCTGCTCTTCTTTGGATTTGACCACCATATCGTTAATGTACACTTCCATAGTTTTGCTGAGTTTCTCCTTGAACATGGTGGTGACCAATCTCTGGTAGGTTGCCCCTACATTCTTCAACCCAAAAGGCATTACCTTATAGCAATAGGTTCCTCTTAGGGTGAGGAATGCAATTTTCTCTTGGTCCTCCGGATACATAGCGATTTGATGATAACCTCTATAGGTATCAAGGAAACTCATACGCTGATGGCGCGCCGTAGCATCTACAAGCTGGTCTATCCTGGGAAAAGGAAAATAATCCTTTGGGCAGGCTTTGTTTAGGTCCGTGAAGTCGATGCACACTCGCCAAGTCCCATTTTTCTTCTTCACCACCACTGTATTAGAGAGCCATGTAGGGTAGGTCACCTCCCTAATTGCTTCGGCGTCAAGCAGCCTGTCAACTTCCTCAACAACAGCGGCAGTGTGCTTTGTGGCTGACCACCGGCTTTTCTGAATGATCGGCTTACACTTAGGATCGACATTCAAATAGTGCTGTGAAACTAACGGATCTATACCCGGCATCTCGTATGAAGTCCATGCAAAGACATCAAGGTTGCTGAGCAGGAAAGATATTAGCTGATGTCTGTCGGCCTGATTCAAGGAGGCGCCGACCATGGAGAACTTGCTTGGGCTTCTGTCGATTTGAACTCGTGCTAAGTCTTCCATTGCCTTTTCGTTTGGGGGCCGCCCAACATCGTCGAGGCTTTCTCGAGCCAGCAACTCAATGGAATTCACCTGTAGTTCCTTTCGCGTTTTCTCAGCAAGGAGATAACATGTTTGTGCAGATTTCTGGGAGCCACGGATTTGCTCAATACCGCGTTCTGTTGGGAAGCGGAGCAGCTGATGATAGGTGCTGGGCACGACTCGCATAGTATGCAACCATGATCGTCCCATGATGAGATTGTACGGCGATGGGAGCTTGACGACCAAGAATCCCACATCCACTGTTCGAGAACCTGCTCGAACGGGAAGTCTGATTTTCCTCAACGGGTACTCTGGATTGGCATTGAAGCCAAAAAGTGGATAAAGGGCCGGAGAGAGATCCGATTTGGAGAAGCCAAGCTTGGTGAATGTCTTGTAGTACATAATCTCCGATGTACTTCCCAGATCGATGAGTACGTGCTCAACTGTGAATCGGTTTACACGTAACTCAATGACCAGGGGATCAATGTGGGGCAGTGTTACTCCGGCCAAATCCGAATCATTAAAAGTGATAACCTCAGCTTCATGGGGCCGTTTAGCCGGAGTGAGTTGCTCTTGAGGGTTAAACTTCGACCAAATCACGTGCACCGCCAATGACATTGGCAGGCTGTATATCATGTGGATCACGTAGAGCGAATGTGAATCTTGTGTCAAGGCTATTGCTTTGGTTGGGTTGCCTTTTCGGACGTACGGTTGTAGCCGGCCATCTTGTACCAATTTATCGTTGTACAGGGTGCATGACGGTGCTTTGAATTTCTTAGGTAGTACTGCCTTTGCAATTCGTCGTACAAAAGGATCGCGTTGATCATCATCCGAGCTGTTTCTTCTTCGCTTACGCCTTGTACGGGGACTCTCTTCAGAAGAACCGGAAATTTCAGTTCGTCCCTCATTCTTGGGCTCCAAGGATAATGAGTCGGAGTTGCTATCAGTATTTTGTTGTCGGGCTCGAGATCGTCGACCAGCTGCCCTCTCAGGTCGTTCCGGGCCTTGGTATGCAACTTGTTTGGACTTCGCCACCGCCAAGGCCAAATCTTGATGGATATGTTCGTTCTCTGCAAGCATGTTCTCCAATATTTGTTCGTTTTGCTTTGCTTGTTCCATGATCGCCTACATTGTCCCGTGCTCCGAAGTCGAGGGTGAGGTGAAATTCAAGGCACGTCTTGCGGCGATAGTCTCTATTCCAAGCAAGTTTGTTGGAGTGGTTTCATCTTGCGGTATAGGGTCGACAGTGACTGTCGAAGGATCTTCCGTCACGCTCACCATGGATGTGTTTGAGTATTCCCACAGACGGTGCCAATTGTGGAGAAGTGGTTTTTAAATACTCTTCTGATCTTGGAAAGCGCTCAAAATCCGTTGATAGTCACCTGAAAAGGAAGAAACACTCCGGTTGGGGGTGCCGAAATTAGCACTCCGACAGACAAGTCAGTCTCTACACTCAAGAATGCTTGTATTCTAAGTTAGGCACAATAATTCTCACATACCTCCTTCTGGCTGATGTCTCTTCTATTTATATCTTTTATTCTTTGGGCCTTAGGATTAGGTCCATCCCCCACCTCATATTCGACACATTTTATAATGGACCGATCTTTACTCGACCCCTCGCTTAATCGATTATTTGGCCGAGTAGGGTTGAATTTGAGCTTTCGAGCCAATGGCCGAGTGCTTCGAATCTCGACTCTCCTAGATTCGACTATCCGGAATTTCTACGACTCCCGAATCTCGGCCCCCACAGTTGGGTTCAACGGAACGCCGACGTGGCTCTTGGGAGTAATAAGTTTGGAGGTGCAGGTAGGCACCAAGAAGGTAAACACAGAGTTCACAATAATTGACACCCCCTCCCTTTACAATGTTATCCTGGAAAGGCCATGGCTGCATGTAATAGGGGTTGTTCCCTCAACACTGCACCAACTGTTGCGGCTCCCAACAAAGCATGGAATTAAGGAGGTCAGAGGAGATCAGGTATAGGAAAAGAATTGCTCTATGGCAGCAATGAAATCCATCTGCAACATATGAGAAGAAGAAACAATAGAGATTGAGGACGAGGACATGGAGGTCTTGGAGGACGTCGACAAAGAACCAGTCGAGAAGAGTAAAGAAGCCTTGAAGAAGATCCTAGTCCAGTAAGGGGACGAATAGTGTTTCTTCCTACTTGGCTCAGGATTGGCCGAGGAGGAGGAAAGGGAGTTAGAAGCCTTCTTACGAGCAAACATTGAGGTGTTTGCTTGGACACCATACGAGATGCCTGGCATTGACCCTGAGGTCACTTGCCATAGACTAAATGTAGACAGGTCGGCTAAACCTGTCATCCAACGAGCTAGAAGGCCGACCTTGATGCATATTGAGGCAATAGAAGAGGAGGTGGATAAATTGCTGGAGGCCAGAGCCATTCGAGAAGTAAACTATCTAACTTGGTTGTTAAACACAGTTATTGTGAAGAAGAAAAATGGGAAGTGGAGGGTCTGCGTGGACTTCACTAGCCTCAATAAGGCTTGTCCCAAAGAAAGTTTCCCGCTCCCCAAAATCGATCAATTGGTAGATGCCACTTCAGGGCATGGAAGGATGAGCTTCTTGGACGCATACAGAGGATACCATCAGATAGCAATGTACCCCCCTGATGAGGAGAAGACTGCATTTATCACCCTAAAAGGGCTATATTGCTATAAAGTGATGCCCTTCGAGTTGAAAAATGCAGGAGGAACCTACTAGAGGTTGGTAACTAAAGTGGAGGTATACATTGATGATATAGTCGTGAAGACCAAAGAGCTTGAAGATCACCTGGCCGACCTGAAAAGACTCTAACTTTTGCATAATTTTATTATTATAATTTTTTTTTTGTGAAAGTTTTAAAAGTTTATATTTGTATATTTGACATTTATTCAAAAGTTTATATCCGAATCAGGGTTGATTTTGACATTTTCAAGACCCAAAGCAAAACCCTCGATAGGAGACCTTTCATACATTTAAAAAATAAAAATTATGATCGAAATAATATGTATCCATATTATTATTAGGGTTTTATTATAGATTTGGCGTGTCTCGAGTTAAAAGTTGAATTTGACCAAACAGTTGAGGTCTCTGACTGGAAAGAGTCATTAAATGAAAGACTCTAACCAGTAATAGTTTATGAAAAGAAAAATGTTAGGGATTTGAATGGGTTCATAACCAGAAGTTTTGACAAGTGCAAACCATTTTTCAATTTGGCAAAGAAGGCTACAGATTTTTTGTGGATAGAGGAGTGCGAAGTCGCCTTGGCCGACTTGAAAACATATCTGACCACAGCTCCAGTGCTCTCAAATCCGGTACTTGGAAAGAAACTGTTCTCGTACTTGGCGGTTTTAGAGCATGTAATAAGTGTAGTAGTAATTAGAGAAGAGAAGGGAGAACATAGGATAGTTTACTATGTGAGTAAAACCCTAGCAGGCGTAGAGACCAGGTATTTACCCCTGGAGAAATTGATACTGGCCTTGATAATGGCCTCCAAGAAGTTAAACCACTATTTCCAAGCCCACAAGATTGTGGTATTGACTGAACATCCCTTGAAGTCTCTACTACAGCAGGGAGATCTGACAGGCAAGGTGGCCAAATGGGCACTAGTATTGGGCCAATACGATTTAGAGTTCAGACCCAGAACAACAATCAAAGGCCAGGTTCTAGTTGATTTTGTGATCGAATTCACAACAGGCGCAGTACCACGTCGTGCTCCGAGGAGCTAAGGTTTAAGGTGTCCAAGTGAACAAGAAGAAACCCAGTTGGGGATGAGAAGCCCCACAGTAGAACAGAAGAAAGAAGAGAAACTCAGCCCCTACGATACTTACATCGGCAACTCCTTTCGCCTATTTGTTGATGAGAGTTCAAATCGTTATGAAGCTGGGACAAGAGTAGTGCTAGTATCGCCAGATGGGCGGATGCTGGAACAATCTATTTGTTTGGGGTTCAAGGCCTCAAACAATGAAGCAAAATATGAAGCACTGATCGTAGGATTGAAGTTGGCAGCAACAATGGAAACCGATGAGGTAGTGGCCTTCTGTGACTCCTAGCTTATCGTCAACCAGGTAACAGGCGAATACGCAACTCAAGATGAAAGAATGATGGCTTATGTGAAAGAGATTGTCAAACTGGTAGCCTTATTTCAGGATTGCTGACTATAGTAAGTTAGCCGAGATGACAACAGCCATGCTGATGCCTTGGCTAACCTGGCTAGTGCAATTAAATTAGGAGAGGCAAGGACAATAATGGTTGACCATTTGTCAGGCCTGAGTGTGGAACCACTAAACACAGAGTATGAAGCGATGTGTGTGGAGTTGGGACCAAGTTGGATGGATGAAATAGTAGTGTTCCTTAAAGATGGGAAGTTGCCACATGATCACAAAGAAGCACACAAGACCAGACTGAAATCGGCGAGGTTCAGTCTGACAGCAGAAGGACATCTCTACAGAAGGTCTTTTACTGGTCCCCTTTTGAGATGTGTGCATCTTTCACAAGTTGAAGACTTCCTGTATGAAATACACGAAAATGAACCGAGCTATTCGTGAACAGGCTCGGCTCAGCTCGGCTCAGCTCGTTTAGTAAACGAGCCGAGCTCGAGCTCGATTATTGGGCTCGTTTCGTTAACGAGCCGAGCTCGAGCTCGCATGTGTTGTTTCGTGAGGGCAAACGCTTATCTTTAATTAAATTATATAATAAATATATTATTTATATATTAAATATATAAATACATTATTTATATATTAAAAATATATAAATATATATATAAATAATATTTTTTTAAAATATTTATATTTAAATAATATAAATAATATTAAAAAAAATTTATCGAGTCGAGCCGAGCCGAGCTCGAGTTCGATAAAAATTAAAGAGCCGAGCCGAGCTCGAGCCCAGTCCCTTATCGAGCTGAGCTCGAGCTCAATAAATGAGCTCGATAACTTAACGAGTCGAGCTCGAGCCCAGCAAAGCTCGGCTCGGCTTGGCTCGTTTGCATCCCTAGCGGAAGCCACACAAGAGCAAGTCACTTGTTCATAGGACCATTACTCAAGGCTACTGGTGGCCCCATATACGGAAAGATACTGAAGCTTATGTCAGAAAGTGTGAGAAGTGTTAGAGGTTTGCACCTTTGATACATCAACCAACAGCAGATTTAAACCCAGTATTCAGCACTTGGCTATTTGCCCAATGGGGCATGGATCTTGTTGGACAACTGCCTTAAGTGACTAGACAAAGAAAGTTCCTACTAGTAGTAACAGATTACTTCACCAAGTGGGTAGAAGTTGAAACCCTTGCAAAGATTCGGGACATTGATGTAAAGAACTTCATATGGAAGAACATTATCACCAGGTTTGGGATTTCAAGGGCAATAATAGCAGATAATGGCACACAGTTTGACAGTAAACTAATCAAGAGCTTCTGTGCCAAGTACAAAATCAAGAACTACTACTCCACTCCAAGCTTCGCTCAACGCAATGGTTAGGCAAAAGCATCCAACAAAACTATTTTGGATGGGATCAAGAAGAGGCTAGAAGCAGCAAAGGGAAAGTGGGGTGGAAGAGTTGCCCAATGTACTTTAGGCATATCGGACTACGCCGAGGAGATCAACTGGGGAATCTCCATTTGCCATGGCCTATAGCACTGAAGCAGTTATCCCATTGGAAGTCGGCATCCCAGGGATCAGAACCCAGGGAGTAGAGAATGAGACCAATGAGGCATTCCTGGCCCAAGATCTGGACCTGTTAGAAGAAATAAGTGAGAGAGCAGCAATTTGGCTAGGGGCATACCAGCAACAACTTGCTAGGGCTTACAACAAGAAGGTTAACCCAAGAGAATTCAAAGTTGGGGACCTTATGCTGAGGAAAGTGGTCGGCAACAAGAAGGATCCTAGAGAGGATAAGCTTGGCCCAAATTGAGAGGGACCTTATAGAACTATCTCAGTTTCCGGTAATGGTGCATCTCGGCTTGAGGATAGCGATGGCAAAAAGTTGCCAAGACCTTGGAATACTTGCAACTTGAAGTTTTTCTATCATTAGATTTTTTTTGTTTTTTTAAAGTTTTTTGTTATTCGCCGAAGTAATAATAAAAGTTTAGGTCGATTTTTAATTTCAAACTTGTGTAGTACGACTGACCAATCCTTTGGCGAAGTTTTTAAGTGAAACATGACGAATAACTTAGACTTATTATATTAGAGAGTTGAATTATACTTGCATATAATAGAGTTGAAATAAGTTGGCGATGTTTCTAAGTGAAACATAACAAATAACTTAGACTTATTATATGGCAGAGTTGAATTATACCTGCATATAATAGAGTTGAACTAAGTTGGCGATATTTTTGAGTGAAACATGACGAATAACTTAGACTTATTATATGACAGAATTGAATTATGCTTACATATAATAAAGTTGAACGAAGTTGGCAAAGTTTCTGAGTGAAACATAACGAATAACTTAGACTCATTGTATAGCAGAGTTGAAATTATACTTGCATATAATGGTAAGTTGGATTAACCTAGATTTGCCATATCGGCAGAATCAAACTCAGATTGGAACTAAGTGCATTTGAGTAAGATTAACAAAAGAACCAAGGTTGAGAACCTCGGCTAGTCTTTGTTTGAATCTAACTTCGGCAACAAGATTGTAGCCACATGCTTAATGAGAACCTAAGTGAAACTTAAGTTCACATTAGGGGGCAGAGAGCTGGAGAATGATGAATAAAGTTTAAAGTGCTTGGGACTTGTTGAAATTTTATAGAAAAATTTACTAGTTAAAGTTATTCCGAGGTAAATTTGAAAGAAGTACATACGTACTCGCCGAGATTACCAGGTTGCCAAACTTGGGAAGTATAGAAGATTGAAGTCTTGATAAAAGACAATAAGTAAAAGTGAAGTGGTAAGTTTAAAACAACACTTGTGAAAATATTTTTACAATGTTTTCAATTGTTAAGCTAATGCCGAGATGAACAAATTGGAAGTTATGTCCGAGGTATTTCACTCCGAGGGGACTATACAACTAAAGGAATAAATTGAAGGCATGCCAAATTATTCTAAGTATGAAAGTTATAGAACACACATAAAAGAAAAGAAGACATTCAAACATTCAGATGAAAGGAGACAACTTGGATTGACAGAAGGTTACTTGTTCAGATTACAAAAGTGACACATCGACCAAATATGAAAACTAAAGCATTGTTTAGACAAAACAAAGTACAAACCAAGGAAGGGAAAAAATGAAATATCCTAAGTGCTAGGGTTGGCTTGATCGGATGGTAGTGCTGCAGTCTTGTCGGCTTCTATTTCAGCATCTATTTCTTGTAAAGTCTTATCCAGACTCTTTTCAGTGCACTGGACCTCGGCTTCCGATATGGTTGGTTTGGGGGAGACGCCCTTGGAAGCTGAGTCATCTTCCTCATCCTGAGTTAGATCAATTTGCTCATTGAGGGTGAAAGACTTGGCATCAGTGGAAGCCTCCTCCTCCACTTCATTGGCTTCATCGTCCGCGGCGTCATCCTCGGGCTCTGGTGGGAAGGACACCTCGAGCTGGTTGATGTCTCAAAGGTCGAAGTCCGTAGAAACAGCTAATTTGTTGAGGGCTGCCGTCCAACCGAGATAGTAACCTCGTTTACAAGCCAAGTTGACTTGTTGCTTGTATTGGTCACGAACTGCGGCCTGTCCCTCTTCAAAGGCTTTTTCGTTGGCTGCCTTTACCTTGGCCTCTTTATTGGTAAGAGCTTCCTGAAGTTTGGCCTCCATATCAGCCACTTTGGCATTAGCAGCTTCGAAGTCGGCTCTTGCTGCCTCGACTTTATCTTTTGCCGCCTTGGCCTTTTCCTCGGCCAAACTTTGAGCAGTTTTGGCACCCTTGGCCTGGTCCATGAGAGCACGATTGCTGGCCTCAGCTTTGTTAAGGGAGGATAGGAGTTTGGCTGCTTCTTTTGTCTTCTTCGCCAAATCCTTCCTTATCATCTCGGTCTTCGTGGCATAGGAGTGAGCATGCTAGACAGCCTGCAAGAAGTAACACAGATTAGTGAAATCTCACTAAGTGTGGAAAGACTACCAAAAAGAGTAGGAAAAAGGTTTACCAAGACCGAATACTGCATCATAAAAGTGAAATCTTCATACTCGTGTAACTCAGCCATACGGTTCATGTCTTCGGGCAGAAGAACTACTGTGGACAGGGCTGCGCTGACCTCAAGGTTGGCAGCACTGTCACCAGCAATAAGAGGTCTGTCGTCGAGCATGATCTCAGGCACCCAGACCATGCCTTGGGAGTAGCTGCTGCCCTCTTGGTAGTCGGACCTCGGCTTTTTGGCCGGTGGGGCCTCGGATGCTGGGTCCTCGACAGGATGCTTTTCGGCGGAAAGGGCGCTCTTCTCGGCCTCGGCTAGTTTTGAGATGGGCACAGTGTCCTCAGAATTGATTTGAGTCACTGTGGCCTTTGCCTTGGCCTTCTTCATTCGTTTTGGCTTTGGGGTTGGTTGAGGAGGAGAATATGAGGGTTGGACTGTGACGACACCAGGGATGTTAGCAAGTAGGCCTTCAACAACTATAGGTTTGCGCCCCATCTCATCAGTGGTGGCGGAAATAGTGACTTTGGTGCCGAAGTGAATTACCGATAGTGTAGTGGGTGGGTTGGTTGGATCATAAGCCGATGCCTCAGCACTTTGGCATTTTCGGCTACGAGTTCTACCCGCAGAAGTGTTAGCAGGAACTCGACGACGGCGTCGACGCTACGTTGGAGGAATCAGTTGGAGAGCAGATGTTGACAACAGCTCTGCTGGGTTAGAGGTTGAGGCTTGGTCAGGCCGTGGTGATGAAGTGGTAAGAGGAGTCGTTGCTGAAGGTGGAGACTTGCTTTTCTTAGGAACGTCGGACAAGGTGGATTTGTAGATTGTGATGTAGTTGAGCAGCAGAGGGGCCTTGCGCTGATTAATAGGCAAGCCCAGCAACTTCTTGAAATCTTTGCTGGGATAGAAGGATTTGCGAAAGTCTTTTGGTGGCTGAGGAAGAGCTACAAGTAAAAAAACAGACAAAGAAAACAGAAAATAAATGTGATTCAAAACCTAGAAAACAAAATCAAGAACATTGTACGAAGTGTGTGCAGATGTGCAAAGCCAAGAACAGTGGCAAGATAGCAAGTGTGTGAGCAAAATGTATATAAGTATACCTAGAAACAGATTGGACAGAGGCAAAATCATAAGCAAAATGAAATTTAAAACACATATGAAGATTTAAGAACATGAGTTGATTCACAATGGCAGCATACAAGCGTAAACAAAGTTTGAAGTAAGACGAAAACAGAAAGGATGGGAAACAATGACTTACCAAAGAGAATAACGCCAGTGTGAGGTACGCCGAAGTCAGACGATGGTGGTGCGTGGAGTAGAACGGTGAATGCCTTGCCAAAGGGGAAGAACGGAAGCTGTTACAGAAGGCTTTGAGAAAGCAATAATGGTGGTTTCTTGTTTAAGAGAGAGAAAGCTTGAACTCAGAGGGAAAACGAGGATGCAAAAGTGAAGAGATGGAAAGAGAGAATGTTTTTGTTAAAACACGAAAATGCGGCAAAATTACATTGAATATGCCTTAGACGACGTGCTTGTCAGGCGGCGCGCGTAGAAGCGACACGACCTGATGGCGCGTGTCAGGTACAGATTAATGAGGAAAAAACGCGTGGATAAAACGGTTGAGAAACCGTGCGTGACAGCTCATGCGGAAATAAAACTCTTGGAGTTCTTGATTTAATGAAGCAAAGACCTCGGCTAGGAGGACAATCTCGGTTAACGAACTTTAAAAACTTGGTTCCTGGTTTTTGGGCATTGGTAAAGCAGACTGCAGTCTTGGACAGATGGAGCCGACATGCGATGACCTCGGTAATAAAAGGATGGAGTGAGTATTAGCCGACGTGCTATGTGGACAAACGATATAGGTTCCATCACATCAGGATGTCGAGGTAATAGAACATAGGGGACAGTTGTGGGGGCATATTTTTGTGAATGACAACACATGGCCAAGGTGGCACCGGAGTGCCAGCCGAGGTGTCACGTCTCCTGATTATGGCGTCGAGGTGATCTCGGTTATTCCGAGGTTATTTGCGAAGATACCAGAATCCGAGATGAACAGATAAGGGTCAAGAGTCCTAGAATGGAGGAGGATCTCAGTCTGGATAAGGACAAAGTTCTTAGGGATTTTATCTTTATCTATTTGAGAGTCCATGATGAGCATTAAGCCAGAGTCCAATAGAAGCTAGGTGTAGACGTCCCCAAACGTCCCGGGAGGGAAATCTCGTTTTGTTCATTGGGCTCACTACAGTTCAGGACTCAATGTCACGGTCCTGTATCTAATCTCGCAGAGTGCAATGCAAGACCAATGAATCATCAAAGAGTCCAAATCCGGCAAATCGTTTTTGAAAATAGATTTTTTTGAAAGAAGTGCCAAACATGGACTACTTTGCCAGATACAGAGTCGCCACCTAAATATTTTATTTTGGGGAAATTTAGGAAACTCTGACTCGTTGCCTAAGGGCACGTGTCCGTCATCACCAAAGTTGCCTCGGCTCGAAAACTTGGGTACGATTGGGGAAGGTCAGCTATGAGCACCTGTCACACCCTAAACTCGGGTATGACCGGCCGTGGCCCACAGGGCCTTAGCCCAAGGCACACGTAAGCCTAAAACACGAATCCATAATCACATTGAACAACTAAACAGTAGTCCAACAATAAAAAACCAAAACTCAATCCATACATGCCACAATTGTAAACGGCAAAATCAACCGTAATCAAACCCATCCAAACTTATGGGATATAAACAACTCACATATCAAAAATAATCCTAAATGAATTTCAATAAAAAAAATAAATAAATAAATATGCACAAACTCGACTAGCAACCTAAAACAAATTAAATAAATGCCCTAGAGGTCCATGAAATAGAGTCCCTGCTACGCCATGAGTCCACTCTAAGTCCTTCTAACACCTGGAAATGGTAAACAACTAAGTCAGCTGATAGCTCAGTGAGTAGCAACATGGATAGTAAATACAGTTTTGAAAACAGGGATAAATTCCAAAATAAGATATACATATCACAGAAACTAGATTGGCATACAGTCTGGTAAATACAATCTGTTTCAAAAGAAGGTTCCACAGTTCAACACTTAAAATACTCATGTCTCGCAAGAACATGATAAACAACATTTTCCACTTAAAACAGATTATAACATGAACACCAATAATTTTCTGGGTACCAATAAAAACAATAATATGCCACACAATTCTCAAGGCTATAAGCCCCGTTGGATCCAATACCGAACTAAGAGTCATCCTCAGGGTGGCACCTGGGCCTTTTCTCAAAGACGATCCGATTGAAGGTCACCTAGTTGTTTTTAAAGGTCTTTTTCTTACAATCGTTGAGCACTAGACTCATCACGGCCCAACCCGGATCTGTTCTCTAGTGGCCAGAGTCACCACACACAGTGGAATAAGTTCCCTGGACTAAATACACATATGGTCCCAATAATCAATACACATCAGTTTACAAAACATGGTAGTTCATCATTATAAACATGAGACCAAAACAAATAGTTTACAAGATGCCAAATTCACACATGTTTGAAATAATTTGATTCCATTGATAATATAATAATTTATCAAAACAGTTTAGTCATGAAACAACAATTTAATTTTCCAACAGTTCAGGTAGGGGAACATTTATAAAAATATGTAGCATGAAACTACTCACGAAACGAAATAATATAATCCTTGAATCGAATAGAGTGTAAAAGTCCAATTAGTGCCTGAACCAAGTATAAAAACTACACGTCACAACTAATTTAAAAATACTAAAAAAATAGGAACTAAGTAACCTCAACTAAAGCGCACTAACCGGCTCAACTCAACTCACCGTTGCTCTTAAATAATACCTAAGTTCATGTTCTTCAAGGTCTAAAATTACCCAAAACATTGGTTCCGATCAAAACTTAATTAATTGTGACTTTAAGATAAAACAATTTCAAACAAGCCTTCCCAACCTATTCGCTAACTTTGAAAATTACAAAACCCACTCCACGCTATTCAAAAATTCCAATAACCTCCAGATATGATCTAATATATCCTAAGTTTCAAATCCAATTGGTTTCACTTGATTTGCTTATCAAAATAATTATCTACAATTTATTATATCCAAACAGGTTATTTTCTGCAGCACTTTAAAGAAATTGACGGTTCTCTTAATATACACGAGCAATCAATGCAAGGCCAAAAATTCAAGAAACTAGACTCGTAACCGGTTCTAATGACGCTGATTTGATAATTTTTGGATTTATACCCAAAGAGAACAACACTCCCGAATTTACTGTTTAGGACTGGTTTCCTGGACAGATTTGAACACCTCAGTTTATATGGATTTTGACTCCCAAAAATTATGAAAAAATTCAGATATGTAATTCAATATGTAATTAATCTACTGTAAAAATTTCAGATTAAAATTCATCCATTTGATATAGTTTCTTGATTTTTAAAGTTTGCGATTCTGTGCAGAATTTTTGAACTAAGAATTACACCCAATCTTTACACATAAATTTAGCTCCTCAAGTTTCTGAATAGGATATCTATATACAAAATACATAAACCTACAACCTCTCCATCAATGAACTAAATAATCACAGAGTAAGGATAAAGAACAAAACGTTAAGGAAGAAGAAAGATAAATACTTACTACACACCCAAAAATCCTTCCTTCTTTGCAATTCTTTTTTCTTCTTCTTCTTCTTCTTCTTCTTCTTCTTCTTCTTCTTCTTCTTCTCTCAATTCCTTCCCCTGGCTGCCGCTATATTGTTTTGTAAACTAATAAGAGAATTAGGGTTTTGTAGGTTTTGTATATATTTTATTTTATATTAGTTGTGGGTCAAATAAATGGATAAATATACAATATATATATATATATATAAGTTAGATATAACTCAAATGGTAAGAGTCTTATTTATTCATTTTGTGGTCTAGAGTTCAAGTCACGCCCTCTTCTCTTTTTTTCTTTTTTTTTAATAATAAATTTTGCCTCCAAACTAAAGACTTTCACCATAATTTATTTTCTGATTTAAAATTAATTAAAAGACCTTCTAAATATGTAATTTGCACTTTAAGATTCACCATCAAAATATTTGAGATTTGTAAAATTATTATTATCTAATTATTTATTTAATTTTTATATTCGGGTTCTCACATTCTCCCCTCCTAAAAGAAAAGTTTCGTCCTCGAAACTAACCTGAGTAAATTATGAGAATAGATGTGGGTACTTCTTGCGCATCTCGTCCTCGCGTTCCTAAGTCGCCTCTTCAATTAGATGATTACGCCACACTACCTTAACCAATTTAATGACCTTTGTATGCAACATTTTCTCCTTCGAATCCAAAATCTAAACAGGTATCTCCTCATACGAAAAATCCTCTCTAATCTGACTTTCCTTTCTTTCCAAACCTGATGACTACTTTCCATGGTGATACTTTCAAGAATACCATATCCCCCACATGAAACTCTAAATCTCTCCTACGATGATCAGCATAAACTCTTTTTTTTTTTTTTTTGTGCTCCAAACAGTCAGTAACCTCTCTCTGATGGTGATAATTTTCTATGTAGCATCCTCCACCAAATCAGGTCCCAACACTTGCCTCTCACCAACCTCATACCAACGTAAAGGAGACCTACACTTCCTCTCATACAAGGCCTCATAAGAAGCTACTCCAAAACTAAAATGATAACTATTATTATGCGAATATTATGTAACAAATTTATGATAACCTCAAAACAAAATTTCTACACCCTAAGGCCACCCACGACTTTTAGATATGTTGTTCTATAAAAGCCATCCTCTAATTAAAACCACTCATACTCGAATTTCAACATACAATTCACAATGGGAGGGGAAAATGTAGATGATTCTTGCAACATATAATGGGATTAACTAAAATATTTCAAACTCACAATTAGAATATAACGTACCTACAATCTCACTAGAATACAACGAAACGCACCTACAATTTTGTTCGTTTAACCCAAGTGCCTCAAAAGGTCCCATCAACCAAACGAAACAAACTATCTCAAAAGCACGCTCACCACAAAAAAAAAAAAAAAAAAAAATCCTTTCCATCATCTAGTTCGACAATCTACTTAAAACAATCAAACATGATTATCCCAACACTCTAACCAATGACAACATTCTCTCTTCAAGGACACAATTCAATGATACATTTTGAGATCCCAACCATCACACAACAACAAACGCATCTCGATATTAAAATGAATCCACACTTGATTACTCAATTTGGAATTAAACCAGCACAAATATTAACTTGAAATGTTTCATCTATAAAAACCTCAATTCATCGCCTAGTACAATCATATTCTTCCCTGAATTATTCCACTCACAAAAAAATTTCACAAATCACCTTAGCTCCAACTGCTTCATCTAGAAAACAAGAAACATCGATCCATATAAAACATAATGCAATCACGCCAAACATACTACTGGAAAATTCTCAGCCATAACTTTAATTGCCCAACCAAGCAATTTTTGTATTATTTTTACCTATCTACTCTATTTCTTTTACTTGACAAACCGACTAACAGTTTACACAAACTTGTCTACATCCACCCACACAATCTCACTCCAACATAGATTTTATCCAAACACTCACACAATGCACTTTGAGTCCACATAGAATTCATCAAGATTGGGTACACATTCTAATTATACTAAGGTACTTCCAACAAAAGTTAAATTAAAGCAACTCTCATTCTTTAAAACCAAAGCCATGACACTAACTCCAAGGTTGCAATACGATTCCACATCACACTAATATTATGATAATCCACAAGATCAAATCCCAATTCAACAACTCTTACTACACCAATTCACTTATCGACAATTATTAATATCATTCCTAAGGCCTGTTAATAAAATATTCTATCTTTCACCCTAGAAGTATATCGAACAAATCACAATACGACACTTGTAAAAATTTACACCGAAACAATCCTAAAATTTTCAAATCGTTAATAAATAGATTACCCTCAAATGACAATAATATCTCTCCAAACAAAATTTAATGTACGTCCCTCACCAAAAGAAATAATAGTACACATCTAATACAAAATTCTAACTAAAATAATCTTTTCAATATTTCAATCCAATCGCTACTAAATCTTCTCTGCAACTGAAAAAAAATAATTTAACTTGAAAGTAATCCACCACAGCTTACAAAAATGCAAAGAAAACAAAATCAAATCCTCATAACTGCTCATGTCACAAATAACAACACCAATTACCATACCAAACCCACCATGAAAAGTCTACACAACTCAAGACGAAAGGTTACACCAACAATTGTTCAGTCTTGTGGTTATTTCAAAATCTTATCCAATATCTCTAATCGAACTCACCCTTACACAACTCTAAAAAAAAATGTACAACCACTTGCTATAATGCCACACGTTTATTCCAAAAAAAAATTTCTACATCAACAATAGTCATCCCATAACAATTTCTAAGACTAACAAAATAACGAAAGTACTTCATACCAATTTATTCCCGGACGAGAGGTTTACCGAATAACTTCTTTAAAGGTAATATCACCACAAAACACAATGAAATAAAATTAAAATAAGGAATCATCCTCTATTAGGCAAAACTAAATACATTAAATTAAGGAAACACTTACCACTTACGGCCAAATACACTCAAATTGAACTCAATGGTAATATTAGACCAACATACCAACAACACGAATTCTCACCACACAAGTAGCAAAACGAAGGATCAATATAAGGGATTTACAACTCCTACACCAAGGATACAAAACAATCTTATAGCTAAAGGACAAGGGATACAAAATAATCTCCATTTCCATTACATGAACCACACTATCACGACACACCTCAAATTTAACCCAAAACATTCTCGTATACCTTCCATCTTCGCAATTTCTAACTCATAGATAAAAGTAACTATAAATGTTAACATCAACCACTCTCGATGGGTCAAGCATAAACTCCATGGAAATACTCAAATTACCACCATACTAAGTATCCTAAAACATCTAGTCTATAATTATAATATCCTCACAAAGTAATCTTAAAAATTTCCTCTAAGAACATTGGTTGCTAACACAACTCCACAACATCTATCACATCATCTCCCTCAACACTCATTTATTGCACTCGAGAACATCAACAACTAACTCTGAGACAATGGATTGCACCAATCTCGAAGCACCAAACTAGCCTACAAATTCTAAAATATCGACTCACCAGCCAATGTTGTTACTACTAATAATCCCATCAAATGGCATAACCCAAATCAAATTTAATCTCATTCCAATCTATCTCAAAATTATTTCTCTTATTTGTCCTCTTAGGATTTGACAAAATTATGAATAAAACAAACTCTCTAAGAAACACATCCCTTACTACACGCTATAATTTCTATCATTGTAAGACTACGTTTATTCCCAAACACATTTAAAATAATTGGCCTAATGCCCATCACTAACCTCACAAGTAGTCCATCAAGCAAGTGAAACAACCCAACCATAACTAACTTCGTCTAGCAACTCTTGTAACTGAGTTTGTAACTCCATCAACTCCAATGGTGTCATTATATAGGGCACTTTAGAATTGAGTGTTGTGTTGGGGACCAAGTTGATGGAAAAATTCTACCTCACAATCTAGACAAAGTCTAGGTAGATCCTTTAGAAAAACATCAACACAATCACTCACTCTGAGCAATTCCTCTAACTTCTATTCTGGAAGTTCAGTACTTACCACACAAGCTAAATAATCATGACCCCCTTTTCTCAACATTCGCTTAGCCTGAAGGGAAGAAATAAAACAAATAGAAGACTCTTTTCCATCTCCCTGAAAGAAAACTCATGTTGCCCTGCCATAGCAAAAACTACCCTCTTTCTAAAACAATCAACAGAGGTATGATGCTTGGTCAACCAATCCATCCCCAAAATCACATAAAAATCCTTCATCTCTAAAGAAATCAACTCCACTGGAAAAATTCTACCATCCATCTCTTTCTCACAAGATCTACAATCATCCCCTAACACCACTGTTTCTCCCAATACTACTGATTCTCATAATGAAGTAGACAAGGTAATATATGCATCCAAAGGCGCACAAGGAATAGACAATCTGTGTAGATATCTAGGTGTCAACTCTTCACCTTCAAACTGAAATCAAGAAAGATTCAACACAAGTTTAAACAAAACTAACTTAACTAAACACAACTAAGGACTATAGGGAGTCGGACCTCGTCTAAATGATGAAATGCAAGATATGTAACTCAATAAACCTATTGCTCTGATACCACAATTGTCACACCCCAAACTCGGGTATGACCGGCCGTGGCCCACAGGGCCTTAGCCCAAGGCACACGTAAGCCTAAAACACGAATCCATAATCACATTGAACAACTAAACAGTAATCCAATAATAAATAACCAAAACTCAATCCATACATGCCACAATTGTAAACGGCAAAATCAACCGTAATCAAACCCATCCAAACTTATGGGATATAAACAACTCACATATCAAAAATAATCCTAAATGAATTTCAATAAAAAAAAAATAAATAAATATGCACAAACTCGACTAGCAACCTAAAACAAATTAAATAAATGCCCTAGAGGTCCATGAAATAGAGTCCCTGCTACGCCATGAGTCCACTCTAAGTCCTTCTAACACCTGGAAATGGTAAACAACTAAGTCAGCTGATAGCTCAGTGAGTAGCAACATGAATAGTAAATACAATTTTGAAAACAGGGATAAATTCCAAAATAAGATATACATATCACAGAAACTAGATTGGCATACAGTCTGGTAAATACAATCTGTTTCAAAAGAAGGTTCCATAGTTCAACACTTAAAATACTCATGTCTCGCAAGAACATGATAAACAACATTTTCCACTTAAAACAGATTATAACATGAACACCAATAATTTTCTGGGTACCAATAAAAACAATAATATGCCACACAATTCTCAAGGCTATAAGCCCCGTTGGATCCAATACCGAACTAAGAGTCATCCTCAGGGTGGCACCTGGGCCTTTTCTCAAAGACGATCCGATTGAAGGTCACCTAGTTGTTTTTAAAGGTCTTTTTCTTACAATCGTTGAGCACTAGAGTCATCACGGCCCAACCCGGATCTGTTCTCTAGTGGCCAGAGTCACCACACACAGTGGAATAAGTTCCCTGGACTAAATACACATATGGTCCCAATAATCAATACACATCAGTTTCGCAAAACATGGTAGTTCATCATTATAAACATGAGACCAAAACAAATAGTTTACAGTATGCCAAATTCACACATGTTTCAGAAATAATTTGATTCCATTGATAATATAATAATTTATCAAAACAGTTTAGTCATGAAACAACAATTTAATTTTCCAACAGTTCAGGGTAGGGGAACATTTATAAAAATATGTAGCATGAAACTACTCACCTGAAACGAAATAATATAATCCTTGAATCGAATAGAGTGTAAAAGTCCAATTAGTGCCCTGAACCAAGTATAAAAACTACACGTCACAACTAATTTAAAAATACTAAAAAAAATAGGAACTAAGTAACCTCAACTAAAGCGCACTAACCCGGCTCAACTCAACTCACCGTTACTCTTAAATATTACCTAAGTTCATGTTCTTCAAGGTTTAAAATCACCCAAAACATGGGTTCCGATCAAAACTTAATTAATTGTGACTTTAAGATAAAACAGAATTTCAAACAAGCCTTCCCAACCTATTCGCTAACTTTGAAAATTACAAAACCCACTCCACGCTATTCGAAAAATTCCAATAACCTCCAGATATGATCTAATATATCCTAAGTTTCAAATCCAATTGGTTTCACTTGATTTGCTTATCAAAATAATTATCTACAATTTATTATATCCAAACAGGTTATTTTCTGCAGCACTTTAAAGAAATTGACGGTTCTCTTAATATACACGAGCAATCAATGCAAGGCCAAAAATTCAAGAAACTAGACTCGTAACCGGTTCTAATGACGCTGATTTGATAATTTTTGGATTTATACCCAAAGAGAACAACACTCCCGAATTTACTGTTTAGGACTGGTTTCCTGGACAGATTTGAACACCTCAGTTTATATGGATTTTGACTCCCAAAAATTATGAAAAAATTCAGATATGTAATTCAATATGTAATTAATCTACTGTAAAAATTTCAGATTAAAATTCATCCATTTGATATAGTTTCTTGATTTTTAAAGTTTGCGATTCTGTGCATAATTTTTGAACTAAGAATTACACCCAATCTTTACACATAAATTTAGCTCCTCAAGTTTATGAATAGGATATCTATATACAAAATACATAAACCTACAACTTCTCCATCAATGAACTAAATAATCACAAAGTAAGGATAAAGAACAAAACCTTAAGGAAGAAGAAAGATAAATACTTACTACACACCAAAAAATCCTTCCTTCGTTGCAATTCTTTTTTCTTCTCCTTCTTCTTCTTCTTCTTCTTCTTCTTCTATCAATTCCTTCCCCTGGCTGCCGCTATATTGTTTTGTAAACTAATAAGAGAATTAGGGTTTTGTAGGTTTTGTATATATTTTATTTTATATTAGTTGTGGGTCAAATAAATGGGTACATATACAATATATATATATATATATAAGTTAGATGTAACTCAAATGGTAAGAGTCTTATTTATTCATTTTGTGGTCTAGAGTTCAAGTCACACCCTCTTCTCTTTTTTTCTTTTTTTTTAATAATAAATTTTGCCTCCAAACTAAAGACTTTCACCATAATTTATTTTCGGATTTAAAATTAATTAAAAGACCTTCTAAATATGTAATTTGCACTTTAAGATTCACCATCAAAATATTTGAGATTTGTAAAATTATTATTATCTAATTATTTATTTAATTTTTATATTCGGGTTCTCACAGCACCCCCGCTCGCCCGATCAAAGATCGACCTCTACTAACCATGATATCTAGTTTTGAAAACATTATGCATTCTTATTCCGGTTATTTAGCCTAGATTTACTATGTGATGCGCACAGCATACAAGTATAGACTGGATTGCCTGAATTGGAACAAAACATTTCATATTTGTTTTTGAAAGCAGTTTGCTACTCGCAAGTAGGCTTAAAATGCAGATTTTGCCACCCTCGGGCGGGCTTAGAAAACGTGATTTTGTCACTATCTAGTGGGCTTAAAACTCACAGTCGATGCATTATTCCAATTCAGATAATCTAACCTTCACCCACAGGCATTCAGACAGTTATATCACATAAGCAAATAGCCTCATGGTAAGCATGTTAATATGGCAATACTCACACGCATGCAAGATGCTAAAGCATAAGAGCTTACCTAGTACTCCAAGCCAAAACAGAAACTAGTTAGTAATCAAATGCATGATCCTAGTTCATGTTAAGATAGCTAATGCAACACATACATAATGCAACTAGAATAGGCTCGGCTAATCTAAGAATGACATGTGAAATGCGACAACTCGATACACGTATTCAAGTTGGAATGGAAATACTATGCAGTTAGTATGATGCGCCGAGCCCGGTGCATGCAATACAGATGAATAGATGCAAAACATGCGAGTATAAGGGTGCTAATTTAAACATGCCCTAATCTAACCACTGAAAGCAGATAAATAAAAGGGAGAAAGACGTGAGATTGGAAGACATACACACACCCACACACACTTATTACACAATTGCCCTCGCTCGGAGGGTCCAAATAATAATACAAACCAAATAAATAATTAACTATCCTAGCTAATTAAATATTACAAAACCTTAATTAATTAAACAAATTAACTAAGCTATGGAAAGCAGTAAAAGGGCCTCGGGAAGAGGGGTGCATGCATGCTCGAATTGGCTTTGCCCGGAAATCCCTTGCCATGACACATGTTGCCTCTGTTTGCACTGCCCTGCTCCTCTGAAAATTATGCAAGTTTCCAGAACCCTTCTAATCCACCTCATGGATGCTGTAAGAGGCCAACGGCCAAGAGGGGTGGCCATCGGCCACTAGAAAATGGTCATCGACCAGTTGTGAGGATATCGGCTAAGTGTGAATGGCCGGCCGGCACTGAATGTGGTCAGTCGACCATGTCTTCCAGCAGAATCCTGTTTGACAACAGCAGAGGATAAACAGAGCATGGCAAAGCATTTTCAAAGAAATGTTTGCACCACCACCCTCCCTATCATGTTTAAGACTCAAGGGAGTATGGTACTCGACCCTCGGGCCACCAATCACGCATTTCCATGCATGATGGCCCAAAAGGCCAAGTGTGCAATCTCAATGTAAAATGAAATGCACACAAAACATACAAAGGGGCCCCAACCTCCATCATGTTTGATCAAGAGGGATGGGATGCATGCACAATGCTATGCAACCTAAGCATGCATACAAGCTAATGCAACATGAGCATACAAGCAAGCTAATGCAATAGGCATACAACTTAAGCAAGTAAACATGCAAGGCATGAAACAACAATGCCAATGACAAACATGCAATGACATGTGGCCTAACAAGTATGCGAGATGGATGAACATGCAACAACATGTCAATAGGCTTACAACCCAAACAATGCAACCATACATGACACACAACAATATGCAAAATGGAGCAAGCATGCAACAACATGCAAGACATGCATGCAACAACATGCGAGGATGGTCTTAAACCGAAATGGGTAGCTCTCAAATAGGCCCAAATTAGCGGCCAAAATGATGCAACAAATGCATGAAAACACACACACAAGCATGCATGCACAAGGGCCTAAACATGGAGCATAAGCCATCAACTCTTCAAAGCATGAAAGAGATGGAAAATGCAAATATGCAAGCATGGAACATGGACTGAAATATGGTCTCCAATGATGCCAAATCATGAGAACAAGCCAAGTAAAACATGCTAGTGACCCCATACACCCAAGGCTAGTAAGCTAGAATGCAAGACGGCTATACAAATCATGGAAAACATGATCAAAACAACCAAAACCAGACCTTCATAGCAAAACAATGCTAAAACCCTCTTGGAACCTAACCAAAATCATGCTAAAATGTCATCTCACAACATGATACATGTTAGGCCAAAACATGGGATTATAAGGCAAGCATATGATGCATGCAAGAGACCATTAAACCAAGCAAAAAAAAGATCTAAGGCATGCCAAAATATGACCAAATACCCACTGAAATGTGTCCAATACATGCAAGAATGAGGTGCTCCTTTGAAAAGCTATGAAGGGGGTTGCTCTAAACATGCAAGAGGCAAGCAAAAGGGGACCAAACCACCTATGGACAGAGCTTATATAGGTCCTAAAAACCACCAAAAAGGGCCTGAAACAAGCCTCCAAATGATCTAAACATAAGCCCCTTTGTAAAGCCAAAAATGCCAACAAACAAGACAACAACGGAGGGGGTCACCCCTCTCTGATTTAGGCCCTCAAAATAGCAAGCCTACCACTGAAAATCCACTGGATTTCAGTGGTTAGGAGGCCAAGCAAAGACTAATACAAAGGCTTCAAGGTATGGCACAAAACAAGGCCGAAACAAGCATGCAAGAGGGTAGACGATCCCAAACAGTAAAATGATCTTTAACAAACATCAAAAGGGCCTCAAAACAAGACTTCTTTTCAGTTTATGACAAAGCTCAAATATGTTTTCAAGTATGGCAAAGATATGGATCAAAATAAAGCCTTAAAAGAGAGATGAAGCATACAAGGGGGTAGATGACCTCTAACAGAAAAATGTCCTTAAACAAACTTCAAGAGGAGCTCAAAATAAGACCTTTTCCAGTTTATGACAAAGCTCAAAAATTCTTGTATGGCTAAGCTATGAAGCAAGATAAGCCTTAAAAAGGGAGATGAGTATGTTACCCTTCTAGCCAAGAACTCCAGCAGCCTTTGGTCCCAAAAACCAGTCCCTTAGCCTCTGAAAACAAGCTCCAAGATTCTTGGATGGATGATGGAGAGGTTAGGTTATGAGGTGTAGGGTAATGGAGCCAAGAACCTTACACTTTGAAGTTAGAAGGGAGAGATACAAAGGGAGAGAGTTTGTGTATGCCTCTGGAATTTCATAACCATGGCAAAGGAGAGAGAAACCTTCCTTTATAGAGCTAAGGGACTAAAGCTTCTCTTAGAAGCTTCAAACCAAGAGCAAAGATCCTCCATACACGTGTATGGAGGATCCAGTTTGTGCCCTCCAGCTGGCACAGCTGGCATCCATTCAATCTGTAGAATACACCGGAAGGTTGTCGACTAGAAAAAATGGTCGGTCGGCTACTATAAATGGTCGGCCTGCTACTTATTTGGTCGGCCGGCTAAATTGATGGCTGGTAGGTGGCTGCCAAGGTCAAAAAGTGGTCGGTGGGTGTCCAGATAGAAGCCCCAGAAGTTAGCTTTCCAATGGCGCAAACCTTGCATTAACATTCCTCCTGTGCAAAACGTTATGCCCGTTTTGGTGAAGCCGCGCAGATTCAATCCAACCGGGATGATGCCCAACTTCAACCAATTATATCTCCCCCATCCGGACTCGGCTTTAAGAGATTCTTGAATGCCAAATGAAGCCCCGGAAGTCTTCTTTCCAATGGTGGTAGCCTCATAGCTTAACTTCAAGCGCATAGACAGATAAGCCTGATTTAGCGAGGACCGCTCGATTCTCTCTTAGCGGTTCATACCCAACTCCTTCCTCAGTTAGGTTTATTCTCTCTTCTCCTCTTTTCTTCAACTCCAGACCCCCGAACAAGGTGTTTTGAAAGATTTTTCAAAGATTTCATCTCTCTTTCATTCATTTCCACTTTGTCCTTGCTCGGTTTATCGAAAAGTGCATCATTTGACAAAATGTGAGCCTCGGAACATCGTAGAAACTTTATTTCAAAAATATTTTGAAAGAGAGGGTTTTAAGGTCTAAAAACCATCCAAAATAGCTTTGGTCCAAAATGGAGTGTGAAGTTGAGATTTGTCTCTCTCCTTGCCAAAGAAACTGAATCTTTGCCCTGCACACCTTTCTCTACCAAGTAAACCATAAGTAATGCCCAAGTCTTGAGGGCAGTCAAAAATAGGGTGTCTACACTAGGCTTCTACAGATATCAGGTTAGTGCTGGCTATAAAAGTAAGGCACCCTCATGGGTCTAAGGTACGCTTTTTGTATCCTGGCTAGTGAGTTAAGCACTATTTGCTATCTTTGAGAGATTATTGAGTACTGACTTGATCGTCGGAGTGCCCCTAGGTGGACGAACCACCGTCGGTGTCTTATCTTTTTGTGACAAGTTGTTCGGGCGCAATCTATTCTGCCGTTGTTTTCCAACTGAATACATGTTTGGAAGTGTGGGTCAGAAATCAACACACACACTAATATATTAGATATTTCTGGAAATGCATCTGAAACATTTCAAGTGTGCACTATAATAGAACAAATTTGAGAGAAACATATTAAAGAAGCATTAACTACTCAATCATTTAAGGTAGTCTTCGATTCACTGGAATGAAAGATAATGAAATAATTATTTTATCAAAATATTTCATCCTCATATTTTGTAAGACTAAAAATATAATGATAAATATTTTACAAATGAAATAATCTTTCATCATTGTAAGAGCAAGCTTATTCTATGATAAAGTTTAAAGAATCACCATTTCATTCCATTTTATCTTATTTTAATGAATCAAATGGAGTATAAGTACTTTTTCTTTCAGTAGAAAGATTGGCCAAACTATATATCTTATTGCCTCGGTGGTGGTATATTTCAATCATAATGAAATGATGAGTACCTAAATCGTTTCAGTTTGAGGTGGTGGTATGTTTCAATCATAATGAAATGATGAGTACCTAAATCGTTTCAGTTTGAAATGGCACTATTAAGCATCTCAACCAAAAGCTTCTTAGCTTAATATAATAATAATAATAATAATAATAATAATAATAATAGGTTCAAGACAACTCGGACACAAAAGATAACCTGAATAGTATGTGAATAAAAATTTGCTGGAGATAACTATAAGGATGGAAAAATCATTTTAAAAGGGGGGTAAATTAAACATAACAGTTTATAAGGACAATGATTTCATTAAAAAAAAATTAGAAGGTACAATTTACAATAATTTGTTCTCGAATTTATAGAGGAAATATGTGAAGAAAAAATTGAATGAAATATGAGTTGAATTTTTTACCACACTACCACAGCATAAATATGGAAACAAATGCATCTAAATATTGACAGAACAAATACAGACAAAGAAGTTAACAAAAATATAATGTTGTTGGATTCTTACCCACATCTGTCCTATTTAGGAGTGCTTCGATCTGTTCAAACCGATCAAACCAAACTAATTTGTCGTATTTTGAACGGATACATGATGACGAACGGACAATTACGGATTGATTTTTTTCAATCTACCTATTTTGGACAGATGACAGATTTGAGATTCCTTTGGCTACAATCGAATCGCCAAACTGCGAACACCCATAGTAATTTATAGGATTTTGTATTTTCTATTTGTTTAGATACTCTGTTTATATTTTCAATTGAAAAAGAATTCAGATATTCTGTTGTGTTTTCAATTTGAAAATCCTTTTATCAAATAACAAGTGTTGATATTTGGTATTCTTGTGTAGAAAATATATGGCTTAATTTTGTCATTTTTTCTAAAAATTAAATTAAATAGTTTTTTATTAAAAAAAGTAATGAGATAGTTTTAATAATGCATGATTTTTTTTATACGTATTTATTATTAGTATTTGACAATTTACTTGATAATCTTTTGATTATGTTGAGTTGGATTGTTATAAAAAAAAAAAAAAAACGTTGACAAGTTGTTGTCTTATGTTCAAAATTTATAAAAATTTAAACTGCCAAATCGATTCGCATCCATCTGCCAATCTGTCAATCTGTTTAATTCGCATCTGTCAATTCGCAGGCAGACGCAGATTGATTTTTTCTAATCCGCCAATCTGGCAGATGAACGGTAGATTGGAGATTTTTCAACCGCAACTGAACCGCAAATACTCATCCTATTATGCAGACAATTTGTGGGATAATATGCTCGTTTAAAATAATAAATAAAATTATTAATTATGTTCACCATTATTCAATTTTGTGATTCCATATTAAATTGTGATGCATGTAGGGAGACGACACAAAACATTTTGCTTGATTAGTGTATAAAAAATGGAAATCTCAGCGGAATATTGGACGTCCTTATTCTTTATGGTGAAAATAACAATTCCACAAGGTGTGTGCTATGCCACTTTGAATTCCAAACTATGAATTTATAGTATGCAATTAGAATTACAAATTATGCCTTATGATACATGTTACATTTCCTTGTGGTCAGCAAAAAAAAAAACAAAAAATACTATACTTTTGTAGCTAGAGAACTTACAGATAGCATGTTGGAATGTAGGATCATATAGAGAGCTTTTTGGAATGTTAACTGCCTACATATGTACGAAAACTTCCTTTATTCATTGCCACTGTGCTGAAGACTTTCACTACACTATGGTGCCCGCACTTGCTAAGACACCAGCGGGATATTTAAAAATGTGCCAGTTACTTATTTAAATGATAATTGAAAAATATGTCCATCACACCTTTTCTCAGGACACATGAGACCTTTACCCACACATATACATAGGGATGGATTTAAAATTGTGACTTTGGAAGGATTACTCTATAGTTTAAAAAAATTGAAAGACTACTTTATATAATTTTAAAATTATTTAAAAAAAAAATTGAAGATGCAAACTCTTACAATTTTAAATTATTTTAAAATTTTTAATATAATATATAACACTTTTCAAATTTTTGGAGTGCCGCCGCCACCTAACCCCCCTAGATCCCTCATTGCATATACAAGTAAGTACATGGATGATGAAAAAGTACCATACCAAGATACTTGTCTAAATTAAAAGTTGATAAGACTCAATAATATTTGATCCTTGTTTTTGATATCATGAATGTTGATAATGATTAAACACTATATTTGTACATATTTTTGAGCATTTAGTTGATAAATTTAAATTTAAATTTTTCTTAGCCAAAGGTTTAAACGCTCAAATACTGTCTAAAAATACAAACTCAACCAAAATATCCCACTGCCTCCCTCACGCACTATTCCTCTCGCTCTCTTTACATATCAGGCTATCATCTCTCTCTTTCTGTCCTCACTCTCTTCAAAACTCTCTCTCCTCCTCCTCCCCTCTCTCTCCCCTCCACCACTACCGAATCCAGAAGGACAAACCCATTCTTTCCACCGATTTAGACGGCGACGATGGCGATCGGTCGGTAACATACGAATAGCTCTGACAACGCCTTCACCGCCGCATCAAAGATCTTCGATCGAACCGCACCTCTCTCTTGCTCTCCGCAGATCGGGCGTCTTTCACCATCGCCATCCAGCCACCACCAGCGTCCCTGACCGCCGCCGCCGTCGTTTCCATCATCACCTCAGATCTGTCGTTGTGCACATAGATCCATCACCGTGCACTCAGATAAGCTCATTTCTCGATCTCTTTCACGTCGATCTCGCCACCGCCATCTCTGTATCGCCGATGCTCCGGTGCCTCTCCGCCGACCATCGACACGAGATCCAGATCTAGATTGAGAACCATGATATTGTCAAAATCATGGTCGTAAATCTGGTCTCGATTTTGATCAAGAAACACGACTCAAACATCAAAGCTGTAACGCTTCTTCTCTCAATTTCCATATTTCTAGGGTTTCGATTTTGATTTCCAATTCTTAGGGTTTCTAATTGGCTTCCAGGTTATAGTGGGCGATACTATGGATACGTCTGCAAAGTCATTCGAGGATTTGAATTTGTCTCCGAACTTGTTGAAGGGTTTATATGTGGAAATAAAACTTGAGAGGCCGAGTAAGATTCAAGCGATCAGTTTGCCAATGATTTTGACTCCTCTGTACAAGCACTTGAATTAGTCGCCGATTTTTTTTTATTTTTTTATTTTTATTTTTTATTTTTTGTAGTTGTTGTTATTGTTATTGTTGTTGTTGTTGTTGTTGTTGATGATGATGATGAACAGATAGAACAAACAAAGATATGCTCAAAATTTATCGCTAAATTTTTTTCTTCTCTATTATCTGTTGTTGTTGCTGATGATGATCAAGAAATAGATTGCAACAGATAGGGACGGGAGAGGGGCAGAGACAATAAAAGATTTGAACAGTTAGAAAAAATCCAACAGATAGGATTTAGTATTCCAACAAATAGAAAAAATTTAAAAATTTGAATAGATAATAAATTTGGACAGATAGAATTTTATTTGGACAAATATTTAAATAGATGAGAGAAATTTGAATTAAAAAATTAAATGTATAGGCGGTAAAAAATTTGAACAGATAGGAAAAAAAATTATACAGATAGGGTGAAATTTTTTAACAGATAGGAAAATTTTTGAATAGATAGTCAACGAAAGTCTGAAGAAAAAAAAAATGGGTCAACAAATAAATTAAGAGGTAAAATTAGAAATAAAATATCTTTCCAAAACAAACAAAATAATTTTTCACCAAATTATTTTACAAATGATGGAAGTCTCTCACCAACAAAAAAAAATATATATTGAACCTAATGTCTTATACCGTCCTTAACTTGGATTTTTCAACAACTTTCTTTATATTTTTTTGATAAATATGATTAGAAAGTATATAACTATGCAGGTTGGTCAATTTCTTTTCTAATTTTTAATTACGTGCTATTAAATGTGGTTATACCTCTTTCAAGAGATGGGGGATATTTTTGTTCATTGGACTTGAAATTTGTGGAGGACTATTCAAAATCTATTTTCCTACAATTAGTCAAGGCAACTGTAGCTGCTTTTGGGCCAAATCTTCTGATATGTAAAAATAAAAAATGAACAAGAGTTTTCAAGGAATCCGTCTTTGTTGTTCGCTATAATCCTGCATATTAATTTTTTATGTGCAGGACTCACAAATTCAATGCAGAAACAACCCCATAGAGACCAAGAGAAGACTAGTTGAAACATATATCACATACATATACATAAATAGATATAGATACACAAATACATACATACATATGCATTGGTATATATACATTACATATACAGTTATACATTACCAATGTAAATACTTATACAGCTAAATGAAATAGAATCAAAACAACAAATTTTAAAATCGAATTAGCTTCATGGCTTTTAATGACAGTATTGGTAAATTCTATAAAATCATGGTCATAGAATTGGGACCAAGTTCTAATAATATGAATGGTATGAATCAACACAAGTATTGGTGTGTTCATGACAGCTATTGGCTGTTTGATGTACTCAGCATTATAGATGTACGGGAAAGAAATACACATTCTCGTATAATCCTGTTGATCAAGTCTGCGTTCCTCGTACGACGTCGTTCTACCACCTGAAAACACAAACGTGAGCTAGCCGGCGGGTGTGTGTGCCGGAAACCTCTCCGATGCCTAAGTCAGTAAGCAAGACAAGTAGGCAAAAGCTCTATGTATTCAGGGAGCAAAAGTTGCATTACCTCTCCAAAGGTGATATCAGTGAGCTTATATAGGTTTCGCGTGGCACAATCCTGATAGGACTCTTATTCCTTCATGTGCAGAGTCCTTCTAGGATTACTCCTCCTTGCGTAGAGTCCTCCTTGGATTCATATTCCTGGAAGACAATGCTTATCCTCCAACACCCCCATCACTGCTTAAACCAAGAGAGATGGTTCTTCTTATGGCCGGACTACTCCAGGACCGAAGTAACTATTAATTCGGCCCTTACTTTACTCTCCCTTACCTCGGCTTTCCCATACTAAAACCGAGCTACCCATAAGGGAGTTAAAATCGAGCTATCCTTAGAACCACAGCTTACTTCGGTTCCTCACATGCTATAACCGAAGTAACTATCGAAGACCGAAACCTCCGTGCTACTCCACTCAACCGGAGTAGAGCTAAGTCCTTCCAAGACCGAGCTAACCACCACGGCTGTGTGACCGGTCTATCTTCTAAGTTACTCATCCAAACCGGAGTATCCTTCATGGCCCTTCTACTCGGCCCTCTTCATTTCGGCCCTAAGGCCCAATACCCAGCTCGGCCCAATAGTATGTAAATTACCCTCTCAATTGCCCCTTAATTCCATCTGCACAGCATGATAGGGATTACCTGTCTACGAACCGAACTAAAGTTTTAGCTTATCCAGCCGAGCTACAATCCTTTAGCTACTCCGGCCGAGCTGAAAACCTTTTTAGCTTCTCTAGCCGAGCTAAGCTTAAGCCGAGCTAAGCACGTCCGGTCAAACGTCTCTTCAGTCACAGAAACTGAATCGATTGTCCTTCCAATGACACGTGGCACGCTGGTATTGGCCATTCACAGCTGTCGCGCCGCCCTCGTACTCCGAAAAAATTTTGAACAGTCCCGCGTTTTTTCCCTCCTTTCACTTACACAAAACAAACCCTTTCTGTCTTCTCCAAAATTACTTGCCTTACTATTCATTCTCCCTTTATTCTGAGCTTCCCAATCTTGTCTTGCTCCTTCACTGTTCTTCAACCCCGTACCTCTCGAACTCTCGTTTTTGTTCCTGTTGGCTTCAATCCAGTTCCTCTGCTTCTCTACCAGGTAAACACACAAATCTGTTCTTGTTTTCCTTTGTTTCCTGTTTTATATGTTTTTGCCAAACACTCTTATGTTGCAAGTTTCATATTTTCTGGAAAAACTAGTCTATAAACTGTTAGAACTTCATAAGATAATCAATAGAATGCCATTTCGATCTTTATACATGCCCCAACCGAAGTAGAACACTGTTTGTGATGTATGTAAAGATATAGGTGAACTGAAACCGAACTAGCACTTGCGCCCATCAAAGTAGTTCTAATAGGTCACCAACTGATCCACAATAGCTGAAACAAATTCACCGAACTAGAAACCATAGCACTCGACCGAGCTAAAACTTCAGGGGCCATGCCAGCATTCTTAGTTCCTAAACCGAACTTAGAAAGCTGCCCCTTGACGTTCAGCCGGAATAACAAAACCAAAAGTAGAACCGAGATAAAAACACTCCTTTCAAAAGCCGAGGTAGATCTTGATAGTACCCCGCATAGCCGAAGTAGAACTATCTTTTCTTTGCTATGTTTTCTATAGCACGGTCAACGATCTGTGCTTAACACCCTGTTTTCCACTTTGCAGACTTAGGTTGTCAGGTACTTTCCTGCGCTCAGCCGAGCTACTGAGCACATTTTTCCAACCGAGATAAATTATTTTAACTTATAAAATAAATGGGGAAGTACAGATTTCTAGTAGAAACCCCAGGTGGTCTAGCCGAATTCCGGAAAGACTACAATATTCCTACCGACGTCAACCTTACCCTCGCCGAACTAGGTGTTGACCCATGGGGCAACCCAGGCTTTGTCCCTTTTACTATCCAGTCAATAATAGAAACCGAACTACGATTCCCGGTCCAGCCTTTAATCTGCTAGTTTCTAAGGCAAACCAGACTATGCCCAACCCAACTCTCAACCAACACATACCGTATAATAATGGGCATAGACGCCCTAAACCGCCAAACCGGTCTAAACCTAGGCTTAGCCGAAATATTCCACCAGTACTCATTAGGATCAAAAAATGAAGGCTGGTGCTACTACTTGAGAATACGCCGAGGCCGAGAAAAAATAATAAAACACACACCGGACAAAGATGTAAATGATGACGACTTCTTTTGGGTCTCTGGGAATTTTGAAGACCTTCAAGCCCAGATTCCAGGCTGGAGAATAAACTGGAAGTTCGGAGAGCCCGGTATACATACTTCGGTTGCACTTCATATTTTTCCTCTTTTCTGTACTTCGGCTTTCTGTTGTGAACCGAACTAACACTTGGCTTCTTTTTGCAGATAAAGCCCATATCCACTCAAACTACAGCTACCCCAACCTCGATCTTCTGCGCGCCGCACTACGAGTTCGGGAAAGAAGTTGGGATAAACTTCTCGACTTCGAACCGACTTACCGATACTCCGGCTGCCGAAAAGCAAGGGTAACCGACTTCCTGCTTGAAGATGCGCCAGAATCGGACCCTTCCTTGCCTCAGATCAACCTTGTTCCACTCACAGCCGAGCAAGAAATGGCTAAGAAGAACAAATTGAAGGCCCTCCTAACCGAAACAACAACTCGGTAGAAATGCGAAATCGGCCGTGCCACCGAGACCGTGGTGGCACTCCCATCTCAACGGCCATCTTCATCACGACCAAGAAAACGTGCCCAGACTAGCCAAACCGAGCCACGTCTTGCTGATGAAGATGAGACCGTCCTGCCAACAAGTCCTCCACCAAGCCCTCAGCCGAGCATCCAACCGGAGCCCACCGACCGAGCCGCTTCCTCCAAGTGGACTCCCGTACTCACCTTCAATGACCGAGACATCACCGCGTCTGATTCGGTGGTCTCAGAGAAAGACCATCTGATGGCTTTCAATCTGGCCAAGGGTGTGTGCCTCCCTAAAGACATGGAGCACCACTACAAACAGCTCAGCACCGAGCTAAAATCAATCCGTTCCTCCACTAAGTCCATGATCCTGGTAAGTAGTATTCCTCTCCATGTAAGATTTTTTTTTTTTTTTCAACTTGGAGTCCGGCTAACGTTATTCCTCCTTTGCAGGCCATCCAGAAAAACCAAGTCACTCACAGGAGGGTCATGGAGCTTAGGAGGAGTACCAGAGAAGCCATGGCTGAGGCCGAACTGGAGGAGGCGAAGAAGCAATTGGCTGAGCTTCGGGAAGAGAACGGTCGGCTGACCGAGATCGCCAATTCGGTCGAGGCCGAAAAGAAAAAAGTTGCCGTCGAGGCTAAAGATAGATACCTCCGTATCTTGGCAACAATTGAGAAGAAAAAAGACGCCGAGATAAACCAGTGGAAGGGGGAGGTGAAGAAGGCCGGCTTCAAGGAGGCGAAGACGCCTACACCACCAATGCAACGCAGCCCAAAGATCTCTTTTTAAATGTGGTGGAGGCTGCGGTGGAAGCTTCGGTTATGCGCTCGACACCGAGGTCTACAATGCTCCACCGTACTCCATTCCAGCCTCACTCTCACAATACGCGGCCGATCTCCAAAAAGCCTTTCTTGAAGGGTCCGGTGATGATGATGACGATGATGATGAAGATGAGGAGCCATCTCACACTCCGGTTGTCAACGAGCAGTAGAACGATAAGGCGATTGATGCGAGCGCTTATTGAGGATCCAACTCTTGAGCTGCAGCCGACTGACACCGAAGTTCAGGCTGACACCGAAGTCCCACTTCAAACCGTGCTCCCCTCTGACACCGGACTCCAGGCAACTGCTGATGCAGAATTTGATGCCGAGCTTGATGCACTTCTCAGTTGATTATTATTATTTATTTATTTTGAACTTTGTAACTGGGCTGGGGCCCCCCAAATTGTACTTCTCTGTTTTGTGGTTCAATGAAAAATTGCCTCAACTCTTATTCCGGTTTTGTGTATGTATGCTAATATTTGCAATGAATTTTGAACTTTTTGTACAACTGTGATCTCGGTTAGCTATCTAACTTACTAGCCGACCTACTATTTAGCCGATATAACTTACTTCGGCTAAAGAGTACAGAGGGTTTAATCCAGCCAACCACTCTTCAGCCATACACTTACTTCGGCTGAAGAGTACACAGAGTTGGTTTAATCCAGCCAACCACTCTTCAGCCGATATAGATTACTTCGGCTGAAGAGTACAAAGAGTTGGTTTAATCCAGCCAACCACTTTTCAGCCATACACTTACTTCGGCTGAAGAGTACACAGAGTTGGTTTAATCTAGCCAACCACTCTTCAGCCGATATAGCTTACTTCGGCTGAAGAGTATAGAGAGTTGGTTTAATCCAGCCAACCACTCTTCAGCCATACACTTACTTCGGCTGAAGAGTACAAAGAGTTGGTTTAATCTAGCCAACCACTCTTCAACTATACACTTACTTCGGCTGAAGAGTACACAGAGTTGGTTTAATCCAGCCAACCACTCTTCAGCCGATATAGCTTACTTCGGCTGAAGAGTACAGAGAGTTGGTTTAATCCAGCCAACCACTTTTCAGCCATACACTTACCCCGGCTGAAGAGTACAGAGAGTTGGTTTAATCCAGCCAACCTCTAGGTTGGTTTTTCCAGCCAACCTAGAATATAGTGTTTGGTTATTCCGACCAAACGTCCTGCAGCCTGGATCCTTATCCTGGGCTTAGGAGAGGTCATAGTTGGTTTAATCCGGCCAACTATGTTTACAATGCTACTAACTTGCAAAAGTTACGTTCTACTAAAAACAAATATGCTAAAAAAGAATCGATTTGTCTTATTGATGAAGTGAAAAATTACATATACTTAGGCCTTGTTTGGGAAGACTAAATAAGTGCACTTTTTGTCTTTTTTGACTAAAAAAGTGAGGTTAAAAATATGGATGTTTGGGTTAACTTTTTGACTTTTTATAGAAAAATGTATAATAAAAAATTTTAAAAATTAGTTTTTAGAGAAAAATTTGAATTGGGAGTTGTGCAGCCGTAATTGTTGACTTTTGGTGAATAGTGTTAACTTTTTAACTTTTTGAGTAACTTTTTGACTTTTTGAATTATTCTCTACATCCCAAACTAGGCCTTAAAGAGAGAAAAGAAAAAAGCTAAAAGTAAAATAACTTAAGATTGGCAGTGTTCCATGGCCTAGGAATTGCTTTGCCGTCCTCATCTTCCAAGTGGTATGCCCCTTTTCCTGCTAATCCGACCACTTTGTAAGGACCTTCCCAGTTAGGACCTAACTTGCCGTCTCCTGGGACCAATGTGTTGCCCATAACCTTGCGAAGTACCCAATCGCCGATCTTGAATTGCCTTGGATGCACAGTTTTGTTATACTTCCTAGATAGTTCTTGTTGGTAGGAGGCGGTGTGAACCAATGCTCTGTCTCTTGTTTCTTCCGCAAGGTCAAGTTCCAATGCTATAGCTTCGCCGTTTAAGTCTGGATCAAAATTTTTGCTCCGAATTATGGGGAGTCCGACTTCTAACGGGATGACTGCTTCCATGCCATAGGCTAAGGAGAATGGAGTTTCTCTTGTTGACCGTCGTGGTGTGGTGCGATAAGCCCATAAAACATGAGGGAGCTCTTCTGCCCACTTGCCTTTGGCTTTCTCCAACCTTTTCTTCAATCCGTCCAAAACTACCTTGTTTGATGCCTCAGCTTGACCGTTTGCTTGGGGATACGCCGGTGTAGAATTGTAGAATTCTATCTTGTACTCTTCGCAAAAGCCTCTGAAAATTTTGCCGTCGAACTGAGTGCCGTTGTCTGAGATCAGTGCTTTTGGTATGCCGAAGCGAGTAATGATGTTCTACCAAACAAATTTCTTCACATCTTTCTCCTTGATTGATGCCAAGGCTTTTGCTTCCACCCACTTGGTGAAGTAGTCTGTTGCCGCAAGAAAGAACTTCCTGTTGCCTGGAGCTGTTGGAAGTGGACCTACTATGTCTAAGCCCCACATTGCGAAAGGCCATGGACTAGTCAAAGGTAGGAGTTCTCTGGCAGGTTGGTGTATTTGGTGCGCAAACTTCTGACACTTTTCACATTTTTTGACATACTTCTCTGAATCTGCTTGCATGTATGGCCACCAGTATCCTTGTGAAATAGCTCGGTATGCTAATGATCTTCCTCCTTGATGGCTGCCACATACCCCCTCATGTATTTCGAACATGAATGCTTCCACCTTGCTGGGGTGGACACACTTTAAGTAAGGTCCTGAGAACGACTTCTTGTATAATGCCAAGGATGGAGAGAGCCAAAATCGCTGTGACTTTGCTCTTATTTTATTGGCTTCTTTCTTTGCTTCTGGGAGTGTGCCGTCCTTTAGGAATAGTATGATGGGATCCATCCAAGAAGGACCTAACTCTGCACAACATACCTCTTCAGATTCTGGGTCTTCGATGCTTGGTCTAGGTAGATAGTCGATTAGCAGTGGGTGAGGAACGGAGGTGTCTGCTATTGAGGCGAAGCCTGCTAGTTCGTCTGCTCTGCTGTTCTCCTCTCTGCCGATCTGTTCTATTCTCACTACTTCGAACTTCTTTATCTCTGTTCTGACCAAGTCTTGGTACTTGGCCATCCTATCATCCTTTGCCTCATAGTCGCCAGATATTTGGTTTACCACCAGCTGTGAGTCGCTGTAGACCATCAGCTCGGTGGCCTTCATGTAGAATGCCGACTTGAGACCTGCTAGAAGCGCTTCATACTCTGCTTCATTATTTGATGCTGGGAAGCCTAGGTTGATTGCCTGCTCTACTACTAGGCCGTCTGGAGAGATGAGGACTATGCCAAGTCCTGCTCCATGCCTATTGGATGCTCCATCCACGAAGAGCTTCCACATCTCTCCAACGAACAACTTCCAGCAGGTGGAGGGATCGGATGATGTCTTGGGATCTTCCACATTGCTGGTGGCTTCTTCAGAGTCGATGCTTGCTGTCTGCCCCTTGTTCTCTGTTTGCACCAAGTCTTTGTTTGTTGGTGAGTCCTGACTTGGTGTAGCATGGTTCACTTCTTCCTCCCTTTCTTCACTCTGGTCCGCCTTAGGACCTGACTGAGTAACCAGTACTAGGGGTTGCGTTATTCCGACGTCAACTTCTATCCCTAGTTCGGCCGTTCAGTCAGTCATTGGCGAATGTGATGACTTCAGGTGAATTCTGCGACAAAATCTGCTAGTGCTTGAGCCTTTATTGCGGTTCTGGGTTGGAACTTGATGTCGTACTGTCCCAATTCTACTGCCCATTTCAAAATTCGCCCAGAAAAGTTCGCCCTTTCAAATAAAGCCTTGAGTGGGAAGGCTGTGAGAACAACTATGGTGTGGGCGTGAAAGTAATACGATAATTTCCTTGAAGCCATCATCAAGGCCAATGCCAGTTTCTCCAGTGGCAAGTACCTTGTTTCGGCGCCCAGTAACGTCTTGCTAACATAATAGATGGGCAAGTGTTGAATCCCTTCTGCGCGGACCAACACCGCACTAATCGCATGTTGCGATACTGCCAAGTAGAGAAAGAGTTCTTCTCCAGGTATTGGGGTGACAAGTAATGGTGGAGAAGACATGTATTCCTTCAAACTCTCCAGAGCTCGGTCGCATTCTTCGTCCCACTCAAACTTAGCTTTTAATGACTGAAAGAATGGACGCAATCTGTCTGAAGACCGGCTGATGAATCGGTTAAGTACTGCTGCCATGCTGGTGAGATGCTACACTTCTTTCACTGAGTTAGGCCTTTCTAACTCCTGAATTGCTTTGATTTGGGAGGGGTCTGCCTCAATACCCCGGTTGGTCACCAGGAAACCCAGAAACTTGCCAGACCTTACACCGAATGCGCACTTAGAAGCGTTAAGGCGCAGCTTGTGTTTCTTCAGGATCTGGAACATCTCATCTAGGTCCTTCAGATGGTCATCCGCGTCCTTGCTTTTGATCACCATGTCGTCGATGTAAGCCTCCATTGTTCTGCCTAACAATGGCTCGAACATCTTTGTGACCATTCTCTGGAATGTCGCCCCTGCGTTCTTCAGGCCAAAGGGCATGACCTTGTAGCAGTATAATCCTCTTGGAGTGGTGAAGGATGTTACTTCCTGATCCGACCCATGCATGGCTATCTGATGGTAGCCTCTGTATGCGTCAAGGAAGCTAAGCCTGCTGTGTCCAGCTGTTAGGTCCACCAATTGATCTATCCTTGGCAGGGGGAAGCTATCCTTCGGGCATGCTTTGTTGACCGTTTTGTAGTCGACGCAGACACGCCACTTGCCATTCTTCTTTGGCACTACTACAGTGTTGGAGATCCATCTTGGGTAGTGCACCTCTCTTATTGCCCCTGCTTCCAGCAGGTTTCCCACATCTTCTGCCACTATTTCGGCGTGATGGAGTGCCGATCTGCAGGTGCGCTGAATGACTAGCCTGGCAGAAGGGTGGACATTGAGTTGGTGGCAGATGAAGTTGGGGTCGATGCCTGGCATGTCGTATGGAGTCCAGGCGAACACTTCGATGTTGGAGGTCAGGAATTCCAAGACTTCCAATCTCTCAGTGCTGGACAACGACGAGCCAAGTAAGAAGAACTTATCTGGGTTCTTCTCGTCTATCCTGACTTCCACCAAGTCCTCTACAGTTTTCTGATTAGCCGTTTTGCCAACATCCGCGAATAGTTCATTACTCTCTGGTTCTTCAACCGAATGAACATATCCTTTTGCAGCGCGGCTGCCATTCGTTGTGACGAAGCATTGTTTGGACATAATCTGGTCCCCATATACTTCTTCAATTATTCCACTGTCGTTGGGAAACCTCATCACTTGGTGGTAGGAGGATGCTACCGAGCACATGGCATGCAGCCATGTTCTGCCTAAGATGATGTTGTAGGTGGAGGGGACCTTCAGCACCCAGAACTCCACTTGCTTTGTCACACTTCCCGCCCTAACTGGAAGGATGATTTTGCCGACTGGCCACTCCGGCATAGAATTGAATCCAATCAAAGGGGATACGGCAGGGGCTAAGTCCTTGTCTTGAAGCTTCAGTTGCTTGAAGGTTTCATAGTACATGATTTCGCATGAACTACCTTGGTCAATCAGAATCCGCTTGACGTCAAAATCCTTGACTCGGAGAGTGACGACTAGGGCATCGTTATGAGGGCAATAAATCCTTGCCAGGTCTTTATCCGAAAAAGACATGACATTTGTGGCCTCTGTCTTGCCCTTCTTAACAGCCGGTTGGGCACTTAGCACCTCCCTTAAGTGCTCAGCCTTTTTGATTGAACCTCTGAGCTCGCATACACGCTCAGGTTCAAAGACTCCATGTATTACGTTCATGACGCCTTGGGGCGGGGCGTCGATCGGCATCCCATTGGGGTTGTTGTGGTCTTGGGGGGCTGGCTACGCCCCTCCCTCTATGTATTTGTCCAGGTGGCCTGCTGCCACCAATTCTTCCAGATGCTGCCTCAACGGCGTGCAATTCTCAGTGTGATGCCCCTTTTCTTTGTAGAAGGTGCATCTGGATCTGTCATCATAGTCCTTTTGGGCCTCGCCTAGCTTGGCTGGCCACTTGACGAAAGGCTCGTCTCGAATCTCGCTAAGTATACGGTAGATCGGCTTCTTGAATACCGTGGTTATGGCGGTGCGGACTCTTAACCATCTCTTGTCCTGGTCCTCGCCATTGTCTCGTCTGCCTCGTCCGTTTCGGTTTTGGCGATCTACCGTATTGACCTTTGCTGAGGTCTTCTTCTCTGGTGTTGTGGTCGCGCCAGTTTTTGCTTTGGCACGAGCGCCATCCTCTTCCACCCTGATGTGCTGGTGCACTCTCTCCATCAGGGCCTCCATGGTGAGAGGTGGTGTCATGGTGATAGAGTCCCTCAGTCTGTTCCCGACTGGAAGGCCTCTTTTGTATTGCGCAATGGCGAGGTTGGTTGGGCAGTCCCCAATCTGGTTGAATGTCTCCCAGTAGCGACTGTTGTATGACCTCAGGGTCTCCTTGTCGCCCATGTCGATGGAGAGTAACTGGTCGATCTCTACCGAGGTTTTTGTGTTTGTTCTGAACCGCGTTACAAACGCCTCTGCCAATTGCGCCCAGGAGGCTATGCTGCCCTCTAGAAGCTTCTCAAACCAAGTCAAACCAAGGTCGCCGAGGCTTGAAGGGAATAGGATGCACATCAAGGCCTCGTTCCGCCGGTATACAGCCATGACCTGGCGAAAGTGGCTTAAGTGCGAGTAGGGGTCCGTCTTCCCCTCATACGTTGTGAATTTGGGTTGTCTGGCTTGACGGAAAGCGCGTTCTCTATTCTTTGGGGACGAATGGTGGTCTGCAGCCTCACCAATGCCTTGTCCATTGGTTCATCTGGCGGTAGCATTGGCATTCCAACCTCGACGCTTCCATGCGTCCGAGGAGCCAACCGCTGCAAGGCAGGAACCCTGTGTGGATCGCGTGCCCTGGCGTCCTCCTTCCATCTTGCTTTCTTTTCTAGCATGGATCGCAGGTCGGACGATCTGGGTAATTCCGTCTGTCTAGACCTTGTCTGGTGTGTATGCGAAGGCCAATAAGTGCTCTCCTCCGTGTAGGACCTCTCAGATCTCGCCCTCTCAGACCTGGAGTGACGAGTCCTGGAAGATACGGATCGCGTGTCGCCTGTCCTGAGGCTTCTGTTCTCTGGTCGAGAGGGTGTAGAATTCCTACTACGACCCTTTGAGTGGCGAGGGGGCGTCTTGTTGTTGCGCCCCTCTCCTGTTACCACTTCCTTACCCTTCATCTGGCGCTTTAAGGATTCCATGTCCGCCGCCATCTGCCGTATTAGTTCGTCTTGTTCTCTGACGCGATCCTCCAGAATTTGAGGATCAACCCTGCGCCTTTGTCTTTCTAGGCTTTGCGAACGAGAGGGATGAGGGCTGTTATTCCTCCTTCTACTCCTGGCATCCCGCCTGGGGGTTTGTCGTTGCTCCAGGTTCGCCATGGGAGCGACCAAGGGTAGGCCCTCGCGCATTGCACCCCCATCTGGGGTCTGTCCGTCGATGGCAGACTGGGGTAACTCTTCGTTGTTCGCCATTGATCTTCGAGAGAAAGCTTGATCAAGAGGTTGTTCTTGTCTGTTGTTTCCCACAGACGGCGCCAATTGTACGGGAAAGAAATACACCTTCTCGTATAATCCTGTTGATCAAGTCTGCGTTCCTCGTACGACGTCGTTGTACTACCTGAAAACACAAACGTGAGCTAGCCGGCGGGTGTGTGTGCCGGAAACCTCTCCGATGCCTAAGTCAGTAAGCAAGACAAGTAGGCAAAAGCTCTATGTATTCAGGGAGCAAAAGTTGCATTACCTCTCCAAAGGTGATATCAGTGAGCTTATATAGGTTTCGCGTGGCACAATCCTGATAGGACTCTTATTCCTTCATGTGCAGAGTCCTTCTAGGATTACTCTTCCTTGCGTAGAGTCCTCCTTGGATTCATATTCCTGGAAGACAATGCTTATCCTCCAACACCCCCATCACTGCTTAAACCAAGAGAGATGGTTCTTCTTATGGCCGGACTACTCCAGGACCGAAGTAACTATTAATTCGGCCCTTACTTTACTCTCCCTTACCTCGGCTTTCCCATACTAAAACCGAGCTACCCATAAGGGAGTTAAAACCGAGCTATCCTTAGAACCACAGCTTACTTCGGTTCCTCACATGCTATAACCGAAGTAACTATCGAAGACCGAAACCTTCGTGCTACTCCACTCAACCGGAGTAGAGCTAAGTCCTTCCAAGACCGAGCTAACCACCACGGCTGTGTGACCGGTCTATCTTCTAAGTTACTCATCCAAACCGGAGTATCCTTCATGGCCCTTCTACTCGGCCCTCTTCATTTCGGCCCTAAGGCCTAATACCCAGCTCGGCCCAATAGTATGTAAATTACCCTCTCAATAGATACATTCAAATATAAGATCATTTGTTATCTAAAACTCACAAAGTTTCAAACTTCCTAATTTGCATAACTATCATTAGTGTGCATAGATAAAATACTACATAATTATCATTAGTTTCTCTTTGACCTTGCTTAGAACCTGATTGTAGAGTTCTGATTTCCTCACATCTTAATATTTTTGTGATCTTTCGGCCAACTTTTGGCATGTTGTTTTATCCATATGCTTAGCATTAGCATATATAGATACGTGGAATTTCAAGCTCATGGCCATGCTTAAACTACTGTTCTAACAACCTGCTTTTGTTGTTGATACAAGTACATTGGGCCTATTCAAAACACAGGAAATATATTACCCAACCAAGGGTTTAATTGAATTGTTGATAAGAAAAAAGAAAATCCCATAAGAAGAAGAGTTTTAACTATTCCAACAGAAATCCAACCATCCTAAAATTCAAACAAACATCCCAAATATATTCCATACCATATACATTTTTTGGGGGGGATAAATTACCATACCATGTACAATCTCACTTGTGCACACCCAAGAATCTCACTTTTTCTTCAAATAAAACATATCTTTCACTTTCCACACATTCCATTGTCACATATAACAATGGTTCATGAGCTGAATTAAATATTCTACCAAATCATCATAACATGTAAAATCTCTAAACATTTAAAATACATCTATTTTTGAAAGAATATATTTAAACCCATTATACTTTTAGAATTAACACCAAATAGAGGAAAATAGAACAAATTATACCTATTAAGGAAGAATTGACAAACAATCAAACATCCCCTTCCTACAGTTATTTTGTTCATTCAACTTTTAATCGGTTTCCATTTTTTACAATTAAACAATTCAATGGTCTTGATTAGTGGTGTGGGTGGGGTTAGGACAGGTTGAGATGTTGTCCTATCTCAGTTCAAGTTGTGTTGAAAGCTGCTCGGGTAGCCCAAGTTCGAATTGGAACTCAAGATTGTCTGTTTAAGTCCGACCTGAGTTAAACTTGAATCGCTTATTTTCTCATCATTTATTTTTTTCATAAAAAATTGGTCTGAACACATGGTTGCTATTATCCGATCAACTTGATTTTTTACAAGAATGATGTATTCGATGGATGGTTCGAATGACAACACCTCTTTGGCCCCGTTTATTTTGGGAGATAGATGGAGGATTGAGATTGAGATGGATGTGGGACCCACTAATGTTGTGTTTATTTTGGGAGATGGAGTGAGGATTTATAATCCCCTCCGGATTAGGATGGGCCTTGGGGAGGAGATTAGGATGGAGGCTTGGGACTTGGTATTGGAAAATAGTTCGCGCAGTCTATTTTTTTTTTTTTTAATTTTTTACATGTTGGGCATTTTTTTTGGAACATTAATGTTTAATTTTTTGTATCTTTTGTTAAGAAAAAATCATAATTTTATTTGTTTTATTTTATTTTATTTTTATTTTTTAAATGTTGGGCATTTTTTTTTTTGAACATTAATGTTTAATGTTTTTGTATTTTTTATTTGTTTTATTATTTTATATAAAAATAATTTAACAATCCATTCACTAACAACTATCATCAAAACAAACACAATTTTACTTAATCTCCTCACTATCAATCCCCTCACTAAGAATTCTCTCACTATTAATCTCTTCACTATGAATCCCCTCCATTCTACCTTGAAAAACAAACGGGCCATTTAATCTTTAATTGGACTAGAGAAAAGCTCATTCCTTTTCCTAATAGGTACATTTTAAAAACAAATGGATGTTTTTCAGAAAAATAGAAAGCAAATAAATCACTATGCCAGAATTTGCCTTTAACGGTGGTTTGTAACCGCCATTAATAACCATACAACCGTCACAAAAACTTTTAACAGCGGTAAGACGACAAAAAGTGTAACCGTCGTCTATACAAGTGTCGAAAATAATTTAACGGCGGTTATTTTACCGCCATTATTAATAACGGCGGTATTCACAGCAGTTATTAACCGCCACATAAAAAATTGACGATCTTGAAAATTGGAGGTGGTTTGTAGAACTGTCGTAAATGTCATGCCTTTAACAACGGTATTTTAGAGTAAAAAATGGCAATTATTTACTGCCGCAAAAGACTACAAAAATTAACGGCATTTATTTACCGCTGTTAAATAAATTTCAAAATTAAATATAATTTTCTTTTAGTGACAAAATTAAACCGCCGTTAATTATGATTTTGAAAGAAATGCTGAAAATCTTTTAAGTACATGCAAATCTTTTGGGGCTACAAACAGAATTTTTCCAAAAGCTAAGTCTTTGTTTAAGGAATTGTGTTATGATATCCACTACTTATTTGAGTACATGCAAAAACTACATGAATTGATTTTGAAAGAGTTTGGGTTAGTACAAATTTGGCAAGAAATGCTGAAAATCTTTTCATTTTCTCTTTGTTTTTATTTTAGAAAATATCTAGGCATTGCAGCTGGGACAAGAGCCATATTCTCCATATGGATCTAGCAGTCAAAGATGTCACATGTGTTTACAATTTGATCCACTGCATAAAGTGATGGAGCGATAAAAAAAAAATTAAAAAAAAATTAAAAAAAAAAGATAAAAGAAGTGCCATATGTTTCTATGAAGGCCAGTCAGTTTAGGATATAAAGTCTATCCATAGCTACTATTTCTGTGAATTTTGCAAGTCAAAGTCTATTTCAAGCTGAAGTAAAGCATTAAGATAAGTGCTAAGGAGTGAAGAATTTATGTTATTTTCCTACCAAAGCTTCAAATAATTTATGGCAATCACAAAAACATGGAAAATTTAAAATTTGAAATATCTATGCATTAAAAATAGTTCATCAAAACATAAGTATGTATATATATATTTATGAAACAAAGGCAGAACAAGAAGGTTCAAAATCCAAGAAATAGTTAATATATATATATATATATATCCAGTTGAAGCAGAGCAAGGCCATAGCCACAACAGAGTAGCCAAGGCCACAGCAGCCACAGTTCAGTTGCAACCAAGGTCACAATCCAGCAACTAAGGCCACATCCAAGGCTGTAGCTCAAAGCAAACAGTCCAGCTAATGTTATCAAGTCTTTCATCAATATATAAATCTAATGTCTCAGGTTGGTAGATAAAGTTAAAGTATGCTTCTTTGTAATTTTCTTCGCCCTCTCTTCTACCACATTCCTAGCTCTCCAAGCACGCCATGGCTTCTAAGCTCCAGATATTGGTAGATAAAGTTAAAGTACGCTTCTTCGTAATTTTCTTTTCACTATCTCTTCCTTTTACTCGACTGTATTATTGAAAGAAATGATAGGTTCTGATATGACTCATTTTTAGTCTTTTGGTTAAATTTGAAGTTTCTAGCATCAACTATTGTAGCTAGGACTGTTATGAAGGTTTTTTGTGGCAATGCCTCTTGATAGTCATGTGAAATGTTTGTGATAGTAGTCAGTGGCAGTTTTGAATTGCTATAGGAGTTTGAAAGTTTAAATCTTTCGATTAGTTTCTTATCAAAGTCTATTCAGATTTGAGATAAAGATGTTTATGGTGCTTTTCTAGGTTGGGACTGTCGTAAGCAAAAAGGACTGGAAAGTAAGATGGGTAGTCATTAGGAAGGTTTGAAATTCAAATTGTTGTGGGTGTGTACAGGCAAAGTTTTGTGTGTGTGTGTGTGTGTGTATAGAACATCCATTATGATTTGTCTCTAATTATTACTTGACAATACCTGATAGTTGGGTTTACTGGAAACAAACTTATGTGCCTACTTATTTATTTATTTATTTATTATGGGAATCTATCCAAAAAGATTTAAGTGAAGATCATTGCCTGTACATCTCTACATGGCAATAGTTACAAGTTGAAATATATGCAAGTCGACATATTACAATAGTTACAAGTTGAAATATATGCAAGTGTACATATTACAAGCCTTAATAAATAAGCCATTACCCTTCATATTACATTTTTAACAAATACAAGACATAATAGACATTTCATCAAATAGGTGGTGAGTGCCACTAAAATTCAAATTTTGAAAATACAAAAGCATAATAATTTTGAATTTCAATAACTAATAAAATGAGTTCAAGCATTTTTTTGATTAGCAAAAAGAACATTTAGTGAAATGGAGGTCTTTCTCAACTTGGGTTTTGCTCTAAACTCTCTAAAATTTCTTCAATGAAAGAGAGATCCAAACTGATGAGTGAGAGGGAAGGCTCTCTTGAAGGAGAGAGAGCCTGCATGTATATGCAAAAATCCCCAATTTCAGTGTCTCTAATTTGTGAACCCACAAAAATCTCTCTAAAAAACTGTGTTTTGATTTATGGGTTTGTTTATTTTGGCTTCTTTAATCTTTGTTAACCTATATATATATATATATATCTATATATATGTATATATGTATATGTATGTATATCAAAACTAATAATAAGAGGGAGATTTAAGAAATGTATAGTTGATACTTGATTCCGCTGAAACAAACCCTAAAATGAAATTACCTTTTCTTTAATCATTGATAGCTTAATAGAAACACTATCAGCAAAGGTAGAATGGTAATAGAAAGAGAAGGAAAAGCATGGAAAAAGAAACCAATGGAGGCAACATGAAGCCTATAGGGGAATCAGAAGGTAGGCAAAGGTCTCTTACCTGTGACGATGGTGCTATAGTGCGACAATGGTGCTTCGAACGACCTCTGATGCTAGTACTTCGTATGACCTTCAAACGACAATGGTGACTTTTCGTTTCACTTTGCAACGCCTCTCCTCCAGAAGTTAGAGATGTAAGGGAAAAAAACTAATCAATTAGAAGAAATAGGTAAAAGACGATGCCGTTTAACAATTAATTGGAGGGAATCCAATTTTTTTTGAGAGGGAATTAAAAAAATGTGGACTACATTTACAGCAGTCTTCAAACAACTGCCATAAAAGACTAACCCTTCTGCTTCACACAGTTTTTTCGTCATTAATACTCACATTTTATCGGTTGTTTTTCGTAACCGCCGTGAATACTAAATTTTTAGAGGCGGTATCTTTACTGCCATTTTAAGTATATTTTTAATGGCAGTCTTTTTACCACCATGAATGAAACCACCGTTAAAGATCAACTTTAGCGTAGTGAATGTAGCCAAAAATAAAAGGAACAATTATAAAATAAAATAAAAAAATAAAAAATTCTAGGATCTGAGTGTAACAAAATAAATCCTGAATTCTCAATTTAAATCATCTACCTATTTTTGTTAAGTAAAACCGGCAAAAAATGAGTATTTTTGTTATTAAAATCAATATAGATATACCTAAAATATTTAAAATACCCTTTTTAATTGAGTTTAACGACTAAAATACCCATTTTTCTATCAATTTCACTTAAAAGAAATGTGCAATTGGTTTAAGTTGGGGAAAAAAAAAAAGAATGTAAATTGACAAAATAAAAAAATCAGAATTTATTCTGTTAGAAAGATTAAACTCTTAATTTTTTAAAATTTTTTTTCAAAAATAAAATCAATTGAAATGGAAGGAAATATCATTTTACCCCTCAAACTATTACGCAAAAAAATCAATTTAACATTGACACTTATCATTATTTTAATGTGACCCCTAAACTTTTTTAAATTTGATTAATTTACTCCCGCCGTCTATTTTCGTCTATAATCAAATGGAACTTGATGACATGGCACCAAATTTTATTTGGAACTTCATTTTACCCCCAAACTATACCTTAAAAATCAATTAGTCCCCAAATATAAAAAAATAAAATTTAAATATTTAAAAATAATTTGTTTATCTCAATAATGAAAAAAGTAAATTTTAAATAATATTTCGCAAAAAAATAAAATATAAAAATTATTAAAATCCTCATTTAGAATTTTTCTATTTAAGTCTCAAATTATTTTGAGTCAATCATGGAGAAATTAATTGAGCCAATAAATTCTTGGCTACTATATGTGTGTGCGCGCATGTAATTATAATTTGTTTATTTCCCCAAATAAATTTCAATAGAATTGATCAACTAATATTAATTTTAAAATTGAGTGGGTAAGAAAAAAAAAATTCAATTCAGTTACTATCTAAAGAATACTCAACACGACTAATACTTAATTTTTATTTAAAATTTGTTTATTTTTATTTTGAGATGAAAATTAATTAAATATTTAAATTTATTTTTTTAAATATTTGTGGAGCTAATTAATTTTTAAGGTATAGTTTGAGATAAAATGAAATTCTAAATAAAATTTAGTGTCATGTTAGTAAGTTCTGTTTGATTGTAAACAGAAACAGACGATAGAAGGTAAATTAATCAAATTAAAATAATATAAAATCTATATGCCAAATTAATTTTCACATAATAATTTAGAGACAATAATATTTCCCTTCCAAATAATTTGTTTTTAAAGTAACAACTAAAACGATTGGAGTGCTGTTGTATAATAACCCAGTACTATAACGTACAGCAGCATCCATCCCCTTGTATACACAATTAAAGAAGCTCCTGTACTAAATTTAATAAATTCCACGAAATGAGATATGCATTGAACCACAAAGTACCGACTTTACTTTTCCATGAGTAGTGGCAGGCCTAATATAATATGAATTGTTGACTTAAATGTATGATTTCTTGACATTTGGAGGCTATTGATTGATTTTGATAAGGAAAAAGCTTCAGACTACTGGGTCACACGTGATTAGTCCAAAATAATTTTTTTTTTTTTTTAGACTTTCGGCCAATTTCATGTTGCCACATCACTGGGGTGCCACTCCCAGTGGGAGTCCGAATCACTGCTCTTTTGATAATTTCATGCTTAAGTCTTTGATTAATTCATATGATTCTAATATAATTTAGGTGATGCCATATCTTTGATTAATTCTCAATTCTTTGACTGGCCATCATAGTCTTGCGTATTCAGAGTTCATAGAGTTCCTATTGAGTGTTAATATTTTTATACATTACTTAAAAAATAAAATTAATTAAAATAAGTAATATATTGTTGTTTTATGTTTTAATCATTTATACATGCACAAAGAAAATACTACAATTATAACATCAAAGAAAAATTGAACCAATTGTGCCACAATAAACATTATTATTCTTACATTTTTTGTTTCAAAATTAAACTAAGAGCTCTTTATTGAGATTGAATTAATTCTATCATACATATTTTTTTCATATATAGATAAACAATTTCTAAGTAGTATAATTGAACATACAATCCAATATATCCACAAGTCAACAAGCAGTAATCTATTCAAATTCTAGAGATTTTAATTTTGAGGAAATATCATTTTACCTCCCAAACTTTCATGCATTTTTTAATTTGACCCCCAAACTTTGATTAATATCAATTTTACACAAACTTTCGAAATTTTGATCAATTTGGTCCATGCCGTCACATTCTGTCTACAATTGGATAGAATGTGCTGAAGTGGCGCCAAAGTTCATTTGAAATTTCATTTTGCCCCTCAAACTATACCTTAAAAATCAATTTGCCCCCCAAATATAAAAAAATTAAATTTAAATATTTAAGAAATAACTTTTTATCTCAATAATGAAAAAAATTAAATTTTAAATAATATATACTTTGCAAAATATATATATATATAAATATAAATATAAAAATCCTCATTTAGAATTATCTTGAGACTATGAAGAATGGGTACTTCGACAAACATGTCGTATCCATATTGGGTACTTGTCGGATTTTGAAATTACTATTAGTCGATCAATTCTATTGAAATTAATTTGGATAATAAACTAGTTACAATTATGCACGCACACACATAGAGTAGCCAAGAAATTTTCGGCTCAATAACTTTCTCTATGATTGACTCAAGATAATTTGAGACCTATGAAGAACAGGTAGGGGTATGAGTATTAGTATTGGAACGATACGGGTACATCAATACCGTAAAATCCAAAAAAAAGTAAGGTAGAGGTAAGGCTTAATACGTTTGTAAAACAATATTTGTTTTTAATTTGGAATAATACAAAAATTGATTAAACGGTTTAATTTGTGAAATCCAACATATAATTGACATTTAATACCAAAAGTACAGGTATAAGATAAACCAAAATTAAATATCATTATATTAAATAACTTATAAACCATAACTTCATTTTAAAACCATAATAAGCATAAAACTAAAAATGAAAAAGAAGTCTAGTAAAAAGAATGTTATCTTTGTAGTAGAAAAAAGTATTGTTTCGATTGAGGTACAACCTGCCTTAAGTGTGTAGACACCCCATTTTTGACCGACCTTAAGACTCAGACGTCACCGATTGGGTGCTTGGTGATGTTGTATACTGTGCTCGTTCTGAGGTTGCGGAGTCTCGGCCGTGAGCCTTGCCTCCGAACGTCTAGACTTTTCTGTGCCTTGCCTCGGTTTGCGAACCAAATTCGGTTTTCTCTGTTTCTTTTCCTGAGGAGAGGGAGAGGTCTCGTAGATCATCTCTCAGTGGCCGTAGGCTACATTTCGTGGCCGTAGGCCATTTTGCCCATTTCGGAGCCCGGTTCTTGGTTTTCAGAGCCGTCAGGCCGTGTGCCTCAGTTCGGGACCGTCTAACCATCTCTGATTTCTCCGATTTTTGGCATACATCTTATTCACTCCCTTTTGAGGGACACTGGGGTCCGAGAGACCCACTTCGTGGCCAGATGCCACTTTCGGTGCTTAATAGCCTATTTCCGGGACCCTGAACTGCGTGTTTTGGCCCCCGAGCATTCGTTTTGCATCGGTTTTCGTTCATTTTTGGCAAGTACCTCTGTTTTATCACCAGGAAGGTCACTGAAGGGTGGGAGGCCAGCAATTATCTCAGCAATCAGTTATGCTCCTCCGGCGCCCTCCGGCGTCCATTTTTCTCACTTCCGAGCCAATGTTGACTACCCTAGGAGCATTTTCTTCAAGTCCAAACCACATATTTGTGTTGTACACACATGGGAGGACCCTAATATCACATGGTCGGCCAGTAACTCAACTTGAACCTTTTGAACCCCTCCTAAAAGTGGCCTATTCTCTCTCCTGTTTTGGAGTTGCCAAATTTGAACCACAGGGTTGTGATGAGGAGACACGGGAGGACACCAATATCTGGTGGCCGGCCATTAATTCAACATGACCATTTTGCCCCTTGGCCGGCCGGCCATAGGGGGTAGCCGGGCGGCCACCTGCAAGAAAGGTAGCAGACCGGCCATGCTCCTTGGGATGTGTGCCCTACAGCTGTGTAACTTTTTCCCCCAAAAGATCTGATTTCGGGGGACTTTTGAGGGACAAGGGAACTTAATCCCAAGCCTCTACACACTTTCCCTCACTTGCTCCTCCTTCCTTGCATCCATACAGCAACTTTGGCTCTCCTTGAAGGCTTATAACACTTGCTTTGAGGATACATACACATATCTATCCATTTTCCTCTCAAACTCTCAAGTTTTGGTGCCATTTCTTCATCATCATCAAGCACCACCATCACCACTCCATTTCCAGCAGCAAGAAGAGGTTTTTTAGAGGCTTAGAAGCAACATTCCTCAAGCCAAGAGGTAGAAAAGAAGTGGTCTTCAAGGGTAAGTTGCCATTTCCCTCTTTTGTAGCATTTTCTTGTCTCATCTCTTAGGCCTATTTGCTTACTGTTTTGGGCTCCGACCCTAACTAAAACTAGGCCTCTCTTGAGCCATTCTTCATGTTTGTTCAAGGGCCCAACCCTATTTGAGCCCTCCATTTGGTACTTGCTTCAATACCATCTTGTATGCCATTATTTTGCATGAAGTTTCTAGCCTATGTGTGATCTGTTTTCGAGCATAATGTAAACTGTAAATGGGCCCATTTTGAGCCCCTCTTCAACATTGAAGAAGGGCTCAACCCTTTTTGAGCCCCCTATCTTGCACTTACTTCATAATCCCTCCTATTTACCGTAAATTTGCATGATTTGTTTGGCCTATATTTAAATTGTTTTGGAGTGTGTCATGAACTGTGATTAGGCTTATTTTGAGTCCCTATACAATATTTTAGAAGGGATCAACATTGTTGGGGGCCTCCATGTTGTACTTGCCATTATACCCCTCTTTGGCCCCCATTTTTGCATGCTTTTTTAAGCTTATCTAGCTTCTGTTTTCGGCCATGATCAGAACTGGAAGGAGTCATATTTTGACCCCCTGGACATATTTCATTAAGGTTATTTTCTTATTTGATGAATGTTTGGGGCACCTCATGTTATAGCCTTTTGTTATCCAAATTCTTGCATGGCATTGTTAGCATGTTTGCCTACTGATTTGAGGGTTGTCATCTCCTGAAAATGTGCATATTTTTAGTCCCTATTCAGTGTTGTAGAAGGGTATTTTGCTGTTTGGGCATTGCATGTATCACTTGCTTCATAGCCTCCCTTGTGGAGCCATTTTTGTATGCCATTGTTGCCCTATCTATGCTTGCTTTTTGGCCATGTTTTAGACTATAAAATGCTTGTGTTTGGGGCTGCCTTGCTACTGTATCTTCATTCCATGTCCATATTGTGCATGCATTGCATAGCTATAGGCCATTTCGGGTGCCTAAATTCGCATTTCAGGACCATTCCTTGCATTTGGTGTCATTTTGCCATCTTTCGGGACTGTTTTCCCCCATATTTCAGTGCTGAAATTCCATTGGCATGTTTGCATATCATTTTCTATGTCATTTCATGCCTTAATGCCATTGCCTCGGTTTGCGTGCCCGTGTGCACGCATTTCGAGGCACTTCATTTTCATCCATCGGCTTCTTATGTAAGTGTGGCTGAGGCTCACCCATGTTAGTGTAAGTCCATTTTGCATTCTGTATGCCATTTTAGTCTCATTGCATCGTGTATGCTATTGCCTCAGTTTGCGTGCCCGTGTGCACGCATTTCGAGGCATCTCATTTTTCATCTCTCGGCCTCTTATGTGAGTGTGGCTGAGGCTCTCTCATGTTAGTGTAAGCCCATATTGTATTGTTTATGTCATTTTAGTGTCATTGCATTCCGTATGCCATTGCCTCGGTTTGCGTGCCCGTGTGCACGCATTTCGAGGCACTTCACTTTTATCCGACGGCCTCTTATGTGAGTGTGGCTGAGGTCCACTCATGTTAGTGTAAGTCCAATTGCATTGCGTATGCCATTTTATGCCTTAGGATCATTTCCTCGGTTTGCGTGCCCGTGTACACGCATTCCGAGACATCTCATTTTCATAGCATTGTGTATGTTAGGATTGTATCTTAGTTGCATTTCATACATATCATGCATATTGCATTGTGTTCGGGATAGGAGTTAGCTTGCAGACGGAAACGAGGTGCGTTCGTTGAGTGACGGAACGGGTCTCAATTCCCCAGTCACCGACACTCCTGATTATCCATGATGGAGTTAGGTCTAGTTGTATTTCCATGTGCATTCATTCTATATTGAATTGTGCATTTCGGTTCCTCGGCCATCATGCATCGAGATGCGTGATTGGTGGCACGAGGATCGAGGCATGCATAAATTTGTGAAATACATTGCTATGCCCCTTTCCTGCTCTCTGTTGCAGCAAAAATGAAGAATCAGCAACTTTTCAGAATCCAGCACGCATTTCGAGAAACATTGCAAACAGAGGCTAATTGGGGCATCCCAGTGGATTTCCGCGCAAAGCAGCCCAAACATGCATTATTTCATTATCCGGAGCGGAGTCAAGGCAGTCCCTGGCTTGCATGCCAGTTTACCGCTTTCTTAGTTAATTTATTAATTAATTAAGAATTTCTGTATTATTTGGACTGTATTATTCTTTTATTCGGGACAGTATTATTATTTATTTGGACCCTCTGTGCGAGGGCAAAATTGTAATAAGTGTGCGCGCGTGTGATGTATGTCTTCCAACCCCACGTCTTTCTTCCCTTTTATTTACCCGCTTATGATGGTTAGATATAGGGCATCTTTCAATTAGCATACAGTATGACAACATGTTTGCATCATTCATCTATTTTGCACGCACCGGGCTCGGTGCATCATACAAACTGCATTTGTATTTCAATTCCAAATTGAATACGTGTTAGTTGTAGCATTCCATATGTCATGTTTAGAATAGCCGAGCCTACTATAGTTTGCATCTTTGCATGTGTTGCATTAGGCATTTCTGTATATTTAGGATCATGCATGATTTCTAATGAGCTTCTGTTTTGGCTTGGAGTACTCGGTGAGTTTTATGCTTTAGCATCCTTGCATGCGTGTGAGTGATTGCCATGAATAGCATGCTTACCATGAGGTTATGTGCTTATGTAATATAACTGCCTTGAATGCCTGTGGGTGGAGGTTGGGTTACTTGGATTGGACAATTCATCAAATGTTTGTTTTAAGCCCACTAGATAGTGGCAAAATCCTTTTTTTCTTAAGCCCACCCGAGGGTGGCAAATCCACGTCTTAGCCTACCTGCGGGTAGCACCATCAAACCATTTTTCAAACAAACAAACATGAAATGTTTTGTTCCAATTCAGGCGACTCAGTCTATACTTGTATGCTGCGAGCATCACATAGTAACCTAGGCTAATAACCGGAATAAGAACGCACAATGTTTTCAAAATCAGATATCATGGTTAGTAGAGGCCGGTCTTTGACCGGGCGAACGGGGGTGCTCACGAAGTGACCTTCCCCAATCGTACCCAAGTTCCCGAGCCGAGGCAACTTTGGTGATGACGGACACGTGGCCTTTGGCACCGAGTCAGGGTTTCCTAAATTTCCCATTAAAAACATTTAGGTGGCGACTCTATATCTGGCAAAGCAGTCCATGTTTAGTACTTCTTTCAAAAATCAGTTTTCTCAAAATGATTTGCCGGATTTGGACTCTTTGGTTCAAGATTAAGAACCGTGACATTTTAGTCCTTGAACTGTAGTGACCCCAATATGAATGGAACGGGACTTAACCCTCCCGGGGTGTTCGGGGACGTCTACAAAGTGTATACTAGATATGTGTAGATACGCCAAAAATTAGAAATGAAAATTTTGAGTACGCGTTTTGTGTACCCAGTATGTATGCGGAAATATCATATGTTGTTAAGTATTCGGTACGGTTACGACATGTTTGTCAAATTATCGATACTTCATAGTCTCAAGATAATTTTAAATGAGAATTTTTATATATATTTTTTATTTTTCTACAAAGTATATATTATTTAAAATTTAATTTATCATTATTGAGATAAAAATTATTTATTAAATATTTAAATTAAAATTTTTTTTTTTAATATTTGTGGGCAAATTGATTTTTAAGGTATAGTTTGGGGGGTAAAATGAAATTCCAAATGATTTTGATGTCATGTCAACACATTCCGTCAAATTGTAGACAGAATGTCACGGTAAGAGCCAAATTGATCAAAATTTCGAAAGTTTGGTTGTAAAATTGATATTAATTAAAGTTTGGGGGTCAAATTGAAAAAACACGTGAAAATTTGGGGCAAAATGATATTTCCTCTTTTAATTTTTAAGTAAAGTTAACAAACAATTGAAGTAAAATTTAGGGCAAATTACAAATACACCCCCCCTAAGGTTTGATTAAAATACGAATCACCTCCTATGATTTTGGAAATTACATTCTACTCCTTGAGGTTTATAATTTCATAATAAATTGTCCCTTTTATTAATAAATCATTAAGTCAATTAACAGTTTTTAATGATATTAAAAATATGTTTCAATTAATCATTTAGGTAATTTTATTATTGTATAGGAGAGCAATTATGAATTTTATTTTCGGTAAATTACACTGACCTCCCTTCAGGTTTGCCTTAATTACAAGTACCTTCATTGTGATTTCAAAAATAACACAGACCTCCCTCACTTTTGAAAATAATAGTCAGATTTTCCCTTCCCGTCAAAAGAGCCTTAATGATGTTAACTTAATAGTAGAATTGACCATAATACCCTTCAATCCATTGTCTTTCACAAAGACCTAACCCACTCTGTATCATCATTATCTTCCTCACTCTACTACCCATTTCCGCCATTGTCTTCCTCACACTCTCTTCCCAAACCTCTCTCATCAAAAACCCAAAACCCAAACCTACAATAACCACTCTTATACACACCCAAATCGCTAACTCAACTTGCGATGGAGCTCTTTATCTAGACCTCTCCACATTTCCAGATCTCTACAAAGTTAAACCAAATTAATCACACTCTGACTCTTAAATCAAAGAAAACACACGATATACGAATATATATATATATAGTATAGATATACAACACCATTTAGAACCATTATAGATCCTTAATAAGCACGAAAGTGAGAGAGAGGGGAGGAAGGTGACGATGAGAGATATCACGGAAGGAGAAAGGGAAACGGTTTTGAGGTTGTCGATTCAGATCTCTTGACCATTTCTAGATTTGAACCCAACCTCTCTGACCGTACAAAACTAGATCAACGTTGGAGTCTTTATCTTCGACTTCACCGCTAGACCATGATAGTGGTCTAGATTTAGGGTTACGGTATGCAGATCTACAGATCTGCAGATGTTGGCATTGGATTGACGATGGCGAAGAGGCGATGTGAAGGTCTTTGGCGGCGGCGGATGACAGAGAAGGAGGTGCTATGGCGAAAGAATAGATGTTGCGGTTGTGGTTCTTTGGTCATCACCGTTCGCAGAAAAGATCATTTTGCAACAACGATCACAGGAGAGAGAGAGAGAGATGAGAGAGGTGGCGGCCTGCGGTGGAAAGAGAGCGGCAGAGTACAGAGAGAGTCAGGGGAAAGAGAGATGGAATGGTTGGATTTTGACTATACAGTGATATATACATACATGCATATATATATATATAAGATATGTATGTGTTTATATATATGTAGGGGGAGGTAAGGGTAGTATTGGAATTTGCAGAATAATTATGGATGACATCAAGATAATTTATTTGAATTTGGACAGATGAGTAAAAGAAAGGGGTCTTTGTATATTAGTTTCAAAAGTAAGGGAGGTCTGTGTCATTTTTGAAACCACATGGGAGGTATCTGTAATTAAGGCAAACCTTAGGGGAGCTCAGTGTAATTTACCCTTTCATTTCTTTTAGATAATTCTGTTAAATAAAAAAATTCTAACAATGGGTATTTATAAATTTTCAAACTACAGAGGGTAATCTATACTTTAAGTAAATCTTAGGAGTGTATTTACAATTCATCCTAGAATGTAAAATGATACAAAAGAATATCAAAACCTAAGAAAGTTCAATTTCCAAAATGGTGAATTGAATTGAAGAGAAGTTTGGTAAAGTAAAATCAATTACTTTGAGTCAATACTAATAAAAAAAATTTTTTTTTTGGGGGGGGGCTTAATATTAATTTTATTTTTGAGTTTGGTATTAAACGTTGGACTTATTTTGATAAGTAACTGGGTACCACTACTAATAAAAACAGTTTTGCTTTTGATTTGGTGTTTGGGCTCTCTATTTAATTGATGTCTAACAAAAAATAAAATAAAACGAGGGACTTACATATAGATCTTAATAAATAAATTTATTATTCAATAAGTCATATGATAATCAATGGCATTTTTCATCAAATACTATTAAAAAACGTCACTAATTGTTAATTTTTAGCAACAGTTTAAAAATTGTCACAAAAAAAAACTAATTATAAGTTTTAGCGACAGTTTAAAAACATTATCATAAAAAAAGTCACTAATTTTTAACATTCAACAACAGTTTAAAAAATTCATCACAGAAAAAGTCACTAATTATAAGTTTTCACAACAATTTATAAAAATCGTGGCAAAATAAAGTCACTAATTATCAATTTTTAGGGACATGCAAAAAATCGTCACAAAAAAAAAAATTTAATGACAATATTACTATGACTTATTTTTAATAGGACTTGAGGGAAATTAAATCCAAGTATTAGAACTATTGGTAATTTACCCTAAAAAAAAATTTTGTCAAATTTTATAAGAATTTTTTCTAAATAGGGTCTTTGTTTTTGGTCCAAATCTAGCGGGTCAAAGTGGCATTTTTGCCGGCTTGCTCATGAGCCGGCCATGCAGTATACTTAGCATAAAAAAGCAATTCACCAAAACACAGTCATACATTTTCTTTGCTCAATGGGGCTTCCAACCTTAAGCTTGAGCATGTCATGGCTAGTTCACAATTTGCATATTCATCTAATACTCTTGTCTTGTTTGAGCATGCTCAACTCTGGCTTTACTACTACCATATCCAGCTCCAGGCTAATGGGGAACGAGACCAACCGGCTTTCATTGCTGGCAATCAAGGCCAAAATAATTGAGGATCCACTGTATGTTTTGAGCTCCTGGAATGACTCCATCCACTTCTGTCAATGGCAGGGCGTTACGTGTAGCCGCAGGCATCAGAGGGTCACTGCCTTGGACTTACAGTCCCGGGAACTGGTGGGATCGATATCACTACACCTCGGGAATTTAAGCTTTTTGAGGGAATTACTGCATCAGAAAAATAGCTTTGGCAATGAAATTCCCCCGGAAATTGGCCGTTTGCCAAGGCTGCAGATTTTGCAGCTGAGCAACAATTTAATTGGTGGCGAAATTCCTGTAAATATATCTCGTTGTGCTAACCTCATTTCCATCAATTTTTCACACAATGGATTGGTAGGAGAGGTTCCCGTGGAGCTGGGATCCTTGTCGAAGCTCGCAATAGTAAATATAGAGGCGAACAATCTTAGAGGGAGTATCTCTCCTTTCACGAATCTGTCATCTCTTCGCGACCAGTTTTTAGACAGAAACTACTTTGACGGCAGCTTTCCTGATGGTTTTGATCGATTGAAGAATCTTCAGATACTCACACTTGGCGTAAACAGCTTGTCCGGTGTCATCCCTGCGTCGCTCTTCAACCACTCTTCTCTCACAAGTTTTAATGTCGTTGTTAACCAAATTCAGGGAAGTCTTCCCTGGGACTTGGGAATCACTCTGCCCAATCTTGAATTTTTCAGCACTGCTGAAAACCAATTTACAGGATCAATTCCGGTTTCAATATCGAATGCATCTAAACTGCATCAACTACAATTGGATCGAAACAATCTTACTGGAAAGGTTCCTAATTTAGCAAGGCTGCAAAACCTCAAGTGGCCAACCATTGGGGACAATCATCTTGGTTGCGGGGAAGTTGATGACTTGAACTTTATCTACTCTTTGATCAATGCTACAAATTTACAGTATTTGAACGTGGGCCTAAACAATTTTGGCTGCATGTTTCCAGAATCCATCGGTAATCTCTCGAGAAATCTTAAAGTTTTGTATTTAGACAACAATCGGATATTCGGAAGCATTCCACTCGGGATTGTAAATCTTGTTGGCTTGCAGAGTTTGTATATGTAGGTTAATCTACTCACCGGTACTATTCCAAGTGGGATTGGAAAGCTTCAAAATCTGCACGAATTGACTCTCATCAACAATTCGTTGTCTGGTAACATTCCATCTTCCCTAGGAAATCTGAGTTTGTTAAGTAAACTTGTTTTAGGACAAAATAATTTTCAGGGAAACATTCCTCCGAGCCTAGGAAATTGTAGTAATTTGCAAAAGTTGCTTCTTTCTCAAAACAACCTTAATGGTACCATACCAAAACAAGTTGTTTCTGTCTCATCCTTATCTATATATCTAGACCTATCCCAAAACCAATTGAGTGGTTCTCTTCCCATGGAAGTTGCAAAGTTGATAAACCTTGGTTACTTGGATGCACTACTGGAAATTCGTTTTTTAGCGGTGTTTTTAAAACGCCACGAAAAGCCTGAAAAACGCCGTAATATCTTATAGTGACGTGTAAAACTTTCGCCGCTGATAGGGCCGCCGCAATAGCTACCCAACGTTTAAAAAACGTCGCTAAAAATATTAGACGGCGTTTTTTAAAACGCCGTAAAATCTTTGACGACCGTTTCATCCTCCGTCCCAAATTGACGTCGACGTCACAATGACGTCATTTAGTGACGTTTTTTCAAAAAACGCCACTTTTTTTTTTTTTTTAATTTTTTGTCCAAGTTAATGTGTGATGTCACAATGACGTCATTTTGTGGTGTTTTTCAAAAAACGCCACCTTTTTTTTTTTTTTTTTTTTTGTGGAGGGGGGTGGGTTCCCTGCTTAGTGGTGGAAACTGAATTCACAATTTGAAGATCTCATATTTTATGTTTGTTCTATGCTACCAAACTGCTAAATTTAAAACCAATCCTCAATACATGCCATATACATGCATAATATAATCTCACCAGAATCATCATTTCAAGTGAAAATTTCACATCTAGTGTTATATACATGCATATTGTCAACTAAGACATCTAAGCAACCATGAGTCTGTAACACATTATTTCCATAGGACGCAATTCAAACAAAGGATTCCATGTCCACGTTGAGTTTTAGAAACTCAAGACAACCAAAAAAAAATCAAGTCATAAAGTTTAAGATCTTCCAGTTTCATATCAGGTGAAATGTCTACGTCGACTTTTAGATCGATTTCTGGGCCACAATCTAGCTAACAAAGGGATGATTCCTCAACCACAAGGTTGGTGAACACCTTATAATCCTTCTATTGGCCATATTTATACCCTGTTGAACTAGTTTGCCATTGTCTTTGCATCCTATTGAGTTTAAATTTGCCTTTGATAAGGATTGCCTTCCCTCATGCAGCAAAGAAAACTAATAGATCCTGAAGTGTGCATACCCACTTCCTATTATCATCCTGGAAGAAAACAATAAAAAAATAAAAAAACTAATTTATATGACAGGGTGATAGATTCATAAATCAATCAAATCAGATACATATGTGACAGAGTTACAGATTCAGAAAACAGAGTATAGATTCCAGTGAAAGAACAATCAAGAACTTAATTCACCCAAAAACAATCAAGAACTTGGAATCAGTACTGGAGCTTTCACAGAGAATCGAAATGATTACCATTTATTATTCGAGGCATAAACTCTGCTAGCCAACAATGGGATGCAATCATGAATAAACCTGTTGCCTCTGCAGATTTGCAACCATTAGGGTGGCATCCTTATGGGCCTATTAAAAATAATCTTTTCATAATAAGCAACAGCAATTAAGAAAATTAAACAAAACACAGAAGTATGAGTGAGAAAAAAATATTCATTAACTCAACCATGAAGAAAATAGACAAATAAATTAATGAAGCTAATTCTATTCTGAACTTGACATAGTTACCAACCAATTAGATGATATTTCATACTCAATGGAGATCAATGGTCCTTGCTTTTAAAACACACACATAAATTTAAGCTAATTCTATTCTGAACTTGATTTTCTTCTTCACTTTCTAAAGCTATAATCCAAATATTCCCACTTAAAAGCTTTGCTAAACGGCCTCTATGTAATTAGTCAAACAAACATTTCGAAAATATTGGTCCCTAACAAAGAAAATGAAAACTAACCTTGTCCAACTCCGAAGTTGTCTGAACCACAGTGCTTCTAATTGAACAAAGAAAGTTTGGATAAACACAAGATCCACAATTTATACTTAAAAAACACTCGTGTTCCTATTTTCACAATTCTAAGAGCATTTTTGCTTCCGGTTCTATACCTTTTTCTGCAAAAATTCAAACATCATAGTTCTCGGTGGCACTCAGATGTAGTTTCAGAATTGAAAAAGTAACTACATCCAAATGAGGCCCAAGTAGTTCAATCTATGCATTTATTATCACCAGTCCAAGATAGCACTTGGTGCAGTTCCATCTATACATATCATTCAAGGCCACCAAACACAAGACTTCTAAATTCTACTATGGATACATCTGAGGATTCAACTATATCCATGAAAACTTAGCTGAACCTCTTCTTTCTGTAAATGATATAGGAATTGAAAGAAGAGGCTTCTGATCAGCAACGCAAAATTAGATTTCTTAGTTATGCAAAACAGTGACTGATAGGGACAAATCTTACAAATACAGGCTTCTGATCAGCATAGGGGAGAGCAAGTGCAGCAGAGTACTTCTCATTTGTACTTTTTTTTTTTTTTTTTTTTTTCCATTTTCTTACTGAAGGGATAGCTGAATATGCATCAAATTATAAATCATTTGCTATAGGTCATAACATAACAAAAATAAAAAAGGTGGAAAATCTACACATCTAGAATTTCTTTCTATTTTCCTGCTTTTTCTTCTCATTTGTCCTCTCTTTTTTTCCATTTCTTTTCATATTCTTATTGAAGGGATAGCTGAACATGCATCAAATTGTAAACCATTTGCTATAGGTCATAACACTAAAAAAAAGGTTAAAAAGGAGCAAAATTTACATAGACACACGCCGACACCGATGCACATACGTGGTTGCACAAACATACTACATATGCTATATGCATGTGCACATAAATGTGAATGTAAAGTAATGACTGAATCAAATCTTACCTCCAAAAATGGCTTGACAAAACCAGGACGGCTGCCCTTCGGAGAACTCAATGCTTTTTGACGCAGTACATGATTCTCGTCCTCTAAATTGCAGAGCTTTTCGTCCAAACTTGTATTCACAAAACATCTCTTTCAAATCAGGAAGAGATCAAAAGGAGGCATAACAATTTAAAAACATATTTGAGAAGAAAAAGGAATGCAAATCAGCTTTTTGACAAGCAAGATGATGGCAAGGGTGGCAAGGGTTTCAATAAAACTTGCGTACACCTGAATTAACAAGGGTGGCAAGGGTTTCCATACTCATGCAATGACCGTGTAGACACAAGCAACCTATGCATTCATAATACTGGTGGCCATACAGCGTATGGGTTGGCCTCAATCCTTGACATGTCTCACTCCAATTCATGTGAAAATTTACACAACTGGGTTGGACTTCCATCTGCCTCGATATGTCTTTTCCATCTGCACACGACTTGATGACACTTTTCGAGAATCTTGTAGAAATAATCTCCGCTTCATGTATGACCATTTTGTTTGATTCATGACAGATACATGTATGACGTGACTACTCCACCCTAAATCGCGCCATTCATCCACAACATCATCGTAATGAAAAAGCATCACTACAAAACCATTTGCTAGAAACTGCAACAAAATGGTAGATGTTAGTCATAAATACAACCAGCAAAAGTCTGTGAGGTAGGAAGCCATTAGAGAGATATAGGCCTGTCACCTTTTCAACAATTTGTTTCACTATTTGTTTCTGCTTTATTCCAACTGCAATGGCCAATAAATTCTTCAAGGCGTTGAAGTGATCTGATTCAAAAAATACTAAAATAAGTATAAAGAAAATGAAAAGATAAGAAAGTTTTTGATTTATTTGAATCAAATAAAACTATCAGTGTCAAGAAGAAACATTTTCTTTTGCTTTCTCATTTGAATTTGCTTTTTTACCTTTTTTTTTTTTTTAATACGTAAGATTTGAAAATAAAACCTACACCAACCCCACCCTTTAAGGCCCAGAAGTGCTCAGGAGGATTTATACAGAAAATTCTCTCAAGTCAGGCCAGTAATTCACGAGTCATGCTGTGCAAATGCTCAATAAAGAAAAAGAATAAACAATTCTCTCAAGTCAGGCCAGTAATTTTGATAACCATTATATGTAGAAAATCTTAAACTAGTAGTAAAATTTAAGCTTTCATTCTGACATTCATTGAGATATCCAGCTGCTGTTTCACATACATTTTCTGCAACAGGACCCCATAAAGGGCGCATTTCCAAGTTAGAATTTCTGGCAATGCCTCACTGCCAACAGGCCTGCATTGATTGTAAAAGGAAAAGGGAATAAATTTAAAAGCTGGGACATAAAAATATATATATATATACCAAAGAACTTACAAGCAAAATAGCAAGTACACTTTGTGAAAGAGATTAACCTTGCATTTATGAAGGAGAGAATAGAGAAGGAGAAAAGGGCCATGTCAGGGATGTCTGGATAACAGATCTATATGATACACAAGCTTTGCCACTATTTTGAAGTATAGGTTATCCCTATATGATAACAGCCAACCTGTCCTCAAAAACTATATTCAATTTGAATTAATCAACACATCATTAATCAACATGCCTAGTGAAAGTAACTTGAATTACTCACCATTTTTCTGAAGATGTAACTAGGAATGTACTTTTGACACCAATTCAGCCAACGATCTCATGAGCACCACTAGTAGTTTTATTTTAAAATATAAAAGAGCCGAAAGATACCTGTAAAATGATTGATTGAAATTCAGAAACAAAAATAGAAATAGTAATATAATAAAATGGAAAATTAAATTGCAAGGATAAGACAATGCGCAACAGTGTGAGAGAAGGTAATCTGATTAAATGTCTTCAAAGGAAAAGAGATGTAACCACTGTTGCTAAAGGAAATGACCCACACTACACAGTCCAAGACCTATTTTCACTTAATTTTTAGTTGAGTTCTATGCTGTGCATGGTCATTTCCACTGTTGCTAAAGGATTTGACTAGACCAATTCAATTCTGATTAAATCGGTTCCTTTCTCAACCTAGTTATCTCTCATTATAAAATTGTGCTGAGAAGCTTTTCACCAATTTCCTAAATTAAAACTTGACATGCTAAAATATTAAAACACGAGGTTAAATTTAAGCCCAAACATATAGCAAGGCAGTGACTCTGTATACATGAACATAATGCTCTCCTTAACTCCTAGAACATAAGTACCCAGATTACATGCAAGAAATTTATTTAAAGAAAACGGAACACAGAGGTTTAATTCACATCCATAGTAGTTGTCTGCTTCCACCAGTAGGATCAAGAACACAACCGTCAAATAATCTGGGACAACTCGCATACCTGAAAAACATATTGCTCTGAGGTGTGAATGAAAATGTCTAATCGAGTGTTTCAAAGTTCTTTGCATGGTAATGCAAGTTGAAAATGGTTGCTCGTACGCAAACAAATAATGAAACATGTTGGTAAAAACAGGTGTAGAGGAAGATGAACCTGATCACTCATGAGCACGAGCAAACACTGACCGTGGGGGATATAATTCTATTGAATAAGCACGGATGTAAATGCTTTTACGGCTACGTAAAATTATCATACAAATAAGTGGTGCAAGATACAAAGAGACCTAAGAATAAAGGTTCAACTTCTACCTGTTAAGAAGGCAAGCCAAGATCAATTGTTCAACATGCGTAATTCAAATAAAAATTTACCAACATCCACTTGTATTAGTTGAGGAAAATTATTTACACTGCGACGCAAAAACCTATTTATGCTTTCCTTATCACTCAATTGTTGCCAGCTTCTCTTCATCTACCTCAAAAGCCTTCCTTGCTTGTTTCAGCTCCTCATTCATAGACAACATTACGAATGATTAAGCTTTGGCAGGTCCTACAAGGTCAAAAGATTGATATCGTATTAGGCCCAATCTATGAGATCAACAATTAGATACAGTCACATGAGTATCATGATAGCTTACATGCCAACTCCCTTAAAGCAAGAAAAGGCCAAGTAACATCCTCAGGGCATGAGCAATGGAGATTGACTTCTCGGAGGCTCTATTATTTCTAATTTTTAAATTTTGAGGCAAGGGGAAAAAAAAAAAAAAAAAAAACCACGTACAAGTAAGAGTAAAGATGGCAACCGATTAAGCAAAAAAAAAAAAAAAAAGCAAATGAAGCAACCATATCAAGACTTTCCACAGAACAATGATGAAAACCAAATCACCATGGTCAACTATTTAACTTTATCTTTGATTGTGACAAGTTGACAGCACATCAGATCATCAACAATAATTGTCATTTGACCAAGATTACATGTAAAAAAAAACGAGTAAAAAAAGAGAAACAGAGCAAGTAAGAAAAGTACCTTTCGTATTAAGAACGTAAAGTCATCAATTAGAAGCTTTCCCCTTTTTGATGCAGTATCTTGAGCTTTATGCACCTGTAGAAAAGTCATATTCTTACATGTTCAATTTCTCTTAAACGAAATATTCCAGTATGCTACCAACCAAGCATTAGTGGGTAAAGAGGGGGAGACATGGAGTTTGAAATCCTTGGCAATTCATGAAGTAGACACAAGTAATCCCAGCTTACCATATCAGTTACATACTCCACAACAATGTCCTCCACCAGTGCCATAGTTTCTGGAAGTGGCTGTCAGCACAGCACAATAAATTAATAAAACTGCAGAATGATTGCTAATAATGTACAAAACTGCAGAATGAAAATCAACAATACTTCTTATCTTGCTTCTCCTGCTCCCTATATACCCAACTGTCATTTGTCCGTACACACTTATCATGAATCTTCATAAAATCTTTGTCAAACACAAAAAAAAAAAAAAAAAAAACAAAGGACTCTTGAAAACAATTACTGCTATGCTAATGAGAGATGCGGAACCAAACACTAAATTTATACTAGAAGGCAGCACAATCATAACAACATTGCACAAAGCATGAAAAAAATTTGTTGATAAAAAATTGTCAATAGTTGGATCAGCATTAGCAAGGAAAACCCCAAATCCTTGTCCTGTGTTTGTTAAATTTTAATAACAATAAGATGAGAAACTCAAATTATATATATATATATATATGAGATAGAGAGTAATACTTACATTGGGATCATCTCCAAAACCATACATCATGTGCTGCACTGTTACAACCCACAAAGAGAGAGAGAGAGAGAGAGAGAGAGAGAGAGAGGAGATTAAATGGCATAAGTTAAAACTTCTTAAATCAAAGCTTTTTAAAATGCATCAAAGAAGTAACAGCTCACAATCTTTCTGAAAAACTCCTCGCTTGCGCTTAAATGTAGATTTTGATGGCTGGGATGATCTAGCTCTCGCTTTTGAAGAGGGTCCTGCGAAAGAATTATTCATCTTCTCAGCCCAATAGCTTCCCTCTAATCTGTTGCCAAAAATATGGGACTCATAGATTAATTAGAAAGGAAATTATTTGCTCTTTGTACTGTTTGGTTTTGTTCTATTAAATTTACCTTACCCCAAAAAAGAAAAACAAAGGAAAAGATAAATGCAAAAAGATCATATATTTTTCAAAACAAACTAATGAGCCAGTCACCTTGTTAAAATTTTTAATTTCTCTGCCGTTCCTAAACAAATATAACATTTGACTAAACACAAATCATAGCCAGATTCAAGAATCAGAAGTGAAGAACAAAAGTTCAACAATTGTTCCAACAGACGGGTTTTTTTAATTTTATATAAGTGAATGAAATTATTGGGAAACAAACAAGAAGATTGAAGTGTCAGATTCCTTTGCAGTCAAATTACTCATTCAAGAACTCTGACTGATCACAACTCTTGAGAAAGATTAAACTATTTTTAAGAACTATTGGTAAACATCGAATGGCTATACAATCTAATCTATGCATATATAAGAATTCCTGATCTCGATTTAGGAAATAAATACACACTACTTTTTTTATTTATTTATAATTTTATAGTTATATTCTTGTTCGAATTAACAAACTAGTATAGTGTATAACAAAACAAACAATAAAAAGAGGGATAAGTCACAAAAGTGAAGCAGAGAAAGAGAAGTTACATTACAGATATATATTTGTTTATTGAAAAAATTAAATTAATTATGATCTAAAAAGCAGAATATTACTGGATCAGATGTAATAAAACACCAAAAAAATGAAAAACAAAATGAATGATGCTACATTTTATTTATTTATTAATTTTTACCACTACACAAAATCGAGTTCCTGAAAAACCAGGAGCGAGAGGATGAAGAACAGAATGGATTTGAAGAAGAATAGAATGGATTTGATGAAGAACAGAATGAATTTTTACCAGATCGATTTTGGATTTTGGATCTGTGATTTGATGAAGAACAGATCGATTTGATGAAGAACAGAATGGATCGATTTGATGAAGAACAGATCGAGTTCGAGTTCGATGAAGAACAGCTAGAGCAAAGCCCTCGAGCGACAGAGATCAATGAAAAACAGCTAGAGAGTTCGATTGCGAGCGACAGAGATCGAAGAAGCACAAACCATCGAGGGTTTTGGATCTGCAATCGAGCAAATCGAGGGTTGAGAATGAGAAATTGAGCGAGCGAGCGAGAGAGAGTGAGAGCTTCATATCGAGGGTTTTGGAAGAGAGGGAATCTGAGTTGTGGTAGACTGAGAAAGAGAGACTGAGTTCAAAGAGACGGAGTTTTGACGGTGAATACATTGACCCAATACGGCGCCGTTTCACTGAGGTCAGACACAACGTTTTCGAAAAACGTTGTGTTTCGTTAATTTATAGTGGCGTTTCCCTAAACGCCACAAAAAAAACGTTGCTGTAGACTATTTTTCCTGTAGTGATGTCTCTAAGAACCTGTTATCAGGTGAAATTCCGAGCACTCTGGGTAGCTGCACAAGCCTGGAAACGCTACATTTGGGGAACAACTTTTTCAACAGAACCATTCCTTCTTCGTTAAGTTTCTTGAGAGGCCTTAGTGAGTTGGATCTTGCGAATAATAGCTTGTCTGGTGAAATTCCAGTGTACTTGAAGAGCTTTATTTTGTTGCAAAATTTGAATCTGTCTTTTAATAATTTTGAAGGTGTAGTACCAACACAAGGTGTATTAGTAATGCAAGTAAAATATCAGTAGTGGGAAATAGTAAGCTCTGTTGGGGGGAGGGGGGTGGTAACTGAATTGAAGCTACCTAAATGCAACTTCAAAGTGGATGAAAATAAGAGATCAAACAGTGCCTTAACTTTAGCACTCTCTATACCCTTTGGGCTTGTAGGACTAGCTCTCATGGAATGTGTTCTCTATCTTTGCCAGTTCAAAAATAGAAGAAAAGATACTCTTTCAGATTCATCAAAAAATTCACTCTTGAGGGTGTCTTACCAAACTCTTGTTAAAGCCATTGATGGCTTCTCATCTTTCAATTTAATCGGTGTTGGTAGTTTCGGGTCTGTGTACAAAGGAGTTATTGATGGAAGAATTGTCGCTGTGAAGGTACTCAACCTTTTGCGACATAGAGCTTCGAAGAGTTTTGTATCCGAATGTGAGGCCTTGAGAAACATCAGACATCGAAATCTTGTCAAAGTGGTAACAGCATGTTCAACAGTAGATTATCAGGGTCATGACTTCAAGGCCCTGATTTATGAGTTCATGGTCAATGAGAGCCTTGAGGAGTGGTTACATCCAAATCCCAATGAAGATTTATCAAACGAAGAGATTAGGAAGTTAAATCTTTTTCAAAGACTAAATATTGTCATTGTATTGTTTGTGCACTAAATTATCTCCACAACCATGGTCAAACACCAATAGTTCACTGCGATCTTAAGCCAAGCAACATTCTTCTGGACAAAGATATGACTGGGCATGTAGCTGATTTTGGATTAGCAAAATTCTTTGCAGACCATGCCACCCATGACTTGTCTACAAGTGAAACAAGATCTATTGGCATAAGGGGAACAATAGGTTATACTGCTCCAGGTGAATATGCTTTCATTTATTCTTAATTGTTTTGTGCACCAAAAAGTGTAAAGAAAATTGCATGTGTGATTTGGGCAACACATTATTTTTCTATGCATAGTTCTTTGACTTTTTCTATTTATGAAGCATTTCTGTCTTTTATATCCAATATTTTTTTTTGCCCTTTACAAATGCATTTTGCTTGCAGAATATGGTATGGGAAGTGAGGTCTCGACATATGGTGATATATACAGTTTTGGTATCCTCGTGTTAGAAATGTTTATTGGGAAGAGACCCACAAATGAAATATTTAAAGATGGTTTAAGCCTCCATAACTTTGTCAAAGAGGCTTTGCACAACCTTTATGTCGATTTCAGACCCAATACTTTTTAAGACCGAAAGAGAAGAAGAAGAAAACTTCATAAGGAGTGAAAAGATTGTGGAGTGCTTGAGTTTGATACTTGAAATTGGAGTCAATTGTTCTTCAGATTTGCCTATAGAAAGAATGGAGATTAATGATGTTGCATGTAAATTGCATTTCATCAAAGACACTCTTTTAGGATTTGAAATACATTGAAAGAGATGAATTTATGAGGTAATCAATTGGAATGTAATACTTTTGTCTTTATAATCTCCTTTCTGGAAGAGATTAAATGTTTAATAATAGCCTTACTTTCACATTGGTTGAGCCAACTATACATTGTAGACTCTCCCATTCAAAAAAAGTGTTAGAATTTGAAATGTATAGATATGATTTATTTTGAGTGTGATTCATATTACACCAAATTTAAATCTACCCCACGAATTCAAAATTTATATATGTTTTTAATATTTTTTCTTAGTACATAACATCAATCAAGCACATTTTACTTCATTTTTGAGTTGGTTTAATTACATTTTCCTTAGTACGTGTCTTGTATCATTTTGTTCATTGATATTTTAAATGCGCCAATTTGATTTCCAATCTAATTTTGTAGTAAAGGTTTCTACCTCTGTTTCCATTTAAAATTAATAATGGAAGTAAGGGCATTTTCATCAAATTACATTTAAACAGCAGCAAAACAAGAAAAAAAAATCTCAAAATGTGTGATTAGTTTCATTTTGTTCCCCAATGTTTTCAATTGTGTCAATTTAATCCCTAACTTATTTAGTGTCATAGGTGATTTGATAAAAATGTTCTCACTTTTGTTATCAATTAGAGGCAAAAACGAACGTAAAGACTATTTAGTGACAAAATTAATAAATTGATGATTAAATTGAAACATTTAAAACATTAGAGATTATTTGTGCAAAACATAAGAGACGCACTAAACTATTGGAAACTAATGAGCTCCGGTGCATTTTGCACAAGACTTGAAGGAGGAGATTACATGCTGTTTTGGGTTAATTACACTTGCGATTCTATATATATATATATATATATAGGCTAAATTACATTCATATCACTTTAGTTTTCTTAATTTTAATTTAAATAATTTGATCTATATACTTTTAATTTTGTTACAAATGTGATTCCTCCATCATTTATTATAAAAATTTGAAAATAAAAAGACCACGTGTAAAACTAATGTGACTAAAGACCGGTGGTCCCTTTAGTTTGTTTGAAATTTCACTTTGATCCATTTAGTTTTACACAATATTTTTTTTATTATTCAAATGTTAATAACATATGACAGGTAGATCACATTACAATAAAATTTAAAGTGTAGAGATTAAATTATTCAAATTAAAATTATGATAACCAAAGTAAATCTCGTTCAAAATAAAGGAACCAATATAATTTGCCCCCTTTTTTTTTAAAACCACAATTCTATTTTGATTTATTCACTCATAATTATGGGCAGAAGATAGAATTTCCCCAAAATATTACACTGTTTGGTCTGTGTTTAGACTGAAACAATGATAAACCAATCCCTTTCCATTTTTCCCCATTTTATTACCTTCTTCCTTTTCTCCATCACGATTGCAGAGAGCCACCAACCAACAGCAGCTCATCTGCTGCCGCCACTACCACCACATGCAACCATTGTCGACCATCATTCAGCCACCATTGCACACCGTCCTGCTGCTGCCATGACCGTAACCCAGATTTGATTCAGCTATCATTGAACCACCGCAATCGTCAAACGACCATATTGCCACCATTGCATTACCATCAGATCTCGTCAAACCAAAAATGGGTAAAATTACATTATTGGTTCCCTTTTATTTGAGCAAAATTTCACTTTCGTCCTTGCCAATACATTTTCTTAATATTTTAAATGAAAAAAAAAAATTCCGTGCAAAAAAAAAATATATATATATAGTATATTTATAGGTTTCATTCAGGTAGTTATACTTTTGCACGTCCAAAATTCTAACGGGACAATATTGTGACAAAATTCAAAATATAACTGGTAAATTATTCAAATTAAAATTACGAAAATTAAAGTCATACTTGATTTAAACTTTAGATGTAAATAGTATGGGTAAATTATACTTTTCATCTCTATACTTCATACTAAATCTCACTTTAATCCATACATTTTTGGTCAAATCTCACTTTGATCCCTACATATGAGATCATGATAGTTAATCTCCTACACTTTTATTCAAATCCCACTTTGACTTCTACATAAGTGTCAATGTTCCTCTTTTGTAATTTCATTTTTAAATCTTTAACAAAATTCAGTCATGTGACAAAAATGTGATTACGAAACGAGAGTAAAAGAAGAAAATCATATTTTCCACTAATACACTTTGTCCTACGTGATAAGCACATGAGAGTTATATAATATATATATATATATATATATTATGTTCATATAGTAAAAATTGGGACAAAAATGTAAGAAAGTAGAACTTTTGAAATTAAAAAAAAAAAATGCAACAAAGAAATCAAAGAGAAAGAAAGAAGATAGAAAACTGTGTTACCATGAAAAATAGAGTTTCTTGATTCCAATTTATGCAAAACCCTAGTTCATTTTCTTAATTGTTCACAATCTACGCTTAATTTTAGCATAATACAGTCATATTTTGATATAATTTTTGGGATAAATGTATATTGGTGAAAAATATAGATGATTTTTCTTTCTTACTGTCATACCGCAATCACATTCTTATAACATAATTAAATTCTGTTAAAGATTTAAACAATTGAGTAATAGAAATGGGACTTGTATAGGGACCAAAATCAGATTTGACCAAAAGTACAATGGTTGACCGTCACAATTTCATGTGTAAAGACTAAAGTGGACTTTGACCAAAAGTGTAAAAAATTGACTGTCATAATTTTATATATATAAACCAAAATAAGATTTGGTACAAAGTATAACGGTGCAAAGTGTAATTTACCCTAATTTAATTTATGCACCAAAAATCTCCCTTATTTTCTTTACTTTTTTTGGGCTGGTTCAAAAAATAATGCATGTGCAACCATTAAGACCTTGCTTAATTTACTTATATTTATTTATTTTTAAAAATTCCGGAACTTTTAAACTACGGCCTATTTGTTTTAAGTAAAATGCCAGTAAGGAGATTGATAGTAAGGAGATTAAGTAAAATTGTGTTTGTTTTGATGATAGTTGTTGGTGTAGGGATTGTTAAATTATTTTTATATAAAATAAATATAAACAAATACAAAAAATACAAAAAACATTAAACATTAATGTTAAAAAAAAAATTGCCCAGCATGTAAAAAATAAAAATAAATAAATAAATTTCATAAAAAAATAAAACAAATAAAACAATGATTTTTACTTAACAAAAAATATAAAAAATTAAACATTAATGTTAAAAAAAAATGTCTAACATATAAAAAAAAAAAATAAATAAAACAGTTCGGCGAACTATTTTTCTAATACCAAATATTGGAGACCCATCCGAATCCCCTCACCATCTTCCAAAACAAACACAAAGATAGTGAATCTCACCTCACTATCAATCCCAATCCCTCTCTACAACCCCAAACAAACGGGCCGACGTGTCTAATTATGTTGTATTTTGAGAATATTATGGTAATGTTAATCTTGTCGCTGCAATTCTTTTTGTTTTTTTGTTTTGTTTTGTTTATTTATTATCAAGTTTCCATTATTATTATTTTTTTGTTACAGAAAAATCCTTCATACTCTCCCGCAAGTCCAAGGCAGCGTCCCTTATAGAGATCACCAAGGTGTCCTGTTAGCGGTTCCGAGCGAGGAGACTATGACATAAGAACTTGTCCCTACCTCTCAAGACAAGCTCTGCTTAGTTGCATGGTATTCTTTACCCTTTTATGGTTACATGAACTCAAATCACACAAGTGCATTACATTACCATTCTCATATATATGGACTAAATGGGAAATAATGTGGGAAGATAAAAGTACAATCGTAATCCTCTTCCTTGTTTGAATGAGTGTTGTTCCACCATTTCTCACAGTTTTGACAAGCATCAAGCTTCATTGTCCTGTAATTTAATTATCAAAAAGCAAAAATGAGATGTCAAGGGAATAAATATAAACGCATTCAAGGTTGGTTATTAACATAATTCGTGCAGTTCAAGCAGACAAAAGCATTATTGATTATTTGAATCACCATTAATAGTATGTTAGATTACCCACCACTACAAGAAATGCATGTTTGGCGACTAAAATTGGCGACCAAACCAATTTTAGTCGCCAAAAACACCACATTGAGCGACAAAAAACAGCTTTAGTCACCATTGATTGAACCTTTTTAGCTATTAAAGTATTTTAGTCGCCATATAGTATAATTGGCGACCAAATTTCCATTTAGTCGCTGTTTGTGACCAGTTTAGGCTACTAACATTTAATTTTGTCACCGTATTGTATCATTTGGAGACTAAACACTTTTGTTGCCTAAAAATGGGCATTTTTGTGATTACTTTTTGCGACCAAATCTGGGTTAGTCGTTGTTTATTCAGTATTGCCGACGAATTTTTTAATTTAGTAGCCAAAGAGGCATCTTTAGGCAACCAATTGTTTGTTGCCGTTAAGGTTTTTGGCGACAAATAATCGTTTAGTTGCCAAATGTTCGAAATTTTTTTTAGAGGGAAAATAAGTAATTTCGCGCCTAGTACATATATATTACACAGAGAGTTTTTTGTTCTCTTCTGTCTCACACACCGACATCAACATACCAAACCCGTCGCTCACCACCGGCGATCATCACCATCACAGGCCACCGGCGCTCGCCACCACCACCACTGCAAATTGGCAATCATCACCATCGCAGGTATGTTTCTGTCGTCTCTTTCCCTCTCTGTCGATCTGGTTCTATCTGTTTGTCGATGTCTCTCACATCCCCTTCTCTCACGATTAATTTTAGGGTTTGACATTTCTTGTCCTTTCATTTCCCATTTATTTCGTACACAAATTTTTAGGGCTTTTCTTGATTTCGTGAATGGGTGTGGTTGAAATTGCGGATTGTCCATTTGGATTTTTGATTTTTGATTGTGGATTTGGATTGTTGATTTTGGATTCTTTTTGTATCGTTTAAATGTGCCTCTATTTCTGCGATTTCTATGTTCCAAATGTGCCTTTGCTTTTTCTCCCTTTTCAGGTTTTACCATGCTTATGACAACTATATGACTTATGCTTTTCCGGTCAGTTCTAGTTCCCACTATATGAGATATTATTTATATTTGATGAATATTATGAAGTTGTGGTTTATTGGTTTTGTAGCATGATGAACTAAAGCCTCTAGCCAAAACATTCACTAACTCCCTTGTCGAGCTGGGAAATTTGAAGGTAATTATTTATTTTTGAAATCTGTTGCAGTGTTCAGCTTTAAATGGATAATTTAAAATACCTACTGTTTCAAATTTTAGCTCAAACATTTGCCACAATAGTATCATGGATCTGCCCTCACACTTGTAGAATCGCTATCCAGGTATGATATACTCTTTCTTAGAGACAAGTTCTTAAAAATCAATGTAGTTGTATTTTTATCTCATATGCCCTTCTTATGCTGTCACCAAATATCTTTTTATTTCATTTTATTTCCATATTATCACTGATTATGCCACTGAAGTATTTGTAACAGAGTATTATCTTAATACTGTTTCTGTTTCTCAGCCTTGTTATCATTGGGGAATAACACAGAATTTGAAACGGCCTGTTCTTTGGCTTTCTGAAAATCTAACTTTTGATGTTGATGCGAGGATACATCTTTTTGAGGTATTTTAATTTTTTTCATTTAGGATTTAGTGAAGTTGTTTGACTCAAAGTTTCATTTAATGTGGCCTCAGTTTGCTAATGAAATAAAGCTTGAGCAATGTCGCTTTTTCTTTTTCTTTTGTTTTATTCTTTAGCAGGGAGTGCTAAATCAAGTTGCATTTGAAGTATCAGATTGTCTTTAATGGTGTTTTCACTATTGTGTAGTGCAACATAAGAGTTCTTGGAGGACTTGTTTCTGCTCATATTCTTGCAACTGATTCTACAAACGGTTGGTCCAAAGAAATTATAAGAATCAACTTCTTATCCTGCCTGAAGATTTACGGCGGCACTTTCTACTTGCTTTTGATACCCCCACTGGATTGCCATATTCATGGATTAACTTGAAGGTACTTCTTATATCATGCTTAAGTTATAAGACAAATTCCAATTCCCCAATTTTTTTACAAATTGTTATGTATCCAAGATGTTTTATTTAACCTGGTAAAGTAGCTTTGAATTTTTTGTATCTCTTCTGAATCATCAATGGTGCTTTGCATTTGCTGTAGTACCATGGTTTCAAATGTTTGCATTGTGTTAGCGTTAATGTTTGGGAATTTTGTATACGTATACTATGTGAAACTCACGCCATATTGACTGTACGATGATATTTCCATTGTGTTGGCGTTATTTGTCACACTTAAGTATCTGATCAATATCACTTATATATTCATAAGTTTTTACCCCTCTTCTCTTGCAAAAACTTGAGGTTGATTTCTACAGGTGAAAATAATTTCTTTAAAAGTCAGCCTCAGTTGAGAAATATGTGGCCACCACATAAGAAATTAGATTACAAAATCTGATTAACATACCAAACTGTACCAAAAACTTGAGGTTTACACTGTCGTTGATTTCTATAGTTGAAAATAATTTCTTTAAAAGTCAGCCTCAGTTGAGAAATCTGTGGCCACCACATAAGAAATTAGGATTACAAAGTCTGATTAACATACCAAACTGTATGAAAAACTTGAGGTTTACACTGTCGTTGATTTCTATAGTTGAAAATAATTTCTTTAAAAGTCAGCTTCAGTTGAGAAATCTGTGGCCACCACATAAGAAATTAGGATTACAAAGTGTGATTAATCAATAGCCTAAATACTCTCACATCTTTCTACTGCAAACCTTTGGAACTCCATAGAAACAATAGAGGATAATCTGCTCAATATGATGATTAAAGAACATGGTCGTCCTTTCACGCATAATTCATTAAAAACAGATGAAAAATAATCTCTCTGATCTCCTGGGATAGCTGTACCCTTTCAACCATACCTTTGATTTTGAAAGCACCTAACTTGACAATCTAAGTTGCACAAGAAGTTGCACTATCTTACTGTAGTATGGGACAATAATAGAATGGCAATGGCCAATGTAAGGCACCAAACCATATTCTAACTACATTTCATTTGTCTAGGCCCTCAATAGGCTTGGGCCATCTCTAGTTCTTGAGTGTTCCTGTGATATTGTTTAGTGTCAAAATTAGAGTGAAAAATGTTAAACTCTAGTTCTTGTTATATTGTTTAATATCAAAATGAAAGTGAAAATGTTTTGAAAATATGTGAGAAAGAGTTTTAAAAGTTACAGACAAAGTGTTTCTGAGATTGATGAAATTTATTGTTTGTTTCTGATGTTGTAATTTTTTTGTGATAATCTAAATTGAGAATATGAGCTATGCAATAATAAATAAACCCATTTTACAATGACAAGAGAGTGGCTGTGGCCATTGTTGATGTTCCTATCTAAATGTATCAAGGGTTCAATCCTTCTTTTTACAAGAGAGTGACAGTGGCCATTTTTAATTTTTTTCAATTTTCTTTTTTGTTAGATGATAGTTACAAGGATCTCCATTTCTACATGTGCATCATGTGTGTTTTGAACTTCTAGTTTATGTACTTAGAATAATGATATATAAACAATGTTTTTATTAAATTAAATAAAAATATTCATAATGATGTAACTTCTTGTAATCATTTTATTTTCAATCAAAATATCCATAATTATTTTCATAATTTTATAAATTTCATTGATAGATTATTGTGGATCTAGTTTCTATATAAATTTTTTGTTTATAAATCATTTTTCATATTGATATATGTATATTTAGGATTTAAAGCTTGATTTGGTAGGAATAGAATAAAGATACAAATACTAATCCAAGAAGCTAGAGTGAGAAGAAAATTTGATAAAGATTAATGATTTCTTATAAGCTTTGTCATTTTGTTTGGATGATGGAAATTTAGCTTTTGTCCTTAGAGACAATTTAAGTATTATGAAAATTATATATATAATAATTTTTAATCTCACTGATTTTAGTAAATTTTATGAAATTTGATTAGGATTATTTCTCTCCCTCTAAGATGACTCCACATAGAATTGTGAATGTATGTCACATTTGCGTGTCAATACATGCCAAGTTAGTAGTGAAATTAGCCAACTATATGCAATTGACAAATTGGCAAAACATCCCGATCTGTTATTACTATTTTGTTCATTTCAAAAAACAATGCTAATCGAACCCCTAAACTTACTTAAGCTCTCTTCCATTACAGAGTATTTTTCCAAGTTGTCGTCCATTCGCAGGTTCATCTTCGCTTCATGTGTACTGTTCCAATAATGGACAAGAGTTGGATGATGATAATGGATAGGCTAAAAAGTAAAGAGTATGTACAAGGTGTTCAGTCATTTATTGAGTTCGCTACGAAGAATTTAGGGCCTCAGGATGAAATCCGTTGTCCTTGTGTTGATTGCTTGAACGACACAAAATTACCTCGACATGTTATACAGTTGCACTTGATTCGAAGAGGAATCGCATGTTCTTATCGAACTTGGGTCCACCACGGGGAACGTGTTCCCATGTTTCGTGCTCATCCTACTATGCGAAACGATGATACTCAAACCGATCAAGCTGGAATGACAACCAATCACGAAAATGTGGATGAACTTCCAACCATGTTACAAGAGATTTACATGAGTGGTCTCATGGATGATCATATCGACGAAGAACGTACTTGTTTGGAGAGGCACAATTTGTTGAAATTCATGAAGTTGTTCGATGATGCTCAACGTCAAGTATATCCACAGTGTGAAAAGTTCTCCATCTTGTCCTTCGTAATTAAGATGCTTCACTTGAAGATGTACAATAAATGGAGTAACAAATCTTTCGATATGGTTATGCAAGTTTTCAAAGACATTCTACCAAAGTGTGATGAAAATGTTCCATGGACCCTTTATGAAGCGAAAAAGTTCTTACATGAGTTGGGTTTGGGATATGAGGCCATTCATGCATGCAAGAATGATTGTACTTTATTTTGGAAGGACAATGCCGCATTGGAGAATTGCCCTACATGTGCGGAGTCTAGATACAAGTTGAACGACAAGACGGGTAACAAAATTCCACACAAAATTTTGAGGTACTTTCCTTTGACACTGAGGTTGAAGAGATTGTACATGTCGAAAAAAACAGCTGCATATATGAGATGGCACAAAGATAAGCGTCTGGATGATGGAGTATTGCGACATCCAGCTGATGGTGAGGTATGGAAGGACTTTGATAGGCTGCATCCTACGTTCTTTGCGGATCCTCGGAATGTACGGCTAGGGCTTGCCACGGATGGTTTCAATCCATTCGGACATATGAGTACATTGTACAGCATGTGGCCCATAATCTTAATGCCTTACAATCTACCCCCATGGAAGTGTATGAAAGATCCATTTGTCATGATGTCATTGCTTATTTCCTGACGATCCGCACTTGGAAGGGACATCGATGTTTACTTGCAACCATTAGTAAAAGAATTAACTAATCTGTGGAAGCATGGTGTGCAAACATATGATGCCTCAAACGGCCAAATATTTACAATGCATGCAGCAGTCATGTGGACCATCAACGATTTCCCTGCATATATGGTTCCTTGTCTGGTTGGAGTACAAAAGGTTACCTGGCCTGCCATAATTGTAACATCGATGCATCATCTCAGAGTTTGCGAAATAAGATTGGGTATATGGGTGCTCGGCGGTACTTACCTGATAACCATAATTGGCGTAGAAGTAAGCTATTCAACGGTGAAATTGAGAATCGGTCCAAACCTGTGGAGTTACGGGAGAACAAATACTACAGCAAATTAATTTGGGGACGTACAGGCCGTATGGAAAGCATCCAACCAACCAAAAAAGACAACGAATTGAAAATCCAACTCCGAACTGGACAAAAAGAAGCATTTTGTTCAACCTATCCTATTGGAAAACACTTAAGCTTCGACATAACCTTGATGTCATGCACATAGAGAAGAATATATGTGACAATCTGCTTGGGGCACTATTAAGCATTGATGGCAAGAACAAGGACACTGACAATGCACGTTTGGATTTGGAGGACATGCGAATACGAAAGGAGTTACACTTGATAAGGCATGCGAATGGCTCTTTCCAGAAGCCTTCGGCATTGTACACATTGTCCCCAGCAGAACGAATAGGGTTTTATGATTTCTTGCAATCAATTAAGTATCCTGATGGCTATGCGGCAAATGTATCCAATTGTGTCACGGCGAAAGGTGGTAAGTTAGTTAGCCTCAAAAGTCATGACTGTCATGTCCTACAACGATTTCTTCCCATTGGGATGCGAGGATACCTTCCTACTGAGATTGGCACCACGTTGTTTGAGTTTGGAACTTTTTTCAAGTAGTTGTGCTCAAAGACATTGAGGGTGACTGATTTGGAGAAATTGCAAGAACAAATCGTACTTATACTTTGTAAGCTTGAAAAGATTTTTCCTCTTGCTTTTTTCAATGTGATGGTCCACTTGGCAATTCATTTACCTTACGAGGCTAGGCTTGGAGGGCCTGTTCAATATCGATGGATGTATCCTATTGAAAGGTATAACAACAAGTCAGCACTTTTTTCTTGTAATTATAGTTCAATATGAACATATGGAAGATCACGCCGATGTTTACGTGTAGGATGCTCGGTCTTCTTAAAGGATTTGTGGGCAATAAAGCTCGTCCAGAAGGATCCATTGCGGAGGCTTACATATCGAAAAAGTGTACGATGTTTTGTTCAATGTATTTGCATGGAGTTGAAACGGTGTTTAACTGGGAAGAAAGGAACTACGATGGGGGTGACAATGGCCCGGGGTTGGTGATTTTCACTCAAAATCTTCGTCCTTTTGGTCAACTCCCAAGGGCAATTGATGTGTCCGTAGCTGACTGCGAATTGGCTCATTGGTTTGTCCTACACAATAGTTTGGAAGTGGACAAATATCTAGAGTATGCTTCTTCATCATATATGCAACATACCTTTTCTACGTGGTTTTTATTTTTTAAAGTCTTCATTATTCCAATTACTTATGACTTACATCGTATTAACTAGGGAACACAAGCTCGTGTTGCAACAAAAATATGGAAGTTCATGCAACATTGCAATGCGACAATGCAAAGAATTCCCTAAATGGTTCAAACATCGCGTAAGATTATGTAACATGTTACTGTTAAGTGTGGAGATAACGTTGAATTATTCTAAGTTTGAATTGACATGACATACTTTCTTGTGTAGATGAACCAATTGCGAAATGAAAACTCACCCAAAGCAACCGATGAGATATGGTCATTAGCCAATGGACCTAATGCCTTAGTGAATACATATTCGGGATACATTTGTAATGGCGTCCGATTCCATACTATCGACCGTGATAACCGTCGTAAATGTCAAAATAGTGGGTTGGTAGTGGAAGGCGACCACAAAAGCCAGTTGATAAAGTTCTACGGCTACCTTTGTAAAGTGTGGGAATTGACATATTTGTTTGGACATCGGGTTGTTTTGTTCCAATGTGAATGGTATAACACCGATAGTAGTCGAACTTTGCGCGTCGAACCACATGTGACAACTGTTGATGTAAGAAGTCGATGGTATAAAGATGACTCGTTTGTGTTCCTAAGCCAAGTTCAACAAGTTTTCTACGTTCCTGATACGAAGTTAGGGCCGAATTGGCAAGTCGTAGAAAAGTTTCAACATCGACGAATTTGGGATGTGCCAGAGCTGGATGTGCCCAAATTTGATGAAGTGTTGCAAGATGATGAAAATAGTACTGTTGTACCAACTGAGCCTATTGATGATGTTGTTGTTTTACGTCGGGATGACATTGAATCGCAAATTATTTCAGTGGAAGTTTCTCAGTCCAATAAGTGTGTACAACCGAAGGGTGTTATGGATGATGCGTTCATCTGCGATGACGACGATGAACTAACAATCTCGGGTGATGACAAAAAAGATGAGATGGAAAGTGATTTTGATACAGATACGGACCTAGAGTTTTAACTCAGTTTGTTTCTTTGTTCGGCTTGTTTTGTTGATGTCATTGGGACAATTAAGAATATTGATGAAATTGTAATTTCAATTTCATGCCTACTCTTGAATTTCATGTAATTTGAACCTTGTACTTTTAATTTCCTCTACGATATGTATGAACTGTTAGAGCAAATTGAAAACCATCAACATACTTAGTTCAGATTTTCCATTCGGACAGCTGTGCTGTGTGGCTGCTTTTCCCACAATCTGTGCAGATTTGCACAACTGCTCTGTCTCTGTTTGCTGAGTTTGACAGTTCGCCGCTGTGTGCTGTGTGCTGCTCTGTCTCTGTAACGTGTTGTGTGCTGCTGTTTGGTTGTTAGATTTTGCTTTCAAAATACTACTTTGCAATTACTTTATGTTGTTAGATTTTGGTTGGTGTCAATTCTTTTAAGCTAACATTCATGTGCTATTGTAACTTTTCACTTACCAATTCCATTTTAATGTTCTAAGTAGACTGCGTGGCTATGGGATCAAGATGGAATTTCACCCGAAATAGTTCTCAAGGGTGCACTTTGATTATTTTTACTATATGTTTGCACAAAATTTTGAGCATGTTATATTGTTTTCTGAAGTGCACACAATTTGTGAAGCAAATCAACCATCTAGTTGCTATTACTTTTGAGGTCATTTAGATATACAGTTGTTCTATCCTAAGTTCGTAACCTAAATTAGTATTATTAGTCAGCACTGCAATGGACTTTTTTTTTTCTTGGTGGGAGATTTGCAAAGAACATTTAAAAATAGTGCGTTTTAATTAATAGAGCAGCTGTTCAATTCCTTACTGGCATGCGGTTGTAGGAAATCCTTAAAATAAGATGCAATGCTGTGTGGACACATCAATCTTCACGTACGTGTTATGTATAAGGCGATCTTTCTAATTGTGTGCTGTGTGGACACATCAATCCTTAAAATATATCTTTCTAATTGCAGATATATGTGCTTTTATGTATGTACACATGTTACAACATACATATATCCGATAGCTGACATGGCTGATGGAGACGATCTTTCTAATTGTATAAAGATTGTGTGAATAATGTATGCCGATTAAATTGTGTAGGTTTTACATGTTGTTGGGAAATTTGGTGGTTCAAGTAGTGGCTACAGTGTCTCAGGGGCCCTACATGGTGTAGGTTGATCTGTTGTTAATGCATTATCTGAGGTGCTAGTTTCTTTTCTTATAACTTTATTTGGCCATTCACTTCAAGCTGGTTGAGATATGTATATATATTCATGGTTTTCTCTTTCGTTTTAATGTTGTTGGTTTTGGTGGGCCTTTGAGTTCCTTTTGGCAGTGGAGTAGGCTTCAGTTGACTATAATTTTGCTGATATTATATATATATATATATATTTTGGTGTCAATTAACTTCGAGTCTCCACTTATGTATCCCTGCACTAGGGTGGAAACATTTAAAATGATGGCCTTCATTTCAAGTTTCGAGTAATGATGAAATGAGCTTTATACATCAATGATGAGAAAGGGTTACCCTTTGTCACCCTTACTGTTTACCTTACTAGTTGATGTTATAGGCAGATTGATGGGTAGGGCTAAAGAGGTTGTTTTGTGAGTAGGAGGGATGGTGTATCTGTGTTTCATTTGCAGTAGCAGATATGATACCATTTTTCAGGCCTAGCTAATGCTTGAAATTCAACTTAGAATGACCCTTTGTCTTACTTTCCTGTTCTGTGACTTTCAGTTTGGTGGCTCCTGGGTCATGGAAGTATTGAGACTCATTTATTCAAGAATGTGTCGAGTCTAAAGTTAATGAGACTAAAGCGATTGTTGTACCAACTGAAGAAGGTTCTTTGCATGGGAGTTGCTGTTTAAAAATGTGCAAATGAGTGTTAATTTTCTGGTTTCATTTCATTAGAAGACTTGGCAAAATGTGAGTTTAGTCTCTTTACACAACTAGACTATGAAGTTGCCATGAATTCATGATTAATTTTACTCAACTATTACTAGGGGCTGTGCAGGTGTATCTGAATTTGTGCTGTTACTTTTCTATTATCCTTGCTAGCGATCATCAGTGAAGACTCGAACAGCCATGTCAGCCAGTGAGTGCTCTCTCGCTCTCTCTCTATAAGCTTTTAATGGAAGAACATAGTTGTTGCCCTAATTTAATCTCTAATTGTGTGCCCTAACATTTGTGCATTAATGGAATAAAATCTAATTTATATGCTTTAATGGAAATCTCTGATTTTGTTGGGCTCTAGTTTCTGAAAACATATTATTTGTCCTAATTTGTGCGCCCTAGTCTCTGTTTTGGTTTGCTCAAATTTGTGTGCCTCAATGGACTAGCCTCTAATTTTTATTTTTGTTTGTACTATTTTACCCAAACTTTTGTTTTAGGGTAAATATGTGAAAGGGCCCCTCTTAAGAGTTTGCCTAGGGCTTGTCTAATCTAACTTGAAAAGGGTTAATCAAACTTGAAAGGGGTTGTGTCCTGGGTTATAAGATAAAAAAATAAGTAGAACAAAAAAGTCACGCTTGGTTATGTTGCTTATGTAATATGTTAATGAATAAGCTAGTCATGTGCTTGTTGCAATGTATATGTTCATGGAAGTCTTCTTCCTGTGGTGCCTTGTTTATGTGCCAAGATTTTTGTTGATATGCCAACCTGTGTAAGTGTTTTTTGGGGGGGTTTTGAGAGAGGTTGTAAATTGCTTTAAGTGTGTGTGAACATGGTTGGTATATATCATGTAGAAATGAAATCTTCTTCCTAATTTTTATTATCTCAAAGTATTTCTTTATTTTGGGTTGGTAAAATCTCTTTCTTCACAAATTTAAACAAAAAAAAAAAAAAAAAAAGAAAGTTTTTGTAGATCTTACTAAAATGTTGCATATTTCCCAAGTATCACCTCCTTGGAAAGCTTTACTTTTTTTAAATGTCATGTGACCAAGGAAATCAATGTCATAATCACATTCCATTCTCACCTAAGAAGTATGGACACGAATACGGATGTAGATACGGACACGGATGTGGACATGGGACACGATGATTTAAAAAAATGGGAGGATTTTGGGATTGGGTAATTGGTTATCGAGGACTAGTATGGGAGGGATTTGGTAATTGGTCTAATAGAATAGTTATTGGGGGGCCTTTTGGGATGGTTCTGTGGAAAGGAATCATGAGGTGGTTGGTTGATTTTGCTTAGAGGATTTTCTTTAAGATGGGTGATGGGAGAAGAGTGAGGTTCTGGTTAGATCCAGAGTGTGGTTACAGACTTCTTTAGGAGGTGTTTCTTGGTTTGAATCAGTTAACCACTGACCTTCATGTGATTGTGGGTGATTATTTAGAGGTGTGTTAGAGTGGCATTGTGTGGAATCCACAGTTTCAGAGGGCTTTCAAGGGCAGAAAGAAAGCATTTACATCTTGGGCTCTGCTATATATATCATCCCTTCTTACCATACACTTGAAGCCATTGCTACAACAACCTTTCTCATTTACATCTTGCTGAGACTGCTATAGCCCTATCACATCAGTCCTCTTTACCATACACTTGAAGCCATTGCTACAACTTCCTATTGTCTCTCTATCAATTTGCTCTCATTTTGAATTGTTATATCACACTAAACCTGAGCCTTGTGTTTTTCTCAATTACCTCCCCTGTGTCAAAGGCTATAGATGCCTCAACCTTCTTATTGGTAAAATTGTCTTATTTAGGCATGTTAGGTTTTAAGAGTCTACTTTTCCCTTTTCTTCTATTACTTCTCTCCCCACCCGTCATCTGTCCTCTTTTTAGTCCTTCTTTTGGTCTCCCTCCCCTACCTTGATATCCTCTTCCTATCAGCCTGCTTCTTCACCTACCACTACCGTTTTCCCTCCACAGCATTTGTCCACATCAGTTCAGCCTTGTCCTGCATCTCAGCCACCTCACCACTGGTCCTCATAGGCTTACTTCTCAGCCTACTTATGTGCTTCCCTCAGACTACCTGTACATCTGTTTATTGCTTTGAAAACGTTGAATTAGTTAATGTACTTGGTATCAAAATATGTAGTTAACTATTTAATTAAGTGATGCAGGCAGCTTTTCTCTTTACGGTGGTAGGGACAACAGGCTTTTTGGGTGTTCTTGTCGGTCGGCTTCCTGGGGTAACTTTACATAATATCCTCTATCCTCTTTCTCTATAGATGTTCATAAACATTAATAAACTGTCATAAGAATTAATTTCAAATTCATATTATGTAGAGTTCTGAATGTCTCTTTTTTTAACCTTTCTATTGTTTATTTTCTGTAAGTTTCAAGGAACAAAGGATAAATGAAGTACAATTGTAGTTGTGGATTATGCTCATAGAAGCTTCTTTCATTCCTTTCTTATGAGATGGCTGCTTCAGTGACTTTTGATGTGTTTTAATGTGAGTAATGATTCTAATGTCTTTACTGTTCTACTCATGTGGGTAATGAATAAAGATATTTGTTTTGCACTAATGTGTGTTATGGTTAGGCTGTCAGACTAATACATTTTATTTTATTTTTTTGTAAAGAGAATGGAAGGAAATTGAGGCATTTTCACATCTACTAACATTCTTATCCACATGTAATTGTCACATAGGATTGGGGCTTCTTCGTGCCATACTTGATTGGGAGCATTTCTTTAGTAGTTTTGGTTGTGGGAAGCATTTCACCTGGGTAAGTTGTTAGGCATTAACTACGTTATTTCCTTACTACAGGCTGTCTTGAATATGTCAACAAACCTTTCAATTTTGAATTACCATGATGTTTAAATCAGAATATTGTATAATTGTTAGCTTAGTTGGGCACTTTTAAATTGTATAATGAATTATTGAAGAAGAGCACAGTTGAGGGCTGACAGAGAATTTTGGGATCCTTGTTCTAAAGATGGGAAGGGTAATGTTCATTATTGGCTATATTACAGTTAGTTCATTATTGCTTCTCTCCACATTACCTTTCCTTGCACAAATCCCTTCCCAAATCCAAAATCCAAACACATCCTTAGGCTAGTGAAGGGCATACCTTTGACCTTCTTGTTTATCCAGATTTCTGCCAGCATCCCTGCACCAACTCCAGCAACAATCCAGATTTCTGCCAGCATCCCTGCACCAACTTATAACAGAGTCACATGAGAAGCAGAGACACAAAATTGCACCAAGATGGTTCAATATCAAATTTAAGACAAATATGTGCACAAACAGAAGGAGGGAACAACATAAATACTGGAAATTTATGCAAAAGTTTCAGTTTTGCAATTGAGATTAGACAACTATAGAAAACCATGCTGTGCAATACACTTTGAGTAGTCATCAGAATTCATAGTACTAGGGCCCTGAATAAATTCCTAAGGTAAGAATTATGGATACTAATGGAAATGCCATACAAACAAACTGATGTTGTAGCTGAGTTGTTCTTATCAATGGTTTGTTATTGCAGGCCACAACAATTTATTAAAAATTTTGTTGTTAACAATAATTCCAAAATTTGTTGGGGTAATGAGTATATTAAATGAACAATGGACTATTGAGAAGTTTGTTTTTGTATCATCATCATGTTCTCTTAGTTTATTAGTTACCATTGATTAACGAGCAATTTATTATTGAGTAGACATTGTTGTGTGATTATTGCAGCAGTTACACTACTAATGTATGCGATGTTTATTACTCATGGATGTTTGTTACGTAATGTAGGTACAATGGTTCCGGGAATCAAGACGAGGCGACGGAAGAGAGCAACAAGTGGCAACGTACTATCAACATCTGAAGCATGCACACAGGAGATTGGCACCCTGATGACGTTCTCTGATGAGACGCAACCACCAAATGATACACAAACTGTGGTGGAGGAGACGCAACCAGGTGGAGTGGCTAAGAGCATACTATTTAGTTGTTTAAAACAATTTTGGTTTTGTTTTGTTTGTAATGTTGACTACGTTCCCCTTTTATACCAGGGAAAACGAGGTCAACTCGTGTTCGGGGACGTACATTAGACAAAGGCGTGCAGAAAAAAATTGCTAGGAAAAAAGGGGAGAAATTTCACGTCTATGTCAATTGGGTGTTGAACGCAATCACTGAAGGGAATGCCACCCTAGCGACGAATGAGTTGGGCCTTCAAATTAGACGGTTGTGCCCTCTTCAGAGCATGAAGTCATGGATAAAAATTGATCAAAGTACGAAAGATGCGGTCGTCCAGGCGGTGCTAGTATGAGATTCATCTTTCCATAATGTCTTTATTATGTAATTTGTAATTGGTTAAATTAATTGTTCTACTAATTCTCTTACTATGTTTGTAGGACAAGTTTGTTATCAGCGATGATTTTGATAATGATGAACAAGCTCAACAGATCCTCGATAGAAAGGCATATTTGCTATACAAGGATTGGAGGTACAATCTAAAGCAAGAGTTCCTCGAACTTGAGGAAAAGGGTGTTGATGACCCCTATAGTCATCCACCTAGTGAAGTGAGCTTGGAGGACTGGAAATATCTGATTGATGTTGCTTGGAAAGACGAATCTCATTTGGTAACAAATTAATTAGAAACCCCATTATTGAAATTAATTTATGTGTTAATATGTAAAACTTATTCACAAATATATGTAAAACTTCTTCATTGAAACTAAGTTAAGCATGGTAATTTTTTTTTTTTTTTTCATATTTTTTTGTAGAAACGCTCTGCGGCTGGTAAAGCAAATAGGGGTATGCTCCCCTATAATCATACAAGTGGATCGCGATCATTTCCTATAGCAATGTCGCTTATGGTGAGAAGGTAATTTAGTAATGTAATGGATGCTTGATTCTTCTTGATTTTGAATATTACCATGTACTAATTCTTCAATGGAATTTTTCCATACGTAACAGGCAAATGAGGATGGAGATATAGATTTCCCCGAATTTTATAAGAAGGCACACAAGTCCAAGAAGAAGAGAGATTGGATTGACCCCAAATGTGGTGAGCTACATGTGAGTATTGAATGTTGAAACCAAGTGTGATGCATATCAATTAATAAAGTTGTTTTAAATTCCTTCTCCATCTTGACTTTATTGTTTTCTTGCCATTACAGGATGATATGGTGAATCTATAACTAACAGCCACCGATGCGGGGTTGCCATTTACCCACGAAGAAATATCAAGGCAAGTGCTTGGGAAAAAAAAAATTACTTGCGTGGATGTGGGATAGGCCCACAACCCTCTTCCATAGCCTCTAGTGCGGCACGAGCACATGATAAACATATGGAGTCAATGAAAGTGGAACTGGAGGTTCTTCGTGAGCAGCGTCAAAGTGATCACGAGGAGTTGCTGAAGGAGAAAGAGGAGCGTCAAAGAGATCGGGAGGAGCTATTGAAGGAGAAAGAGGAGTAGCAAAGAGATTGGGAGGTGCTATTGAAGGAGAAAGAGGAGCGGCAAAGAGATCGGGAGGAAATTACGAAGGAAAGAGAGCAGCTGATCAAACAAGTCGATGAAGAAAAAAAAGCACGGGAGGCACAAGGTGTACAACTCAATCATCTGAACGACGTGGTGTCACGGCTCACAACCCTCTTGCAAGGTTCAGATGGTCATCCTACTATTCGGTAAACAGAATGTTCTTAACAAGCTACTGCAACTTATACAAAAAATATGGATCATATTGGCATAGAATTGTTTTCTAAAGTTGGTATGCAAATATTTTTTTCGTGATGTGCTTCGAATAGGTTTTGAGGCATAATGTGAGTAGACATTGCAGCAGCCAACCTGGTGTTTTGATACATTACACAAAGGACCGTGACGTAATTTCCATAAGGTAACCAAGTCCAATTGAATGTCATTTCAAATTTAAGAGTAATTGAAGAAACCAAGAGAAAGTAGAATGAATTTTGATTTAGTACAATATAACTAGTACAAAGGAGCTTTGATTTCAAAACTCTAACTGTGAAGAATGAATATGTGATATTAAGTTTCTTAATAATAAATCTATACAGATAAAACCAACACTAATTTGATGAACAAAGCTCCACATTTTCAACCTGATTTGGCCTAGTTACAGGAGCTGATGTAACTTGATGCAACCTGGTTGGATGAACACTTGTGCTTGAGGCTGCCCACAATAGATTATAAACCTGATTTGGCCTAGTTATAGGAGCTGATGCAAACAAAGTTTTGATCCTTAAAACCTCCACATTTCCCAATCATATGCTGCCTTCTAAGTGTGCCATGCATTCTAATCAGCTTATCATACAATTTGTTTGGTTCTTGGTTGTTTTCCAAGAGCTTATTGACTCATAAGAAGTATATTCAGACTAGAGAATCAAATCAAGGAAATCGGTTACAATATAGCCATAGGAATAAACAACCAAATTTCATTAAACTAAGGGAGAAAAATCCATGAATCCTCACCTTGTTGCCTACACTTGCATCCACCTGTACAGTTGCAGATGCGCCTGTGTTCAGGCTAAAATCAATTAAATGTGTTCTCCCACATGCTAACCAGGTAGTGGATTGGCTCATATAAAAACACCATAAACATAGCCGAAAAAAGGCCTTCGAGGGCCGAAAATTGAAAGCAACCCCTGAACCATTGCGGGGATGGCACGGGTAGCTTCCTCGTGTGAAATAGGATGTGTGGGGATGGATGGGATGTAATTAGCGTGTGTACGTTGGGCGTTGGCGTGAAATATGCCATGAACTTAGCCGAAAAAAGGCCTTCGAGGGCCGAAAATTGAGAGTAGCTGCCGAACCACTGTAGGGATGGCACGGGTAGCTTCGTCATGTCAAATAAGACTAGTGGGGACAAACGAGACGTAATTAGCACGTGCACATTGGGCGTTGGCGTGAAATGCGCCATGAACTTAGCTGAAAAAAGGCCTTCGAGGGCCAAAAATTGAGAGCAGCCCCCCAAGGACTGCGGGGATGGCACAGGTAGCTTCCCCGTGTCAAATAGGACCTGTGGAGATAGACGGGACGTAATTAGCACTTGTACGTTGGGAGTTGGCGTCAAAAACGTCATAAACTTAGCCGAAAAAAGGCCTTCGAGTGCCGAAAATTGAGAGCAGCCCCCGAATCATTGCCGGGTTGGCATGGGTGGCTTCCTCGTGTCAAATAGGACTTGTGGGGATAGACGGGATGTAATTAGCACGTGTACGTTGGAAGTTGGCGTGAAAACGTCATAAACTTAGCCGAAAAAAGGCCTTTGAGGGCCGAAAATTGAGAGCAGCCCCCGAACCACTATATTGATGGGACGAGTAGCTTCCTCGTGTCAAAGACGACCTGTGGGGATAGAGGGGACGTAATTAGCACGTGTATGTTGGGAGTTGCCGTGAAAACGTCATAAACTTAGCCGAAAAAAGGACTTTGAGGGCCGAAAATTGAGAGCAGCCCCCAAACCACTATATTGATGGGATGGGTAGCTTCCTCGTGTCAGAGACGACCTGTGGGGATAGACGGGACGTAATTACCACGTGTACGTTGGGAGTTGGCCTGAAAAACGCATAAAGCTTATACAAATATATATATGTTCTACAAGCATCTATATATATGTACAGTTATGAATAAAATATATATATGTTTACACATTAGACTAAACTTGACTTGGGGTTGACTTGGAAATTTCTTTGCACTTTCAATACAACTTAACGTGTAAAGAAACTATATTGAAATTCCTAAATTCAAACAATATTTACATACAATTGCAATTACAATTGACATGCTTGTAATTTGTGTTTTGTAGATGGCTATAACTTTTTGTTTAAAATGGAACTAATGGGTGTAATTTTTGTTGTGTAGATGGCTTTTGACATTGACATGTGGATCTTCTATTTTTTTGCTTGGAAGATAATTCACACTTATGCAAAGTTGGGAAGTTTTTTGTCGTCCTATACTTTTTGTGTGGACTGTGGATGCATCGAACATATAATTTTTGGTGGGGTACAAACTATTTTTGGAGCTCGTATTAATTGCTCTGGTGGAATAGCATCAATGAACCGTGGAATTTGGATGCATCATACATATAATTTATAGTGGGGTACATAGTATTTTTGGAGCTTGTATTAATGGCTCTAGTATTAATTAATATAGATTACCTTTTGTCATGGTACATATTACCATAGTAATTTGTACCTTGTCAAATGGTCATTACAATGCATAGTATATAGTAAAAATGTTGTGTATAGAGGACATTGTTTTGGTAACGTATTTGGAATGTATGACGTTATTATTTGTAATTGAAATATATATAGTTGGTTCATGCATAAGTTTATGTTATTATTTGTAGTTGGAGTATATATAGCAGGTGTTCATTTTTGTTTCATGGTTCTAAGTGAAACATGCATTACGGAATAGGTGATAATATATATAGGTTGTACACGTACAGGTTGCGGTGGATATATAATATAAAATGAAACAAACAAAATGAAATAAATGACGTTTTTGGTGACAACTCAATTGGTAGCTAAAAAGAAATAAATCTTTTGGCCACTAAGTATTTAGTAGCCAAAATGAATCAAAAACAGTTATGGCGACTAAATGTTTAGTAGCTAAAACTCAAACGACTTTTGGCGACTAATAATTTAGTAGCCAAAACAACTTGAAAATAGTTATGGCGACTAAATGTGTAGTAGCTAAAAAGCAAAAGGCTTTTGGCGACTAAATATTTAGTAGGCAAACAACTCGAAAACATAATAAAATAATTATGGCCGACTAAAGTGTTTAGTAGCAAAAATCCAACTTCTTTTTAGCGACTAAGGTTTTTAGTCGCCAAAATATAGTAAGTAACTATGGGTGACTAAACATGTAGTAGGTGAAAGTTTCACTATTGGCGACTAAAACTGTTGTCGCCGAAGATATTTCACCTTTTGGCGACAAAAACTTTTAGTAGCTAAATATGTGAGTTAATGGAATTAATCAACCGTTTGGGCGACTAACATTTTAGTCGCTAATGTCCCTTATTAGCGACTAAGGCTCTTTTAGTCGCTAATACCTATTATTTTTGCCTACTAAAAGGTTAGTCGGTATTTTGTACTACTTATGGCAACTAAATGTATTTTAGTCACAAATTCCTTTGGCGACTATGTATCCCCAACAAAGCCAGTGACCAAATTATTTAGTCGGCAATGTGTTTCAGTGACGAAATTTAATACTTTTGGCGACTAATTTTTTAGTCGCCAAAAGTGTATTTTCTTGTAGTGCACAGAGGCATGGTGGCCAATATTTTTAGAATAATGTTATACAAATAAAAAAAATTGTACAAAAAAAATTAATATAGAATGACTTGACAAGTGTTTACTTTACAGCAAAAAGTTTATTAAAATGGATTAAACGTTTAAAAAATGTTACTGCCTTATATCTCTAGTTAATAGTCATATATTACATTCTATACAAAAACCTATAAGAATATAATTTTCCATATTAAGAAAATTGGATTGTTTTCAATTGATATTTTTTTGACTGGAAAAGAATAAGCTCATTTGAAATCTCACACTAGAAAACATGCCATGCTTGCTTCCCGTTATCATCCAATTATCTATGCATTGTCCTGTTAACAAGGACAAACCATGGAGTATCAAAACAAATGTTAAGAGGATGACTACACTATTTTATAAACAATTATAAATGCCGAACGATCATTGTTTGAAGGTTAATTTTGTCTATAAAAAACTAATGAAACTTGAAAGAGCAAAGAAACTATTAGCACCTACCTAATTTCTTTGGACCCCCGACTTCTTTGAAACCCTACCCACACTACTACAAAATCATAAATAGATCACGGATTTGAAGTGTGATGTATGTTTTTTAATCACGGATTTTTTATTTAGTCAATGTGTGATCTTTGAGAGTGTGATTGTTAAGGTTCATTTTCGATCACACTTTTTGACCGTCATTAAAAGATAATTCCATCACGAGTTTTGACCGTAATAATAAATATTTAGATCACGAATTTTTAGTGTGATTAATAACCAATAAAACTTGAGATTGAACTTAAATAATCCGTGATTAATAATAAGATAAGATCACGGTTATATGCCTTTCTCATCATGGTTAATGCATGTGATAAAAAAAGTCCAACCACAAAATGTGATTATCAATCACGGTATATAAACCGTGATTAAAATTTGAACATAACTAATATCTAAAATATAATCAATATTATTTGCACACAAAATTCCTTTGAATCACAACATTGATCACATATGAATAGCTAATAATCTCATATATTTCGTAAATAAAAGTCAAATGTTGGAAAAATATATACAATGAAAGTTAAAGAATAAAAGGGTTTTTTTTTTTAAAACTTTAATTACACAATAAAAATCTAATTAAAAAAATGAAAAAAAAAACACTTAAAGAAAACTCAAAGGTCTTAATGTTCTGTTTTCTTTGATCATATTTCACATCTCTCCAAGCAATTTTTGACCTGAATAAAAATAACACAAATTAGTTCAGAAGCCGCCAAAAACATATGAATAAACTTACACATTTTTTGTTATTTAAAAACAAAAATAAAAAAACTAATAGATATCCAACTTGCAACTATCAAACCAAGGCTCAAGAGGTCCAGCCCATATTTTTTCATTTCAACCACAACAAGAAAGAGAATGTTGTTGATAAAATGAATGGTTCAATTGTCCAAATACCTAAAAATCCAAACACAGCTTCCATCAACTACGTTCTGATTTAATATCATTTTTCCTAGTGTGTACTCAGTCCATGACCTGGTGACTAATTTGCACAGATCATGTGTCTTGTTTTATGAGTTAGAGCAGTCCACAAAGCACCAAAGCAATAACCAAAGAGTGTGTGTTTAATGGATTATGGAGTTCAACCCCAGTTTGATGTGCTGTGTGAGTTGATCAAAGTGAAGGTTGCTTTGTAGACTAAGACCTCATTTGGCAAGTGGATTTTTTAGCCAAAAAGATAAAAAGTCACTAAAAAAATTAAAAAGCCAACAACCCATACGAAAAAGTCAAAGATTCCCTTTTCTCTCTACTTTTTGCACATCTTTTCGTAAAAAGCTAAAAAGTCATCCCAAACATATTAATTTTTTTTACATCACATTTTAGCCAAAAAGTTACTAAAAAAGCCTAATATCATTTTTCTTAGTGTGTGTACAATGGTGGTTGGGTACAAGAAACCAACAAAGAAAAAACATAGCAATTCCAACTCCATCTAAAGCTGAAGGACTCTAACTATTGCTAAATGGTGCAATAATATATTGGTCATCAAATTACCTTAATATGATACTAAATTTTGGAGTATTAAAAATAAAAAGGATTCCCAAAAATGGAATCAATTCCAATTACTCTAGGTCCTAAATGTTAGCAAAGTCCATATCAAATGCAATAAAATGCATGTGCATATATTTACGAACATGATAGATAAGAGTACTACCAGGTTTAGATGATGAACATGTGACTATACTTTCAGTTCAGTAAGGAATTCCTTTGAAGCTTGCATATCCATCTTCTTGATAGCAGCTTTTTGAACCCAAGGGAGCAATTGAGAAAGATAATATAGATACTTAACAATAGAAATCAACATATCACTCTCAGGTATCAATCAATAACGGTCCATGACAAAATTTAAAAATGCACATATAGTCTTTAGTCAAATGAAAATGACAAAGGAAAGAACAATTGCACCTATGCAGCTGAAATTTGTCATTATTGGAAATATATATATATATATAGGTGCAATTTTTACTTTCTGTACTTTAAGAGGATTGTATCCAAATAGACAAATTGAAAGTGAGAGAATAAGGGCTAAAATCAACTAAATAAAAACTCCAACTATAATTAATTTGTGAATTTACCTTTTATAGCTATAACTCATTCATCAACCTCAAAGTGCTCACACCACACTTGTAAATTAAAAATCAAAAAATGGCAAATAATTCTAATCATAGGAACCTTACAAAAACAAAAACAAAAACAAAATAAAGAAAAAGAAAAGCAAAATACAATGGCCTTTACATGTAGAGATGTAAGATGAAGGATGATGTTATCAGCCAAAATTACTTTGATGAGCCCAAACTCAAACACTTCCAAGAATTTGTTCATTGTGAATTAAACTACTCCATCTAAATTACATTATAAACCTTCCCCAAACTATGAACTTTTAAATCAATGAATTCTAAACCCACTTCTTGTAATGATATTTCGTACCAAACAAAAGCAAAAAAAAAAAATAAAAAATAAAAAAATAAATGAAACAAAAAAAGATTTTGATCTGTCCAATACAAAAAAACACACAATAAGAAATCAAATGTGTTCATCGTGAATTAAACTGCGCCATCTAAATTAAGTTATAAACCTTGCTCAAACTATGAACTTTTAAATCAATGAATTGTAAACCTACTTGTTGTAATAATAGATGTCATGTTGGTTGTTGTCAGGGTAATAGCAAACACACGCAAAGCGATTTAACACTGCTCAGAGTAATACATGTAAGATAAAAAAAAAAAAAAATTCAATTTTGAAACCAAAGAAAGAATTCAACAATTGAATCCACTACCCTAAATCATCTTGTTGAGCCCAAAATATATGTGATTCTTGCTAGGAAAAAAATCCACTTATCCATCTTTTTATCGGAAAAAAAATCCCAAACATGTAGAAGCCATAAGAAATTTAAGATCTCAATGAATTTACATTATTATTATTTTTTTATGAACATGGAAAATTTGGTAGTCCATGGTTAAATTGATTTTACACCTAATCCTACATTCCTAAACTGATATTAAGACTAACATTTTTTTTTTTTTTGGATCAAGAAAAGCTTCAATTACACAGAATTGAGCTAAAGGCACCCAACAAAAGCCATAGGAGGCTGGGAAACCCAACATGCAAACAAGCGGAAGGCACCCAATGTGCAGCCCTGTTCCTAACTCTGGGGCACCATTTAAAAGCCAAACCCCGAGCTGCTGGCCATTGACTGAATATCATTCATCACAGCACAAATGTCCCGCGGAGGAACCCCCTTTGACACACGTAGTTGAATGACATTTTTGCAATCACTCTCAATCTCCACATTTGCACAATTAAGAGCACGGGCCATGGCACAAGCAAGTCGCACTGCATATGCTTCACCTTGTATTGCTGTTGCCAACTGAATTTTTATAGTGATGCCATCCAACAGATAGCCCTTCTCGTCCCTAAGAAGTATTGCAACAGCCCCCTGCCTCTGCTTAAATCAGTTGCCGCATTGCAATTAAATTTCCATTTCCCTCTCGAAAGAGGAACCTAATGAGGCTCATGACCCTGTGCCCCTGTTGCTGTTTCCATAAAAGCAGAGTCCACCTTGCATGCCGCCAAAAATTCAGCTTCCTCTCTTTTGGCCTTAGCAATCACTCGATTGGATTCACAAGGCATTGGTTGAAAAGGTAATCATTTCTTGTCTTCCAAATGCTCCAAGCCATCCAAACCATTGAGCAGATCACTGTCCTGCCCCAACTCGCTGCACCCAAGGAGGCAAAGAGATTACCAAGCCAAGATCGAACCGTTCCCAAGTTAAGTTCATCACATCTGAAGCCCAACCCACAGCCAAACCAGACTCTTTTAGCCCATTCATATTCAGATAAAAGGTGTTCCATCGACTCCATAGCTGATAGACATACAGGGCAAGGAGCGGGAATTGGCACATGCCTACGCCATAAATTCTGTTTTGTTGCCAAGGCATAATGATAAATCCTCCACAAAAAGTGTCTGAGTTTTGGAGGCAAATTCAAATTCCATGCAAACTTCCATTCCTTGTCAGACCAATCCGAAGAAGAGCCAGGTAAATTAGTCCCTACATGAGCTTGCTTCACCACTTCTTGATATCCCAATTTCACCGTGTAATAGCCCTTTGAGTCATGGTGCCACACAATAGTGTCATTTCTTTCCATCACCGTAACTGGGATGGAGAGAATGGCATCACAATCCTCATCCGCAACTAGAGTTCTAATTTTTGCCTCATTCCATGTTTTACGAATGGGAGCAATCACCTCACTCACCTTCTGCACCTCTACCCCAATGTTACTTGTCGTCTAAACTTTAAACCCTGGTTTTGAAGGGATCCATTGATCTTCTCGAAAATTAATCGATCTGTCGTTTAAAACTTGCCATCGAAGCTCACCATTAAGAACTTTTCTACCTTGCAGCAGGCTTGCCCATGCCCACGAGGGTCACAACCCCTAACTGCATGAGGAAAATCTAAGTTGGGGTAGTAGATTCCTTTCATAATTTTTGCAGATAAGGAGTCCGAATATTTTATTAATCTCCACCATTGGCCAGCAAGGAGTGCTCTATTAAAAGCCCGAAAATCCCGGAAGCCCAAACCACCATTTTTCTTGGTCAAACATGATGATTTTAGAGAGTCATCAGATTAGGGAATGATTAGGATATCATCCCCTATTTATATTAATGAAGATTAATAATTATAAGGCAGCCCTAAAACATAGAATAATTACAAACTAATAACCCAAATAATAATATAATATGCTAACACTCCCTCTTAAGCTAGTGCGAAGATATTTCTCATGCCCAGCTTGCCTAATATGTCATGAAATGGTTTATTCCCAACTCTCTTGGTGAGAATGTCAGCAAGTTATTCACCAAACTGCACAAAAGGAGTATAAATGGTGTCACTAGTGAGTTTCTCCTTAATGAAGTGGCGATCAATCTCAACATACTTTGTCCTGTCATGTTGAACCGGATTGTGAGCGATGTTGATAGTGGCCTTATTACCACAGTATAACCACATGGAGTCTACTTGATCAATACCTAGATCACTCAACAATAACTTGAGCCATAAAAGCTCACACACCCCTTGTGCCATAGCTCTATACTCAGCTTCTGCACTTGACCTAGCAACAACATTCTGTTTCTTACTCCTCCAAGTAACTAGGTTGCCTCCAACAAAGGTGCAATACCTTGAAGTCGATATCCTATAAGTTACTGATCCAGGCCAGTCAGCATCTGTATAGGCTTCCACACGAAGATGATCATACTTTGAAAAATAAAGACCCTTACCAGGAGTAGACTTCAAGTACCTCAAGATTCCCATGACAGCCTCGAAGTGAATCTGATGAGGAGCATGCATAAACTGGCTAACCACACTGACAGCAATAGCAATATTAGGACGGGAGTGAGATAGGTAAATGAGCTTACCAACTAATCGTTGATAGCTCTCCCTATCAACAGCTTCTCCTCCTTCATCATCCCCCAATTTCTGATTTGGTTCTAGTGGAGTGTCACATGCCTTGCAACCAAGCATCCTAGTTTCCTTCAACAAGTCAAGCACATATTTTCTCTGTGAGATAAATATCCCATCCTTGGAGCGAGCAACTTCAATTCCCAAAAAATACTTTAAACTTCCCAAGTCTTTGATTTCAAACTCACTGGCTAAATATTTCTTCAACAGAGGTATTTCCTCACTCTTATCGCCCGTAAGAAATATGTCATCTACATAAACAATAAGTGCTGTAGTCTTACCATGTGAGGAATGTTTCACAAACAACATGTGATCTGCCTGACTCTGTTTGAAGCCATATTTAAGCATAGCCTGAGTGAATCTCTCAAACCAAGCCCTTGGAGACTGTTTGAGACTGTATAATGACTTTCAAAGCCTGTATACTTTGCCTTCTATTTGATGATCCTCAAAACCAAGAGGAATGTCCATATATACCTCTTCTTCGAGGTCACCATAGAGAAAGGAATTCTTGACATCAAACTAATGAAGTGGGCAATCTAGATTAGCTACTACAGAGAGAAGTATTCTAACTGAATTCATCTTAGCCATGGGTGCAAAGGTCTCCTGATAGTCAATGCCATATGTCTGAGTGAACCCCTTTGCCACAAATCTTGCCTTGTAATGCTCAATAGAACCATCTGCTTTGTGTTTCACAGTATACACCCATTTGCATCCCACAAGTCATTTGCCCGTAGGTAACTCAATCAATTCCCAAGTGCCATTCTTCCTAAGTGCTTTCATTTCCTCAATCATGGCAAGTTTTCACTCAGAGGTAGCAAGAGCATCGTGAAAATAGTTAGGAATGCTAACAGAGGAAATATTTGACACAAACGCTCTATATGAGGATGACAAATGAGAGTAGGACAAAAAATGTGAGATAGGATGTTGAGTACAAGATCTCACACCCTTTCTCTTGGCAATAGGAACATCAAGATCAATGGACTCAAGAGATTCAAAGTTACCTAGACTCTCATCAGAAGTAGGAGATGGTAGTGGAAGAGCAGAAGTGGTCTCTTGTATCCAATTAACTTTTTGTCTGTCTTTGCCTCGGACATAAACTTGCCCTTCCCTATTCTTGTCCTTGGTGACATTGGGTTCTGTAGTCCCAGTAGAAGAGGTTGGTGCAAGAACAACTAGTTCCACCATAGGAATCACATGACTCACTTCACACCAAGGCACCCCCGAAAGAGAGGACTGTGACACTGGAGAGGACAAGAAATAGGACTGGGACTCAAAGAAAGTGAGATCCATGGACACAAACTACTTATGAGAAAGAGGGTGGTAACACTTATACCCTTTCTGAGTAGGAGAGTAACCAAGAAAAATACATTTGAGGGAGCGAGGGTCCAACTTACCACGAGTAGGAGTGTGATTATGAACAAAATAGACACAACCAAATATTTTGGGAGGAATAGAAAATAAGGACTGGGAACCTAGGAGGACTTGAAGAGGAGCTTGTTTTTGCAAGACTTGGATAGGAAAATGATTAATAAGATGTGCAGCGATGAGAACAGCGTCGCCCCAATAGGACCGAGGCACACTCATAGAAAAACACATGCACCGAGCCATGTCAAGAAGATGGCGATTCTTGCGTTCTGCCACCCCATTTTGTTGAGGGGTATTGGTGCAAGAGGTCTGATGGATAATGCTATGAGTAGAAAAATATTGTCCTAATCTAGAATCTATGTATTCCCCCTTATTATCAGAACGCAATAGTTTTTCAGTGGCCCCAAACTGAGTACAAATCATCTTATGAAAATTGCAGAATATAGAGAAATCCTCACTCTTGTCTTTCATGAGATATACCTAAGTAGTACAAGAAAAATCATCAATAAATGTAACAAACCATCGATGACCTTTCATAGACATAACACGAGAGGGACCCCAAACATCAGAATATATTAATGAAAAAGGAACTAAACTTTTATTAAAACTGGGAGCAAAAGAAGCTTTGTGTTGTTTTTCGAGTTGACAAAACTCACAAAGAAACTCAGATACATTATTATTTGCGAAACCAGATGGAAATAAATGTTTAAGTAAATAAAAAGAAGGATGCCCAAGACGCCGATGCCATAACCGCAAATCATCTGGGGTTGTAGGACTCGTGGTAGAAGAATAAGCAAGCTTGTCCAGTTGATCTAGGAAGTAGAGACCATTTTCTGCACTACCATTGCCAATCGTCCTCTTCGTGACAAGGTCCTGAAAATGACAATGATCAGGAAAAAACATCACACTACAATTCAAATCCTGAGTAAGACGACTCAAGGATAACAGATTAATAGAAAAATTAGGAACATGGAGAACAGAAGATAGAGGTATGGTAGGAGTGATGTGGACTAAACCTTTCCCAGAAATGAAAGAAACAGTACCATCTGCAATCCTAACTTTATCCTAACTTGAAGAGGGCTTATTGGCAGAGAAAAGATCAGAGGAGCCAGACATATGATCTGAGGCACCAGAATCAATAATCCAAGGCAAAGACTTATGGGACAGGAAAATACAAGGAGAAGAGGCTAATTTACTTAAGTGGGCAAATGAGGAGGAAGATGTACTGAGAGCAGTAGAAGACTGGCGGTCCAGCAATTGATGCAAAACATCCTCAAGCTCATGAGTAGGCATGCTAGAGAGATCATCAGAAGCTGGGCCAATGGAAGCAGAATTAGAATCAAGTGTATCAACAGCACTAGACTGATGAGCCTGGGAATAGGAGCCACGTCCTCTAGACGAGCCTGACCAACCTCCTCTAGAACCAGACCGATACCTCGACCCCCGGATCGAGTCCCATGAAGCTTCTGCAGCTTCTTACAATAATCACAGAACACAGACTCCTTGGCGGTAGACGGAGGGATGGGAGTCAAGCTAAGGCCATCTCGAGGGGTAGACAGTAATGCTGAGCGGTCAGTAGAGACAGAGGACATCATAGGAGACCGTTGACTCTCCTCATTCTATACATAAGCAAATGCCTCCTGAAGTGAAGGAAGAGTGTCCATACCTAGAACTCGACTCCTAGTCGGATCATACTCCACATTTAGGCCTGCCAGAAATTTAAAGACCCGTTCCTGTGCGATGAACTTCCGGTACCCGATAGAATCAGCAGTGCAAATAGGCTTATAGTCCTGCAGGTGATCAAGGCATTTCCAGCCGTTGGTGAGGAAGGTGAAGTACTGAAGAATAGTTTGCTCCCCCTGAATAGAGCTCTCAATAAAGCGGCGCAACTCAAATGCCTGTGAGAAATTCCCTTTGCGAGAATAGGTGGTAGCCATAGCATCCCAAACATCCTGGGTAGTCTCCATAGACAAGTAGCCCTCACCAATTTTTGGAACCATCGAATGAATAAGCCAACCCATAATCAAAGAGTTGGTAATCTCCTATTGGTCATAACTTGGGTCGGTGGTGCTAGGTGCTTGTATCCTGCCATCAACATACCCCATCTTCCTTCTACTCTTAAAAAATATAGTCAAACTCTGAGACCATGTTAGATAGTTCTAACCATTAAATAGAGAGGTGGTGATTTTCAGACTAGGGTTGGGGTTATCAGGCGTGGTAGTAGGTATAATGGAACTCTCAGTCCTAGGTGTTTGAGAGGTAGTGGACACACTGGTGGAATCTAACATGGATATTACACTACTGAACCCGCAACAAAACTAGTGGCAATCACAAACCCGGAAGGTAGTGGTGGAAGAAAAGACACAATGACCACTATAAAGGCATAACAAAATTAAGAAAACATAAAGGTTTTTTTTTTTTTTTTTTTTCGTTTTATGTTGTGTTTAAGATCAAACAAAGTTACTACACAACATATGAGATGTAAGACCAAACAGAGGTGATACCAGAGACGACTGAAGATAAGCGACGAAATGACGAGCGACGAGTGAAGTTGTTCAAGAGATGATGGCATAAGGGAAGTCGACTGAGGCAGAGGGGATACCAAGAGCAGTCGACACTAGCAGATGACCAACCCAGGTAAGTTTCGAACCCTAGAGTGATCTTTGTTGCTAAGTTTGACCAACAAGGGTGAGCCGAAACCCTAGACAGGCATTAACCCACCCGAAACTACGTGGGTCCTCGGCTTGAGCCGAAGCCCCTCAGGGTGGAGTCAGCTTGAGCCGACAGAGAGAGAGGAACTGGCTCCAGTGGTGGCTGGTGGCTCCAGTGGTGAATAGGAACAGTATGGGTATATGGATTTAGGAGTTAGGGTTTAGCTCTGATACCATGATGATTTTATAGAGTAATTAGATTAGGGAATGATTAGGATATCATTCCTTATTTATATTAATGAAGATTAATAATTACAAGGCAGCCCTAAGGCATAGAATAATTACAAACTAATAACCCAAATAATAATATAATATACTGACAAAACACAACCTACTCTAGCTAGCCCAGTGAATTCCACCCTCCTCAGGATCACATTTCCACCATAAATTCCTTATATAGGAGTTTAACTTATCGTAAAGCTTATTTGGAAGTATGAAACATGCCATCGCATAAGTTGGCATTTCTTGGGCCACAGATTTAATAAGAACTTCACGACCCGCTTGGGAAAAACCTAGCCTTGCATCATTGCAACTTAGATAAAACCTTTTCGCATAAAAAATTAAAAGCTTCAGCCTTGGAGCGGCCCCAACACAATGGCAGCCCCAAATATCTTGCAAGTGCCTTCAATTTTGGAAACCCTAACAGCCCACAAATCTTCAATTGCCAAGAGAAAGAAACATTGCCTGAGAATTATACCCCCGATTTATCAAAAATCACTAATTGCCCCGAAACATCACTGTAAATTTTCAGCAATCTGCCAACCTCCTGACACTCTTTAGCATTTGCCTTAAAAAATACCACTGCATCATCTGTAAAAAACAGATACGAAAGGGCAGGACACCTCCTCCGTATCAGCAATCCAGAAATTTTTCCCTCTTGCACGCTTCGAGCAATCAATCTCAAGAATACATCCATAATGAGAATAAATAGATAGGATGACAATGGATCCCGTTGCCGTAACCCCCTTGATGGCTCAAAGCTGGTCCTTTGAGCCCCATTAACAATCACCGAAAAAGATACTGTAGTAACGTAGTACATTACCCACTGGTCCCATTTGGAGTGAAACCCCATTTTTTCCAGCATAACTCTCAAAAAGCCCCAATGAACACGATCATATGCTTTATTGAAATCTACTTTGAGCGCTAGGACCTCAACCTTACCTTTCCAAAGCTTCAGTGCATGAAATGCCTCATGGGCCACAATAATGTTATCATGTATCAGCCATCCCGACACAAAAGCCAACTTATTTGGCGTGATTACCTCGCGCAAAATCCCTTTGGATCTATTAGCAAGAATCGTAGTAATCATATTCAAGTTAAAGTTGCATAGACTGATTGGCCTATAATGCGTTAATGTTTTCGGAGCCTGAACTTTAGGAATAAGGACCAAATTCATATGATTGAGTTCCTTCCTTCAGCAAATGTCCCCCCTGAAAAAAAATTATCACTACTTTACACATAGATGGACCCACAACGTCCCAATGCTTATGATAAAAATAACTAGGAAATTCGTCCAGCCCAGGAGCTTTCAAGGAACCCAGCTGAAAAACCGCTGACTTGACTTCATCATCCAACACATTCCAAATCAACAGAGAGTTCATGTTATCCGTAATGACCCTACCCACCACCTCTAAAGCATCAGCCATTCCTCCCCCACTATCTCCAAAAAATAGGTCTGAAAAATAATCGAACAAATGGGAATTAATTTTTGAGTCTGAAGTAAGTAGACTACTAGCTTCATTCTTCAATTGCAAAATTTGATTCTGTTGACGTCGTTGATTAATGATTGCATGAAAGAAGGTTTAATTTCTATCTCCAAAATGAAGCCACCAAACCCGAGATCTCCTCTACAAAAATATCTCCTCTCTTTTCATTACCATTTCCAACTCTGGAAATAAACACTTCTGTAGGTCCTCATTTTTCGTCGAATGATCTTGGGTCTGGACCTTTCAATCTGCACTCGAAGTTTCATTATTTTCCTTCTTCCATTTCTAAACTCCTGTCCACTCCATGCCCATAGCCTCCTTTCACATCTTTTCAATTTCTGCACAAGTTAAAACATATGAGAGCCTGATTGTTCATGATCCCATGCAGTTTTAACTGTGTCTACACAATTTGGACTAGTGGCCCAAAGTGATTCAAATCAAAATTTTCTAGGTATTCGAACCAATGGGACATAGCAATTAATCACCAAGGGGCAATGGTCTGATCCAAAGAAAATATCATGAAATACTTGGGCATTTGAGAATAAATCCTTCCATGCAACTGTTGCCAACGCACAATCCAATCTTTCTCAAACATTGTCTCTGGACCAGGTTAAAGCATTCCCCTTAAACCCCAAATGCACCAAATTATAATCCAAAACCATTTCTCTAAATTCATTCAATTGAGAACTATTACACTCCTTTCCTCCTTGCTTCTCCCAAATAGAGCCCACTTGATTGAGATCACCAACACATAACCAAGGGTACTACATCTCCCTAGCCATATCAATCAAGTATTTCCAGAACACTCTCCTTTCTTTCCTAGAAGGAGTAGCATAGATGAACGAAGCTGCCCAATCACACCCACCTCCATGCTAAATAATACATCGTTGCATTTGATTATTCAAACATGAGAAGCTTTGGGCATAATTAGAAGCATAACAATAGAAACTTCACACAACTTAATCATACTAATATTTTAATTGCTAAAAGATTCTAAAAAATTTTAAAAATGCTTCATGAACCATACTTTCTCATGAATTTTCTTCAAGAACCAACGTGGAACTAAAAAAAATTGTGATGTGAACACTTTGAATAATAATAACAATAATAATATATTTGTTTAAAAAAAGAGTAGCTCTATAACAAAATAATCAAACATGTGCTTCTATATCAACAAACATGTCATTACCCAAAAAAACAAAGGTAGTTTTTGAAACAGAGACCCAAGGGTACTAATTCAAACAAACAAAAATGCAGCGTATCATGCTTGTGATGATAAAAAACCAACGGTAACAAATCTGAAGTAAAGACCCAAAGGTAGTTTCTATACCTGTTTACTCATGTAGAGAAATGAGAAATTAGTCTCCAAGCTTTTATAATCAAACACCAGAGGAATCAAAGAATTCATGAGCTCAAACTTGATCAAATTAACCAAATACTAGCTGAGCAACAAATCAAGGTCAAATCTAGCAAAACTTTTGGATAAAAAACCCTGTTGTCCCTTTAAATTAGTAGATTCTTAATTTTATCACTTCGGAAACTGTTAGACTAAACTAACATAAAAGAAAGAATCAAAAGTGTCCATGGACAAGTGAGAATGTATTTATTGAAGACTACTTCTCAACAAAATCATTAATGAAAATAATAATCTAACCCTTTCTTCAGATATCATATCTAGATCAGGAAAATGGACTTCAACAATCAATCATATACAAAACACAATATGCATAAGTTCATAATTCATCCCTGATGCTGCAAGCTTACAACATAAGAATGTGTTAATCTATAATATCTTTTGCAAGGATGTGCATAAATCATGTAAGGGATCAACTATTACTATTAAAAACAAACAAGAAAAATAACTTCACTCACATCAACCAAAAAATTTGACAATTCAGTACACCTTAATTTGACAATTCAAAGAAAAATAATTTATTCCAATTCTAGGCTCTGTCTGCTAAGGAATCTTGCATTTGGTTTCTGCACATCCCTCTATGGTGTGTCAAGATTAACTTTGATGACCTATAATAATATCTCCTTCACCTATTGGCAAAAAAAAAAAAAAAAACTTCACCAACCCATCAAATTTTCACCAAGCAATTTATTAATTTTCACCAAACAAATCTGACAAATGGCTTTTTCATCTAAAATTTAGAGTGTTTTTCTTTGGCAACCCAACCTCACTACTAGCCACCATCTACCTGTATTTTCTTCTCTCGTAACACTGTTTGTAATCATACTAATATTTTAATTGCTAAAAGATTTTTAAAAAATTAAATTAAAATGCTTCAAGAACCATCGTGGAACTAAATATGCCTTAATTCCATGAGAAATCAATTGTTTTAGCTTCGAATAATTCCATAAGAAAATGCCCTTAATCCATGAGAATTAGTGTTAAATCAAATTAAAATACCCTAAATCCATGAGAAAGTATTAGTGTTAAATCAAATAAACCTTAATTCCGTGAGAAAGTACATGTTTCAGTGTTAAATCAAATTAAAATGCCCTAAATCCATGAGAAAATATTTTTGTTAAATCAAATAAACCCTAATTTCATGAGAAAGTAGATGTTTCAGAGTTAAATCAATTGGAAGTAGTTGTTTCAATGTTAAATCCATAGGAAGTAGGTGTTTCAGAGTTTCATCAGAAGATTATAGAGAAAACAACTACTTTCTTAAAGAAACCAGATTTTTCTTAAGTTGAGCCCAAGGAAGGAGCAGCGCTCGGGGAAGAGGCAGAAGGTATACAGAGAGAGAGAGAGAGAGAGAGAGAGAGAGAGAGAGAGAGAGACATAAAGGGAGACGAGAGCAAAAGAAACGAAGAAAAGCAATTTTTTCAACGTAATATTCTAATGTAACCCTAATAATAATAAATAAATAAATAAATAGATGTAAGATTCTTCAAATCATTTTAAAAGGAGTATAAAAATTCTTTAGTAAGTTTTGGATAAGTGTGTAACTTCAAACTGTGAGTTTTACGTTTGAAAAAAGTACACTACGTAATTTTTAGTATTTTTATGTGTGTTATATTGGAGTGTTACGTTTGAGATTATATTGATTGGAGTGTTACGTTTTGGAAAAGTAAACTGAAGAGTTTTTTTGTGTTATATTGGAGTGTTATGTTTGGGAAAAGTTTGGAGTGTTATGTTGTTACGTTTGGAAAAAGTACACTAAGGAGTTTTTAGTATGTTATATTAGAGTGTTATATTATTGGAGTGTTACGTTCTTATTCGTAATATGAGATTTGTTCCAAAAGGAGAAAAAATCCAAAACCTCTATAGTGCAAATTGTCTAAATGTGTAATTTTACATTTGGAGAAACCCACTTTTACCCTTTAAAAATTAAACCCAAACGTGTAAGTGACTATCTTTTGTGTAATTTCCACTTTAATGAGACTTTTGGATTCATAAGAAAAATGAAGGGCTAAACCCTTTATAAGATTACATTTTAGAATTTATTGATGCTTCACCCAAAAATATACACAATCACACTTATTTAGAAGAGAAAATTAGTACAAGGTCACTATCTCATTTTTTGTAATGGAATAGGTCCATAATATTATTTTATGATGTCTAAGGTCCCTCAACCTTGACACCCATATATCACAAAGAAATTTGATTCTCTCAAATAAAACTAGCCTCTCATTCTCTTCCACTCTATCACCTCTTCGTCTGATGCCGCACTATCGATCATCCGCGATCGCCAGTATGATTCAATGGCTTTTCTGCTTGAATCAATATCTCTCTGACCCCCACCAAACCCAAAAGCACACCACCAAGCTCGAATTTGATTCGAAACCCTAGAAAAAAATTGAATGATTGGAAGAACTCACAACACTGATTGACAGATTCAATATAAAATTCAAAAATTGATTAGAAGATTGAAGAGCAATTGATCTCAAAGTTGATTGTTTGAAGTTGGAACAGTCAGAATTGAATAGTTTGAATTGAGAAGGTTTTTCTTCTTCTTCTTTCGAGAATGGACAATGATGGCGTCAGGTTGGGTGATCCCAATGAAAACACTAGCTGGGCTGAAACCACCCAATCATTTGGCTTGTTAAAATAGACAAGGTATTGTGTAGTCTTTTGACCATTGAGATATGGTGTTCTAACTTGCAATGATGTTCATCACCATTGTATTGAATAATATTTTGAAGGGTAAATTACACTGATCTTGAGGTTTATAACAATTACAGAAATCTCTCTCTCTCGCTCTCTCTCTCTCTCTCTCTCTATATATATATATATAGATATGTGTGTATATTGGTTGTTGTTGTTGTTGCTTATTCACCCATATTTGTGAAGAAGTTCTAGTCTGGCCAGTGAAAATTATTGTGCTAAAATTTCTTTGGTTTGGTTAAAACAATTTTCTTTGGTTTAAAATTGTGAAGAAACACAAAGAAATTTGTGAACAAAGCCAGGGAAATTCTCTATGAACAAAACTAGAGAAATTTCAATTTTTTCTGGATTTCTCTAGTTTGAACCCAGAGAAATTCTCAATTCAATGAGTCTCTCTCTATATATATATATGTGTGTGTGTGTATTGGTTGTTGTTGTTGTTGCTTATTTGGGTGATCGATTTTTGTATTGCACATTGTAATTGAGAATGGATCTCGTTATTTATTTCGCCCAAATTGATGAGGTAACTCTCATTTGCTCTATTTGTGTGTGCAAAATTTGATGCGTACACTAGAAGCAAGATCGCTTCGATCGACATTGGTGCACCTGTTGTTCGAATGTCTTACAGTCCAGAGAAAATTGATCAAAATGATGGTTGTTCAATTTTCTCAGGTTTGTTGTTGTTTGAATGCCTTACAGTATAGAGAAAATTGGTCAAAATGAAAATGGTGGTTGTTTAATTTTCTCTGGTTTATTGTTGTCTTAATGTCTTACAGTCCAGAGAAAATTGGTCAAAATGGAAATGGTGGTTGTTCAATTTTATCTGGTTTGCTGTTGTCTCAATGTCTTAAAGTCTAGAGAAATTTGGTCAAAATAAAAATGGTAGTTGTTCAATTTTCTCTGGTTTGATCAAAAACACAAAGAAAATTACGAGTGAATGAAAATGGTGGTTGCTCAATTTTCTCTGGTTTGTTGTTATTTGAATGTCTTACAGTCCAAAGAAAATTGGTAAAAATGAAAATGGTGTTTGTTCAATTTTCTCCGATTTGCTATTGTCTGAATGTCTTACAATCTAGAGAAAATTGGTCAAAATGAAAATGGTGGTTGTTCAATTTTCTCTAGTTTGATAAAAAACACAGAGAAAATTGGTCAAAACATAAAGAAACTCTCTGGGAAGTCCAGAGAAATTCCCTGGATCAAATTTTCTCTAGATCGATGTTGAGGGACTTTAGATATTATGAAAATATTGAGTGTCCTTTATGCTATAAAATCTTAATATCATGGACCTTAAAAAAAAATCCCCTATTTAGAAACGGTGATGAAAAAATATATATATATAATCACATTTATTTGGAAGGTGTGATTAAAAATAAATACTATTCCACTCAATTAAATTGGCTATGATTAAAATGTCATTTTAATTTTTTTAAGGGAGATTGACTAATAAGTCTCATATTTTGAACTTGTAATCTATATAGTCTCATATTTTTTCTTATGATCCATTAAGTCCTGTTGGATGTGTAATGACTCATTTCCAACCACATTGAGTGTCACATTTAGAAAAAGTACACTAAAGAGTTTTTTAGTATCACATCATACCTGCAACGTTAGAGTGTCACATTTGAGAAAAGTACACTAAAGAGTTTTTTAATTTTTTAGAGTGTCACATTATAACCGCCACGTTAGAGTGTCACATGTCACGTTTGGAAAAAATGTACTAAAGAGTTTTAATTTTTTTTAGAATGTCACATCATACCTGCTACGTCGTCACATTTGAGAAAAGTACACTAAGGAGTTTTTATTTTTTTTGAAGTGTCACATCATATTTGCCATGTTGTCACATTTGGAAAAAATAAACTAAAGAGTTTTTATTTTTTTGGAGTAAGTTCACATCATACTCGCCATGTTGTCACATTTAGGAAAAGTACACTAAGGAGTATTTAATTTTTTTGGAGTGTCACATGAATGGCTGCCACATTTTAGTGTCACATCATAGCCGCCTTGTTAGAGTGTCACATTTGAGAAAAATACACTAAAGAGTTTTTAATTTTTTTAGAGTGTCACATCATACCTGCTACGTTAGAGTGGGAAAAATAACTAAAGAGTTTTTATTTTATTTTATTTATTTTTGAGTGTCACATCTTACCCGCCACGTTGTCATGTTTGAGAAAAGTACACTAAGGAGTTTTAAATTTTTTTTAAAGTGTCACATCATACTCGTCACGTTGTCACATTTGAAAAAAATACACTAAAGAGTTTTTATTTATTTTGGAGTAAGTTTTAGAGTGTCACATCATACCCGCCACGTTGTCACATTTAGGAAAAGTATACTAAGGAGTTTTTAATTTTTTTGGATTGTTACATTGTTGGAGTGTCACATTTATACATGTCACATTGGAGCATCACATCATACCTGTCACATTAATAAAAGGGTAAAGTTGTCCACCAAAACAATACCAAAATAAAAAAAATAGGACCACATGGAAAGAAACTCTTCACTAATAGGACTTAACAGATCAATAGAAAAAATTGGGACTAATTGGAGTACTTATTTGTAAGATGGAATTTATTAGTAAATATCCCTTTTTTAGTAAAAAACTAATAATCCAATATAATTGAATAATATTCCTATCAAGTCCTATTGAAAATGAAAATAGTAAAAAAAAAAATAAAAATAATTTTTTTTTTTTTTTTTTTTATATATATAAATAAAAATTGACAATTATTTTTTTTTTTTTTTTTTTTTTTATAAAAAGTAAAAAAAAATTTATAATTGACATTTTTTTTTTAAATTTTTTTTATAGAACCTCTTAGACAATAAGTCCACTTATTAGGACCTACACGTAAGTACCTCTTTTTTTAATCGCACTTCTAATAAAAATAAAATATTTTTAATTCTTCTGGTGTGATCTTAAACATTATTTGTTATGTGGCCACTTAATTGAGTCTCACCCATTTTCTCTTTTAACTCCGCCTTAATTGTGATTTTGATGATCTTCAATTTTGGGTTGAGTGAGAAACGAACCTACAAAGCTCTCAGAGACATTATAACAAATAGAGAGAGAGACCCAGTCTGAGGCAAGAAAAGCATGTTCACTGGCGGTGATGGTGGGCGGTGGTAGTGGCAGCTAGAGGTGATGGAGAATTAGGGTTAGGGTTTGAGAAGTTAGGATTAAAATTTAGGAATGAGAGTAAGAATGGAACTTCATGTTTGGACAAAATTGGAATTAAAAAAAATGAAAGAGTGGGGGGGGTCCAAAGTAAAGAGGTAGGTGCTAATAGTAGTCCTCCAAAAAAAAAAAAATCTTATCTAAAAATTTAATGGAGTATAAGTTCACAAAATGAGATTTTTATGTAAATGTTTTTTTTTTTAAAGTACAATTTTCTTTTGATTTACCCTTGAATACAAATCCCTAACTGTATATTGGTCCGGCGAAATCAATTTATGAGTTCTTCTTCTTCACTCTCTTTATTTGTTTGCCAAATTTTAGTAATGGAAGACTATAGTTGTTTTCTCTAATTTCTTTGCCATAATTTTTGAGCCCTAATTTATTGACGATATAATTATTTGGCCCTAATTATCAGTTAGGGATGTAATTGTTTAAGCTACTTAGCAATGTTAATTATGGCCTTTTCACTGTTGTAGTTGTTGCCCTCAGTTACCCGTAATTATACTTATTGCTCTAATTTTTGTTGTGTTGTTCTCTCCTTGAATTCAATTGATTTATGCTTGTATGTGTATAAGCAATAAATCAATTCTTAATTCTATGCTTGATGCTATTTTTCATTGGTTTGGTGCTTCAATGAAAATCTTTAGTCTTTGTTGTACTTTAATTTATGAAAACATATTTATTTGCATATATCAGTCATTGTGAATTTGTGTGGGATTTTTATTACAAAACCATTCTTCCTAGGAAGTATATTTCCGAATCTGAAAAAAAGAAAAAAGAAGCAAAAAGTACAAAATTTTATTCAATCTCAATCGGGAGTACTTGCGAAATTTCTTGATAGCAAAAAGCAAATAGAAGGGCCCCCCCTTAAGAGTTCATCTAGGACCTAACATCAGTTTGAATACACCTACATTTCATTTTCATGGTTTCAATAGTAACTTTCTCTTTTCAAATGTATATATATTGCTCGTGAAACAAAGAAAGTCATATTATTGGCTAACAACTAAAAAGGTAAATAAACTTGAATCACACAAGTATGGTACATTATCATTCTCACATGGACTAGACAGAAAATAATATGATAATCAAATTATTTATACACTTGTGACATATAGGTTCCTTGTTTGAATATAAAAGTACTAGCATAATCCTTTTCCTTTTTGACTAAGCTTTTACCATTTCTCACAGCTTTGGCAAGCATCAAGCTTCGTTGTCTTGTAATTTAGTTACCAAAGAGCAAAAATGAGATGTCAAGGGCATAAATATAGACTCATTCTAGATTGGTTCAGGGGGTTAACATAATTCATGCAGTTCAAACACATAAATTAATCACATTGAATCTTTTAGAATACCCACACAAGGCATGGTGGCCAATATTTTTAGAGTAATGCTATTCAAACAAAAATTATATAGAAAATTAATATAGAATGATATAACAAGTTTTAATCTAGATTGGTTCCTGGTGCTAACATAATTCATTCAGTTTAAGCACCATAATAGCATTATTGATTATTTAAATCACCATTGATCAAATTGGGTATTTTAGAATACCCACAGAAGGGCATGGTTGCCAATATTTTTAAAGTAATACTATGCAAAGAAAAAAATGTTATTAATTTACTACAAAAGGACATGACAGGTGTTGATTTTATTAATTCAAAGCAAAAATTCAATCAAAATGGGTTAGATTTTAAAAAATGTTAATGTCATACTATTCTGGTTAATAGTCATGAATTCTATTTGACTGGAAATGGACAAACTAATTTGAAATCTCACAATAGAAAACGTGCCATGCTTGCTCCCACCGTTGTCCAATTATCTTTGCGGCTTCCTGTTAACAAGGACAAATCATGGAGGATCAATGCCAAAGCAACAAAAACAATAGGTGCAATTCTATGGAAGAAGTTTTTTCTTGATCCAATTATCTTTGCGGCTTCCTGCACGTTGTTGAAAGTTCATCTTGAAGGAGTTTCTTCTTGATCAAATCAAGTTCATGAAGGATATTACTTAAGCTCATCCAACCTTGTGGTGACTGTATCGAGCATGCCACTTGAATCTTGACTATGAAAATTAGACATTCTCCAATTCTATCGCCATTATTCTATTGAATTGATTCCCAGGTATTGGCATCAATAGTAGTCGCTACTACTATTGCTTCTACCTGTTCTTCGTCATTGTCTAGGAGCACCAAGCCTACAATCTCCATCACATGGTCAGGAAAGGCCATCCTAGCAAATCTATGAAGATTAAGGCCTTCCTCAAACATGTTATCAGTGGGTCTCTTCCCTATTATTATCTACAATAATAGGATCCCATAACTACAGATATTTCCATAAGTTGATGTCTCACTTCCATGACCATACTCTGACATTAAAACAATTCACATTGAAAACCCCTAACGATTTGTTTTCCCTAAAAACAAAAATATTATAAAAGAAAAAAAGGAACAATCAAATCTGGTATATGAGAATTGTTGAGTTCATCTATGTGGATAGAGGAAGCCACCATTGTTGACATTGGTTGGCACAAATGTAGAGAAGCCACTGATTCTTGATAATGGTGAGAGAGGAGCTAGGGAGACAAGCTGTCATAAGAAGGTGGCAAGCCATACCTTCACATGGGAGAGGTATGGGCTGTTTTTTTCAACTCACTCTATATATTTGAGTTAACTTGCAAGAAGAAAAATATACAAGAAATGAAGAACACAAGTGATTTACAAGAGAGTGTATATCTCTATAGGAGTGAGAGAAAAACCAGAGAGTGTAAGGCAATAGAGAGTGTGTGAGTTGAGTGAGAGTGGCTCCTCCTTTGTGTAATCTCTATTTGTTTTAGTGAAAATCTCATGTTCTCTCCGTGGACATAGTCATTGAGGCCGAACCACATAAATCTTGTGTCCATTATTGTGTGTTTGATTCTGGTAATTCATGGGTTGGCCTTAAAACCAAACAATTGGCATCAGAGCTAAGGTTGAGCAAGGAGGCAAAACAAAGGCTCGGATACTCTATTTTTTCAAAACTGCAAGAAATAAAGTTGCTCAAAATTCACTTTTGAGAATACCAGGAAGAAGGTCTCAATGAGAGGAGTCTAGACCCAGACAGAACAGGCAAAACGGAGGTCGGGGTGGCCCACACGCACTGGTCAAAGTTTGGAGCGTAAAGTCAACTCTAAACTAGAGTCCTACTCACGGCTAGAGGTTGAAGATGATCATTTTGTAGCCAATCCAAATACTTTAAATATTTATTTGGGAAAATAATATTCCAAGGGTGAGTTTGGCTAAGTGGTTAAGTATTGTGATCTTAACCCTTTGGTCTAGAGTTCAAGTAGATAGCATTTAGAGAATTTTATTTCTTTTTTGGGTATAGCTGACGTCAGCGCCAACTCACTGCTAGGTCACCAGCCAGTCAGCGCCACTGTGTCCCAGCCACGTCAGCAGAAAGTTTTAGAAATTGCCTATTGGCCCCTAAAAGTTTAGTAAATTGCAATTTGGCCCCTAAAGTTTTTAGAAATTACAATTTGGTCATTGAATTTCTAAGAATTTTCATTTTGGCCCTTATCATTTGTGAAATTACAGTTTGGCCCTAGGTGTTTGGGAAATTTGCAATTTAGCCCTTGGTTTTTGGGGTTATTTTAAGTTTGGCCCCTGAAGAGGAAGGAAGTGTGTTCCTAGCCAAGCACGCTGTTCTGGTCGCAACTGTGAGGTCAAAATAGTTAAATTCTAAACGGTTCTTTTTGAGGAGATCAAAATGGCAGGAAAAGGTGCAAGTTTCATGATAGAACCTTTCAATGGTAATAATGACTTTACCCTGTGGCAACAAAGGGTAAAAAATATTTTAACGTGGGGGGGCTTGGTGAAAGCTCTCAACAAGAAGTCTGACAAACCAACAGATATAGGAGATGACAAGTGAGAGGAGTTGAGAGAACTGGCAAACAGCATGATCTAGTTATATCTCGGGAACAACACACTCCGAGAAGTCATAAATGAAGAAGATCCGGCAGCGCTATGGGCAAAGTTAAAATTACGGTACAAGTCAAAGTCCTTGCAAATCAATTGTCTTTGAAACAGCAGTTGCACACACTTCAAATGACAGAAGGAGTGAACCTTATGGAACATCTGGACGAGTTCAACAGGCTCATAATGTAGTTGAAGTCTATTGGGGTGAAGATCGAGGAGGAAGATAAGGCTATTATCTTGCTGGTCTCCTTACCTTCATCATATGAGCATCTCAGGATTACTCTACTGTACGGGAAGGATACTCTTGAGCTGGATGAGGTGGTTACTATGCTTATTTCTCATGGGGAAATGAAAAGAAAGGAAAGCGCAAGCACCCAGAAGGAAATGCCATGGTTGCATCAGAAAATGATCAAGATAAAGGTATGTCCAATGATAGACGGGGTAGATACAAATCAAGAGGACGTTCACAATCAAGGCCAGGCTATAGGAGAAAGTGTTATTACTGTGATCAGGATGATCACCTCATCAAAGACTGTGTAAAGCACAAGGAGGACAAGGAAAACAAGGAACATGCAAGCTTATCAAATGTCGCTGCTACAATGAATGCTAAGGATAAGTATGCATTCATAGTTTCGTCAAGTATGATGAAACCTGATTGGATTTTAGATTCTGGAAGTAAATACCATATATGCATAGACAAGAGACTTTCTTCCACCTACCAAGTGAAGGACAAAGGTATTGTTCGGGTGGCTAACAACACTATAAGTAAGATTGTTGGCATAGGAACAGTATGTCTCCGAATGGAAGATGGAAAATTTTTTACGTTAGACGGAGTTTGACACATGCCAAGGCTGAAGAAGAATCTAATTTCCTTAAGTATGCTAGACTTGAAGGGTTACAGCTTCTCATCTAGTAAAGGAAATCTCAAAGTTATCAATGGAGATACGGTGATGTTGCATGGACGACTAGAGAGGAATCTGTATAGACTTGTTGAAGACGTTGTCACAGAAGGAGCTACTGTCACTTACCAGGAAAGAAATACAAGACACGCACCGAAAAGACATAAGGCTCCATAGGCATGGTAACCAAAGTGTACAGGAATGCATGAAGGCAGTTTGAAGGTGCACAAAATGGAGCCATTGCAGCCAATTTTGAAGAAAGCTTAGAGCAAAGAGACCAAGACAGCAAAGCACGTCCTAGGGAAGAAAATAGTTTCTTTTGCTCCTGAATTAGAGACATATTTCAATCTCTCCAAGACTGCATGGAAGGGAGAGATGCAATCATAAAAAGTTGCAAAGTAAACTTTGCATGACACCCTAGTAAGGGGGTGCAGGGCACTCCAAGCAGGGGGTGTTATTGTCAATCACCCTACATGGGTGAAGGGGGTGATTTTTTGAGTTCACCCATGTGGATAGAGGTAGCCACCATTGTTGACATTGGTCCGCACAAATGTAGAGAAGCCATCGATTGTTGATAATGGTGAGAGAAGAGTTGCGGAGACAAGCCGTCATAGGAAGGTGGCAAGCCATACCTTTACATGGGAGAGGTATAGGCCGTTGTCTTCAACTCCCTTTATATATTTGAGTTAACTTACAAGAGGAAAAATATACAAGAAAAGAAGAACACAAGTGATTTACAAGAGAGTATATATCTCTGTAAGAGTGAGAGAAAAACCAGAGAGTGTAACACAGTAGAGAGTTTGTGAATTGAGTAAGAGTGTCTCCTCCTTTGTGTAATCTCTATTTGTTTTAGTGAAAATCTTTGGTTCTCTCCATAGACATAGTCATTGAGGCCGAACCACGTAAATTTTGTGTCCATTATTGTGTGTTTGATTTTTGGTAGTTCATGGGTTAGCCTTAAAACCCAATAAGAATGTCAAAATGATAATATGAAAGCAGTGCATTATACATATTCCCAGTTTTAGCAATGGAAAGCATAGCCATATATTAATTCTATGACTAATAGGTAACCATGCAAAATTCCCTATCTTTAAAATGGATAGATCAGTACCCATTTAACATTCCTTCAATAATAGCTAACTTATATTTTGTTTGAAACTTTAAATTTTCATCCTAGAATAGGCATATGTCAAAGTAAAAGAAGGGTAAAGAAAATTTGTTACCTGGAGGTACATATCCAATGGATCCCCTTATTCCAATTGAACTACTTTGATTAGGAATGGTAAGCTCTGGGCAAAATCTAGCTAGGCCAAAATCTCCAACACGGGAAACCATGTCATGATCAAGAAGGATATTACTCGGCTTCAAATCACAATGAATGATCGGTGTATTGCATTGGTGATGAAGATAATCAAGTGCACAAGCCATATCTATGGCAATGTTTATTCTTTCTAGAAGGTTGAGTCTTCAGTGCTCATTTTTCCCATTATTAGTTTCTAGACTTGAATGCAACCATCCCTTTAGACTCCCATTAGGTATGAACTCATATACTAGAGCTTTAAACTCATTTCCTTGAAAATCAACACTAGAACAAGAAGTTATGATCCTGACCAGGTTTTGGTGTCGAATATTTCTTAAAGTTTTGCACTCTGCCATGAAACTCTTTGCAACTCCATAGTTTTAAAGGTTACGTACTTTGACAGCAGCGACAAACTCCCCATCTTGATCAAGAATCCCTTTATATACATAACCAAAACTACTAAAACCAATCAGATTCGTGGAAGAGAAACCATCTATTTCTTTGAAGAGTTTGTCATAAGAGATTTTCAAGAACGATTCTTTCAACAATGGAATTGTATTATGAGTTGTTCTTTTCTTCTTGAAGCAATAAATTATACAAAGAGACATTAGGGTTCCTCTTACAAGTACAGAAGCTACTGTAATTGGTAATATATGTAAAAGAGGCATCTTATGCTTTGATTTTTGGGTGATGCAATTGGGTAGTTGTCTAGATACAAAACTAGAAGATTACTCGAGAGATTACTGATGAATTCTAGCAACTTGCAGCCAAAATAATTGATTTTCACGCCCAAAACCTAGAAATTGGTGGCATTGATCAACAAAGAGATAAAGTTCAAGTCATTAGCTTTCCCGAATCCAAGTTAATTGCGTATAAGGATTAACCAATTGAAGTTATGAAGCCCCACTAATTAGAAGCCTTTCCAGTAAATTTGTTTTGAACCATTTCTAGGAGGTGGGGTTTAGATGTATTTGTTATTGAAACCGGAATTGATCTAGTAAAATGGTTATTAGCAATGTTCAAGTGTTTAAGATTGAGAAGAGTGATGCCCAAGTCCCAGGGAAGACTTCCCTGAATTTGGTTTATAGAGACATCAAACAATATGAGAGAAAAGAGGCTGAAGAGCAAATGAGAAATGGTGCCAGACAAGTTGTTTATGCCAAGTGCAAGCTACTGAAGATTCTTCAATCGACCAAAACCATCAGGAATGTTGCCATCAAAGTAGTTGTAGGCTAAAGACAATCTGTGAAGAGATGACAAATTTGCTAAAGGAGAGATACTCCCCATAAGATTGTTCTTGTATGTCATTACTATCGCGAGCTTTGACAAGGATCCAAGCTCCACAGGAACTTCTCCTACTAGCCCATTGTTAGAAAAATTGATGAAAATGAGGTTAGCGCAACAAGACATATTTACAGGAATTCGGCCACCAATTGAGTTGTTGTTCAGCTGCAAAATCTGCATCCTTGGCAAACAGCCCATTTCCGAGGGAATTTCATTGCCAAACCTATTGTTCTAAAGCAGTAATTTCCTCAAAAAGCTTCAATTCCCAAGGTATGGTGATATCGATCCCACTAGTTCCCAGGACTGTAAGTCCAAGGTAGTGACCCTCTAATGCCTGCTGCCACAAGTAATGCCTTGCCATTGGCAGAAGTGTATAGAGTCATTCTAGGAGTTCAAAACATGCAGTGGATCCTCAACTATTTTGGCCTTTTGCTAGCAATGAAAGTCGGTCTGTCTTATTCCCCATTAGCCAGGAGCTAGATGTGGTGGTAGTAAAGCCAGAGTTGAGAATGCTCAACCAAGATAAGAGTATTAGATGAATATGCAAATTGTGTACTAGCCATGACATGCTCAAGCTTAAGCTTGGATGCCCAATTGAGCAAAGAAATGTATGGTTGTGTTTTGGTGAATTACTTTTTATGCCAAGTATATTGCATGGCCGCCTCATGAGCATGCCGGCAAAACGTCCACTTTGACCCGCTAGATTTGGACTTGAAGGCCCCATTTGTTTTCAGAGGTAGAATGGAGAGGATTGATAGTGAAGAGATTAACAGTTAGGGGATTGATAGTGAAGGGATTAAGTAAAATTGTGTTTGTTTTGATGGTAGTTGTTAATGTGGGGATTATTAAATTATTACCCTATAAAAGAAATATAAAATGTTAAAACAAATAAAATAATGATTTTTACTTAACAAAAAATACAAAAACATTAAACATTAATGTTTTTTTTTTAAAAAAATGCCCAACATGTAAATAAAAAAATAAAAAAATAATAATAATAATAAAATAATAAAAAACTTAATCCCATGGGACTAATTTCCTAATACCATCTCCACCTCCGCCATCTCAATCCTAATACCAAGGCCCATCCTAATCCCATGAGATTATGAATCCCCTCTCCTTCTTCCAAAACAAACACAACATATAGTGGGTCTCACATCCATTTCAATCACAATCCCACTTCTATCTAACGGGGCCAAAAATTAAACTCCATTTAGAAAAAAAATTCTTATAAAATTTAACACACTTTTTTTAGTAGACCTCAATTAAATAGAGCGGTGCAGCAGCAAACTAAAAAACATAACTGTTTTTATTAGTAGAAGACCCCTATTACTTTTATCAAAATAAGTCCAATGCTTAATAAAATTAATATTAAGCTCAAAAATAAAATTGTTTTTATTAATGGAGGACCCAAAGTAATTGATTTTACCTTGTCAAACTTTTCTTCAATCCAATTCACCATTGAAAATTGAACTTTCTTAGTGTTAGGTTTTTATTCTTGGCAATCCCATTTGACAAAACTCCTTTGAGTTGTAATTTTATTCACACTTTTTATTTCAGTGAGGCTATGAGTCTATTAGATGCGAATCCAAACCCGAATCGAGCCATGCAGAGAAGTTTGTGATGTTAATGCTTTCAAGATTGCCACTTCGCTGATTATTACGGGGGCCGAAGCAAAATTCAAAATTGCATTCAAAATTGCATGTCAACCGTTGCTCGCTCAAGCCGAGGAGTGCTCGCTCGAGCCAAGGAGTGCTCGCTCGAGCTAAGACTTTCTCGATCGAGCCAAGGATTGCGTCCATACAAAAACCTGAAAGAGTGTATTCCTCGCTCGAGCCAAGGATCCGTCGTTCGAGCCAAGGCACTAGTAGAAATCATGAAAAATACACTCCTCGCTCGAGCCAGCAAATCTTCGCTCGAGCGAGCCTCAGCATCCGAATTTCTCAAGGAGTTTGTTTTCTTCCCAATCTAGGATTACTTTTGGTTCTCTATAAATACTTGGTTTTCTCCCAAAACTAAGTGATTCATTGAAGTCCTCCAGATCTTCTTTTTGGTTCTTAAAGGTTTATATCTGGGGATATTTTGTTATTTTTTCTTTGATGTTTTATTGAGTATTCAACTCATGGTTTAAAAAGAGTACATCAAAGGTTTGTTTGTTATACACAAAAGAGAGAGTTGTTCTTTAGTTGTGAATTCTGAAGAATTCGAGCCTGAAGCTTTGGTGGAATCCGGAGTGGCTCATTAGAAAGACAATTCCGTGCTGAAGATGGGGTTGGAAGAGGCACATAGAGGTTGGTTCAATTAGGCGTTGTGCATTCGCTAGATAATTGAGAGTGATACTTGTGTAATTCCTTTAAATCTTCTTAATGGATTGTTCTTGTGGCAGTTGCCCGTGGTTTTTTTTTATCACAATTGGAAGGTGTCCAATTGTGGTTTTTCCACGTAAAATTTTTGTGTCTCTTGCTCTTGATTGTTTGATTGGGATTGTTATATTTTGCTTAAAATTGGTACATAATCACAAATGAACATCTAGGAGGTTTTCTAGATTTTTCATATACAAAAGGATACTCACTTACATATTTGGGTTTTATTTTTTATGGATAAAAGTGAGTTTCTCCAAATGTGAAATTACACATTTGGGTAATCCGCACTATAGAGGTTTTGGATTTTCCCTCATATGGAAACAAATTCCATATTATGAATAAAAACGTAACACTCCAATAATATAACACTCCAATGTAACACACTAAAAAATTTCCTAATGTACTTTTCTCAAATGTAACAACATAATACTCTAAAAAAGTCCTTAGTGTACTTTTTTCAAACATAACACTCCAATATAACATACAAAAAAACTTCTTAGTGTATTTTTTCCAAACGTAACACTCCAATCAATGTAATTTCAAACGTAACACTCAAATGTAACACACACAAAAACACTAAAAAAAACTTTTTAGTGTATTTTTTCCAAACGTAACAACGTAATACTCCAAAAAAACTTCTTAGTATACTTTTTCCAAATGTAATACTCCAATGTAACATACAAAAAAACTTCTTAGTGTACTTTTCCCAAATGTAACACTCCAATAATGTAATTCAAAATGTAACACCCCAATATAACACACACAAAAATACTAAAAAACTCATTAGTATACTTTTCTTAAATGTAATAACGTAACACTCCCCCCCCCCCTAAAAAAAAAAAACTCTTAATGTAATTTTTCTAAACGTAACACTCCAATCAATGTAATTCTAAACGTAACACTCTAATGTAACACACTCCAATATAACACACAAAGCTTACAATTTGAAAAACTCCTTAGGGTACTTTTGTCAGTCGTAACACTTACAATTTGAAATTATACATTTACCCAAAGCTTACTAAGGAATTTTTGTACTCTTTTTGGAATGGTTTAAAAAATCCCACATCTTTTGTTATGGTTTGAAGAATCCCACATTCTTTTTTTGGAGTATTACATTAGAGTATTACGTTTGAAATTAGTACACTATCATCCCAAATTTGATTCCCATAGATCATGTATCTTACCTTTCTAGCCAAAAAAAAAAAAAGAAGAACGAAACATAATAGAAATAAGGGTATAATCGTAAATTCAATTTTTAAATAATATATTAAATATACCTTTCTAAAATCAATGGGACTAATTGGTTTACAAGAAAATTCTTAGGACTAAATGGATTACCATTTCTCAAGATAGGATATATAGGTAAATTTTTCATATCAAGATGAGTATTTATTTTATTATTTTATTATTTAATATATATCATACAAAATTATTATATGATAATTACACTTTTATAATGCGATAGAACTAAAATTATCAAAACATACAAATAATTTAACTAAAATTAAAACATATAAGTATTTAAGTAACAATTTTATAAAACGATAGCACCAATATTATCAAAATAAATAATTAAAATCATACTTTAATTTTAATTTTAAATTAAAATTAAAATTATTTTTGTATAACACACATTGTACCATCATATATATATATATATATATTTTAAAATAGCCTGTGCATTGCACAGGTCAACTACTAGCTAACAAATTATGACAATGATAGTGTTATGTGTATAAAATTTAGAGTACAGAAAGATATCACTAGGGGTGATAAATGAACCAAACTTGAACACATTTTGGAGCTTGTTAATGTTTTCAAACCAAGTTTGAACTGTCAATTGCTTATTCGTTTAGCTCAGTTTGATAAGCGTAAAACTATATAAAAATTTTAAACTACTCGAGTTCGGCTCGACAAAAGCTCATGTGAGATCGGCTTGAAAGTTTAATGAATTAAGTTCGAACAAATTTTGAAACTCTTAAACTTATCAAACCTTGTTTGAACAATTAATTGTTCGGCTTGTTTGGCTCGTTTGTCACCCCTAGATATCATTAGTCACTGTCAAATTCAATTTTAACAAATTGTTTTGTGTATTTTTTAAATACAATTTACAAGCATAATATAGACAATGCTTTTAGTTTATTTTATTATTTATTTTTTTTTATTTTTAAATGGAACAATATTGATTTTAATGCATTAAAATTGAATTTAACAGATTTATTTTTCTAGATTTATCTATGTGGGCTTGTATAGGCTAGGTCCATAGGCGGGCTTGGGTTTCCAACCTTTGTTCAAAACCCTAAATAATCTTCTATGGAATAGGACGGGCTGGGCAATCAAGCATGAAAAACCTATGTGATTCGTGATTAGATCAAGATTTTAATTGTTCCAATTCCCAACCAATTAAAACTTACAATCTAAATCATCAAGCATGTATGAATGTGATTTAGATTGTTATTTTAGAAAACAATAAGTCGACACAAATGATTTTTACATGGAAAAATCACAATTGAAGCACCTCCAATTGTGATAAAAAAATCACAGGCGAAACGCCACAAATCAATCCACTACTGAAGAAAGAAAGATTACAAAGATACCAAACAAATTGCCCACGTGCTTCCAGTTTGTCTTCAAATCTTCTGTATATCTTTCACCACAACCTTCGTCTTGGAATTGATTAGATTGATGTTGAATCCACAACATCCATTGTCAAATCAACGACTGCACACAACATCAAACTCCTTTGATTACTTCGTGCTTGAATCTTCGGATTCCACCAAAGAAGAATACTCTTAAAGAAGACCAAACAAACTCCTTGATGTGTGCTTATCAGAACATGAGTTCAATACTCGATAAAACATCAAGGAAAACTAGAAAAATATCCAAAAAAAAAAAAACCCTAAAACCCTTAAAGAAGATCTAGAAAACGTAACCCTAGATTTGGAGCAACTTGAGGCTTTATAGAAGCTGAGATCGCGAGGTCCGCTCGAGCGGGGAATCTATGTCATGTGTTCCAAAGCTTAAGAACTCCTGCTCGAGCGTAAAAACACACCACTCAGTATATTTTGCAGAAAGCCAAAATACTGTGATGGTTGAATCTCCGCTCGAGTGCCACGTTCCTCGCTCGAGTGGGAAGACAAAAACCAAAGGAAAATTACAACCCAATAAATCCCAAGTTTGTCCATGGAATTTGACAACAAGTATGGTCCTAACAATCTCCTCCTTTGTCAATTCCCGGGAAAAAAAAAATTTTCTAAAAATTTTCCTAACAAACAAACCCACTAAAAAAAAAAAAAAAAAAAAAAAAAAAAAAAAAAAAAAACCACTACAAAACCGCAAGAGCTGAATGTGAATATGAAACACTTAATCCTTGAACAATCCACCTATGGAAACAACCATACAAACCAAAACTGTGGAATTGAATAAATAACCAAATATATATCTAAACAAAATTCAAATATATGTCTAAACAAATGGCAAAAGTATCCCAATATCCAAATCCCAAAAATATACTCCAAATCTACTCCCCTTTTTTCTCCGGGAGAAAAACATAAGTAAAAAAGTAACAGAAAACAAGAGATAAAATTGTGCAAAGAGTATACTAGCCAAGAAAACAGATATCATGGAGTTGGTGGCTGTGGAGGTGGCTGCATCTAAAGGAGGAACAGGATCTGGGAAAGATGAACGAAGGACTGAGCTACTGACTCCTCAATGCGCCTAGATGAGGCCTCCAATGCTATGAGCCAAGCATCGGCGGTAGTCTCAAGATTAGTAAGTCGGGCCTCGAAGATATCCATCCGGCCCTCCAGGCGATCAAAATATGAAACCATGGGCTGCTCGAACTGACGCAGCTGGCCTCGGATAGTACGAATTGGAGGAAACTGCTTCCCCTCTCCTGCAGCTACAACATCATACTCGGCCTCCTCGGCCATAACAACATTCCCTGCACTTGCACCAAAACTACATACTCCAGAAGGGACCTCCCTGACATGAGACTGACTCTGAGAAATAGTCTTTTTGGTGAATGGGGGAGAAGGAAAAACAAAGTCATCCTTACCAAAATAGGGAACCTCAAACTTGGTGAGAAACCGGTTAATGAGGCAACCGTAAGGAAGACCAAGGTTGTTCTGCTCAAAGGCAGTGACCATTTTTTTAATGATCAAGGTGGCAAGATCGATAGATCGGTGGTGAGCAATGCAATAAAGGACAAAACCTTGTTCTTGATTTATCTTGGAGCTGTGGGTGTCACAATGATGTTGGCACAAACAATGAGATTGAGTAATCGAAACTGAGGAAGGAGCACATTTTGTTTGAGGTTCCACTCGAGCAAGGAAGAAAAACAACAATGACCAAAAAACCACCTTTTCTGAGCAACTAAAACCAACTTGTACTAGGAAGTGTGACCTAAAACAAACAGAGGTGAGCACAATTGCAAGAATGTGACACTAAGATGGGATGATCCACACCCCATGAACCCCGCAAACTTGCAAAACTGACATTATGAAACACAAAATCATGAGCATGTCAAAAAGAATTAATCAATGATCATAAGCTACATAGGAATTCACAACTCAAAAACAGACATGAGAGCTCACATAATGAATGTGTATGCAATCCTTGAGAGGCCACAGAGCTAGAGTTAATCCTCATAGTGATTAGGTGGCTGGACCTCCGACAAGAGTAACGAAACATCACAGAGAAAAGTCAAACCACTAGGAATCAAGGGGTATTTGTTGAGTAAACGCGGAGGCTCCCCCTCAATCAATGAGTCCTTTTATATTTTATTATTTTTTTGTTATATTTTTTTCCTTTGTGACTTTTCTTTTCTGTGGGCACTCGTCGGTGGCTTGCACGCTCAAGAGTATGGAGTTCAAACCAGAGAAGCATGAAATCAAAAAGGATGGCCTGGTTGGTGCCTCTGAGGTAGCCTTTTCTTAATGCCTGGACTTCAATGAACTGAGAAAGGAACCATAAGAGTGAAAAATGATGGTAGATGGTTAAGAGACTCAATATCACCCATGATATGCCAGTATAGGTCAATTCCTCCAATAATGTAAAAGATACACCGGTAGTGGTCCATAGAGAACTTTGATCACTTGTGCGGAAACCCCTACAACAGTTTAACTCAAGAATTTATACAGAATGAGATCATGAAGTCAATAAGCATGGGCATTCAGAATGAGCTATGAATAAAAAAGAATAAAATCTTGCACACAGCATGAAAGGTGTTCATATAAGTCTAAATGTAGGGATGACAGGAATCAATGAAAATGAGATTATAGCATCCAAGTACACATAAAAGCAATCACTCACACCCACTCAAGTAACAGGTAACACTCTAGTAACTGAGCACTACACCCAAGGTCTTTCTAAGAAACTCAAACCTAAGAAGATTAAGGGGTTTTGTAAAAATATTAGCTTTTTGATGCTTGGTGGGTACACGTTCAAGAACAACAAGGCCTTCTTCCACTAACTCTTGAATAAAATGATGACGAATGTCAATGTGTTTGGTGCGAGAGTGTTGGACAGGATTTGTAGAAATGTTAATGGCAGTTGTGTTATCACAAAAAAGAGTGAGAATGTTCTGGTCAATTCCATAATCATGAAGCATTTGTTTCTTCTACAACATTTGTGCACAAGAACTCCCTACAGCAATATACTTAGCCTCTGCGGTAGAAAGAGAAATGGCATTTTTCTTTTTGCTTTGCCAGGCAACCAAATTATTCCCAAGGTAAAAACACCTCCCAGATATGCTCTCACGATCATCAGCACACCCTGCCCAGTCGGTATCAGAAAAACTAGTGATTTCAGCTGTAGTGTCGGTCGAGAACCAAATCCCATAACCCAATGTCCCATTCACATACTTATTGATGCGTTTGATAGCAATCATATGAGACTCTTTAGGACAGGCTTGGTAACGGGTACAAACACCTACACTAAATGCAATGTCAGGACGATTAGCTGTGAGGTATAAGAGACTTCCTATAATACTCCTATAAAGGGTAGGATCAACATTAGTACCAAAGGAATCTTTGGAAAGGTGAAGACTGGTGCTCTTGGGAGTGCGTGCATGTTTGGCCGACTCAAGACTGAATTTTGACAAAAGATTTTTGGCATACTTAGTCTGAGAAACAAATATACTTGAAAGAGACTGTTTAATTTGAAGACCTAAGAAATAAGACAACTCTCTCATCATGCTCATCTCAAACTCATGCAATCCGAAAAGTATTTAACAAGATGATCAGCAGTCGATCCAAACACAATATCATCAACATAAATCTGTGCAACAAGTATATGAGACTTAGTAAGTTTCACAAATAAAGTCTTGTCCACACTACCCCTTTGAAAATCATTATCAAGAAGAAAGGTAGTAAGTCTATCATACCAAGTTCGGGGGGCTTGTTTCAACCCATACAAAGCTAACTTATAGACATGGTTTGGACATTTAGGGTCCTCAAACCTTTTCGGTTGCTCAACATAAGCCTCTTTTTTTAAGTACCCATTGAGAAAAGCACTTTTCACATCCATTTGAGACAGTTTGAAACCAAGAAAGCATGGAACACCAAGTAAAATACGAACAGATTCGAGACATGCAACTAGGGCAAACGTCTCATAGTTAACACCCTCTACTTGTGTATAGCCTTGAGCAACCAATGTAGCTTTATTTCTAACCACAGTACCATTCTCATCAGATTTATTCTTAAAGATACACTTGGTACCTATCACATTCATGTCTCTAGGTCTGGGAACAAGAGTCCAAACATTGTTACGTTCAAATTGACTTTATGGTTCAATATCTAGGATTGGAGACTCACCCTTTTCTTCCTCATTTATCGTTGAAGTAGAAGAACATATGTCATCTATAACCACATTGATTGATTCCATTAAAGATAAAGTTCACAGGTTATAAACACGAAAAGCTCTATTAGTGGTTGAATACCCTAGAAAAATACATTCATCACTTCGGGAGTCAAATTTTCCCAAAGGCTCTCTATCTTTGAAAATGTAACATTTACTCCCAAAAGTTTTGAAGTATTTTACATTAGGTTTCAATCCCTTCGACAATTCATATGGAGTTTGTAAAGTGTCAAGCTTTAAATTATGACATAAACAACAGTATTTAAGGCTTCAGCCCAAAACTTTGGAGGAACTTTTTTACTAAAGAGCATGACCTTAGCCATCTCTTGAACAACTCTCTTCTTCCTCTCAACAACTCCATTTTGTTGTGGAGTAATCGGTGCAGAAAATTCATGCTTAATTCTATGCATATCACAAAAATCTGAGAATGAACTATTTTCAAACTCACGACCATGATCAGTTCAGATTCTTATGATACGCCCAATAGAAACACCCTGTTCATTTTGGATTTTAAGGACTAAGGCCTGGAAAGCATCAAATGTATTATATTTTTCTCTTAAAAAATTTACCGATGAAAAACGAGTAAAATCATCAACGGTTAAAAAAATGTATCTTTTACCTCCAATGCTTTCAGTGCGAGTGGGTCCCATAAGATCCATATGAACCAATTCGAGAGGACATTTGGTTGTAAAGTTGTTCACCTTTTTATGAGGGGCACGGGTTTGCTTTCCAAGTTGACATGGTCCACACACATGGTTTAGATTCTTATCCAATTTGGGTACTCCTCTTACAAGCTCTTTGTTGGCTATCTTAGTTAGGTCTTTGAAATTCATGTGATGTGCGAACCCTATGCATGACAGTATTTCCTTTTTTATCTAAAATTTCATATTTATTTTTTGAAAATAATACTTCATGGTGGGAATCATACATTTGACTAATGCTTAAAAGATTTGCTTTAAGGCCATTAACAAGTAATACATTTTCGAGCTTGGGAAGACCAGCCACACTTATAGAGCCCTTACCAATGGCTCTAGAAGTGTCACCATCTCCAAAGGTAACAATTCCTCCATCATATTTTTCAAGGGAGATGAAGTAGGATTTGTCACCAGACACGTGACGAGAGCACCCACTGTCAAGGTACCACATGTGTGAGTCATGTGCTTTTAGGGCAGTGTGAACAACAAAACAAGTCAAGTCATCCTTTCTCACCCATATCTTTTTGGCCTTAACAAAATCAGGATTGGTGGTCTTGGTAAATGTCTTAGCGTTGTGAACACCCTCATGAATCTTGGTATTCTGCCTAGACATGTAAGGTTGTCGCTTAACCCAAAAAGTATTAGAATTTCTACCCTTTTGAGACACCTTACCAAATAACTCAAAGCAATAAGGACGAATGTGGCCATACCTATCATAATGATGACAAACAAAAACAGGTTTTACCTCCCTTTTGTTGATCTTTCCCCCGTTAGGTAGATGAATAGAGGGATCACACTGGTGCAACATCAGCTTTTGAGTCTTCAGGTTATGTAATGTAGAGGCATGTCCCTTGTGAGCTATCGCATTAGCATAGCCTAGCCCACTTTCGTCACAACCCATTTGTTGAGACCCGAGGATGTCTTCTAATGACTTGGAACATTTGTTCCACATGGCAATTGTGGCTCTAGCATCTCTGAGTTCTTCATCTTTTTGACCAACCATCTCTTCCAATGTTGCTTGTGACATCTCAAGGTTTTCAATCTTCTCTTCATATGTGGCATATATTTTCAGAAGTTCATTCCTTTTGGTCTCACAAGATAGAAGTTTCCCACATAGGTCTTGCTTGTCATTAGAGATCTTGATGACATTCTGCTTTGCTGTTGCAATTTCTACTTTTAGCTTGACATTCTCGTTTTGACATGCTTTGAGCTTGAGAATGACTTTGTCATTGATCTTGGAAAAATTCAGAGATTCATCGTAAAGCTTTTTGTAAGCTTGTTATAGATCATCACCATCAATCTCATCATTGTCTTCTGATGTTTCATCATCTTCTTTTTGCTCCATTTTCTCCTGGACCTCATCCAGTCGAGCAACTAAGGTAAGAAAGGTGATAGATAGTGATGAAGATGACTTTCCTCTTTTATGAAATTGACTCAGAATGTCCTATGCATCTTTGACCTTTGTGTAGTGAGCAACCCGTTGCTCTTCTTCATCAGAAATAGCTCCACGAATGGTAGTCAAAACTCTCTAATTGCTTAGATTGTCAATGCTTTCGACATCCTCTTCAATGACTTGCCAGCTCTTAGGGTCGTAAGCTTTCAAAAACGCTCTCATTCTGATCTTCCAGTACAAGTAATTACTCCCATCAAAGGTAGGAGCACCGTGCAAATTATGACCACGAGCAAATTCAATTGGCTTTGGAGGAGGTTGAGTGAAAGTGGACCAGAATGCCATGAAAGCACTATCTTCTTCTTCACCGGATTCGGTTTCTTCGGGTTCTTACTTTGACCCGCTTTCATCATCCCACATCACTGTATAGACTTTCTTCAGATTCTTTTTTGATGGACATTCAAGAGCAATATGTCCAAACCTTTGACATTCATAACACTTGACCCCTCGCCCTTTCACAATCTTCTTTTCAGTTTTTGGAGCAAGTTTTGGTGGAAAAGTTTTGGGTTTTTCATTACTCTTATCTTTTGAAACAGGGTCCCTAAAATTAGGCTTCCTTTTCTTTAAATTTTTTTGAACTGTTAGTAAACATAGCCATCATCTCAGACTCTAGATCAAACTCAGACTTAGGAGTTTTTACAGTCTCATGAGCACTAGTGAAAGCCACACTATATTTTTGTTTTTTCTTAGAAATCTGGTGGGCCTCATAAGTCTGCAAGTTTCCAACCAACTGATCAAGCTTGAGGGTATCAACATTCTCAGCCTCCTCAATAGCTGTCACTTTTGATTGGAACCTCTCGGATAAAGACCTCAAAATTTTTCCAACAACCTTAGCTTAAGAGATTTTTTCATCGAGTGTGAAACAGGAATTCACGATGTCACTAATTTTAGCATAAAAATCATCAAACGTTTCATCATCACACATAAAAAGAGTTTCAAAGGCTGAGGTGAGATGTTGAAGTTTGACCTTTTAACAGAAGTAGTACCCTTGTGAATTATTTCAACAATGTCCCAAGCATCTTTTGCTACCTCACATGTTCAAATATGATGAAACTCTTTAGGTGTGACGGAGCAAAAAAGGGAATTGAGAGCCTTACTATTCCAACTTGAGTTTTGATAGTTGAATGCATCACATTTATCAAGGGGTTTGGGAATATCAACACCATCAATGGTGACAATAGGTTCACTCCACCCATAGATCACACAGTGCCAAACTTTCTCATCAATAGATTTTAAAAACGTTCTCATACGAGCTTTCCAATAAGAATAGTTTGTACCATCAAGTAATGGAGGTCTATGGGTCGAGTTACCTTCACGAATTGAATCCATATTACTAATCACACAAAATCACACTTCTATAGTTTTTATAAAAACAAAGAGTGACCTGCTCTGATACCAATTGAAAAACCTAAGTGATTCGTGATTAGATCAAGATTTTAATTGTTCCAATTCCCAACCAATTAAAACTCACAATCTAAATCATCAAGCATGTATGAACGTGATTTAGATTGTTGTTTTAGAAAACAATAAATTGACACAAACGATTTTTACATGGAAAAGCCACAATTAAAGCACCTTCAATTGTGATGAAAAAACCACGGGCGAAACGCCACAAATCGATCCACTACTGAAGAAAGAAAGATTACAAAAATACCAAACAAATTACCCAAGTGCTTCCAATTTGTCTTCAAATCTTCTATGTAACTTTCACCTCAACATTCGTCTCCAAATTGATTAGATTGATGTTGAATCCACAACATCCATTGTCGAATCAACGACTACACACAGCATCAAACTTCTTTGATTACTTTGTGCTTGAATCTTCGGATTCCACTGAAGAAGAATACTTTCAAAGAAGATCAAACAAACTCCTTGATGTGTGCTTATCAGAACATGAGTTTAATACTCGATCAAACGTCAAGGAAAACCAAAAAAAATCCCCAAAAGAAAACCCTAAAACCCTTAAAGAAGATCTAGAAAGCGTAACCCTAGATTTGGAGCAACTTGAGGTTTTATAGAAGTTGAGATCGTGAGGTCCGCTCGAGCGGGGTCTCTATATCACGTGTTTCAAACCAGGGTTCACGCTCGAGCGTAAAAACACACCGCTCAATATATTTTGCAGAAAGCCAAAATACTGTGATGGTTGAATCTCCACTCAAGCGCCACGTTCCCCGCTCGAGCAGGAAGACAAAAACTAAAGGAAAATTACAACCCAATAAATCCCAAGTTTGTCCACGGAATTTGACAACAAGTAGGGTCCTAACAAAGCGATCTAGAATAAGTCATGGGACGAATTAAGTAATACCAGATTTTTTACCCATGAACCTTTTGTTGACTCCTAATTGATGTATTCAAAAAAATCAATAGAATTTAATGGGATGGTTGATAAGTACCCCCAAAATATGTATAAGGGTTGGCTTATGTATCAGACCCATAGAGTCGGGTTAGGAAAAATTTTAAAACTCAAATTATAGCAGGGGCTGTGCTAGAAAAGAGTGCTTCAAGCCCAATTCGGCTTAGCCTACCCACAATTATACATTATATATATATATATTAAATTGTTTTAACTTTTTTTTATTAGAGCAAATTTGATTTATACACTTATATTTTTACACGATTTTCAATGACTCCCCAGACTTTTAGTATTTTCAATTTTACCACCATACTATGTAAATTACTATCAATTTCACCCCTACCACCTATTTCTGTTAAGGAAGTGGATAGAATGGGTGATGTGGGCCCCTATACTTTTGGATGGAGGGAAAATTAAGGCTTTCCCGCCAAGACCTAAGCTTCCCTTATATTCCCTTCAACCTACAAAAATAGAGACAACAACAAAATAGAAGAAAAAAACAAAGCATCAATGAAATTAGTGGGAGAGAAGAAATGAAAAACAATCGAACCTCAAGAAATCAAGGGAGATGGAACGCAGGTGGTGTGGACGAGATGTTTTGCAATGTTTGTGGAAGAAGAAGGCTAATACACATAGCATGGACCAACGCAAATCCTGGGAGGAGATTTCTTAGTTGCCCTAACAATGGTTGCAATCACTTTACCTGGGTAGACCCACCCATGTGCTATTAGACAGTGCAGATCATTCCTGGTTTGTTGAAGAAGTTGAATAAGATGGAAGCACAACTAAAGAGAAGGACTGGAAAAGAGAGGAAATTATGGATTTGCTTGGTTTTGTCATGGTTGGTTGTAGGAATATGGTTTTAAATGTAAAGTTACAAGTTGTATGGTAGTGTATGAATGAATGGAGTCTATATCCCATTTATGAATCATATGCAATAGGTGAATTGTTGTTAATGGAAAAATATGATTTTGAGATGAAAATTGTGTGTTTGGTGATCTATTAATGTTGTGTCTATTATTTTGTGTTTGGTGACTCTGACATAGACAAAGGAAACACACAGAAGTTAGGACACAATTTGTTACCATAATTGTCACTCCAAATTCAAATTGGGCAAAACAATACAGTAAAGGCACCAAAGTTACATTCTTCATTTCACTGTGTGTCCATCCTTGAACTAAAAACTAAAAAGAAAAAGCACCAAAACACACACACGGCATTTCTTCTCTCCCGCTGATTTCATTGATGCTTTATTTTTTTCTTATATTTTGCTGTGGTCTCTATTTTTGGAGATTGAAGGGAATACAAGGGAAGGTTAGGTTTTGGCAGGAAAGCCTTAATTTTCCCTCCATCCAAAAGTATAATGACCCACGTCACCCATTCTGTCCACTTCCTTAATGGAAATAGACAGAAGGGTGAAATTGATAGTAATTTACATAGTATGGGGGTAAAACTGAAAATACTAAAAGTCTGGGGGGTCATTGAAAATTGTGTAAAAGTATCACTACAAGAAAAGTGGGTATATGAGACGGAACTATTTGCGATGGCACACTTGCCGTCTCAAAAAGTCACGTTGCAAATGCTCTGCTTTTCTGAGACGGCAAATGGTGCCATCGCAAATGCTCTGCTTTTTTGAGACGACATTTTCTACCGTCGCAAAAAGTGACTTTCGTGTTTTTTTTTAGTGAATATTTTTTAAATTTTAAATATTTTTTTTATATGTACCTTACTTAAATGTATCTAAAAAATAAAAAATTTATGAAAAAATATTTTTAAAAATTAATAAATACGTAAAAATACAAAAAAAAATGTATAGAATTATTGTTGTTTTTTTTTTTTTTTGTATTTTTGGTATTTAGTGAATTTTTAAAAGATTTTTTTTACAAATTTTTTAATTTTTAGGTGTATTTATGTTAGGTTGGTCTAAAAATTTTAAAAATACTTAAAATATTAAAAAAATTCAGTAAAAACAATATAACACGGAAAACAAGGAAGTATAATTTTCTTAAAAGAGTTTTTGGAAAACTCTAACCTAGCATAGTGATTGTGGTTTTGAGATAGCTTCATATATATACAATCGCAAAATGGTTTGAATAAATTCAACGGTATTTTTCTGTCGCAAAAAAAATTAAAAAAAAATAATGTCTTCTTACTCTTTTGATATAACATTTCTCTTTTCATTCATTTTTTCATCTCTCTGTCTCTCTGTCTTTATCTCTTTCTATTTTCTTTATCTCTTTCACTTATCACTCTTCTTTCTATGTCTGCCTGTTTCTCTTTCTCATTTTCTCTCTGTGTCGCTCGCCTATCTCTCTTCTCTCTATCTTTCTTATCTGTTTTCTCTCTCTGTCTCTCTCGCTCATCTCTTTTATCTCTATCTCTCTCATTTCTTTCTCTCTCTCTCTCTCTCTCTTATCTTTCTATCTCTCATGATTTTTAATAACAAAAAAAATGGGCCGCAAAAAAAAAAATTTCATTGACCAGAGAAAATTAACTCTTTCTCTCTCTTACTCATCACTCTTCGCTGTCTGTCCGTCTCTTTGTGTCTCTCGTCCATCTCTCTTCTCTTTATCTCTCTCATCTCTCTTGTCTCTCTCTCTCTTCTCTTTATCTCTCTCGCTCATCTCTCTCTGTCTCTCTCTCATTTATCTCTTTTCGCTCTCTCTCTCTCTCTCTCTCTCTGTTTGTCTATATCTTTTCATCCATTTTTTCATATTCATTTCTCTCTTCTTTTTCTCTCTCTCACTCATTACTCTTCTCTCTCTGTCTGTTTGTCTATCTGTCTCTCTGTGTCTCTCACTCATCTATCTCTTCTTTCATCTCTTTTCTTATCTCTTTTCTCTCTCTGTCTCTTTCGCTCATCTCTCTTCTCTTTATTTCTCTCTTGCTCATCTCTCTTCTTTCTATCTCTCTGTCTCTCTCGTCCAGCTCTCTTCTCTCTATGTCTCTTTTCTGTCTATCACTCTCTCTCACCACCCATCTCCTCTACCACCTTCACCACTACTGCAAACACCATTCCACCGCCACTATTACTTCTCCTGTCGCCACTTCACCTCCACGACTAGCATTACTACTACTATCGCCACCACTCCACTACCACCACTACTACTACTGCCACTACTACTGCCATTACCTCTCTTTCACCCCTGCCACTCCATTTACACTACCACTACCACAACTTCACCACTAATCTCTTTCGCTATCACCATCACTATCACCACCACCTTCACTACTGTTGCCGCTCCTTTTCCTCTACCACAAAAAATTAGTTCATGATTTTTAGTAATAAAAAAAATAGGTAGCAGAAAAATATTTTTCATTGACTACAGAAAATTAACTTTTATTTTAGTGGAAAATATTTTTCATTAAAATATATATTACCCCTGCTTCTACAAAATAAAAAATAATAATATTTTTTTTCATTAAAATAAAAATGAAACAAATAAATTTTCAATCTTAATAACTAAAAAAAAAATTTAAAAATTCATTAACTACAAAAAAATATATATTTTTTTAACAAAAAATAAATTTATTTAATTATTTTTTTTTTTCATTCCCACCCCTTTATTTTTTTGCATTCCCGCTCCCCCCTTTATTTTTTTCCCATTCCCGCTTTCACACCCCCGCCCGCCCAAAAAGAAAATCCCTAATCTCAAACCCAAAAAATCCCTAATCTCTTCTTCTCCCCCCTCTCTCTCTCTCTCGATCGACGGCGAGCGGCGATAGACGACGGAGAGCGGCAGACGAGGTCGAGCGGCAGGGGATGACTGCGAGCAACAAACGAGGCTGCTGTGTGAATGGAGAGCGGCAGACAAGGATCCCTCTGTTGCAATCATCGTCTATATGAGATGGCTGGCATTATTTGTTTTGTGGTCCCTTGTAAAGGCTGTTGGACAAACAAACTATGGTTAGGGCTTTCAATGTGAATCTATTTTTGTGAATGTGATGAAGCTTTGCTTAGGTTTCATATAGTTTGGGATTTGTTAGACTTACAAGATGGGGTTTCATATAGTTTTTGATGGTTTGATTAAATTAATTTCTCTCTCTCTCTCTCTCTCTCTCTCTCTCTCTCTCTCTCTCACACACACACACACACACACACACACACACATACATATATATATATATGGATGCCCTAATATATACTAGAAGAAGATTGAAATTTATATATCTATAATACATATATCAATGTTGGGCCGCATTTGTCTTATATATATATATATATGCAGGGAAACTTGGAGGTGGGAAGAATAAAAACTAGTATGAAACTAGTTAAAATTTTTGTTTTATGTATTATGAAACTAGTATAAAAACTAGATGATAGATTATTCAATCTTTTGTCATTGTCAATCAGTTTTATGTATTATGAAACTAGTTCATGTTAGACCAATATTGAAAAACAAATTTAAATTTTTGTTTTTGTTTTTATTATTATTATTTATTTATTTTTGGTAGAAGAATTAATGTAGGGATTGATACCAAATATATGATTACATCCTTGGTTGTAGATATTCGACAATGAGTAAAGCTCTCCTTAAAACTGGACGACCCATTTTCTTTTGCCTATGTGAATGGTATGCCTTCAATTTTAATCTCCTTTCTTTAATTAGTTTAAAATACCGTACAATTAATTGTTTTCATAACTATATTATATATTCATAAAAAAGGATGATCTGGTTTTTTTAGGGGCCAAGAAAACCCAGCGACTTGGGCAGCTAGCATAGGAAATAGTTGGAGAACAACTGGAGACATTAAAGACACTTGGAAGAGGTAAACAAATTAAAAACCCCTAATTAGATAATGTGAATTTTATCTTATGGTAGAATTTTTTTTATGATAATGAGAGTAATATTAAAAAATTATGGTAAAAATAAAATCATGACATGGATTTTGTTTTTTCTGCATACACATGATGCAGTATGACTTCACGTGCCGATAAAAATGATGTCTGGGCATCTTATGTTGGACCAGGAGGATGGAACGGTAATTAGTTATATGCTTAATCAATAAGATGTTATTTTAAAAGTCATAATTTTTTAACATTAATTTGTCATATATGCCTGTTTATTACATTACAATTACAATTCAAGTGTGATTGACAATGAAAGAAAAGTATCTAAATCATGTCGCATAATTAATCTCACATCATATATGCATGTTTTCTTAACCTCTTTCCACGACAATTGTTAGTAATGACTGGTTGTTTATCTTGCATTCATTCGCAAAATTAAAACTGAATGTGATCAGTGGTTTTATTTTGGGGAATTTTAAAGATTTACAACTTCATTTTATCTATATGCAAAATTTAATTGCCAAGAACTTCTCGCTTCTGTCTTCACTGCTTGCGTGTTTGTTCATTTCTCTGTGTGGGTTTTTCTTCGGACCTACTCCTGATATCTGGTTGTTATATTTGAAATTTCTTTTGAATAAGCAGTCCTTGTGCCCCTCATGATTGAGTGAACATACTTAGACATGCCCAGTCCTTTGAGGAAATTTTCCGTGTGATTGTTCTTTCTGAGTTTGGCAAGATTTTTTGTTGTTTATCATTCAGGTGAAGCAATCTCTGGAGGAAAATTGGTGATTGATGTTGCATATTTTGGATTCCACATCTACAGTGAGACTGATGAACTCTGCGGGAAGACATCTTGCCCCATTTCTGCTGGTGATTTTTTAATTTCTCACTCTCAGGATTTACCTGGGTTCACTCCACCGGTAAGTCAACTTATAATTTAATTGTTGCAATGATATTATGCATTAACATACTATGTGTTTATTTCATGTTTAGAACAACCCATGTCCAATTGGTGGCTTTTGTTTGTGGTTTGGAATCAATCAAAGACACAGCTTGCAATCTCATCTGGAACACATTAATATAAAGCAATTTTTTTCTAATTTCTTAGCCTCTCTCTTTCCAGGGATTGCAACTTCTGATGGCTTGCCTTTGTAGTCGCTATTGCTTGGTGTTGATTGCCTTAGGTTAGGCCTTTAGGAGTAAAACATAGTAATGAAATTTTTTGTAATGGTTGGTATTGCTTGCCTTAGGCCTTCAGTATATCTCTTTAGGACGCTTTAATGCAATTTGTTAGTAACTTTCAGCCGAAGCCTATGTTTTTTGAAATTGCATTACTACGAAAATGGTTGTATTATGATGTGATTCAATGTATTGGAAATATAAAACATATAGTAACTAATATTTTCACTCCATTTGGGAAAAGAAAATGATCCATAGCTATCAAAACATCCAAGTAAGGTTAGGCGATAGCCCTGTAGGTAGCCTAGGGGCTGTAACCCTGATTGCTTAGGCAATATCTTTGGTTGTTTTCCTGGAAACTTTATAACTTGAATCTGTTGCTTGGCATACCTTTATAACTTATTTGGTCTATATAGTAGCAGTACATATGAATTTTGCCAACTCAAGTATGACATCATTACATCACTGTAATCCTTAGAAAATAATTTTAATTGTCAACAGTTGGGGGAAAAACTGTCATGGCATTGGTCACAACATTCATAATCCATCAAAATCAAGTCAATAACGTCAAATTAAATATTGATAGAAAGATAGCTACTTAATTGAATATGGAATTGGTTAGAAAGTTTTTGTTTATTAGTCGTATTGTCTATCTTGCCTTGTTATACATTGTTTAAGTTAAGTACTTTTTCAAATTAATTTCAAAGATCTGCTTTTTTCATTGTTACGATTATTGTTAATTTCCAAGAACAATGGATGCCCAGTTAGGAGAAATTAATAGTGTTTTTCATTGTTTAGGCTGTAAGTTTAGGGTTCAAAGAACAATCTTACTTTGTATGTGCCTTTTACCATGGAGCTTACAGTGTTTTGATATATATACAGGGTACATACACTCTTACAATGAAAAGATGGAAGATGGAAACAAAAATCAGTTGACTTGCATCAACTTTGATTTCAGCATTGGGTTTTTTGTGTCTGACGCTGTAGCTGCGCTTTGAAGATTGGTTTCATCAGCCACCGCATGTAGCATATAATCAATGTATATGATGAAATTCTTTTATCTACTGTTTCAGACCTTACATCTATTTCTGCCTTTCCAGTGTCATGTGATGTTGATTATGACTATTAAAAATCAATCATATCTGTACATTTGATCAATGTGCCTAAAATTATTTCGACATTTGTGATAATTTCATGACTTCCCTTTAATGTTAAATCAGGTAATTGTGATAAAAATTAGCGAGTGATTGATTATTGTGACTACATAGAAAGTCCACTATAGAAACATGGTTGACACTATCATAAACCTTGATGTGCAATTATATGAATGGAAAAATATTTTATTATGAAGAAATTGTTATCTTTATATTATTATGGAGAAATTTTAATATTTTTATCGTAGGATGTTTTTTTCTTTTTTGCGATGGCATTACACCATCGTAAAAAATAGAAAATTTTAATATTTTTATTAATTTTGTTACAGGCTTTACTTTTTGCGACAGCATTATACTGTCGCAAAAAATAGAAATTTTATTATTTAAAATAGAAGTTTTATTATTTTTTAATATTTTTTGCGACGGCATTACACACTGTCGCAAAAAATAGAAATTTTCATATTTTAATACTTTTCGCAACGGCACCACACTGTTGCAAAAAACAGTGTTTTTGCCGTTGCAAAAAAAAAAAACTATTAGCGACGGTATTTTTTGCCTTCTCAAATAACATTTTTAGCGACGGTAAAATAATGCCGTCGCAAAAAAGTCAAGAATTTCAAACATTTTTAGCGACTGCACAGTGCCGTCGCAAAAAGGCAAAAATGCCGTCGCAAAACATTAGCGACAACACTATGCCGTCGCAAAAACTGTTTTGCGACCCCTGCATTTACGACCCCCTCTTGCCGTCGCAAAAAGTATTAGTGACGGCATTAGGAGTATTAGCAACAGTATTTTACCGTCGCAAAAAGTCAATTTTTTTGTAGTGATAGGGGTATAAATGAAATTTTCTCTTTTTCTTAGCATAAATTATGTATTACTAATTATCTAAATAATTAGGGAAAATTCTCTGGTGTGCAATACATATTGTGTGTAACTTTAACACAAAATTAAGTAAGTTTTCATGAATTTATATAAGTGATTTTATAAAAATATGTAAATTGAATATAAATTTGTGTAAATTCAAAAAATCGCGTAAGTTTTTCCTTTTTTTTATTTTTATTTTCCCAAAATAAACTCAATTCAAATGATTTATTTTTATTTTTAAAACAATAACTAAAACGCTGCCATGTAATAGTGCTGTTATATAATAACGCAATAGTGTGACGTACAGCAGCATCTCCATCCGCTTTTGTACAATTAAAGAAGCTCGTAGAGAAATTTAATAAGTTCCACAAATTGAGATATGCATTGAAACCATAAAGTACCTACTTCCATGACATGAGCAGTGGCAGGGCTAACATAATATATTGTTGACTTAAATATATGATTTGTTGACATTTGGAGGCTGTAGATTGATTTTGATAATTCAATGCTCAAGCATCATATGATTCTAATATAATTCACATGATGACTTATCTTTGCTTAATTCTCAACATTTTCTTGGTCATCATTTACAATGTGATTCTAGTATAATATTTCACATGAAATGGTATATTTTTTGCTACGATAAAATAGACAGTCGCAAAAAAGTAGACGGAAAAAATCAAATTTCTAAGTAGTGGCTGTTGTATAATAACGCAGTAGTGTAACGCACAGCAGCTTCTCCATCCGCTTATACACAATTAAAGAAGCTCCTAGAGAAATTTAATAAGTTCCACAAAATGAGATATACACTGAAACCATAAAGTACCAACTTCCATGACATGAGCAGTGTATATTGTTGACTTAAATATATGATTTTTTTGACATTTGGAAGCTGTAGATTGATTTTGATAATTCAATGCTCAAGCATCAAATGATTCTAATATGATTCACATGATGACATATCTTTGATTAATTCTCAACATTTTGCATGGTCATCATTTACAATGTGATTCTAATATAATTCACATGATGACATATCTTTGATTAATTCTCAACATTTTGCATGGTCATCATTTACAATGTGTCAGGCCGGTCTTATGTATTCAGAGTCCATATTGAGTGTTAATATTTTTATACATTATTTAAAAAGATTAAATTAATTAGAGCAAATTATAAATAAATAAAATTGAAAAAAAATAAAATTTTAGGGGTTCAAATTGATACAATTAAAATTTTGGGATTTAATTTGAAAAATACATAAAATCCTAGAGTTTTTTTTTTTTTTTTTTTTTTTTTTTTTTTAATAATTTGCCCAATTAATTAATATAAATTTAGTATAAACATTTAAAAATATAAAATCTAGTATTATCATTTTATGTTTTAACCATTTATACATACACAAAGAAAATACTACACATAAATCTAGAGTAATAACATCAAAGATAAATTGAACCAGTTGTATCACAGTATCACTTAAACTTGCATTTTTAGTTGCAAAATTGAATCAAGAGTTCTTTATTGAGATTGAATTAATTCTATTATATTTTTTCATATATAGACAAATAATTTCTGAGAAGTATGATTAAATAAATAATCCAATATATCCACAAGTCAACAAGCAACAATCTATTGAAATTCTAGAGATTTTAATTTTTAAGTAAAATTAACAAACAGTTGAAATAGAACTTGAAATGATTCAAAATATGAAAACATCTAGAGAGAATATCAAGACCTAAGTGAAAAATCTAGAAAACCTCCTAGATGTTGATTTGTGATTATGTACCAATTTCAAGCAAAATATAACAATCCCAATCAAACAATCAAGAGAAAGAGACACAAAGATTTTACGTGGAAAAACCACAATTGGACACCTTCCAATTGTGATAAAAGAACCACGGGCAACTGCCACAAAAACAATCCACTAAGAAGATTTAAAGGAATTACACAGGTATCACTCTCAATTATCTAGCGAATCCACAACGCCTAATTGAACCAACCTCTATGTGCCTCTTCCAACCCCATCTTTAGCACGGAATTGTCTTTCTGATGAGCCACTCCGGATTCCACCAAAGCTTCAGGCTCGAATTCTTCAGAATTCACAATTGAAGAACAACTCTCTCTTTTGTGTATAACAAACAAACCTTTGATGTACTCTTTTTAAACCATGAGTTGAATACTCAATAAAACATCAAAGAAAAAATAACAAAATATCCGCAGATATAAACCTTTAAGAACCAAAAAGAAGATCTGGAGGACTTCAATCAATCACATAGTTTTGGGAGAAAACCAAGTATTTATAGAGAACCAAAAGTAATCCAAGATTGGGAAGAAAACAAACTCCTTGAGAATTCGGATTCTGAGGCTCGCTCGAGCGAAGCTTTGCTGGCTCGAGCGAGGAGTGTATTTTTCGTGATTTCTACTAGTGCCTTAGCTCGAGCAACGAATACACTCTTTCAAGTTTTTGTATGGACGCAATCCTTGGCTCGAGCGAGCATTCCTTGGCTCGATCGAGAAAGTCTTAGCTCGAGCGAGCACTCCTTGGCTCGAGCGAGCAACGGCTGACATGCAATTTTGAATGCAATTTTGAATTTTGCTTCGGCCGCGAGCTGACCGGGCAACTCAACCCCCGTAATAATCAGCGAAGTGGCAATCTTGAAAGCATTAACATCACAAACTTCTCTGCATGGCTCGATTCGGGTTTGGATTCGCATCTAATAAACTCATAGCCTCACTGAAATAAAAAGTATGAATAAAATTACAACTCAAAGGAGTTTTGTCAAACGGGATTGCCAAGAATAAAAACCTAACAGTATAATTTTCGCTTTAATGGGACCTTTGAGTTCATAAGAAAAAAAGGGAGGACTCAACCGTTTACATGATCACATTTTGGGATTTATTGGTACTTTACCCTTTTGATATTAAAAATAATAGTTAAATTAGAAGAAGAATTAGTAACATAAAATTAAAAGTAATTCTAACTATTTAATTTTCTTTTATATTCATTTGAAAAATAAAAATATGTAAAATAGAAATTATATAAAATTTATTTAAAAAATTAAATATAAATATGTTATAGTTGGATTATCATATAATGATTTTATATGATATATATATATATATATTAAATTATAAGATTGTAAAATAAATACTCTTAATTATATTAAAATATCAACTATATGAAAGAAATTCAATGATGGCTAACCAATGGAGAATTACATAACAACATCTAATCCCAAAAAGAAAAAATGATAAAAATATCCAAACGATAGATACATATCAATATGTGAAGTGATTAATCATCTGTAATATGAAGTCAAAATATAAAAGAACTCACTGTTTAACAATTGAAAAAGTAACTCAAGTAGTAAATCCAAACTTTAAAGGTTTTTTGGGAGTATCATGGTTGTGTAGGTTTGTCCTCCTGTGAGTTGTGATTATATAAAATAATATAAGAAATGAAGTATAATTTCATATATAGAATTACTATAAAATTTAAAAGACAAATCTATAATATAGAATAATATAGATTTGGTATTGAGTATAGAATAATGCAAGAAGAAAAAAAAAAAAAAAAAGGCTATTTAACATTAAAAAAAATCATAATACCTTTGAAAAAATTAAGAAGAAAAACGAGAAACGCAAAATTAGTATTGTGTTTGTAGATTATCTCAATTTACCATGAAAAATATATGAAAAATATTTGTCAAATAGAATCCATATAAAATAGGTAAAGTTAGTATAATTTAAATTTAAAGGGTAAACTAACAATAGGTCATAATAGTTGGACTTAATTCACATCAAGTCCTGTTTAAAATAAGTCCTAATAAAATCGTCGCTAAAAATAATTTTTTGATGACGATTTTTTACATATGTCGTTAAAAATTAACAATTAATGACTTTTTTTTCACGATATTTATAAATTGTCGCTAAAACTTACAAGTAGTGATGTTTTTATGTGACGAATTTTTCAAGCTTGTCACTAAAAGTTGTAAATTAGTGACTTTTTTATGATGATTTTTTTAAATTGTCACTAAAACTTATAGTTAGTGACATTTTTTGTGACAAAATTTTCAAACTGTTGCTGAAAATTAATAATTAGTGACGTTTTTTAATAGTGTTTAATGAAAAATGACATTAATTATCATATGACGTATAGGATAATAAGTTCACTTATTAGGACCTACATGTAAATCCCCCTAATTTAATTAGGTTTGGTTTGTGTAGAATTCTATATGTAATTAGGAAAATACATGTTGACACAGCTCTCTCAGAAAAAAAAAAAGTAAGTCCTTATAATGTGCTACCTAAGCATATGAAAAACACTACTTTAATAATATATATATATGATTTGGTAAATTTATACTTTAATTTGATTGTTTTAATAGTATTAATTAATTTGATCATATGAATTATTAAAAAAGAAAAAATAAATGTGGGGTGGGACATGATTTTAATTTTTTTTAAATAAGTTCGGCCCGTACTAGCCCATTAACTGGTCAAAACCTAAAAAATCTATTAATATATATGGGATGCGGATACAGTAGTTATGGGTCGGGTAAGCTTGGCCCGTCCCATTGATGACCCCTAACACCAATAGGTCCTACAAGTTCTTTTTGTCACGCCACAAGTCCCGTGGCAATGCCGGACACCCATCTAACTAAGCACGCAAGGCTAAGAGTCCAATCAAATAAACCACCAAAATAAAAGACTCAAAATAAATCTTTAATTATCATAACGTCAAAATCTATAAATAATAAACAATCCTTATCATATGAAATTGTTCACCAAGTCCACTAATATAATCCACTAACAAAATAGTAATCCAAAGTAATTTAAAATCATATTCCTACTCTCGACATTCCTACAAGTACAAACCCATGCAACTCTCTACTCAGTGGCGGAGCCAGGAATTTAATATAGGGGGGGTACCTATTAATTATAATCTCAAAATTTTTCTTCCTCAATCAATAACAATAACATAATAATAATTTTTCAAGCTAATATTAAACATTAAAAATTAATATGCATTACAAAACTTTTTAATTTTAAACTTTTACAATTGACCGCGATGAGTTTTCATCTTTTGAAATCTTTCCATGATAGTATCATTGTCAATGTCATCAAAAATCTCTTTCTCAATGTAGACAACCAAGCTATCATTTATCCATTCATCACCCATTCGGTTTCGCAACCAATTTTTCACAATATTCATAGCTGAAATACCCTCTCAACAGTAGCAGTTGCAACAGGAAAGATTAATGCTAAAGTCAAGAGCAAATACACCAATGGATATATTTTGTCTCTTCCAGTCTCCACCATTTTCCTAGCAAGATCGGCAATTCCATTCAACCTTGATAACTCACTACTAGATAGCATGTCAATAATATATGTATCAAGTTGATCACTAAGTACTATGAGCTCCACTGAAGAAAATTCTTTGGGATAAAATTTAGCAAGATGAATTAACTTTTTCTTGTCAAAACTAGAGAAAGAGTTTGATAGATTCAAACATGCCACACAAAGTAACAGTTCAGTATTCGACTCAATGAAACAAGCATTTAGTTCTTGAATTTGCATATCCAAAACAGTGTAGAATAACTCAGAGTGATAGTGATGTAAGTTTATAATTTCTTGAGCATTGCGCATTTTTCTCCCTCGAGCTACAAACATATCATCCATTTGAGGAACATCAATTTCATGCTTTTCACAAAAAGAGAAAATATCATCAAGTAAAGATGTCCACCCACTCTCCCTCATCTTTTGGAGCCGTACTTTAGAAATTGGAACTAAATTCATGGCATTAACAATATCTTGATCTTTCTTTTGTAGTGCTTGCGATAACTCAGTTGTAATAGCCAATATCTTTTTCATCAAATGAAGGTTGAATACAAACTCAAATGATTGAATCGAGTCCAACAATACACTTGCTTCTACTCGTTGTTCTAAATTTGAACCATTCTTCAAAATCATTTCAAGCACATCAATCACTATTGAAAACATACTAGCCAAGCTGACTAAAGTACCACAATGTGAACACAAGGTGTCTCACCAGCACGTTTAAGATTAGTTTCTTGATTTAAGCCTTGCCCACTAGATAGCTCTCCAGTATTAAGTGCCTCAGCAACTTTTGCAACTTGCTTCTCCTAACAATATCTCGGCGTTTACATGATGCTCCAACAACATTCACCACATTAGAAACCAAAGTGAAAACTAAAGAAATTTGATCATTATTCTTTGCCACGGCTACAAGTGCCAATTGCAATTGATGAGAAAAACAATGAACATAATATGCACAAGGATTCTCTTTCAGTATAAGTATTTTAAGACCATTGAACTCACCTTGCATATTACTAGCCCCATCATATCTTTGACCCCGCAATATGGAAATACTCAATCCAAGCCTGGAGAATAAATTTTTCACAGCTTATTTGAGCGAGAGAGCATTCGTATTTGCAACATGCTCAGTACCCAAAAAGCGCTCAATCACTTGGCCCTTTTTGTCTACATATTGTATTACAATTACCATTTGTTCCTTGATTGATATGTCACGGGCTTCATCAATCAAAATAGAAAAAACTGCATCACCAAGATCTTTAATAATCACATTGATAGTTTCAATTGCAGCCACATTTACAGTATCTTTTTGAATATCAAGAGATGTCAACTTGAGATTTTGTGGAGCATTGCTCAATACAACCACTTTGACATCTTCATTATGATCGACAAGAAAATTGAGAAGTTCAAGAAAAATTTCTTGGTTACTTGAATTTTCAAATTCATCATGGCCACGAAACGCAAGTCCTTATCTTAGAAGAAATTTGACAGAATCAACCGATGCATTCAAACAGGTTCGATACTCAATTCAAGCTTGATCAGATTGTTTGAAAGAAATCATTTCAATATGTTGATTTTGGTTTAACAAGTCTTGACATTTATTCGAAACTTGATTATGAGCACTATTGGGACCTCCAACATGAGTTTGAATTTTTTTCTTTTTTCTTTTTTCTTCCAATTTGAGAAACCCTCACCAACAAAAGAATCACTACCAGCTTGATCTCCAATATCGGGTTTGAAAAGATATAAATAAAAACAATTTGCTACGCTATATTCCAACCAATTAGGAAATTCACTAAACCAAGCCTAATTAAATAGCCGAAGTTTTTGTCCAAATGATTTTTGTGGAAAATTATGATCACGAGGTTGACAAGGACCTTTTTGTAGATATGCCCTACAAATTTGGTCTCGATCATTAGCATTAAAGTCCATAATCCGACACGTAGTCCTGGATCTGTAGGAAGGTCTGCTAACTTGATTTCTACGTGACTTTGTTTTGTGGAAGAATAATTATAACCATCTTGAGGAAGAGATGATTCCAACTTTGATTTTCTTTTGAAATATTTCTCCATGACTGTTTTAAAAAATAAAAATCAAAATAAAAATTCATAATCAAAATCACAAACCCCCACAAATCAAAATCTCCAATTTTAATAAAAATCAAAAAATTTAAATTCAGCACAAATCACAACAAATAAAATTTCTAATATACCTATACAAAATGAAAGTCCCTAATTTAAATAACAAATACTGCAAATTAATATTTTTAATTGTAGCACAAATCAAATCCCTAATTTTAGCACAAACAACAACAAACCAAAATCCCTAATTTTAATATAAATCACCACCAATTAAGATTCATAATTTTAGCATATCAAAATCTCTTATTTTAACATAAATAATAACAAATCAAAAAAATTTACAAATCAAAACTTAACACATAACTATAAATTAATACTCATAATTTTTATTTAAAAATAAAAAATCATAAATAAAGTTACTTGTAAACAATGAAGAGAAGATACCAAGGTTGTAGTGTGATCCAAAATCTGTGTTGTGTGATCCTAATATGGTGAATCGTGAGTTGATAAATTGCAAAGTAACAAAGAGAGATAAAGAAAACAAATATATATATACATATATAAAGACACTTAACAAATATTGTAAATAAATTTAAAAAAATAAAAAATTCCATACACCATTAGGGTTTTAGGATTTCAGCCTTGCTGCTGGTTTCTCATGAATCAAAAAAAAAAAAAAAAGTAATTGGATTGGAGTTGTATCAGTGTGTTTGGGTGCGTGTGTTAGTGTGTTTGGAAATTGGGCACGTGTATGTGTGTGTCAGTGTTTTTGGGTCAAATTGGGCTATTGTGCATATAGGCACTGTGTGTAAGCCACAAACAACCCTAAAAAAAAAACAAAAATTGAAACGTCAAGGGGGGCACGTGACCCCCTGGCCCCAATGTAACGCCCTGGAAATAATGACATTTAACCCAACAATATTGACATGCTATGATATATAAAAGATCCACGTTCTTTCATTCAACAGGGTTCTATTACAAAACGTATTACATGTTAACAACAAAAGCAAATGCCCTAAGGGCTTACAGCTTTCCAAGTTAACACTTGGTTACAAGAAAATAGAGTGCTAGCTCATTTACACATTAAGCCCTAGGCTTGAATTTACATGTAACACTGCAAAAGGAAAGACAAACAAAAGTCCATCCGCCACTAGCCTTCCAAGCTAAGTCCTTGGAGGTGGCATGCTACCAAGACTGAAAATGATGTTCCCATATAGGGTGAGCCACACCAAAGAGAAATATACTAAACCAGTTATAAATAATGACTAAAAGACTAACAATTGATAGATGGCCAACTCTTTTACATTCTTTCATCACTTCAACAAATATAAACAAAACAGATATATTCACACTTTCCATGACAAGCATACATGCTCTGCCAATATTTTCTAGATAAGCATACATGCTCTATCTACGGAGTTCATCCTATCTCCTCCCAAGAACATCCGGTTTAGAGGTCCATCCCCTATCTTCCCTAAACCATGAGTCCATCCCTATCTCCTCCAACACAACACAATGCATATATATATAACAATTATACACATCACATATCAATACATAAAATCAATGTATTCTTTCCATCGTCATAACCCATGACCCAATTCTATCTCAATTCCTCATTTTCCACAATTAATTATTCAAATTAATAAATCAATGTAATTAGGACATTTCCATAATTAACATTACAACCCTTAGGTTCCAATTTCACTAATGTTTCAACATTAATTCCATGTTTCTATACCAAACATGCTTCTAGGTTTATTATAGACAAAACCCCAAACTTTTATAAAATTACACAATGGCCCAAAGTTTCCCAAAATTACACAACTACTACCAACATATCAAAATGCTAAAATTTAAAGACAAGACTCATAAGGAGGAGTAGGATATCCCTACCTCAAAAGATGAGCTCCAAAGGAGAAGGACCCAAAACCAAAATGCTCCAAACACCAAACTATTCGGATCAAAATGACGCCCTCGACGATCAACACCCTTTTTGTGAAGACAAAAGGTGAACAACACACTCTAGCTAGATCAATACTTAGAGAGAAGTTATGGTTTTTGAGTGAGAAGCTCTGAAAATGGTGTTTTGGTAAAGTAAGAAAGAAGAAGATAAGTCAAAAGTGATTTAAAAATGCCCAGTCCCACTCAGTTATACGACAGGTCCGCTCGAGCGTAAGACTCTCCGCTCGAGCGTAAAGACACATAAAACAGGTTCCGCTCGAGCGCAACATTGTCCGCTCGAGCTCCAAGACACCAACACAAAGGTTGTCCGCCGGCGTAGATCCCAACCCGCCGAGCGCAGTCTCCCTCCGTAACTCTCACCAAAACACATCAGACGCTGAAGCACAAAGATCCGCTCGAGCGCAGAAACCACACTTGCAGAAGTTTTGCAGGTGCACGAAATACTGAAAGGGTGCATTCTCCGCCGGCGCCAAAACCTCCGCCGGCGCATAAGCAACAACAACAACCCATCCGCTGAAGCGCAAACATGTCCGCCGAAGCGACCGCTTAAAACTCGGGCAACTAGACTTGGTTCTAAAGCTTAACCAACTTTGTGACAAACCCGCCCAACACATCCTGTAACTCAAAAATAAAGCAAGAAAGGACGTAAATAAGACAATACTCAATTACCAACATCCACGGACACATGTCCAGACCACTATACAACAAGGGGTAAACCCGGGATCGCTATAACCTCCCCCCCTTAAAGAATTTCGCCCCTAAATTAAAACAAGTTTTGAAAAACAAGCATTTTTCTCCATTTTAAACAATGTTATATCACAACATTACACAATTCGACCCATTACCGGTCATTCCATCTCTCATCAAGAGGCATTTAACAATATATACATTTCCACATGCATTTTCCTTCCGTTTCAACCATTTCCCACATAGATGGTTTACAATTTATATCATAAGCAATAATCATGATACAATTCAATTTCTATAATATGGCCAACATATGCACTATTATAATCAACTCCCATAACAAGGCAAGTTCTACAACATTTACATTAACCAAAACATACACCATGTTTCACAACTTAAGACATTTCATTACACATCAACAAATAAGTCCGGATATTTCTCACGGACTCCCCAACTCACGTTCCCAAGTGGCCTCCTCCACTCCGTGATGTTGCCACAAAACCTTAACGCAAGGGATTGTCTTACCACTCATGTCTTGATCCCGCCTATCCAGGACCTGATCCGGCCTCTCCTCATTCGAGGCAACCTCATCTACCACTAAGTCGGACCAATCCAACACGTGTGATGGATCCGCTCATACTTCAAGCATACTTACATGAAACACGTCATGAACTCCGCCAACTGTGGGCGGCAAAGCTAAACGATAAGCAACCTCGCCAATCCGCCAAGGACCTCAAAGGACCAATAAACCGAGGGACAACTTCCCACTCTTTCCAAATCTCAACAAACCCCGCCTAGGTGATATCTTCGTAAAGACGTGATCACCCACCTCAAACTCTAACGGTCTCCTCCTACGTCACAAGATAGGACTTCGACGGCTCGTCAGAATTAGCCTCCTACGGATAAGCTCAACTTTCTCCGCTGCTCCCTAACCAACTCGACCCAACAAAGGTGTGTCACCCACCTCGCCCAACAAACCGGAGACCTACAAGGTCGGCCATACAAGGCCTCAAATGGTGCCATACCGATACTAGATCAAAACCGTTATTGTAGGCAAACTCCACCAGTGTAAGTGCCTCTCCATGTCCCATCAAATCAAGAACACAACCTCAAGCATATCCTCAAGGATCTGAATGGTACGCCGATCGCCCATCACCGAGGATGATAAGTCAGATTAAAAGTCAACTTAGTACCTAAAGCACTCTGCAAACTCTGCCACAACCTAGCAGTAAAACGAGGATCTCTATCTGAGACGATCGTCACTGGTACCCCGTGCAATCTCACTATGTCCCGAATATATAAGTCGGCAAGATGATCTACTGAATCTCTCACGCGCATCGGAATAAAATGCGCCGACTTGGTCAACCGGTCTACAACCACCCAAATAGCGTCACTACCCCGCTGAGTCCTCGGAAGACCTACAACGAAGTCCATAGTGACATGCTCCCACTTCCACTCGGCAATAGGCAAGGGTTGTAACAAACCCGCTGGCCTCTGATGCTCGGCCTTCACTTGCTGACAAGTAAGGCACTTAGACACGAAGACTGCCACATCTCTCTTCATACCCCGCCACCAAAACTGGCGACCCAAATCCCGATACATCTTGGTACCTCCCGGATGCACCGCAAGGCGCGAATGATGGAACTCTCGGAGTACCTCCTCTCGGCAGGCCTCCGGTACAAACAAACGGTCTCGGTATCTCACACTCAGGTCGGGATACACCGTCAAACCCTTCTCAACCTTCCCATTGGAGATCCTCTCTCGGAGTGATTCCACCTCAAGGTCACCTCTCTGTGCCTCTAACACTCTAGTCACTAGTGTAGATTGCGCAACAACAGAAAACAAGGCCGCAGCTTCAGCGGATTCGCCCAGAAGCAAATCAAATTCTCCGATTGCCCCCAACATCCCCCACTCCCGGATAGCGATACAAGCTACATTACTAACGGATTTTCTGCTAAGGGCATCGGCCACAACATTGGCCTTCCCTGGGTGATAATGCAACTCGAAGTCGTAATCTTCTATAAACTCCATCCACCTCCTCTGCCTCAAGTTCAAGTCTTTCTGTGAAAACAGATACTTCAGACTTTTATGATCCGAGAACACCTCGAATCTCTCACCATAAAGGTAGTGCCTCCAGATTTTCAAGGCAAAGATCACAAATACCAACTCTAGGTCGTGTGTAGGGTAATTCTTCTCGTATTTTTAATCGACGTGAGCCATAGGCTACTACTTTCCTCTTGCATTAACACACAACCCAAACCCTCTCGTGAGGCATCACAATAGATCGTGATAACCCAACCCTCTCTCCGGATAATCAAGATCGAGCGGTGGTCAATCTAACTTTCAACTCTCAAACGACTTTTCACAAGTCTCACTCCATACAAATTTGACTCCTGGCGAGTCAACCTAGTCAATGGCGGTTAACACGAGAAATCTTTCACAAATCGACGGTAGTACCACTAATCCCGTAAAATCGGATCTCAAACACACTCTTAGGTCAGGCCTGCCTTGCAATCGCCTCGGTCTTGATGTATCAACAGACACCCCTTCCCGTAAAACTACATGGCCTAAGAACTTGACTTCTCTTAGCCGTAACTCGCACTTCCCAAACTTGGCATACAACCTATGGGCTCTAAGCAATTCAAGCACCACTCTCAAGTGTTCCTCGTGCTCTTGCTCCGAGGGTGAATAGATAAGAATGTCGCCCACAAAACGACCACAAACGATCCAAGAATTCCGGAAGATCCGGTTCATCAAGTCCATAAAGATCGCGGCGTTGGTAAGCCCAAATGGCATCACCAGAAACTCATAATGGCCATACCTGCGTTTGAATGCCGTCTTTCGAATATCCTCCTCTCGACCTCAACCGGTGGTAACCCGATCTCAAGTCTATCTTAGAGAAACAACGGAACCCTTCAACCGGTCAAACAAGTCATCTATACGGGCATAGGGTACTTATTCTTAATCAGAATCCGATTCAACTTCCTAGAGTCGATACACAACCTCAAGGCACCATCTTTCTTTTTAGCAAAGAGGGCCGGTGCTCTACATGGCGATACACTAGGCTTAACGAAGCCCTTATCTAGCAATTCTGAGTGAACTTTCAACTCAATCAACTCACGGTGCAAAACGATAAGGTGCCATAGAAATCGGCGCGTGTCGCACTAAATCAATAGAGAACTCGCTCTCTGGGTGGCAAATTAATAAGATCCTCGGAAAGACATCCGGTATTCACAAACTACCTCGCAACTCAACTGGGTCTCATCACACTCACCATTCTCAAAACTAGCAAGTAAACTACTAAGCTCATTCCGCCATGACCGCACTTCGCGGGCACAATACTACCAACCCGGTCTCCTAAAAAGTGGAAAACTCCCGCTCATCGCATAACAGTAACCGGGCGGTAGCAATCAATAACCGCCGGTATGACGATAACTACCCATACCCAAAATAACATCAAAGCCCTTCATGGGCATAACTACAAATGGAAAAGGAAGTCGATGATCGTCGACCTCTATATCACAGCCTCTACATCCGTGCCTCAAAATTAACTCACCCCCAATAGGTGACACAACGCAAATAGGAGATGCTAAAAGTGCTAACTCCAGTTCCAACACAGATGCAAATGCAGCAGATACAAAAGAATGAGATGCACCCGTGTCAATCAACACTCTAGCAACCGAATTGCAAAACAAAAAGGTACCTCTCACTACTGATGGAGCCGGTACAAGGTCCTGTGTAACAAGATACACGCTACCAGAGGCCTCGATCTACTGCCGCCTCGGAGCATAGGATCATTGTCTTGGACGACGAAGCCCCGGATTGGCCTCGAGGCTCGCAGCATCGAGCTGGTTGAAACCTCTGGCTCGTCTAGAACCAGACGCTCTGGTGGCACTCAACCGTGGGCAATACCTCTTCATGTGCCCGGCCGTCCACACTGGTAACACGACACGGCCGCCTCGACTCGTGGTGCTGGCCGACGAAGCTCTCGACCCGCCTTCAAGCAACAGAAGCCTTGTGACCCTACTGGCCACACTTGAAACAGTGAACTCTCGACCGCTTCTCCCGAGCTCGTGACTGCATCTGGGAAAGTCGACTGCCAAACCACCACTGGGACGGCCGAGGGTTATAACCCTCCGCCTCCGCCATCACCCCGTCCCTCTTGGCCCCTCTTGAGCCCCCATGTTTCTCCTCTTCTCCTCTCTGCATCATCACCCATATGAGCCGCAAAGATCCACCAAATGCCTGTACTCTAATGTAAGGTCCACCAACTTTCAACTTGAGGTCCCACCTCAACTTCCGCTCAAACTCAGAGTAACGGCGCCTCCTGTCGCCACCGGTTCCAGTGCAAACTCGACAAGCTAGTAAATGTAGCCTCAAACTCGGCCACGGACAAACCCTCCTGCTTAAGCTTGGCAACCGATCCCTTAGTCTCTCTCTAGCCATCATGATAAAAACCTCTCTCGAAAGCATTCACAAACGCCACCCAAGTACCACCCGCACGAACTTTCTCATACTTCCACCATTGACCAAGATCTCCTTCACCTGGAAGGATGCCAAGGTCACTTTCAATGCTCCATCCTCAATGCCTAGCATTTGAACGCTTTTACTCATCTGTTCTAGCCACTGCTCGCCTTCAATGGCTCCTTAGGATCCCCAACAAACTCCTCCGTTAGACCGAAGAACTCCTCTTCAAGAAAGAAGGTCCCGCCTCGGTTCACGATTTCTGCTTCCGAGAATACCTAAGGCCCTCGCTATCTCTGCCAAGGCACCCATGGCTCGCCGACCCATGGCTCGGCCACATTGGCCTGACCAACCCCCTCCTGAACTGCCGGAACCTCATCCGGTAATGGCACTTCCTGCCTCCTAGGCCTACCACGCCTACCACCTCTTGCTCGTCCTGACATCCTAATAAAGGTAACACAGAACGTTAGCACATTTATAAACGTGCCAAAACTAAACACTCACGTCCTAATGCATGAATAACCGTAATTCATTCCACGTAAGCACATAAACACATATAGCACTTACGAATTTCATTTCCGGATGATGATAGTCCCAAGGCGTTACTAGAGTACCGGTTAGAAACAGCATTGATCAAGTGCCTTTCCAACAAGACTCCCAGAAACCCAAAGACCCAATCAACATCCTAGAAACTAAATCCCATACCCAAATAATCACATAAGCATGTTATCACATAAACATATAACAGTACACCTAAGTCTCTATCAAGCGAGACAAACCCATTGTGATCCTAATCACTTCCCACGCACTCCAAAGTATTCAACCGACGCGCTCGATACCAAGTTGTAACATCGAAATAATGACATTTAACCCAACAATACTTACATGCTATGATTTTTAAAACATCCACGTTCTTTCATTCAACAGGGTTCTATTACAAAACGTATTACATGTTAACAACAAAAGCAAATGCCCTAAGGGCTTACAGCTTTCCAAGTTAACACTTGGTTACAAGAAAATAGAGTGCTAGCTCATTTACACATTAAGCCCTAGGCTTGAATTTACATGTAACACTGCAAAAGGAAAGACAAACAAAAGTCCATCCGCCACTAGCCTTCCAAGCTAAGTCCTTGGAGGTGGCATGCTACCAGTACCTGAAAATGATGTTCCCATATAGGGTGAGCCACAGCCCAGTAGAAATATACTAAACCAATTATAAATAATGACTAAAAGACTAACAATTGATAGATGGCCAACTCTTTTACATTCTTTCATCACTTCAACAAATATAAACAAAACAGATATATTCGCACTTTCCATGACAAGCATACATGCTCGCCAATATTTTCTAGATAAGCATACATGCTCTATCTACGGAGTTCATCCTATCTCCTCCCAAGAACATCCGGTTTAGAGGTCCATCCCCTATCTTCCCTAAACCATGAGTCCATCCCCTATCTCCTCCAACACAACACAATGCATATATATATAACAATTATACACATCACATATCAATACATAAAATCAATGTATTCTTTCCATCGTCATAACCCATGACCCAATTCTATCTCAATTCCTCATTTTCCACAATTAATTATTCAAATTAATAAATCAATGTAATTAGGACATTTCCATAATTAACATTACAACCCTTAGGTTCCAATTTCACTAATGTTTCAACATTAATTCCATGTTTCTATACCAAACATGCTTCTAGGTTTATTATAGACAAAACCCCAAACTTTTATAAAATTACACAATGGCCCAAAGTTTCCCAAAATTACACAACTACTACCAACATATCAAAATGCTAAAATTTAAAGACAAGACTCATAAGGAGGAGTAGGATATCCCTACCTCAAAAGATGAGCTCCAAAGGAGAAGGACCCAAAACCAAAATGCTCCAAACACCAAACTATTCGGATCAAAATGACGCCCTCGACGATCAACACCCTTTTGTGAAGACAAAAGGTGAACAACACACTCTAGCTAGATCAATACTTAGAGAGAAGTTATGGTTTTGAGTGAGAAGCTCAAAAATGGTGTTTTGGTAAAGTAAGAAAGAAGAAGATAAGTCAAAAGTGATTTAAAAATGCCCAGCCCCACTCAAGGTTATCTGACAGTCCGCTCGAAGCGTAAGACTCTCCGCCGGCGTAAAGACACATAAACGAGTTCCGCTCGGCGCAACATTGTCCGCTCGAGCTCCAAGACACAGACACAAAGTTCGTCCGCTCGAGCGTAGATCCCAACCCGCCGGCGCAGTCTCCCGTAACTCTCACCAAAAACATCAGACGCTCGGCGCACAAAGACCCGCCGGCGCAGAAACCACACTTGCAGAAGTTTTGCAGGTGCACGAAATCTTGAAAGGTGCATTCTCCGCCGGCGCCAAAACCTCCGCCGGAGTACAAGCAACAACAACCCATCCGCTCGAGCGCAAACATGTCCGCTCGAGCGGACCAGTTAAAACCTGGGCAACTAGACTTGGTTCTAAAGCTTAACCAACCTGTGACAAACCTGCCCAACACATCCTGTAACTCAAAAATAAAGCAAGAAAGGACGTAAATAAGACAATACTCAATTACCAACATCCACGGACACATGTCCGGACCACTATACAACAAGGGGTAAACCCGGGATCACTATACCCAATGTCCCCCCGGCCCTGGTTATAACATCAAATAAAAATGGAGCTAGTAACAGAATGTCACTTAAACATTATAGTTCATGCACTGCTAGTTGCAAAATTGAACCAAGAGCTCTTCATTGAGATTGAATTAATTCTTTACAATTTTGTTCTTTTCTTTTTCATATATGGATAAATAATTTCTAAGAATTATGATGACATAAACAATCTAATATATCCACATGTCAACAAGCAACAATCTGAGGCTTTGGGTTTGGCCTAATGGACTTGTAATTACATTTTAGGGTGTCCTGAGTAGAAGGTCAGGAGTTGGAGCTGATAGAGCAGATGCGACCCTTTAGTTATAATCTTATTTTACTAACAACTAACATCCTACAATCTTGGCCAAAAAAAAAAAAAAAAAGAAAAGAAAAGAAAAGAAAAAAAGCAACAATCTATTCAAATTTTAGACATTTTAATTTTTAAATAAAATTAACAAACAATTGAAATAGAACTAGAAATGATACAAAATTTGAAAACATCTAAGAGAAAATCAAGACAAAGTTCAATTTTAGAATGGTCGATTGGGTTGAAGAGAAATTTGGTAAAATAAAATAATTACTATGGGCCCTCCATTATTAATTAGAGTAATTTTATTTTGGGTTTGGTATTAACACTCCATTTGGATAAAGAGGCTTGGTGAGAAATGAAAAAAAAAATAGAGAAATTGTGAGAACGGTGATAAAACCAAAGCACACTAAACTTAAGTTTTGTTTCTCATTAAAAGTGGTGAGATTTGGTGAAAAATCAAAATTATTTTTTTAAACATAATAAATATATATATATATATATATCTTCTTATCTCTCAAACCAAATGGAGAGTAAGCGTTGAACTTATTTTGATAAGTAAAGTAATTGGGTTGTTCTACTAATATTTTTAGTTTGGTGGTGGGGTCATCTCTTTAATCGAGGTCTAAAAAAAACAAATTATGTTAAATTTTAATCCTATATGGACCCTATTTTTTAATCCTAAACTGGCGGGTCAAAGCGGCAGTTTCCTAGAGCCGGCCATGAAAGATACTTGGCATAAAAGCAATCCACCAAAACACAGTCATGCATGTTCTTTGCTCAATGGGCCTTCGAACCTTAAGCTTGAGCATGTCCTGGTTAGTTCACAATTTGCATATTCATCTAATACTCTTATGTTGTTTGAGCATTCTAAACTCCGGCTTTACTACTACCATATCCAACTCCTGGCTAATGGGGAATGAGACGGACCGACTTTCACAATCAAGGCCAAAATAGTTGATGATCCACTCCATGCTTTGAGCTCCTGGAATGATTCCATCCACTTCTGCCAATGGCAGGGTGTAATGTGCCGCCGCAAGCATCAGAGGGTCATTGCCTTGGACTTACAGTCTTTGGAACTGGTCAGATCAATATCACCACACCTCGGGAATTTAAGCTTTCAGAACAATAGCTTTGGCAATGAAATTCCCCCAGAAATTGGCCGTTTGCGAAGGCTGCAGATTTTGCAACTGAAGAAAAACTCAATTGGTGGCCAAATTCTTGTAAATATATCTCATTGTGCTAACCTAATTTTCTTTGATTTTTCTTACAATAGGCTAGTAGAACAAGTTCCTGTGGAGCTCGGATCCTTGTCAAAGCTCCAGACAGTAATTATAAGAGACAACAATCTTACAGGGAGTATATCTCCTTTCGCGAATTTGTCGTCTCTTTTCATATTGTCTTTAGCCAACAACTACTTTGACGGAAGCATTCCTGATGGTTTTGGTCGATTAAAGAATCTTCAGGAGCTCGCACTCGGCATAAACAGTTTGTCCGGCACCATCCCTCTTTCGGTTTTCAACCACTCTTCTCTCACACGGTTTGATGTGATGTCACTATTAACCAAATCCAGGGAAGTCTTCCTTGGGACTTGGGCATCACCCTTCCCAGTCTTGAATTCTTTAACATTGGTCATAACCATTTTACAGGATCAATTCCGGTTTCAATGTCAAATGCATCTCAACTCCATTACCTATTACTGCTTCAAAACAAACTTACCGGAAAGGTTCCTAATTTAGCGAGGCTGCAAAACCTCCAGCGGCTATGCATTTGGGACAATCAGCTTGGATCTGGGGAAGCTGATGACTTGAGCTTTATGTTCTCTTTGATCAATGCTACCAATTTACAGTGTTTGGAAGTGAGTATGAACAATTTTGGCGGCAAGTTGCCAGAATACATCGGTAATCTCTCGAGAAACCTTGACTATTTGTATGTAGACCACAATCAGATATTCGGAAGCATTCCACCCGGGATTGTAAATCTTGTTGGCTTGCAGAGTTTGCTTGTTCAGGTTAATCAATTCACTGGTACTATTCCAATTGAGATTGGAAAGGTTCAAAATTTACACGAATTATTTCTCTACAACAATTCATTGTCTGGTAAAATTCCATCTTCCCTAGGAAATCTAAGTTTGTTAGGTGAACTTGATTTGGGAAGCAATAATTTTCAGGGAAACATTCCTCCGAGCCTAGGGAATTGTAGAACCTTGCAATTGTTGTTTCTTTCTCAGAACAACCTTAATGGTACCATACCAAAACAAGTTGTTTCTATCTCATCCTTATCTATATATCTAGACCTATCCCAAAACCAATTGAGTGGTTCTCTTCCCTTGGAAGTTGGAAACTTGATAAACCTCGGTTACTTGGATGTCTCTAAGAACCTATTATTGGGTGAAATTCCAAGCACTCTGGGCAGCTGCACAAGCCTGGAAATGCTACGGTTGGGGAACAACTTTTTCAACGGAACCATTCCTTCTTCTTTGAGTTTCTTGAGAGGCCTTAGTGAGTTAGATCTCGCAAATAATAGCTTGTCTGGTAAAATTCCGGTGTACTTGGAGAGCTTTATTTTGTTGCAGAATTTGAATCTTTCTTTTAATAATTTTGATGGTGTAGTACCAACACAAGGTGTATTTAGTAATGCAAGTAAAATATCAGTAGTGGGAAACAGTAAGCTCTGTGGGGGGATAGCTGAATTGAAGCTACCTAAACGCAACTTCAATGTGGATGAAAATAGGAGATCAAACAGTGCCTTAACTTTAACACTCTCTACACCCTTTGGGCTCGTAGGACTAGCTCTCGTGGGGTGTGTTCTCTATCTTTGCTGGTTCAGAAATAGAAGAAAAGATACCCTTTCAGATTCATCAAAAAATTCACTCTTGAGGGTGTCTTACCAAACTCTTGTTAAAGCCACTAATGGCTTTTCATCTTTCAATTTAATCGGTGTTGGTAGTTTCGGGTCTGTGTACAAAGGAGTTATTGATAGAAGAATTGTCGCTGTGAAGGTACTCAACCTTTTGCGACATGGAGCTTTGAAGAGTTTTGTATCCGAATGTGAGGCCTTGAGAAACATCAGACATCGAAATCTTGTCAAAGTGCTAACAGCATGTTCGACAGTAGATTATCAGGGTCATGGCTTCAAGGCCCTGATTTATGAGTTCATGGTCAATGGAAGCCTTGAGGAGTGGTTACATCTAAATCCCAATGAAGATTTATCAAATGAAGAGTTTAGGAAGTTAAATCTTTTTCAAAGACTAAATATTGTCATTGATATATTGTCTGTGCACTAAATTATCTTCACAAATAGGGTCAATATAGCGACCCCGGTCTTTTCCTATTTGATTATTGTATCCGGACTTAAGTTCCGTGGATCCTATCATTGTGTAATTGTTGTTGTCGTCCTTTATTTTCTCATTTGAGTTATAGGATGTGTTGGGCAGGTTGTTTCAAGTTGGTTGGGTCCGGAAACCGAGTGTTGCTGTCCAGTTTTTGGTTTGGTGGCTCGAGCGAGGGTTTGGTGGCTCGAGCGAGGGTTGAGTTTTGTCTCTGGTGGCTTGAGCCAGGGTTTCTTCGCTCGAACAAGAGATTGCGTCTGGTATAGACCTGAGAGCAGTGTTTCTTCGCTCGAGCGAGCTTTTCTTCACTCGAGCGAGCGAGGTGTATGTTTTCGAGTTCTTCGCTCGAGCGAGCATTCTGTCGCTCGAGCATGCTTCTGGGTTGCAGACCTGAAGCATTGCATTCTTGGCTCGAGCGAGCTTTTCTTCGCTCGAGCGAGACTTTCTTGTGTCTGGTCGCTCGAGCGACCATGTCTTCGCTCGAGCGAGCCTGTTTAGTTTATATAGGCAGCAGCGGGTTTTTGGACAGTTTTTCATCTTCTTTTTGGATTCCAAACCCTAGGTCCGACTTCTCTCTCTCCCTACTCACCTTTTCTCTTAGGTTTGATCTATTTAGAGTGCGTTTCTACCCTAGTTGCTTTATTAAAAAGGTAGTGTGGGTCGAGGGCTTCAGTTTAATCTGAACAATCTTGGAGTTGGAGCACTTTGAGTTTGGGTCATCATCTTCGTCTTCTCTTGTTGGGTTATTTCTTCGAGGGAGGGATTTCCTACTCCAATTTATGAGTTTTGTTCTAAGTTTTCGTAATTTTGGGAAAAACACTTAACCCTAAGTGTTTAAATAATTTGAATTGTATATTTAATTTAAAGAACATTGGGAAATAAGTTAAATTCATGAAATTGAGAAATTTATTGATTAAATGGGGTAGTTGGTTAATTTAAATCACTCATCTATCGAATTATTGATTTATTTATTTCCAGTCTAGAGATAATTGTTTTGAGCTATCAGTGGAGGATAGTCATGATTGTTGTAGACATTGCATGTGGATTAGGGATAACTGAAACTAATCACATTGGTTAAGTCATTAATTTTGACTGTTGAATTAATACAGACATTATGTGTATTGATTGTTTGTTGTATATGTTATGTGCTTACATACATGAATTGGTTGAGCATTGCATATGCATATTGTGTGGGAGGAGATAGGGGATGTACTCCACGGTTTAGGGGAAGATAGGGGATGGACCTCTAAACCGGATTTTGTTTGAGAGGAGATAGGGGATGGACTCCATTAGCATCACTTTTATGTGTGCTTATTTATATTGAAGTGTTTTATTGATACAGCACTAAAATGTGTATCAAACTGGAAGTATGAAGTGTTTTGATGTGAGCTTGAGTCTCATTTATTATGTTGAGATTGGAAGTAATGTACTGTGACATACAAATTCACTGTTATAGTTTGGCCAGGTTCTGAGTCATATTGGTAAAAAAGGAAAAGTTGAATAACTAATGGAAAGTGAAACTGATAATTTGTATTATCCATTTATTGAATGCTATTGCTTTATTCAATGCTTGTATTTGGTTTAATATATTTCTACTGGGCTGTGGCTCACCCTATATGGGAACATCATTTTCAGGTCCAGATGATTCACTACCTCCAAGGACTTAGCTTGGAAGGATTTGGACAATGAAGCCTTGTCTTTAGTTATTTGTTTTATTTGAATTACATGTAAACATTTAAGCCTAGGGCTTTATTGGTATTTGAGTTAGAATTCATGTTGTTGTGTCCAAGTGTTGGCTTGGCAGGATGTAAGCCCGTGGGGCATTTATTTTGGATGTTATATGTAATGTCGTTATTTAGGATACTCTGATGAATGAATTATGGTTTATTTTCTTAAGTAATGCATCATATTATTGTGTATGTTATGGGTTATATTTTGAGGGCGTTACAACTTGGTATCAGAGTGTACCGGGTTTGAATACTTTGGGTACGTGGGAAGTGATTAGTATCACATTGGGTTCGTCTCGTTTGATAGAGACTTAGTGTACTGTTGTATGCTTAATTGATAACATGTTTATGTGATTATATGGATATGGAACGTAGTTTCTGGGATGTTGGTTGAACCCTTGAGTTTCTAACAGTCTTGTTGGAAAGGCACTTGATCATTGCTGCTTCCAACCGGAACTATAGTAACACTTTGGGACTATCATTATTCGGGAATGAAATTTGTAACGCCCTCAAAATTAAACCCATAATAAATAATATTAACATGCATCATTATATTAAAACAAGAATATAATTCCATTCATCAGAGTATTAAGAAATAAACATCAAAATAAATGCCCTACGGGCTTACATCTCGCCAAGCCAATACTTGGACACAAATCCACGAGTTCTAACTCAAAAACAAATAAAGCCCTAGGCTTGAGTGTTTTACATATAAAAACAAATAAACTAAAAACAAATCTTCGAGTTCCAATCCCTCACAAGCTAAGTCCTTGGAGGCAGTGAACCATCTCAGACCAAAAATGAAGTTCTATATAGGGTGAGCCACAGCCCAGTAGAGAAATACTAAACCAAGCATAAGAATTAACTAAAGTATTAGCATCTGATATATGGTTAACACACTATATTCCGATTACAATTCTCATGACACGAATATCTATATTGCCTATGACACGTTGTCTATGGCATATCTTACCTTCCACCTATGGCTCAGAACCTGGCCAAATAACTCAACGGGAATTTCATCTCTTATTAACAATAATTGAACAGGGATAACAAGTTAAGTTAAACCTCTCTATAACATAACAAATACACATGCTGGTATTGTATCAATCATAACCACATTCACTTCCATACTTCTCAACTGATACACATGGTGGTGATGTATCATATCAACAATAAATAGAAATACTTCTATTAACAATAGGCACACATGTATGTGATGCAAGTGGGGTCCATCCCCTTTTCTTCTCCTAACACATCTGGTTTAGAGATCCATCCCCTTTCTTCCCCTAAACCCTCCAACAATTTCGGTTTAGAAGTCCATCCCCTTTCTTCCCCTAAACCGGGAGTTCATCCCCTATCTCCTCCAAAACCAAATGCATATGCAACATAATCAATACTTGCCATATACAACACATAATCAATACAAGTAATGTTCTGTATTAATTCAACAGTCAAATAGCTGACTCAATTCCAGTTATACCTAAGCCACATGCAAGGTCTACAATCACCGGCTATCCTCCACCGATAGCCCAAACAATTATTTCTAAGGTAAATAAATATACAATACATATAATCCTAATTCCACAGATAAGTAATTAAATATCCGACTACATCAATTTATATCATAATCCCTCAATTTCATGAATTAAACTCAATTCCACATACTTCCCTTAAATTAATTACACAAATTAATCTAAGTCAAAACCTAGGGTTTCTCCCAAAATCACCAAACTACCCCCCCATATACCAAAATACCAACACTTATGATTAAAGCGTATAAATGGAGTAGGAAATCCCTACCTTAAACAGAAGAGCCCAAAAGGAGAAGAAGAAGATGATGCTCGAAACCCCAAAGTGCTCCAAATCAACAATTGCTCCGATTAAATGAAAGCCCTCACTCTCTACCTTTTTAATGAAGGAACTAGGTTAGAAGCGCCCTCTAGATAGATCAAACCCAAGGAAAAGATGAGTTGAGAGAAAAGAAACTCGGAACTAGGGTTTCGGATCAAAATTGTGAAAAAGGACGTTTTAAAAGCCTGCTGCGTTTAAATATCGGGAAAGCTCGCCGAAGCGAAGACTGGTCGCCGAGCGACTGACACAAAAAATGCAGACCTCGCCGGCGAAAAAGAAGCTCGCCGAGCCAAAGACAAACCATCTCGCCGGCGAAGGAAAGCTCGCTCGAGCCAACAAACATTGCCCTCGTGTCTAGCATCGACGCAACCTCGCCGAGCCAAGAAAGGCTCGCCGAGCGATTTAACCAAGAAGGACCTCGCTCGAGCGAAGAGAAGCTCGCTCGAGCGACCAAGCCAAAAACTGATCATCAAGAATTTGTTTCTAGACTCAACCAACCTGTAATCAACCTGCCCAAAACATCCTATAACCAAAGAATAAGGAATCAAGGACAACAATGACAATAATATGGCAACGGAATCCACGGAACATAAGTCCGGATACGATAATCAAATGGGAAAAAGACCGGGGTCGCTATAAAATTCGTAGGTGCTTATGTGATTATGTGCTTACGTGGAATGAATTATTGTTGTCCAACACATTAGGACGAGAGTGTTTAGCTTCGGCACATTTATTAATGTGCTAACGTCTTTGTTTCTTGTATTAGGATGTCAGGACGAGGACGAGGACGCGGTAGGCGTGGTAGGCCGGGAAGGCAGGAAGTGCCTGTGCCAGAGGAGATTCCAGTAGTACAGGAGATTCCGGTTGTGCAAGAGGGTGTTGGTCAGGCCAATGTGGCCAAGAGGCTGAAGAGCTATGGGCGCTTTAGCCCGAGAGATAGCAGGGGCATTCAGGGAATCGCTGGCATTCTCGAGGGTGCGAACCCACCCAAGTTGTTGCGCAGATCCGGGCCTTCTTTCTCAAGAGGAGTTCTTCCAAATTCAACTGGACGAATTTTTAGGTGATCCTAAAGAGCCGCTTAAGGTAGATAAATGGCTCGAACAGACAACGAAGACGTTTGAGATGCTTGGCATCGAAGACGAGGGGTTGAAGGTGACTTTGGCATCTTTCCAGCTGAAAGGGGATGCGGGTCAATGGTGGAAGTTCACCAAAGGTCGCATTGGAGCTACGTGGGAGGCTTTTGTGAATGCATTCCAGGAGAGGTTCTTATCTCCAGCAGTCAGGGAGAAGCTGAGAGACCAGTTCTGTCAGCTTAAGCAGTCAAGTTCTTCAGTGGCCGAGTTTGAGGCTGCATTCACTAGTTTGTCCAGGTTTGCACCTGAGTTGGTGGCATCTGAGGAACGCCGTTGCATTGAGTTTGAGAAGAAGTTGAGGCGCAGCCTCAAGTTGAGAATTGTTGGGTCTATGATTCGTGATTATGGGCGTCTGGTTGATGCTGCAGCCCATACAGAGATTATGATGCAAGAAGAGGAGGAAGGGCAGAAAGGCTCCAAGAGAAGTCAGGATGGCCAGGGTGATGGCAAGAGGCAGAGAGGTTTTACTCCTCAGTAGTCTCAGGGTAGCTTTTCTAGATCCACTTTTCCAGTGCCGAGTGCAAGTTCTGGGAAAGGCAGCCAGGGAGACATTACCTGTTTCAAGTGTGGCAAGCTGGGCCACAAGTCTCCAGTTTGTCCTCAGAGGGGAGGAGGGAAGAGAACAACATCTTCTTCGGCTTGATCTCAGAGCCAGAGTCAGGGTAGAGGCCAGCCGCTCACTTGTTTTTAGTGCGGTCAGGCAGGGCACATGAAGAGGTATTGCCCGCAGTTGGGTGGCACACCTAGTGCATCAGGTTTGAGGTAGACTCAGGGTCAGCAGCCAGCTCAGTCGGGTCAGGCCTCGAGGGCCAATCAGGGGGCTTCATCGTCCCAGTCTGTGCAGCAGTCTTATGCTCCTAGGGGTGAGCAAGTTGATCAGAGGTTGTCTGGGCGTGTATCTTTATTCGCAAGAAGACCTTGTACCGTTCCATCGCCAGAAAGGTACCTTCTTGTTTTGCAACTCGGTTGCTAATGTTTTGATTGATACGGGTGCATCTCATTCCTTTGTGTCTGCTGCATTTGCATCTGTTTGGGAGTTGGAGTTAGCACAGTTACGTCTCCTATTTGTGTAGTGTCACCTATTGGGGGTGAATTGATCTTGAAACAAGGTGTCAGGGGTTGTGATATAGAGGTCGATGATCATAGAATCCCATTTTCTCTTGTAGTTATGCCTATGAAGGGCTTTGGTGTTATTTTGGGTATGGACTGGTTATCGTCATACCGGGCAGTTATTGATTGCTACCGTCAGAGGGTCACTTGTTGTACCGTTAGCGGAGAGTGTTTCCATTTTCTGGGGGACCGGGTTGGTAGTGTTTTGCCACCGGGTATGTTTCACGAGGGCGGAGTGAGCTTAGTGTTCTACTTGCTAATCTTTCGATTAGTGAGGTTGATGAGACTCAGATTGTGTTACCAAGGGTAGTTTGTGAGTACTCGGACGTCTTTCCCGAGGATCTTGTTGGTTTGCCACCGTATCGAGAGGTTGAGTTCTCTATTGACCTAGTGCCTGGCACGGCGCCAATTTCTATGGCACCTTATCGTTTTGCCCCAGTTGAGTTAGTTGAGTTGAAGATTCAGCTCCAGGAATTGTTAGATATGGGCTATATCCGTCCTAGTGTTTTGCCGTGGGGAGCGCCAGCCATTTTTGTTAAAAAGAAAGGTGGTGCTTTGAGACTTTGTATAGATTACCGGAAGTTGAATCGGGTGACGATTAAGAATAAGTACCCTATGCCTCGTATAGATGATTTGTTTGATCAGTTGAAGGGTTCCAGTTGTTTTTCTAAGATAGACTTGAGATGAGGTTATCATCAGTTGAGAGTCAGGGAGGAGGATATTCCGAAGACGGCATTCCGTACGCGGTATGGCCACTATGAGTTTCTGGTGATGCCATTTGGGCTCACCAATGCACCGATAGTGTTTATGGATTTGATGAACCGGATCTTCAGAGAATTCTTAGATCGTTTTGTAGTCGTCTTTGTGGACGACATTCTGATTTATTCACTTTCAGAGGAGGAGCACGAGGAACACTTGAGAGTGGTGCTTGAGTTACTTAGAGCCCATAAGCTTTATGCTAAGTTTGGGAAGTGTGAGTTCTGGCTAGAAGAGGTGAAATTCTTAGGCCATGTCGTTTCTGGGGAAGGGGTGTCGGTTGATACATCTAAGACGGAGGCAAGGCAAGATCGGGCTCACGAGTGTGTTTGAGATCCGTAGTTTTCTAGGATTAGCCGGTGTTATCATATCGGTTTGTGAAAGATTTCTCCGTGTTAGCCGCTTTGACTAGATTGACTCGGAAAGGAGTCAAATTTGTATGGAGTGAGACTTGTGAAAAGTCGTTCCAGGAGTTGAAAGTTAGACTGACCACCGCTCCAGTCTTGATTATTCCGGAGAGAGGGTTGGGTTATTCAGTCTATTGTGACGCCTCACGAGAGGGTCTAGGTTGTGTGTTAATGCAAGAAGGGAAAGTGGTTGCCTATGGTTCACGTCAGTTGAAAATTCATGAGAAAAATTACCCTACGCACGATCTAGAGTTAGCAACTGTGATATTGCCTTGAAGATTTGGAGGCATTATCTTTATGGTGAGAAGTTCGAGGTATTCTCGGATCATAAGAGTCTGAAATATCTGTTTACACAGAAAGACTTGAATTTGAGGCAGAGGAGGTGGATGGAGTTTATTGAGGATTATGACTTCGAGTTGCATTGTCATCCGGGGAAGGCCAATGTTGTGGCCGATGCCCTTAGCAGGAAATCTGTTGGTGACGTTGCTAGTATAGCCATCTGAGAATGGGAGATGTTGGGTGCAATTGGGGAGTTCAATTTGCTTCTGGGCGAATCAGTTGAGGCTGCGGCTTTGTTTTCTGTTGTTGCACAGCCTACACTTGTGACTCGAGTGTTAGAGGCTCAGAGAGGTGACCTTGAGGTAAAATTCCTCTGTGAGAAGATTTCCGGTGGGAAGGTTGAGAAAGGTTTGATGGTGTATCCCGACCTGAGTGTGAGATATCGAGACCGTTTGTTTGTGCCAGAGTCTTGCCGAGAGGAGGTACTCTGAGAGTTTCATCATTCGCGCCTTGCGGTGCATCCAGGAGGTACTAAGATGTATCGGGATTTGGGTCGCCAGTTTTGGTGGCGGTGTATGAAGAGAGATGTGGCAGCTTTCGTGTCTAAGTGCCTTACTTGTCAGCAAGTGAAGGCCGAACATCAAAGGCCAGCGGGCTTGTTGCAACCCTTGCCTATTGCCTAGTGGAAGTGGGAGCATGTCACTATGGACTTCGTTGTGGGTCTTCCGAGGACTCAGCGGGGTAGTGATACTATTTGGGTGGTTGTAGACCGGTTGACTAAGTCGGGGCACTTCATTTCTATGCGCGTGAGAGATTCGATAGATCATCTTGCCGACTTGTACATTCGGGACATAGTGAGGTTGCACGGGGACCCAGTGACGATCGTCTCAGATAGAGATCCTCGTTTTACTGCTAGATTGTGGCAGAGTTTGCAGAGTGCCTTAGGCACTAGGTTGACCTTTAGCACGGCTTATCATCCTCAGATTGACGGGCAGTCTGAGCGTACTATTTAGATCCTTGAGGATATGCTTCGGGGTTGTGTTCTTGATTTCAGTGGGTTGTGGGAGAGGCACTTGCCTTTGGTGGAGTTTGCCTACAACAACAGTTTCCAGTCTAGTATTGGTATGGCACCGTTTGAGGCCTTGTATGGTCGACCGTGTAGATCTCCAGTTTGTTGGGCCGAGGTGGGTGATGCACCTCTATTGGGTCCGGAGTTGGTGAGGGAAACGACGGAGAAAGTTGAGCTTATCCGTAAGAGACTTATTACAGCCCAGAGTCGTCAGAAATCTTATGCCGACCGTAGGAGGAGACCTTTAGTATTTGAGGTGGGTGATCATGTCTTTCTGAAGATATCACCTAGACGGGGATTGATGAGGTTTGGGAAGAGCTGAAAGTTGTCCCCTCGGTTCATTGGTCCTTTTGAGATCCTTGAGAGGATTGGCGAGGCTGCTTATCGTTTAGCTTTGCCACTGCAGTTGTCCGGAGTACATGACGTGTTTCATGTGAGTATGCTTCGGAAGTATGAGCCGGATCCATCACATGTGTTGGATTGGACTGATTTAGTGGTTGACGAGGATGTCTCGTATGAGGAGAGACCAATTCAAGTCTTGGATAGACGGGATCAAGTTTTGCAAGGTAAGACCATTCCTTTGGTAAAGGTTTTGTGGAAACATCACGGGGTGGAGGAAGCCACTTGGGAACGTGAGTTGGAAGTCGGTGAGAAATATCCGGACATGTTTATTGATTTGTAATCTTGTATTTAGATTCTGTACTATTGTTGGACTTAAGAGCTTTATATATGTCTTAAATTGTAAGACATTGAGAATGTTTTGGTTTAGTGATAGTTGTTTGAAATTTGCTTCATAATGGAAGTGGACTGTCACATTTATAGATTGAATGTGTTTTATATATATATCATGGAATTGAATATGATATGGAAATGGGAATCATGTATATTGAAATTGTTAAAATTGGAAGGAAAATGCATAATACTGATACAGGTTGAAATATATGTTGTTTTATATATACATATTGTGAAATGCCTTTTGATAAGAGATGAAATGACCAGTTTTGGGTCAAGTGGTTTATTATTGTATTGTCATATTGTCGGAATTGGAGAAAAACCTGTTTTTGAAAAACTTATGCTTAATTTCGGGGACGAAATTCTTTAAGGGGGGGGAGGTTATAGCGACCCCGGTCTTTTCCTATTTGATTATTGTATCCGGACTTAAGTTCTGTGGATCCTATCATTGTGTAATTGTTGCTGTCGTCCTTTATTTTCTCATTTGAGTTATAGGATGTGTTGGACAGGTTTGTTTCAGGTTGGTTGGGTCTGGAAACCGAGTGTTGCTGTCCAGTTTTTGGTTTTGTGGCTCGAGCGAGGGTTTGGTGGCTCGAGCCAGGGTTTCTTCGCTCGAACGAGAGATTGCGTCTGGTATAGACCTGAGAGCAGTGTTTCTTCGCTCGAGCGAGCTTTTCTTCACTCAAGCGAGCGAGGTGTATGTTTTCGAGTTCTTCGCTCGAGCGAGCATTCTGTCGCTCGAGCATGCTTCTGGGTTGCAGACCTGAAGCATTGCATTCTTAGCTCGAGCGAGCTTTTCTTCGCCCGAGCGAGACTTTCTTGTATCTGTTCACTCGAGCGACCATGTCTTCGCTCGAGCGAGCCTGTTTAGTTTATATAGGCAGCAGCGGGTTTTTGGACAGTTTTTCATCTTCTTTTTGGATTCCAAACCCTAGGTCCGACTTCTCTCTCTCCCTACTCACCTTTTCTCTTAGGTTTGATCTATTTAGAGTGCGTTTCTACCCTAGTTGCTTTATTAAAAAGGTAGTGTGGGTCGAGGGCTTCAGTTTAATCTGAACAATCTTGGAGTTGGAGCACTTTGAGTTTGGGTCATCATCTTCGTCTTCTCTTGTTGGGTTATTTCTTCGAGGTAGGGATTTCCTACTCCAATTTATGAGTTTTGTTCTAAGTTTTCGTAATTTTGGGAAAAACACTTAACTCTAAGTGTTTAAATAAATTGAATTGTATATTTAATTTAAAGAACATTGGGAAATTAGTTAAATTCATGAAATTGAGGAATTTATTGATTAAATGGGGTAGTTGGTTAATTTAAATCACTCATCTATCGAATTATTGATTTATTTATTTCCAGTCTAGAGATAACTGTTTTGGGCTATCGGTGGAGGATAGTCATGATTGTTGTAGACATTGCATGTGGATTAGGGATAACTGAAACAAATCACATTGGTTAAGTCATTAATTTTGACTGTTGAATTAATACAGACATTATGTGTATTGATTGTTTGTTGTATATGTTATGTGCTTACATACATGAATTGGTTGAGCATTGCATATGCATATTGTGTGGGAGGAGATAGGGGATGTACTCTACGGTTTAGGGGAAGATAGAGAATGGACCTCTAAACCGAATTTTGTTTGGGAGGAGGTAGGGGATGGACTCCATTAGCATCACTTTTATGTGTGCTTATTTATATTGAAGTGTTTTATTGATACAACACTAAAATGTGTATCAAACTGGAAGTATGAAGTGTTTTGATGTGAGCTTGAGTCTCATTTATTATGTTGAGATTGGAAGTAATGTACTGTGACATACAAATTCACTGTTATAGTTTGGCCAGGTTCTGAGCCATATTGGTAAAAAGGAAAAGTTGAATAACTAATGGAAAGTGAAACTGATAATTTGTATTATCCATCTATTGAATGCTATTGCTTTATTCAATGCTTATATTTGGTTTAGTATATTTCTACTGGGCTGTGGCTCACCCTATATGGGAACATCATTTTCAGGTCCAGGTGATTCACTACCTCCAAGGACTTAGCTTGGAAGGATTTGGACAATGAAGCCTTGTCTTTAGTTATTTGTTTTATTTGAATTACATGTAAACATTCAAGCCTAGGGCTTTATTGGTATTTGAGTTAGAACTCATGTTGTTGTGTCCAAGTGTTGGCTTGGCAGGATGTAAGCCCGTGGGGCATTTATTTTGGATGTTATATGTAATGTCGTTATTTAGGATACTCTGATGAATGAATTATGGTTTATTTTCTTAAGTAATGCATCGTATTATTGTGTATGTTATGGGTTATATTTTGAGGGCGTTACAACTTGGTATCAGAGTGTACCGGGTTTGAATACTTTGGGTACGTGGGAAGTGATTAGTATCACATTGGGTTCGTCTCGTTTGATAGAGACTTAGTGTACTGTTGTATGCTTATTTGATAACATGTTTATGTGATTATATGGATATGGAACGTAGTTTCTGGGATGTTGGTTGAACCCTTGAGTTTCTAACAGTCTTGTTGGAAAGGCACTTGATCATTGCTGCTTCCAACCGGAACTATAGTAACACTTTGGGACTATCATTATTCGGGAATGAAATTCGTAGGTGCTTATGTAATTATGTGCTTACGTGGAATGAATTATTGTTGTCCAATACATTAGGACGAGAGTGTTTAGCTTCGGCACATTTATTAATGTGCTAACGTCTTTGTTTCTTGTATTAGGATGTCAGGACGAGGACGCAGTAGGCGTGGTAGGCCTAGAAGGCGTGAAGTGCCTGTGCTGAGGAGATTCCAGAGTACAGAGATTTCAGCAGGCAGAGGGTGTTGGTCAGGCTAATGTGGCCGAGCCAAGAGGGCAAGAAAGCTGGGCGCTTTAGCCCGAGAGATAGCAGGGGCATTCAGGAATCATTGGCATTCTCGAGGGTCATAACCCAACCCCAAGTTGTCGTTGCAGATGCTGGGCCTTCTTTTCTGAAGAGGGAGTTCTTCCAGTCCAATCTGGACGAATTTTTAGGTGATCCTAAAGAGCCGCTTAAGGTAGATGAATGGCTCGAACAGACAACGAAGACGTTTGAGATGCTTGGCATCGAAGACGAGGGGTTGAAGGTGACTTTGGCATCTTTCCAGCTGAAAGGGGATGCGGGTCAATGGTGGAAGTTCACCAAATGTCGCATTGGAGCTACGTGGGAGGCTTTTGTGAATGCATTCCAGGAGAGGTTCTTATCTCCAGCAGTCAGGGAGAAGCTGAGAGACCGGGCTACGGCCTTAAGCAGTCAAGTTCTTCAGTGGCCAAGTTTGAGGCTGCATTCACTAGTTTGTCCAGGTTTGCACCTGAGTTGGTGGCGTCTGAGGAACGCCGTTGCATTGAGTTTGAGAAGAAGTTGAGGCGCGGCCTCAAGTTGAGAATTGTTGGGTCTATGATTCGTGATTATGGGCGTCTGGTTGATGCTGCAGCCCATACAGAGATTATGATGCAAGAAGAGGAGGAAGGGCAGAAAGGCTCCAAGAGAAGTCAGGATGGCCAGGGTGATGGCAAGAGGCAGAGAGGTTTTACTCCTCAGTAGTCTCAGGGTAGCTTTTCTAGATCCACTTTTCCAGTGCCGAGTGCAAGTTCTGGGAAAGGCAGCCAGGGAGACATTACCTGTTTCAAGTGTGGCTAGCTGGGCCACAAGTCTCCAGTTTGTTCTCAGAGGGGAGGAGGGCAGAGAACAGCATCTTCTTCGGCTCGATCTCAGAGCCAGAGTCAGGGTAGAGGCCAGCCGCTCACTTGTTTTCAGTGCGGTCAGGCAGGGCACATGAAGAGGTATTGCCCGCAGTTGGGTGGCACACCTAGTGCATCAGGTTTGAGGTAGACTCAGGGTCAGCAGCCAGCTCAGTTGGGTCAGGCCTCGAGGGCCAATCAGGGGGCTTCATCGTCCCAGTCTGTGCAGCAGTCTTATGCTCCTAGGGGTGAGCAAGTTGATCAGAGGTTGTGCTGGCGTATGCCGTTATCGTAAGACCTTGTACCGTTCCATCGCCAGAAAGGTACCTTCTTGTTTTGCAACTCGGTTGCTAATGTTTTGATTGATATGGGTGCATCTCATTCCTTTGTGTCTGCTGCATTTGCATCTGTTTTGGAGTTGGAGTTTGCACAGTTAGCGTCTCCTATTTGTGTAGTGTCACCTCTTGGGGGTGAATTGATCTTGAAACAAGGTGTCAGGGGTTGTGATATAGAGGTCGATGATCATAGAATCCCATTTTCTTTTGTAGTTATGCCTATGAAGGGCTTTGGTGTTATTTTGGGTATGGATTGGTTATCGTCATACCGGGCAGTTATTGATTGCTACCGTCAGCGGGTCAGTTATTGTACCGTTAGCGGAGAGTGTTTCCATTTTCTTGGGGACCGGGTTGGTATTGTTTTGCCACCGGGTATGTTTCACGAGGGCGGAGTGAGCTTAGTGGTCTACTTGCTAATCTTTCGATTAGTGAGGTTGAAGAGACTCAGATTGTGTTACCAAGGGTAGTTTGTGAGTACTCAGACGTCTTTCCCGAGGATCTTGTTGGCTTGCCACTGCATCGAGAGGTTGAGTTCTCTATTGACCTAGTGCCCGGCACGGCGCCAATTTCTATGGCACCTTATCGTTTTGCCCAGTTGAGTTAGTTGAGTTGAAGATTCAGCTCCAGGAATTGTTAGATATGGGCTATATCCGTCCTAGTGTTTTGCCGTGGGGAGCGCCAGCCATTTTTGTTAAAAAGAAAGGTGGTGCTTTGAGACTTTGTATAGATTACCGGAAGTTGAATCGGGTGACGGTTAAGAATAAGTACCCTATGCCTCGTATAGATGATTTGTTTGATCAGTTGAAGGGTTCCAGTTGTTTTTCTAAGATAGACTTGAGATGAGGTTATCATCAGTTGAGAGTCAGGGAGGAGGATATTCCGAAGACGGCATTCCGTACGCGGTATGGCCACTATGAGTTTCTGGTGATGCCATTTGGGCTCACCAATGCACCAACAGTGTTTATGGATTTGATGAACCGGATCTTCAGAGAATTCTTAGATCGTTTTGTAGTCGTCTTTGTGGACGACATTCTGATTTATTCACCTTCAGAGGAGGAGCACGAGGAACACTTGAGAGTGGTGCTTGAGTTACTTAGAGCCCATAAGCTTTATGCTAAGTTTGTGAAGTGTGAGTTCTGGCTAGAAGAGGTAAAATTCTTAGGCCATGTCGTTTCTGGGGAAGGGGTGTCGGTTGATACATCTAAGACGGAGGCAGTGCAAGACTGGGCACAACCTACGAGTGTGTTTGAGATCCGTAGTTTTCTAGGATTAGCTGGGTGTTATCGCCGGTTTGTGAAAGATTTCTCCAGGTTAGCTTCGCCTTTGACTAGATTGACTCGGAAAGGAGTCAAATTTGTATGGAGTGAGACTTGTGAAAAGTCGTTCCAGGAGTTGAAAGTTAGACTGACCACCGCTCCAGTCTTGATTATTCCGGAGAGAGGGTTGGGTTATTCAGTCTATTGTGACGCCTCACGAGAGGGTCTAGGTTGTGTGTTAATGCAAGAAGGGAAAGTGGTTGCCTATGGTTCACGTCAGTTGAAAATTCATGAGAAAAATTACCCTACGCACGATCTAGAGTTAGCAACTGTGATATTGCCTTGAAGATTTGGAGGCATTATCTTTATGGTGAGAAGTTCGAGGTATTCTCGGATCATAAGAGTTCAAATATCTGTTTACACAGAAAGACTTGAAGTTGAGGCAGAGGAGGTGGATGGAGTTTATTGAGGATTATGACTTCGAGTTGCATTGTCATCCGGGGAAGGCCAATGTTGTGGCCGATGCCCTTAGCAGGAAATCTGTTGGTGACGCTAGTATAGCCATCCGAGAATGGGAGATGTTGGGTGCAATTGGGGAGTTCAATTTGCTTCGGGCGAATCGCTTGAGGTCATGCTTTGTTTTCGTTGTTGCACACCACACTTGTGACTCGAGTGTTAGAGGCTCAGAGAGGTGACCTTGAGGTAAAATTCCTCTGTGAGAAGATTTCCGGTGGGAAGGTTGAGAAAGGTTTGATGGTGTATCCCGACCTGAGTGTGAGATATCGAGACCGTTTGTTTGTGCCAGAGTCTTGCCGAGAGGAGGTACTCGAGAGTTTCATCATTCGCGCCTTTGCGGTGCATCCAGAGGTACTAAGATGTATCGATTTGGGTCGCCGCTTTTGGTGGCGGGTATGAAGAGAGATGTGGCAATTTGGTTCAAGTGCCTTACTTGTCGCCAAGTGAAGGCCGAACATCAAAGGCCTGGCTTGTTGCAACCCTTGCCTATTGCCTAGTGGAAGTGGGAGCATGTCACTATGGACTTCGCTAGGGTCTTCCGAGGACTCAGCGGGGTAGTGATACTATTTGGGTGGTTGTAGACCGGTTGACTAAGTCGGGGCACTTCATTTCTATGCGCGTGAGAGATTCGATAGATCATCTTGCCGACTTGTACATTCGGGACATAGTGAGGTTGCACGGGGACCCAGTGACGATCGTCTCAGATAGAGATCCTCGTTTTACTGCTAGATTGTGGCAGAGTTTGCAGAGTGCCTTAGGCACTAGGTTGACCTTTAGCACGGCTTATCATCCTCAGATTGACGGGCAGTCTGAGCGTACTATTTAGATCCTTGAGGATATGCTTCGGGGTTGTGTTCTTGATTTCAGTGGGTTGTGGGAGAGGCACTTGCCTTTGGTGGAGTTTGCCTACAACAACAGCTTCAGCCTAGTATTGGTATGGCACCGCTTGAGGCCTTGTATGGTCGTAATCGTAGATCTCCGCTTTGTTGGGCCGAGGTGGGTGATGCACCTCTATTGGGTCCTGAGTTGGTGAGGGAAACGACGGAGAAAGTTGAGCTTATCCGTGAAGAGACTTATTATGTTCTGCAGTCGCCGTAAATCTTATGCCTAATCCGTAGAGGAGGAGACCTTTAGTATTTGAGGTGGGTGATCATGTCTTTTCAAGATATCACCTAGACGGGATTGATGAGGTTTGGGAAGAGCGAAAGTTGTCCCCTCGGTTCATTGGTCCTTTTGAGATCCTTGAGAGGATTGGCGAGGCTGCTTATCGTTTAGCTTTGCCACTGCAGTTGTCCGGAGTACATGACGTGTTTCATGTGAGTATGCTTCGGAAGTATGAGCCGGATCCATCACATGTGTTGGATTGGACTGATTTAGTGGTTGACGAGGATGTCTCGTATGAGGAGAGACCAATTCAAGTCTTGGATAGACGGGATCAAGTTTTGCGAGGTAAGACCATTCCTTTGGTAAAGGTTTTGTGGAAACATCACGGGGTGGAGGAAGCCACTTGGGAACGTGAGTTGGAAGTCGGTGAGAAATATCCGGACATGTTTATTGATTTGTAATCTTGTATTTAGATTATGTACTATTGTTGGACTTAAGAGCTTTATATATGTCTTAAATTGTAAGACATTGAGAATGTTTTGGTTTAATGATAGTTGTTTGAAATTTGCTTCATAATGGAAGTGGACTGTCACATTTATAGATTGAATGTGTTTTATATATATATATATCATGGAATTGAATATGATATGGAAATGGGAATCATGTATATTGAAATTGTTAAAATTGGAAGGAAAATGCATAATACTGATACAGGTTGAAATATATGTTGTTTTATATATACATATTGTGAAATGCCTTTTGATAAGAGATGAAATGACCAGTTTTGGGTCAAGTGGTTTATTATTGTATTGTCATATTGTCGGAATTGGAGAAAAACCTGTTTTTGAAAAACTTATGCTTAATTTCGGTGACGAAATTCTTTAAGGGGGGGAGGTTATAGCGACCCCGGTCTTTTCCTATTTGATTATTGTATCCGGACTTAAGTTCTGTGGATCCTATCATTGTGTAATTGTTGCTGTCGTCCTTTATTTTCTCATTTGAGTTATAGGATGTGTTGGACAGGTTTGTTTCAGGTTGGTTGGGTCGGGAAACCGAGTGTTGCTGTCCAGTTTTTGGTTTTGTGGCTCGAGCGAGGGTTTGGTGGCTCGAGCCAGGGTTTCTTCGCTCGAACGAGAGATTGCGTCTGGTATAGACCTGAGAGCAGTGTTTCTTCGCTCGAGCGAGCTTTTCTTCACTCAAGCGAGCGAGGTGTATGTTTTCGAGTTCTTCGCTCGAGCGAGCATTCTGTCGCCGAGCATGCTTCGGTTGCTGCAGACCAAGCATTGCATTCTTAGCTCGAGCGAGCTTTTCTTCGCCGAGCGAGACTTTCTTAGATCTGCTCACCGAGCGACCATGTCTTCGCCGAGCGAGCCTGCTTAGTTTATATAGGCGCAGCTGGGTTTTTGGACGCTTTTTCATCTTCTTTTGGATTCCAAACCCTAGGTCCGACTTCTCTCTCCCTACTCACCTTTTCTCTTAGGTTTGATCTATTTAGAGTGCTTTCACCCTAGTTGCTTTATTAAAAAGGTAGTGTGGGTCGAGGGCTTCAGCTTAATCAACAATCTTGGAGTTGGAGCACTTTGAGTTTGGGTCATCATCTTCGCTTCTCTTGTTGGGTTATTTCTTCGAGGTAGGGATTTCCTACTCCAATTTATGAGTTTTGTTCTAAGTTTTGGTATTTTGGGAAAAACACTTAACTCTAAGTGTTTAAATAAATTGAATTGTATATTTAATTTAAAGAACATTGGGAAATTAGTTAAATTCATGAAATTGAGGAATTTATTGATTAAATGGGGTAGTTGGTTAATTTAAATCACTCATCTATCGAATTATTGATTTATTTATTTCCAGTCTAGAGATAACTGTTTTGGGCTATCGGTGGAGGATAGTCATGATTGTTGTAGACATTGCATGTGGATTAGGGATAACTGAAACAAATCACATTGGTTAAGTCATTAATTTTGACTGTTGAATTAATACAGACATTATGTGTATTGATTGTTTGTTGTATATGTTATGTGCTTACATACATGAATTGGTTGAGCATTGCATATGCATATTGTGTGGGAGGAGATAGGGGATGTACTCTACGGTTTAGGGGAAGATAGAGGATGGACCTCTAAACCGAATTTTGTTTGGGATGAGGTAGGGGATGGACTCCATTAGCATCACTTTTATGTGTGCTTATTTATATTGAAGTGTTTTATTGATACAACACTAAAATGTGTATCAAACTGGAAGTATGAAGTGTTTTGATGTGAGCTTGAGTCTCATTTATTATGTTGAGATTGGAAGTAATGTACTGTGACATACAAATTCACTGTTATAGTTTGGCCAGGTTCTGAGTCATATTGGTGAAAAAGGAAAAGTTGAATAACTAATGGAAAGTGAAACTGATAATTTGTATTATCCATCCATTGAATGCTATTGCTTTATTCAATGCTTATATTTGGTTTAGTATATTTCTACTGGGCTGTGGCTCACCCTATATGGGAACATCATTTTCAGGTCCAGGTGATTCACTACCTCCAAGGACTTAGCTTGGAAGGATTTGGACAATGAAGCCTTGTCTTTAGTTATTTGTTTTATTTGAATTACATGTAAACATTCAAGCCTAGGGCTTTATTGGTATTTGAGTTAGAACTCATGTTGTTGTGTCCAAGTGTTAGCTTGGCAGGATGTAAGCCCGTGGGGCATTTATTTTGGATGTTATATGTAATGTCGTTATTTAGGATACTCTGATGAATGAATTATGGTTTATTTTCTTAAGTAATGCATCGTATTATTGTGTATGTTATGGGTTATATTTTGAGGGCGTTACAGTCAAACACCAATAGTCCACTGCGATCTTAAGCCAAGCAACATTCTTCTAGACAAAGATATGACTGGGCATGTAGGTGATTTTGGATTAGCAAAATTCCTTGCAGACGATGCCACCCATGACTTGTCTACAAGTGAAACAAGATCTATTGGCATAAGGGGAACAATAGGTTATACTGCTCCAGGTGAATATGCTTTCATTTATCCTTAATTGTTTCGTGCACCAAAAAGTGTAAAGAAAATGTGTGATTTGGGCAACACATTATTTTTTCTATGCACGGTTCTTTGACTTTTGTCTATTTATGAAGCATTTTTGTCTTTTATATCCAATATTTTTGTTTTGCCCTTTACAAATGCATTTTGCTTGCAGAATATGGTGTGGGAAGTGAGGTCTCGGCATATGGTGATATATATAGTTTTGGTATCCTCGTGTTAGAAATGTTTACTGGGAAGAGACCCACCGATGAAATATTTAAAGATGGTTTAAGCCTCCATAGCTTTGTCAAAGAGGCTTTGTCTGGCAGTGTATCAGAGATTTTAGACCCAATACTTTTTCAGACCGAAGGAGAAGAAGAAGAAAACTTCACGAAGATTGAAAAGATTGTGGAGTGCTTGAGTTTGGTACTTGAAATTGGAGTCAATTGTTCTTCAGATTTGCCTAGAGAAAGAATGGAGATTAATGATGTTGCATCTAAATTGCAATTCATCAAAGACACTCTTTTAGGATCTGAAATACATTGAAAGAGATGAATTTATGGGGTAATCAATTGGAATATAATACTTTTGTCTTAATAATCTCCTTTCTGGAAGAGATTACATGTTTAATAACAGCCTTACTTTTACATTGGTTGAGCTAACTGTACATTTTAGACTTTCCCATTCAAAGAAAGTGTTAGAATTTGAAATGTGTAGATATGATCTATTTTGAGTGTGATTCATATTACACCAAATTTAAATCTACACCACGAATTCAAAATTTATGTAAGTTTTTAATATTTTTCTTAGTACATAACATCAATCATGCACATTTTACTTCATTTTTGGGTTGGGTTAATTACATTTTCCCTAGTATGTGTCTTGTATCATTTTGGTCATTGATATTTTATATATGCCAATTTGATTTCCAATCTACTAATTTTGTAGTAAATGGTTTCTACCTCCGTTTCCATTTAAAATTAATAATGGAAGTAAGGGCATTTTCATCAAATTACATTTAAATATTAGCGAAACGAGAAAAAAAAAATCTCAAAATGTGTGATTAGTTTCATTTTGCTCCCCGATGTTTTCAATTGTGTCAATTTAATTCCTAACTTATTTAGTGCCATAGGTGATATGATAAAAATGTCCTCACTTCTGTTATCAATTATAGGCAAAAACGAACGTAAAGACTATTTAGTGACCAAATTAATAAATTGAAGATTAAATTGAAACATTTAAAACATTAGAGATTATTTGTGCAAAACATAAGAGACGCACTAAACTGTTGGAAACTAACGAGCTCCAGTGCATTTTGCACAAGACTTGGAGGAGGAGATTACATGCTGTTTTGGGTTAATTACACTTACAATACTATATATATATATATTCAGGCTAAATTACATTCGTATCACTTTAGTTTTCTTAATTTTAATTTAAATAATTTGATCTATATAATTTTAATTTTGTTACAAATGTGATTCCTCCATCATTTACTCTAAAAATTTGAAAATAAAAAGACCTTGTGTAAAACTAATGTGACCAAAGACTGGTGGTCCCATTAGTTTGTTTGAAATTTTATTTTGATCCATTTAATTTTACCCGTTATTTTTTTTATTCAAATGTTAATAACACATGACAGATGAATTACATTACAATAAAATTCAAAATGTAAAAATTAAATTATTCAAATTAAAATTACGATGACCAAAGTAAATTTACTTCAAAATAAAAGAACCGATATTACCTTCTTCCTTTCTGTCTTTCCCCATTTTATTACCTTCTTCCTTTTCTCCATCACGATTGCACAGAGCCACCAACCAACAGCAGCTCATCTGTCGTGGCCACCACCATCCAACCATTGTCGACCATTATTCAGCCACCATTGTCCACCGTCCTGCCGCTGCCATGACCGTAACCCAGATCTGATTCAGTTATCATTGAACCACCGCAATCGTCGAACGACCATATTGACACCATTGCATTACCATCAGATCTCGTCAAACCAAAAATGGGTAAAATTACATGAAATTTTTTTATTTTTTATTTTTATCAGGGTAAAATTACATGGATTGGTTCCCTTTAATTTAAGCAAAATTTCACTTTGGTCCTTGTCATTGCATTTTCTTAACATTTTAAATGAAACAAAAAAAAAAAAAAAATTCCCGTGCAAAAACTAAAAAAGCATAATACAATTAAAAATATACAGTATCTTTTATAGGGTTCATTGAGGTAGTTATAGTTTTGCACGTCCAAAATTCTAACGGGACAATACTGTGACGAAATTCAAAATATAAAATATAAATTACGAAAATTAAAGTCATACTTGGTTTAAACTTTAGATATTAATAGTATGGGTAAATTATATTTTACACTTCCATACTTTATATTAAATCTTACTTTAGTCCCTACACATGAAATCATAACAGTTAAGTCCTTACACTTTTAGTTAAATCTCATTTTGGTCCCTACATATGAGATCATGATAGTCAACCCACTACACTTTTATTCAAATTCTAATTTGATTCTTACATAAGTGTCAATATCCCTCTTTTATAACTTCATTTTTAAATATTTAACAAAATCCAGTCATGTGGCAAAAATATGATTACGAAATGAGAGTAAAAGAGGAAAATCATGTTTTCCACCAATACACTGTCCTACGTGAGAAACATGTGAGAGTTATAATATATATATATATATATATTTGTTCGTATAGTAAATATTGGGACGAAAATGTAAGATAGTAGAACTTTTGAAATTAAAAAAAAAAAGAAAAAAAATGGGTAAATTATAAACACATCTCCTGAGATTTACTTAAATTACAAATAACCCCTGTGGTTCTGGAAATTACATTATGCCCCTTAAGGTTTCTAATTTCATAACAAATAGATCATTTTATTAATAAATCATCAAGCTAATTAATAGTTTTTAATAATGTTAAAATCTTATTTCAATCAATAATTCAGATAATTTTATTATTGTATAGGTAAATAGTTAGAAATTTCACTTTTTCAATTAATTTTGTTAAATAAAAAATTTTGACAAGGAGGCATTTGTAATTTTTCAAACCACAGGGAGCAATTCATATTTTAAGCAAACCTCAGGGCGTGTATTTGTAATTTACCCTAAAAAAATGCAACAAGGATATCAAAGAGAAAGAAAGAAGAGAAAAAATTGGGTTATCGTGAAAAACAGAGTTTCGTGATTTCAATTTATGCAAAATCTTAGTTTATTTTCTTAATTGTTCACAATCTACATTTTATTTTAACCAAATACAGTCATATTTTGGTGTAAATTTTGGGATTAAATGTGTATTGATGAAACATACAGATGATTTTTCTTTCTTACTCTCATACCGTAGTCACATTCTTATCATATAATTAAATTTTGTTAAAAATTTAAACAATTGAGTAATGACAATAAGACTTGTATAGGGACCAAAGTCAAATTTGACCAAAAGTAGAGAGCGTTGATTGTCACAATTTCATATGTAAGGACCAAAGTGAGATTTGACCAAAAATATAAAAAGTTGACTGTTATAATTTTATTTGTATAGACCAAAGTGAGATTTGGCATAAAGTACAAGAGTGCAAAGTGTAATTCACCTTAGTTTAATTTACGCACAAAAAATCTTCCCTATTTTCTCTACATTTTTTTTGGCTGGTTCAAAAAATAATGCATGTGCAACCATTATGACCTTGCTTAATTTACTTTTATTTATTTATTTTTAAAAAGTCCTGAACTTTTAAAATACGTGTCTAATTATCTTGTATTTTGATAATATTATCGTAATGTTAATCTTGTGGCTGCAATTCTTCTTGATTTTTTTGTTTATTTATTTATTTATTTATTTTCAAGTTTCCATTTGCATGGTATTCTTTACCGTTTTTGAAGTGCATTACATTACCATTCTCGTATGGACCAAATGGGAAATAATGTGGGAAGATAAAAGTACAATCATAATCCTCTTCCTTCTGGAATGAGTGTTGTTCCACCATTTCTCACAGCTTTGACAAGCATCAAGCTTCGTTGTTCTGTAATTTAACTATTCAAGGTGGTTTTGGGTGCTAACATAATTCATGCAGTTCAAGCAGAGAAAAGCATTATTGATTATTTGAAGAGAAAATATGATTTTTTCCTCAAAACTATCACGCATTTTTCACGTTGACTCTCATACTTTAATTTATTTCAATTTAGTACCTGAACTTTACACAAATTGATCAATTAGACCTTTGCCGTCACTTTCTGTCCACAATTGGACGAAATGTGCTAATGTGGGCGGCAAATTGATTTTTAAAGTATAATTTGGGAGGCAAATTGATTTTTAATTTGGGGAGTAAATTGATTTTTAAGGTATAGTTTAGAGGGTAAAATGAAATTTTAAATGAACTTTGGTGCCACGTCAGCACATTTCGTTCAATTGTTGATGGAAGGTGACGGTAGGGGTCTAATTGATCAATTTGTGAAAAGTTCAGGTACTAAATTGAAATAAATCGAAGTATAGGAGTCAACGTGAAAAACGCGTAATAGTTTGGGAGGCAAAATGATATTTTCTCTTATTTGAATCACCATTAATAGTATGTTGGATTGCCCACAAAGGCATGGTGGCCAATATTTTTAGAATAATGTTATACAAAAGAAAAAAAAATTGTACAAAACAAAATTAATACAGAATGACCCGCCAAGTGTTGATATTATTACTTTAAAGCAAAAAGTATATTAAAATGGATTAAATGTTTAAAAAATGTTACTGCCATATCTTTCTAGTTAATAGTCGTATATTACCTACATTCTATAGAAAAACCTATAAGAATATAATTTTCCATATTAAGAAAATTGGATTGTTTTCAATTGATATTTTTTTGATTGGAAAAGAATAAGCTCATTTGAAATCTCACACTAGAAAACATGCCATGCTTGCTCCCCGTTATCGTCCAATTATCTACGCATTGTCTTGTTAACAAGGACAAACCATGGAGGATCAAAACAAATGTTAAGAGGATCACAACACTATTTTATAAACAATTATAAATGCCAACCAACCATTGTTTGAAGGTTAATTTTGTCTATAAAAAAACTAATGAAACTTGAAAGAGCAAAAATGAAACTACTATTAGCACCTACATAATTTCTTTGGACCCCCCTTCTTTGAACCCTACCCACACTACTACAAAATCATAAATAGATCACGGATTTGAAGTGTGATGTATGTTTTTTAGACACGCATTTGTTATTTAGTTAAAGTGTGATCTTTGAGAATGTAATTGTTAAGGTTCATTTTCAATCACACTTTTTGACTGCATTAAAAAATAATTCCATCATGTGTTTTGACCGTGATAATAAATATTTAGATCGCGGATTTAAGTGTGATTAATGACGAATAAAACCTGAGATTAAACTTAAATAATCCGTGATTAATAATAAGATAAGATCACGATTATATGCATTTCTTATCACGATTACTGCGTGCGATAAAAAAAAAAATCCGGACACAAAATGTGTCTATCAATCACAGTATATAAACCGTGATTAAAATCTGAACATAACTAATACCTAAAATATAATTAATATTATTCGCACAAAAAATTCCTTTGAATCACAACATTGACCACATATGAATAGCTAATAATCTCATATATTTCATAAATGAAAGTCGAATGTTGGAAAATATATACAATGAAAGTTAACGAATAAAAGGGTTTTTTACTTTAATTACACAATAAAAATCTAATAAAAAAAAATGAAAAAACTTAAAGAAAACTCAAAGTTCTTGAATGTTCCTTTTCTTTTTTAATCATATTTCACACCTCTCTAAGCAATTTTTGGCATAAATAAAAATAACAAAATTAGTTCAGGAACTGCTAGAAGCATATGAATAAACTTACACATTTTTTCGTTATTTAAAAACAAAAATAAAATATTAATGGATATCCCACTTGCCAAGGGTCGAGAGGTCCAGCCTATATTTTTTCATTTCAACCACAAGAAGAAAGAGAAAGCAGTTGATAAAATCAATGGTTCAATTGTCCAAACACCTAAAAATCCAAACACAGATTCTATTAACTATGTTTTGATTTAATGTCATTTTCTCTAGTGTGTACTCAGTCCATGACCTGGTGACTAATTTGCACAGATCAAGTGTCTTGTTTTATGAGTTAGAGCAGTCCACAAAGCACCAAAGCGATAACCAATCAAAGTAACAACCAATGAGTGTGTTTAATGGAGTTCAACCCCAGTTTGATGTGCTGTGTGAGTTGATCAAAGTGAAGGTTGCTTTGTAGACTAAATATCATTTTTCTTAGTGTGTGTACAATGGTGGTTAGGTACAAGCAGCCAACAAGGAAAAAACAGAGCAAGTCCAACCCCTTCTAAAGCCGAATGACTCAACTACTGCTAAATGGCGCAATGTAAATATATTGGTCATCAAATTACCATAAAATGATATTAAATTCTGGAGGATTAAAAATATAAAGGAATTCCTTTGAAGTTTGCATATCCATCTTCTTGATTGCAGCTTTCTGCACCCAAGGGAGCAATTAAGAAAGATAATATAGATACTTAACATCAGAAATCAACATAGCACTCTCAGGTATCAATGAATAATGGTCCATGACAAATTTAAAAACACACATATAGTCTTTAGTCAAATGAAAATGACAAAGGAAAGAACAATTGCACCTATTCAGCTGAAATTTGTCATTATTGGAAAAAAATATGTATATAGGTGCAGTTTTTACTTTCTGTATTTCCTACACAAACACTACCAAGAATTTGTTCCTTGTGAATTATACTACTCCATCTAAATTTAACTATAAACTTTGCTCAAACTATGAACTCAATAAATTGTAAACCCACTTCTTGTAATAATATTTGGAGGATTCAATATCTATCAGCATATTTCTTTTTGACACCCAAATAGATGTCATGTTGGTTGTTGTCAGGGTAATAGCAAACACACTCAAAGCGATTGATTTAACACTGCTCAGAGTAATACATGTAAGATAAAAAAAATTCAAATCCAAAGGAAGAATTCAACAACTGAATCCACTGCCCTAAATCAACTTGTTGAGACCAAAATATATGCTATTCCTGCTAAAGGAAAAAATCCACTTATCCATCATTTTATTGGAAAAAAAAATCCCAAACATGTAGCAGCCATAAGAAATTTAACATCTCAATGAATTTACATTATTATTTTTTATGAACATGCAAAATCTGGAAGTCCATGGTTAAATTGATTTTACACCTAATCCTACATTCCTAAATTGATATTAAGACCACAATGGATATATTTTTTTTTTGGATCAAGATAAGCTTCAATTACCCAAAATTGTGCTAAAGGCACCCAACAAAAGCCATAGGAGACTGGGAAACCCAATTAACAGGCAAAGTATCATGCAAACAAGTGGAAGCCACCCAATGTGCATGTCACGACCCGAACCCGCCCCTATAACCGGCCAGTAATCGTGTGATTACCTACGGCCTCAAACCAAATAAATCAAAACTCATCAGAGATAAAGGGGCCAAACGGAAGCAATTCAAAAACTTTGTCCATAGAGCCGTGCTTAAATGCACACCATAACATTCCAAATATTTATATATTAATAACTCACATCAAAATATGCACTAACACAAAACGCTGTATATATAGGATCATATAGATTTAAGTCAGTCAAACCCAAGTCTTATATACAAAAGTAGTCCAACAAAGGTGAAGACAGTCTCGTGGGTGAGACGTTTGGGCTGACTCCTCTAAACTTAAACTGTTTCTCACAAGTTCACCGGGGCTGGTTTTGGACGTCCCTTGGCTCACCTACATGTACATGAATGAGCATGAGCGAATGCCCAGTGAATAATATCAAATGAGGAAGATATATAAGTAATCATTGAAACAATACAGCAAACGGCCTTCGGCCCAATCATCTATATATCATTCGCATCTATCGGCCTTTGGCCCAATCATTCATGTCAATCGGCCTTCGGCCCAATCATTCGTATCAATCGGCCTTTGGCCCAATTATTTATATCAATCGGCCTTTGGCCCAATCATTCGTATCAATCGGCCTTTGGCCCAATTATTTATATCAATCGGCCTTCGGCCCAATCATTTATATCAATCGGCCTTTGGCCCAATCAATTATATCAATCGGCCTTTGGCCAATCATTCGCATCAATCGGCCTTTGGCCCAATTATTTATATCAATCGGCCTTTGGCCCAATCATTCGTATCAATCATTGTCCACCATTCAAATTAATGAACTTATAAAACTTACATATGAATAAACAATTGGACAACAGTATATTTCAAATATCTTGTTAAGATATTACTCACAGTGATCGGCTTGTGGATTTGCCCTGGAGCTTGACCCTACACATTTTATGAACACAAAAGGGTCACTAACAATTCAATCCGTTCCTTAATTCACATATTCCTCTATAGGCTTTATTCTTATTTCATTAACTCATTTACAATGCTTAACATATGCCTAAGAGTGATTACAAGTGTAAGAGAATGGAAAATGAAACACAGAACGCATGAACAAAATTTCAGAAAACAGGGTCCCCGCTCGAGCGTGGACTTCCTCGCTCGAGCGGACCCAAGCGGCCTGCAAAAGTACTGGTTACCACAAAATTACACTCGAGCTTGAGTTAGGGCGCTCGAGCGGAAGGCCTGTCTATAAAAGCTCCCCGCTCAAGTGTGAAACATCCCGCTCGAGCAAAAATCCAACTCTGCAAAAAGTCTTTGGAGACGATTTTCCGCCGGCGGCACTTCCTCGCCGGACATAAAAAATCTGGGTTTTCCAGATTAAGTTCTTGAGCTCCAATTCGATTTTCCAGCCAATTTTTCATGCATTCTAAGGCTTAAAGTTCACATATACACATATCAACATGACACCAATGCAAGATTACAACATTTGGAAGCTCAATTTCTTGAGTTATCTACATGCACGTTCCAAAATGTCTCAAACTCATCACCAACATGTTTAAATTCAAACATTCAAGACTTATACTTCCAAGATTTGTGCATGCACGTGGAAGATGCTCAACATTCTCAACTTAGATGGCACAAATGATGATTATAACATGAGCTTCAATTGAAATTACACAAGGATTATACATTTTCATGCTCAAACATGCAAATTCAAGGTACTTTCTCGCATGCATGCATGTACATATTAAGCTTCAATTCAACTAATCCAACACAATTTCATTTCAACCTTACTTTCGATCACCAAATTAGCTTGAATACCCAAAATTACAAACTATAACCCAAGAATTACTCACCTAGGAGCTTGACTCTCACAATCTATAACAATTCTTGGATTATCTTCAAGGTTCCCAAGCTTCAAGCTAGATTTTGCACAAATCCTCCCCCTTTCTCTCACTAAGGCCGGATCTCTCTCTCTTTCTCTCTCTCTCTCTCTATTGTATCCTCAGATTTTTGAGCTGAAATGAGTTAAGGAGAGTGTAATGCCTCCATACCTCATGCCCTACTAACACATTATTCTAACATAAAATAATAGGGCACTTAATTTATCAATTTAATCAGTTTAAATTGATCAGAATCAAATTTCAATTAAATATCACTGTAGGCTCTAAAAATTACGCTAATCACAATGGCGTAATCAATTTCGGGTTCTGTGGTTGATAAGGCCCTCAATTTAATTTCCGGAGCAGATTATTCAAACAGATATTCCTACGGTGAACAGATAGAATTCCAAGACCACATATATCACATAATGACACACAAAATCATATCAAAACATATAATCACATACGTATTAGGGACCAATTAACATAATACAGAACAGGGGCATCACACTGCAGCCCCGTTCCCAACTCTGGGGCACCATTTGAAAGCCAAACACCTGCTGCTGGCCATTGACCGAATATCATTCATCACAGTACAAATGTCCCACGGAGGAACCCCCTCTGATACAGAGTTGAATGACATTTTTGCAATCATTGTCAATCTCCATATTTGAATAGTTAAGAGCACGGGCCATGGCGCAAGCAAGTCGCACTACAGATGCTTCAACTTGTATTGCTGTTGCCAAGCGAATTTTTGCACCGATGCCATCCACCAGATGGCCTTTCTCGTCCCTAAGAAGTACTGCAACAGCCCCCCTGCCTCTGCTTAAGTCAGTTTCCGCATCGCAATTAAATTTCCATTTCCCTCTCGAAGGAGGAACCCAATGAGGCCCATGACCCTGTGCCCCTACTGCTGTTTCCACAAAGGCAGAGTCCACCTCGCAAGCCACCAAAAATTCAACTTCCTCTCTTTTAGCCTTAGCAACCACCTCGATTGGATTCACAGGGTATTAGTGGAAAAGGTAATCATTTCTCACCTTCCAAATGCTTCAAGCCATCCAAACCATTGAGCAGATCACTATCCTGCCCCAACTCGCTGCACCCAAGGATGCAAAGGGATTACCAAACCAAGACCGAACCGTTCCCAAGTTAAGTTCATCACATTTGAAGCCCAGCCCACTGCCAAACCAGACTCTTTTAGCCCCACATTCAAATAAAAGGTGTGCCATCGACTTCACAGCTGATAGACACACAGGGCAATGAGCGGAATTGGCACACCGCCTACGCCATAAATTCTGTTTTGTTGCCAAGGCGTTATGATAAATCTCCACAAATTTGGAGGCAAATTCAAATTCCATGCAAACTTCCATTCCTTCTCAGACCAATCCGAAAAAGAGCCGGGTTAATTAGTCTCTACATGAGCTTGCGTCATCGCTTCTTGATACCCTGATTTCACCATGTAACAGCCTTTCGAGTCATGGTGCCACACAATAGTGTTATTTCCTTTCATCACCGCAACTGGGATGGAGAGGATGGCATCACAATCCTCATCCGCAACCAGAGTTCTAATTTTTGCCTCATCCCATGTTTTATGAATGGGAGCAATCACCTCACTCACCTTCTGCACCTCTACCCCAATGTTCATTGCCGTCTGAAATTTAAAGCCTAGATTTGAAGGGATGCATCAATCCTCTCAAAAATTAATCGATCTGCCATTTAAAACTTGCCACCAAAGCCCACCATTAAGAACTTCTCTACCTTGCAGCAGGCTTGCCCATGCCCACAAGGGTCGCAGCCCCCTAGCTACATGACAAAAATCCGAGTTGGGGTAGTAGATTCCTTTCATAATTTTTGCAAATAAGGGGTTCAGATATTTTATTGATCTCCTCTATTAAAAGCCCGAAAACCACGGAAGCCCAAACCGCCATTTTTCTTGGTCAAACACAACTTACTCCAGCTGGCCCAGTGAATTCCACCCTCTTCGGGATCACCTTTCCACCATAAATTCCTTATGTAGGAGCTCAACTTATCGCAAAGCTTATAGGGAAATATGAAACATGCAATCGCATAGGTTGGCATCACCTGGGCCACAGATTTTATGAGAACTTCACGACCCACTTGGGAAAGTAACTTAGCCTTCCATCCTTGCAACTTAGATAAAACCATTTTGCATAAAAATTAAAAGCTTCAGCCTTGGAGCGGTCCCAACATGATGGCAGACCCAAATATCTCGCACTTGCCTTCATTTTTGGAATCCCTAACGGCCCACAGATCTCCAATTGCCAAGTGGGAGAAACATTGCCTGAGAATTGTACCCCCAATTATCAAAATTCACGGATTGCCCCGAAGCATCACCGTAAATTTTCAGCAATTTGCCAACCTCTTGACACTCTTCAGCATCTACCTTAAAAAATAGCACTACATCATTTGCAAAAAACAGATGCGAGAGGGTAGGACACCCCATTTGTATCTGCAGTCCAGAAATTTTCCCCTCTTGCATGCTTTGAGCAAGCAATCTCGAGAATACATCCATAACGAGAATAAACAGGTAAGGAGACAACGGATCCCCTTGCTGTAACCCCCTTGATAGCTTAAAGTTGGTCCTCTGAGCCCCATTAACAATCACCGAAAAGGATACTGTAATAATGCATTCCATTACCCACTGGACCCATTTGGAATGAAACCCCATTTTTCCCAGCCTAGCTCTCAAAAAGCCCCAATGAACACAATCATATGCTTTGTTGAAATCTACTTTGAGCGCCAGGTCCTCCACCTTACCTTTCCGAAGCTTCAATGCATGAAACGCCTCATGGGCCACAATAATGTCATTCTGTATCAGCCGTCCCGACACAAAAGCCGATTGATTTGGTGTGATTACCTCCCTCAAAATCCCTTTTAATCTATTAGCAAGAATCTTAGTAATCACCTTCAAATTAGGGGTGGTTTGGGATGATCTAAATAAGTGCACTTTTTGACTTTTTATGAAATATGGGTTGGATATGGGTTGGGTTTGAACTGATGTGGCAAAGAGGTGATGTGACTTAAATAAGATGATGAGACTTAAATAAAATAGTGACTTTTTGACTTTTTTATGTTATGATAAACAAGGCCGAAAGTTGCATAGACTGATTGGCCTATAATGCATTAATGTTTCTGAAGCCTGAACTTTAGGAATAAGGACCAAATTTGTATGATTGAGTTCCTTCAACAAATGTCCCCCTCGAAAAAAGCTCTTCATTGCTTTATACACAAATGGCCCCATAATGTCCTAATACTTATGATAAAAACAACTAGGAAATCTGTCCGACCCAGGAGCTTTTAAGGAACACAACTGAAAAACCGCTGACTTGACTTCATCATCCAACACATTCTGAATCAACAGAGAGTTCATGCCATCCGTAATGACCCTAACCCACGATGTCTAAAGCATCAGCCATTCCTCCTCCACTATCTCCAAAAAATAGGTCCGAAAAATAATCGAACAAATGGGAATTAATTTCTGAGTTTGAAGTAAGTAAACTACCAACTTTGTTCTTCAATTGCAAAATCTAATTCCGTTGACGTCATTGATTAATGGTTGCATGAAAGAAGGTCGAATTTCTATCTCCAAAATTAAGCCACCGAACCCGGGATTTCTGATGCAAAAACATCTCCTCTTCTTTCATTACCATTTCCAACTCTTGAAATAAACACTTCTGTAGGTCCTTATTTTCCGTCGAATGATCTTAGGTCTGGACCCTTGCAATCTGCGCTAGAAGTTTCTCTATTTGCCTTCTTCCATTTCCAAACTCGTGTCCACTCCACGCCCACAGCCTCCTTTGACATCTTTTCAATTTCTATACAAGTTGAAACATATGAGAGCCCGATTGTTTATGATCCCATGTAGATTTAACTGTGTCTACACAATTTCAACTAGTGGTCCAAAGTGATTCGAATTGAAATTTTCTAGGTACTTGAACCAATGGGACATAACAATTAATCACCAAGGGGCACTGGTCTAATCCAAAGCAAATATCATGAAATACTTAGGCATTTGGGAATAAATCCCTCCATGCAACTGTCGCACGATCCAATCTTTCTCAAACATTGTCTCCGCCAACCTGATTATTGGACTAGGTAAAAGCATTCCCCTTAAACCCCAAATCCACCAGATTACAATCTGAAACCATTTCTCTAAATTCATTCAGTTAAGAACTATTACACTCCCTTCCTCCTTGCTTCTCCCAAATAGAGCCCACTTGATTGAGATCACCAACACATAACCAAGGAGCCTACATCTCCCTAGCCATATCAATCAAGTATTCCAGAACAGTCTTCTTCCCTGCCTACAAGGAGGAGCATAGATGAACGAAGCTGCCCAATCACACCCACCTTGATGCGAAATAATACATTGTTGCAATTCGATTATTCAAACATGAGGAGCTTTGGGCATAATTAGAAGCATAACAATAGAAACTTCACACAACTCAAGAATCATGCTTTCTAGTCCTGCCTTAAGATGTATACATCAATCATACTAATATTTTAATTGCTAAAAGATTCAAAAAAAATTTAAATTTAAAAATGCTTCAAGAACCATACTTTCTCATGAATTTTCTTCAAGAACCAACGTGGAACAAAAAAAATTGTGATGTCAACACTTTGAAAAATAATAATAATAATAATAATGATATATTTGATTAAAAAAAGAGTAGCTCTGTAACAAAATCAACAAACATCTCATTACCAAAAAAACAAAGGTAGTTTTTGAAATAGAGATACTAATTCAAGCAAACAAAAATGCAGCACATCATGCTTGTGATGATAAAAAACCAACGGTAACAAATCTAAAGTAAAGACCCAAAGGTAGTTTCTATGCCAGTTTAGAGAAATAAGAAATCAGTCTCCAAGCTTTTGTAATCCAACACCAGAGGAATCAAAGAATTCATGAGCTCAAAACTCGATCAAATTAACCAAATACTCGCAACAAATCAAGGTCAAATCTAGAAAAACTTTTAGATAAAAATCCTTCTATCCCTTTAAATTAGTATATTCTTAATTTTATCACTTTAGAAACTATTATACTAAACTAACATAAAAGAAAGCATCAAAAGTGTCCATGGACAAGTGGGAATGTATTTATTGACAACTACTTCTCAACGAAATCGTTAATGAAAATAATAATCAAACCCTTTCTTTAGAAATCATATCTAGATCAGGAAAACGGACTTCAATAATCAATCATATACAAAACACAATATGGATAAGTTCATAATTCATCCCTGATTCTGCAAGCCTGCAACATAAGAATGTGTTAATGTATAATATCTTTCACAAGCATGTGCATAAATCATGTAGGGGATCAACTATTACAATTAAGAACAAACAAGAAAAATAACTTCACTCACATCACCAGAAAATTTTGACAATTCAGTGCGCCTTAATTTGACAATTCAAAAAGAAATAATTTATCCCAATTCCAGGCTCTGTCTGCGAAGGAATCTTGCATTTGGGATCTGCACATCCCTCTATGGTGTGTCAAGATTAACTTTGATGACCTATAATAATATCTCCTTTACCTATTGGCAAACAAAAAACTTCACCAACCCATCAAATTTTCACCAAACAAATCAAAAAAAAGCCTTTTTCATCTAAAATTCGAAATGTTTTTCTCTGGCAACCCAACCTCACCACCAGCCACTATCTACCTTTATTTTCTTCTCTCGTAACACTGTTTGTAATCATACTAATATTTTAATTGCTAAAAGATTTTTAAAAAATAAATTAAATTAAAATGCTTCAAGAACCATACCAATTGATAAGAATTTCCTTCAAGAACTATCGTGGAACTAAAAATGCCTTAATTCCATGAGAAATCAGTTGTTTTAGTGTTGAATAATTCCATGAGAAAATGCCCTTAATCCATGAGAATCAGTGTTAAATCAAATTAAAATACACTAAATCCATGAGAAAGTATCAGTGTTAAATCAAATAAACCCTAATTCCATGACAAAGTAGATGTTTCAGTGTTAAATCAAATTAAAATGCCCTAAATCCATAAGAAAATATTTGTGTTAAATCAAATAAACCCTAATTCCATGAGAAAATGCCATAAATCCATGAGAATTTAGATGTTTCAGAGTTAAATCAATAGGACATAGGTGTTTCAGAGTTTTATCAGAAGATTATAGAGAAAAAACCTACTTCCTTAAAGAAATCAGATTCTTCTTAAGTCAACAATGGTGAGCCCGAGGGAGGAGCAACGCTCGAGGAAGAGGCAGAAGGTATGCACAGAGAGAGAGAGAGAGAGAGAGAGAGAGAGAGAGAGAAGAGAGCAACCGTTTTAACAAATTACAATAGATAGATATTTTTAAAAATAATTCTGTTTAAATATAAAAGAAAATTTGAAAATATAGGAAAATTTATCTATAAATCCCCTATTGATAAATGGTAATCCAATTAGTCCCAAGAATTTTTTTATAGATCAATTAGTCCCATTGATTTTGAAAATATAGATTTAATATATTATTTGAAAATTGAATATACAGTTATATTCTTATTTCTATTATGTTTTTTTTTCTTTTTTCTGTTGTGCTAGAAAGGTAAAATACACAACTTATGAAAATCAAATATTGGATAAGTTTTTATATGGGAATCCTTTTTATTTTGAATGACTTGAAATGTAAGATTTTTCAAACATTTGAAAAGGAGTACAAAAATGGTTTGAAATATGGGATTCTTCAAACATTCCAAAAGGATATGAGATTTTTTAAATGCATAACTTCAATCTGTAGCACTCCAATGTAACACTCCAAAAAAACTCATTATATATTTTTTTCCAAACATAACACTCCAAAAACTCCTTAGTGTAACATTCCAATGTAACACACAAAAATTTCTTAATGTACTTTTTTCAAATATAATATTCCAATGTAACACTCCAAAAAAACTCCTTAGTGTAACATTCTAGTGTAACACACACAAAAATTTCTTTGTGTACCTTTCTCAAACGTAATATTCCAATGTAACACTCCAAAAATAGGATGTAGGATTCTTCAAACCATTTCAAAAGGAGTACAAAAATTCCTTAGTAAGTTTTGAATAAGTGTGTTATGACAACCCTATTCCTTATTATGCTAATCGGTCCTTATTATGAATGTGATTATGTGTTTGATATGATTGTGTGTGCCATTTATATGAAAATATGTAGTTTTGAATTTATATCTGTTCATCGTAGGAATATCTGTTTGATTATCTGCTTTGGAATTTAAATTGAAAGCCCTATCGGCCATAGAAACCGAAATTGACTACGCCATTGTGATTGGCGTAAATTTTAGAGCCTACGGTGAAATTTAATTGACAATTGATTCGGATCAAAATAATTAGATTCAGAACGATTAATTAAGTGCCATTAATTAGCTATAATCAAATTTGAGTTAGTGGGACGACAAAAGGACCTTTATACACTCAATTCCTCCATTTTATTTCATTTTGGCTGATTTTGGCTCTCTAGAAAGTGAGAGAACCGGATTAGAGAGAGAGAGAGAGAGAGAGAGAGAGAGAGAGTGTAGGAGATTGAAGGTTTGATCAGGAAGCTTGAATAAATTGAAGACCAACTCAAGATTTGACCATAAATTGGGAAGATTGAGCTCCTAGGTGAGTAATCAACCCTTAATTCATAAGTTTGAGCTTGTGATTTTGTGAATTCAAGATTAAATGGTGAGTTAGATCATGAGTTGTGTTAATTTTGATGAGATATGTTCATGCATGCATAGAATTGCTATCAATTGCCATAGGTTTGCATAATCTAACATGTAGCATGCCAATTATGCAAGATTGGGAGTTTAATCATACATGCAAGCATGGTTTTGTTGAGTTTCAAGAGAATGGTCACCATTTGCATCATTTGAAATGAAATTGAAGTAAAAAATTGGCATGCATGTTTGAATATTGGAGATATGGAGATTATATGAAGTTTGAATGCATGAACTTTGATTATACAAAACAAGTGTTGAATAATTTGAGAATTTGACCATGATCTTGAGCAATTGACCTCATCTTACTTGTATACCCATGATATATGATGTGTTTGCATGATTGGGAACCAAAATTATGGGTTTTGAACCTTGGGAGGTCGAATTTGAGCTCAAGAACAAGTTCTAGAAAACCCAAAATTCATGATGTCCGCTTGACCGGGAAACTGGCGCTCGAGCATAAAATGCGAGCTCCCAGTATTTTTGTAGACATTGATGTCCGCTCGAGCGGGTAAGTTCACACTCGAGCGGGGAGCTATGTAGAATGACCTTTCAGCTCAAGCGCCTAACTTCACGCTCGAGCGTAAAAATGATGTAACCAGTACTTTTGCAGACCTAATGGGTCCGCTCAGGCGGAAAAGTCCATGCTCGAGCATGGACCGCTGTTTCTGAAATTTTGTAAATGCGTTCTGTGTTTCGTTTTCCGTTCGCTTTCACTTCTAAGCACTCTTAGGCATGCATTGAACATTGTAAATGAGACAAAAGGATAAGAATGAAGCCTAAAGAGGAATATCTGAATTAAGAATGGATTGAATTGTTTGTGACCCATTGTGTTCATGGAATGTGTAGGGTTGAGCTCTAGGGCAAATCATCCAGCCGATCACTGTGAGTAATGTCTTAATAAAGATATCTAAAATATGCTATTTGTCCAATTGCTCATCTTCTTATAAGTCTGTTAATGTGAATTGTGGACAAATGTTTGCTATGCTGAAAGAATGAAAGTATGAATGGGCCAAAGGCCAGTTTGACAAGAATGAAAGTATGAATGAGCCGAAGGCCAGTTTGACATGAAAGTATGAATGGGCCAAAGGCCAGTCTGATATGAATGAATGAATGGGCCAAATGCCAGTTTGACATGAAAGTATGAATGGGCCAAAGACCAGTTTGACATGAATGAATGAATGGGGGTAAAGGCCAGTTTGACATGAAAGTATGAATGGGCCAAAGGCCAGTCTGGCATGAATGAATGAATGGGCCAAAGGCCAGTTTGACATGAAAGTATGAATGAGCCAAGGGCCAGTTTGACATGAATGAATGAATGGGCCAAAGGCCAGTTTGACATGAATGAATGAATTGACTGAAGGCCAATCTGACATGAATGAAAGAATGGTTTGGCCAAAGGCCAGCTTGACCTGAATGAAAGATAAACGGGCCAAAGGCCAGTTTGATCTGAATGAAAGATAAATGGGCCAAAGGCCAGTTTGACATGAATGGATTGGGCCTGAGACCATTCGATGTGTTTGGAACCGCAGTTACTTAACCTATATATGTATATATGTACGTATTAGATAGAAGTATGAATTGGGCCCAAGGTCGTCTGATGTATATTGTTCCAATGTATCTTCTTTTTTGATATTATTCACTGGGCTTTTGCTCACGCTCATTCATGTATTTATAGGTGAGCCAAGAGAGGTCCAAACCTAGCCTCAGTGAAGTTTGTGTGGAACAACCAAGGTTTTGAAGAGTCAGCCCTTACGTCTCACGCACGAGACTCGTCTTCGCCCTTTTGCTATCTTGTTTTATTTTGTCATGTTGGTGAGGATTTTGGTTTATGATTGTCTATAGTTTTGATTGGCTGACCTAGACTTGAATGATCCTGTATGTACAGAGCTTTGTGTTAGTACATATTTCGATGTGAGTTATTAACATGTATATGCATGGTTTGTTATGATGTGCCATGTAAGCACAGCTCTATGGACAAAGTTTTAAATTTGCTTCCGTTTGGCCCCTTTACCCTGATGAGTTATGTCTTGTTTGGTTTGTGGTCGTAGGTAATCCCTTGATTATTGGCCGGTTATGCCCTTAATCCATAGGGGCGGGTTCAGGCCATGACAGAGTGGTATCAGAGCACGAGTTAATAACTCACACACTTGTCCAAATGAGCAATAAGCGTCTAGAAAAGATCTAGGATGCATTCATGTGATAAGTATGAATTTGAAAGCATCTAGAATACGCTTAAATGTTTAATTTGAACGATTATGTGTTATAAGTTTGTGATTTGCTTCCATTGCAAATTATTTGAGTATGTATGCTCTTTAGTATATGCATACCTGTGAATCTTTTGTATAAAGTATAATGCAAGTCTAATCAGATGGTGAGAACAAGAGGTGATGAGATAGAGGAGTCCTCTACTGCCAGAAAGGATAGAATGGAAAGATTGATTCAGGAAATGGCAGAAGCATTGAGGCAATAGCAAGAGTCGCAACAACAGTGGCAGCTACCACATCCTCCACCTCCACCTCTACCTCCAGCAGCTCCTATGCCAGATAATTAGAATGATGACCGAATAATAGCTCTCACCAAAGAGTTTAAGAAAATGAAACCACCACAGTTCCACGGGGGATTAGATCCGTTGAAGGCCGAAGCATGGGTTCTCGGCATCAAAAAACTGTTTGAAGTGTTCCCATGTTCGGAGACACAAAAAGTACTTCTAGCTACCTTTATGCTAGAAGATGAAGCAAGAAGATGGTGGATGCTAATGCGTGAGAATCATAAAGATGTTGATTGGACCAAATTTTTGAAAATTCTCTATGATAAGTACTTCTCGCAATGTGTCTGGGACAGGAAAGTATCGGAGTTCATGGAACTTAGGCAAGACAGTATGATTGTAGCTGAGTATGAGGCAAAATTCACTGAATTGGCCAGGTTTGTGCCACTAGGTTTGCGCCACATGTGATTGATACTGATTACAAGAAAGCAAGGCATTTTGAAGGTGGGCTTCGAAGTGACATTTTAGAAAGGGTGAATGTCTTGAAGCTGGAAACCTATATTGGGGTGCTAGACCAGGCCATAATATCAGAAGCTAACATAGCTAGACAGACTAAGTCAACAACTGACTGGAAAGGCAACAAAAGGCAAGGCTTCTTTTCAAAGAAGAAATTTTTGAAAAAGCAAAACACGGGCTCCTCAAGTACTTCGAATTCTTCCTGAGATACATCTCCTATGTGCAACATTTGTAGTAAAAGGCACCGTGGGGTTTGTTACCGTGTGTTGGGAGCCTGTTTTAAATGTGGTAAACAAGGGCATATAGCCAGAGATTGTAACCAAAACAGTGGGAAGTTAGCTGCTAGTTCCACTGCATCGATCCCAAAACCGGGAAATACTATGAGATCTACTACTACCGGAGATACTGTGAGGCAAGGGAGAGTTTTTCCGCTTGTTCCGGGTGATACACGAAATGCCATCGCAGTTGTCTCTAGTACTATTTCTGTATGTAATCAAGATGCTTTTGTGTTAATTGACTCCGGATCAACACACTCTTTTGTGACATGTGCATTTGCATCTAGACTGAGTAGACCCCTAGAGTTATTTCCATATCTGCTAGGTGTATCTGCTCCATCCGGGGAATCTGTATTGTGTGAATCTGTATATCATTTTTGTGACATGCGTGTTGGGAATGCCATTCTATATGTGGATTTGTTACCCTTGAACTTTAGGCACTTTGATATAATTTTGGGCATGGATTGGTTAACCAAATATTGTTCCACCAGTGATTGTGTGACAAAACGGGTTGTGTATAGACCACCAGAACATGAAGAAATTGTGTTTGTGGGTAACGGAGTAGTGCCCCCATCCCATTTAGTATCTACAATGAAAGAATGTAAATTAATTAGGAAAGGGTGCCAGGGTTATTTGTGCTGTGTGTTGTCTGAACAATCTGTAAATGTTGAATTGAGTAGTATCCCTATTGTTAGCGAATTTCTAGATGTGTTCCCAGATGAATTGCCAGGGGAATTGGTAGACAGGAAGATAGAGTTTACTATTGAAATTGTGCTAGGCACCCAGCCCATCTCTAAAACTCCCTACAAAATGGCTGCTACTAAAATGAAAGAATTGAAAGTACAGTTGCATGACCTGCTTAACAAAGGGTTTATCCGACCTAGCATTTCGCCATGGGGTACACCTGTATTGTTTGTGAAAAAGAATGATGGAACTTTACGTTTGTGTATTGACTATCGAGAACTGAACAAGGTAACAATAAAGAATAAATATCCCTTACCCCGTATTGATAACCTGTTTGGCCAGTTGTAGGGATCACAAGTATTCTCCAAAATTGATTTGAGGTTCGGCTATCACCAGTTGAAAGTAAAAGCAAAAGATGTTGAGAAAACCGCATTTCGAACGAGCTATGGTCACTTTGAAATTCTTGTTATGCCATTTGGGGTAACTAATGCTCCGGCAGCGTTTATGGACTTAATGAACCGAATTTTTAAAACCTACCTTGATGAATTTGTTGTGATTTTTATTGATGACATTTTGATATACTCCAAGAATAGACTTGAACATAAACATCATTTGAAAACTGTCCTACAAATACTTAGGGAAAAGAAATTATTTGCTAAACTAAAGAAATGTGAGTTTTGGTTGGATGAAGTTATCTTTTTAGGGCATGTGATCAACAAGGAGGGAATTTCAGTGGACCCACAGAAGATAGAGGCAATTGTGAATTGGCCTACACCTACTAATGTAATAGAAGTCCGCAGTTTCATGGGCTTAGCAGGGTATTACAGGAGGTTTGTGAAAGACTTTTCGAGAATAGCTATACCTCTTACCCAACCGACATGCAAAGGGCAACCATTTGACTGGAACGATGAAAGAGAATCTGCCTTTCATGAAATAAAAATGAGACTGACCACTGCACCAGTATTGACAATGGCCACAGGTACGGCAAATTTTGTAATTTTCAGTAATGCGTCCTATAAAGGTCTGGGTTGTGTATTAATGTAGAATGGAATGGTAATTGCCTATGCCTCCTGGCAGTTGAGGCCACATGAGAAGAACTACCCCACACATGATTTAGAATTAGTCGTGGTTGTTTTTGCTTTGAAAATCTGGTGGCATTGTTTGTATGGGGCAAAGTGTGAAGTCTACACAGACCACAAAAGTTTGAAATACTTCTTTGCACAGAAGGAGTTAAACATGCGATAGAGGAGATGGCTTGAACTGATAAAAGACTATGACCTTGAGATTCAATACCACTCCGGGAAAGCTAATATAGTTGCTGATGCCTTGAGCAGAAAATCGACGGGAAGTTTGGCTTGTTTGCTTACTGAATAGAGAGAAATCTTGCAAGACTTTGAGAAGTCCGAAATTGAAGTGGTATTGTGTGAACAGGGCGGATTGATAGCCGCTATTTCAACTAAACCGGCAATCATTGAGGAAATTAAACAGAAACAAAAAGAGGATGAATTCCTCAAAAGAGTGATTGATGAATTTGAGACAAGTCCAAAAGCAGAGTTTAGGATTGAAAATGAAGTGTTAAGGTTTCAAAACCAAATGTGCATCCCAGATATTCGAGAACTAAAGAAAAGGGTTTTAGATGAAGCCCACAAATTAGTGTTTGCTATGCATGAGGTAATAATAAAATGTATCAGGATTTGAAACAAAGCTATTCGTGGCCTAAAATGAAGAAAGAAATTGCAGAATATGTGTCTGTAGACACCCCATTTTTGACCGTCCCCAAGACTTGGACGTCACCGTTTGAACACCCGGTGATTATCCATGTTTGTGTTCGTTTGGAGTTCCCGGAGGTCTTGGCTGCGCACCTTGCCTCAGGATCTCCGAACTCGACTATTTCGTGTCTGGTTTTGCACCAAACGCTTGTATTTTGCCTTGGAGGGGGAGGGAATGCCTTTTGAGGCATCCCCACACGCCACCGGCCCTCCCCTACCATCACCGGCCGCATATGTGTACTGCCGGCACTGTTTTGTTAAAATCTTTGGCCGGTCGGCACTATGTGTTGCCGACCGGCACTTTTTTGTGCCGATGATCCATTTGGCTGGTCGGCGTGCACCCTTTGAACCCCTGAGACATGGTGCATGCCAGCTGTGCCAACTAGAATGCACCATCACACTCCCCCATGCACAGGTGTGGCCATTTTTGCACCCTTTGCACCCTTGAGCCCTCTAAGCTTCTAGAAGCTTGACCCTTTGACCAAAGCTTCTTGGAGAAGCTTAGCCAGCTGTCTTGGCTTCTCCAAGAAGCAAGACCCCTTTGCACCCTCCTTTGAACCTTTTCCTTTGCTTAGCCACTAAGTTTGGCCTTGCCTTGGCCTATAAAAACACCACCCCTCTCCCTTTGAGAGGGGTTAGCCATTTTCAACACAAAACCAGAGCTTCTATATCTATATATCTGTGTTGTACTCTCTCTCTCTCTCTATATATCTCACTCTCTCTCATCCTTGTGTGTGTGTTTTGAGCCTAAATAGTGTGTTTTTACCTCACTTTTGCACTAAGACACACACCTTTACACCTTATTTCGAGATTGAGGGACTTGGAGGGTTGTTTGTTGAGTTTTTGGACTGGTTTTGATCACTAAAGGAGGGCTGCACCACCTGTTCTTCAAGTGTTCTTCAAGGGTGAGCTAGTTACTTTAGTTTCCCCATTTTTGCAACTAGTTTTTACCTATCTTGCTTTGTGTTTTAGGCTTTGTGTGTAACTAAAAAAAGTCTTATATTTTCTTTCTTTTGAACTCTCATTAAGGTTGTTTTATGGTTTGAGTGCAAATTCACCCTCTTAAACCTTATTTTGGCCTATTTGGTGTCTTTTCTTTGAAGCCTTGTTTGCTTTGTCGTTTTTGTCTTCTCATCACTGAAAATCAGAGGGTTTTTAGTGTTGAGGAAAGTGTTTTGAAGTCTTGTATAGGGGAGGGACACCCCTCTCCCCTTTGTCCCTTTCTTGCCTTTGTCTTTGGCCAAAAGGGTAGCATGCATGAGTGGTTGCATTTGGCTTTATTTCAGAGTTTTTCTTGGTATTTTGGAGCATGTTTAACCTCTATCTAATGTGGGTTTGTTGGCCCTTAACATGCTTTCTATACTTGCTTTGTACCCCTCCATTTTGCTTGGAAATGTGCCATGCCATTAGCCTAGTATATCTTCATGTTTTAGCCTAACATCTTGAAGCACTTGATCATGATTTGTCATGTTTTAGATCTGTTAGCCACTGATTTTTCCATGTTTGGTGTGCTTGATGTGGTTACTTTGTGTTTTGGCTTGTAAGCTTTAAGCATATTGACCTCTAACATGCTTAGCTTGGACCATCCTCATGATTTGGCATCATTTAGGGTCATATTTCAGTCCATAAATCATGTTTGTATGTTTGCATATGTGGCTTATTTCATGCTTTTAGGGTGTGCCCTTTTATGCCTAGGAATAGGCCTTATGCAAGCTTGTATGTTTAGAGCATTTCGGGGCTGCCATATCAAGGGGATTTGGGTGTGTTTTTGCATGCTAGAACTCTGTTTTTATGTGCCTAATATATGCCATGAGTGGTCATGATAATGTTAGTAAGATGCTCTCTTTGGTGCCATAGGTCTAGGCCCATTTGTTTGCATGCTTGCATGAGTGTTGGTCTACTATTTTGGGCATGTTTTGCCATTGTTTTGGGGAGGTTTGAGGTCTTCCCTATTGTGTTTAAGTCCACCATTGGAAATTTATTTGATGCTTGTTGCATGCTTGGTCAATATAGTCTTGACATATGACAATCCTATTGCCTTAAGTGTCCATGTTTGCATCACACTTTGTATCTTGCATACCTAGTATTGCACACTTGCCATAATATGTTGCATTACATTTGGTATGTCTTGCATTTCATCTCACATTGCACCATTTGAGCCATGTTTGCATAACATGCATTGCATTACTTGGTTTGGGGGGTGTCAAACCAAGTGTGAGAAATGAGCGGTATTTGTACTTCAAGTGACAAAACACACCTCAATTCTCATGTCACTAGGGCCCTTGATCTTGACATGATAGGGACTTAGTTCTCATTTTGTATGTTGCATGCATTTTTACATTGAAATGCAATCTTGGTTCCTTAGGTTATCATGCACCAAGATGCATAATTGATGGCCCAAGAACCAAAGGTCATGCTTCCTTGAGTCCCATACATGATAGGGGGCATTGGCCATGCTTACATTTGCTCAAAAACTCCATGTCATGCACTGTCTGTCTGCTGTTGCTGTCAAATTGTCCTCTGTAGGAATTTTGTGCCGACCGGCAGTATATAGTGCCGACCGGCACTATATAGGTGGCCGATAACCTCATGGACAGCCGGTGGCTATTTTGGATGGCCGGTGGACATTTCCTCCAGCTGGTGGTGTACAGAAGCATGCAAGGAAGGTATCCTGGGACTTTGGTAATTTTTGGAGAGACAGGGCAGTAAAGACAGAAGCAACAGTGGCATGGTGCGGGTTTTCCGGGTGAGTCGGATTCGAGCATGCATCATTCGCGCAACCCGAGGCAGGGTTGAAGCTCCTTTCTTTTTTTTATAATGAATTTAATTTGATAATTAGAAATTTTGTAATAATTCATTTATTCTGTATTCGGACTGTATTGTTTTCGGACTGTATATTCTTTTGGTCCCTCCGTGTGAGGGCATATTTGTAATAAGTGTGTGTGAGTGTGTGTATGTCTTCCAACCCCCATTTCTTTCTTCCCTTTTATTTACCTGCTTATGATGGTAGACTAGGGCATATTTAAATTAGCATACAGTATGATAGCATGCGTGCATCCATACATTTGTCTTACATGCACCGGGCTCGGTACATCACACTAACTGCATTGTATTTCAATTTCCAAATTGAATACTTGTTACTTGTAGCATTTCACATGCCATGTTTAGGATAGCCGAGCCTGTCTAGATTGCATCCTTGTTTGTGTTGCATTAGCCACTTAACATGAACTAGGATCATGCATATGATTACTAACTAGTTTCTGTTTTGGCTGGGAGTACTAGGTGAGCTTTTATGCTTTAGCATATCGCATACGTGTGAATGTTGCCATAAATAGCATGATTATCATGAGGCTAAATGCTTATGTGATATAACTGCTTGAATGCCTGTGGATGGAGGTTGAATTACCTAAAATTGGGACAATGCATTAAAAACTGTGAGTTTTAAGCCCACTAGTTAGTGGCGAATCTGTCTTTTCTAAAAGCCCACTTGAGGGTGGCAAAACCTGCATTTTAGCCTACTTGCGAGTAGCAAACCATTTTTCCAAAACAAACATGCAATGCTTTGTTCCAATTTAGGCGATTTGGTCTATACTTGTTTGCTGTGCGCATAACATAGTAACCTAGGCTAATAACCGGAATAAGAACACACAATGTTTTCAAAATGAGATATCACGGTTAGTAGAGGCCGGTCTTCGGACCGGGCGAAAGGGGGTGCTCATAGCTGACCTTCCCCGATCGTACCCAAGCTCCCGAGCCAAGACTACTTTGGTAATGACGGACACGTGGCCTTCGGCACCGAGTCAGGGTTTCCTAAATTTCCCCATTTTAAAAAATATTTAGGTGGCGACTCTGTATCTGGCAAAGCAGTCCATGTTTGGCACTTCTTTTCAAAATCTGTTTTTCTCAAAACGATTTGCCAGAGTTGGACTCTTTGGTTCAAGATTAAGAACCACAACAAACAATTGAGTCCTTCGAACTGTAGTGACCCAATATCGAACCAGAACGCGCAGAGGGGGGGGGGGCGGGGGGGATTCGCACACCTTCGCCTCGGGATGCATTCGGGGACGTCTACAGTTTCTGGCGACTCTGCTGGGGATTTTAGAGAGTTTGACTCGAACTCGTGATATCCTGTTTTGACTACACTTATGTGTTTCTTTGCATTGCATGTGCATTGGTGCGCCTAGGACACCGTGTTGGCCATCTGCTATTCTGGCGGTTTCTTGGGAGGCTTGTCTTGTCAAGGCATGACCATAAGGTCGACGGTTATGGCTCGCCAAGATGGGGAACACAAACCTCGGTTTTACCGGGGCACCCTTTGCGACCATTCGACCTAGTGCATATCGAAATCCATAGTGACCATTCCACACTAGGACAGGTTGCTTACCCGATATAGGTTGTTTGAAACCGCTGTGTGCGTAGTGAAACCCTAGCTCCTGACAAAATAGGACAGGGAAGCACTACCCCAACATAGGGGTGTATTGGCTCTCTTTTACATGTTATGTGCTTTTAGAGTGTATCTCTGCAGGGAACGCATATATCAGTTTGCAAGTTTGGGTATCCGGCCTGAGGACACCAGTATCAGTGTTGTTGAGAATCGCCAGGTTCTGCGGGTGTCGATTCGCTTTTGAATAGTAATTCTGGGAAACAGTGTTCAGTAGTAGAGTGCAGTTGTTCGACTACACCCGTGTTTGATCTGTTTGGGGCTAAAATACTGCTTGTTTTCCGTTTCAGTTCAGAGATTCAGAGGGTCAATCCAGAACAACTAGTGTCTTCTCCTTGCTGAGGCAGGACTGAACATGATGCAGAACTCAGAAGAGATCGTGGTCATAACGGCCGCATTGAGTCAAGAAATCACCCCACAGGATGAGACTACTGTTAACATGCCACATCCACCCAGGTCACCTGCCGTACATCCAATTTGGACCCCTCAACTATATCAGGCTCGCGAGGCTACTACATTTGAACTAATGGGAATGATAGGTGATCTTCAAAGATCTGTGGCGGATCTCGCCTATGGGATGTCTGTTTCGCCACCAGCCGCACCATATGCCGGAGGCTTTATACCTCAAGAGCCCCCGCTACTGGGACGAATTGTAATCGAACTCAGCCAACCGAAGATGGCCTCCAGCTATGGCAACGACGCATCAAACCAAGTTCTAAATCAAGCTGAGGTCAGAGACAAAGGCAAAATGAAGGCAGATGTCGACCCTATCGAACAACTGCTGTGGGCAGTAGAGGCTTTGAAAGCCGGGGGAATGAATAAGCAACAGATATCCGCAGTTATGTCAAAAGCTGTGGAGGATGCTTTCCCCACTCCACCTGAGGGCAATTCCAATCAATCAGAGAATCGGGATAGGCCCCGTCATGCCAAAACAGTTCTTCCCTCTCCCAACCTTGCATTCGGAAAGGACCAGAAATCCAAGGCCGCACCCGCCGATCCGTTCGCTAGTGCATCTAGCAAGAGTGCTCAGGCTCCAAAGTACCTGCCCCGAGGGCGCAGGGTCTTTCATGCTCTCTACATGCCATTGTCCAAGGCACTTCAAATCCTTGCCGAGAGGGGACATCTTAAACCCCTGGAGCCTCGGCCTCTCCCGAAGAATCTCCCTGATACTCATGACCCTGCCAAGATCTTGTCGCGTACCACCAGACCGCCATGCTACTGACAATTGTTTCTGCCTCTGGCACGAGGTGCAAGATTTGATTGACAACGAGGTTATCCTCCCCCCCCCCCCACCTAAAGTCCGTCACCACCCAGTTGTTGGATTTTGAAGATACAGACACTGCGAGTATGTAAGCAGAAGGTGAACCGCCTGTCGGCAGTGCCTGGCACGTTTTTGGATGTGGCGTTTGGCACGCATTTTTGGGCATCTGTTAACGTTAGTTTTGTAAAATCTGACTTGGGTGTCGAGTCAGTCTTTTGTTTTGTTTCGAGTCTGTCTCTCTGTATTGAGTCAGTCTTTTTGCTTACAGGGTCTGTCTTGTTGTAATGAGTCAGTCCCTCTTGTATAGTACACCAGGTGATTTCGGGGTTGTTACCTCAAACACCGTTTTGTCTTATAATTAGTTGTTCTTGCTTTTTGAGTTTGTTTCTGCCGAGGAGCCAGTCATGCCAATAAATCTGAATGAAACAGTTGTGGCTATCACATTCCGTACTTGTTGCTATTTGAGTTAGCCGTGCCAGAGGATGTGAATGGAACGACAGTGCGTACCGCCTGTTCTCTTATGCCTTGAACATCGTCGTAATGACCTAAGCTTTTCATAAAACCCCTTTTCGAACACTGCGGTGATGAAAATGAAGAGGAAGTAATTTCTCGGGTTTTGTAAAATTTTGATTATTTTGAGAGAAAGAGAGGCCTGCTAAGCTTTGAATGAATGAAATCATGCTTGTCGGCGCGAGTACTGAGAAGGATCCTGGTCCGATCCAGACTGGTTCCACACTATCTTCAACGCGAATGATTTGTCGCTTTCTTAAAAACTTTCAAAAACAAAATGTCTTGCGCAGTCTTGTGAAGACCCGTGTGGGACCGCTCTTGAGATTGTGCAGCCCAGGATCGCTCTCGAACCTCAAGATTCAATTTATCTGTTGCAAACTGGAATCCGTTCAAAACGTTCAACAGTGCCATGAAACACCTATGTGACCTATTTTGAGGCAGCCCTCGAGCAAGAGGCACTAAAGTCAGATTAAGAAGATCAGATCCCACCAGGCAAGGCTTATGAAGCAACTGTGATGAACTTTTCTGCAAATCAACACAACGGTCATTCTCCTCGACACAGAAAGGCTTCAATCTCAAAACCATTTGGCATAGGGCTTGCTACACTTTTACCCTTTGAGAGGCTCACTGGGCCGAAAACCCGGAAGGGCGGCCCAGGCAAAAGTTAGAGCAAAGAAAAAGAAAAGAGAAAGAAAAGAAAATACAAAAAAAGAAGCAAAAAAAAAGAAAAGAAAAGAAAAAATATAGCAAAATAAATAAAAATGAAAATGCAAAAGAAAAGAAAAGAAAAAGAAGGAAAAAGAAAAACATAGCTCGCAAGGTCGAAAACCCGCATTGGGCACCTTGGCAAAAGTTAGAGCCTAAACAGTGAAGGTTAAAATACCCGAGTGTACCTTGACCGGAACTACGTAAGGCTTGATTCCCATGTTTGGGATACGTAGGCAACTTCATCTTGAAGTCCAGCCCCCAACGCTTCCGTAGCGTCCCAGTCCATGTCATGGTTTTGATCACTTGTATCCCCTCCTAATCCGATGTCTCGGTCACAACGGCTGGAACTACGTGATCAACTTCCTTTTAAAGCCCAACCACCAACACCTTCCAAGTGATTGTGTCCATATATTGATTCAGACCGTCTTCGTCTCCTCCGCGTCCGAGGGTCCGATCGTCATCAACAAGGACTGGCTTACAGCATGCCGTGGCATCATCCAAACAAGGGGCAACTTTCCGTTGCCATACATTGCCACAAGTTGCCCCGAGTTGCCGTCCAAACCATGGGCAACTTTCCGTCGCCTTATCCCCCTTTAAGCAAGGGGCAATTTTCCATTGCCTCCGATCCGAGGTTGCGCATCTCGAGGGTAAGTTCTATGCTCGTCGAGCATCAACTATTTGCAAAAATAGTTTTTGAAAATTTTTACTAAAGTTGATTATTTTCTCAAAAACTATTTCATTCTTCAAAATTGGACCATGTTTGGACCCAAAAAGGAGAATTTTCAGTGCTCACAGCCTGACTTGCATGATTTTCAAATCAAAAATCGAATAAGTGTGTTAATCCAACTCTCATTTTTGATCAAAACTGTTTTAGAAAACAAAAAATGGTCAAAATGACGAACTAGGGGCACTATTGAGTCAGGTCTTCTGTCTTTCCCCCGCTAACATGCTTGCCAAGAGGGCACTCTATTCACCAGAAGAAATAACCGTGAGCTAACAGTGTTGGGCGTGAACCCATAACCTCTCGTTTACCTATCAACCACTCTGGGGAGGGATGAAAAATGAGAGAATGAAGAATAGAGAGGAGCAAGTTGAGCGAAAAGTGAGAAAAGGGTTTTGAGAGAAAAATCGAGCCTGAGGGCCGAGCGATGTGAGTATCACAAATCAGAAAGGGTGGGAAATAATACCCGGAGGAACTAGCTTCTCGAGATCTGAGGTCTTTTGTAAACACGTTCGTGTGTCGTGTCTTTTGATTTGTCGGTCTTGATTTTGGCTTTGAGTCATTTCCGAACATGTCTCGTTATGTTAGGTCGTGTGCCTTTTATTTCTGTGTTTGAGTCTGTCTTGTTGTGTTCTGTGGTAGGCTCGATACCCCGGTCGTGAAACCCTTTTCCAAAAATTAATCGTTTGTGCTCAGAGTGCTGTGCCATTCTCTACATCTGTGCGAGGCAGGAGAAGAAAAGAAAAAATTTAGAACATCCAAGTGTATTTCAACTGCAACCGTTTCAACTTTCGTGGTCCGTCTTGTCAGATTGGAATTTGTTCAGTGGTTTGTCAGGTAATGAACCGAGCGCTGTGTTATGGGTTGTATGCAGATCGATCTCCAGTAGAGTATGGGCTGTCTATTCAGTTTGAGCAGTGGTTTGTATGAGTTGTTTTGCTGATTAATTGGTTGGTTATCTGATTACTACAGTACAATTGATCAATTTTCAGACAACAGATCATTATCATTTACATTTGAGGTGTAATGTGATGCAATGCAGTGCAAAGTATGAAATGCGCAGATATATACAGATATGTACAAATATAACACTTTTTCAGACAAAAAGTTTGTTTCATTTCATATCATCTTTTTCAAGTACATAGTTTTGGAAAGAAAAATCTGCCTGCAGCAGTACAAGGTAACCTAACTACAAAAAGAGAAAAGTACAAAGAAAACAAGCAGAAAAAAAATAGCAAAATCTGGAGCAGCATCGGTGGTCTCTCGCCTAGGGATCCGTCCTTGCCCTCTTCTCAAGGAAGCTCAGAGCATCATCGAGCATCGCTGCTCGAGCTCGAGCCGTCCCTGCCTCTCCTCCGACGACTCGCCCGCCGTTTCTCCTCGACTCGCCGTTCGAACTGAAGCCCGCGAGTTGCTACCGACGTAAGTGCGTCCCCCTCTGGTACAGGGATATATCCTGCCATCCCGAGTAGAAATGGGAGGTCCAGTCGGAGCGCCACCCACTGGAGGAATCGGGAAGGGAGGCTGAAAAAGCATGAAAGGCAAATGCATCAGTATAAATGGGCAGTTTATCAGTGTAGAATGCAATGTATGAATACAGTGTATGAATGCCGTGAGCAGTTTATCAGTGTAGAATGTAATGTATGAGTACAGCAGGCGAATGTCGTGAGCGCTTTATCGCTGCGTAACGCGCAGGCGAGTAAGCAGGTATGAATGCCGTGAGCGCTTTATCGCTGCGTAATGCGCAGTGTATGAATACAGTGTATGGATGCCATGAACAGTTTATCAGTGTTAGTGTTGTCCATCAGATTATGCGAAGCAGTTTGTGTATGGTTTGAGGCTATGGTTGGAAAGAACATACCGGAATGCCGTAAAGGGCCAAGAGGTCGAAGGTCCGCTGCAGCATCCTCGTCATGGAGGCATTCATCTCCAGTAACTACCGGGTGTACCCAGAAGACGCCTGCAAGTATCAGATGCATCAATATTCTGTGGAATATCAAATAAACTGAAATGAAATGACTGTGCAAAAATGCAGTAATACATACCAGAGGTAAGTCGGGGACACCGACAAACTCGTGACCCGCTGGCAGAGGAGCAAAAAGGATTTGGTAGATCGCCCCATCCTGCCCTCGGAAGGTCAGCAAAGTAGGCAAAGCGGGCCAACTGGCCTCCCGTCCTCGCTGGACTCCGCCCCTGCCGCGGACTCGAGCCCTCCTCGGCGTTCCTCCTTCAACCCCCGCTCCAGCCGCTGGCGCCGCTGGTCTCTCTCTCTCTCAGCTCGGCGACCACCGCTCAGAGGCCGTATCAGGAAGGTCCGGACATACTCCGAGTAATCGCCCTCGCCTCTGAAGTCCTCTGCCTCCCAGCCGATGGTGTAGTCCGCCATCTGCTCGGCGGTGAAACGCCGCAGTATCCTCATATGCTCGGGGAGGGTGCACCGGATCGCTTCAGGTAAGCCAGTGGTCGATGCAAGAAGCACTCGCCCAGGTACCAAGCCCGACAGACCGGGCCCTCTAGCAGAATCCGGTAACGCGAGGTCTCAACGGCACCGGCAAATCGATCTCGCATCATCGCTGGCAAAAGAGCCCAAGGCTGCCAGGTGATCTGAAATTGAAATATAGTTTGTTACCTACTGATATTGCAAATACACAGTGGAAAAGTGAAACTTAAATGAACTGCAAGTAACACATATCTCGGCGGGGGTGATGGTGTCGAAGTAGCGATGGAAAAAGCTGAATGTCTCCCGCGGCCTCTGGGTGCATCGCCCGTCAAAACGACGTGAAAAAGGGACAACCAATGGGGTCTCCACCTCCGGTACAGGAGCGAGCCTAGGGAAGTAGGCATAAACCCACAACTGCAAGGTGAATATCAGAATGTTTATCAAATAAAGAAGAATACAGAATAAAGTAGAAATAACAGAGCCGTGCATTGTGCAGTGTATTGAGCAGAGTGTACAGTGTGTACAGTATACAACAAGTGTAAAGCAGAGTATGTGTGTGCCGTGTATACAGTATACAGTAAGTGTAAAGCAGACTACAGTGTGTGCAGTGAGCAGAGTACAGAAAGTACAAAACAGAAATGAAAAGCAGAGAAGGAAATGCACCTCCCAGACATGCCCAAATCAGCTGGGCTGAGCTCATGTATCCGTAGAGAGTGGCCAGAGCGGCGCCACCCCAGTCAAAATGCAAGATGTCCCGCACATCCACCAATGCGCTGAGTAGGCAGAGGGGCACTGTGTTCGCCCGGTCGGCGAAGATTGTCGTCCCAAACACGAACATCAGAAAGCCGCGTGCATACCTCTCCATGGCCTCCTGAGTCATCGGAGCTGCGTCAACAAGAAGGGGCTGGACCCAGAACTGCACCTCGAACCAGGAGTACTGGACGAAGCCAGGGCGCGCGAGAGGCGGTGCCGCGCCAAGTAAGTAGACTTGAGCTGCGGTCCACTGATCCATAGCAATATCAAAGGGGATCGGATCACCCCCTACCCCGATGCCGGTGAGCACCGAGAAATCGTAAGGAGTCATCGTGATGTCCCCGGTCACAGATAAGTGGAATGAATCGGTGGTGTCCCACCACCTCTCCACTAGAGCGGCGAGGAGAGGCCTGCAGGTAGTAAGCCTGGAGAGTCCCCTGCAGAAGGCACCAAAGCTAGCCTGGTCGACAATGTGGCGAACTGCGTCGGGAAGCTCGGCGTACCACTCGTGAGCGACGGTATTCCCATACCCGCGGATGGTATGGGAATCTCCCTGTTTTCAAACAAATAGTTGCAAAGCATTATGAAATGTACAGTTTTGAATAAACGATCAAAATCAGTGCAAATGTAGCATGCGTGCGAGTTTTTCAGATTCAAATAGATACCGGGTGCCGGTGTGTTTACAGTGAACTACAACATATGATGCGTCAGTGGCTCAGTGCAAATGTAGCATGCGTGCGAGTTTTTCAGATTCAAACAGATACCGGATGCTGGTGTGTTTACAGTGAACTACAACATATGATGCGTCAGTGGCTCAGTGCAAATGTAGCATGCGTGCGAGTTTTTTAGATTCAAACAGATACCACCGCCGGCAGGTGTGTTCTGATGAACTACAACATATGATGCGTCAGTGGCTCAGTGCAAATGTAGCATGCGTGCGAGTTTTTCAGATTCAAACAGATACCGGGTGCCGGTGTGTTTACAGTGAACTACAACATATGATGCGTTAGTGGCTCAGTGCAAATGTATCATGCGTGCGAGTTCTTCAGATTCAAACAGGTATCGGGTGTCGTTGTTTGCAGTGAAATACGGTGTGTGCCGTGGTTTGATTGGTTTACGGCTAGTGCAGTGTGTGCGCGTGTTGTTCTTAAACAGATATCAGTTGCAAGTTTGTTTGTGATCAACTACAATACACAATGCATCAGAGTATCCGAGCTAAACCAATTAAAGAATCTAATCGGCTATGGCGGTTGACAGTTAAAAGGTTCTACAGTGTAGAAAAATAAAGCAGAGAAAGAAAGTTACCTCGGAAGCGCCGGAGGATAGGTGAGAGGTAGGCTCGCGAAGTAGCAGCTCGGGGTCCAACGCCATATCGAAGCTCCTGAACTGGCGTAATCCGTCGGGTGGTAGAATGTGGATCGCCGGCCGGTAGGTCGCCGGGTCGAAATGGCGCTCGCTCAACGGGAGGAGCTCGACCTCGGGATCCATCTCGTGATCCGAGGGAGTCCCACCGCGTGGAAGGTCGTCGGCCATGTCAAGGGTGATGAGAAAATGGTCGAGGGATGAAAATCAGCTCGGAATACGAAGAGTCGACTCGAAAGTCAACCCCCGGGAGGGTGGAAAATGGCCGGAAAGGTCGGGATACGAAAAGAGATGGCAGGAAGAGCCAAAGCAAAACAGATGGGGAAACCTTTTGAATTGATGCATCGGCCCATCCAAGGTACCCTGAACGGACGCTTCGTCCGGGAGGGGGAGCATTTTCCATTCTGTGGTTTTCCTGAGCCATGGCTGAATGTAGAGAAGAAACGTGTGCCAGGATTCAAAATTTTCTTTGACCTACAGTTGAGGCTGAGCATAGCAAAGAAGTGGAATCTACGGACACAGAGTTTGAAATGGGGGTAGCGCTGGCATGTCTGCTTTTAGATCCTTTGATCGACCAGTTGTGCTTGGGGAATGACTCCTCGATGTCCATGATCGGAGATGAAACGGCTGCGGGCCTACCAGCAGCCATTTTGGATGCATCCATCGCACCCTCTCTCACCTGGCAGTACGAGGAGGGATTTTTGGTAAGCAGCACCGGGTCAGGTAGTGAGCCGAAATCTGATTCCACCGAGTCTTGTGAGTCGGAATCAGGTTCCAAATTTGTCGAGTCTGAGTCCCAGATTCTCGGGGTGATAACCCGGATGCCACAGTCCTGTCCAGGTCGTCTTTTTCTTTCTCTTTTGAGTCTGTTGTAACAGAAGAATTGGGCGGTTCGGAAGTATCTAATGAGAATGAGGTGACTGTGGTTTCCGAGTACTTTTCTATGCCTTTGGTTTATTGCTTAAATCAGGACTTTCAAAATTTTGATGAAAACGACGAGGACGAAATTCCTCCGGTTTTGCAACGACTAATTGAACAAGAGCAGGAGAGGTTTGTTAAACCCTTAATGGATGAAATCACTATCGTGAACATTGGTACTGAAAAGGAGCCGCGGCTGGTCCAGATCAGGTCCACGTTGTCTTCGGAGGAACGCGAGCGCTTAGTCGCTTTATTAAAAGATTTCAAAGATGTTTTCGCGTGGTCCTACGAAGACATGCCTGGAATCGATCCTGAGATTGTACAGCACTGGATCCCTCTTGACCCCGAGGCCCGACCTATCAAACAGAAGCTCAGAAGGATCCGCCCTGATTGGGCCATTAAGATCAAGGAAGAGGTCACCAAGCAGATTGACGTAGGCTTCCTGTTGGTGTCCGAATACTCGACTTGGTTGGCCAACATTGTTCCAGTGCTGAAGAAAGATGGCAGAATCCGGGTATGTGTGGACTTCAGGGATTTGAACAGAGCCAGTCCAAAGGATGAATTTCCTTTGCCACATATCGATGAGTTGGTAGATTTCACAGCGGGGCATGCTTTGCTTTCGTTCATGGATGGCTTCTCAGGTTATAATCAGATAGTAATGGCACCGGAAGACCGTGAGAAGACTGCTTTTACTACCCTGTGGGGGACATATTGTTACAGAGTGATGCCATTTGGGTTGAAGAACGCTGGGGCTACATATCAACGGGCTGCAACCACAATATTACAAGACATGATCCACAAAGAGGTTGGGGTGTATGTGGACGACATGATTGTCAAGTCCAAGGAAAGAGAGGGCCACTACACCGCCTTGCACAAGTTTTTCCAAAGGATCAGGGAATTCCGGTTGCGGCTAAACCCTCAGAAATGTACATTTGGTGTTACAGCGGGAAAAATGCTGGGGTTTCTGATTACACAAAGAGGCATCGAGGTCGATCCTTCCAAAATCAAGGCCATCTTAGAAATGCCACCACCAAGGACTGAAAAGGAGGTGCGAGGCTTTCTGGGTAAAGTGCAATTCATAAGACGGTTTATTTCAAAATTAACCTTGACTTGTGAACCACTTTTTGGCCTCCTCAAGAAAGGAAAGAAGTTCCAATGGGACGGCCGATGTCAAGCTGCATTTGAACAGATCAAAGAATATCTACAGAACCCACCCGTTTTATCGCCACCAGAACCGGGGAAACCGTTGATTTTGTATCTGTCAGTGACTGAAACTACAATGGGCTGTATGCTTGCACAAGAATCAGAAGATAAGGTGGAGAAAGCCATCTACTATTTGAGCAAAAAGATGCTGGAGTATGAGACCCGATATACACCGCTGGAAAAGGCTTGCTTAGCTCTGGTATGGGCTACCAGGAAGCTGCGGCACTACCTGTTAGCTCACTCTGTAATGTTGGTTTCACGACTTGATCCCATCAAATATCTTTTCGAGAAACCAGCGCTTACGGGTAGGCTAGCTCGTTGGTTGCTGTTGCTTTCTGAATTTGATCTCAAGTATGTGACGCGCAAGTCAGTAAAGGGAAGAGCGGTAGCAGAGTTCCTTGCCGACCACCCGGTTGAAAGAGATGAAGCAGTTGAGTACCTATTCCCAGATGAAGCTATTCTGCACATCGAAGATGAAACTTGGACGATGTACTTTGAAGGAGCGTCAAATTATTACAGGTATGGGATAGGGGTGTTGCTGATAGTGCCTGACGATTCCCGTATCCTTTTAGCATTCAAGCTTCAGTTCAAAGTCTCGAACAATGAGGCAGAGTATGAGGCATGTATTGCCGGTCTAGAAGCTGCCCTAGAACTAAGGGCAAGACGATTGGACATCATTGGAGATTCGAACCTTTTGTGTCTCAGGCGAAAGGAGATTGGAAAGTAAAAGAGGAAAATATGATAATTTACCGTCAGGCCTTGGATTTGTTAATTCCTCGGTTTAAAAAGCTAAATTTCACTCACCTAGTAAGAGAGAACAACAGGTTCGCAGATTCGTTAGCAACTCTATCTTCCATGATAGACATCCCATCTAGAGTCCGGATGCGTCCAGTCATTATCGACCAAAAATTTGCACCTGCTTACGAGTCAATCTCTGCCATAGATGAAGTGCAGGACAACAACCCCTGGTATCACGACATATGGAACTTCTTGGAGAAGGAGGCGTATCCACTAGGGGCAAATGCCAAAGACAAAAGGGCAATCAGAAGAATGGCTGTTCAGTTTATCATTTACGGGGGTAAATTGTACAAGAGAGGTCATCTGGGAATGCACAAGCTGTGTGTGGAAGCCGAAGAGTCGAAGTGCCTGATGGAGGCCATCCATGAAGGAGAATGTGGGGCACACATGAATGGGGTGATGCTGGCACGAAAGATCCTCATACAGGGCTACTACTGGTCTACCATGGAGGAAGATTGTATCGGCTTTGTTCGGCGATGCCACAAATGCCAGATTCACGCAAATCGCATGAACATCCCACCGTCAAAGCTGTACAACATGACGTCACCGTGGCCATTTTCAGTTTGAGGGATTGATGTGATTGGAGCTGTTACTCCGAAGGGGTTGAATGGGCATGAGTTTATCTTGGTAGCAATAGATTACTTTACGAAGTGGGTCGAGGCCCAATCTTATGCTGTGTTGAAGGCTTCGCATGTCGCAAAGTTCATCAGAAACAACATTATCTGCCGTTATGGAGTCCCGAATGAGATCATTTCAGACAATGGTACTCACTTCAAGAAGGAGGTGATTGATTTGTTGGAGAAATACAACGTGGCTTTTCATAAGTCGTCCACATATCGGCCGCAAACCAACGGAGCAGTCGAGGCCGCCAACAAAAACATCAAACACATACTGCAGAAGATGGTGGAAACCTATCGGGACTGGCCAGCTAAGTTGCCGTTTGCTCTGTGGGGCTACCGAACTTCAATTAGAACTTCTACCGGGGCGACTCTGTATTCCTTGGTTTATGGAATGGAGGCCGTTCTACCTATAGAGATTGAGGTTCCGTCTTTACGAGTATTGGCTAAGTGTCAAATAGCCGAGGCAGATTGGCAGCAGAGCAGATTTGAGGTACTCATGCTCTTTGATGAAAGAAGGCTGAAAGCACTGTACCATGTCCAAGGATATCAACGCAGAATCGCCCGGGCTTTTAACATGAAAGTTAAGTCTAGGAATTTGAAGGAAGGAGATTTGGTGCTCAAAGACAACCGAGCTCTCATCCATGACCCAAGGGGCAAGTTCAGACCCAATTGGACTGGTCCCTTTATCATCAAGTCTATCTGGTCAGGTGGAGTTGTGGTTCTGATGGACCTAGATGGTCTAGAGTTCTCCCAACCGATCAACGTGGACAAGTTGAAGAAATATTACCCCTGAGAGGCTCGCTAGGCCGAAAACCCGAAAGGGCGACCTAGGCAAAATTCAAGGCACAAAAAATTAGAAAATATAAAAACTGAGCTCGCAAGGTCGAAAACCCGCAAAGGGCGGCTTTGGCAAAAGTTAGAGCGTAAAAGGAGAGTGAAAATACTCGAGTAAACCCAAGCCTGAACTACGTAAGGTTTGATTCCCGTCTTTGGGATACGTAGGCAGCTTCATCCTGAAGTTCAGCCATAAACTTTTCCCCGATCAACTTTGTCCATTTGATCATCTCGGTCATCTTTGTCCATCAGCATATATCGCAATCTCCGGTACAGTGCTATTCAGACTAGGGGCAACTTTCCATCATTGTACAGTGCCGCGGTACCGTTCAAACAAGGGGCAACTTTCCAGTTGCTAGGATCCGGGGTTGTGCATCTCAGTGACAGATCTCAGGCGTGTCCAGTTCTGATCCATATCGAAAATAGTTTTAAAAAGTTTTAATAAAGATGACTTTGTTCGAATAAATCTTTTTACAACTAAGACCATTTCTGGACCAAAATGGAAAATTTTCAGTACCACAACTTTCAATTTCATTGATTTCAAATAGAGTTCTCTTGCTCCTGCATACAATCGAAGTTGCTTTTTATTACATTCATAAAGAAAACTTGAAAGTACTAATAAAGCAATAAATCCGGGGCATGGTCAAGTCAAATGTTCCTGCGTCCCCTCCCGGAGCTGGTCGAAGCTTCTGATGCCAAAGTGGGCCCTTCCTGTGCCTCTTCATTAAGCCAATCCAAGCACTCATCAGACAAAGTGCAACTGAAGGTGGGAGCGGGGGTCAGGAGTTCTCTCGTCCTCTATGCTGTGGCATATCGGGCCAGCTGTGTGCCTCGAATCGAGAATGTAGCCGGGTACTCTATCCCTTCCGGCGGGCAAGTCTGATTATGACCGAATTGGCGCAGAATACGGAATGGAAAGTAGAAGACACAGTGAGTCAAGCCAATCAATTGGATCCCGGGTTAACGGGTCATGCTGTAACTCATCATTGAGAGATTGAGCCAAGGGCACCGCCAAGCAATATGGTCTGCGGGCAAACGGCACATCCATTCGAACCACCAAACCTCATCAAGGGCGTCAACTAGGCGTTGCCTGAAGAAGTAGCTGCGAGCTGAATATGCCGGGCAAGAGTCCACAACTCGCAGTTTATCCATCAACCATACCTGGGGAGGGATGAAAAATGAGAGAATAAAGAATAGAGAGATGTAAGTTGAGAGAAGAGTGAGAAAAGGGTTTTTGTGAGAAAAACCGAGCCTAAGGGCCGAGTGATGTAAGCAAACATATATGTGAGATCGGGTGGGAAACATTACCTGCAGTAATAGTGGACTCCCTGCTAATTTGGTCGTCTCTCGACGATAAAAGACGTCTAAGCCCAGCAACGTCTTAGCCAGAATCATGGCAATGCAGCTTTTGCCCTCCTTCAAGCCTTGGGCAACTTCAATCAACCAGACAGTAGGCCCTCTGGAACCGGAGACAAATAGAAAATGAGATAGCATACACAAACAGAGGGCGTGTCGTCGGAAGCCTTGCCAGTAATGGTCACCGCGGTCACCAATCTCAGAAAAACGGCAAACCAAGCTCAGAACATCTAGTATCCCATCACAAATCAGAGAACGAGCCTTGGGTATTGAGAGCCCACACATTTGCCCTAAGACTTGGGCATGGCCAAAACGAAGTTGGGGCAAAATCTCTTCATTACGCTCAGATTCCATTAGAGCTTGGAAATCTTCAAAGGTAGGACACACCTCTTGCCCGCTAAAGCTGAAGACGTGTGTTACCGGATTCCAAAACCTTGCCGTGGCATGAAGAAATGGAAAATGCAGCGGGGTACGACGCAAAGTGAATAGTGCGTTTATGCCGAAAGCCTGGAAATTCAACTTTTCCGAACCATCCAAGTTGTTAATCCAAATTGCGAGATTTTGGGCAAGGAATTCTTCCATTTGGAGTAAATCAGGGTGGAAATGAAGAAAACTACGAAGCTGGGGTCTTTTGTAGGGGATAAGGTTGAATGGAGGACAGGTGTCAGCGTTCTGCTGGCTCCTTCCATTCTTTGCCGACCGACCAAATAGATTGCCGACCGGCCATCTGTTTTGGCCGATAGATCACCTTTTCGGCCTATGGCCATTCCTCAAGGCCGATAGCCTTTCTGTTGGGCCGGTGGCTCTCCCCCTTGTCCCCTGAGCTATTTATGCTAAGAAATTAGGGAATCCCATCATTCCCAATACCCTCCAGTGATTAATTCTCACGAGAGCGCGCCCATTTGTTTATCGAGTTGTTGTATATTTGCTTATCGAGTTGTATTTCACTCTCTTTAAGTCTTTGTAATGTTTATCGAGTTGTACTCGCATCTTGGCTAGTTTGCTGAGTCCCTCTGTTTTGCTTATCGAGTTGTAATTGGTTCATTACCTGATTATTACGATGCGATGCTTCGTTTTCAAAACCCAGTGTCAATTTCAGCCACATTATTGTGCGATACCTTGCGATGCGATGTGTAGTACGTGCAAATGCAACACCTTTTGAACAAATAGCTGTTTCATTTCCGTCATGTATTTCTAAAAGAAAGAAGAAGAAAAATATGCGATTTCAAAAAATAGTACCTACCTGAGGCAATGCAATGTGCTTAAACCCCCAATAAAAAGGAAAGTAAAGAAGGAAAATAACAGGGTAGCAGGGTACCGGAATGGATACCAGTAACCTCCCCTCGCGGTCATTGTACCTTTCGCGCCCTTGTTCGGGTCAATTGCGTGGTTTGGCACCTTCATTATTCAAGACAATACAAGAAAATGCTCTGTCAGAATGCAAGTGGACTTTCGAGTTGACCTCAGGCCATGACTTCTGTGAGCGATGCCCGGTACATACGAAGGACGCTCCTTCCCGTATCCTTTTATATATCCTGTGAATTCCGTAAATCATATCAATCATACTGTGTTGCAATACGTTGCATTTCCGCACCATGTTTTACCATGTTCAATTTCAAGTTCCTTTTTATACACATTGCGTACATGTGTGCATGGCTTTACTGATATGTGTTCAAGTTCCTTTACATACACATTGCATGCATACGTGCATTGCTTTACTTATATGTGTTCAAGCTTCTTTATATACACATTGCGTGCATGTGTGCATAGCTTTACTGATATGTGTTCAAGTTCCTTTTTATACACATTGCGTGCATGTGTGCATGGCTTTACTGATATGTGTTCAATTTTCTTTTATATACACATTGCGTGCATGTGTGCATGGCTTTACTGATATGTGTTCAAGTTCCTTTTTATACACATTGCATGCATGTGTGCATGGCTTTACTGATATGTGTTCAATTTCCTTTTATATACACATTGTGTGCATGTGTGCATAGCTTTACTGATATGTGTTCAAGTTCCTTTTTATACACATTGCGTGCATGTGTGCATGGCTTTACTGATATGTGTTCAAATTCCTTTATATACACATTGCGTGCATGCGTGCATGGCTTTACTCACATGTGTTCAATCCTACCATTTCTTTATACACACTGCGTGCGTTGTCGCGCACTTTCATTTGCATTGTCATGCATGTTGCTAACAATATTGTACCTGTTAAGTTTGCTTTCTTTGCAGGCACGATATTGTATGTACGGTTCATTCGAGGCCGGTGCAACCGGACGAGCCACACAGGTATTGTATCCTCCGAGTGAGACGTATTGAGAATTGCATAATTCTCTTACATCCTTTCTGTATTGTAGTGTAGATTGGCATATGCTAGCTTACAACCGTCGCATGTGTGCTTCGTTACAGCTTTCTTTGCATGATCATAAGTTATGCTCGGCTTCTTGCATTTTCGGTTGCATTTTGCCCCTGCCTTCGGGCGCATACCTTGTTGGTCTTGTATGTCTGTCTAAGTCTTCGGCCTTGTCAAAAATGGGTCGTCTCTGGGCTTTGACATTCACTCCCGTCATTGTTATGACTTTCGAGTTCTGTCAAAGAGGGGCAACTGTAGACACCCCATTTTTGACCGTCCCAAGACTTGGACATCATCGTTTGAACACCCGGTAATTATCCATGTTTGTGTTCGTTTGGAGTTCCCGAAGGTCTTGGCTGCGCACCTTGCCTCAAGATCCCCGAACTCAACTGTTTCGTGTCTGGTTTTGCACCAAACGCTTGTATTTTGCCTTGGAGGGGGAGGGAATGCCTTTTGAGGCATCCCCACACGCCACCGGCCCTCCCCTACCATCACCGGCCGTATATGTGTACTGCCGGCACTGTTTTGTTAAAATCTTTGGCCGGTCGGCACTATGTGTTGCCGACCGGCACTTTTTTGTGCCGATGATCCATTTGGCTAGCTAGCGTCCACCCTTTGAACCCCTGAGACATGGTGCATGCGAGCTGTGCCAGCTGGAATGCACCATCACACTCCCCCGTGCACAGGTGTGGCCATTTTTTCACCCTTTGCACCCTTGAACCCTCTAAGCTTCTAGAAGCTTGACCCTTTGACCAAAGCTTCTTGGAGAAGCTTAGCCAGCTGTCTTGGCTTCTCCAAGAAGCCAAAACCCCTTTGCACCCTCCTTTGAACCTTTTCCTTTGCTTAGCCACTAAGTTTGGCCTTGCCTTGGCCTATAAAAACACCACCCCTCTCCCTTTGAGAGGGGTTAGCCATTTTTAACACAAAACCAGAGCTTCTATATCTATATATCTGTGTTGTAATCTCTCTCTCTCTCTCTCTCTCTATATCTCACTCTCTCTCATCCTTGTGTGTGTGTTTTGAGCCTAAATAGTGTGTTTTTACCTCACTTTTGCACTAAGACACACACCATTACACCTTATTTCGAGATTGAGGGACTTGGAGGGTTGTTTGTTGAGTTTTTGGACTGGTTTTGATCACTAAAGGAGGGCTGCACCACCTGTTCTTCAAGTGTTCTTCAAGGGTGAGCTAGTTACTTTAGTTTTCCCATTTTTGCAACTAGTTTTTACCTATCTTGCTTTGTGTTTTAGGCTTTGTGTGTAACTAAAAAAAGTCTTATATTTTCTTGCTTTTGAACTCTCATTAAGGTTGTTTTATGGTTTGAGTGCAAATTCACCCTCTTAAACCTTATTTTGGCCTATTTGGTGTCTTTTCTTTGAAGCCTTGTTTGCTTTGTCATTTTTGTCTTCTCATCACTGAAAATCAGAGGGTTTTTAGTGTTGAGGAAAGTGTTTTGAAGTCTTGTATAGGGGAGGGACACCCCTCTCCCCTTTGTTGCTTTCTTGCCTTTGTCTTTGGCCAAAAGGGTAGCATGCATGAGTGGTTGCATTTGGCTTCATTTCAGAGTTTTTCTTGGTGTTTTGGAGCATGTTTAACCTCTATCTAATGTGGGTTTGTTGGCCCTTAACATGCTTTCTATACTTGCTTTGTACCTCTCCATTTTGCTTGGAAATGTGCCATGCCATTAGCCTAGTATATCCTCATGTTTTAGCCTAACATCTTGAAGCACTTGATCATGATTTGTCTTGTTTTAGATCTGTTAGCCACTGATTTTTCCATGTTTGGTGTGCTTGATGTGGTTACTTTGTGTTTTGGCTTGTAAGCTTTAAGCATATTGACCTCTAACATGCTTAGCTTGGACCATCCTCATGATTTGGCATCATTTAGGGTCATATTTCAGTCCATAAATCATGTTTGTATGTTTGCATATGTGGCTTATTTCATGCTTTTAGGGTGTGCCCTTTTATGCCTAGGAATAGGCCTTATGCAAGCTTGTATGTTTAGAGCATTTCGGGGCTGCCATATCAAGGGGATTTTGGTGTGTTTTTGCATGCTAGAACTCTATTTTTATGTGCCTAATATATGCCATGAGTGGTCATGATAATGTTAGTAAGATGCTCTCTTTGGTGCCATAGGTCTAGGCCCATTTGTTTGCATGCTTGCATGAGTGTTGGTCTACTATTTTGGGCATGTTTTGCCACTGTTCTGGGGAGGTTTGAGGTCTGCCCTATTGTGTTGAAGTCCACCATTGCACATTTATTTGATGCTTGTTGCATGCTTGGTCAATATAGTCTTGACATATGACAATCCTATTGCCTTAAGTGTCCATGTTTGCATCACACTTTGTATCTTGCATACCTAGTATTGCACACTTGCCATAATATGTTGCATTACATTTGGTATGTCTTGCATTTCATCTCACATTGCACCATTTGAGCCATGTTTGCATAACATGCATTACATTACTTGGTTTGGGGGGTGTCAAACCAAGTGTGAGAAATGATGGGTATTTGTACTTCAAGTGACAAAACACACCTCAATTCTCATGTCACTAGGGCCCTTGATCTTGACATGATAGGGACTTAGTTCTCATTTTGTATGTTGCATTCATTTTTACATTGAAATGCAATCTTGGTTCCTTAGGTTATCATGCACCAAGATGCATAATTGATGGCCCAAGAACCAAAGGTCATGCTTCCTTGAGTCCCATACATGATAGGGGGCATTGGTCATGCTTACATTTGCTCAAAAACTCCATGTCATGCACTGTCTGTCTGCTGTTGCTGTCAAACTGTCCTCTGCAGGAATTTTGTGCCAACCGGCAATATATAGTGCCGATCGGCACTATATAGGTGGCCGATAACCTCATGGACAGCCGGTGGCTATTTTGGATGGCCGGTGGACATTTCCTCCAGCCGGTGGTGTACAGAAGCATGCAAGGAAGGTATCCTGGGACTTTGGTAATTTTTGGAGAGACAGGGCAGTAAAGACAGAAGCAACAGTGGCATGGTGCGGGTTTTCCGGGCGAGTCGAATTCGAGCATGCATCATTCGCGCATCCCGAGGCAGGGCTGAAGCTCCTTTCTTTTTTTATAATGAATTTAATATGATAATTAGAAATTTTGTAATAATTCATTTATTTTGTATTCGGACTGTATTGTTTTCGGACTGTATATTCTTTTGGTCCCTCCGTGTGAGGGCATATTTGTAATAAGTGTGTGTGAGTGTGTGTATGTCTTCCAACCCCCATTTCTTTCTTCCCTTTTATTTACCTGCTTATGATGGTAGACTAGGACATATTTAAATTAGCATACAGTATGATAACATGCGTGCATCCATACATTTCTCTTACATGCACCGGGCTCGGTACATCACACTAACTGCATTGTATTTCAATTTCCAAATTGAATACTTGTTACTTGTAGCATTTCACATGCCATGTTTAGGATAGCCGAGCCTGTCCAGATTGCATCCTTGTTTGTGTTGCATTAGCCACTTAACATGAACTAGGATCATGCATATGATTACTAACTAGTTTCTGTTTTGGCTGGGAGTACTAGGTGAGCTTTTATGCTTTAGCATATCGCATACGTGTGAATGTTGCCATAAATAGCATGATTATCATGAGGCTAAATGCTTATGTGATATAATTGCTTGAATGCCTGTGGATGGAGGTTGAATTACCTAAAATTGGGACAATGCATTAAAAACTGTGAGTTTTAAGCCCACTAGTTAGTGGCAAAACTGTCTTTTCTAAAAGCCCACTTGAGGGTGGCAAAACCTGCATTTTAGCCTACTTGCGAGTAGCAAACCATTTTTCCAAAATAAACATGCAATGCTTTGTTCCAATTTAGGCGATTTGGTCTATACTTGTTTGCTGTGCGCATAACATAGTAACCTAGGCTAATAACCGGAATAAGAACACACAATGTTTTCAAAATGAGATATCACGGTTAGTAGAGGCTTCTTGAAGTAAAGGGGTGCTCATAGCTGACCTTCCCCGATCGTACCCTAGCTCCCGGGCCAAGACTACTTTGGTAATGGCGGACACGCATTCTTCGACCGAGTCGTGGTTTCCTAAATTTCCCCATTTTAAAAAATATTTAGGTGGCGACTCTGTATCTGGCAAAGCAGTCCATGTTTGGCACTTCTTTTCAAAATCTGTTTTTCTCAAAACGATTTGCCAGAGTTGGACTCTTTGGTTCAGGATTAAGAACCACAACAAACAATTGAGTCCTTCGAACTGTAGTGACCCAATATCGAACCAGAACCGGGGGGGGGGGGGGTATTCGCACTCCTTCGCCCTGGGATGTGTTCGGGGACGTCTACAGTGTCCAAATGTCTTCAATGTCAGCAAGTTAAAGCTGAACATCAGAAACCGGGTGGTCTACTTCAACCTTTCCCTGTTTTTGAATAGAAGTGAGAACATGTGACTATGGATTTTGTTGTTGGTCTACCCCGAACACCTCGAGGTATGGATTCTATTTGGGTTGTAGTTGATAGAATGACTAAGTCTGCACATTTTCTACCTGTTAGAACTACGTTTAATGCTTATAGATTGGCTACAGTATATGTTGATGAGATTGTCCATTTACATGGAGTTCCGGTATCTATTGTGTCGGATAGAGATCCAAAATTTGTATCTAGATTGTGGAAGAATTTGCAGGAAGCTATGGAGACAGAATTCAGACTTAGTACTGCATTCCATCCAAAGACAGATAGGCAATCAAAACGGACCATACAGACATTAGAAGATATGCTGAGAATGTGTGCCTTGGATTTTCAGGGGAGTTGGGAAGACTATTTGCCACTAGTAGAGTTTGCGTACAATAACAGCTTCCACTCCAGTATCGGTATAGCACCATACGAGGCTTTGTATAGTAGAAGGTGTAGATCACCAATTTGTTGGACAGAAGTCGGGGATAGAGCTTTACTTGGGCCTGAAATTGTGCAAGACACTTCTGAGAAGATCAAATCTATTCAGCAAAGGCTCAAAACAGCTCAGGACCGACAAAAGAATTATGCAAACGTCCGAAGAAGACCTCTCAAGTATGAGGTTGGTGACCATGTGTTCATCCGTGTGACTTTGATGAAAGGCCAAGTCAGGTTTGAAAAGAAGGGCAAGTTGTCGCCCCGTTACATTGGGCCATTTCAAATTCTCGAAAGGCTTGGTCCAGTTGCTTATAGAGTTGCTTTGCCACCAGGGTTTGAGCAAATCCACAATGTGTTTCATGTGTCGATGTTGAGGGGTTATCTTCGAGACCGTTTCATGTGATTGATTACCACCGGGTAGCTCTTAATGAAAATATGAAGTACATTGAGTGGCCGGAATGAATCATTGACCGACAGGTGAAACAACTGAGAAGCAAGTCCATCCCAATGGTGAAAGTGGAATGGAAAGAACACTCTGGGATGGATGCCACATGGCAAAAAGAGGATGAAATGTTACTATGCAATCCACATTTGTTTCCCGACGAAGGTAAAATAAGTTTGGAGTACCAAACTTCCTAAAGGGGGAAAACTGTGATAACCATGTTCCTTATTATGCTAATCGGTCCTTATTATGAATGTGATTATGTGTTTGATATGATTGGTGTGCCATTTATCTGAAAATATGTGGTTTTGAATTTATATCTGTTCATCGTAGGAATATCTATTTGATTATCTACTTTGGAATTTAAATTGAAGGTCCTGTCAGCCATAGAAACCGAAATTGACTACGCCATTGTGATTGGCGTAAATTTTAGAGCCTACGGTGAAATTTAATTGAAAATTGATTCGGATCAAAATAATTAGATTCAGAACGATTTATTAAGTGCCATTAATTAGCTATAATCAAATTTGAGTTAGTGGGACTATAAAAGGACCTTTATACACTCAATTCCTCTCTTTTATTTCATTTTGGCTGATTTTGGCTCTCTAGAAAGTGAGAGAACCGGATTAGAGAGAGAGAGAGAGAGAGAGAGAAAGAGAGAGAGAGAGAGAGTGTGTGTGTGTGTGTAGGAAATTGAAGGTTTGATTAGGAAGCTTGAATAAATTGAAGACCAACTCAAGATTTGACCATAAATTGGGAAGATTGAGCTCCTAGGTGAGTAAACAATCCTTAATTCATAAGTTTGAGCTTGTGATTTTGTGAATTCATGATTAAACGGTGAGTTAGATCATGAGTTGTGTTGATTTTGATGAGATATGTTCATCCATGCATAGAATTGCTACCAATTGCCATGAGTTTGTATAATCTAACATGTAGCATGCCAATTATGCAAGATTGGGAGTTTGATCATACATGCAAGCATGGCTTTGTTGAGTTTCATGAGAATAGTCACCATTTGCATCATTTGAAATGAAATTGAAGTCAAAAATTGGCATGCATGTTTGAATATTGGAGATATGGAGATTATATGAAGTTTGAATGCATGAACTTTGATTATACAAAACCTAGTGTTGAATAATTTGAGAATGTGACCATGATCTTGAGCAATTGACCTCATGTTACTTGTATACCCATGATATATGATGTGTTTGCATGATTGGGAACCAAAATTATGGGTTTTGAACCTTGGGACGTCGAATTTGAGCTCAAGAACAAGTTCTGGAAAACCCAGAATTCATGATGTCCGCTCGAGTGGGGAAACCGCCGCTCGAGCGTAAAATGCGAGCTCCTAGTATTTTTGCAGACATTGATGTCCGCTCGAGCGGGGAGCTATGTAGAATGACCTTTTAGCTCGAGCGCTCGACTTCACGCTCAAGCGTAAAAATGATGTAACCAGTACTTTTACAGACCTAATGGGTCCGCTTGAACGGAAAAGTCTACGCTCGAGCGGGGACCCCTGTTTCTGAAATTTTGTAAATGCGTTCTATGTTTTGTTTTCCGTTCTCTTTCACTTCTAAGCACTCTTAGGCATGCATTGAGCATTGTAAATGAGTTAAAAGGATAAGAATGAAGCCTAAAGAGGAATATGTGAATTAAGAACGGATTGAATAGTTTGTGACCTATTGTGTTCATGGAATGTATAGGGTCGAGCTCTAGGGCAGTTCATCCTACCGATCACTGTGAGTAATGTCTTAATAAAGATATCTGAAATATGTTATTTGTCCAATTGCTCATCTTCCTATAAGTCCTTTAATGTGAATTGTGGACAAATGTTTGCAATGCCAAAAGAATGAAAGTATGAATGGGCCAAAGGCTAGTTTGACAAGAATGAAAGTATAAATGGGCCGAAGGCCAGTTTGACATGCAAGTATGAATGGGCCAAAGCCCAGTGTAACAGCGCCCGTGGGCCTCTATGCTACAGTTCGGACTCCCTGTTTGTGTTGCGGTTCTAAATCTTGAACCAAAGAGTCCAGCTATGGCAAATCGTTTTGAAGAAAAACAGATTTTGAAAAAGTAGTGCCAAACATGGACTGCTTTGCCAGATTATAGAGTCGCCACCTAAATATTTTAAAATGAAAAATTTAGGAAACCCTGACTCGGTGCCGAAGGCCACGTGTCCGTTATTACCAAAGTGGTCTTGGCTCGGGAGCTTGGGTACGATCGGGGAAGGTCAGCTATGAGCACCCCCTTTCACCCGGTCCGAAGACCGGCCTCTACTAACCGTGATATCCGTTTTTGAAAACGTTATGTGTTCTTATTCCAGTTAGTAGCCTAGAATTACTATGTGATGCGCACATCAAACAAGTATAGACTAGATTGCCTAATTTGGAAACAAGCATTGTATATCCGTTTGTTTGGAAAATAGTTTTGAAATTGCTACTCACGAGTAGGCTAAAACACGGATTTCAACGAGTTTTTCCAACTCAAGAAATCCAACCTCCACCCACAGGCATTCAAACAGTTGATCTCATATAAGCATCTAGCCACATGGTAAGCATACTGTCATGGCAACATTCACACGCATGCGACATGCTAAAGCGTAAATACTTACATCGTACTCCGTGCCAAAACAAGAAACTAGTTAGCAAACATGCATGACCTAGTTCATGTTAAGTGACTAATGCAACGCATGCAATGTGATTAGGATAGGCTCGGCTAACCCTAAAGATGGCATGTGAAATGTACTTTATTCGATGCACGTATTCAATTTGGAATTGGAAATACAATGCAGTTTGTATGATGTACCGAGCCCGATGCAAGTCAACAAATGCATGGATGCACGCATGCATAGCATAAGGTATGCTAAAATAAATGTGCCCTAATACTAACCATTAAAAGCAGGTAAATAAAAGGGAAGAAAGAAATGGGGGTTGGAAGACATACACACCACTCACCCACACTTATTACAGATTCGCCCTCGCTCGGAGGGACCAAAAGAATAATACAAATAATTAACTACGCAAGCTAATTAAATATTACAAATTGATTAAATTAACTAAACAAATTAATTAATCTAATTAAAACTGTAAACCGCCTCGGGAGGAGAGCCAAATGCAAAGACGTTTCTGCCTTGCTCGGAATTGCACTGCCATGCCTAGATTGCCTCTGTTTTCCCTGCTTTGCATCTCAAAAGACTGCCAAAGTCTCAGGAATGCCTCCCAGGACATTGAGGGACATCATCGGCTGAATAGGACTTCCACCGGCATCAGCATGAGGTCACCGGCACAAAATTAATCCATCGGCCATCAATGGGTCGGCACTTGATCGCCGGCCGCACTGAATGTCTGCAGAACCTGCAACTCACAGCAGCAGAGGGCAAAAACTTGCATGGTAATGTAATTCCAACAATGTATGCACTAAACACACTCCTTATCATGTTTGTGACTCAAAGGAGGATGTGCCTCGATTCTTGGGCCACCAATCACGCATTTCCATGCATGATGGCCCAAAGGATCAAATGTGCAATTTCATGTCAAATGAAATGCAATGCAAACAACAAACCAAAGGGTCCTAACCTCTATCACACTCACTTCAAGAGGCCAAGTATGCACAATGCAATGCTATCCTAGACATGTTGGCTAGCATGTGGTATGGACAATGCAAGGCACTTATACAAACATACAAGCAAACATGCAAGGCAAGCATGCAAACCAAGTAAAAGAGGGACTTAAACATGACTTAGGCAACTCCAAATAAGCCTAAAAGCAGTAGCCAAAAACCAAGGAAATGAATGCCAAAATACACACACACATGCAAGCATTCATGATCCAATACTTGGGCACTAAACAAGCAACTTCCAAGCACACTTGAAAGGTGATATCTTGGACAACTAGCATGCAATATAAGCTCTGAAATTCATGCTAGAATGTGGTGCCAAACCAAGCCAAATGAAGCAAACATAAGCATGCAAGCATAGTCCAAGTACTCAAGGCAAGTCATGAAGGCTTGAACCACACTTAGTACAACCACACATGGCAATACCTAAGCAACTAAAAATAGAGTTTTAACACATAAAACTAAGTCCAAAGGACCACTTAGATGGCACCTAAGGGTCTCAAATTCAAAGGCATGCATAATGGTTAAATAAAAGGCGTGCAACATATGCTTTCAAAGCAATAAAGAGGCGACTTAGGCAAGCATATGGGCATGCCAAAGGGTTTGAAATTACATGTTAGGTGGTTCCAAACCACCGAAATGATGCAAGAAACACAAGCTACACATTCACATACTTGAGGCGTACAAGCCCCAAGAAGCCACAAATGCAAAGGAGCTATACTAAACATGCCAAAATCGACCCAAACGACTATGGACAGTCCTAAAGCATGGCAAAATAAGCACGAAACATTCATAAGTCTAAGCCTAAATCATGCTCAAATAAAGGCTAACAACCTAAGACATGTTAAAGGCATTACAAGGCATTACATGGCAACTATGCTAAGCATGCATAAGGGACCAAAACCAACTTAAAATCATGTTATATCATGGTATAATAAGCATGAAAAACAGTCATGGCATGCTCAACACACACTTGAACATAAGCTTCCTCAAGAGGCCAAAACTTGTCCTTTTCAAGGACAACAAGGAGAGGGGGTGACCCTCTCCTTCTTGGGACTTCAAGGCATCATCTTCACCACTAAAATCCCTCAAGATTTCGGTGGTGAAGAGACCCCAACACCAAAATCCCGGAGCTCTCACAAAATAGCACAAAATGAGGCCTTTCAAGGCCTAAGAGGGGCCAAACATCCCCAAAGCACAAAGTACCCTTAATAAACTATCAAGAGTACTAAAAAACAGAACTTTTTTGTATTAAACACAAAGCACAAAAATAGTTCAAAGATAGGTAAAAATGGAGTGCAAGAATGGGGTATATAAAGCAAGTTTCTCAGCCTTGTTGACCTTCTTCACAAGTGTTGATGTTGTTGCTTCCTTGGGCTCAAATCCAACCAAGAACACCAAGAACAACCTCTTGGAACCTCAGTAGCCAAGAGAAGGTGAAATACTATGTGCTTGTGTGCAATAATGAGACACAAACACACACAAGGGCAAGAGAAGAAGAGATATAGCTATAGGTTAGATACACCAAGGCAAACCCTAAAAACCAGAGCTCTTCCTTCTCCTCTCCAATTTTTCTAACCCTAAAGCAAGGGAGACAAGGCCTCCTCTTATAGAGGAGGCAATCTTGTAAGCTTAGTCACTAAGCAAAACAAGAGAGGTATCCCTCCATACACGTGTATGGAGGAGAAGCTAATGCCATACAGCTGCCTCAAAATATCTGAAAAAGCAACTGCACAGTAACCGGCCTGCAAAGAATGTCATTTTGACAAAATTTACTGCCGACCGGCACAATATAGTGCCGATGGAAACACCAAGCAGCCGGTGGCCTCTAGCCACTACCGGTGGTGTGTGGGGATGCCTCACAAGGCATTCCCTGCCCCTTCCAAGGCAAAACACAAGTGTTTGGTGCAAAACCAAACACAAAACAGTCGAGTTCGGAAATCCTGAGGCAAGGCGCGTAGCCGAGAACTCCGGGAACTCCAAACGAACACGAACATGGATAATCACCAAGTGTTCAAATGGTGACGTCCAAGTCTTGAGGACGGTCAAAAATGGGGTGTCTACAGTTGCCCCTCTTTGACAGAACTCGAAAGTCATAACAATGACGAGAGTGAATGTCAAAGCCCAGAGACGACCCATTTTTGACAAGGCCGAAGACTTGGACAAACATATAAGACGCAAATGGTTGAACTCACAAGTTGCCTACGTATCCCTTTAGGAATCAAACCAGCGTAGTTCAGGCACAAGCATACAAGCCGCAGATAAGGTATGCGCCTATAGGCGGGGGCAAGATGCAACTGACGATGCAAAAGGCCGATCATAACTTATGATCATGCAAAGAAAGCTGTAACAAAGCACGCATGCGACAGTTATAAGCTAGCAAGCACCAAACTACACTACAATGCAGAAAGGATGTAAGAGAATTATGCAATTCTCTGTGTATCTCACTCGGAAGATACAATACTTGTGCGGCTCGTCCGGTTGCACCGGCCTCAAATGAGCCGTACATACAATATCGTGCCTGAAAAGAAAGTAAACTTAACAGGTACAATATCGTTAGCAACATGCATGACAATGCAATGACGAATGCAAAATGATATGCAATATATACAAAACTAAGTATAAACAATGCAAATGATAATGCAATGCAATTGAAACAATGCAAACTACATGCAGAGCAATCGAATCATGATTCAATCGTGAGCGATTCGAAACCACACATATGTCAAATAGATTGATGGAAGTAACGAGTCCGTCTACCATAGAACGATGTCTGAACTATGAGTGATATAGACGGACACAAGAACAAGTATTGGGTGGAATGACATAAGTGGGGTGACAACCCGCTGAGGAAAGAACAATGATCCTAATGCCGGATGCAACAATTACACTACAATGGATGTGGCGTGTAGCCAAACCGTATTTTGCCTAGGAAAGGCATGCACACATACAAACCATGTCTAACACAGAAAAGGTGCCGCAACCCTCAAACCAAGTTCATCAAGGAATAGGCGCGTACACATGCAAAACTGTGCTTCAACGTGAAAAGTATGAGCACATACCAGACCAGGCTTAACAGGGAAAGGTGCAAGCCATAGATGGAGGTGGTGATGCAGCGGATGCATGCAACTAAAATGCAATATATACAATATGCAATGGAATGAATGTTTACAAAAAATGCATGATATATGCACTATATTACAACGAAATGCATGACATATGCATGGTTTTTTTTGTTTTGTTTTTCGTTTTTTGAAATGCATGACATATGCAATATTTAGAATGATGCATGACATATGCAGTATTTACAATGATGCATGACATATGCATGTGTTTTTGTTTTTGGATTTTTTGAAATGCATGACATATGCAGTATTTTCAAATGATGCATGACAATGCACTATGATGCAACGACTATGATTGCAGTTTTCCCTATCTTACCAACAGGGCGATATACTAGGTTGGTTCAGTATACAGAATTGAGGCGTAGACATGCCGCCTCAACCTATGGGGCTTCCATACAGATTTCAAGCCGAGGGTACACCCCCTGGGTATTTAAACCAGACTTTAGTCTCGGAAATCCTGAACCTTTACGTTCTAGGCATAAGCCATTCAAACTCTAGTTTTCACCGTCCCCATTGGTCTCCTAGGAACTCATCGCAAAAACAGGCAGGTGGCTTTACCAGACCACCGAAAGTCGTTCGGGAACGACAAACACCGAAGGAATTGCACCTTCAGAGGATTTAAGGTCTCCTAGACCGCGCGTGTTTAAGGTCTCGCCAGACCCGCGGACAATGATTACACAACACTTTAAGTGAATGCGATGCAAGCGAGTAAACTCGAACCAAACTACATCTCATGCACCAAGGATTAAGCGAATTATGCAATTCTCACGGCGTCTTGTGCGGAGAAGGCTAAAAGTGACTACCGAGAATACCCGGAGTCTCAAACACGACATCTTTCTGCATATCGCACGCAGGAGAGGAAAAAGCAGAGCAAAAGGAAAACTCTCGGTGTAGTACACGCGAGAGGGGAGAGACAAAAAGCCTCTCAGCGTAGTACACGCGAGAGAGAAAAGACAAAAGGCCTCTCAGCGTAGTACACGCGAGAGAGGAAAGACAAAAGCAAAAAGAAACCTCTCAAATAGTACACGAGGAAAGACAGGCCCCCCAACAGAGTACACGCGAGAGGAAAGACAAAGCCTCTCAACGTAGTACACGCGAGAGGAAAGAGAAAAGTACACGCGAGAGGGGGAAGACAAAAGGGGCCTCTTAGCGTAGTACACGCGAGAGAGGAAAGAAAAAAGCAAAAAGAAGCCTCTCAGCGTAGTACACGCGAGAGGGGGAAGACAAAAGGCCTCTCAGCGTAGTACACGTGAGAGAGGAAAGAGAAAAAGCAAAAAGAAGCCTCTCAGCGTAGTATACGCGAGAAGGGGAAGACAAAAGGGCCTCTCAGCGTAGTACACGCGAGAGAGTAAAGAGAGAAAGCAAAAAGAAGCCTCTCAACGTAGTACACGCGAGAGGGGGAAGACAAAAGGCCTCTCAGCGTAGTACACGCGAGAGAGGGGGGGAAAGTGCGAGGCAACGCACATGGGACACGCATGCCAATGCGAATGAAACACGCATGCCGATGCAAATGGGGCAAATGAGACGCGCGTGTCTCAAAAGATGGAAAAATGGAGTGCAATGAGGTACGCGTGCCTCAAAGGATGGAAAATGAAGTGCAATGAGGTACGCGTGCCTCGAAGGGGATGCAGAACAATGCAAGTGTGACACGCATGCCACACGAAAATGCAAAACAATGAAAGTCGCAAGGGACGCGCAATACGGCGTGATGCGACGCACCAGACAATGTGATGGATGCGTGCAACGCACACGGGGCAACTTCTGAATCTTGTAAAAGACAAAAAGGATACAAAAGGATACAATCTTTGCTTGAACCTGAGTGCCACGCACAGAAGACACGGTCCGAGGTCAAAACGGAGGCCGGTAGAGCATCGGGGATTCACTTTCTTGCACTTTCTCGAGCTATGAAGACCCAAAACCGCTCACATGGCCTAAACAAGGCTGTGGGAACACCACCGGCTGGGAGAGGATGCCACCGGCTACAAAATAACTCCACCGACACAATATTGTGCCGACCGGCACAAAATAGTGCCGACCGGCCAAAAATGCCTGATCGGGGGCAGTTCTGCCATTTCACCACGGGTCTTTTAAAAATAGGGTTTCTAACCCTATTTCTTTACTTCTCCACCGCCAAAAACTATCCCTCTCTCTCTCTCTCTAGAGCTTTTTCTCTCCTCATTTCCTTGTTTTCTTCGCATTCCAAGCCCGTTTCGTCGTCGGATTCGCGATTTTCTTCGCGTTTCAGACATTTTCCACCGATTGAAATTCCGTTTCGGAGCATCCTTTTCTATTTCCACTTTTTCGGGACTTGTTCCCCTCGATTTTCTCTTCATTTCCGTGCCTTTCCATCTTCCGACCTTTCCGGCCATTTTCGGCCCGCTCGGGGTTGACTTTTTCGGTTGACTTTTCACATTCCAGCTTTTTCGGCCATTTTCTCACTACCATTGCCATGGCTGACGATGTTCCATACGTCGGGACTCCCCCGGATCATGAGATGGATCCCGGTCGAAGCCCTGCTGAGCGAAGGCCCTTCGACCTGGTGACATACCGCCCAGCGATTCATGTGCTACCACCGGATGGACTCCGCCATTTTCGCAACTTTGACCGAGCACTGGACCCGGAGCTCCTCCTACGTGAGCCGACCTCTCACTTATCCTTCGGCGCTTCTGAGGTAACACTCTTTCCCGTTTTACTTTCTGCAATGTAGAACTGTTAACTGTCAAAATTGCTTTCGTTCTTTAACTGCTTGATTCTGATACACTGTTCACTGTAGTAGATTGCAATCATGCTTACAATTGATATCTGTTTAAGACGGACACATGCACACACACTGCACTAGTCTCAATCACCCAAACACACGGCGCACACCGCATTTCACTACAAACTCACCAACACCCGATAACTGCTTGAATCTGAAAATATGCACGCATGCCACATTTGTACTGAACCACTCAAACACGTTGACGCATTACATGTTGTAGTTTACTGTAAGCACACCGGCACCCGGTACCTGCTTGAATCTGAAAAGCTTGCACGCATGCCACATTTGCACTGAACCACTCAAACACACTGACGCATCTAATGTTGTAGTTCATCAGAAGCAACCACCCAGGCTCGCTTGAATCTGAAAAACTTGCACGCATGCCACATTTGCACTGAACCACGATTTTTTCAAAATTGTACATTTCATATTGCTTTGCTGCTATTTGTTTGAAAACAGGGAGATTCCCATACCATCCGCGGGTATGGGAACGTTGTGGCTCGAGATTGGTATTTGGAGCTTCCCGAGGCGGTTCGACGCATCGTGGACGAGGCGGGCTTTCGTTCCTTTTGCAGAGGTCTGACCCGGCTTGCTGCTTGCAGGCCTCTTCTAGCCGCCCTGGCAGAGAGGTGGTGGGACACCACCAATTCATTTCACTTATCTGCGACCGGGGACATGACGATGACCCCTTACGATTTCTCGGTGCTCACCGGCATCGGGGTAGGGGGTGATCCGATCCCCTTCGACATTGATATGGATGAGTGGACCGCCGCTCAGATCTACTTGCTTGGCGCGGCTCCACCTCTTGCGCGTCCAGGTTTAGTCCGCTACTCCTGGTTCAAGGTGCAGTTCCGGGTACAGCCTCTTCTTGTTGACGCAGCTCCGATGACTCAGGAGGCCATGGATAGATATGCACGCGGCTTTCTGATGTTTTTGTTCGGGACGACTCTCTTCGCCGACCGGGCGAACACAGTGTCCTCTCGCTTTCAACAAGACCGGTGGATGTCCGGACATCTTATGCTTTGATTGGGGTGGTGCGGCTCGCCACCCTCTATGGCTATATGAGCTCACCATGGCAATGACATTGTTTCTGGGGCTATTGGCATGCTTGGGAGGTACATTTCCTTCGCCGCTTTTTCGCTTTACATTTTCAGACCAGACACCGCACACATCGTAGTCTGTTTCACACGGATCGTATAATGTACACATACACACACATACTCGCTTATTAATCGACTATACACTACTCACATCAGACACTCCGCACAATACACTACACAACACACTACCGCTATTTCGCTTTTATTCTCAGATTCGCTTATCTCGATAAACATTCGGTATTCACCTTGCGCCAGTGGGTTTACGCCTACTTCCCTAGGCTCGCCTCCTCAGACTGATGCAGACCCTCCGTCATCCCTTCACGCCGCTTGACGGAGATGCGCCAAGAGGTCATGGAGACTTTCACTTCTTCCGTCGCTACTCGACACCATCACTCCCGCCGAGGTATGTTTTACTTGCGCTCATTTAAACTTCACCTTTCCATCAGATATTTGCAATATCGAGGGTAACAAACAAGATTTCAATTTCAGATCACCGGCACCATGGGCTCCTCGCCACCGATGGTGCGGATCGGCTTTGCAAGACCGCCGAGACCTCGCTAGCACGGATTTTGCCGAGGGCCGATTGGCCGGGCTTGGTACTGGTGAGCGCTTGCGTCGGACCTGTGGTTACTCGAGCAGATAGTCCTGTGCACCTTCCCGAGCATATGAGGGACACCGAGTGTTTCACCGAGCAGATGGCGGACTACACCATCTACCGGGAGGCGACGGCCAGAGGCGAGGGCGACATCAGAGTACGTCCGACCTTCATCATGCGTCACCGAAGGTGGCCGCCGAAATGAAGAGAGAGACCTGCGGCGCCAGCGGCCGGAGTAGGAGTAGGAGGAGGAGTGCTGAGGAGGGCTCGAGTCCGCGACAAGGGCGGAGTTCAGAGAGGACGGGAGGCCAGTTGGCCCGCTTTGCCTACTTCACTGTCTTTCCGGGGGTCGGATGGGGTGACCTATCGATCCCTTCTCCGCCTCCGCCGATCACGAGTTTGTCGGTGTCCCCGACTTGCCTCCGTATGTGTTAATGATTGCATGCAGTTATTTCATTTTAGTTTATTTGATATTCCACGTAATATTGATGCATCCGATTCCCTTGCAGCGTCTTTCGATATACCCTAGCCATCGGAGATGAATGCCTCCATGACGGGATCTTGCCGCGGACCTTCGACTTTCTAGCCTTTACGGCCTTCCCAGATGTTCTCTCTGACATAGCTTCAAATCATACACAAACTGCTTCGCATAATCTGATGCACGATACAACATCGATACCCAAATTTCACGGCACTTGATACATCAGATTCATACATCGCATTCTCAGATCGATAAACCGCTCACGGCATTCATACATCAGACTCATACATCGTGATTCTACATCGTTTAACCGCCACGGCATTCATACTCAGATTCATACAATCAGATTCGTGACTGCTTCAACCGCCACGGCATTCATATCAGATTTATACATCGCGATCGCGCGAATCGATAAACCGCTCACCGGCATTCATATTTCGTGACTCATACACCGTGATTCGCGACCGATAAATCGCCACGGCATTCATACTCAGATTCATACATCGTGATTTTTGCTCGCTCACGGCATTCATATTCTGCACTTTCTTCATTGATAAACTGCTTCATGTATACTGATGCATTTGCCTTTTGTACTTTTCAGCCTCCCTTCCCACTTCCTCCGGCGGGTGGCATCGCTCCATCTGGACCTCCTATCTCTACTCGGGATGGCAAAAATATTCCCTCGCACCAGAGGAGGGCGTACTTACGCCGGGAGCAGCTTGCCGGCTCCAGTTCCAGACGACAAGTCTGTGGAGGAGGCGGAGGCATCCGAGGAGGAGGCCGGGGCGCTGCTCCTGCTCGACAAAGGACACTTCGGTGATGCTCCGGACTTCGCCCAGAAGAGGGCGATGACAGATCCCCAACATGAGGCCATTGATGATGCCGATGACCCGACTTTTTCAAGCTTTTTTTATTTCTTTTCTTGTACTTTTCTCTTTTGTTGGTAGATAGAGTACTTTGTACTGCCGCAGGCAGGTTTTTATTTTCCTCAAATTTTGTACTTGAAAAAACGATGATATGAAATGAAACAAACTTTTTGTCTGAAAAGAATGTTATATCTGTACATATCTGCATCTTTCATACTTTGCACTGCATTGCGTCATGTTACACCTCAAATGTAAATGATATTGATTTGTTGTCTGAAACTTGAGCAATTATGCTGTGGTAATCAGATAACCAACCAATTAATAGCAAAACAACTCATACAAACCATTGCTCAAACTGAATAGACAGCCCATACTCTACTGGGGATCGATTTGCATACAACGCATAACACATCACTCGGTTCATCCTGCACACAGCAAACCCTGAACAAATAACCCAATCTGACAAGATGGACTACGAAAACTGAAACAGCTGAAATTGAAACACACTCGGATGTCCCAAATTTCCTTCTCCTTCTCTTGCTTCGCATGAATGTAGAGAATGGCACAGCATTCTGAGCACAAGCGATTACTTTTTGGAAAAGGATGGTTTTTCAACCGGGGTATCAAGCCTACCATAGAACATGACGAGACAGACTCAAACAAAGAAACAAAAGGCACATGACCTAAAAGAACGAGACACGCTCGGAAAAGACTCAAAGCCGAAATCTAGACCGACAAATCAAAAGACAGGACACACAGACATGTTTACAAAAAGACCTCAGATCTCAAGAAGCCAGTTCCTCCGGGTATTATTTCCCACCCTTTCTGATTTGTGATACTTGCATCGCTCGGCCCTCAGGCTCGGTTTTTCTCTTAAAACCCTTTTCTCACTTTTCTCTCAACTTATTCCTCTCTATTCTTTATTCTCTCATTTTTCATCCCTCTCCGGGGCGATTGACAGATGAATAGGAAGTCGCGGGTTCACGCCCAACACTGTTAGCTCACGTCTATTCCTTCTGGTGAATAGAGCGCCCTGTTGGCAAGCATATTAGCGGGGGAAGACAGAAGACCTGACATCGTGCCCCTAGTTCGTCATTTTGACCATTTTTTGTTTTCTAAAATAGCTTTGATAAAAAAATGAGAGTTGGATTAACACACTTATTCAATTTTTGATTTGAAAATCATGCGAATCAGGCTGTGAGCACTAAAAATTCTCCTTTTGGGGTCCAAACATGGTCCAATTTTGGAAAATGAAATAGTTTTCGAGAAAATAGTCAACTTCAGTAAAAATTTTCAAAAACTATTTTTGCAAACAACCAACGCTCAACAAGCGCGGAACTTACCCTCGAGATATACAACCTCGGATCGGAGACGATGGAAGATTGCCCCTGGCTTGAAGGGGGGGATAAAGCAACGGAAAGTTGCCCCTGGTTTGGACAGCAACTCAGGGCGACTTGTGGCGATGCATGGCAACGGAAAGTTGCCCCTTGTTTAAATGATGCCTCGGCACGTTGTAAGCCAGTCTTTGTTGACAACGATCGGACCCTCGGGCGCGGAGGAGTCGAAGATGGTTTGAATCAATATATGGACATAGTCACCTGGAAGGTGTTGGTGATTTGGACTTCAAGATGAAGTTGGTCACGTAATTCCAGGTTGCTGCAGTCAAGATATTGGATTCGGAGGAGGCAAAGGTGATCAAAACCATGACATGGACTGAGACGCTATGGAAGTTGAAATGGACTTCAAGATGAAGTTGCCTCACGATCCCAAACATGGGAATCAAGCCCACGTAGTTCGGTTAAGGTACACTCGGGTATTTTAACCTTCACTGTTTAGGCTCTAACTTTTGCCAAGGTGCCCAATGCGGGTTTTCGACCTTGCGAGCTATGTTTTTCTTTTTCCTTCTTTTTCATTTCTTTTGCATTTTTATTTTTATTTCTTTTGCTATATATTTTTTTTTTCTTTCTTTTTTTGCTTCTTTTTGCATTTTCTTTTCTTTTTTTTCTTTTTCTTTGCTCTAACTTTTGCCTGGGCCGCCCTTCCGGGTTTTCGGCCCAGCGAGCCTCTCAAAGGGTAAAAGTGTAGCTAGCCCATGCCAAATGGTTTTGAGATTGAAGCCTCTCTGTATCTAGGAGAGCGACTGTTGTATTGACTTGCAGGAAAAGTCCATCACGGCTGCTTCATGAGCCTTGTCTGGTGGGATCTGATTTCCTTGATCTGGCTTTGGTACGTCTTGTTCAAGGGCTGCTTCAAAAGGGGCCACACAGGCATTTCATGGCATTGAATGTTTTGAACAGATTCCAATTTGCAACAGATAAATCGAACCTCGAGACTGGGAGCGATCCTGGGCTGCACCATCTCAAGAGCGATCCCACACAGGTCTTCGCAAGACTGCGCAAAATATTTTGTTTTTGAAAGTTTTTAAGAAAGCGACAAATCGCTCGTGTTGAAGATAGTGTGGAACCAGTCTGGATCAGGCCAGGGTCCTTCTCGTTACTCACGCTAACAAGCATGATTTTATTCATTAAAACCTTAACTTGCCTTTCATTTTCTCAAAATGATCAAAATTTTGCAAAACCTGAGGAATTCCTTCCTCTTTGTTTTTATCACCGCAGTGTTTGAAAAGGGGTTTTATGGAAAGCTCAGGTCATCATAACGATGTTCAAGGCACAAGAGAGCAGGCGGAATGCACTGTCGTTCCATTCACATCTTCCGGCACGGCTGACTCAAATAGCAACAAATACGGCACATGATAGCCACAGCTATTTCATTCAGATTTGCTGGTATAACCGGCTCCTCGGCAGCAACAGGCTCAAAAAGCAAAAGCAACTAATTACAAGATAAAACGGTGTTTGAGGCAACAACCCCGAAATCACCTGGTATACTATACAAAAGGGACTGACTCGTTACAACAAGACAGACCCTGTAAGCAAAAAGACTGACTCAATACAAAGGAGAGACTCAAAAACAAAACAAAAGACCGACTCGACACCCAAGTCGATTTACAAAACTAGCATTGGTGTGCTCAAAAATGCGTACAAACGCCACATCCAAAAATGTACCAGACATCGCTCACAGAAGGTTCACGCTTCGATTACATACTTGCGGATTCAGATCCTCAAATCCAACAACTGAGTAGTGACGGACTTTGCTGAGGTAGGCGGGAGGATAACCTCGTTGTAAATCAAGTCTTAAACCTCATGAAGAAGGGGGAAGTAATTAACAGTGGCATGGCGATCCCGATGGTACGACAAGACAGGAAGCATCATGCGTGGCGGGGAGATTCTTCGAGAGGGGCCGAGGCTCCGGGGGTTTAAGGTGTCCCCTCTCGGCAAGGATTTGAAGTGCCTTGGACAATGGCATGTAGAGAGCATGGAAGACCCTGCGCCCCCGGGGCAGGTACTTTGGGGCCTGAGCACTCTTGCTAGATGCACTAGCGAACGGATCAGCGGGTGCGGCCTTGGATTTCTGATCCTTTCCGGATGCAAGGTTGGGAGTGGGAAGGATTGTTTTGGCATGACGGGGCCTATCTCGGTTCTCTGATTGACTGGAATTGCCCTCAGACGGAGCGGGGAAAGCATCCTCCACAGCTTTTGACATAACTGCGGATATCTGTTGCTTGTTCATTCCCCCGGCTTTCAAAGCCTCTACTGCCCACAGTAGTTGTTCGATGGGGTCGGCATCTGTCTTCATCTTGCCTTTATCTCTGGCCTCGGCCTGATCTAGAGTTTGGTTTGCTGCGTCGTTACCATAGCTGGAGGTCATCTCCGGTTGGTTAAGTTCAATTACAATTCGTCCCAGTAGTGGGGGCTCCTGGGGTATAAAGCCTCCGGAATATGGTGCAGCTGGTGGTAAAACAGACATTCCATAGGCGAGATCTGCCACGGATCTTTGAAGATCACCTATCATTCCCATTAATTCAAACGTAGTAGGCTCGCGAGCCTGATATAGTTGAGGAGTCCAAATTGGATGTGCGGCAGGCGACCTGGGTGGGTGCGGCATGTCAACAGTAGCTTCATCCTGTGGGGTGATTCCTTGATTTAACGCGGCCGTCATGACCACGATCTCTTCTGAATTCTGCGTCATGTTCAGTCTTGCCTCAGCAAGGAGAAGACACTAGCTATTCTAGATCGACCCTTTGGATTTCTGAACTGAAACGGAAAACAAGCAGTATTTCAGCCCCAAACAGATCCAACACGGATGCAAATGACAATCAGATTTCTACTATCGATCATCGTTTCAAATCACTGCCCCAAATCTGAATCTGATACCCGCAGATATAACTGATTCTTAAAATACTAATACTGGTGCTCGCAGGCCGGATACCCAGACATGCAAACTGGTATATGCATTCCCCTGTAGAGATACACTCTAAAAGCACATAGCATGTAAAAGAGAGCCAATACACCCCTATGTTAGGGTAGGGTTTCCCTGTCCTATTTTGCCAGGAGCTAGGGTTTCACTATGCACGCAGCGGTTTCAAACAACCTATATCGGGTAAGCAACCTGTCCTAATTTGGAATGGTCACTATGGATCCGAATATGCACTAGGTCGAATGGTCCAAAAGGGTGCCTCGGTAAAACTGGGGTTTGTGTTCCCATACTGGTAGAGCCCACAATCGGTCAGCCTTATGGACATGCCTTGACAAAACAAGCCTCCGGCAAACCGCTCAGGAATAGCAGATGGCCAACACGGTGTCCTAGGCCCACCAATGCACATGCAATGCAAAGAAACACATAAGTGTAGTCAAAACAGGATATCACGAGTTCGAGTCAAGCTCTCTAAAACTCCCCAGCAGAGTCGCCAGAAACTGTAACAGCGCCCGTGGGCCTCTATGCTACAGTTCGGACTCCCTTTTTGTGTTGCGGTTCTAAATCTTGAACCAAAGAGTCCAACTCTGGCAAATCGTTTTGAAGAAAAACAGATTTTGAAAAAGTAGTGCCAAACATGGACTGCTTTGCCAGATTACAGAGTCGCCACCTAAATATTTTAAAATGGGAAATTTAGGAAACCCTGACTCGGTGCCGAAGGCCACGTGTCCGTCATTACCAAAGTGGTCTTGGCTCGGGAGCTTGGGTACGATCGGGGAAGGTTAGCTATGAGCACCCCCTTTCGCCCGGTACGAAGACCGGCCTCTACTAACCGTGATATCTGTTTTTGAAAACGTTATGTGTTCTTATTCCAGTTAGTAGCCTAGAATTACTATGTGATGCGCACATCAAACAAGTATAGACTAGATTGCCTAATTTGGAAACAAGCATTGCATATCCGTTTGTTTGGAAAATAGTTTTGAAATTGCTACTCGCAAGTAGGCTAAAACACGGATTTCAACGAGTTTTTCCAACTCAAGAAATCCAACCTCCACCCACAGGCATTCAAACAGTTGATCTCATATAAGCATCTAGCCACATGGTAAGCATACTGTCATGGCAACATTCACACGCATGCGACATGCTAAAGCGTAAATACTTACATCGTACTCCGTGCCAAAACAAGAAACTAGTTAGCAAACATGCATGACCTAGTTCATGTTAAGTGACTAATGCAACGCATGCAATGTGATTAGGATAGGCTCGGCTAACCCTAAAGATGACATGTGAAATGCACTTTATTCGATGCACGTATTCAATTTGGAATTGGAAATACAATGCAGTTTGTATGATGTACCGAGCCCGATGCAAGTCAACAAATGCATGGATGCACGCATGCATAGCATAAGGTATGCTAAAATAAACATGCCCTAATACTAACCATTAAAAGCAGGTAAATAAAAGGGAAGAAAGAAATGGGGGTTGGAAGACATACACACCACTCACCCACATTTATTACAGATTCGCCCTCGCTCGGAGGGACCAAAAGAATAATACAAATAATTAACTACGCAAGCTAATTAAATATTACAAATTGATTAAATTAACTAAACAAATTAATTAATCTAATTAAAATTGTAAACCGCCTCGGGAGGAGAGCCAAATGCAGCATGTGCTCGGGCCTTGCTTGGAATTGCACTGTCACGCCTAGATTGCCTCTGTTTTCCCTGCTTTGCATCTCAAAAGATTGCCAAAGTCTCAAGAATGCCTCCCAGGACACTGAGGGACATCATCGGCTGAATAGGACTTCCACCGGCGTCAACATGAGGTCATCGGCACAAAATTAATCCATCGGCCATCAATTGATCCGGCCGGCACAAGACTAAATCTGCAGAACCTGCAACTCACAGCAGCAGAGGGCAAAAACTTGCATGGCAATGTAATTCCAACAATGTATGCACCAAACACACTCCTTATCATGTTTGTGACTCAAAGGAGGATGTGCCTCGATTCTTGCGCCACCAATCACGCATTTCTATGCATGATGGCCCAAAGGATCAAATGTGCAATTTCATGTCAAATGAAATGCAATTCAAACAACAAACCAAAGGGTCCTAACCTCTATCACACTCACTTCAAGAGGCCAAGTATGCACAATGCAATGCTATCCTAGACATGTTGGCTAGCATGTGGTATGGACAATGCAAGGCACTTATACAAACATACAAGCAAACATGCAAGGCAAGCATGCAAACCAAGTAAAAGAGGGACTTAAACATGACTTAGGCAACTCCAAATAAGCCTAAAAGCAGTAGCCAAAAACCAAGGAAATGAATGCCAAAATACACACACACATGCAAGCATTCATGATCCAATACTTGGGCACTAAACAAGCAACTTCCAAGCACACTTGAAAGGTGATATCTTGGACAACTAGCATGCAATATAAGCTCTAAAATTCATGCTAGAATGTGGTGCCAAACCAAGCCAAATGAAGCAAACATAAGCATGCAAGCATAGTCCAAGTACTCAAGGCAAGTCATGAAGGCTTGAACCACACTTAGTACAACCACACATGGCAATACCTAAGCAACTAAAAATAGAGTTTTAACACATAAAACTAAGTCCAAAGGACCACTTAGATGGCACCTAAGGGTCTCAAATTCAAAGGCATGCATAATGGTCGAAATAAAAAGGCGTGCAACATATGCTTTCAAAGCAATAAAGAGGCGACTTAGGCAAGCATATGGGCATGCCAAAGGGTCTGAAATTACATGTTAGGTGGTTCCAAACCACCGAAATGATGCAAGAAACACAAGCTACACATTCACATACTTTAGGCGTACAAGCCCGGCAAGCCACAAATGCAAAGGAGCTATACTAAACATGCCAAATCGATCCAAACGACTATGGACAGTCCTAAAGCATGGCAAAATAAGAACGAAACATTCATAAGTCTAAGCCTAAATCATGCTCAAATAAAGGCTAACAACCTAAGACATGTTAAAGGCATTACAAGGCATTACATGGCAACTATGCTAAGCATGCATAAGGGACCAAAACCAACTTAAAATCATGTTATATCATGGTATAATAAGCATGAAAAATAGTCATGGCATGCTCAACACACACTTGAACATAGGCTTCCTCAAGAGGCCAAAACTTGTCCTTTTCAAGGACAACAAGGAGAGGGGGTGACCCTCTCCTTCTTGGGACTTCAAGGCATCATCTTCACCACTAAAATCCCTCAAGATTTCAGTGGTGAAGAGACGCCAACACCAAAATCCTGGAGCTCTCACAAAATAGCACAAAATGAGGCCTTTCAAGGCCTAAGAGGGGCCAAACTTCTCCAAAGCACAAAGTACCCTTAATAAACTATCAAGAGGACTAAAAAATAGAACTTTTTTGTATTAAACACAAAGCACAAAAATAGTTCAAAGATAGGTAAAAATGGAGTGCAAGAATGTGGTATATAAAGCAAGTTTCTCAGCCTTGTTGACCTTCTTCACAAGTGTTAATGTTGTTGCTTCCTTGGGCTCAAATCTAGCCAAGAACACCAAGAACAACCTCTTGGAACCTCAGTAGCCAAGATAAGGTGAAATACTATGTGCTTGTGTGCAATAATGAGACACAAACACACACAAGGGCAAGAGAAGAAGAGATATAGATATAGGTTAGATACACCAAGGCAAACCCTAAAAACCAGAGCTCTTCCTTCTCCTCTCCAATTTTTCTAACCCTAAAGCAAGGGAGACAAGGCCTCCTCTTATAGAGGAGGCAATCTTGTAAGCTTAGTCACTAAGCAAAACAAGAGAGGCATCCCTCCATACGCGTGTATGGAGGAGAAGCCAATGCCGTACAGCTGCCTCAAAATATTTGAAAAAGCAACTGCACAGTAATCGGCCGGCAAAGAATGTCATTTTGACAAAATTTACTGCCGACCGGCACAATATAGTGCCGATGGAAACACCAAGCAGCCGGTGGCCTCTAGCCACTACCGGTGGTGTGTGGGGATGCCTCACAAGGCATTCCCTGCCCCTCCAAGGCAAAACACAAGTGTTTGGTGCAAAACCAGACACAAAACAGTCGAGTTCGGAAATCCTGAGGCAAGGCGGGAAGCCGAGAACTTCGGGAACTCCGAACGAACACGAACATGGATAATCACCAAGTGTTCAAATGGTGACGTCCAAGTCTTGAGGACGGTCAAAAATGGGGTGTCTGCACCCAAGTTGACATGAATGAATGAATGGGCCAAAGGCCAGTTTGACCTGAAAGTATGAATGGGCCAAAGGCCAGTCTGACATGAATGAATAAATAGGGCAAAGGCCAGTTTGACATGAAAGTATGAATGGGCCGAAGGCCAGTTTGACATGAAAGTATGAATGGGCGAAAGGCTAGTCTAACATGAATGAATGAATGGGCCAAAGGCCAGTTTGACATGAAAGTATGAATGGGCTAAAGGCTAGTCTGACTTAAATGAATGAATGGGCCAAAGGCCAGTTTGACATGAAAGTATGAATGGGCCAAAGGCCAGTCTAACATGAATAAATGAATGAGCCAAAGGGCAGTTTGACATGAAAGTATGAATGAGCCAAAGGGCAGTTTGACATGAAAGTATGAATGGGCCAAGGGCCAGTTTGACATGAGTAAATGAATGGGCCAAAGGCCAGTTTGACATGAATGAATGAATGGGCCGAAGGCCAGTCTGACACGAATTAAAGAATGGTTAGGCCAAAGGCCAGTTTGACATGAATGGATTGGGCCCGAGGCCATCCGATTTTTTTGGAACCGCAGTTACTTCACCTACGTATGTATATATGTACGTATTAGATAGAAATATGAATTGGACCCAAGGCCGTCAGATGTATATTGTTCCAATGTATCTTCTTTGTTTGATATTATTCACACGGCTTTCGCTCACGCTCATTCATGTGTTTGTAGGTGAGCCAAGAGAGGTCCAAACCCAACCTCAGTGAAGTTTGTATGGAACAACCAAGGTTTTGAAGAGTTAGCCCTTACATCTCACGCACGAGACTCGTCTTCGCCCTTTTGCTATCTTGTTTTATTTTGTCATGTTGGCGAGGATTTTGGTTTATGATTGTATATAGTTTTGATTGGCTGACCTAGACTTGAATGATCTTGTATGTACAGAGCTTTGTGTTAATACATATTTCGATGTGAGTTATTAACATGTATATGCATGGTTTGTTATGATGTGCCATGTAAGCACAGCTCTATAGACAAAGTTTCAAATTTGCTTCCGTTTGGCCCCTTTACTTTGATGAGTTATGTCTTGTTTGGTTTGAGGCCGTAGGTAATCCCTTGATTACTGGCCGGTTATGTCCTTAACCCATAGGGGCGGGTTCGGGCATGACATGTGTAATTTCAGACTGTGAGTGTTATGTTTGAAAAAAGTATACTAAGTAATTTTTTTAAAGTTTTTATGTGTATTATATTAGAGTGTTACGTTTGAGATTACATTGATTGGAGTATTTCGTTTGGGAAAAACGTACTAAATAGTTTTTTTTTTTTTTTTTTTGTGTTACATTGGAGTGCTACATTTGAAAAAATTTAGAGTGCTATGTTTTTACGTTTGGAAAAAGTACACTAAAGAGTTTTTTAATGTGTTACATCGAAGTGTTACGTTATTGGAGTGTTACATTGGAGTATTACGTTCTTATTCATAATGTGGGATTTGTTCCAGAACGAGAAAAAATCGAAAACCTCTATAGTGCAAATTGTCCAAATGTGTAATTTCACATTTGGAGAAACCCACTTTTATTGCTTAAAAATTAAACCCAAATGTGTAAGTGACTACCTTTTGTGTAATTTTCACTTTAATGGGACTTTTGGGTTTATAAGAAAAAAGGAAAGACTAAACAGTTCATAAGATTGTATTTTGAGATTTATTGGTACTTCACCCAAAAATATATACAATCACACTTATTTAGAAACAATGATTAAAAAATATATATATAATCACACTTATTTAAAAGGTGTGATTAAAAATAAATACTATCTTACTCAATTAAATTGACTTTGATTAAAATGTCATTCTAATTTTTTTAATCATATTTCTAATAAAAATGAGATATTTTTAATTCTTTTGGTGTGATCTTTAAACATTATTTGTTAAGTGGCCACTTAATTGACTCCCATCCATTTTCTCTTTGAACCCGTACCTTCATCCCAACTATACCGTTCTTCTTTGAACCCCCAATTCATCTTCTGATAACCTTTTCCTACTGCCAGCAACCTTTCACTGTAGGTAGTGACCTCCCTTCTGGCAACCTCCCCATTGCAAACCCCAAAACCTATCATCATCATCTCTTTCATCTTCTCTATATATATATATATATATATCAATTATAGTAGAGAAGAGAATGGGAAAAATCTCTCATTTGATGACCTTGGCTTCGTCGTCAACAGTCCCCTCAGTCGCCTCACCGTCGACTCCATGATCATCCTTCCCTAAGCCGGCTTTTGCATCAACTACCTCATCTTCGTCGCCACCCACTTTCGAAACCCTTCTCTATCTCCGCCTCTTCTTCTTCTACTTCATCCCATTGTGAACCATAACTTTAGCCTAATTCATCCCTAGCGGCGGTGGGTCTCCCGACCCTTTCGCCTCTTCCCTACTCCTTTCCATCTTCCCTCCATCTCCCCATCCTGTGCAATCCCTCACCGCAATGCCCTTACCCCTAACGAACAATTGATAACGTCGCGATCTGGGTTTTGAAAACCGTAGATCTTGAATCTACTTCTCTCTCCATATCTGTGCTTTGAGTTTCAAAACCCTAGGTCTAGGGTCAGGGTTAGGGTATCCATGCATGCCATCTGTTTGATCAGTTGTCATAATGGAATTGATAGTGTGATTTTGATGATCTTCGATTTTGGGTTGAGTGAGAAACGAACCTGCAAGGCTCTTAGAGACATTAGAACAAACAGAAAGAGAGACCTAGTCTAAGGCAAGAGAAGCATGTTCACTGGTGGCGAGGGTGGGCGGCAGTGGCAGCCAGAGGTGATGGACAATTAGGGTTAGGGTTTGAAAAATTAGGGTTAAAAGTTAGGAATGAGGGTAAAAATGAAACTTCATGTTTGGACACAACTGGAATTAAAAAAAAAAATGGAACAGTGGGGGGTCCAAAGTAAAGAGGTAGGTGTTAATAGCACCCCCCTACAAAAATCTTATCTGAAATTTAATGGAGTATAAGCTCACAAAATGAGATTTGTATATAAATGCTTTTTCTTAAGTACAATTTTATTTTGATTTACCCTTGAACATAAATCCCTAATCGTATATTGGTCCGGCAAAATCAATCTGTCAGTTCTTCTTCTTCACTCACAACTATGTTTGGCATGTTGGTTTGGAGCTATTTTAGTCACAAAAAGACAAGATATGCTAAAAAGTCAATAAGACAAAATTTCACATCCAAACCATAATCATTTCACTTTTTCTCTCACAAAAGTTAAAAAAATCCAAAAAGCCTATCCCAAACGAGGTGTTTTAGCTCCAGGCTAAAATAACTAAAAAGTCAAAAAATCAAAAAGTCAATCCACATCCCCAACGAAGTCTTTATTTGTTTATCAAATTTTAATAATGAAAGACTATAGTTGCTTTCTCTAATTTCTTTGCCATAATTTTTTAACCCTAATTTATTTGAGGATATAATTATTGGGCCCTAACTATCAGTTAGGGATGTAATTGTTTAAGCTACTTAGCAATGTTAATTATGGCTTTTCACTATTGTGGTTGTTGCCCTTAGTTACCCGTAATTGTACTTGTTTCCATAATTTGTGTTGTGTTGTTCTCTCATTGAATTCAATTTATTTATGCTTGTATGTGTATATGCAATAAATCAATTCTTAATTCTATGCTTGATGCGATTTTTCATTGGTTTGGTACTTCAATGAAAATCTCTAGTCTTTGTTGTGCTCTAATTTATGAAAATATATTATTTGCAAATATCAGTCATTGTGAATTTGTGTGGATTTTTTTATTACATAGCCATTCTTCCTAGGAAGTATATTTCCGAATCGGAAAAAGAAAAAAGAAGTAAAAAGTACAAAATTTTATCCAATCTCAATCGGGAGTACTAGCAAAATTTCTTGATAGCAAAAAGCAAATAGAAGGGCCCCTCTTAAGAGTTCATCTAGGACCTTAACACCAGTCTGAATACACCTACATTTCATTTTCATGGATTCAATAGGAACTTTCTCTTTTCAAATATATATATACAGTTTGTGAAACAAACAAAGTCATATTATTGGCTAACAATTAAAATGGTAAATAAAGTCGAATCACACAAGTAAATACATTATCATTCTCACACGGACTAGATAGAAAATAATCTGATAATCAAATTATTTATACACTTGTGACATATCAGTTCCCAGTTTGAATATAAAAGTACTAGCATAATCCTCGTCATTTTTTACTGAGCTTTTACCATTTCTCACAGCTTTGGCAAGCATCAAGCTTTATTGTCCTATAATTTAGTTACCAAAGAGAAAAAATGAGATGTCAAGGGCATAAATATAAACTCATTCTAGATTGGTTCAGGTGGTTAACATAATTCATGCAATTCAAACACATAAATTAATCACATTGAATCTTTTAGAATATCCACACAAGGCATGGTGGCCAATATTTTTAGAGTAATGCTATTCAAACAAACATTATATAGAAAATTAATATAGAATGATATAACAAGTTTTAATCTAGATTGGTTCCTGGTGCTAACATAATTCATTCAGTTTAAGCACATAATAGCATTATTCATTATTTAAATCACCATTAATCAAATTGAGTATTTTAGAATACCCACAAAAGGGCATGGTTGCCAATATTTTTAGAGAATACTATACAAAGAAAAAAAAATGTTTTTAATTTACTACAAAAGGACATGACAAGTGTTGGTTTTATTAATTTAAAGCAAAAATTCAATCAACACATATTAGATTTTAAAAAATGTCACTGTCATACTATTCTGGTTAATAGTCATGAATTCTATTTGATTGGAAAATGACAAACTAATATGAAATCTCACAATAGAAAACATGCCATGCTTGCTCCTATCATTGTCCAATTATCTTTGCGGCTTCCTGTTAACAAGGACAAATCATGGAGGATCAATGCCAATGCAACAGAAACAATAGGTGCAATTCTATAGAAGAAAGAAGTTAAAAATATTAAGCAAGAACTGATCAATTCTGTACATTGTTGAAAGTTCATCTTGAAGGAGTTTCTTCTTGATCAAATGAGGTTCATGAAGGATATTGCTTAAGCTCATTCGACCTTGTGGTGACTCTATCGAGCATGCCACTCCAATCTTGACTATGGAAATTAGACATTCCCCCATTCTATCACCATTGTTCTCATGAATTGATTCCCAATTATTGGCACTAACAACAGTAGCTGCTGTTGTTGCTCCTGCCACTTCTTCATCATTGTCTAGGAGCCTTGGGTCTACAATCTCCATCACATGGTCAGGAAAGGCCATCCTAGCAAAGCTATGAAGATTAAGGCTGTAGACACCCCATTTTTGAGTGACCTTAAGACTCAGACATCGCCGATTGAGCGCTCGGTGATGATGCATATTGTGCTCGTTCTGAGGTCACAGAGTCTCGGCTGAAAGGCTTGCCTCCGGACTGCAGGACTATTTTGTGCTTTACCTCAGTTTGCGAACCAGGTCCTGTTTTCTCTGTTTTCTCTTTCCGAAGGAAGGCAGAGGTCTTCAAGACCATCTCTTAGTGGCTGTAGGCTACGTTTCGTGGTCGTAGGCCACTATTCCCATTTGGAGACCAGTTTCCGGTTTTCGGAGCCGTTGGTCGTGCGCCTCGGTTCGGGAGCGCTTAACTTCCTCCGTTTCCTCCGGTTTTTAGAAAATACTTTGCCATGCCCCTTTCTTGCTCTCTATTGCAGCAAACCAGAAATCAGCAGCCTTCTAGAGCTTTGCATAGCATTCCGGGATTAATTGCAAATAGAGGCAAATTAGGGCATCGCGAGAAATTTTCGGACAAAGCGACCCGAGCATGCATGCATCTTTCATCATTCGGAACAAGAGCTGAGGCAGTCCATTTTATAGACTTGCACGCTAATTTATTTGCTTTCCTAGTTAATTTGTTAATTAATTAGGGTTTTGAAATATTTAATTATTTATTCGGACTGTATTACTTATTCGGACCCTCTGAGCGAGGGTACAATTGTAATAAGTGTGCGTGTGTGTGATGTATGTCTTCCAACCCCATGTCTTTATCCCTTTTATTTACCAGCTTATGATGGTTAGTTTAGGGCATGTTGCAATTAGCATACTTATTGTGGACGCGCCCCGAGGGCCTTATGCAACCACAGTTCGGACTCAATTTGTCACGGTTCTAAATCTGAACCAAACAGTCCAAATCCGGAAAATCATTTTGAAAAAACAGATTTTCAGAAAGAAGTGCCAAACATAGACTGCTTTGCCATATACAGAGTCGCCACCTAAATATTTTTTACGGGGGAATTTAGGAAACCCTGACTCATTTGCCCAAGGCCACGTGTCTGCCATTACCAGAGTTGCCTCAGCTCAGGAACTTGGGTACGATTGGGGAAGGTCAGCTATGGGCACCCCCTCTCGCCCGATCCGAAGATCGGCCTCTACTAACCATGATATCTTGTTTTGAAAACATTGCGCGTTCTTATTCAGGTTATTAGCCTAGAATTACTATGTTATGCGCATAACAAACAAGTATAGACCAAATTGCCTAAATTGGAACAAAACATTTCATGTTTGTTTTGAAAAATGGTTCGCTACTCGCAAGTAGGCTAAAATGCAGGTTTTGCCACTCTCGAGTGGGCTTTTTAGAAAAAATGGTATTGCCACTATCAAGTGGGCTTTAAAGCTCACAGTTTTAATGCATTATTCCAATTTAGGTAATTCGACCTCCATCCACAGGCATTCAAACAGTTATATCACATAAGCAGCTAGCCTCATGGCAATCGTGCTATTATGACAACATTCGCACGCATGCGGTATATTAAAGCAAAAAAGCTTACCTAGTACTTCAAGCCAAAACAGAAACTAGTTAGTAATCATATGCATGACCCTAGTTCATGTTAAGATGGCTAATGTGACACATGCAGTATGCGGCTAGAATAGGCTCAGCTACCTTAAAGATGGCATGTGGAATGCACAGATAGCATGTATTCAAGTTAGATTTGAAATACTATGCAGTTAGCATGATGCGCCGAGCCTGGTGCATGCAATACTGATGAATGATGCATGCATGCATAGCATAAGGTATGCTAAAGTAAGTATGCCCGAATACTAACCATGAAAAGCAGGTAAGTAAAAGGGAGAAAGAAGTGGGATTGGAAGACATGCACAGCACTCATACACACTTATTACACAATTGCTCTCGCTCGGAGAGTCCAAATAAATATTACACAACCGAATGAATACTACTGAATTAATTATTACAGAACATCTAATTAATTAACAAATTGAATGTAGAAGGAAGGTGGCCGCAGCTCTGCCTCGGAATGCGTGAATGATGCATGCTTGACTCGTCTTACCCGGAAACTCGCTGCCATAGCACTGCTGCCCCTGTTTACACTGCCTTGCTCCTCTGAGGATCACACAAATTTCCAAAACTGCTTTGAATTATTCCCCGAGTGTTTTGGAATGCCACCGGCCACATTTCAACTCCACCGGCCATAGGAATGCTCTTGTCAGCCAAATGTTGGACCACCGGCCAGCCACAGATGGTCGGTCGGCACTATAAGTGGCCGGCCGGCCATTACTTCCTGCAGTTGACAGCAACAGAGGGCAAGCAGTGTGTGGCATGGAATTTTCAAGCAAATATGGGCATGACCACGCTCCCTATCATGCAATAGACTCAAGGGAGCATGGCCCTCGACCCTCAGGCCATCAACTATGCACGACGGCCTAAGAAGCCAAGTTTGCCATTTAATGTAAAATGCATGCAACAATCAAATGAAAGCTAACACCCTATCATGTTGAGATCAAAGGCATTGGCGACCGAGGATTGAGACGTGTTTCGTCACTTTGAGTACGAACACTTCTCGATCCTCATGCTTGGTTTGACACCCCAAACCAAGCCATGCAATGCATGCATGCAATGTGGCTCAATTGTGCAACATGAGACTAAATTATAAGTCATGCCAAATGCAAGATAACCTAAGCATGCAAATGTAATGTATTAAGCATGCGAGATGCAATGTAATGCAACCTAACATGTAATGCAAACATGGCATAATGCGAGCATGAAACTAAAGGCAACAAATCAAGCATGCAACCATATACAAGAGTGGACTTGGACTGAAATGGGAGCCCTCAGCCACACCCCAAAACAGGGGCCAAAAATGCCAAAAGTGATGGACAACATGCATGACAAACAAGCAAACCGAAGAGCCTAAAGCTAAGGCATGGAAAGCTATTCTCAAGAGCACTCAAAGGTGAGGTACATGGATATCAAACACTCATGTTAAGCTCTAAAATGCATGCAAAAGATGACACCAAAACATGCTAGGGAATAGGTACAAAAGAGAAAGCACCCAAGGCCACCAAAGAGAGCATTGCTCAACACCTACCCTAACCACTCATGGCATGAACTAAACAACCAAAAACAGAGTTTCCATGCATCAAAATATGCCTCAAAACCCACTTACATGGCAGCCCAAATGACTTAAACACAAGGCATGTGCTATGACCATTTTCAAGGCACAAAAAAACAACCCTTCAAGGCATGAAAGTGATGATGAATGTAAGCATACAAGCATGGATTAGGGACTGAAATGGCACGTGAAATGACTCCAAATCACTAAAACAACCCAACTAAAGCATGCTTATGACTCACACACTCAAGGCTCACAAGCTAAAATACAAAGGGACTATACCAAACATCGAAAATATGATCAAAACAGTGCCTAACAGACCTCAAGCATGATGAAACATGACCAAAAGCTTCACAGAGCTAGGGAAAAATATGTAAGCATGACGGCCTAATGGCAAGATGCATTTCTAAGCAAAATAGAGGAATACAAAGCAAGTGTATAATGCATGCATGGGACCATTAATCCGACCAAAAACAGAGGCAACATATGACCAAATAACATCCAAAAACTTTTGAAATGGGGCCAAAGACAACCAAGCATACATGCTACCATTAAGAGCCAAAAACATGCAAAGATGAGAGACTAAGGGAGTGGGGTGTCCCTCTCCTATGCAAGACTTCAAAAATCCTTCTTCACCACTGAAAATCCACTGGATTTCAGTGGTGAGAAGGTCAACACACAAAGGTAACCAAAGCTTAACAAAGAGAGCACCAAAAGGGCCAAACAAGGCCTAAGAGAGGGAGATCGACCCCCAACACCAAAACAACCTTAATGAAGTACCTCAAGCATGCAAATACAAGACTTTTTTTTAGTTATACACAAAGTCTAAAACAGTAAGCAAGATAGGAAAAAGTCTGGTGCAAGATTGGGAAATCTAAAGTAAGAGTGTTACCCTTGAACAAACCTTGAAGAACAGTAAGGTCAACCACCTTCTTCTAATCAAAATTAGTCCAAAACCTCAAGAACAAACCCTCAATGCCTCTCAAAGTCGAAGTACGGTGTAGTAGTGTGTGTTTGTGTGCAAAACTAAGGATAAAATGCACTTTAAGGCCCTTAAACACACACTAATGATGAGAGAGAGGGAGATATAGAGAGAGAAGGTATATATCAGATGTATATATGTATATTGCTCTAGTTTTTGCTGAACCTCCTCAAAGGAAGGAGAAGCTCTCCTTATATGGGCAAGGAAAAGTGTTTAAGCTTCTCAAAGAAGTTAAACAAAAGGGTCAAAGGGACCAAGCTTCCAATGGAAGCTATCCCAATGGTGCAAGCTTCTTGAGGAAGCCAAGACAAGGGGTCAAAGCTTCCTTAAGAAGCTTTGAGCAAAGGGTGCAAAAAAAAGGGCCAAAGGTGCAAAACAACCACATAATTGCATGGGGGTAGGTCTTGTGCATTCCAGCTGGCACAGCTAGCATGCTCCATGCCTGAAAAAGGAAAAATGGTTGTACTGGCCAGAAAAGGAGGCCATCGGCCAAACAGATGGCCGACCGGCTACACCAAAGGCTGACCGGCCAATGGTACACTTTACCAATGGCCGGTGGCAATAGGACGCGGCCGGTGGCCTTGAGCCAGGGCTGGTGGGTGCCAGGGGTAGCTAACAAGCTACTCTCTACCCTTAGAAACAAAAACACAAGTGTTTGGTGCAAAACCAAACACAGAACAGTCGAGTTGAGAGATCCTGAAGCAAGGCGCGTAGCCGAGACCTCCGGGAACTCAAAACAAAACACGAACATGGGTAATCACCAAGTGCTCCAGCGGTGACGTCCAAGTCTTAAGGACGGTCAAAAATGGGGTGTCTACAGTTGCCCCTCTTTGACAGAACTCGAAAGTCATAACAATGACGGGAGTCATTGTCAAAGCCCAGAGACGGCCCATTTTTGACAAGGCCAAAGACTTGGACAAAGCATACATGCTGCAGATAAAGATATGTGCCCGAAGGCAGGGGCAAAATGCAACCGACAATGCAAGAAACCGAGCATAACTTATGATCATGCAAAGAAAGCTGTAATGAAACATAACAATGCAACAGTTTTAACCTAGCATACACCAAACTACACTACAATGCAGTGAGAGTGTAAGAGAATCATGTAATTCTCGCTACGTTTCACGCGGGGAATACAATACCTATGCGGTTCGTCTGGTCGTACCAGCTTCAAATGAACCATACATACAATATCGTGCCTGAAAAAGAAAGAAAACTTAACAGGTACAATATTGTTAGCAACATGCATATTAATGCAATTGAAAGTGCGTGACAACGCAAAGCAAGCGAGAAGCATAACAATGCTGTGGAGGCACAAACACATGTAAGTAAAGAACACGGGACAACGTGCGCAATGTGTGAAGATGTAGACACATGTAAGTGAAGTATACGTGACAACGTATACAATTTGTATAAAAGGAAACTTGAACACATGTAAGTAAAGCATAATGCGACAACACATGCAATGTGTATAGAAACTTGAACACATGTAAGTAAAACATGCAGTCAACGCGTGCAATGTGTATAAAAACTTGAACACATGTAAGTAAAGCAATGCACGTATGCAAGCAATGTGTATAGAAAGGAACTTGAACACATGTAAGTAAAGCATGCGGTCAACGCATGCAATGTGTATAGAAACTTGAACACATGTAAGTAAAGCATGCGGTCAACGCATGCAATCTGTATAGAAACTTGAACACATGTAAGTAAAGCAATGCACGTATGCAAGCAATGTGTATAGAAAGGAACTTGAACACATGTAAGTAAAGCATGCGGTCAACGCGTGCAATGTGTATAGAAACTTGAACACATGTAAGTAAATTAATGCACGTATGCATGCAATGTGTATAGAAACTTGAACACATGTAAGTAAAGCAATGCACGTATGCAAGCAATGTGTATAGAAAGGAACTTGAACACATGTAAGTAAAGCATGCGATCAACACGTGCAATGTGTATAGAAACTTGAACACATGTAAGTAAAGCAATGCACGTATGCAAGCAATGTATATAGAAAGGAACTTGAACACATGTAAGTAAAGCATGCGGTCAACGCGTGCAATGTGTATAGAAACTTGAACACATGTAAGTAAATTAATGCACGTATGCATGCAATGTGTATAGAAAGGAACTTGAACACATGTAAGTAAAGCATGTGGTCAATGTGTGCAATGTGTATAGAAACTTGAACACATGTAAGTAAAGCAATGCACGTATGCAAGCAATGTGTATAGAAAGGAACTTGAACACATGTAAGTAAAGCATGCGATCAACACGTGCAATGTGTATAGAAACTTGAACACATGTAAGTAAAGCAATGCACGTATGCAAGCAATGTATATAGAAAGGAACTTGAACACATGTAAGTAAAACATGCGGTCAATGCGTGCAACGTGTATAGAAACTTAAAGCATGGTAAAGACAAGTTACTCATGATGTTTAAACTCAAAGCACTCCAACACAATATAATTGAAGCGACTTGTGGAGTTCACAAGATACAAAAGGATACGGGAAGGGGCGTTCCTCACACGTACGAAGCATCGCTCAAAGAAGACACGGCTTGAGGTCAACTCGAAAGCCTACTAATGTTTTGAAAAAGTGCACTTCCTTGCACTGTCTTGAGTAATGAAGGTGCCACACCAAACAATTGACCCGAACAAGGGCGCGGGAGGTGCATCAACCGCAAGGAGAGGCTACCGGTATCAACCCCGATACTCTGCTGCCCTGCTCTCCTTTTGCTTTACTTTCCTTTTTACTGGTAGTTTAAGCACATTGCACTGCCTCAGGCAAGTTTTATTTTTTTCAAAATAGTGTACATTTTGCAAAATACATGATGGAAATGAAACAGCTATTTTGTTCAAAAGGTGTTACATTTCCATGTTCTATGCATCGCATCGCATGACATCACATAACAATGTGAATGAAATTAAAATAATTCGTTCGAAAATGGAGCACTTGCATCGTAATAATCAGGTAGTAAATTGACTTACAACTCAATAAGCAAAACAGAGAGACTCGATAAAACTAACCAAGTGCGAGTACAACTCGATAAGCAAATCAAAGACTTAAAGAGAGTGAAATACAACTCGATAAGCAAATGTACAACAACTCGATAAGCAAAAGGGTGTGACTCCGCAAGAATCGATCACCGGAGGGCATCGGTAGAGGTTCCAACCACAATCCCTTAGCGTGTTCAACTCATAAACAGCTCATGGAACAAGAAGAAAGGCCACCGGCCAGAGGTAAAGGCCATCGGCCATAAGACATGGCCATCGGCCAAAAGTGGTAGTCGGTCGGCACTACATTTGGCCGGCCGGCCATAAATTGCCAGAACCAGCATAATGCTGACATCTGTCCTCCACTCAACCTTATCTTCTACAAAAAGTCTCAGCTTCGTGGTTCTTCTCAATTCAACACGAATTTGCTCCCAATGGAAAAGTTTCTTGCCCAAAATCTCATAACTTGGATTAACAACTTGGATGGCTCGGAAAGATGAATTTCCGGGGCTTCGGCATAAACACACTATTCACTCTGAGTCGTACTCTGCTGCACCTTTTGTTTCTCTATGCCGCGGCGAGATTTTGGAATCCGATAACACATGTCTTTAGTTTTGGCGAGCAAGAGGTATGTCCTACCTTTGAAGATTTCCAAGCTCTAATGGAATCTGAACGTAACAGGGAGATCTTACCCCAGCTTAATTTTGGCCATGCCCAAACCTTAGGGCGAATGTGTGGACTCACTATGTATGACACTCGGTCTCTGAGTTGTGACGGAATACTGGATATTCCGAGTTTGATTTGCTGTTTTTCTGATGCCGGTGACCGTGGTGACCATCATTGGCAAGGCTTCCGGCGACACGCCCTCTGTTTGTGTATGCTATCTCATTTTCTGTTTTCCTCAGGCTCCGGAGGATCTAACATTCGATTGATCGAGGCTGCCCAGGGCTTGAAGGAGGGCAAGAGTTGCATCGCCATGACTCTGGCTGAGACGTTGATGGGCTTGGACCCCTTCTATCGCCGAGAAACAATCAGATTTGCGGGGAGTCCACTACTGCTGCAGGTAATGTTTCCCATCCAATCTCACATATGTATTGCTGACGTCAATCGGCCCTCAAGCTCGACTTTTCTCACAAAACCCTTTTTTCACTTTTTCTCTCATCGTACATCTCTCTATTCTTTATTCTCTCATTTTTCATCCCTCTCTAGGTGTAGTTGATGGACAAGTTGCAGGTTGTAGACTCTTACCCAGCATACTCAGCTCGCGGTTACTTCTTCAAGCAACGTCTGGTTGATGCCCTTGATGAAGGTTGGTGGTTTGACTGGACGTGCAGCTTGTACGCAGACTGCATTGCTTGGCGGTGCCCTTGGCTCAACCAACCCAAGAATGGCTACAAAGATGTCCCGCAGATCGATTGATTGATTGGCTTTACTCACTGTGTGTTCTATTTCCCATTCCAGTTCCGACGCCAATTCGGCCATGATCAGACTTGCCCTGCAGAAGGGATAGAATATCCAACCGCCTTTCCGTTCTGAGGCGCGCAGCTTGTTCGGCAGGCCGCAGCATGGGGGACAAGAGAGCTCCTGGCCCCCACTCCCACTTTCAGTTGCACTTTGTCTGATGAGTGCATAGATTGGCTCAATGAAGAGGCACAGATCGGGCCTAGCTTGGCATCAGAGGCTTCGACCAGCTCTGGGAGGGGACGCAAGAATATCTGACTTATCTATGCCCCAGATTTATTGCTTTATTAGTACTTCCAAGTTTTCTTTATGGCTGAACTTCAGGATGAAGTTGCCTACGTATCCCAAAGATGTGAATCAAGCCTTACGTAGTTCAGGCTTGGGTTCACTCGAGTATTTTTGCTCTCCTTTTGCGCTATAACTTTTGCCAAGGCCGCCCTTTGCGGGTTTTCAACCTTGCGAGCTCAGTTTTTACAATTTCAAATTTTTCATGTCTAACTTTTGCCTAGGTCGCCCTTTCGGGTTTTCGGCCTAGCGAGCCTCTCAAGGGTAATATTTCTTCAACTTGTCCATGTTGATCGGTTGTGAGAACTCTAGGCCATCTAGGTCCATCAAAACCACAGCTCCACCCGACCAGATAGACTTAATGATGTAGGGACCAGTCCAATTGGGTCGGAACTTGCTCCTTGGGTCGTGGATAGGAGCTCGGTTGTCCTTGAGTACCAAATCTCTTTCCTTTAGATTCTTGGACTTAACCTTCTTGTTGAAAGCCCGAGCAATTCTGCACTGATAAACTTGAACATGGTACAGTGCTTTCAATCTCCTTTCGTCAAAGAGCATGAGTTCCTCAAATCTGCTCTGCTGCCAATCTGCTTCGGCTATCTGGCACTCAGCCAACACTTGCAAAGACGGAACCTCAATTTTGATGGGTAGAACGGCCTCCATCCCATAAACCAAGGAATACGGAGTCGCCCCAGTAGAAGTTCTAATTGAAGTCTAGTAGCCCCACAGAGCAAGTGGCAACTTATCTGGCCGGTCCCGGTAGGTTTCCACCATCTTATGCAGTATGTGCTTGATGTTCTTGTTGGCGGCCTCAACCGCTCCATTGGTTTGCGGCCGGTATGTGGATGACATATGAAAAGCCACATTGTATTTCTGCAACAAGTCAATCACTTCCTTCTTGAAATGGGAACCATTATTTGAAATTATCTCATTTGGGACTCCGTAACAACAGATGATGTTGTTTCTAATGAACTTCGCGACATGTGAAGCCTTCAACACTACATATGATTGGGCCTCGACCCACTTTGTAAAGTAATCTATCGCTACCAGGATGAACTCATGCCCATTCGACCCCTTCGGAGTAACAGCCCTGATTATATCGATTCCCCAAACTGAAAATGGCCATGGCGAAGTCACGTTGTACAGCTTCGACGGCGGGATGTTCATGCAGTTTGCATGGATCTGACATTTGTGGCATCGCCGAACAAAACCGATACAATCCTCCTGCATGATAGACTAGTAATAACCCTGTCTGAGGATCTTCCGAGCCAACATTATCCCGTTCATATGTGCACCACATTCTCCTCCATGGATGGCCTCCATCAGACGGTTCAATTCTTCAACTTCTGCACACAGCTTATGCATTCCCAGATGACCTCTCTTATACAGCTTACCCCCACAGATAATGAACTGAACAGCCATTCTTCTGATTGCCCTTTTATCCTTGGCATTTGCCCTTGGTGGATACGTCTCTTTCTCCAGGAAGTTCCAAATGTCATGATACCAGGGGTTGTCGTCCTGAGCCACATCTATAGCAGCAATTGATTCATACGCTGGCACAAACTTCTGGTCAATGATAACTAGATGCATCCGGACTCCAAACGGGATGTCTATCATGGAAGATAGAGTTGCTAGTGAATCTGCGAACCTGTTGTTCTCTCTTACTAGATGAGTAAAGTTTAACTTCTCAAACCGAGGAATTAACAAATCCAAGGTCTGGTGGTACATTATCATCTTTTCTTCCTTGACTTTCCAGTCTCCTTTCGCTTGAGACACAACAAGGTTCGAGTCCCCGATGACGTCTAGCCGTTTTGCCCCTAGTTCCAGGGCTGCTTCTAGACCGGCAATGCATGCCTCATATTCTGCTTCGTTGTTCGAGACTTTGAACCGGAGTTTAAATGCTAGAGGGATACGAGAATTGTAGGTGCTATCAACAACACTCCTATCCCATATCCGTACTGGTTCGACGCTCCGTCAAAGTACATCATCCAAGTTTCATCTTCGATATGCAAAATGGCCTCATCTAGAAATAAGTATTCAGCTGCTTCACCCCCTTCCACTGGATGATCGGCCAAGAATTCTACTACTGCTCTTCCCTTGACTGACTTGCGTGTCACATATTTCAGATCGAATTCGAAAAGCAACAGAAACCAACGAGCTAGCCTACCCGTAAGTGCCGATTTCTCAAAAAGATATTTAATGGGATCTAATCGTGAAACCAACATTACGGAGTGAGCTAACAAGTAGTGCCGCAGCTTCTTGGTAGCCCATACCAAGGCTAAGCAAGCCTTCTCCAACAGTGTGTAGCGAGTTTCATACTCCAGCATCTTCTTGCTCAGATAGTAAATGGCCCTCTCCACCTTGTCCTCTGATTCCTGCGAGAGCATACAGCCCATTGTAGTTTCAGTCACTGAAAGGTATAATATCAACGGTCCCCCCGGCTCTGGCAGTGACAACACAGGCGGGTTCTGTAAGTATTCCTTGATCTGTTCAAAAGCAGCTTGGCATCGACCGTCCCATTGGAATTTCTTTCCTTTCTTCAGGAGACCAAAAAGTGGTTCACAAGTCAGGGTTAATTTTGAGATAAACCATCTTATGCATTGCACTTTTCCCAGAAAGCCTCGCACCTCCTTTTCAGTCATTGGTGGTGGCATTTCTAAGATAGGCTTGATTTTGGAAGGGTCGACTTCGATACCCTTTTGTGTAATCAGAAACCCTATCATTTTCCCTGCTGTAACACCAAATGTACACTTCTGGGGATTCCGCCGCAACCGGAATTCTCTGATCCTTTGGAAGAACTTTTGCAAGGCGGTGTAGTGGCCCTTCCTTTCTTTGGACTTGATAATCATGTCGTCCACATACACCTCAACCTCTTTATGGATCATGTCATGCAATATCGTGGTCGCGGCCCATTGATATGTAGCTCCAGCGTTCTTCAACCCAAATGGCATCACTCTGTAGCAGTAGGTCCCCCATGGGGTGGTGAATGCAGTCTTCTCCCGGTCTTCAGGTGCCATCACTATCTAATTGTAGCTTGAGAAGCCATCCATAAATGAAAGCAAAGCATGCCCCGCTGTGAAATCTACCAACTCATCAATATGCGGCAAGGCAAAGTCGTCCTTTGGACTAGCTCTATTCAAATCCCTGAAATCCACGCACACCCGGATCCTGCCATCCTTCTTTGGCACTGGAACAATGTTGGCCAACCAAGTCGGGTATTCGGATACCAGCAGGAAGCCTGCATCGATTTGCTTGGTGACCTCTTCCTTAATCTTGATGGCCCAGTCAAGGCAGATCCTTCTGAGTTTCTGTTTGACAAGTCAGGTCTTAGGGTCAAGAGGGATCTGGTGCTGTACAATCCCAGGATCGATCCCAGGCATGTCTTCGAAGGACCACGCGAAAACATCTTTGAAATCTTTTAATAAAGCGACTAAGCGCTCGCGTTCCTCCGAAGATAACGTGGACCCGATCTGGACTAGCCGCGGGTCCTTCTCAGTACTAATATTCACAGTAGTGATTTCATCCATTAAAGGTTTAACAAATCTTTCCTGCTCTTGATCAATCAATCGTTGCAAAACCGGAGGAATTTCTTCCTCGTCGTTTTATCAAAATTTTGAAAGTCCTGATTCAAGCAATAAATCAAAGGCACAAAAAAGTACTCAGAAACCACATCCACATCATTCTTATTAAGTGCTTCCAAACCGTCCGATTCTTCTGTTACAACAGACTCAAAAGAGAAAGAAAAAGACGACCTCGACAAGACTGTGGCATCCGGGTTATCACTCCCAGGAATACCGGACTCAGACTTAGTTGAGCTGGAACCTGATTCCGACTCACAAGACTCGGTGGAATCAGATTCCGGCTCACTACCTGACCCGATGCTGTTTGACAAAAATCTCTCTTCGTACTGCCAAACGAGAGAGGGCGCGATGCATGCATCCAAAATAGTTGGTGGTAGGCCCGCAGCCGTTTTATTCCCGATCATGGACATCGAGAAGTTATCCCCCAAGCGCTTATGTTCGATCGAAGGATCTGAAAGTAGACATGCCAGTGCTACCCCCATTTCAATCTTGACGTCCTCAGACTCTATTTCCTTGCTCTGCTTAATCTCAACTATCGGGTCTGTCTGCTCTTCGGCAACATCATCCCTGGATAACTGTAGGTCAAAGAAAATCTCGAACCCCGACACACGCCTCCTCTCGGCATTCAGCCACGGCTCTGGAAAGCCACAGAATCGAAAGTCCTTCCCCTCCTGGATGAAACGTCCGTTTAGGGTACCCTGAATGGGCTGGTGCATTAACTCGAAAGGCTTCCCCGCCTGTTTCGCTCTGGCTCTCCTAGCCATCTCCTTTCCTTTCCTTACCCAATCCTCCTTGGTAGGCAAATAACCCAAGCCAAAGGTGTGTGGGTTGTGTGGCACCTCAGCCAATGTTGCAACACCCTTCCGGCTGCTCTTTCCCAATCCTATCCCGGGGACGTGTTGAAGCTTGTTCATGAGGTATACTGCCTGAGCACTGACATATATCCCCTCGTTAGCAGCCATGATGTTCTGTATAACCCGAGCCTCAGACAGGGTAAAACCTGATATGAACACATCCTCCATACCGTGCTCAATTTCTAGAACATGCATAGATACCTCTGGTGGTGGATGAATCGATGAATTTCCAAAAACAATGGCTACTCCCTTCCCATGGGGGTATTTCACCATTTGATGCAAGGTGGACGACACTGCCTTTACCTGATGTAGCCACAGCCGCCCCAAAAGCAGGTTGAAAGTTGCAGGAACCTCTAAGACATGGAAATCTATCTCATGCTGTCCCGGCCCAACCTTGGTCTGAATTTTTACCGTCCCCATGACTTCTCTGCTCGTGTTGTCGTATGCTCGAATCACCTGGGCTGTCGGTACAAAGTCTACGGTCTTCAAACCGATTGCATACGTAGTTCTTGCTGGGCACACATTGATGGCGGATCTGGTATCAACAAGAACCACCAATATCCATTTATTTCTACACTCCACGGAGATGTAGAGTGGCTTGTTATGGTTCACCCCCTCAGGTGGCAATTCCTTGTCAAAAAAAGTCAACATCAAGATAGCTCATCCCGGAAAGACTAATCCTACTAGCTGCTCTGGCGTGGTTTCTATCGAGAGCTTGGCCTTATCCATGGCCGATAAGACAGCCTGCCGGTGCACTCGCGATGCCATAAGCAGTCCCCAGATGGAGATGTCTGCTTGTATTTTTTTAGCTGTCTGAGCATAGCCTCATCCTCAAGTTGCTTCTTCTTCTGTTTCTCAGCCTCCCTATCCTTCCCAGATGCCTCTGGCTGATCTAGGTGCGGGGGCTTGAAATACCGCCCGCTTCTTGTCATATGATCGACTTCTCTGATGTACCATGTATCGTCTGGTTGGTTGCTCCCCCAATCTTCGTCCGTGTGGGCAAGACATAAATCATCGTCCTCCCACCACATTCCATCGGCAGCCGACAGACACCTGTCCGGCTCTGGTATGACCGTTCTCATACTCGCAGTACTCTCAATCCGTATGCTCACAGCATTCTCTGTTTCTGTGCACATAGCAGTTTCAGTCCCCACATGGGCCTTAGCTTTCCTGATTCTTTTAGAATCTTCAAATCTCTCCTATTCCGACTGTGTCAATACAGCTGGCTGTTCAATAATTCCTGTATTCAAAATGCTCCAATCCTGAGCGAAATTCTTGACACTGGCGCTCTCCGGCGATGTACTCTGTTCTTCGACCCTTCCAATAGTCACTGACATTCTTGCCCCTACTGGGCCCTGTCCTGGTTGGAACTCTTCCACGATATCTGGTTGATCATCCAACCACCCCGTAGCCTCTGCCGATTCCTCATAATCAAACCAGTTGACTGCTGCGTCCCCTGGATCTGGGTCACTGTAACACTGGAGATTGGCAAGGTTCTCTTCCACAGCCGTCAAATCATATGTCCTCTATCCCAAACCATCCCCTTGGATTACACACAGCTCTATCTCTATTGGCAATTCCACACTTGACCTATCCTGGCCTACTGACGAAATGTAGTCACTCGGACTATATACTTTCTCAACAAAACTCCCAGATTCCTCAAACTCTGGCTCAACAACCCCCTTCTCCTCTGAAATCTCTCATCTTCTGTGTTCGATAGTTACCGCCATTGGCTTAGGTTGGGTTATGGAGATGTCCATCATGCACAAGTCGGTGCAATCAAGAAAGAGCACCTCTGGCTTAGGCAAGTGGGAAGAAGTGATATAGATGCTAGGATCGTAAGACACGACCCCAGTCTAGATGAAGTTGATTCTCTTGGGAGGTAGAGCTTGGTTGTGTGTGGGGAGAGGGTTTGTTGTAACATTGGGCTTCTCGGGAGGCATAATCACCCGTTATCGATGAGATCTTGAACCTCATGGTGTAATCGGAAGCACAGGTCGGTGTCATGACCGTGCTGTTGGTGAAATGCACAATATTTGGCTGGGTTGTCGGTAGGAGAAAGTCTTTCCGGTAATGGTCACGGCTCTAAGGGCTTCAAGTGCCCTTTTCTGATTAACACCGCCAGAGCTTTGGACAGGGGCATATACAGTGGAGCGAAGGTTCTTTGGTTTTTGGGTGGGTATTTAGCTGTTTGTGGATGGCTTCCGGACGCACTGGAGAATGGCGTAGCTGCCATGGTTCTTGGAGGGAGGTTGGTGGTGACCATGCTCACTTCGGAGGCTCTTGTAGTTGTAGTGCCGCTCGGGCCTGCATTGTTGTTGTGATTGAAAGTTCTTCGGGGTTGCTCCCGGTCATTATCAATTAAGCCTTGCTTCAAGGCATCCTTGATCTGTATCCCCATCTCGTATAGATCTGAAAAGGTAGGAAATGGGAGTACGATCATTTTTTGCATCAACTTCGGCTGAAGATTGCGCACAATCATCCGAATCTGATCTTTGTCTGTGGCCCTTAGGGTCATCATTGAAGCCTTGGCCCTCTATCTGGTCATGAATTCTGAGAAGCTCTCTTTGGCCTCCTGTCTCATCGTCTCAAGATCACGGGTCGTAATCTCAATTTGTGTTATATAAGTATTGTGCAATGAAGACCTCAGTCATCTCATCCCAGTTTCTCTTGACATCGTCTTCTAATTTGGCATACCATATGGCCGCCACACCCGACAAGGTCCGGTCGAATAGAGACAGCTTCTGCAGTCTGGTGAGGCCCATCGGCCTTAAGATATTTGAAAACAATCTCAGGTGCACCATGGGATCCCCAGATCCATCAAATCGGTCAATGTGCGGCATATTGAATCTGTCCGGCAGCGTCACAGCTGCGTCGGTATATCCGTCTTCAATGTCAGGGATGGTCTTGACTCCCTGGGATCCCTTGAATAGTTTTTCAAGCTTGCTTAATTTCAATGCTGTGGGATCTGTCTCAAACTCAAAGGGAGAGTCCGGTAGGTTAGTGGGTGTTTTGGATAACTGTGGTAGGATCTGGGGTTGGATCGGGGGTGGAGCTGGCCCTATTGGAATGTCTATATCCCCTTGGACATTTTGGACGTTTGGTGTCTCCTTGGGTATCGGAACCCTTGGTGGGGGAGGAGCTTGATGTGAAGCAGATGCCCCGGCTTGCTGTAGCCTTGTGATTAACTCTGCCTGTTCTGTCATGACTATAGCCTGTTGTTTGGCGAACTCTGCCTGTCGGACAGCATCTTGCTGCATAATTTTCATGCTCTCCTGAAGCTGGCGCACCATCTCCTCTAAACATGCCATACTGTTCTGATCTGACTGAATTACCAGTATATATTCCCTCTCTGTGGAAGAAATAGAATGCTGATCCCTACTGTACTCAGGTGGGGTAGATAAGGCCCTCTGAACTGACTGCTAAACTGATGTTTTCTACCTAACTACCCTCCGTCTAGTAACCGAGGGTAGAGAGTGGTACACTAGTTGTCCGTCTACCAGATCCTCAGATCGATGGAGTCGACGACCTCTAGTCCAGAGTGCTTGGGGAATATCTACTGGGTAATAAGCAATCGTGCTAAATTACCCTAGCAAAAAGAAAGATAAATAAAGCGATAATAAGGAAATAAAACAACCAAATAAACGGACAATATAACGGCGTAAAATAAACACATAACACACAGTTGGGTTTCACAACACCCTGTCGATAAGCTGAATACACTGTTCCTTAAACGCTGGTCATTATCCCCAAATCACTATCCCCAAAGCTGAATCTGATACCCGCAGATAACTGATTTCTCAAAAACACTGAAACTGGTGCCCTCAGGCCTAATACTCAAATTTGTAAACTAATACATGCATTTCCCGCAGAGATACACTCCAAAAGCACATAACAAGTAAATGAGAGCCAAAACACCCCTATGTTGGGGTAGGGTTTCCCAGTCCTATTTTGTCAGGAGCTAGGGTTTCACTATGCACGTAGCGGTTTCAAACAAACTAACATCGGGTAAGCAACCTGTCCTAGCTTGGAATGGTCACTATGGATTCCGAATATGCACTAGGTGGAATGGTCAAAAGGGTGCCCCAGTAAAACCAGGGTTTGTGTTCCCATACTGCCAGAGCCCATAACCGGTCAGCCTTATGGTCATGCCTTGACAAGACAAGCCTCCGGCAAACCGTTCAGGAATGACAGATGGCAAACACGGTGTCCTAGGAACACCAATGCACATGCAATGCAAAGAAACACATAAGTGTAGTTAAAACAAGATATCATGAGTTCGAGTCAAGCTCTCTAACTCCCCAGCAGAGTTGCCAGAAACTGTGGATGCGCCCCGAGGGCCTTATGCTACCACAGTTCGGACTCAATTTGTCACAGTTCTAAATCTGAACCAAAGAGTCCAAATTCGACAAATCGTTTTGAGAAAATAGATTTTTAGAAAAAAGTGTCAAACATGGACTACTTTGCCAAATACAGAGTCGCCACCTAAATATTTTTTATGGGAAAATTTAGAAAACCCTGACTCATTTGCCTAAGGCCACGTGTCCGTCATTACCAGAGTTGCCTCGGCTTGGGAATTTGGGTACGATTGGGGAAGGTCAGCTATGAGCACCCCTTCTCGCCCAATCCGAAGATCGGCCTCTACTAACCATGATATCTTGTTTAGAAAACATTACGCGTTCTTATTCCGGTTATTAGCCTACAATTACTATGTTATGCACACAGCAAACAAGTATAGACCAAATCGCCTAAATTGGAACAAAACATTTCATGTTTGTTTTGAAAAATGGTTCGCTACTCGCAAGTAGGCTAAAATACAAGTTTTGCCACCCTCGAGTAGGCTTTTTAGAAAAGATGGTATTGCCACTATCAAGTGGGGTTTAAAGCTCACAGTTTGAATGCATTATTCCAATTTATGTAATCTGACCTCTATCCACAGGCATTCAAGCAGTTATATCACATAAGCAGCTAGCCTCATGGCAATCATGCTATTATGACAACATTCGCACGCATGCGGTATGCTAAAGCATAAAAGCTTACCTAGTACTCCAAGCCAAAACAGAAACTAGTTAGTAATCATATGCATGACCCTAGTTCATGTTAAGATGGCTAATTCAACACATGCAGGATGCGGCTAGAATAGGCTCGGCTACCTTAAAGATGGCATGTGGAATGCACAGATAGCATGTATTCAAGTTAGATTTGAAATACTATGCACTTAGCATGATGCGCCGAGCCTGGTGCATGCAATACTGATGAATGATGCACGCAGGCATTGCATAAAGTATGCTAAAGTAAGTATGCCCGAATACTAACTATCAAAAATAGGTAAGTAAAAGGGAGAAAGAAGCGGGACTGGAAGACATGCACACCACTCACACACACTTATTACACAATTGCCCTCGCTCGGAGAGTCCAAATAAATATTACACAACCGAATGAATACTACTAAATTAATTATTACAAAACTTCTAATTAATTAACAAATTGAATATAGAAGGAAGGTGGCCGTAACTCTACCTCGGAATGCGTGAATGATGCATGCTTGACTCGTCTTGCCTGGAAACTCACTGCCATAGCACTGTTGCCCCTGTTTACACTACCTTGCTCCTCTGAGGATCACACAAATTTCCAAAACTGCTTTGAATTATTCCTCGAGTGTTTTGGAATGCCACCGGCCACATTTTAACTCCACCGGCCATGGGAATGCTCTTGTCAGCCAAATGTTGGACCACCGGCCAGCCACAGATGGTCGGTCGGCACTATAAGTGGCCGGCCAGCCATTACTTCCTGCAGAATTCTGTAGTTGACAGCAGCAGAGGGCAAGCAGTGTGTAGCATGGAATTTTCAAGCAAATATGGGCATGACCATGCTCCCTATCATGCAATAGACCCAAGGGAGCATGGCCTTCGATCCTCGGGCCATCAAGTATGCACGAAGGCCTAAGAAGCCAAGTTTGCCATTTAATGTAAAATGCATGCAACAATCAAATGAAAGCTAACACCCTATCATGTTCAGATCAAAGGCATCGGCGACCGAGGATTGAGACGTGTTTCGTCACTTTGAGTACGAACACTTCTCGATCCTCATGCTTGGTTTGACACCCCAAACCAAGCCATGCAATGCATGCATGCAATGTGGCTCAATTGTGCAACATGAGACTAAATTATAAGTCATGCCAAATGCAAGATAACCTAAGCATGCAAATGTAATGTATTAAGCATGCGAGATGCAATGTAATGCAACCTAACATGTAATGCAAACATGGCATAATGCGAGCATGAAACTAAAGGCAACAAATCAAGCATGCAACCATATACAAGAGTGGACTTGGACTAAAATGGGAGCCCTCAGCCACACCCCAAAACAGGGGCCAAAAATGCCAAAAGCGATGGACAACATGCATGACAAACAAGCAAACCGAAGAGCCTAAAGCTAAGCCATGGAAAGCTATTCTCAAGAGCACTCAAAGGTGAGGTACATGGATATCAAACACTCATGTTAAGGTCTAAAATGCATGCAAAAGATGACACCAAAACATGCTAGGGAATAGGTACAAAAGAGAAAGCACCCAAGGCCACCAAAGAGAGCATTGCTCAACACCTACCCTAACCACTCAGGGCATGAACTAAACAACCAAAAACAGAGTTTCCACGCATCAAAATATGCCTCAAAACCCACTGATATGGCAGCCCAAATGACTTAAACACAAGGCATGCGCTATGACCATTTTCAAGGCACAAAAGAACAACCCTTCAAGGCATGAAAGTGATGATGAATGTAAGCATACAAGCATGGATTAGGGACTGAAATGGAATGTGAAATGACTCCAAATCACTAAAACAACCCAACTAAAGAATGCTTATGACTCACACACTCAAGGCTCACAAGCTAAAATACAAAGGGGCTATACTAAACATGGAAAATATGATCAAAATAGTGCCTAACAGACCTCAAGCATGATGAAACATGACCAAAAGCTTCACAAAGCTAGGGAAAAATATGTAAGCATGATGGACTAATGGCAAGATGCATTTCTAAGCAAAATAGAGGAATACAAAGCAAGTGTATAATGCATGCAAGGGACCATTAATCTGACCAAAAACAGAGGCAACATATGACCAAATAACATCCAAAAACTTCTGAAATGGGGCCAAAGACAACCAAGCATACATGCTACCTTTAAGAGCCAAAAACATGAAAAGATGAGAGACTAAGGGAGTGGGGTGTCCCTCCCCTATGCAAGACTTCAAAACTCCTTTTTCACCACTAAAAATCCACTGAATTTCAGTGGTGAGAAGGTCAACACACAAAGGTAACCAAAGCTTACCAAAGAGAGCACCAAAAGGGCCAAACAAGGCCTAAGAGAGGGAGATCGACCCCCAACACCAAAACAACCTTAATGAAGTACCTCAAGCATGCAAATACAAGACTTTTTTTTAGTTATACACAAAGTCTAAAACAGTAAGCAAGATAGGCAAAAGTCTAGTGCAAGATTGGGGAATCTAAAGTAAGAGTGTTACCCTTGAAGAAACCTTGAAGAACAGCAAGGCCAGCCACCTTCCTCTGATCAAAATCAGTCCAAAACCTCAAGAACAAACCCTCAATGCCTCTCAAAGTCGAAGTATGGTGTAGTAGTGTGTGTTTGTGTGCAAAACTAAGGATAAAATGCACTTTAAAGCCCTTAAACACACACTAATGACGAGAGAGAGGGAGATATAGAGAGAGAAGGTATATATCAGATGTATATATGTATATTGCTCTAGTTTTTGCTAAACCTCCTCAGAGGAAGGAGAGGCTCTCCTTATATGGGCAAGGAAAAGTGTGTAAGCTTCTCAAAGAAGCTAAACAAAAGGGTCAAAGGGACCAAGCTTCCAATGGAAGCTATCCCAATGGTGCAAGCTTCTTGAGGAAGCCAAGATAGGGGGTCAAAGCTTCCTTAAGAAGCTTCGAGCAAAGGGTGCAAAAAAAAGGGCCAAAGGTGCAAAACAACCTCATAATTGCATGGGGGCAGGTCTTGTGCATTCCAGTTGGCACAGCTGGCATGCACCATGTCTGAAAAAGGCAAAAAGGTGGTACCGGCCAGAAAAGGAGGCCATCGGCCAAACAGATGGCCGGCCGGCTACACCAAAGGTCGCCCGACCAATGGTACAGTTTACCAATGGCCGGTAGCAATAGGACACGGCCGGTGGCCTTAAGCCAGAGCCAGTGGGTGCTAGGGGTAGCTAACAAGCTACTCTCTACCCTCAGAAACAAAAACACAAGTGTTTGGTGCAAAACCAAACACAGAACAGTCGAGTTGAGAGATCCTGAAGCAAAGCGTGTAGCGGAGACCTCCGGAAACTCAAAACAAAACACGAACATGGGTAATCACCAAGTGCTCCAGCAGTGATGTCCAAGTCTTAAGGACGGTCAAAAATGGGGTGTCTACACTTATGCTCGCATGTTTGCATTCATTCATCTGTCTTGCATGCACCGGGCTCGGTGCATCATACTAACTGCATTGTATTCCAATTCCAAGTTGAATACGTGTTAGCTGTAGCATCTCATATGCCATTCTTCAGATAGCCGAGCCTATTTCTAGTTGTATTTTGCATGTGTTGCATTAGCCATCTTAACATGAACTAGGATCATGCATTAATTACTAACTAGTTTCTGTTTTGGCTTGGAGCACTCGGTAAGCGCTTATGCTTTAGCATCCTTGCATGTGTGTGAGTGACTGCCATGATAGCATACTTACCATGAGGCTATGTGTTTATATGATATAACTGCCTGAATGCCTGTGGGTGAAGGTTGGGTTATTTGGATTGGAACAATTCATCAACTGCGAGTTTTAAGCCCACTTGAGAGTGGCAAAATCATGTTTTCTAAGCCCACTTGAGGGTGGCAAATCCACATTTTAGCCTACTTATGAGTAGCTAACCACTTTTAAAAACAAACATGAGATGTTTTGTTCCAATTCAGGCGATCCAGTCTATATTTGTATGTTGTGCGCATCACGTAGTAAATCTAGGCTAATAACCGGAATAAGAGCATATAATGTTTCCAAAACTCGATATCATGGTTGGTAGAGGTCAATCTTTGATTGGGTGAGCGGGGGTGCTCACGAAGTGACCTTCCCCAATCATACCCAAGTTCCCGAGCCGAGGCAACTTTGGTGATGACGGACACGTGGCCTTAGGCAACGAGTCAGGGTTTCTTAAATTCCTCCAAAATAAATATTTAGGTGGCGACTCTGTATCTGGCAAACCAGTCCATGTTTGGCACTTCTTTCAAAAAAATCTGTTTTCAAAAATGATTTGCCAGATTTGGACTCTTTGATGATTAGTCAGTCTTGCATTGCACTCTGCGAGATTAGATACAGGACCGTGACATTGAGTCCTGACCTGTAGTGAGCCCAATGAACAAAATGGGATTCCCTCCTGGGATGTTCAAGGACGTCTACAAAGGCCTTCCTCAAACATGCTATCAGTGGGTCTCTTCCCTGTTATTATCTCCAATAATAGGATCCCATAACTGTAGACATCTCCATAAGTTAACATCTCACTTCGAAGACCATACTCTACCATTAAAATAGGTCACATTGAAAACCCCATACGATTTGTTTTGCCTAAAAACAAAAATATTATAAAAGAAAAAAAAGGAACAATGAAATCCAGTATATGAGAATGTCAAAATAATAATATGAAAGCAGTACATTATTGTAGACACCCCATTTTTTACCGTCCTCAAGGCTTGGACGTCACCGCTTGAACACCCAGTGATCCTCTTTGTTTGTGTTCGTCTTGAGTTCCCGAAGGTCTTGGCTACGCGCCTTGCCTCAGGATCTCACGACTCGACTATTCCGTGTTTGGTTGTGGCACCAAACACTTGTGTTTTTGCCTTGAAGGGCAGGGAATGGCTTGTTGGCCATCCCCACATCCCACCGGCCTTCCCCTAACATCACCAGCTATTTATGGATGCCATCGGCCATGGTTTCTTAAAACCAATGGCCGGTCGGCACTATATTTGGCCGACCGACACTTTATTTTGCCGGTGACCTCTTTTGCTGGCCGGTGTGACTCCTTTGCACCCTTGAGGCATGGTGCATGCCAGCTGTGCCAGCTAGAATGCACCATCACTCCTCCCCGTGCAGTTTTTGGCTGGTGTGAACCTTTGAACCCCCTTTCCTTCTAGAAGCTTGAACCCTTTTGTATTAGCTTCTCCAAGAAGCCAAGAACCCTTTGCACCCTTTGCCCCTTTCATCTAGCTTCTTGGAGAAACCTAGAACCTTGGCCTTTGCCTATATAAGCACTCATCCTCTCCCTTTGTGAAGGGTTAGGGCTTTTGAATCAAAAAAACCAGAGCTTCTATATCTATACATCTGATATATCATCCTCTCTCTCTATATCTCCCTCTCTCTCATCCTTAGGGTGTGTTTGGAAGCCTAAAAGTGCATTTTGACCTTACTTTTGCACACACACACCATTACACCTTGCTCCGAGGTTGAGAGGCATTGAGGGTTGTTTGTTGAGGTTTTGGACTGATTTTGATCAATAGAGGGTGGCTGGATCATCTGTTCTTCAAGGTTTCTTCAAGGGTGAGACATTTGCTTTAGTTTCCCCAATCTTGCACTAGTTTTCTACCTACCTTGCATGCTGATTTAAGCTTTGTGTATAACATGAAAAAGTCTTGTATTTTCACGGTTAACATCTTTTATTAAGGGTGTTTTGGCATTGGGGGTCGAACTCCCCCCCTTAGGCCTCTTTTGGCTTATTTTGGTGCCTTTTCTTTAAGCTTTGTTCACTTTGTTGTGTTGGTCTTCTCACCACTGAAATCCAGTGGATTTTCAGTGGTGATCAAGTGATTTTGAAGTCTTGTGTAGGGGAGGGACACCCCTCTCCCCTTTGTCCTTCTTTTACCTTTGTTTTTGGCTTAAAGGGCAACATGCATGCTTGGTTGTTTTTGGTCCCATCTCAGACGTTTTTGGGTTTCTTTTAGTCATGTTATATCTCTGTCTTTGGTTGGATTTGCAGCCTTTAGCATACATCTTATACTTGCTTTGTAATTCCTTATCTTGCCTAGAAATGTGCCATGTGTTTAGCCTAGTATATCTTCATGATTTGGCTTAGCTCATTGAAGCTTTTGGCCATGATTTATCATGCTTTAGGTCTATTGGCCACTGTTTTTGTCATGTTTGACATGCTTTATATAGCTCCTTTGCATTCTAAAATTTTGGCATTGAGTGAGTGAGTCATTAGCATGCTTTGGTTAGGTTGTTTAAATGATTTGGGGTCACTTCTTACGCTATTTCAGTCCTTATATCATGTTTGTATGATAGCATTTATCATCCCTTTCATGACTTGAGGTGTAGTAGTTTTGTGCCTTGAAATGGGCATTGTGCATGCTGGTATGTTTAAGTCACTTGGGTTTCCATTCATGTGGGTTTTGGGGTGTGTTTTAATGCATTAAAACTCTGTTTTTAGTTGTTTCATTCATACCATGTGTGGTCATGATAGTTGTGGTAGAAGGCTTCTTTTTATGCCTTAGCCTTATGCTCTTTGGTATGCAAGTTTGCATGAGTATTTGCCCATCATTCCATCACTTTTGGCCACTGTTTTGGGGTGTGGCTGAGGGTCCTCCATCTTAGTGTAAGTCCATGGATCATTTATTTGCATCTTGTAGTATGCTCATGACATTGCATGTTGTGGTATCCTTATGGTTTGTGCATTGTTGCATGCCCACCTCTTTACATACTTGCCTATCTAGTGTGCATTGTGGTGTTGCTTGTAGTGTTGCATGCTAGTGGCATTACCATTTTGTTTGCATGATAGTTTACATTGCATCACATTTGACATGTTTTGCATCTTAGCTTCTTGTTGCATTTTTGAGCCATGTTTGCACAACATGCATTGCATTGCTTGGTTTGGGGTGTCAAACCTAGTGTGAGGGTGAGAGGTGTTCATACTACAAGTGATTAAACACATCTCAACCCTCAGTCACCAAGGCCCTTGACTTTGACATGATAAGGTCTTGGTCCTCATTTGTGTGTTGCATGCATTTTATATTGAATGGCAAGTTTGGTCCCTTAGGCTATCATGCACAATTGATGGCCCAAGGATCAAGGACCATGCTCCCCTGAGTTCAATACATGACAAGGAACATGACCATGCTTACATGTGATTGAAATTCTATGCAATGCACTACCTGTCCTCTGTTGCTGTCAAAACTGTTTTCTGCAGGAAGTTTTTGCCGACCGGCAACATTTAGTGCCGACCGGCCATTGGCAAATGGCCGATAACTTCATCAGCAGCCGACGGCATTTTGCCATGGCTGGTGGACATTACACTTAGCCGATGGTGTTCTGCAGTGCTCATTGAAAATACCCTAGGACTTTGGAAATTTTCAGAGAAGCAAGGCAGTGAAAACAGAGGCAGTAGTGCTATGGCAACGGGTTTTCGGGCAAGAGGGATCGAGCATGCATCATTCGCGCATCCCGAGGCAAGGCTGCGGCCACTTTCTTTCTGCATTTATTTTTGTTAATTAATTAAGGGTCTGTAATAATCAAATAGCTAGGATAGTTGATTTGTTATTTGGTCTGTATATTCTTTTGGTCCGTCCGAGTGAGGGCGCAATTGCGTAATAAGTGTGCGTGAGTGTGTGCATGTCTTCCAACCCCACGTCTTTCTTCCCTTTTATTTACCTACTTATGATGGTAGATTAGGGCATTTTAAATTAGCATACCTTATGTAATGCATGCGTGCATCCATTCATTTGTCTTACATGCACCAGGGCTCGGTACATCACGCTAACTGCATTGTACTTCAATTCTCAAATTGAATACGTGTTATTTGTAGCATCTCACATGCCATCGTAGGTTAGCCGAGCCTATTGTAGTTGCATCTTGTATGTGTTGCATTAGCCATTTTAACATGAGCTAGGATCACGCACTGATTACTAACTAGCTTCTGTTTTGGTTTGGAGTACTAGGTAAGCTTTTATGCTTTAGCATGTCACATGCGTGTGAATGTTGCCATAATAGCATGATTACCATGAGGCTAGCTGCTTATGTGATATAACTGCTTGAATGCCTGTGGATGGAGGTTAAATTACCTAAATTGGAATAACGCATTAAAATTGTGAGTTTTAAGCTCACTAGACAGTGGCAAAACCATCTTTTCTAAAGCCCACTTAAGGGTGGCAAAATCTGCATTTTAGCCTACTTACGAGTAGCAAACCGTTTTCAAGGCAAACATGAAATGTTTTGTTCCAGTTTGGGCGATTCGGTCTATACTTGTTTGCTGTGCGCATAACATAGTAAATCTAGGCTAATAACCGGAATAAGAACACATAACGTTTTCAAAATTGGATATCACGATTAGTAGAGGCCGATCTTCGGATCGGGCGAGAGGGGGTGCTCATAGCTGACCTTCCCCAATCGTACCCAAGTTCCCGAGCCGAGGCAACATTGGTGATGATGGACATGTGGCCTTTGGCACCGAGTCAGGGTTTCCTAAATTCCCCCATTAAAAAATATTTAGGTGGCGACTCTGTATCTGGCAAAGAAGTCCATGTTTGGCACTTCTTTCAAAATCTGTTTTTTCTCAAAACGATTTGACAGATTTGGACTCTTTGGTTCAGATTTAGAACCGTGACACATGGGGGAGTCCGAACTGTAGCGAGGTCCCCCACGAACTTGTTACAGTTTCTGGCGACTCTGCTGGGGAAAATTAGAGAGCTTGACTCGAACTCGTGATATCCTGTTTTGATTTCATTTATGTGTCCTTTGCATTGCATGTGCATTGGTGCGCCTAGGACACCATGTTGGCCATCTGCTATTCCAGAGCGGTTTGCCGGAGGCTTGACTTTGTCAAAGCATGCCATAAGGTCGGTTATGGCTCTGCCAAGATGGGGAACACAAACCCCGATTTTACCGGGGCACCCTTTTCGACCATTCGACCTAGTGCATATTCGGAATCCATAGTGACCATTCCAAACTAGGACAGGTTGCTTACTCGATATAGGTTGTTTGAAAACTGTTGCGTGCGTAGTGAAACCCTAGCTCCTGACAAAATATGACAGGGAAACCCTACCCCAACATAGGGGTGTATTGGCTCTCATTTACTTGCTATGTGCTTTTAGAGTGTATCCCTACAGGGAAATGCATGTATCAGTTTAGAAGTCTGGGTATCCGGCCTGCGGGCACCAATATCAGTATTTTGGGAATCAGTTATCTGTGGGTATCATATTCAGATTTGGGGGCAATGATTTAGAAACAGTGAACAGTGTTTGAAGAACAGTGTGTTCAGCTTAATGGCAGCATATTATGATATCCAACCGTGTGTTATATGTTTATTTTACGTCGTTACGCTGCCCGATTGTCTGTTTATTTATACGCTTTATTTATCTTTTTACTAGGTAGTTGAGCACAATTGCTTCTGACCCAGTAGATATTCCCCAAGCACTCTAGACTAGAGGTCGTCGACTCCATCGATCTGAGGATCTGGTAGACAGACAACCAGTGTACTACTCTCTACCCCCGGTTACTAGACGGAGGACAGTTAGGCAGAGGACATCAGTACAGCAGTCAGTTCAGAGGGCCTTATCTACCCCACCTGTGTTTAGTAGGGATTAGGGACCCGTTTCACCAACAGAGAGAGAATATATACCGGTAATTCAATTAGAGTAGAACGGTATGGCCAGTTTAGAGGAGAAGGTGCGTCAACTCCAAGAAAGCATGAAAATGATGCAGCAAGATGCTGTCCGACAGGCAGAGATTTCCAGGCAACAGGCCACAGTTGTGAATGAACAAGCAGAGTTGATTGTGAGGCTACAACAGCAAACAGGAGCCTCTGCTTCGCAGCAAGTTCCTCCCCCGCCGGGAGTTCCAAACCTCGAGGAGACAGCCAATGTTCAGAATGATACAAAACTTCCCACAGGACCACCTCCACCCCCGACCCTACCCCAAATCCAACCTCAGTTATCAAAAACGCCCACCAACCTACCGGACTCTCCCTTTGAGTTCGAGACTGATCCCACTGCACTAAAGTTGAGCAAGCTTGAAAAGCTGTTTAAGAGATCCCAAGGGGCCAAGACCATCCCCGACATTGAAGATGGCTACACTGACGCAGCTGTAACGCTGCCCGACAGATTTAAAATGCCCCATATTGATCGATTTGACGGGTCCGAGGACCCCATGGTGCACCTGAGACTGTTTTCAGATATCTTAAGGCCAATGGGTCTCAGTAGATTACAAAAGATGTCTTTGTTCGGCTGGACCCTATCAGGTGTGGCGGCCATATGGTATGCCAAATTAGAAGATGATATCAAGAGAAATTGGGACGAGATGGCTGAGGCCTTCATTGCGCAGTACTCATACAATACACAAATTGAGATTACAACCCATGATCTCGAGACAACAAGACAGGAACCTAAAGAGAGTTTCTCAGAATTTGTAACCAGATGGAGGGCCAAGGCTTCGATGATGACCTTAAGGCCTACAGACAAAGATCAGATTCGGATGATTGTGCGCAATCTTCAGCCGAAGTTGATGCAAAAGATGATTGTACTCCCCTTTCCTACTTTTTCTGACCTGCATGAAATAAGGGTGTAGATTGAGGATGCCTTGAAGCAAGGCTTAATTGATAATGACCAGGAGCAACCCCGACGAGCTTTCAACCGCAACACTAATGTGGGCCCGATTGGCACTACAACTACAAGAGCCTCCGAAGTGAGCACGGTCACCACCAACCCCCCTTCGAGAACCACGGTAGCTGCACCATTCTCCGGTGCGTCCAGAAGTAACCCACCAACAGCCAAATACCCACCCAAAAACACCGGAACCTTCACTCCACTTTATATGCCCTTGTCCAAAGCTTTGGGGGTTTTAATAAAAAAAAGGGCACTTGAAGCCCATAGAGCCGCGGCCCCTACCAGAAAGACTTCCCTCTACCCACAACCCAGCCAAGTATTGCACATTTCACCAACAGCACGGTCATGACACCGATCTGTGCTTCCGATTACGTCATGAGATTCAACATCTCATCGATAACAGGGTAATTCTGCCGCCTGAGAAGCCCAATGTTACTACGAATCCTCTCCCCACACATAACCAAGCTCCACCACCCAAAAGATCAATTTCATCCATACTAGGGTCGTGTCCTACGATCCTAGTATCTATATCACACCTTCCCACCTGCCCAAGCTGGAGATTCTCCTTCCTGATTGCACCGACTTGTGCATGATGGACATCTCCATAACTCAACCCAAGCCAGCGGTGGTGACTGTCGAAGACAGGAGAGAGGAGGTCCCAAAGGAGAAGAGGATTGTTGAGCCAGAGTCTGCGGAATCTGGAAGTTGTGTTAAGAAGACATATAGTCCAGATGACTACATTTCACCAATAGGCCAAGATAGGCCATATATGAAACTACCAACAGAGGGAGAGCTATGTGTGATCCAAGGGGACAGTCTGGGACAGGGAACAGACGATTTAACGGCTATAGAAGATAACCTTGCTAATCTCCAGTTTTACAGTGACCAAGACCCAGGAGGCGTAGCAGTTAGCTGGTATGATTATGAGGAGTCGACAGAGGCTACGGGATGGTTAGACGATCAACCAGATGTAGTAGAAGGGTTTCAGCTAGAACGGGGCCCGGTAGGGGCAAGAATGTCAGTAATAACCGGAAAGGTCGAAGAACAGAGTGTATCGCCGGAGAGCGCCGGTGTCAAGAATTTCACTCGGGATTGGAGCATTTCGAATATGGGAATTACTGAATAGTCGGTTGTATTGACACACCCAGAACAGGAAAAATTCGAAGACTCCGAGAGAATCAGGAAGGCAAAGGCCCATATGGTGACTGAAACTGCTGTCTGCACAGGAACTGAGAATGCTGTGAGCATCTGGATGGAAGGTGCTGCCAGTACAAGAACAGCCATACCAGAGCTGGACAGATGTTTTTCAGCTGCTGATGGAATGTGGTGGGAAGATGAGCACTTGTGTCTTGCCCACACAGATGAAGATTGGGAGAACAACCAACCCGATAACACCTGGTACCTTGGAGAGGTCGACCATATGACACGGAGCGGACGGTATTTCAAACCCCTGCACCTAGATCAACCAGAGGCTTCTGGGAAGGATAGAGAGGTTGAGAAGCAAAAGGAGAAGCAACTTGAGGAGGAAGCTGTACTCAAATAGCTAAAAAAGATACAAGCAGACATCTCCATCTGGGGATTGCTCATGGCATCGCGAGTGCATAGACAGGCTGTCTTATCAGCCATGGACAAGGCTAAGCTTTCGATAGACACCACGCCAGAGCAGCTAGTGGGATTAGTCTTTTCGGGGGGAGCTACCCCGACGCTGACTTTTTCCGACATGGAACTGCCACCCGAGGGGGCAGACCATAACAAACCCCTCTACATTTCTGTGGAATGTAGGAATAAATGGATACCGGTGGTTCTCGTTGATACCGGATCCGCCATCAACGTCTGCTTCTAAGGACAACAGGCGTATCTGATCGGCTTGAAAACCGCGGATTTTGTACCAACAGCCCAGGTCATCCGGGCATACAACAACACAAGCCGAGAAGTAATGGGAACAGTTAAAGTTCAGACTAAAGTTGGGTCGGGACAGCACGAGATAGATTTCCATGTCCTAGAAGTCCCCGCAACTTTTAATATGCTTTTAGGGCGACCGTGGCTGCATCAGGTGAAGGCGGTGTCCTCCACTTTGCATCAAATGGTGAAATACCCCTATGGGAAGGGAGTAGCCATTGTTTTTGGAAATTCATCAATCCATCCGCCACCGGAGGTATCCACGCCTGTTCTGGAAATCGAGAATGGCATGAATGATGTGTTCATATCAGGGTTTACCCTAGCTGAGGCTCAGGTTGTACAGAACATCATGGCTACTAATGAGGGGACATATGTCAGTGCCCAAGCAGTGTATCTCATGAACAAACTCCAACATATCCCCGGGATGGGATTAGGAAAGAGCGGCCACAACGGCATCGTAGCATTGGCCGAAGTGCCACACAACCCCCATACCTTTGGCTTGGGTTATCTGCCCACCAAGGAGGATTGGGTAAGAAAAGGAAAGGAGATGGCTAAGAGAGCCAGAGCGAAACAGATAGGAAAACCCTTTGAGTTGATGCACCGGCCCATCCAGGGTACCCTAAACGGACGTTTCGTCTGGGAGGGGAAGGATTTTCCATTCTGTGGCTTCCTAGAGCCGTGGTTGAACGCAGAGAGGAAGCGCGTACCAGGGTTCGAGATTTTCTTTGAGCTACAGTTACCTGGGGATGATGTTTCTGAAGAGCAGACAGACCCAATAGTTGAGGTTGAACAGAACAGGAAAGTGGAGTCTGAGGACACCGAACATGAAATGGGGGTAGCACTGGCATGTCTACTTTCAGATCCTTCGATCGGCCAGCTGTGCTTGGGGGATAACTTCTCGGTGTCCATGATCGGGAATGAAACAGCTACGGGCCTACCACCGACTATTTTGGATGCATCCATCGCACCCTCCCTTGTTTGGTAGTTCGAGGAGGGATTTCTGTTGAACAGCACCGGGTCAGGTAGTGAGCCGGAATCTGATTCCTCTGAATCTGTTAAGTCGGAATCAGTTTCCAGCTCGACCGAGTCTGAGTCTGGTATTCTTGGGGGTGATAACCCAGATGCCACAGTCCTGTCTAGGTCGTCTTTTTCTTTCTCTTTTGAGTCTGTTGTAACAGAAGAATCGGACGGTTTGGAAGTACATAATGAGAATGATATGAATGTGGTTTCCGAGTACTTTTCTGTGCCTTTGATTTATTGCTTAAATCAGGACTTCCAAAATTTTGATGAAAACGACGAGGACGAAATTCCTCCAGGTTTACAACGTTTAATTGAACAAGAGCAGGAAAGGTTTGTCAAACCTTTAGTTGATGAAATCATTACTGTGAATGTTGGTACTGAGAAGGACCTGCGGCTGGTCCAAATCGGATCCCCGTTGTCTTTATAGGAACGCGAGCACTTAGTCGCTTTATTAAAGGATTTCAAAGATGTTTTCACGTGGTCCTACGAAGACATGCCTGGAATCGATCCTGAGATTGTACAACACCAGATCCCTCTCGATCCCGAGGCCCGACCGGTCAAACAGAAACTCAGGAGGATCCGCCCTGATTGGGCCATTAAGATCAAGGAAGAGGTCACCAAGCAAATCGGTGCAGGCTTCCTGCTGGTATCTGAATACCTGACTTGGTTGGCCAACATTGTTCCAGTACCGAAGAAGGATGGCAGAATTCAGGTATGTGTAGACTTCAGGGATTTGAACAGAGCCAGTCCGAAGGACGACTTTCCCTTGCCACACATTGATGAGTTAGTAGATTTCACAGCGGGGCATGCTTTGCTTTCGTTTATGGATGGCTTCTCAGGCTATAATCAGATAGTAATGGCACCCGAAGACTGGAAGAAGACTACATTCACCACCCATGGGGTACATACTACTATAGAGTAATGCCATTTGGGTTGAAGAATGCTGGAGCTACTTATCAACGGGCAGCGACCACAATATTGCACGATATGATCCACAAAGAGGTTGAGGTGTACGTGGACGACATGATTGTCAAATCCAAAGAAAGAGAAGGTCACTACACTGCCTTGCAAAAGTTTTTCCAAAGGATCAGAGAATTTCGGCTGCGATTGAATCCTCAGAAGTGTACATTTGGTGTTACAGCGGGAAAAATGCTAGGGTTTCTGATTATGCAAAGGGGCATCGAAGTCGACCCTTCCAAAATCAAGGCCATCTTAGAAATGCCACCACCAATGACTGAAAAAGAGGTGCGAGGCTTTCTGGGTAAAGTGCAATTCATAAGACGGTTTATTTCAAAATTAACCTTAACTTGTGAACCACTTTTTGGTCTCCTGAAGAAAGGAAAGAAATTCCAATGGGACAGCCGATGTCAAGCAGCTTTTGAATAGATTAAAGAATATTTATAGAACCCGCACGTGTTGTCATCACCAGAGCCGAAGAAACCATTGATATTGTACCTGTCAGTAACCGAGACTACAATGGGCTGCATGCTCGCACAAGAGTCGGAGGACAAGGTGGAAAGGGCCATCTACTATCTAAGCAAGAAAATGCTGGATTATGAAACCCGCTACACTCCGCTGAAGAAGGCTTGTTTGGCCTTGGTATGGGCTACCAGGAAGCTGCGGCACTACCTGTTAGCTCACTCTATAATGTTGGTTTCACAACTTGATCCCATCAAATATCTTTTCGAGAAACCGGCACTTATGGGTAGGCTAGCTCGTTGGCTGCTGTTGCTCTCTGAGTTTGATCTAAAATATGTGACGTGCAAGTCAGTAAAAGGGAGAGCGGTAGCAGAGTTCCTTGCCGACCACCCGGTTCAAGGGGATGAAGCAGTTGAGTACCTATTCTCGGATGAAGCCATTTTGCACATCGAAGATAAAACTTGGACGATGTACTTTGACAGAGCGTCAAATTAGTACGGGTATGGGATAGGGGTATTGCTGATAGCGCCCGACAATTCCCGTATCCCTTTAGCATTCAAGCTCCGGTTCAAAGTCTCAAACAACGAAGCGGAATACGAGGCATGTATTGCCGGCTTAGAAGCCACTCTAGAACTAGGGGCAAAACGATTGGACGTTATCGGGGACTCCAACCTTGTTGTGTCTCAAGCAAAACGAGATTGGAAGGTCAAAGAAGAGAAAATGATAATTTACCACCAGACCTTGGATTTGTTAATTCCTCGATTTGAAAAGCTAAACTTCACTCATCTAGTAACAGAGAACAACCGGTTCGCAGATTCACTAGCAACTCTATCTTCCATGATAGACATCCCGTCCGGAGTCCGGATGCATCCGGTCATCATTGACCAGAAGTTTGTGCCGGCATATGAGTCAATTTTTGCCATAGATGAGGCTCAGGATGAGAACCCCTGGTATTACGACATTTGGAACTTCTTGGAGAATGAGGTGTATCCACCAGGGGCAAATACCAAAGATAAAAGGGCAATCAGAAGAATGGCTGTTCAGTTCATCATCTGTGGGGGAAAGCTGTACAAGAGAGGCCATCTGGAAATGCATAAGCTGTGTGTAGAAGCTGAGGAGTCGAAGCGCCTGATGGAGGCCATCCATGGAGGAGAATGTGGTGCACATATGAATGGGGTAATGTTAGCGTGGAAGATCCTCAGACAGGGTTATTATTGGTCCACCATGGAGGAGGATTGTATTGGCTTTGTTCGACGATGCCATAAATGCCATATCCATGCAAACCGCATGAACATCCCGCCGTCAAAGCTACACAGCATGACTTCACCATGGCTATTCTCAGTATGGAGAATCGATGTGATCAGGGCTGTTACTCCGAAGGGGTCGAATGGGCATGAGTTCATCCTTGTCGTGATAGATTATTTTACAAAGTGGGTTGAGGCCCAATCTTATGTGGTATTGAAGGCTTCACATGTCGCGAAGTTTATCAGGAACAACATCATCTGTCGCTATGGAGTCCTGAATGAGATTATTTCGGATAATGGTTCCCACTTCAAGAAGGAGGTGATTGATTTGTTGGAGAAATACCATGTGGCTTTTCATAAGTCATCCACATACCGGCCACAGACCAACGGAGCAGTTGAGGCCGCCAACACGAACATCAAACACATATTACAGAAGATGGTGGAAACCTACCAGGATTGGCCAGATAAGTTGTCGTTCGCTCTGTGGGGCTACCAAACATCGATTAGAACTTCTACTGGGGCGACTCCGTATTCATTAGTCTATGGGATGGAGGCTGTCCTACCTATCGAGATCGAGGTTCCGTCATTACGAGTATTGGCTGAGTGCCAAATAGCCGAAGCAGATTGGCAGCAGAGCAGGTTTGAGGAACTCATGCTCTTCGATGAGAGAAGACTGAAAGCACTGTATCATGTTCAGGGTTATCAGCGCAGAATTGCCCGGGCTTTCAACAAGAAGTTTAAGTCCGGGAACCTAAAGGAAGGAGATTTGGTGCTCAAAGACAACCGAGCTCCCATCCATGACCCAAGAGGCAAGTTCAGACCCAATTGGATTGGTCCCTACATCATCAAAGCTATCTGGTCGGGTGGAGCTGTGGTTCTGATGGACCTAGATGGCCTGGAGTTCTCACAACCGATCAACATGGACAAGTTGAAGAAATACTACCCTTGAGAGGTTCGCTAGGCCGAAAACCTGAAAGGGCGACCTAGGCAAAAGTTAGAGCACAGAAAATTAGAAAATAGAAAAACTGAGCTCACAAGGTTGAAAACCCGCAAAGGGCGGCCTTGGCAAAAGTTAGAGCGTAAAAGGAGAGTGAAAATACTCGAGTGAACCTAAGCCGAACTACGTAAGGCTTGATTCCCATCTTTGGGATACGTAGGCAGCTTCGTCCTGAAGTTCATCCACAAACTTTTCCCCGATCAACTTTGTCCATTTGATCATCTCAGTCATCTTTGTCTATCAGCATTCATCGTGATCTCCGGTACAGTGCTTTTCAGACTAGGGGCAACTTTCCATTGCCGTACAGTGCCGCGGTGCTATTCAGACTAGGGGCAACTTTCCAGTTGCTAGGATCCGGGGTTGTGCATCTCAGTGACAAATTTCAGGCATGTTCAGTTCTGATCCATATCGAAAATGGTTTTAAAAAGTTTTAATAAAAGTTGACTTTGTGCTAATTAATCTTTTTACAACTAAGACATTTTTAGACCAAAGCGGAAAATTTTCAGTACCACAATCTTCAAATTCATTGATTTCAATACAGAGTTCTCCTGTTCTTGCATACAATTGAAGTTGCTTTTTATTACAATCATAAGGAAAACTTGAAAGTTCTAATAAACCAATAAACCCGGGGCATAGTCAAGGCAGGTGCCCCTGTGCCCCCTCCCAGAGCTGGTCGAAGTCTCTGATGCCAATGGAGGCCCATTCTGTGCCTCTTCATTGAGCTAATCCCAACACTCATCAGACAAGGTGCAATCGAAAATGGAAGCGGGGGCCAGGAGCTCTCTGGTTCTCCATGCTGTCGCATATCGGGCTGAGTATGTTGGGCAAGAATCCACAACCTGCAACTTGTCCATCAACCACACCTGGGGAGGGATGAAAAATGAGAGAATAAAGAATAGAGAGGTGTACGATGAGAGAAAAGTAAGAGAAGGGTGTTGTGAGAAAAACCGAGCTTGAGGGCCGAGTGACGCGAGCAATACATATGAGAGATAGGGTGGGAAACTTCACCTGCAGTAGTAGTGGACTCCCCGCAAATTTGGTTGCTTCGTGACGATAGAAAGCATCCAAGCCCGTCAACGTCTCAGCTAGAGTCATGACAATGCAACTCCTACCTTCCTTCAAACCTTGGGTAACTTCAATCAATCGGACGCTAGATCCTCCAGAACACGAGGCAAGTAAAAAATGAGATAGCATACACAAACAAAGTGCATGTTGCCGAAAACCTTGCCAATGACGGTCGCCGCGGTCACCAGTCTCAGAAAAATGGCAAACCAAACTCGGAATATCTAGCATTCCATCACAAATCAGAGATCGAGCATCAGGTACGGAGAATCCACACATTTGTCCTAAGGCTTGGGCATGGCCGAAACGGGGTTGGGGCAAGATCTCTTCATTGCGCTCAGACTCCATTAAAACTTGAAAATCTTCAAAGGTGGGACATACCTCTTGCCCACCAAAGCTAAAAACATGTGTCACCGGATTCCAAAACCTTGCCACGACATGGAGAAACGGAAAGTGCAGCGGGGTACGACTCAAAGTGAATAGTGCGTTTATGCCGAAACCCTGAAAATTTAGCTTTTCTGAGCCATCCAAGTTGTTAATCCAAGCTGCAAGATTTCGGGCAAGAAATTCTTCCATTTAGAGTAAATTAGTGTGGAAATGAGAAAAACTACGAAGCTGGGGCCTTTTGTAGGGGATAAGGTTGAATGAAGGACAGGTGTCAGCATTCTGCTGGTTTCTTCCATTTTTGGCCGACCGGCCAAGTATGGTGCCGACCGGCCATTACTGTTGGCCGGTGGAGTCTTCTCATGGTCGGTGGCTTTTCCCTAGGGCCGGTGGTCTTCCCCTTGGTTCCCTGAGTTGTTTATGCTCAGAAGTTAGGGAATCCCACCATTTCCAATGCCCTCCAGTGATCAATTCTTGCGGGGCCGCGCCCATTTGCTTATCGAGTTGTTGTACATTTGCTTATCGAGTTGTATTTCACTCTCTTCAAGTCTTCGATTTGCTTATCGAGTTGTACTCGCACTTGGTTGGTTATGTCGAGTTCCTCTTCTTTGTTTATCGAGTTGTAAGTGGGTTCACTACTTGATTATTACGATGCCAATGCTCTATTTTCAAACGAATTTCATCCACATTGTTATGTGATGCCATGCGATGCGATGCATAGAACGTGCAAATGTAACATCTTTTGAACCAAATAGCAATTTCATTTCTGTCATGTGTTTTGCAAAGAAAATACACAGTTTTGAAAAATGATGATAACAAACCTGCCTGAGGCAGTGCAATGTGCTTGAACTACCAGTAAAAAAGGAAAGTAAAATAAAAGAAAAGCAGGGTAGCAGAGTATCGGGATTGCCACTGATAACCCCCCTCCTTTTTCTTGAGGTTGATGCACCACCTGCGCCCTTGTTCAGGGTCAATTATATGGTTTGGCACCTTCATTATTCAAGATATCGCAAGAAAGCGCGCTTTTTGGTAGGCTTTCGAGTTGACCTCAGGCCCTATCTTTTTGAGCGACGCTCCGTATGTGCAAGGAACATCCCTTCCCGTATCCTTTTGCATCTTGTGAGCTCCACAACATGCTTCAATTTTATTGTGTTTCAGTGTTTTGCATTACACGCCTCAGGTTTTTATATACATTGCCTGCGTAGACTGCATGCTTTACTTGCATGTGTTCAGGTTTCTTTTTATACACATTGCTTGCGTAGACCATATGCTTTACTTACATGTATTCAAGTTCTTTTCTTATATCCACTGCTTGCGTAGACCGCATGTTTGTAATCAATTTCATTACTTGCGTAGACCGCATGCTTTACTTGCATAGACCGCATGTTTTATCATTACTTGCGTAGACCGCATGCTTTACTTGCGTAGACCGCATGTTTTATCATTACTTGCATAGACCGCATGTTTTATCATTACTTGCGTAGACCGCATGCATTACTTGCGTAGACCACATGATTTACTTGCGTAGACCGCATGTTTTTATCATTACTTGCGTAGATCGCATGATTTACTCGCGTAGACTGCATGTTTTTATCATTACTTGCGTAAACCGCATGCTTTACTTGCGTAGACCGCATGATTTACTTGCGTAGACCGCATGTTTTTATCATTACTTGCGTAAACCGCATGCTTTACTTGCGTAGGCCGCATGTTTTATCATTACTTGCGTAGACCGCATGCTTTACTTGCGTAGACCGCATGTTTTATCATCACTTGCGTAGACCGCATGATTTACTTGCGTAGGCCGCATGTTTGTAATCAGTATCATTACTTGCGTAGACTGCATGTTTTGTTTGCGTAGACCGCATGATTTACTTGCGTAGGCTGCATGTTTGTAATCAGTATCATTACTTGCGTAGACCACATGTTTTGTTTGCGTAGACCGCATGATTTACTTGCGTAGACCGCATGTTTGTTTGCGTAGACCGCATATTTGTAATCAAATCCATTACTCGCGTAGACTGCATGTTTTGCTTGCGTAGACCGCATGCTTGTGTTCAGCTTCATTGCTTGCGAAGACCGCATACTTATGTTCAAATCCATCAATTGCGTGGACCACATACTTCACTTACACTTGTTCAATATTCATTGCTTGCGTAGACCGCATCCTTTACGTACATGTGATTGTACCTTCACGGCATGGTCATACCTTCCACTTAGTTTGTGTTGTCACACATTGTCAATTGCATTATGTGCATGTTACTAATAAAATCATACCTATTAAGTTTGTTTCCTTTGCAGGCACGATATTGTATGTATGGTTCATTTGCGGCTGGTGGAACCAGGCAAACCGAACAGGTATTGTATCCTCCAGGTGAGACGTATTGAGAATTGCATAATTCTCTTACATCCTTTCTACATTGTAGTATAGTTTGATGTTTGCTAGCTTAAAACTGTTGCATGTGTGCTTCGTTACAGCTTTCTGCGCATGATCATCAGTTATGCTCAGCTTCTTGCATTGTCTTGCATTCTGCCCCCGCCTTCGGGCGCATATCTTTGTCTGTGGCTTGTTGCCTTGTCCAAGTCTTCGGCCTTGTCAAAAATGGGTCGTCTCTGGGCTTTGACATTCACTCCCGTCATTGTTATAACTTCTGAGTTCTGTCAAACAGGGGCAACTGTAGACACCCCATTTTTGACCGTCCTCAAGGCTTGGACGTCACCGCTTGAACACTCGGTGATCCTCTTTGTTTGTGTTCATCTTGAGTTCCCGAAGGTCTTGGCTGCGCGCCTTGCCTCAGGATCTCTCGACTCGACTATTCCGTGTTTGGTTTTGGCACCAAACACATGTTTTTTTGCCTTGAAGGGCAGGGAATGGCTTGTTGGCCATCCCCACATCCCACCGGCCTTCCCCTAACATCACCGGCTGTTTATAGGTGCCACCGGCCATGGTTTCTTAAAACCAATGGCCGGTCGGCACTATATTTGGCCGACCAGTACTTTATTTTTCCGGTGACCTCTTTTGCTGGCCGGTGTGACTCCTTTGCACCCTTGAGGCATGGTGCATACCAACTGTGCCAGCTGAAATGCACCATCACTCCTCCCCGTGCAGTTTTTGGCTAGTGTGAACCTTTGAACCCCCTTTCCTTCTAGAAGCTTGAACCCTTTGGCCAAGCTTCTTAGGGAAGCTTGGCCAGCTGTATTAGCTTCTCCAAGAAGCCAAGAACCTTTTGCACCCTTTGCCCCTTTCATCTAGCTTCTTGGAGAACCCTAGAACCTTGGCCTTTGCCTATATAAGCACTCATCCTCTCCCTTTGTGAAGGGTTAGAGCTTCTATATCTATACATCTGATATATCATCCTCTCTCTCTATATCTCCCTCTCTCTCATCCTTATGGTGTGTTTGGAAGCCTAAAAGTGCATTTTGACCTTACTTTTGCACTAACACACACCATTACACCTTGCTCCGAGATTGAGAGGCATTGAGGGTTGTTTGTTGAGGTTTTGGACTGATTTTGATCAGTAGAGGGTGGCTGGATCATCTGTTCTTCAAGGTTTCTTCAAGGGTGAGACATTTGCTTTAGTTTTCCCAATCTTGCACTAGTTTTCTACCTACCTTGCATGTTGATTTAAGCTTTGTGTATAACATGAAAAAGTCTTTTATTTTCACGGTTAACATCTTTCATTAAGGGTGTTTTGGCATTGGGGGTCGAACTCCCCCCCTTAGGCCTCTTTTGGCCTATTTTGGTGCCTTTTCTTTAAGCTTTGTTCACTTTGTTGTGTTGGTCTTCTCACCACTAAAATCCAGTGGATTTTCAGTGGTGATCAAGTGATTTTTAAGTCTTGTGTAGGGGAGGGACACCCCTCTCCCCTTTGTCCTTCTTTTACCTTTGTTTTTGGCTTAAAGGGCAACATGCATGCTTGGTTGTTTTTGGTTCCATCTCAGAGGTTTTTGGGTGTCTTTTAGTCATGTTATATCTCTGTCTTTGGTTGGATTTGTAGCCTTTAGCATGCATCTTATACTTGCTTTGTAATTCCTTATCTTGCCTAGAAATGTGCCATGTGTTTAGCCTAGTATATCTTCATGATTTGGCTTAGCTCATTGAAGCTTTTGGCCATGATTTGTCATGCTTTAGGTCTATTGGCCACTGTTTTTGTCATGTTTGACATGCTTTATATAGCTCCTTTGCATTCTAAAATTTTGGCATTGAGTGAGTGAGTCATTAGCATGCTTTGGTTAGGTTGTTTAAATGATTTGGGGTCACTTCTTATGCTATTTCAGTCCTTATATCATGCTTGTATGATAGCATTTATCATCCCTTTCATGACTTGAGGTGTAGTAGTTTTGTGCCTTGAAATGGGCATTGTGCATGCTTGTATGTTTAAGTCACTTGGGTTGCCATTCATGTGGGTTTTGGGGCGTGTTTTAATGCATTAAAACTCTGTTTTGGTTGTTTCATTCATACCATGTGTGGTCATGATAGTTGTGGTAGAAGGCTTCTTTTTATGCCTTAGCCTTATGCTCTTTGGTATGCAAGTTTGCATGAGTATTTGCCCATCATTCCATCACTTTTGGCCATTGTTTTGGGGTGTGGCTGAGGGTCCTTCATCTTAGTGTAAGTCCATGGATCATTTATTTGCATCTTGTAGTATGCTCATGACATTGCATGTTGTGGTATCCTTATGGTTTGTGCATTGTTGCATGCCCACCTCTTTACATACTTGCCTATCTAGTGTGCATTGTGGTGTTGCTTGTAGTGTTGCATGCTAGTGGCATTACCATGTTGTTTGCATGATAGTTTACATTGCATCACATTTGACATGTTTTGCATCTTAGCTTCTTGTTGCATTTTTGAGCCATGTTTGCACAACATGCATTGCATTGCTTGGTTTGGGGTGTCAAACCTAGTGTGAGGGTGAGAGGTGTTCATACTACAAGTGATGAAACACATCTCAACCCTCGGTCACCGAGGCCCTTGACTTTGACATGATAAGGTCTTGGTCCTCATTTGTGTGTTGCATGCATTTTATATTGAATGGCAAGTTTGGTCCCTTAGGCTATCATGCACAATTGATGGTCCAAGGATCAAGGACTATGCTCCCCTGAGTTCAATACATGGTAGGGAACATGACCATGCTTACATGTGCTTGAAATTCTATGCCATGCACTACCTGTCATCTGTTGCTGTCAAAACTGTTTTCTGCAGGAAGTTTTTGCCGACCGGCAACATTTAGTTCCGACTGGCCATTGGCGAATCGCCGATAACTTCATCAGCAGCTGACGGCATTTTACCATGGCCGGTGGTCATTTCACTTAGCCGATGGTGTTCTGCAGTGCTCATTGAAAATACCCTGGGACTTTGGAAATTTTCAGAGAAGCAAGGCAGTGAAAACAGAGGCAGTAGTGCTATGGCAACGGGTTTCCGGGCAAGAGGGATCGATCATGCATCATTCGCGCATCCCGAGGCAGGGCTGCGGCCATTTTCTTTCTGCATTTATTTTTGTTAATTAATTAAGGGTCTGTAATAATCAAATAGCTAGGATAGTTGATTTGTTATTTGGTCTGTATATTCTTTTTGTCCCTCCGAGTGAGGGCGCAATTGTGTAATAAGTGTGTGTGAGTGTGTGCATGTCTTCCAACCCCACGTCTTTCTTCCCTTTTATTTACCTGCTTATGACGGTAGATTAGGGCATATTTAAATTAGCATACCTTATGCAATGCATGCGTGCATCCATTCATTTGTCTTACATGCACCAGGGCTCGGTACATCACGCTAACTGCATTGTACTTCAATTCTCAAATTGAATACGTGTTATTTGTAGCATCTCACATGCCATCGTAGGATAGCCGAGCCTATTGTTGTTACATCTTGTATGTGTTGTATTAGCCATTTTAACATGAGCTAGGATCACGCACTGATTACTAACTAGCTTCTGTTTTGGCTTGGAGTACTAGGTAAGCTTTTATGCTTTAGCATGTCGCATGCGTGTGAATGTTTCCATAATAGCATGATTACCATGAGGCTAGCTACTTATGTGATATAACTACTTGAATGCCTGTGAATGGAGGTTGAATTACCTAAATTGGAATAACGCATTAAAACTGTGAGTTTTAAGCTCACTAGACAGTGGCAAAACCATCTTTTCTAAAGCCCACTTAAGGGTGGCAAAATCTGCATTTTAGCCTACTTACGAGTAGCAAACCATTTTCAAGGCAAACAGGAAATGTTTTGTTCTAATTTGGGCGATTCGGTCTATACTTGTTTGCTGTGCGCATAACATAGTAAATCTAGGCTAATAACCGGAATAAGAACACATAACGTTTTCAAAACTGGATATCACGGTTAGTAGAGGCCGATCTTCGGATCAGGTGAGAGGGGGTGCTCATAGCTGACCTTCCCCAATCGTACCCAAGTTCCCGAGCCGAGGCAACTTTGGTGATGACGGACACGTGGCCTTTGGCACCGAGTCAGGGTTTCCTAAATTCCTCCATTAAAAAATATTTAGGTGGCGACTCTGTATCTGGCAAAGCAGTCCATGTTTGGCACTTCTTTCAAAATCTATTTTTTCTCAAAACGATTTGCCGGATTTGGACTCTTTGGTTCAGATTTAGAACCGTGACACAAAGGGAAGTCCGAACTGTAGCGAGGTCCCCCGCGGACTTGTTACAATTATACATATTCCCAGTTTTAGCAATGGAAAGCATAGCCATATATTAATTCTATGACTAACAGTTGACTAGCTATGGACTAGGTCTTAAGGTAACTATGCAAAATTCCCCATCTTGAAACTTTGATAGCTAACTTATATTTTGTTTGAAACTTTAAATTTTCATCCTAGAATAGGTATATGTCAAAGTAAAAGAAGGGTAAAGAGAATTTGTTACGTAGAGGTACATATCCAATGGATCCCCTTATTCCAATTGAACTACTTTGATTAAGAATGGTAAGATCTGGGCAAAATCTAGCTAGGCCAAAATCTACAACACAAGAAACCATGTCATGATCAGAAGGATATTACTCGGCTTCAAATCACAATGAATGATCGGTGTATGGCATTGGTGATGAAGATAATCAAGTGCACAAGCTACATCTATGGCAATGTTTATTCTTTCTAGAAGGTTGAGTCTCCGGTGCTCATTTTGCCCATTATTAGTTTCTAGACTTGAATGCAGCCATCCCTCTAGACTCCCATTAGGCATGAACTCATAGACTAGAGCTTTAAACTCATTTCCTTGAAAATCAACACTAGAACAAAAAGTTATGATCCTGACCAGGTTTCAATGTCGAATATTTCTCGAAGTTTCGCACTCTGCCATGAAACTCTTTGCAACTCCACGGTTTGAAGGTTAAGTACTTTGACAGCAGTGACAAATTCCCCATCTTGATCAAGAATCCCTTTATATACAGAGCCAAAACTACCAAAACCAATCAGATTCGCGGAAGAGAAACCATATGTTGCTTTGAAGAGTTTTTCATAAGAGATTGTCAAGAACGATTCTTTCAACAATGGAATTGTATTATGAGTTGTTCTTTTCTTCTTGAAGCAATAAATTATACAGAGAGACACTAGGGTTCCTCCTACAAGTACAAAAGCTACTGTAATTGGTAAAATATGTGAAAAAGGCATCTTATGCTTTGATTTTTAGGTGATGCAGTTGGGTAGTTGTAATTCAGAAATACCACCACAAAGTCTATAATTTCCAATAATTGATATTGCACTCGCATTTGTGAAAACTCCTTTCATTGGTACCTCACCCTCAAAATCATTGAATGAAAAATTGAGTTTTTGTAGGACAAATTTTTCTAGGAATGTTGGAATTTTGCTAGACAAGTTGTTATGAGAAAGATCAAAATTTGCAATCCCTGTCAAAGTTTCTAATGAAAGAGGTATAGATCCTTGGAAGAAATTTTTGCGCAAGTATAGGTTTTCAAGGCTAGTACAACTGCCAAGACTGCTAGGAATTTCATCGGACAACCCATTTTCAGAAATATCCAATTTGATTAAATTTTTGAGGTTTCCAATGTCAGCAAGCAAGGAACCAAACAAGCGGTTCTGAGCTAGATTTAATGAAATTGATAAAGACGAGATTCTCAAGAGTTCTCCAGGAATGGTGCCACTCAAGTTATTTTGAAATAAGTGCAGCAACAACAAGTTTTGGCAATTACTAAGACTTGAGGGTATGGTCCCCTCTATTCTGTTGCCTTCCATGTAAAGTTTAGTCAACAATGACAAGTTTCCAATGGAATTTGGAATTTTTCCCGAGAGCCTGTTATTGTCAAAACTCAACCTTTGAAACTTCTGAAGATTACCAATGCTCGGGGGAATTTCGGGGAATTTCGCTGGTAATATGGTTGCTGTACATACCTAACAAAGCCAAGTTGACAAGATTACCTATTGTTGAAGGAATAGTTCCATAGATTTGGTTTTTGTCAAGCTAAAAAAAAAAAGAGATGGTCTGATAAATGGCCCACAAAATCTAGTAATACGCTTCTGAATTGATTTTTCTCCATACTTAACTTTTCCAAATTGCTATAATTGACCAAAGAACCAAGAAAGGCTAGTTCATCAGGTTCCTCACTTCTAAAATGGTTATCTGATATAGTTATATCTCCCTAAGATTCTGTAGGCTTCCATAATCGTTTGTTATTTTCCCATTGAAGTTGTTTTATCCCACATCAAAACTTACTAGTTCTAAAGAATTGGATATTGAAAGTGGAACAGGTCTAGTAAATTGGTTACCATATAGCTGGAGGATTTGAAGATGGGGACTACCGTGAAGTTGGTTATAAGGGACAAAAAAAAAAAAGAAAACAGTTAGTGAGGAGAGGTTATAATGGAAGAAGGGATCATACCAGAGAGTTGAGTGACACCCAATCCAAGGAAGCTTAGTTTTTTCAATTGTCCCAAGGTATCTGGAATACTTCCACCAAAAAGATTATAAGCCGCAGTAATTCTTACGAGAGAAATAAGATTCCAATGAACAGAGGAATACCACCTGTCAAATTGCTCAAGTGAATTCCTAGGTATATCAGCTTTGATAATGAAGTAAGCTCTTTGGGGAATTTTCCTACTAGATTGTTGGAACCTACACCAAGGTATGTGAGGTTTGAGCAGCGAGAAAGGTTGGCTGGAATTTCTCCTTCAAAATTGTTTGTGCTCAGGTTCAGTTTTTGGCAGCCTGAACAGATTTCCAATTTCAGTAGGGATTTCACCCCGAAAAGTGTTGTTATTGAGCCTCAACTTGTGAAGGAAGTTGAGATTCCCAGTGTGAGGAGACAAGGAACCAAGTAGATCTCTGGATTGTAATTCTATAATGGTGACTCTCTTGTGCTGGTGACCGCATCTAACACCTTTCCACTCACAGAAATGGTACGAATTGTTCCATGAGTTCATAACCCCATGAGGGTCTTGTGTTATCTTTGTTTTGAAGGCGAGCAATGCAAGGCGATCAGTCTCACTCCCAACAAAGGTATTTGCGGAGGTGATAGCGACTATGAGATATGTGCCACTCCACAAGTAACATAATTGTAATAGCCCAAAACCCATCCTTGAAGTTGAAGGCGGAAAATGCCATTTTTTCTTCTTTGTGGGTATGCAAAGTTAGCTTTTAATTTGTTTTGTTACAATTTAAATAACCTACAAATTCTAACATGGCAGCATTGAATGAGGTAGGTTTTTTTTTTCTTTGTTTTTTTTTTTTTTTTTTTTTGGAACAAAAATAAGGATGCTTTGTGGTGCCGTCACTGCATCCGCAAGGCTTGGCCCTAAGATAGTCGGTTGCTGGTTAGATTTAACCCAATACATAGGAAGGAATCCAACACCGAGGCACTAATGGAGTCCAGCCACACTCCACAAAAGAGCCCAGAATTGATCGAAACAATGTGAGATCTCAAAGAGAGCCAACTCAAAATCAACCATTTTTCACACCCTCAAAATTCAAACATGGATCATTCCTGTAGAGAGAATTGTGTTCTCCACTTAGCCACGAACCCCGATGGTATTGAATGGGGTAGTTGATCAACTTGTTTTTGACAACTTTACTATTTGTCCACATTTCACAAGTCTCTCTTATTAAATAAGCTATTGACAGTGACAAAAAAAATGGAACAAGAAAAGTCATGTAATAATGTTTAAAATAATAACAATAATAATTATTAGATGTTCTTGGAGTATTATTTGACATTATTTATCTTTTATTTTTTAACTACCTAGAAAATGTGAGTTAGTCTGTCTTATCTATAGAATTTTCAGTTATATTTAGAGTACCACGCAAGTACCGCCACATGATTCTAAGACTATTGAATAATTATTACCTTGAAAAAATGAAAAGTCACATGACAATAATAAAGGGTGCAAATTCCTTACTGAGAAATTATTCGGTCTTACGGAGCATTTCCACGTCATTTATTCAGACAAATCAACATTGTCAACATAGGATAACTTCGTAGAATTTTATCAAATGATTGAAATAATCAAAAGAATCAATAACGAATAATTTTACAAAATTTTTAAAATGACCAGAATAATCAAGAGCAGTACAAATGAGAAGTAATCACAATAAAACTCTTTACAAAGTGATTTAAAAGAAAGCATATTGTATAACACATAGTTACCTCAAATCAATTCTTCTGTCACCAATACTTTAATCATCTGATGTTTCACCATAGATCTCCAAATGTAGTAGATTAAAATTTTAATGCACAAGGTATATAAGGTTTGGCAAAATCTATAACTTTCCTTTGAATAAAATTAATAACTCTCATTCTAAACACTCTCAAATTAAACTCAAAGTTATATTACAAAATGGCAAAGAAAGAGAACAAATTGAGAGAGATGAAACGGACAGAGAGAGGAAGAGAGAATGACGAAGCATAAAAGGGATGAAAGAATAAACTTTCGTCAATTTATAATGAAGAAAACTTGGGGCAAGGAAAAGAAAAAACAAAATAAAATAAAATAAAAAGGACATGCAAATGAAGGAGGAGAAACATGGCATGGTATGCCATGTGTTGCCTATCAATCAAAGATCAATAGGTATGGGAAAGGATGGGGGTGGTTGGCCACTTTTTTTTTTTTTTTTGTATGTTTTGCTTAGTAAGGAAGAAATATACTAAATAGGATACAAAATTTATTTTAAAAAGAGATGAACTAAATATTATTAATGATGAGATGAAAATAAATATATGGGAGTAAACTAGATTATCATCTAAAAATCTCACCACCAAGCTATTATAAATCACTAATACCTCTTACGAAATATTAATACCTCAAAAATATGAGATTTAACAAAACACCTTCTTGATCTCATATACAAGCATCTACTAATCATTGTGTGCCTAGCGAATGTTAGGCCTTAGAAAATGCCTAGTGAATGTTAGTACTTATTCCAAAATGCCTAACCTTATTAGTTCTTTCCAATAATGTCTATGCTTCTAGGTCTTATTCTAAGAATGTGTAATGCTCCCAAAAATATTGGCATCTGATATATCTAGATTAACTCATAGACATAATCTAAATCCCATTACTTTTCATTATTGCATACAAGAACATTGAATAATATGGACATTTCAATAGTCAATATTCATACTAAATCTCCATTTTTCCATTAACAATATCCAATATGAGATTTCACAAAAGAGAGACCAAATGCATTAATACATTTATCATCCCTATGATATGAATCTATAGCATGGCACAATAACAAGGTAAAGCAACAACAAACAAATTAATGCCTTAATGGCTACAAGTTCCAAGGCTTTGCCTGGTTACAACAAAGTGGTTTTCAAACTCATACATAGATAGCCCTTGACTTGCAAAACAAAACAAAACAAAAAAAACAAATAACTGAGCTTTGTGCTCCAAAAAGACCCTCCACGCCTTCACTTCGGCGAAGGCACACCACAATCGCCTGAAAAATGGTTTCCACTAAGGGATGAGCATAAAGCCTAGCAGAGATAATCTAAATAAAGTGTACACAATTTAACAATATCATGAGGTGCAATGCATATGAGATGCCAATGCCAAAATCATAGGTTTTCTCATTTTGAAATTATCATGCCATGTACTTGTTCAAAACCATAACCAATTCAATCATCCATTTGATAGAACAAGAGGCAGTGAGTATGACACTGGTAATCCCTAGGCTGGTGTATACAAGTATGTATAACTAACACTACCAATCTTCACTTTACCGGCTCCAAATCGGAAGGCACATGGTACTTACTTAGTGCGTGTTTTCGGTCTTTCTTCCTAGATACTCAGGCTAACTAAAACAATACCAATCTTGTAATGCCCCAAATTTCTAGTCCAAATGATAAAACAACAATCATGGCTCTTTAAAGGAAAACCGAATATAAATCTCCAAACTTACGTTACATGATACAATAGTTCTTCATGCAACAATACATTAATCCAATAACAAATAAATAAACAAATAAATACCCCCAAGGGTTTACAAGTTTCCAAGGCTTGAGCTTGGTTATACAAAACGGTTATTCAAACCCATTCAAACACAGCCCTTGGCTTACACACAGAATCACAGCAAAATGAGAGCATTGTACTCCCACTACACATACTTCCATGCCCCTAGTTGGGTGGGATCACCACATCTTTTCCTGCACAAAAATCTCGTAGGGTGAGCATAAAGCCCAGTAAGAAATTCTTAACAACGTATATATATTTTATACAAGTCTCAAGAGATGAAATGCATATGTCATGCTATGCCCTATTTAAAGATAAATCACATTTTTATCTTTCGAAAACCATCATGCTCAATGATATCATGCAATTTCAATTGTTCAAAACTTAACAATTTATTTCAAGGGCGGTAAATACGACTCTAGTAATCCCTAGGTCGGTGTCTGTAAGTAGACTATACAAGTACTACCAAATTATCATTTTTACCGGTATTAACCGAAAGACTCGACACCTATCCATGCGGGTTTTTGGTCTTTCACCCCGAACTCTCAGGCCAACTTATTCAATATCATCTACACCACCTATCAAGACTTACCAACGTATTTATCCCAAAACCATTCCATGAAAACTTGTTTCTCAACATTCTTTTCTCAATACAAGTTTTTAAATAAACTTTCAAAGTTTAATGTAATCAAATGACTTGATATGCCAATAACACAAGATGAATATAAATACTTTTATTCCAATTCATCATCTAATGATAACACAATTCTCTCTTCTCAAGTATCCTCAACAATTAGTCATTTCAAGATTATTTCATCGTTTTGAACAATAATTTCCAAAATGAACAACAATTCTCATATTCCCTGAAATTTATTATTTATATAAATATAAATAAGAAATTTTCTAAACATCCATTTATTTTAACACACAAAATAAATATAACAATATTATTCATGGATTTTCAATCTCCTTTAAAAAAAAATTCCCAAATTCTAGGTTTTCTCACCAAAACTATACAACTCAAATCTTTTGAAAGAAAACTTTCCAAAATCATCTTTTTTTCAATCAACGAAGATCAAAACCCATAAGATTATTTTAAAAGAATAAGAGACAAACCCACTTTCAAAATTGCTCAACTTCTTGAATCAACAATTAATTTTCAAAGCTATCGAAAGATGATTTTGAAAATCATATAGATCTTGCAAAAATATATATATAACTCTAAGAAAATCCCTACCTTAAGTTTTGAAGAAGAAATGAGATGAAACCCCCAAAATCAACGATGTCGAAACTCGATATTCACTGCACACAACGAAGCCCTTGAGAAGTTAACCAACTTCGCTGAAGAACTTATGGCAGAACTCTAACGGATCTTGAGAAATCAAGGTTTTGATCCAATTTGGCGTAGGGAAATATAGAGAGAAGGGAGAGGAAAAGGTTTTTAGAGAGATATACAAAAGTGATCTGAAATATCAGATTCACGAACTGATATAACATGGTCCGCTCGAGCGTGGAAAGCTCCACTCGAGCGTCAAATACACTTTCTCAATACTTTTGCAGACAGGTCAAACTTCTGGAACCAAACATTCTCCGCTCGAGTGCATAAACGGCTGCTCGAGCAGACATGCAACTTCTAATGCATTTTGTATTTTTGCTTCGGGGGCGCTATCCCTCAACCCCACCAGGGTGCTGCCCTAGGATATGCCAAGGGGTGCGCTGACCAGGAAGCTCGATTCCCGACATACTCAGCGAAGTGGCGAAACTGGGATCACTACAAATGTACACCCCTTTATCTGGACTTACCAAACGTATTACCCTATTACTCAACACCTTTCAAATATTCCCAATGAATCAATTTGAAAAAGAAATTGATTTCTCAAATCCAATGTGAGGATTAAATCATGAGATTATGCAATATTCAATGTCCTGTATGAATTTGCAAATATTTCAATTTACCTATTTCACATGCAATTTCTACAATATTCAATACAACCCTCCATGGTTGCCCAAATAATTATCTCTATACAAAATATAAATTTTAAGAGACAAATAAAACTCATAATCTCGTATTTTCCATGATTTCCACATATGAGTAACAAATCACACGTTCAATCTCCTCTTTCCTAACTCAATCAAGAATCATAATATTCTTCCAAATTTATTTTATTTTATTTTATCAATTCTTCCTTTTTATTCAAACTCAGGAATTCACCAAGAATCTTATAATGCCAAAAACAACATATGTTTCTTTCAACTTTTCTTAATACCTCAACATGATAAATATTATCATCTTTTTCAAGAGTTCAATATTTTCAAATTAAACAATTTCCAAAAGGAACCTCAGTGGTTTCTAATATTCCCAACAACATTATCATCAATCTCATCCCTTTAAACATCCACTTTCAAATTCTCATTTGTTCAAATAAACATATGTTTGTAACACAAATATGCTTTTCACAAACTTAGTTCAAAATCTAAATCTTAACATTTTAAATTTCTAGGATTTTATTAAAATTTGGGGATTTCTCATTTGAAAAAAATACGTTCCTTAGAATCAATAAGTCATACAAAAATCACACTCAATTAATAAGAGATTTTCAAAAAATGTTGAGAACTTCCCCCTTTTTATACAGATATGGGGACGTTGTTGTGTAGCCCGCACAGCAGCATCTGCTGTGCGGCAATTTGAACCCATTTCGGGGCTCATTTTGATAATCCAAACCGTTCACATTTTAGAATACGTCAAGTAGAACATGCCTTCAAAAAATTAAATTAATCGGATATCATTTACGCATCCATCCACTCACATTTGTATCTACAAAAATAAGTACAAATGTATTTTAGCTTGATCGAAATGAATACAAATGTGAGTGGATGAATAGATAAACGATATTCGATTAACTTGATTTTTTGTAGGTATGTTCTACTTGACGTATTCTAAAATGTGAACGGTTCAGATTATCAAAATAGGCCCCGAAATGGGCCCAAATCACCGCACAGCAAACGCTAACATTTAATTTACCATTAATAAAATTCTAATCTTTTCAAACATTACACTATCAAAATAACACATAATAAAGTTAAAACACATACATAATATTTAGAAAATCCCTATCTCAAAAGCTAGAAAAAGAAACAAGCAAAAACTCCAATTTTTGACTTTGCAAGATTTCGATCTCCACCAGCCAAAATGTTGCTTTTGCCAAGCTCTTCACTTTGGCCTCAAGGACTAAGGTCTAAAACCTAATAAATTTTGGTGGATCAAAGATCTTACATGATAATTGTAAAAAGAAAAATAATAAAAAATAATCTAAGAGAGAGAACTGAGTGCCGAGAGAGAGAGAGAGAGAGAGAGAGAGGAGCCCTGCTGCTCAAGAGCAAATAAAGAAAAGAGAAAGAAGTTAAAAGAAGAGGAAGAGGGCAAGGGAGGGGAGGGTGCAGCACCCTCAGATAGGTCTACCCCTTTCCAAACATTTAATTAATTTTTTTTATCTTCTTTTAATTCACATCTTCATATATATATATATATATATGTATAATGAAAAGTACATTATAATTACATTATAAAATTTTATAACATAAGTTATAAAATTATAATTTTTCTCACCACGAAATATATTTTGTTTATACTCCATAAATATTTGTAACTCTCTCAAAATGATAAAATAAATACATAAATAAATAATAAAAATAATAATAATAATAATAATAACAACAACAACAATAATAAATGGTTACAAACGAGTCGTGATTCAATCAATTTGGTCCAAAATGAATGAAATTTAATAATCTAAAATAAATCTTCGACTAAGATTAAAGCATAAAATAATTTAGATAAATTCAAGATGATCCCCACCATTAACATAGTCAAATTTGAACTAAAATAATATAATTTGGGTTAGTTAAATGAAATTCCAAAAATCAAATTTATATCCCCATTCAATAATCAACACCCAAGAATAATTAAACTAAAAAAAATTACCAAGCGGGCCTTACGAAATCAAAATTGTAACACTCCGAAAATATAACAATAACACCATCTCACAACAATTACCCATTTACAATACATTTAGAATGAAATGAGATCTCTCTTTACATTCATATGAGTCAATGGTTACAAAAGATGACACATATGCAACTATAAATTCATAAGTCCTAACCCTAAATCTATAGCATATGTCATAAGCAAGTGATATGAAATAGAAGTTAAACAGATATAGTAATGCCCTATTAGCTACAACATTCCAAGACGGTGCTTGGTTGTAACGAAAGTGAGTTTAAACTCAATACACATGCAGCCCTCGGGTTGTACAGAATAATTACAACAGTGACAAAATAGAAGCTTTTGGCTCCAAGTCCTCCCAAGCTATTGCTTTGGCGGAGGCATATCATTAGCACCTGAAAATGGTTTTCCACATAGGGTGAGCCAAAGCTTCGTAAAGATACTCTAACACAGTGTATGAATCTTAACAGAGTTATAAGGTGAATGTATATGCAATGCTCGTGCCAAAATATTTTGTATCTCTTTCCAAAACCATGCAATGCCTAGTTTACATCTCAATTCATGAATTCATTTATTTTACAATAGAAAACAGGGCAGTGGATACGACGCTGGGAATCTCTAGGACGTGTCTCCAAGTAGGCTACAAGCACTACCAATTTGTCATTTTTACCGGTATTAACCGGAAGACTTGACACCTAACTATGTGGGTTTCTGGACTTTCACCAATGACACACAAGCTAACATAGTACCACAATTACATTCCTACCCAGATTTACCAAGGTCTTTGCCCATTTTTCTTAAAATGGTATACATTTTCGATGAGTAATTGTGTTACAATACTCAATGCAAATGGATGGAAAAATAGTTTCAATTTACCTAATCCTCAAGCAATTTCTACAACAATCATAACTATCCTCCACCGATAGCCCAAAACAAATATTTCTAAATAGAGAATTAATTTTCAACGCAGATATACTTTCCAATATTCTCAAATAGAAGTGATAATTCATATCCAACTCCACCATCATCATCATCAATGTTCCAATTCCATAAAATCAACATCGATTTCCATTTTCTCTTTACAAAACTCAAATCCTCACAATTTAGGGCAAAGCCCCCCTTTCTTTAAAATAAATTTCCATGGATAAAATCCACGATCTATCACAACCCAACTATTTTTACAAAGTCACAATCATTTACAATAACCCATTTTGAAAACCCCTCTTTTAATTTCGAAGCCAAAACCCTAGGTTTTATCCAAAAATCCCCAAATCACTAACTTGATTAGAAAAGAAAATAACTAAGTTAAAAATCATAAAAAGAATCAAAGTAATCCCTACCTCAAGGAAGAAGACTCAAAGGAAAGATGGGTAAAACATGACGGAGCCGAAAACATGAACTTCTTCGATTAGAACGAAGCCCTTGACGTGCGCTCTCTTTTTATCCAAGGAACTAGGGTGTAGAAATTGATGGATCTAGGTGTATTTGGGTAAAATGTTCAAGAACTAGAGAGAGAGAGAGAGAGAGAGAGAGAGAGAGAGAGTGTGTGTGTAGATTTGAAGTTTTGAAATGTTTAGAGAGAGAGAGATATGAAAAAGTGACTCAAAAAGGTGACTTTACGGACTGATATACGCGCAGACCGCTAGAGCACAAGAATGGTCGCTTGAGCAACCAGACAGAATAAGTGAAACCGCTCGAGCGAAGAACACCGCCCTCCTAGTACTTTTGCTAGCTTGCAAAAGTACTAAGAGTTCCAAAAGACCACTCGAGCCAAGAATGTCATACTTCCAGTAGTTTTACAGACCTACAAAAGTATTGGAAGTCCTCAAAGTTCGCTCGAGCGCAAGAAAGTTCGCTCAAGCAAACAAGCAAAAATCTGGGTAGGATAGTTTTGAAAAGACTAACTCCCAACTTGTTTCAAACAAAACCAAGACACTCCAATAGCCAAACTCAACTAAGAATAAAGTGGAAGAAGGCATCAACAACAAACAAGACAAGAAAGGCCGGATCCAAAACAATAAACAAGTCGAGTTTAAACCAGAGTCGCTATAGAAATCGAGAAGTAATATAATTTGTTTTTATTAATTTATATAGAATGATCCACGACACCACAACTGTAATAATAATTACACAATCAAATGATTTGGAAATTCATACCAACCAAATTCAATAATATCCGAGCCCACAAACATATTAAGGAAATTACTAAACAAGTACCCCCCAAAAAATTAATTAATTAAATTGAATTTGATTTGACTAATTACAGAATGCCTAGGCTAGTTAGGTCTTATTTCGAGAAAATGCATAATCTCATTAGGATTTTTTTACCATGGGGAATCGCAATTGATCTTACTCCTGAGATCCACGGGGGACTTACGTGTAGGTCCTAATAAGTGGACTTATTGTCCAATAGGTCCTATGATAATTAATGGCATTTTTCATCAAACACTATTAAAAAAATCACTAATTATTAATTTTTAGCAACAGTTTGAAATTTTTTCACAAAAAATGTCACTAATTATAAGTTTTAAAGACAATTCAAAAAAATCGTCACAAAAAAACCTCACAAATTTTGAACTTTCAGCGACTGTTTGAAAAATTTGTCACAGAAAAACATCACTAATTGTAAATTTTAACAACAATTTATATAAACTGTGACAAAAAATCACTAATTGTCAATTTTTAGCGATATGTAAAAAATTATTGCAAAAAATTATTTTTAACGATGATTTTACAATAATTTATTTTGAATAGGACTTGATGGGAATTAAGTTCAACTATTTTGTTAGGTCCCTTAGTCTTGTCAATTCTGTGATCAAACATCGTTTATCAAGTTGTAAGTTTCCTAGTAATTTGCCTTGCTCGCTTAAGCGAAGAAACTTTGCTCCTACTAGTTTTCACTATCTGCAAAAATACTGGGAAGGAATTTTGTGCATTTGAGCGAACCTCTTGGTGGCTCAAGTGAAGGCACTTAAGGAATACACGCATATTAGTCTCATCGCTTGAGTAAGAGATCCAACGCTCGAGTGACCGTTGCAGCCCTGTTTGCTATGAAGCTATGTTTCAGTCAAAATTTAGGGTTACGGCTTCCAGATTTTCTTCTTGGGTTTTAGGGTTTTCTTTTGGAGGTTTTGTGCTTGTTTTCCTTTGATTTCTTTGTAAGTTTGTTCATGAATCAAGAGAGTTAAATCAAAGGGTTGTGGGTTTGATTTCATCAATACAAGAGAAGTTCTTCTTCGGTGGATTCCGGAGATTCAAGTGTGGAGTATTAGAAGGAGTTCAAAGCTGTTCGTGGTTGTTGATTCCACATGGATGTTGTGGATTCAACATCTAGCTGATCAATTCTGAGATGAAGGCGGTGGTGAAAGAGATACAGATTGTTAAAGACGAATTGATTGAGTTTAGGTAATTTGTTTTGGTAAATTTGTATCCTTTGATTAGAGGTGTTTCGCCTGTGCTTTTTTAATCAAAATTAGAGGTGCTCCAATTGTGGTTTTTTCCGCATAAAAATCGATTATGTTGATTTATTGATTTTGAAGCAACAATCTAAATCGCTTTCGTACGAGCTAGATGATTTAAATTGTTAGTTTTAATTGTTTGGGAATTGTTACAATTAATTATGGTCTGAATCATGAATCACTTAGGTTTTTGAATTGCTATCAGAGCAGGTCACTTTTTGTTTTTATCAAAACTATAGAAGTGATTTTGTGTGATTTGTGATATGGATTCAATTTGCGAAGGTAACTCGACCTATAGACCTCCGTTACTTGATGGTACAAAATATTCTTATTGGAAAACTTGTATGAGGGTGTTTTTAAAATTTGTTGATGAGAAAGTTTGGCACTGTGCGATCTATGGGTGGAGTGAACCTGTTATCACCGTTGGTGGTGTTGATATCCCCAAACCACTTGATAAATGGGACGCAATCGATTATCAAAACTTGAGTTAGAACAGTAAAGCTCTCAATTTCCTCTTTTGTTGGGTCACACCTGAAGAGTTTCGTCGTATTTGCACGTGTTAGGTAACAAAAGAGGCTTGGCACATTCTTGAAACTGTTCACAAGGGTACTACTCCAATTAAAAGATCAAAACTTCAACATTTCACCTCCTCTTTTGAAACTCCTTTTATGCCTAATGATGAGACGTTTGATAATTTTTTTTGCTAAACGTAGTGATATCGTGAATTCCTATTTCACACTCGATGAAAAAATCCCTGAAGCTAAGGTTGTTAGAAAATTTTTGAGGACTTTACCCGAAAGGTTCCAATCAAAAGTGACAATTATTGAGGAGACTCAAGACGTTGACAACCCCACTTTGTCTTAGTCATGCTCACATGCATTTACATGATTCTTGTCTTGTTAAGCTTGCATTTGAAGACCTTGATTTCTTTTGTCTACGTGTTGCTTGAATGCTTTGTTCCTTGCTTGGTGTGTGTTAAGCCGAGGTTATCTCAAGCCTAAGTCACACCTTTGAACCTCTTACACCTAGGACCATGAACCACTTCGATTGACCTCCACCTTCACCCTGGCATATAGGCCGAGGTGTGTATCATCTAGGCCAAGATGTTACCATCTAGGCAACCAACATCCTTGATCCTTGCACCTAGTGATCTTGTTCCCGGACTGGTATGACCTAGATCGAGGTGTGGCACACCTAGGTCAAGTGTTGTCCTTCCTAGCTGAGATCAGTAAGACCTTACTTGCCAAAGTCTATGTCTTGATCCAAGGTCATTGCCTAGTCAGAGTGTCCATGCCACCTTGCTTGTTATACACACTTTGTCATACTCTTGTCTTGTCATTCTGTCACCTTTTTGAGGAGATCCAATCCGGTGTTGCCACGTGTCCCAGCAGAGGGTTAAGTTAGGTACTAGCTCAGAACCCATATCATTTTGTGTCATGCCTTTTGCATTGTAGAGAGAGAAGCTCTAGGAAGAGAAACAGAAGTTTAGAGTGAGAGAGCTAGATCCCAAGCTTGATCTTTAGAATTTGAACCATTTGATCCGTGTTTTGAGGTTAGATTCTTGATTTACTCTTGTCGTTCTTTATGTTTATTTGATCACATTGCATGATCTAGCATGATTTATGAGCCATGCATTGATTTAAAGTTGGTTTTAGAAGAAAAAAATGATGTTCTTGTGTTCTTGAAGGAAAACCATGTTTTGATCCGAAAGTTTGTAACAAGTTCCATGTTTTTGTGTTTGTTTTCTTGAAATCTTCAAGTACGGGTACTCAGGTCCATGTTTTTGAACTCATATCATGAAATCTCAGGTTTTGAATGAAGAAGTTATGATTTTAGCATTCATGTTCTTCGTGTTCTTCAAAAAGGAAACCTAGATTTTCCAGACTTCATTTCCCTGAATGTGGTCACCGAGACCACACCTCGGCCAAGAGGTGTGGGACCTCGGCCAAGACTTGGTTGGTACCCAGCATGTTTTCTTGAGATGAAAAACAGTGTTTTAACTCCCAGCACACGTTTTGCTTTGTCTTGACCTAGTTTTGAAAGAATGCCGAGATCATTTCCAATTATGAAAAAGCTTGTTTTGAGGATGCATTTCATATCCATCTTTGAGCATCTCTCCTTGTCTTCTTGAAGTGCATTCAGTGGACTTTGCCATGTATTTGTAAGTCTTGGATCCTTGCTTTAATCCCTACACCCGAAGAGCTATGTGAGTGGTATTTTTAATAAAGCTATGTTCTAATGTTTTGATAAAAGCTTTGCTTGTTTCGTTTTGGAAAACTGTTTGCTCAAGTATGAATGATTGTTCCTAGTTTTGTATCAAGTATTATCTTGTTTTGATGACATTCTTGGAAAGTCCTTAGTGCTAGGGGACTATAATGCAACTAGTACCCTTGTCTGAGATATCTCCCTTGCCACCGACGGCCTTGTGTGGGTGGGTTTGTTTAATCGATTCCACGTCAATTATTCCCTTGTTTTGTTAGGAATGTCATCCCTTGTATTATATTGATGCTAGTAAGCATCCCTTAAAGTTTTGAAAGACTTGATAGATGAACTTGGTTCATCCCTTGATTTGTACAAGATATGCTATGTATTGTTTTGATAAAGATCTCGAATATCATTCATTCAAACATTTATTACTAATATCATTCACTAAGTATCCAAGCTCACCCTCTCCTTAAATATATGTAGGTGATGAGCCAGAAGGCGGTGAGGCCTAGATGTATTTTGCAAGTTGTGGTTTGGATTTATGTTTTGCTAGCATCTTGAAGATTATGCATCTTAGCTTTTGGTTATGTCTTTTGTATATGTCGGCTTGAGAAGCCTTTTGATCAAGATGTAATAGTTAAGTTTGATTCATTTGTATCCAAGATGTAAAACCACGTTATGTATGACATTTCATTTGATCTATGCACAGCTCTTATGGACTACTTAGATTTAAATTTATTGTTTTCACACATGTAGGCCCATATGTATACTCTGATTGTGTGTGAATTTTTGTAAGTTGGCCTTTGGTAATCTCGGATTACTGGCCATCATAGCACCATTCTACTAGGGGCGGAATGGGGCCGTGACAGATTGGTATCAAAGCACCGGTTCCTTATATTATGTTGTTCACACGCTTTGAGTCTTAAAGAGCATAGGATATCCCTTAGAATGATGTTAGGATTACATCATATTGCTTGTTACTTGACAAGATGTGCATCATCTCGACATAATCATTTGTTACTTGCATACATGTCTATTTGTTCATTTTGTTTGAAAGTCATGTTTTGCATACTCCTAGCATCATGAGAAGGGGGAGACCTCCAGTCAGCTAAGATCAATCCGAGGACAGGTTAGACAGATTGGAAAGGTTAGTTAAAGGTTTCGCCCGTGAGTTGAGGCCAACAAGGCAACAGAACACTAGCACTACTTCTGCTCAGGCCGAGTACACCAATGGCCGACATGCAATTCCACATCCACCTCCTCTAGTACCGCAAGTGCCTCCATAGCCAGCTTTGTATGGGAATGGCACATTGACCTTGATCAAAGAATTCAAGAAGATGAATCTGCCGAAATTCCATAGGAGCAAAGATGAAAGCCGAAGCATGGGTCTTGGAAATGGAGAAGTTGTTTGAGATCTTCCTAGCACCGACGCTCAGAAGGTGTCATTAGAAGCATTCACATTGGACGACGACGCTCGAAGATGGTGGATGATGATTCGAGAAGGCAATCCAGGTTTGACTTGGGCCAGATTTTTGGAGTTATTTTATAACAAGTGTTTTTCCCTTAGTGTTCGAGATCGCAAGACCACAGAGTTCCAAACTCTGACACAAGGCAACAGAACAGTGGCTGAATATGACCATGATTTTACCGAGTTGGCGTGATATGCACCTCACATGGTCGATGATGAATATAGAAAGGCTAGGAAGTTTGAAAGTGGGCTTCGTGGACAGATACAAGATCGAATTAACATGCTCAAGCCGACTTACGCCGGAGTATTAGATAAGGCCATCCTGGTAGAAGCTAACTTAAACTGATATCAGGGATCAGGAGAGAGCCAGAGAAAAAGGCAAACTTATGACAATCGTCGAGTACCATTGGGTGCCAAAAAGAAGGCGAATATGGGCAGTTCTAGCAACTTGAATTAGGAAGGTGATACTAAGCCGACATGTTCAAGTTGTGGGAAGCCACATTTCAGGGTCTGTCATTGGGCGTCTGGAGCTTGTTTTGAATGTAGTGAGATAGGTCATCGTGTGAAAGACTGTCCGAAGACAAAGACTAATGATGGTAAGAAAAATGGGAGTACTTCAAGCTCTGCACAAAAAAGCAATGTCAGGAAGGCACAAATGAGGCAGGGCAGAGTCTTTGCATTAGTGCCAGGAGACACCCAGAGTGCCGAGACAGTAGTGTCAGGTACCCTCCCAATTTGCTCTCAAGATGCATACATATTGATTGATTCGGGTTCTACACATTCGTTTGTATCTTCTAAATTTGCTGAGAAGTTAAATGGAGAACTAGAACCCTTTGGTTATGTGTTATCTGTATCTACTCCATCTGGGAGAACTATGACTATTGCATCCATTTATAGGGCATGTGTTGTTGTGATTGAGGGTATTGAATTACTAGTTGATTTGATGCCGTTGAATATGACTCATTTTGATGCCATATTGGGAATGAATTGGTTGGTAGTTAATCGTGCATCCATTAACTGTGTTTCCAAAAGTGTCACCTTGAAACCCCAAACCAAGCCAAGGTTACGTTTCACGGTAAAGGAGTAGTATCCCCACCTTACTTGATCTCGTCCATGAAAGCTCATAAGTTAATCCAAAAAGGGTGTCAAGGTTATCTGTGTAGTGTACTAAGTAATCCGAATGGAAATGTTGAAATGGCCGATATCCTAGTTGTTAATGAATTCCCCGACGTCTTTCCAAATGACTTGCTTGGCCACTTAGTCGATAGAGAAATAGAATTTACTGTTGACGTTATGTCGAGAACCCAGCCTATCTCCAAAACACCCTATAGAATGGCCCCAACCGAGCTTAAGGAATTGAAACTGCAACTACGAGAGTTGTTGGATAAGGGTTTTATTAGGCCGAGCACTTCACCTTGGGGAGCACCAATTCTATTTTTTAAGAAAAAGGATGGTGCACTTCGTCTTTTTATTGACTATCGAGAACTGAACAAGGTAACCATCAAGAATAAGTATCCGTTGCCGATGATTGATGATTTGGTTGACCAATTACAAGGAGCACGAGTCTTTTCTAAAATTGATCTCAGGTCGGGCTACCATCAGCTCAAGGTTAAAGCCGAGGATGTCGAGAAGACTGCTTTTCGGACAAGATATGGCCACTACGAATTTTTGGTAACGCCTTTTGGAGTGACTAATGCTCCTGCAGCATTTATGGATTTGATGAACAGAGTCTTTAAGCCATACCTAGATAAGTTTGTGGTTGTTTTCATCGATGACATATTGATCTATTCCAAGAGTAGTGATGAGCATGAGAAGCATTTGAGACTTGCCTTACAAATTTTGAGAGACAGAAAATTATATGCCAAGCTTAGCAAGTGTGAGTTTTGGCTTTCCAGCATTTCCTTTTTGGGTCATGTGATTAATGAAAAGGGTATCTCCGTTGATCCTAGCAAAATTGAAGCCATTGTGAATTGGTCGACACCGACTAATGTGTTCGAGGTTCGTAGTTTTCTACGTTTGGCAGGTTATTACAGGAAGTTTGTGAAGGACTTCTCAAGGATTGCAGTACCATTGACACAATTAACGCAGAAGGGAGTGGCATATGAATGGACCAAGGATAGAGAATCAGCTTTCCAAGAGTTAAAGACGAGGTTAGTAACAACACCGATTCTTGTACTACCGTTAGGCAATGAGGAATTTCAGATTTATAGTGATGCTTCACATAAGGGTTTGGGTTGTGTGTTAATGCAAAGGGGTAAAGTCATAGCATATGCATCTCATCAATTGAAACCCCCATGAAAAGAACTATCCTACCCATGATCTAGAACTAGCAACCGTAGTATTTGCTTTGAAAATTTGGCGTCACTACTTGTATGGAGCTTCTTGCCAAGTTTTCACAGATCACAAGAGCCTAAAGTACTTGTTCACTCAAAAGGAATTGAATATGAGGCAGAGAAGGTGGCTTGAGTTATTGAAAGACTACGACATGCAGATTCAGTATCATCCAAGTAAAGCAAACTCAGCGGCCGACGCGTTGAGTAGGAAGTTAGTTGGGAATTTGGCATGTTTGACAATGATTTCAGTGGAGCTGACTATTATTGAAGAAGTAAAGACAAGACAGATAGAGGATGAATTCTTCAAGAAGGTAGTTGATGTGATTATCATAAAGCCGAGACCGGGATACACCATTGAAAATCAAGTACTTAAGTTTGAGGGAAGATTGTACGTGGCCGACATCCCAGAGTTGAAAGGGAAGATTTTGCAGGAAGCCCATAGTTCCAGATTGGCTGTTCATCCAAGAAACACCAAAATGTACCAGGATATGAAGCAAACTTTTTGGTGGCCAAATATGAAAAGAGAAGTAGTCGAGTTCATATCCCAGTGTTTGTATTGTCAACAAGTAAAAGAAGAACACCAGAGACCAGCAGGACTTCTTCAACCCTTGTCAATTCCTGAGTGGAAGTGGGAACATATCTCCGTGGATTTTGTGGTTGGTTTGCCAAAGACACAAAAAGGTATGGATTCGATTTGGGTTATCATTGATAGATTAACTAAGTCAGCACACTTTTTGCCCGTTAAGACTACCTTTAATGCCGATCGACTTGCTTTGTTGTATATGAATGAGATTGTTAGACTTCATGGAGTACCAATGTCCATTATGTCAGACTGAGATCCGAAGTTTGTTTCTAGATTTTGGCAGAGTCTACAAAGAGCTTTGGGAACCGAGTTAAGGGTTAGCACAGCTTTTCATCCCCAGACCGATGGGCAAACAGAAAGAACGATTCAGACACTTGAAGATATGCTCAGGTTATGTGTATTCGACTTCAAGGGAAGTTGGGAATTGCATTTGCCATTAGTAGAATTGCTTACAACAATAGTTTTCAAGCTAGCATTGGCATGGCACCGTATGAAGGTTTGTATGGAAAGAAGTGCAGATCGCCAATATGTTGGACCAAGGTAGGAGACAAAGCTTTGATTGGTCCTGAGCTAGTCCAAGTGACGACTGAGAAGATTAAGCTCATTCAGCAAAGAATCAAAACCGCTCAGAGTCGACAGAAGAGTTATGCCGACCAGAGAATGAGGGAGTTAGAATTTGAAGTTGGGGATCATGTATTCCTGAAGATTTCATCGATGAAAGGAGTTTCAAGATTTGGAAAGAGATGTAAGCTAGCACCCCGATACATTGGACCATGTGAAATCCTTGAGAGAGTTAACCCCGTTGCTTACAGACTTGCTTTTCCACTAGAACTAAGTCAAGTCCACAATGTGTTTCATATTTTGATGTTGAGGAAGTATATTCAGGATCCACTGCATGTGATTGTTCATTTCGGGATTGTGATTAATGAAGATTTAAGTTATGAGGATAAGCCGATACGGATTCTTGATAGGCAAGTGAAACAGTTGAGGAATAAGTCGATACCGATGGTGAAAATTGAATGGAAAGAGCATTACGGCAAAGAGGCTACATGGGAAATGGAAGAGGAAGTGAAAATCCGTTATTCGGAGTTGTTTTCAGGGCAAGGTAACTCAAGTTTGGGGACCAAACTTCTTTAAGGGGGGTAAGATGTAACAACTCTCACTTTGTCTTAGTCATGCTCACATGCATTTACATGATTCTTGTCTTGTTAAGCTTGCATTTGAAGACCTTGATTTGTTTTGTCTACGTATTGCTTGCATGCTTTGTTCCTTGCTTGGTGTGTGTTAAGCCGAGGTCATCTTAAGCCTAGGTCACACCTTTGAACCACTTACACCTAGGACCATCTTGGAACCACTTCAATTGACCACCACCTTCACCCTGGCATATAGGCCGAGGTGTGTATCATCTAGGCCGAGATGTTACCATCTAGGCAACCAACATCCTTGATCCTTGCACCTAGTGATCTTGTTCCTGGATTGGTATGACCTAGATCGAGGTGTGGCACACCTAGGCCGAGGTGTGGCACACCTAGGTCAAGTGTTGTCCTTCCTAGCCAAGATCAGTGAGACCTTACTTGCCGAAGCCTATGTCTTGATCCGAGGTCATTGCCTTGTCAGAGTGCCCATGCCACCTTGCTTGTTATACACACTTTGTCATACTCTTGTCTTGTCATTCTGTCACCTTTTTGAGAAGATCCAATCCGGTGTTGCCACATGTCCCAGCAGAGGGTTAAGTTAGGTACTAGCTCAGAACCCATATCATTTTGGGTCATGCCTTTGCATTGTAGAGAGAGAAGCTCTAGGAAGAGGGAGAGAAGCTCTAGGAAGAGGAAGAGAAGTTTAGAGTGAGAGAGCTAGATCCCAAGCTTGATCTTTAGAATTTGAACCATTTGATCCGTGTTTTGAGGTTAGATTCTTGATTTACTCTTGTCGTTCTTTATGTTTATTTGATCACATTGCATAATCTAGCATGATTTATGAGCCATGCATTGATTTAAAGTTGGTTTTAGAAAGAAAAAATGATGTTCTTGTGTTCTTGAAGGAAAACAATGTTTTGATCCGAAAGTTTGTAACAAGTTCCATGTTTTTGTGTTTGTTTTCTTGAAATCTTCAAGTACGGGTACTCAGGTCCATGTTTTTGAACTCATATCATGAAATCTCAGGTTTTGAATGAAGAAGTTATGATTTTAGCATTCAAGTTCTTCGTGTTCTTCAAAAAGGAAACCCAGATTTTCCAGACTTCATTTCCCTGAATGTGGTCACCGAGACCACACCTCGGCCAAGAGGTGTGGGACCTCGGCCAAGACTTGGTTGGTACCCAGCATGTTTTCTCGAGATGAAAAACAGTGTTTTAACTCCCAGCACACGTTTTGCTTTGTCTTGACCTAGTTTTGAAAGAATGCCGAGATCATTTCCAGTTATGAAAAAGCTTGTTTTGAGGATGCATTTCATATCCATCTTTGAGCATCTCTCCTTGTCTTCTTGAAGTGCATTCAGTGGACTTTGCCATGTATTTGTAGGTCTTGGATCCTTGCTTTAATCCCTACACCCGAAGAGCTATGTGAGTGGTATTTTTAATAAAGCTATGTTCTAATGTTTTGATAAAAGCTTTGCTTGTTTCGTTTTGGAAAAGTGTTTGTTCAAGTATGAATGATTATTCCTAGTTTTGTATCAAGTATTATCTTGTTTTGATGACATTCTTGGAAAGTCCTTAGTGCTAGGGGACTATAATGCAACTAGTACCCTTGTCTGAGATATCTCCCTTGCCACTGACGGCCTTGTGTGGGTGGGTTTGTCTAATTGATTCCGGGTCAATTATTCCCTTATTTTGTCAGGAATATCATCCCTTGTATTATATTGATGCTAGTAAGCATCCCTTGAAGCTTTGAAAGACTTGATAGATGAACTTGGTTCATCCCTTGATTTGTACAAGATATGCTATGTATCGTTTTGATAAAGATCTCGAATATCATTCATTCAAACCTTTATTACTAATATCATTCACTGAGTATCCAAGCTCACCCTCTCCTTATATATATATATATAGGTGACGAGCAAGAAGGCGGTGAGGCCTAGATGTATTTTGCAAGTTGTGTTTTGGATTCATGTTTTGCTAGCATCTTGAAGATTATGCTTCTTAGCTTTTGGTTATGTCTTTTGTATATGTCGGCTTGAGAAGCCTTTTGATCAAGATGTAATATTTAAGTTTGATTCATTTGTATCCAAGATGTAAAACCACGTTATGTATGACATTTCATTTGATCTATGCACAGCTCTTATGGACTACATAGATTTAAATTTGTTGCTTCCGCACATGTAGGCCCCATATGTATACTCTGATTGTGTGTGAATTTTTGTAAGTTGGCCTTCAGTAATCTTGGATTACTGGCCATCATGGTCCCATTCTACTAGGGGCGGAATGGGGTCGTGACAATCTAGCCCCCAAATTACCAAAGGAAAGCACAATTCGTCTTGCCCCTGATTTTACCAAAGGGAAGTGCAATTCATCATGCTCATGAATTTTCTAAGAGGCAGAGCAATTCATCTTATCCTCGAATTTCCTAAGAGGCAGAACAATTCATCTTGTCCCTGAATTTCCCACGAGGCAAAGCAATTCATCTTGCTTCTGAATTTTCCAATAGGCAGAGCAATTCATCTTGCCCTCGTAATCTATGAAGTGTGGATTTCATCTTAGTCCGGTGGCATATCTAACCAAAATAAAATTCTCCGTCCAGGTTCTGTAGCATATCCGACCAAGTAACAATCTCATTCAAATCCCAAATCTGGCAGCAAATCTGATCAAATAATGGTCTCCATCCAAATCCCATATCCAGCAGCATATTTGATAAAACAACAGTCTCCATTCAAATCTCAAATTCGATGGCTTATCTGATCAAATAACGGATAATAATATCTCCATGCTGAGAATAATAATGCACAAAATTCATACTCCACAAATAATAAAAATCAAATATAATATCTTATCAAAATATCTTGATGCTCGGAATAATAATGCATAAAATTCATACTCCGCAGATAATAAAAATCCAACATAATAACTGATAATAATATCTCCATGCTTGGATTAATAATGCAAAAAAAATTCATGCACCCCAAATAATAAAAATTCAACATAATAACTTATAATAATATTTCGATGCTTGGATTAATAATTCAAAAAAATTCATAGTCTCGACGATGAAGCCACACTGTCTTTTTGTAGGGAGTTACTAATCATGCTTCAATTTATTTAGCCATATTCGGGCTCATCCACTCCTCCTAGCCCCAGATTTTAGTGTGGTGTAATCATGGCAAAATTTTCAAGATCTTGACAAATTTAGGAGTTGTAAGGCAATTAGTTGCACTGCTTGTCTACAATTGCTCATTCATGAATTGATTTATTGATATCGGAGCAACGTTTTCCAAAGCTATTGCTACCATAGCAGTAATTGGTAGCTCGGCCATGAGAGTAATTAGTTTCACACTTGTTTTGAGAAGAACGTCTTCTTTTGAGATTTGAGAAACGATATTGAACAATGAAGATAAACATCTCAAGATATCCACCTACAAAATCGAGAATAGTATTTAATAGGTCGTATTATCGATAGAAGGGCACTCCAACATTAAAGTTAGTAACACTGTACGGAAAATATTCGATATTACAAATGCTTAAATCTTTTTGTTTAAATTTTTTTTCTCACCTTTTTATATAAAAATTTAGGAGTTTTCTTAGGTGTGCAACCCAGAAAAGGTGTAAGTGGGTTGCACACCATGTGCCACTCACACAAAAGATGTAAGTGTAAGGTGTAAGTGTAAGGTGTAAGTGTAAGTGGAAGGTATAAATGAAATGTATAAGTTGCACACCATGTGCCACTTACACAAAAGGTGTAAGTGCAAGGTAAAAAAGGTGTAAGTGTAAGGTGTAAGTGAACACAAAAAGGTGTAAGGTGTAAGTTGCACACTATAGCATTACCCAAAAATTTATTAATTAAATATTAAATATAATTATTTTAATAAATTCAGGATTCTAATTGATATTTCGAATAGTTTGGGGAGGGTAAAATGAAGCTTCAGACAAAGTTTCGGTGCCACGTCCGCAAGTTCCATCTGATTATAGGTGACAAAATTGATCCAAAATTGAATAGCTTATATATAAAATTGAAGGTTTGAAATTAAAAAGGAAAACAAACTCACATCACATGTACATTACATTATCATTCTCTCATACTGACTGAATCCAAAATAATCTAGTAATCATATAGTATTATTTATACAATTTGTGATAATCATAATCCTCTTCCTTTTTGACTTCATCGCTCACCGCTTTCACTGTTTTGACAAGCATCGAGCTTCATATTGTCCTGTAATTTAGTTACCAAAGAGAAAAAATTGTACATGTCAGTGTACGATATAAATTTGAACTCAATCAAGATTGGTTCCAGACTCATAATTCATGAAATTCAAACACATAAAAGCATTATTGATTGTTCAAATCACCGTCAATAGTCTTTTAGATTACCCACATTATGTGATTGAATTGCATAATGTGGGTATTAATACAGATTGACATGATAACTATTGATTTTATTCTTTAAAGGTCCATCAAAGTGCATTAGATTTTAATAGTTTTCCCAATATTATATTCTATACAAAAACCTGTGAGAATAGACATTTCCATATTAATGAAATTGGATTGTTTTCAATTGATATTTTTTGATTGGAAAAGAATAAGTTCATTTGAAATCTCACACTAGAAAACAGGCCATGCTCGCTCCCATTATTGTCCAATAATCAACGCAGCGTCCTCTAATCTACACAGCGTCCTGTTAACAAGGACAAACCATGGAGGATCAAAACAAATGTTAGAGAAACAATAAGAGCAATTCTATAGAAGAATGAAGTTAGAAATATTGAGCAAGACCTTTTCAATTTAGTACCTAGTTTGAAGTTCGTCTTTTAGGAGTTTGTTCTTGACCAAATGAAGTTCATGGAGGATATTACTTATGCTCATTCGACCTTGTGGTGACTCTGTAGAGCATGCCACTCCAATATTGACCATGGAAATCAAACATTCCACAATTTTGCTGCCATTGTTCACTTGAATTGTTGTTGCTCTAGCCTCTTCTTCCTCATTGTCTAGGAGTACCGGGTCTGTAATCTCCATCACTCGGTCAGGCAAGGCCATTCTTGCGAAGTTATGAAGATTATGCCCTTCCTCAAACATGTTCTCTGTGGGTCTCTTCCCTGTTATCATCTCCAATAACAAGATCCCATAACTTTAGACATCACCATAAGTTGACATCTCACTTCCAAGCCCGTACTCTGCCATTAAAACAATTCACATTCAAAGCCCAAGGATCATTTTCCCCAAAAGCATATTGATATGAAAGAAAAAGGAAAAATCAATTATGATAAATATGAATTCCATAATATGAAAGCAATCCATTCTACATATTCCAGTAAGATATTCTATTAGAAGAAGGGTAAAGAGTTGTTACTGGGAGCTACATATCCGATGGTTCCCCTTACTCCAATTGAGCTACTTTGATTTGGATTGGTGAGCTCAGGGAAAAATCTAGCTAGACCAAAATCTCCAATATGGGCAACCATCTCACGGTCAAGAAGGATATTACTTGGCTTCAAATCACAGTGAATGATCGGCTTTTGGCATTGGTGATGAAGATAATCGAGTGCACAAGCCACATCTATGGCGATGTTTATTCTTTGTAGAAGGTTGAGTCTCTGCTGCTCATTTTGCCCATCATTTGTTTCTAGACTTGCATGCAACCACCCCTCTAGACTCCCATTTGGCATAAACTCATAAACGAGAGCTTTGAACTCATTCCCTTGAAAATCAACACTGGAACAAGAAGTTATGATCCTAACCAAGTTTCGGCGTCGAATATTTCTCAAGGTTTCACACTCTGCCATGAAACTCTTGATGGCTCCACGAGTTTGAAGGTTAAGTACTTTGATAGCAGCAACAAACTCCCGATCTTGAACGAGAATTCCTCTATATACAGAGCCAAAACTACCAAAACCAATTAGGTTCGCAGAAGAGAAACCATCTGTTGCTTTGAGGAGTTTCTCATAGGAGACTTTCAAGAATGATTCTTTCAACACCGAACTCAGTAGATTGAGCCGTTCTTTGCTTCTTGAACAAATAAATTGTAAAGAATGACAAAAGTGATGCTCCATCAAGTACGAAGTCTGTCAGAATTGCCAATATATGTGAAAGAGGCATCTTTTGTTTTGATTTCTTGGTGATGCAACTCGGTAGTTGTAGCTCAGAAATACCCCCACAAAGCCTATGATTTCCAACAATTGATATTGCACTTGCATTTGCGAAAACTCCCTCCATTGGTAACTCACCCTCAAAATCATTAAAGAACAAATTGAGAATCATTAGGGAAAATTTCTCTAAGAAAGTCGGAATTTTTCCAGACAAGTTGTTATGAGAAAGATCAAAGTTTTGAATACCTCTCAAAGATTCGAATGATAGAGGAATGGATCCTTGAAAAGAATTTTCCTGCATATAAAGGTTTTCAAGGCTAGTGCAACTACCGAGACTGCTAGGAATTTCACCAGACAACCTATTCTCAGAGATATCCAATGCCATTAAATTTTTAAGGTTTCCAACCTCTGTTGGCAAGGAACTAGACAAATGATTCCAAGCTAGATTTAATGAAATTGACAAAGATGAGACTTTCAAGAGTTCTTTGGGAATGTTTCCACTCAAGTTGTTTTGGTGAAGGTCCAGGAACAACAGCTTTTTACAGTTAGCAAGCCTTGAGGGTATGGTCCCCTCTAATCTGTTGCTCCCTAAGGAAAGTTCAATCAACAATGACAGGTTTCCGATGGAATCTGGAATTTTCCCTGAGAGGTGGTTCATTTCGAAACTCAACAATTGCATCTTTGGAAGATTTCCTATGTTAGTTGGAATTGTACCTGTGAATTGGTTACGTTCCATACCTAATGCATCCAAGTTGACAAGGTTACCTATTGTTGAAGGAATAGTTCCATATATTTGATTTCTACCAAGTATAAAGACAAACAGATTCTTTGACAGGTTGCCAACAGATTCTGGTAACACCCCTCTAAATTGGTTTACCTCCATACCCAATGTTTCCAAATTGCTACAGTTGGCCAAAGAACCAATAAAGGCTAGGTCATCTGGTTCCCCACCTCTGAAATTGTTATCAGATAGAGCTATGTTCTTGAGATTCTGTAGTCTTCCAAAATTAATTGTTATTTTCCCATTGAAGTAGTTATATTCTACTTGAAAATGTTCAATTTTTGAAAAATTTGATATTGACAATGGAAGGGTTCCGGTAAATTGGTTATCATTTAACTGGAGGAGTTGAAGATCAGGGAACATGAAACCAAAGCTTGGCGGAAGACTACCATGAAGTTCGTTAAAAGCCACAGAAAAGACATTTAGGAAGGAAAGATTATAAATAGATTGAGGGATCATACCAGAGAGTTGATTGCGACCCAATCCAAGTAGTGTTAGTTTTTTCAATTGACCCAAGGTATCTGGAATACTTCCTCCAAAAGAATTTCCACCAGCATTAAAGCTTTTCAGAGAAGTAAGATTCCCAATGAATGGAGAAATACCTCCCGTCAAATTGTTCACCTGAATGGCAAGAATTGTGAGCTTTGGCAAGGAAGTAAGCTCTTTGGGGAATTTCCCCACTAGTTTATTTTTACCAACACCAAGGTGTGTGAGGTTGGAGCAAATGGATAAGCTAGTGGAATTTCTCCTTCAAAGTTGTTGTTGCTCGGGTTCAAAATTTGCAACCCTTTGAGCAGTTATGAAGTTCAACAGGATTTCACCTGAAAAGTGTTGTTATAGAGCCACAACCCCGAAGGAAGGTGAGGTTCCTACATAAGGAGACAAGGAACCAACTAGACCTTTGGACTTCAAGTCTATAACGGTGACTCTCTGTCTTGGGTGGCATATGACACCTTGCCACTCGCAGAAATGGAGAGAATTGTTCCATGAGCTCACAACCCCATGAGGGTCATGCAAAATCTTTGACTTGAAGGCGAGCAACGCAAAACGATCAGTCTCGTTCCCAACAAAGGTACTACTAGCTATAGTGGCTGCCGGGAGTGTTCCAACATGTACAAGTGTCATGGCTACAGCACATATGCCCAAGGTTCTGAAAAGCGGTTGCGGTCGCCGTAACGGTGGCGGTGACGCAGTTGCGGTTGCGGGGTGTAAAGGCCGTAGTGTAACGGTTGCGGTAACCGGAATCGTGAATTTTTTTATTTTTCGCACAATTTGAAAAAAACTTACTGATATGCATATTTTTTTCCATGATCATATTTATTGGGTTAAAAATAAATATTAATCAATTTTTGTAAATTTTTAAGTATGATTCGATATATTTCATATTTTTAAATCATTATAAACTGAGTTTTTTACATTTTATTTTAATAGTTAATGACTTTATATTTTACAAAAAATTAATCACTAACTATTATATATAAGATAAATAATGACAAAAGTAGAATAAATAAGAGCCCAAATATATATATATATATACATATTTTAACCAAGCCAAATAGATAATGACCACACTTATTATTATTATTATTATTTTCAAACAATATATAGATAGACACATACAAACAAAATGGTTTATTGATCGCAGCTGAATAGAATAGCATAGGTGTTATAGTTTTAACAAATCAATAACATGTTCTTCATTTTCCCTTTTCTCTCTCTCTCTCTCTCTCTCTCTCTCTCTCTCTCTCTCTCTTGCTTCTCTATTTTCTCTCTTTATCTTCCCTCTTCTCTCTATCCCTCTTCCCCTATTTTCTGTTTTTTTGAAAGAAACAGTTTGGAAGCTGATTACGTGCTTGATGCTACGCATAATCGCTATTACACTGCGTTACAACACACCTGTGAATCTCGATCACACTACAAAAGCGGCCGTAATGGGTGACGGTAACCGCCAAAACCATTACGTAACAGCGTTACGTAACGGTTGCGGATGCTTTTTAAAACCTTGCATATGCCACTCCATACGTAAAATAACTGGAGTAGCTGAAAACCCATTACTGAAAGTGGTAATGCCATTTTCAGATCTCTTTCGTTTTATTTTTTATTTTTGGTATGCAGTTGCAAAGTTTGGCTTGGTTGTGATTATTTATTACCGGCAATTTCCTTCCTCCACGGGTAAGCATTGTCTGTGTAGGGTGGAATATGTGGGACTGCAAATAGGAAATTCCTAATCACTGCGGACTGCATGCTTGTAGTTGAATTTGTTTTTGCAATTTTAATTACATCATACTTGAAATTCTCATATTTGTGTCAATTTAATCTAATTGGTAATGCTCCTATTTAAAAATTGAAAGGAAATCAATAAACAAAATAGTTAATTTATTCTCCTCAAGGGAGGGGGATGACGTAAATAGTTCATTTCCTTTGAATGAACCATTTTGCTTTTCATTTTTGTTCAATTTCTTAGTATAACGTATTAATTTGGTTAAATTGATGCAATGTGAAAAATTAAAGGAAAAAATTAATACAATTCAAAATATAAAGATTCAATTGACACCAGATAAATTACACTAAAAATGGGGGGAAGTCACAGTACACTCATGAGGGTACACAATGATTCTCATTCCTTGTGAATGCACTGTAATTTTAAATTGTGTTTGGATCATATATCTAGATAGAAATTTAAAAGAAAAAAAATGGAGAATTTTTTAAGGTTCCTGATATTAAAATTTTATAAGATAAAGAACGTACAATATTTTCATAATAGTTAAGGTCCCTCAACATTTCTATAGATAAAATTCGACTTGAAAAAATTTTGTCTGAGTCAGAGAAACTTCATCTCGACTTAGAGAAATTTTAATTTTCATAGAGAAATTTTTCTAATTTCACAAAGAAATTTTGAAATTTCTCTGTGATCATATCAAAGAAATTTCTCTGAGTAGGGGCCAAAATTTCTCTAAATCAAATTTTCTCTGTGAAAATGTTGAAGGACCTTAACTAATAAAAAAAATATATTGGACTTCTTTTATTACACAAAGTTAGAAAGAAATGTTTCACTAATTTTCTCAAAAAAAATTATAATTCACTCATATTGTTCACATTTTTCTTCTCTTTTTTCTTTTCTCTTAAAATTCTTATTTAATTCTATGATCTAAACACAATCTTAATCTAGAATTGAAGCTAGCTTCCAGGGCCTAGGCTATATGCATAGTTCTAAATATCAGTCGATACGCTACGTATCGGCCGATACGTATCGGAAAAATAGGGTACCGCGACGGATACAGGCTGGTATACCGCTGAGAATGAAAATCGTAGGAGTATCAGCCGAGTCCCAGTACTTATCGGTCTGTAACCGTTACACAAGCCACGACGAGCCGATACTCATCGGTTCGGACCGATACGGGAAAGAAAAAGTTGAAAAACTTGTGAAATGATTTTTAAAATTTCACCACTGCGAAACCTGATTCCCGATACGTACCGATCGATACTACTAATACCGATACTCCGCGATCGATACTATTACGTTACCCGATACCGCGATTTAGAACCTTGGCTATATGTGATGATATTTGTGATTGAGAAGAGAACCCATGTCCAACAGTTATTAAAAATGCCATGGGGCATTTGTATCAAGTTGCCAAGATACAACATGGGGCATTTGTTGCATACCTCTAATTACCTTGGTGGCAAAAATTGATTTTTGATTGACTACTTATCCATGAACAGTAAAATGGAGCGTCTTTCAAGTTTAAACAACATATTGAACAACATGCAAACTCAATATTTAAGAATCCTTAATTTGGAAACTAAATATTTATTAGTTTTTTGTATTCTAATTGTGGACATTTTTCATTAAGTAAATTACATTGGCCATCCTTATATTTTGACTTTTATATCATTTTAATTTCTCTAATTTTAATTGGTTTGCTTTTGATTATGAATTTATGATTTTATCTTAGTTTGGTCTAATTGATTACAATTATTAATATTTTGGATGAAAAATACGCATATAAGCAGGCATGAATTATGCTTTCATAGGCAAAATTCTGAACTTGTCTATTGAGTTCAACTCATTGAATTAACCTCAACTAATTTAGCGACATTTTTTATTTATTTATTATTATTATTATTTTTATTTTATTTTTTTTGCAAAAATCCTAATGAGCATTATCAATTCGATAAAATTGACACAAAATATAAAATTAATGATCAAAATTGAATTGATTAAAATTATAAAAACTAAATTAACAGAAGAAGAAAAATATGGGGACTATAAATATAATTTATTATTTTTCATTTGATTGAAATTTATTTCAATTATGTTTGTAGAATGAGATACACACACCAACAATGATTCTGGGGGTGTGTATTGTCACTTACAATAATATGATACTCCTATGCTTGTTCATCAATCTCAACTCCTTAAATGGTGATTGTACAAGCACAAAATAATCTACTTATATAATCCTGTTGATCAAGTTTGCACTTCTCCAAATGTCGTCGCTTTGCTACCTGAAAACACACATGAACTAGCTGACGGGTGTGTGCCAGAAACCCTTCTGATGCCTAAGTCAGCAATCAGACAATAGACAATAAGCTATGTGTATTTGAGAGTAAGAATTGCAATACTTGTGCATAGGTCTTACCATGACCTTTTATAGATTCTACTTGGCACAATCCTAATAGAACTCTAACTTTCCTTAGCAGAGTCCTCCTAAGAATCACACAGCTAGAGGATAACACCTATCCTTAGAAAACCCTTCTCACCACCACCCAGGTGAGATGGTTTAAACTCTTTATTCTAGCTATCACTGCGGTCAACCAAGCTATCTCGGCTCTGTGCTCTCCATGGCAGAGCCGTGATGACCCTATCTACAGGATGGCACTCAGCCAAGCTACACCTAGCTCGGCCCTCTGCACTAGCAATCATCTCGGCGCGATAAAGGTCTAGCCTCAGATAACTAGGTCCAAGCCTTAGCAACACATCTATGATCGGCATAGTGCCTGCTCGGCCCAAGACTGAGCTACACAAAACTCTTATCTCAGACCATTGTGTGGCCTAAACTTCCAAAGAAGATTTTACCTAGCTCAGTCCAATTTGTACAAAAATTACCCTCTCAATTGCCCCTTAATTCCTTCTACGGAGCATGATTGGGATTACGCCTCTCTAGCCAAGCTAATAATGCTTAGCTCGACCGAGCAAAGAAGGTTGCTTGGTCACGAGATGTCACGACCCAAACCTGGCCCTATGGGTTTAGCACCGTAACCGGCCAGTAATCCGAGATTACCGAAGGCCTACTTAACAGTAATACAGTAAAACAGAGTACAGGGCCTGGCGGAAGCCAATACAGTAAATAAATAATGTCCAATGAGCTGTGACAGTCTGTATGCCAAAAAGATTTTTCATGCATATTTACAGAACAGTACAAATACATACATGTCATACAGTGAAACAGGGACTTAATCCTTATCGCAGTACAGTAAACATTCAGTCTATACAATCCGTTCGGTTATTACAAAACAGTACGGCAGTGCAAAAGGGGGAAATACTAAAACACCCCTAAGCGTTAGCATGATAGGCTCGGAACCTTGCAGTGAGGCACTTAGGCTGGCTTGACAAAACTGGAGTCTAACCCATGCTCCTAGCTCCGGTCTGGTGGCTGAGCACCTACATATATATATATATATAGATAGTGAGCTAAAGCCCAGTGAATAACATAAAGCGTAAAGAGGTTAAGAATGAAATGTCTTTACAGTAATGAAAACAGTTCATTAAACAGTATTTCAATCTTTCGATGAAGCAATGCTTATTCACCATATGTGGTACATCCATTAGCATAGCGAAGAAATGAGGTCTTAAAGACCTAACAAGTAATGATGGCCATCAATCGATGAATGATAATGGTTCCACGAGGGAACCGACAGAGATCTCTGAATAAAGGATAAGAAATGAGGTGCTAAGGATGCCACAGTACATTTCAGAATATAGGACATACATTCAATCAAATAACATTAATCATTTCAGTAAACAGTTCCGTAAACAGTCAGAAAACATTCTCAGTTGAACATATCTTTACACAATTGTTACTCACAGAGTTTTGGCTACAGTATGCTAGAGCGTGTCTCCCAAGTCGCCAACCCCACACAGTTCACAGGTTGAACACACACTAAGCTACACAGTTGGGAGATATCATAATCTAATCCCTAATTTGCCTTGGTGTGTTCTACATCTATATCCTCATTAAGATGCCTTAAACCAGGCCTAAGAATGCCTAGAATGGGATGAGGATGCAAAAATACACTTAGAAAACATTTTGCAAGGTTTGCTGAAAATAGGACCCTCGCTCGAGCGAGCCTTCCTTCGCTCGAGCGAGCTTCCAAAATCAAAGGCTTTGCTCGAGCGAGAAATCCTTCGCTCGAGCGGTCTGATGAAACAGTAAAAGTATTGGATGCTCGAATTTTACGCTCGAGCCACCAATCCTTCGCTCGAGCGTGGCTCAGAGTAAACGTTGGTCGCTCGAGCGAGGAATCCTTCGCTCGAGCGAAGAAGCCAAATCTGGAATTTCCAAATTTGCCTTCCCAGCTCAAACCAAGCATTCTACCACTCTATACTCGACCTCTTGGGCCCAAATTCTGGAAAACACATCTAGATTCAATATACAACAAGTTTCAAAGCTCAATTTGTGAATTCAAAGCCCAAGAGTGAGTCAATTAAAACCATATTCAATCCTATTTTCAAGAATATGAAGAACATGCAAACATGTATGAAATTAAACTATTTCAAAGCTCCAATTCTTGTTCAAATGAACTCATTTCTTTCAAAACAAGTTGAAAACATGGACTTAAGCTTGATTATGCACATGCATGTGACAATTGGCCATGAAATCAATTCAAAATTTATCAACACACACATGCATGCATGAAATGAGTTCTAATTCAACACTATAAAACCCATTTATGTCTTAACTCTATAATTTGCCAAGAATCTAGCAAGAATCAACCTTAAGGACATCAATGAGGGGTTGAAATTCATACCTAAGTCTTGTATTCGAGAATGGAAGCACAATTTTGAATTCAATCTTCAATGAAGTCTAGTTGAAACACTCTCCTAGTTCACTCTCTCCCCCCTATGGTCGGTTGAAGCAAGCAAATGGCTGAGCAAAAGTTTGTAAAATGAATAAGAAGGCTCAAATATAGTATAATAAAGGCCCACTCACAATGGCATAATCGTAATTAAGCCCAACTCTTCAATTAATCAATATTTAATCTAATTTAAACATACCAAATCACTTTTCAGATAATTATGCCATAAAATCATATAAATTCTATTGATCACGAAACACTAAACGATTTTCAGTTCGGCCGCCGATAAGGCCTTCAATTTGCAATTTAAACATAAAACACGAACAGATAATCAAATAATCAAACAGATAAGAATGCAATACAATAAACATGCTTAGTCAGTTCAGTTCCAGTTTTCAATCAGTCTGTTCAGTATTTCAATTAATCCAATTATCAGTCGTAATCGGTCTTAATTTAGCAGTAATCAGTAATTAATTCAGTAAATTTTCGGTAAACAGTATGGGGTTGTTACAGTCTCCCCTCCTTATAAGGAGTTTAGTCCTCTAAACTCGAGTTACCTTCATTCTGGAAGAAAACAGGATTCAACGGGAACAAATCAGGATATCGCCTAGCCATGTCATCTTCCCTTTCCCAAGTGGCATACACACCACCATTGTTCTGCCAGTCAACTTTCACCAATGGGATCTCTTTGTTTCTCAGTTTCTTGATTCGTCTGTTCACAATCTGTATAGGCCGTTCCTCGTAAGTGTAGTCATCACTCAACACGATACGAGTAGGCTCAATCACATGGAAGGGATCCCGGAGATAATCTCTCAACATCGAAATGTGGAAAACGTTATGCATATGCTCCATTTCAGGAGGAAGCGCAACTTGATACGCCACCGGATTAATTTTCTCAATAATCTCATATGGTCCGACGTTTCTCGGCGCTAACTTGCCTTTGACTCCAAAACGAGTCTGGCCTTTCATTAGTGTCACTTTCACAAAAACGTGATCACCCACTTCATACTCTCTGTCCCGTCTCCTGACATTGGTATAACTTTTCTGTCGGCTCTGTGCAGTTTTCAGTCTTTGCTGTATCAGTTTTATCTTTTCAGTCGTTTCATACACAATCTCGGGCCCAAGCAAAGGCCCATCTCCAACTTCTGCCCAGCAAATCGGAGATCGACATTTCCTGCCATACAATGCCTCGAAAGGCGCCATACCAATACTCGAATGGTAGCTGTTATTGTAGGCAAATTCAACTAAGGGCAAATGACTTTCCCAATCTCCCTGAAAATCAAGGACACACATTCTCAGTAAATCCTCCAGAGTCTGGATGGTCCTTTCTGACTGGCCATCTGTCTGAGGATGGTAGGCACTACTCAGCCTCAATTCAGTACCCAATGCAGTCTGTAGGCTTTGCCAAAACCTCGATGTAAACTTCGAATCCCTGTCAGAAACAATAGACACAGGCACTCCATGCAGTCTCACAATCTCATCAATATAGATAACAACCAATTTGTCCGCATTATAAATTGTCTTGACAGGTAAGAAGTGAGCAGATTTGGTTAGTATATCAACGATAACCCAAATTGAATCCATACCTTTTCTGGAGCAAGGTAACCCGACGATAAAATCCATCGTGATATGCTCTCATTTCCACTCTGGTATGGGTAAGGGTTGCAATAATCCGGCAGGTCGTTGATGTTCGGCTTTGACTTGTTGGCAATGAAGACATTTGGACACAAAGTCGGCTATTTCTTTCTTCATTTCCGGCCACCAGAAATTCTGTTTCAGATCTTGGTACATTTTCGTATTCCCCGGGTGGATAGACAATTTTGAATTGTGGCCCTCTTGCAGAACTCTTCTTTTCAGTTCAGTGTCATTCGGCACACACAGTCTTTCTTGAAATTTTAGTACATTATTCTCAAATTTGAAACCCGGTCTTGGCTTAGACTCTCTTTCTTCGATGATCTTTTTCAAAAAGTCATCCAGTTGCTGTTTCTCTTTAATTTCTTCAATCAAGGCTGGTTGAGTAGTAATGGCAGCTATTGTTCCACCCTTTTCTCTCAAAACAACTTCAATTTCAAATTTTTCAAGATCACAAAGCAGCTCTTTCTGTCTGGTGAGCAAACAAGCTAAGTTGGCAATTGACTTTCGGCTCAATGCATCAGCAACAGTATTGGCTTTTCTCGGATGGTACAAAATCTGTAGGTCATAATCTTTGATCAATTCTAGCCATCTGCGCTGTCTCATATTTAGTTCTTTCTGTGTGAAGAAATATTTCAAACTCTTGTGGTCGGTGTATACTTCACATGTCACCCTATATAGATAGTGATGCCAAATTTTCAGTGCAAACACCACCGCAACCAGTTCCAAATCATGGGTCGGGTAGTTCTTTTCATGTGGTCTCAACTGTCGGGAAGCATAAGCAATAACTCTCCCATTCTGCATTAAAACACACCCCAAACCCTTATGAGAAGCATCACTAAATACAGTATAACCATCTGTACCTGAAGGTAAAGTCAGAAACGGTGCAATCACAAGTCGGGTTTTCAATTCTTGAAATGCTGATTCCCTTTGGTCAGTCTAGTCAAATGATGTCCCCTTCTGAGTCAACTGAGTCAATGGTAAGGCAATTTTGGAGAAGTCTTTAACAAACCTTCTGTAATATCCAGCCAATCCCAAAAAGCTTCGGACTTCAGTCACATTCGTTGGTCTAGGCCAGTTCACTACGGCTTCAATTTTCTGCGGATCAACAGAAATTCCATCTTTGCTAACAACATGCCCCAAAAACATAACATGATCAAGCCAAAATTCACATTTAGACAGTTTAGCATACAGTTTCTGTTCCCTTAGGGTCTGCAGGGTAAGTCTCAGATGGTGTTCATGTTCTTCTCTACTCTTTGAATAAATCAGTATGTCATCAATAAATACTACAATAAAATCATCAAGGTATGGTTTAAAAATTATGTTCATAAGGTCCATAAAAGCAGCAGGGGCATTCATGACTCTGAATGGCATAACTAAAAATTCATAATGGCCATACCTCGTTCTAAAAGCAGTTTTATCAATGTCTTCTGGTTTAACCTTCAGTTGGTGATACCCCGATCTGAGATCAATCTTGGAAAACAGTTGTGCACCCTGTAACTGATCAAATAAATCATCAATACGTGGCAATGGGTATTTATTTTTCACTATTACCTTGTTCAATTCACGATAATCAATGCACAGTCTCAGTGAGCCATCTTTCTTCTTTACAAACAAAATAGGTGCACCCCACGGTGAAGTACTGGGCTTGACAAACTTCTTGTCTAACAGTTCTTGCAGTTGCACCTTCAACTCCTTCAGTTCAGTTAGGGCCATTCTGTAAGGAGCTTTAGATATTGGCTGTGTACCCGGAACCACATCCATAGTAAATTCAATTTCCCTGTCAATTAAATCCCCTGGCAGATCATCTGGAAAATACATCTGGGAATTCTCTGACTATAGGAATACAATTCACGTCAGTTTTAACATTATCATCAGTAGATACAGTCAGTACAGAACACAGATATCCTTTACACCCCTTTCTAATCAATTTAACGGCTTTCACAGAAGAAATCAAATACGGAGGAGGTACTACTCCACTCCCATTAAACACGAATTCAGGCAAACCAGGTGGACGGAAAACAACTCATTTTGTTACACAGTCAATAGTGGCATGGTATTTTTGTAACCAGTCCATCCCCAATATTACATCAAAATGATCAATGTTCAATGGCAGTAAATCAATAAACAGATGCATATCCCCAACAAGAATTTCACAAGCAGGATACATATATGCACATGTCATGGATCCCCCTATGGGTGATGATACAGCTAGTAAGTAATTCATGGGCTCTAAGGGTCTATTCAATTTCCGTGAAAAAGCATGCGACACATAAGAGTGTGTAGACCCCGAATCAATCAGTACATATGCACTTTGAGCACAAATAGAAAGAATACCTGACACTACAGTCTCGGTATTTTGCACGTCTCCCGATACTAGGGCGAAGACTCGGCCCTGCCTCATAGGCTCTTTTCCGGTAGCTTTGGGGTTCGGTTTTGGTGTCACGGTTGATGCTGCGGCGCTGCCTGCAGCTTTACTATTACTCGGAGCAGTGAAGGGGAATCTTTCACCATGTGGCCCACCTTGCCACACCTGTAACAAGCACCAGAAATTTTATAACAAACTCCCTTATGGTTCTTACCACATTTAGGACATGGCGGTATAGAAGCACTCCCTTGGCTGGGGCTATTTGTTGACCCCGTATTCTGTTTCTTGTTCAATTGATTATGCTTGCCTTTCTTGAATTTGAAATTCTGTCTTTTACCACGCTTGATCGCCGGTGTTTCAGATTGTTTCACAGCTTCGATGTTCGACTCGGCCATCAATGCTCGGTCAAGAACACCCACATAAGTCGGTAGCTTTAAAACATTTATCATGTCCAGTATTGCAACATTCAGGCCGCCTTCAAACCTTCTGGCCTTTTTGTAATCGGTATCCACCATATGTGGTGCGTATCTGGCAAGTCCAGTAAACTTTGTTTCATACTCAGCAACAGACATTGTGCCCTGTTTTAACTGTTCAAATTCAGTGACCTTCCTGTCCCTAACACACTGAGGGGAGTACTTTTCAAAGAAGGCTACTTTAAATTGAGCCCAAGTCATAACGGTGTTGTCATCCCGAGTAAGCATCCACCACCTTCTTGCTTCCTCTTGCAGAGTAAAGGTAGCCAACAGTACCTTATGTGCCTCCGAGCACGGAAACACCTCAAACAGTTTCTCAGTCTCCAGAACCCATGCTTCAGCCTTTAATGGTTCAAGGCCTCCACGAAGGATGGCGGTTTTAGTTCTTTGAACTTCGGGTAAGAGCAATTATGTCCCCATCATTAACATTCACATTCGTCCCATTGCATCGAGGAGGAGGTGGGGGCTGTTGGTTCTGTTGTTGATCTAGTCTTTCAGTTATTCGTTCCAACATTCTTTCCAGTCTGGCCATTCTGGCCTCAGATGATTTAGGTTCAGTAGCAGCATTTGCATTATCCATTTCATTATAAGCAGTTATGACAGTTATAACAGTCATCAATAGAGACAGTCATTTCCTTAAACAGGTTAACACATTGGCGTATAATCAGTCATGTCATAACCACACACTTTTCATGTTCATGTAATGCCCTATTACTTTTCTAGGACACCCTATAGCTCATTTGGACACGTGTGTGGGGTATAACTCGTGGTTAAGTATCGCTCCGATACCACTCTGTCACGACCCAAACCCGGCCCTATGGGTTTAGCATCAGAATCGCCAAGAATCCGAGATTACCAAGGCCTACTTAATAGTAATACAAGAAAACAGTAGTATGTGGCCAATACAGTAAATAAATAATGTCCAATGAGCTATGACAGTCTGTATGCCAAAAAGATTTTTCATGCATATTTACAGAACAGTACAAATACATACATGTCATACAGTGAAACAGGGACTTAATCCCTATCGCAGTACAGTAAACATTCAGTCTATACAATCCGTTCGGTTATTACAAAATAGTATGGCAGTGCAAAAAGGGGAAATACTAAAACACCCCTAAGCCTTAGCATGATAGGCTCGGAACCTCGCAGTGAGGCACTTAGGCTGGCTTGACAAAACTGGAGTCTAACCCATGCTCCTAGCTCCGGTCTGGTGGCTGAGCACCTACATATATATATATATATAGTCAGCTAAAGCCCAGTGAATAACATAAAGCGTAAAGAGGTTAAGAATGAAATGTCTTTACAGTAATGAAAACAGTTCATTAAACAGTATTTGATCTTTTCAATGTAACGCTTATTCAGTCATATGTGGTACATCCATTACCATAGCAGTAAACAGTAGGTCTTAAAGACCGAACAGTAATGATGGCCATCAATCAGTAAACAGTAATGGTTCCACGAGGGAACCGACAGAGATCTCTGTAATAGTGACAGTAAACAGTAGGTGCTAAGGATGCCACAGTACATTTCAGAATATAGGACATACATTCAATCAAATAACAGTAATCATTTCAGTAAACAGTTCCGTAAACAGTCAGAAAACATTCTCAGTTGAACATATCTTTACACAATTGTTACTCACAGAGTTTAGGCTACAGTATGCTAGAGCGTGTCTCCCCAGTCGCCAACCCTACACAGTTCACAAGTTAAACACACACTAAGCTACACAGTTGGGAGATATCATAATCTAATCCCTAATTTGCCTTGGTGTGTTCTACATCTATATCATCATTAAGATGCCTTAAACTAGGCCTAAGAATGCCTAGAATGGGATGAGGATGCAAAAATACGCTTAGAAAACATTTTGCAAGGTTTGCTGAAAATAGGACCCTCGCCCGAGCGAGCCTTCTTTCGCTCGAGCGAGCTTCCAAAATCAAAGGCTTTGCTCGAGCGAGAAATCCTTCGCTCGAGCGGTCTGATGAAACAGTAAAAGTATTGGATGCTCGAATTTTACGCTCGAGCCACCAATCCTTCGCTCGAGCGTGGCTCAGAGTAAACGTTGGTCGCCGGCGAGAATCCTTTCGGCGAAGAAGCCAAATCTGGAATTTCCAAATTTGCCTTCCCAGCTCAAACCAAGCATTCTACCACTCTATACTCGACCTCTTGGGCCCAAATTCTGGAAAACACATCTAGATTCAATATACAACAAGTTTCAAAGCTCAATTTGTGAATTCAAAGCCCAAGAGTGAGTCAATTAAAACCATATTCAATCCTATTTTCAAGAATATGAAGAACATGCAAACATGTATGAAATTAAACTATTTCAAAGCTCCAATTCTTGTTCAAATGAACTCATTTCTTTCAAAACAAGTTGAAAACATGGACTTAAGCTTGATTATGCACATGCATGTGACAATTGGCCATGAAATCAATCCAAAATTTATCAACACACACATGCATGCATGAAATGAGTTCTAATTCAACACTATAAAACCCATTTATGTCTGAACTCTATAATTTGCCAAGAATCTAGCAAGAATCAACCTTAAGGACATCAATGAGGGGTTGAAATTCATACCTAAGTCTTGTATTCGAGAATGGAAGCACAATTTTGAATTCAATCTTCAATGAAGTCTAGTTGAAACACTCTCCTAGTTCACTCTCTCCCCCCTATGGTCGGTTGAAGCAAGCAAATGGCTGAGCAAAAGTTTGTAAAATGAATAAGAAGGCTCAAATATAGTATAATAAAGGCCCACTCACAATGGCATAATCGTAATTAAGCCCAACTCTTCAATTAATCAATATTTAATCTAATTTAAACATACCAAATCACTTTTCAGATAATTATGCCATAAAATCATATAAATTCTATTGATCACGAAACACTAAACGATTTTCAGTTCGGCCGCCGATAAGGCCTTCAATTTGCAATTTAAACATAAAACACGAACAGATAATCAAATAATCAAACAGATAAGAATGCAATACAATAAACATGCTTAGTCAGTTCAGTTCCAGTTTTCAATCAGTCTGTTCAGTATTTCAGTTAATCCAATTATCAGTCGTAATCGGTCTTAATTTAGCAGTAATCAGTAATTAATTCAGTAAATTTTCGGTAAACAGTATGGGGTTGTTACACGAGGTCTACTCGGTTGCAAGGTGTCTCGTTAACTATCTAGCTCATCTGACACGATGTTACTCCTGAGACACGTGGCATGCCCCTATTAATGCACGTACCCTTGTTACAGCCATCGTGCACTATCTCTAAAAAATATGAATCATCCCACCTTTCTACTTCCAGTACAAATATAATTCAAATATAGTGAAGAGTCAATCCCACTGTTCATCTTCTCAGTTTCGAACCTTTGAACCAGAGCCTCAATCCTTTTCTTTCTTCTACCTTTGCCCCAAATCAAAGCCAATTTCAGCTCCTATGGATTCGCATTCGTATAATGAGAGACCTCCTCCAATTGGGTTTTAACCTCACGCCCAAATTAGTAAGTTCTCCGTACCTATTACTGTTTTTCCATGAACATTCTACCTGTTTAACATTCTTGTTAACCCACTATCTACGTTAAAATATAATATTGTAGTGTAAATATCCACTAAAATGTGCTTAAAAGAGCTTGTGAATCGAATCAAGGCCTTTAGACAACCCTCAAAATTCCATAAGATCACAACTGTGATTTTGATCCAAAAGTATGCTGCAATCCAGCTAAAAACCTGTATGTATAACATTGAATGTACCCAATGAGCTAGTCGTACTGCTTGAACCGGGCTAAAACCTTGCCCTCAGTCCAAACCGAATTGAATCCTTGTCCTTAGCCAGCATCAAGCTAAAACCTTGAACTGGTAGTGGGCCGAGCTGTGTCCAGCCGATGACCACACTAAGTCTTCACACGCACGCTTTCGACCAAGCAAACTATTGTCTTTAGCTCGGTCAACATTTTGGGCTTAACACATTTTATTTTTTTTCACTTTGTAGACGTGACTAGGTTGTCCAAGCACTCCATTCACTTTGCCCCTCTATCGGTGCAGCTCAAACGAGCAACAAAACAACGTTGATCAATTCAGCCGAACAAACCCCAATAACTCTTAACTTAAAGCCAATGGGCAAATACGGCTTCATGGTTAGCTCGCCAGGGGCCATAGCAGAATTTAGGTGGGATTACAACGTTCCTGATGACGTGCAGTTCACCTTAGCTGAGCAAGATACTATACATTGGGGCAGGCTCGGTTGTCGCCCCTTTGCCATAATATCAATAGTAGATGGTGGACTCCGCTTCCCGGTCCAACCCCTTATTTGTGAATTCCTCATGTAAACCAGACTCGGCCCAACCCAATTGTCCACCAACATGTGTAAGATCATAAACGGCATCGCTGAGCTCAATCGCCGTATTGGCCTCAACCTTGGATTAACTGAGATATTCCACCAATTTTCGATCGGTCAAAATGATGATGGTTGGGTCTACTACCTCAAATTCAAAAAAGGCCAAGAGAAAGTCATCAAGCACACATCAAACAAAAATTTACATAACGATGACTTTCTCTGGGTCTCTGGAAATTGCAAGGACCAGGAGGCCAGGATATCGGGCTACAACATAAACTGGAATACAGGCACAGCTGGTATGAGTAACTCGATCTTACGCTTAACTATTTAATCACTTACTATCGTGCTAATCGTTCATCTCTTTGCAGATTTGAACGTGCTCAAGGAGAATTATCCATACGCTAACTAGGATGGGCTATGCACTGCGCTAAGATATCGGTATCGGGATCAGACCGAGCTACTAAACTTCGAGCTGACCTATCAGTATAACAGCAAGAGGAGGAGCAAAGTCACCGACTTCTTTCTCGAACCTTCACCAAAACCATACCTAAGCCTTCCTCAAATCAATCTCGTCCCCCTCACCAAAGAGCAAGAAATGGCCAAGAGGAGAGCCGTGCGAGCTCTTACCACCAAGCAAACCTCCGTCGAAGTCCAAACTAAACAAGTTCCTGTTGATCAATCGTGTGATACCGTTGTCGCCCTACCAACCACCAGGGCAACCTCATCTTAGCCAAGTAAGCGCGCTTGCACTTCATCTACCAAGCAACAACGCTTGGTGGATGAGGAAGAGATTGCACTTCCTAAGGTCGAGCTATCTGAATAACAGCCTGTCCATTCTGGCCAAGCAGGCCCCTTTTTCCCACCAGTGTGGACACTAGCCGTGACCTTCAAAGGTCGTGTTGTGTCCACCGCCGACTCTGTTAGTGCCAAGAAGAACCATATGCTGGCCTTCTACTTGTCAAAAAGTGTTTTCCTGTCAGTTGACATGGAGAGGCACGAACAACTGATCGAACTAAAAGCAACTCGATCGGCTACTAAATCTCTGGTTCTGGTAAGCTTGAATCCTGTATTTACTTTCCTTAGCACTTACTCTTTGCTCGGTTTGGTTGATCATTTGTGGATTGAATTTCAGGCCGTACAGAAGAGCCACATTGCCCATAAACGTGTACTGGAGCTAAAGAAGACAACTTCGGCGGCCATTGCTGACGGTTAGGCCAAAGACGTCGAGCTGAAAGCGCTAAAGGCAACTCTAACAGAGCTACACGTGGAGAATAAAAAACTGATCGAGCAAGTTGGCTTCACCGAGGTGGAAAAACAGAAAGCCCTCACTGAAAAAAAAAAAAAAAAAAAAAAAAAAAAGGATCACTACCTACGCGAGCTGGCTAAGTTGGAGAAAAAGAAGGCTGCCGAAATAAAAGCACTCTAGAAGAAGATGAAGGATGCTAAGGACCATGGTTACGCTAAGGGTGAGCAGACAAGGCAACCTAGGATATTTTCTTCAAATGTAGTTGGAAGGTAGCAGCGGAGAAGCTCGGCTAGGCCCCCAACTTTAAGGTCTTCCTCAATTCTCCTCCCCACTTTATCCCAAGCTATATGGCAGCGTATGCCAACACTGTGCAATAAAAGTTCTTGTAGGTGGAGGAGGAGGAGGACAATCATATACTGAGCGATGTTCCCCTCTCAGTCGGTAAGCTCGACCATGAGAGCCCAGTGCCAGTTTGGTCAGAAGTGCCAAGCTAGGCCGAGCTAAGCCTGGTCATCAAAGAATGCATCACCAATCTAACACTTGACAGTGGTGTTGGAGTCAGTGCTGACGCAGACGTCGAGCTGGATGACTTGTTCGACTGACCGTGATGTATCTCTTGTTTTTTTTTCTATTTTTTTGTAATCATTTGGGTTGTTAATGAAAAAACTTCAACTTTTTGCACGCCACTTATACCTTTGTATGCCACTTTTGAATGTGCTCCCTAATTGTGAATGCATACTCTGCCGAGCTCATTTGCTCGGCCATACACAATAGTTTCAATCATCTTTGGCCGAGATAACCATCTTGGCTATAGAGTGCAAAAAGGTGTTGGTCAATCCTGCCAACCCTCTTTAGCCGAGATACCCATCTCGGCTAAAGAGTGTCAAAATTTGTTGGTCAATCCTGCCAACCTTCTTAACCTAGATAATCATCTCGGCTAAGAAGTCCAAAAATTTGTTGGTTAATCTTGCCAACCTTCTTTGGCTAAGATAACCATCTCGGCCAAAGAGTGCAAAATATTTGTTGGTCAAACCTATCAACCTTCTTTAGCCTAGATAATCATCTCGGCTAAAGAGTGCAAAAAATTTTTTGGTCAAACCTACCAACCTTTTTTGGCCTAGATAATTATCTCGGCTAAAGAGTGCAAAAATTTGTTGGTCAAACCTACCAACCTTCTTTGGCCGAGATAACCATCTCGGCCAAAGAGTGTAAAAAAATTTGTTAGTCAAACCTGCCAACCTTGTTTGCCCCCAGTTGGGCAAAGATTTACATACAGACCAAAATAAACCTAAGTATTGAAAAATTTACCAAAAAAATGACTACTTATTTTAGTGAATGTTTACAAAAAATTACAAGTGCAAAAAACTAAAAATACAATATCTTGACGTTAGCCGTGTTCCATGGCCTTGGGATAGCTTGGTCATCCACATCCTCGTGGTGGTAAGCTCTTTTTCCTACTAATCCCATCACTTTGTACGGCCCATTCAGTTGGGTCCTAGTTTGCCATCCCCAGGTACCAAAGTGTTTCCCATTACTTTTGCGTAGCACCCAATCTTCAATCTTGAATTGCCTTGGATGCACTGCCTTGTTGTATTTTCTAGATAGTTCCTGTTAATGCCAGGCGATGTGAACCAGTGCCCTTTCTCTTCGTTCTTCGGCAAGATCTAACTCCAAGGCTATGGCCTCTTCATTCAAATCTGGATCGAAATTTTCGTTTCTAATAGTGGGGAGGCCGACTTCCAGGAGAATTACTGCTTCCATGACATAGGCCAAGGAAAAAGGCGTTTCGCCGGTCAACCACCTAGGTGTAGTTCAGTAAGCCCATAAGACATGGGGAAGTTCCTCAGCCCATTTCCCTTTTGCTTTTTCTAGCCTCTTCTTCAGTCCATCTAAGACTACTTTGTTGGAAGCTTCTGCATGTCTGTTGGCTTGAGGGTATGCTAGCGTAGAGTTGTAGAATTCAATCTTGTGCTCTTCGTAAAAACCCCTAAAGATTCTTTCGTCAAATTGGGTACCATTATCAGATATCAAAGCCTTGGGAATTCCAAACCGGGTTATGATATTCTTCCAGATAAACTTCTTGACATCTTTTTCTATGATGGATGCTAGCGCCTTTGTCTCCACCCATTTTGTGAAGTAGTCTATTGCTACAATGAAGAATTTTCTGTTGCCCAGCCCAGTTGAGAATGGTCACACTATGTCTAAGCCCCGCATTGCAAAAAGTCGATGGCTGTTCAGAGGTAGGAGCTCTCTAGCTGGTTGATGGATTTGATGCGTGAATTTCTGATAATTCTTGCATTTCTTGACATATTTCTCTGTGTCTGCCTGCATGTTTGGCCACCAATAGCCCTGTGAGATAGCTCGGTAGGCCAGAGATCTCCCCCCTTGGTGGTTTCCACAATTGCCCTCGTGGATCTCGAACAAGAATGTCTTGACCTTGCTAGGATGAACACACTTCAAGTATGGTCCTGTGAAGGACTTTTTATACGGTGCTAGAGATGGGGAAATCTAAAATCGTTGCGATTTTGCATGAATCTTGTTAGCTTCCTTCTTGTCTTCTGGCAAAATGCTATTCTTTAAGAACAGAATGATGGGGTCCATCCAGGAGGGACCTAGCTGGCCACAGCATACCTTGGCCGCTTCAGGTTCCTCAATGCTCGGTCTAGGCAGGAAGTCAACTAATAATGGGTGCGGGATAAATGTGTCTGCCATCGACACAAAACCGACTAATTCATCCACCTTGCTATTTTTTTCTTGGCCGATTTGCTCTATCCTCACTACGTCAAATTTCATGATTTCATTCCTGACCAGCTCCTAATACTTGGCCATTCTGTCATCATTTGCTTCATACTCGCCGGATCTCTGGTTGACTATTAGTTGAGAGTCGTTATACACTATTAGCTCAGCAGCGTTCATCCGGTAAGCTGACTTCAAACCGGCTAACAATGCTTTGTACTCTGCCTCATTATTGGATGTTGGAAATCCGAGGTTGATAGCTTATTCAATGGTCAAGCCATCTGGCGAGATGAGGATTATCCCAAGTCTAGCCCAGTGCCTGTTGGATGCTCCATCCACAGAACTTCCACATCTATCACAGCTTCCAACAAGTGGAAAATCTAAGGACACTTTAGGATCAGGGACGTTGACGACATCTTCTTTTAAGTTTTTGTCCGTCGTTAGGATTTGATCCTCACTGCATGACTGCTTTAGCATTTCACTTTTGGGCGTGTCCTTGCTTGTAGTTGTGTGACTTGCTCCTGCCCTCCACAATGATGGGTTGTTGGCCCTAGTGAACGACGCAATAACTGTAAGGCTAAATGGTTCGCTGCTCTGTTGAACGACTTGCTACAGGGGTTGCGCTATTCCCGCAGCACTTTCCTCCCCTTTGCTCAGTTTCCTCTATCAAGTCGACTGGGCAAACATAATGACTTCCTGGAGCAAACTTAGCCAGGAAGTCTGCCAAAGCTTGAACCTTTATCACGGTTCTTTGTTGGAACTTGTTGTTGAACTATCCAAACTCCACGGCCCATTTCAATATTCACCCAGAAAAGTCCGCCCTTTCAAAAAAAGGGCTTTTAAGGGGAATGCAGTTAAGACGATCACAGTGTGTGCATGGAAGTAGTGCGACAATTTTCTCGAAGCCATCATCAAGGCTAGGGCTAGTTTTTCTAACGGCAAGTACCTCGTTTCGGTACCCAGTAATGTCTTGCTCACATAAAAGATAGACAAGTGTTGTATTCCCTCGGTTCGTACCAACATTACGCTAATTGCTTGTTGGAAGACTACTAAGTATAGGAAAAGTACCTCTCCTGGCACTAGGGTTGCCAACAATGGCAGAGAAGTCATGTATTCTTTCAGGCTATCCAAAGCTTGCTTGCATTCATTGTCCTACTTAAATTTGGCCTTAAGTGCCTGCAAGAACGGTCGACACCTGTCTGACAACCGACTTATGAATCAGTTCAAGGTGGCAGCTAGGCCCGTAAGGTGCTGTAGTTCCTTGACTATGTTGGGCCTCTCTAGTTCTTGAATGGCCTTGATCTAAGATGGATCGACTTCTATACCACGGTTGGTTACTAGAAAGCCAAGAAACTTGCCTGACCCCACGCCAAACGTGCATTTAGATGCGTTCAATCGTAGTTTATGGGTTTTCAAAATCTGAAACATCTCAGCTAGGTCTTTGAGGTGGTCTCCTTCGTTCTTACTCTTGAACACCATGTCGTCTATGTAAGCTTCCATTGTCTTGCTGTCACGACCCAAACCCGCCCCTATGGGTTTAGCACCGTAATCGGCCAGTAATCCAAGATTACCAAAGGCACGCTAATAATACAAGAAAACAGTAGCATGTGGGCATAAAGCCAATACAAGAAATAAACAATGTCCAATGAGTCAGGATACAGTATGCCAAAAAGATTTTTCATACATTTATACAGGCAGTGACAAAACAGTATGTACATTATATACAATCATTCAGAGCAGGGACTAAAACCCTATTAAAACAGTACAGTACAATCTATACAATTAACAAAACGGTTATAGAGACCGGCGGGGGAAATAAAAACACCCCTAAGCCATAGCTTGGCAGGCTCGGAACCTCGCAGTGAGGCACAGTGGTTGGCTTGACAAAATTGGAGTTTACCCCGACGCTTCTAGCATTGGTCCGGTGCCTGTACACCTACATATATATATGAGCAGTGAGCTAAAGCCTAGTGAATAACATAACGCGTAAAGAGGTTAAGAATGAATGTCCTTACAGTAATGAAAACAGTTCATTGATTTAGTATATCAGTCATTCAGTCATATGTGGTACATCCATTAGCATAGCAGTACAGTAAACAATAGGTCTTAAAAGACCGAACAGTAATGATGGCCATCAATCAGTAAATAGTAGTGGTTCCAACAAGGGAACCGACAGAGATCTCTGTAACAATAACAGTCAGTAACAGTAGTTGCTAAGGATGCCACAATACAGTTCAGAATATAGGACATACATTCATTCAGTTAACAGGAATAGTTTAGAAAATAGTACAGTTCAGTATTCAAAGATAATCATTTTGAACATATCTTTACACAATTGTTACTCACAGAGTTCTGGGCTACAGTAAACTAGAGCATCTCCCCGGTAGGCCAACCCTACACAATACACAGGACGAACACACACTAAGCTATACAGTTGGGGAAAGTAATAACTTAATCCCTAATCTGCTCCGGTGTGGTTCTACTTCTATATCCTCTTTAAGATGCCTTAATTATGCCCTAGGAATGCCTAGGATGGAAAGAGGATGCAAAGATGCACTTTTGAACACTTTACAAAAATTTTCAGAAAACAGGGTTCTCGCTCGAGCATGGCTTTCTTCGCTCGAGCGAGCTTGTCAGAACAGTGGGGTCGCTCGAGCGTGGAATTCCTTGCTCGAGCGGTCTGCAAAAATGCAAGAAGTGCTAGATGTTGGAAATCTCCGCTCGGTGCTCGCTTGACACCCGCTCGAGCGTAAGACACAATCCTCGCTCGAGCGTAGGTTCTCTCGCTCGAGCGTACGTTCGCGTGCACCAAGATTCTGAGAGCTTGCAATTTACGCTCGAGCCACCATTTCTTCGCTCAAGCGGTGCTCAGAGTAAACGGTGGTCGCTCGAGCGTAGAATTCTTCGCTCGAGCGAAGGAGCCAAATTCTGGAATTTCTAGATTTGCCTCCCAAGCTCAAACCAAGCATTCCTTAGCTCAAAACTCGACCTCTTGGGCCCAATTTTTGGAAAACACATCTAAACTCAATATACAACAAGTTTCAAAGCTCAATTTGAGAAATCAAAGCCCAAGGGTGAGTTAATTAAATCCAATTTCAAATCAATTTTCATGAACAAGATGAACATGCAAACATGCATGAATTTAAATCATTTCAAAGCTCAAATGCTTGCTCAAATGAGCTCAAATCTTTCAAAAACATGATGACAACATGAATTACAACAATATTATGAACATGCATGTGAGGAATGATGAATTACAACCTCCAAACTTGTCAATATGCACATGCATGCAACAATTGAGCTCTAATTCAACAGTATTGAACCAATTCATGCCTTAACTCTACAATTAAGCATGAGGCATGTAAGAACTATCTTAAATACAACAATGAAAGGTTGATTCTCCTACCTTAGGTCTTGTAATCCAAGTTTAGAAGCTTAAATATGAAATCTATACTTCAATCCTCTCAATTCCCAAGCAAGACCAAGCAAAATGAGATGAAGACACTCTCACTCCCTATTCTCCCTCTCTCTAGTCGGTGGTGTGCTCAAAATGAGCTGAGCAAAAGTGTTTTGATCTAATGTAATAAGGCTCAAGAGTGCTTAGATAATGGCCACTAAGTGGTCTAATTGTAAATAAGCCAAACTTTGCATTTTATCAATATTTAATCTAATTTAATCATACCTAATCAGTTTTCAGATAAGTATACCATGAAATCACATAAATTATGGTGATCATAAATATAGCGATCCCGGGTTTACCCCTTGTTGTATAGTGATCCGGACGTGTGTCCGTGGATGTTGGTAGTGGATTGTTGTCCTGTTTACGTCCTTTCATATATTGTATTTGAGTTATAGGATGTGTTGGGCAGGTTTGCTTCAGGTTGGTTGTGTTTGGGAGCCAAGGGTTGCTGCCCAGAATTTTTGTCCTTCGCTCGAGCGAGGAGTTGGTCGCTCGAGCGAGAGTTGAGTTTTGTGTCTGGTGGGTCGAGCTGCAACGCTTCGCTGAAGCGGCAGCGCGTCTGGCTGGACTGAACACCATGATTTTTGGCTCGAGCGAGCTGTTCTTCGCTCGAGCGATCTGGTTCGGTCTTCGCTCGAGCGAGCGGTTCGTCGCTCGAGCGTGCGTCTAGTTGCAGACCTGAAGGGTCGAGCTCCTGCTCGGGCGGGCTTCTCTTCGCCGGCGAGCTTCTAGGATGTTGGCTCGAGCGAGACCTTCTTGGCTCGAGCTACGGTTTTCAGGTCCGTCGCCGGCGACCAAGTCTTCGCCGAGCGAGCCTATTTATATCAAAGAAATGATCTAAACTTCCCTTTTTCAAAAGGTCTCTATCTTCAAACCCTAAATTTGAGAGCCCCTCACTCTAGACTTGCCTTCTCTCTAAGAAATCATCTCCCTAGAGTGTGAATCTACCCTAAGTGCTTTGTTAAAAAGATAGAGGGTGACTTGGGCTTCGATCTAATCTGAGAATATTTGGTTTTGGAGCAAGTTGGGTGTTGGGTCTTCATCTCCTTTTGAGCTCAAACTTTGAGGTAGGGATATCCTACTCCTCTTTATGGATTCTGTCTTTAAATTTTGACATTTTGATGTGTTGGGGATAGTTGTGTAATTTTGAGAAAGTTTGGGACTTTTATGCAATTTTATAAAAGTTTGGGGGCTTTTGTGCAATTTTATAAAAGTTTGGGGATTTGTTTTAAATAAACCTATATGCACGGTTGGTACATAGAAGTGAGATTAATGTGGAATCATTGATGAAAATGGAACCTTAGGGGTTGAATGTTAATTATGGAAAATGCTATAATTATATTGTTTAATTAATTGGGATAATTAATTGTGGAATTGGGATGTTGATTATATATCCTTTGCGCATTTATTTTCTGTTTAGAAATATCTGCTTTGGGCTATCGGTGGAGGATAGTCTTGATTGTTGTAGACAATGCATGATGATTAGGCAAATTAAAACCAATCATTGAAATGTGTCATTGAGTATGACAGTTGAAGAATACATTAACTTTATGTATTGATTTGTGATGTGTATAATTGTTGTTTATATGCATTGTGTTGTGTTGGAGAAGATAGGGGATGTACTCCGCGGTTTAGGGGAAGATAGGGGATGTACCTCTAAACCGGATGTTGTTTGGGAGAAGATAGGGGATGGACTCCGTAGATAAAGCTCATATGCTTGTCTTGGAAATGTGATATAGCTAGTATGCATATCTGTGGAAGTAGTGAAGTTGTAAGTGGTTAATATGAGTTTTTGTCTCATATGAGTTGTGTGGCCAGGTTCTGAGCCATGAGTTATAAATTGAGAATTTAATGAAAATGGAGAGTGAATTGAATATAGACATGAAAGTCTTGGAATTGAAATGTGTTATGAAGGAATGTAAAAGTGTTGACCATCTATCAACTGTTAATCTTTTAGTCATTATTCATAACTGGTTTAGTATATTTCTACTGGGCTGTGGCTCACCCTATATGGGAACATCATTTTCAGGTACAGGCAGCATGCCACCTCCAAGGACTTAGCTTGGGAGGCTAGTGGCGGATGGACTTTTTGACTTCTATTTACTTTTGATGTGTTATATGTAACCTCAAGCCAAGGGCTTTACGTGTATTGAGCTACAGCTCTTTTGATTGTAACCAAGTGTTAACTTGGAAAGTTGTAAGCCTTTAAGGCATCCGCTTTTATTGTTTACATGTAATACTTTTGTACAGAACAGTTCAGTTAAATAGAAGAAGGTGGACTTTTATTATGTTGATGCATGTTCGATCGATGGGTTTATTGTCATTATTTTGAGGGCGTTACAATAAAACACTAGTCGGTTTCGAATTCGGCCGCCGATAAGACCTTCAATTAACAGTTTAAACATAAAAATACAAATAGTCAAACAGATAGAATGCAAAATAACATATATACTTAGTCCATTCAGTTCCAGTTTTCAGTCAGCCAGTTCAGTATTTCAGTTGATTCATTACTTATCATAATCAGTCTCAGTTTAGCAGTATTCGGTAGTTAATCGGTATTCAGTGGTGAGGGTTATTACACTTGCCTAACAACGGCTCGAACATTTTGGTAACCATTCGTTGAAACGTTGCCCCTATATTTTTTAGGCCAAAGGACATGACCTTGTAATAATACAACCCGTTTGGCGCTGTAAAGGATGTAACCCCTTGGTTTGGTTCATACATAGCAATCTGATGGTATCTGTGATATGCATCAAGAAAGTTAAGTCAGTTATGTCCCACAATTAGGTCCACCAATTGGTCTATCCATGGTAGAGGAAAACTGTCTTCCGGGCACGCTTTGTTGATTGTCTTATAGTCCACGCAAAAGCACCATTTGTCATTTTTCTTAAGTACTACCACCATGTTGGAGATCCACTTGGGATAGTGAACCTCTCTAATCACTCCTGCTTCAAGCAGGTTACCCATCTCTTCAGCCACTATCTCGGCGTGGTGTAGTGTTGACTAGCGAGTTCGTTGTATAATTGGTCTGGCAGTTGGGTTGATTTTAGTTGATGGCAGATGAAGTTTGGATCATTGCCAGGCATGTCATATGAAGTCTAGGCAAACACTTCGATGTTATAGATCAAGAATTCCATTATCTTTATTCTCTTGGTGTTGGACAAAGATAAGCCAAGCAAAAAGAACTTCTTTGGGACCTTTTTGTCTACTCTTACCTCCACCAGATCTTCCACTGCCTTCTGTTCAGTTTCCATGCCGATATCTGCAAATAACTCGTTGCTTTCAGACTCCTTTACCATCTGCAGAATCCTTTGGTAGCTCGACTTCCATTCACAGTCACGAAGCATTGCTTGGACATGATTTGGTCTCCCAAGACCTCTTCAATCACTCTAGCTTCGTTAGGGAATCGCATCACTTGATGGTAGGTTGATGCTACCACAAGCATGGCATGTAACCATGCTCTCCCCAATATAATGTTGTAAGTGGAAGGGACTTTCAACACCCAGAATTTCACTTGCTTCATTATCGTTCCAGGTTTGACAGACAAAATTATCTTGCCAACCGGCCATCCTGGCATTGAGTTGAAACCGACCAAGGGAGATGTCACGGGTGCCAAGTCTTTGTCCTCAAATTTTAACTGTTTGAAGGTCTCATAATACATTATCTCACACAAACTCCCATAGTCAATCAAGATTCGCTTCATGTCAAAGTTCTTGACGAGCATAGTAACTACTAGTGCATCGTTGTAAGGGATTTGCAACCTCGCTAAGTCCCTATCACAGAAAGTGATGACGTTTTTTGCCTCCATCTTCCCTTTTTTTACAGTTGGGTGAACACTCAACACCTCCCTCATGTGCTCCGCCTTCTTGATCATTTCCCGAAGCTCGCTAACTCGCTCGGGCTCAATGATCCCATGTACTACATTAATCAGGCCTTGAGAAGGACCTCCAACCTGTCTAGCCGTTGCAGTCCCGGAAGGCTGGCCGAGCTCCCCTTTTAATATATTGTTCCAAGTGGTCCGCAGCCACCAACTCTTCCAAATGATGTCACAAAGGCATGCATTTTTTCGTTCGGTGCCCCACATCGTCATGAAAGATGCATCTATATCGATTGTCATAGCCCCTTTGCGCTTCTCCCAACTTGGCTAGCTGCCAAATGAAGGGTTTGTCGCGTATTTCACTTAGAATCCGGTAGATAGGCTTCTTGAACACGGTGGTGATGGCAGTGCGGACTCTCAGCCTCCTTACTTTGAGGTCCTCGTCGTTTGGTTGTCTGCTACGACTATTTCTATCCGATCGGTCCTCTTGGCCGACCGTGTTGACTTTTGCCACAGGTTTTTTGTCTGAAATCATTGTTGTGCCAGACTTTGCCTTTGCACAAGCACCATCTTTTTCCACCCTAATGTGCTGGTGCACTCTTTCCATCAGGGCTTCCATCATGAGGGGTGGCATCATCATCATTAAATCCCTCAACTTGTGGCCCACCAGCAAACCCCACTTGTACTGTGTGATAGCTAGGTTGGTGGGGCAATCACCTATCTGATTGAAAGTCTGCCAGTATCTATTGTTTGTAAGCCTTTAATGTTTCTTTCTCACCCATGTCAATGGCCAGCAACTAGTCTATCTCGACTGGGGTCTTGGTGTTTGCCTTGAACCTAGTGACAAACGCCTCCGCCAGTTGGGCCCATGAAATGACGCTACCTTCTGGAAGCCTTTCAAATCAAGTTAAACCTAGGTCACCTAAGCTTGATGGAAACAAGATGCACATAAGAGCTTCGTTTTGCCGGTGTATAGTCATAACTTGGCGAAAGTGGTGAAAGTGCATATAGGGGTCTGACTTCCCCTCATAGGTTTTAAACTTAGGCTAGTTGAAGCCCAAGGGTAGTGGTGCGTTCTTTATCGCTGGAACGAACGGTGAGCTTTGCAACATTGCTAATGCTTTGTCTGCTAGTTCATAAGCAAGGCACGACGTTGGCTTTGCAACCTCGACACTTCCATGTGTCTTAGGAGCCAGCTGCTGCAGAACAGAGACCCTTTGGGGGTCATGCGCCTGGGCGTCTTCCCTCCTTTGAGTCCTTTCTTCTAGCACAGTCACAAGTTCGTCAACGTAGGCAACTCCGTATGCCTAGAGGTCGTTTGGTGTGTATGCGAGGGACAATAACTACTTCCCTCCATGTAAGAACTTTTAGTCCTCGTTCTCCCAGATCTGAAGCAACAAGTCCTTGTGGTTCTTGATTGTGTGTGGCCTATTCTAAGGCTTACGCTTTCATTATGCAAAGGTGTGACTCGTTTGTCATAATCTCCTGAATGTCGAGAACGCGTTCTGCCTTCACAGACTTCCTCTTCTTCATCAAGCGCTTCATCATCTCCATGTTTGCCGTCATTCTCTTCATCAACTCATTTTACTCCTTCACCTAATTCTCTAGAACCTGAAAATCCATCATCCGCCTCTGTCTATCTGGGCTTTGAGAGTGATATGGACTTGAGCCCCATTTTTCTCACGCACCCCTCTATGGGTTCTAACGCTGGGGGGGTCCAAGTCTGCCATGGGTGGGACAAAAGGCAAATCCTCGTGCCTCCTATCCCCTTCTGGAGTTTGTCCATCGATAGCAGATTGAGGCAAGTCTTCGTTGTGCGCTATTAAAGATCAGTTGAAGGAAAACTTAATCAAAAGGTTTGTTCTCTATAATACTTCCCACAGATGACGCCAATTGTAGAAGCACGAAATAATCTTCTCGCATAATCCTATTGATCAAGTTTGCACTACTTCAAGCGTCGTCGTTTTGCTACCTGAAAACACATGTAAGCTAGCCAACGAGTGTGTGCTAGAAACCCTTTGATGCCTAAGTCAGCAATTAGACAATAGACAATAAACTCTATGTATTTGAAAGTAAGAATTGCATTACCTGTGCATAGGTCCTGCCATGAGCTTTTATAAATTTCACCTGACACAATCCTAGTAGGACTCTTACTCTCCTTAACAGAGTCCTTCTAGGAATCACATAGCTAGAGGATAACGCCTATCCTTAGAAAACCATTCTCACTACCACCCAGGTGAGATGGTTTAAACTCTTTATTCCGACTGTCACTATGGTCAACCAAGCTATCTCGGCTCTGTGCTCCCCATGGCATAGCCGTGATGACCCTAGCTACAGGATGGCACCCGGCCGAGCTATACCTATCTCGGCCCTCTACACTAGCAATCACCTCAGCGCAATAAAGGTCTGGCCTCAGATAGCTAGGTCGAAGCCCTAGCAACACATCAGTGACCGGCATAGTGCCTACTCGGACCAAGACTGAGATACAAAAAACTCTTATCTTGGCCCATTCCGTGGCCCAACCTTCCAAATAAGGTTTTACCTAGCTCAGCCCAATTTACACATAAATTACCCTTTCAATGATGAAGACAGTCAAGGTTGTGTTAAAAACTAGAGCTGACGATGGCCCATTTTTTAAGGTGACAATTGACAAAACCTTAAATTAGCTCTTTGGAGATTTAAAAAAAATAAAAAATAAAAAATTGGTCAATCAACACACAACTTGTTGTAGTGGCTATTTACAAATGTGAAAAACAAATAAATGAAAAGAGATAGAAAGAAATAGGGACGGAGAATTATTACAACACTAAATAATTACAATACCAAATAAAAGACGTGGGGTTTGAGAATTATTACAACAAACAACTATCTAATTCAAACATGAGCTAAATCTAACAAATCAAATATAGTTATAATAATAATAATAATAATAATAATAATAATAATAATAATAATAATAATAATAATAATAATAATATAAACAAACATAATAATAATAATAATAGTATACAAATATTTATAATTATATTATTATTAAAGTAAAGAAACTACATATTTAAAACAGTAAAGAAAAAGTAAGAAAATAAATGAGAAAGTTGCGAAAATTCACCTTTGGAGGAAATGATGAATTTTTTAATTTATCAAACTTTCTTCTTTACATCCTCAGATTATGGAGTATGTTTTTGAAATCTCAACAAGAAAATTCAAGTTTTAGCTTTAGTGAAATTTTGGGTGGTATATGTAGGAAAATAGAGGTTTATATCTCACTTTATATTTTCTCTCAATTTTGGAAAAATTAACTTTTTCTTTGATCAAAGCTTAGACCTCTCTCTAAAAAAAAACCATTCACACCTCTTTCAGAACTCTAATGTTTTTCTTATTTAGGCAATTGAAGAAGGCTTTCTTAGTGGAGAAAGTGGAAGACAATGGTAGAAGACAATATATAATGGAGGTGGATGGTGAGTAGTGAGTGGTGATGGTGGTGTATGATTAGGAAAATGGATGGTGAGTGTTGATGGTGGTGTGTGATTATGAAAATCAATGGTGAGTGGTAATGGTGATGATGAATGGTGATGGTGGGGTGTGATTAGGAAAGTGGATGGTAAGTTTGTGATCATTTTTATGTACAAACACATAAAACCATGTAAAATTATAAAATACTATAAATTAATGAATTAAAAATATATTTTAGCAGTCTAAAATAATTTGGCCAAAACGGGTGGGTTAAGTTTTTGTAATTGGCAATCCCATTTGAGAAAATTCCTTTTAGTTGTAATTTTATTCGATCTTTTATTTTAGTGAGGCTATAAGTTTTCAGATACGAATCCAACCCGAATTATGCTTTGCAGAGGAGTTCGTGATCTTAATTCTTTCATGTTTGCCACTTCGCTGACTATGTCGGGGATCGAGCTCGAGCGGAGAAACAGATCATCCAGTATTTTTGCAGAGTGCTTGAACTTCTGGGAAGAAAATTTTATCGCTCGAGCACTCTGCAAAAATTTGAAAATTTGAACCGTTCAGAGTGCTTGAACTTCAAATTTGAACGGTTAAATTTTAACCGTCCAGAGTGCTTGAACTTCTGGGAAGAAAATTTGAACTCGCACCACCTTTAGTCACAACGCTCGAGTGGTAAAAGTTGCGCTTGTTGTTTTCTATAAAGTGTGTCGTTCGTTGTTTCTAGGGTTTCAACCGTCCAGATTTTCAGAGAGGAACAAGATACGAAGTGTTTTATATTGGAGAGTGTTTTATGAGTGTTTCCTTGATGATTTAAGAGTGATCAATTGATTCGTGAATTTCTTATCAACATCATCAAGAGTTTGTTTGTATTCGTTTATTCAAAGAGAGAAAGAGAGCTGTTCTTCAGTGGATTACGTGGAACTTAAGCTTGAAGCTTTGGTAGATTTCGGAGTGGCACATCGTCGTGGATTCGACATCATCGCTGTGGATTGAACGTTGAGCAAGACAATTCCGAGGTGAAGATAGTGGTGGAAGAGACACATTAGGGTTGGTTCAATTTGGGTGTGGATTCGCTAGGTTATTTGAGAGTACACTTGTGTAATTCATTTGTGTCTTCTTAGTGGAATGTTTTGTAGTTTTGGCCCGTGATTTTTTTTTATCACAATTGGAGGTGCTCCAATTATGATTTTTTCACGTTAAATTGTTGTGTCGATTTGTCTTTGATTGTTTGATTGCAATTGTTATTTGCTGGTTAAAATTGATACATAATCACAAATCAATATCTCGCGAATTTTTAGATTTTTCAAGGTGAAAGTTGGGATTAAAACTCAAATTTGACTTTTTTTTTTTACAAATTCATAAAATAATATATTCCAATTTTCATTATCGGGTGTTCAAAAGAAATCGTTCAAATCTTAAGACCGGTCAAAATGAAATGTCTACAGGTTGTGCCAAGGGCAAGGGCTCTGATATGAACTAGGACATCAAGTGAGAGAAACTTGTTTAGACTCATTTCTGAAAGAGAATGTAATGTATGTTGCATCTCTATTTCCTATAAGTTGGTTTTGAGTTGTGTTAGGCGATATAACATGAAGTCCCGACCAGATGTTAATAGTTTTTGTGGGATTTGAGGAATACGCATGAATGTTAATTATATTCTTCGTCACAAGTTATTGTTTATTAATGGCTTGCGATGCATCTAACTATTAACAAGTCTGTTGAATCTGGTTGGATTTGACTGAAATCTTTAGTGTTAAGACTATAAAACAATGCATTGATTGTAGTATCATCTGCAGAATAAATTTAATCTTTTTTTTTATTATTATTTTAAATTGGAGTGAATTACACTAACAGTCCTTATAGTTCAGGACTCGTGTCATTTTGTTCCTTAACTTTTCAATTGTAACACATTTGACCTTACATTTTGAATCTTGTTCCAAATAAGGATAATTGAAGATACTATTGCTTAATTTCAAGGGTAAAATAATCAATTTGATAAAATATAAACTAATTTGACAAAAATAAATATTAAAAAAATATTTTCAAATTTTTAAAAATTATTTCTACCCACAAAAGATAAAATTATATAAAATTGATAAATCTTTTAGACATTTATTTATTTATTTATTTTACCAAATTAATTTTTATTATGTATTTAGATGATGATCATGTAATGGGTGGTTGTTAAGATTTTAATGTATAATCGATATATTTAATATATGAAATTTTTTAGTTTTGAATTTTTTTAATTTAATGTATTGGTTTAATAATGATATCAAAGTTGTCGCCATATTTGACTTTTGAAAAAATAGAAACTAACTTAATGAAAATAAAAACAACCACCCATTAGATGATCATTATCCAAACACATAATAAAAATTAATTTGGTAAAATAAATAAATAAATAAATATTTAAAAAAATTATCAATTTTACATAATTTTATCTTTAATAGGTGAAATAATTTCAAAAAAATTTTAAATTTTTTTTTTGACATTTATTGTTGTCAAATTAATTTATATTTTATCAAAATGACGAATTTACCCTTGAAATTAAGCAATGATATCTTCAATTGTCGTTATTTACACTACACGAAAAAACACTTTCGGCGACTAAAGTTTTAGTCGCCAAAAGCCCCTTTTTTAGTCGCCAATACTAATTTTTTCATTTTCCCCGACTAAAATCTTTAGTCGCCGCTGTGGTCGCCGAAAAATTGTCGCGAAAAGCTTTGGCGACTAAACATTTGTTAGTCGGCAATACATATGTCTTCGGCGACTAAATAATTAGTCGCCAATACTCCATTCCATTTTGGGAAATTATACTTTTAGCGACTAAACCTTTTAGTCGCCAATACTAATTTTTTTTTTTATTTATCTTTCGGCGACCAACTACTTTAGTCGCCAATACTAGTTTTTTTTTTTTTTTTAAAAAAAATGGCCTCCGCTGGATGTCCCAGGGCTCGAACCTGCAACGTGCAAGACTAGCACGCCTCTATACCTTCAGCAACACTTGGTCCCCACTACGCCACTCACAGATCTCATGATTATTAATGCGATATTTATTATTTATATACTATATTCACTGGTATATATAAAAATTGTATATATAAAAATAAATTATTTTATTTCATATATTTCATGTAAAAAAATAAAATATTTACAAAAAAAAATTGGGTAGCACTTTTGGCGACTAAACCTCAATTTTAGTCGCCAATTCTCCATTTTTTGGCTACTAATTTGTTTTCTGTCGCTAAAACAAATGAGTCCCGCCTAAGGATTACACATTTGGCGACTAAACAGAACTTTTGTCGCCAAAACCTCAACTTTGGGCGACTAAAATGCATTTTAGTAGGCAAAACACCTATAATGGGCGACTAAACTGAACTTTTGTCGTCAAAACCATCACTTTTTGGCTACTAAATGATTTTAGTCGCCAAAAACCGTCCCTTTTGGCTACTAAACAACCTTTAGTCGCTAAAAACTCTATATTCCGCGACTAAAGTGCGTTTTAGTCGCTAAAACCATTATTTTCGGCGACTAACCTGTTTTAGTCGGCAAAAGGGAGCAACTTTGGCGACAAATTGCATTTTAGTCGCCAAAAATCATACTTTTAGCGACGAAAAAGTAATTTTTAGTCGCCGATTGTGTTTTTTGTTGTAGTGTTAGAACAGTATTCAAAATCTAGGGTCAGATGTGTCACAATTGAAATATCATTGACCAAAGTGATACAAATCTCAAACTATAGAGACCATTAATGTAATTGGCCCTTAAAATTATATTCTTTGTTAAATATAGTTAAAAGTTGAATGGAATATTTTTCTGATTGTGGCCTACAGCAGAGACAATGAGCTTAGTTTTAGTTAAATGTCATTCAATTCAAATTTCTCATATTTATCACACCTTAAAGTATTAGAAAACTCTTGCCAATGTGCCATGACCTTGATTATGTTTTATTATTATTATTATTATTTTAAACCATGCATCTCACTGTTGCAAGTCTATGTTAAACCTTGTTTAACTTGACCAAGTAATGAATCGAGAGATTTTGCATAATTCTTATACGAAAATGCCATTGTCATGCCATTTTAAATAATTTTTGTTATATCAAAAATTTATTTGTCAATTAATTTTTCGTGAAATACATAAGAGGAAATTGTCAATCAGTAGTGCAATGGCAATTCTTGGATAACTATTCTATATCTGTTTATGCATTTATTAACTCCTCTGAAAAATCGCATTGACCCACTCTACATGACAAATTAGGTGCAAACTTCTCCATATATGGGTGATTATTGGAGTTTTGTACTATGATCATGTGGTATTTTATGATATTATAATTGATAGAAAATGTGGAGTATCATAATTTTGTATTGGATGATTGACAAAAATAAGAATAATGAATGATGATTGGTGAAAGAGTATAGACACGTGGTAGTTCGGGAGGCTGTTGATTTTTTATGGTTCTAATATAAAACTACCGGAGCAGGCTCCTCTCAAGTCCAAATCAGATTGGAAGGTGCTGTTGAGCCTCCGTGGGCCCATCATGGAATATCATTCAATATGTAAGACTAGTCGAGTACTTCTTCATTGTAAAAAATCACGTTGATTAGATATCGATATCCACTTGATCAGAATACATTTGTGTCAACGGTAAATATGATTTTTTTAATAAATTGTTGACATAAATATTATCCGATCCAGTATCTATTGATATTCGATCAATGAAATTTTTTACAGGAATGAATTACTCAACGGGCTTTACATGGTGAACAGTTCGGATCATTAATGCTTGTTCTGTGATGAGCTTACAGACGCCCAACAACATTCTTCAATAAAAAAAAACCAATTGAAGAGGAGATTGCTCCGAAACTGCCTATGATGACATATCCTTGATTGATTCTCCCCTCTAATCATTTACAATGTCCATAGTCAACCATGAATACTGTATTTAGGTCTCGTTTAGAAATATTTTATTTTAGTATTTTTTTAATTTTTTAATTAAAATATGAGGTAAATAAATTAGTATGTTTAGAATGATTTTTTGATTTTTTTACGAAAAGATATGTAAAAATAGAAAGAAAAACAGAAACTTTAACTTTTGGTATAAGTTATAGATTTTTTGATTTTTTTAAATTTTATGTTAAAACACTACAACAAAAAACACAATCGGCGACTAAAAATTACTTTTTCGTCGCTAAAAGTATGATTTTTGGCGACTAAAATGCAATTAGTCGCCAAAGTTGCTCCCTTTTGCCGACTAAAACAGGTTAGTCGCCGAAAATAATGGTTTTAGCGACTAAAACGCACTTTAGTTGCGGAATATAGAGTTTTTAGCGACTAAAGGTTGTTTAGTAGCCAAAAGGGACGGTTTTTGGCGACTAAAATCATTTAGTAGCCAAAAAGTGATGGTTTTGGCGACAAAAGTTCAGTTTAGTCGCCCATTATAGGTGTTTTGTTGACTAAAATGCATTTTAGTCGCCCAAAGTTGAGGTTTTGGCGACAAAAGTTCTGTTTAGTCACCAAATGTGTAATCCTTAGGCGGGACTCATTTGTTTTAGCGACAGAAAACAAATTAGTAGCCAAAAAATGGAGAATTGGCGACTAAAATTGAGGTTTAGTTGCCAAAAGTGCTACCCAATTTTTTTTTGTAAATATTTTATTTTTTTACATGAAATATATTAAATAAAATAATTTATTTTTATATATACAATTTTTATATATACCAGTGAATATAGTATATAAATAATAAATATTGCATTAATAATCATGAGATCTGTGAGTGGCGTAGTGGGGACCAAGTGTTGCTGAAGGTATAGAGGCGTGCTAGTCTTGCACGTTGCAGGTTCGAGCCCTGGGACATCCAGCAGAGGCCATTTTTTTTATAAAAAAAAAACTAGTATTGGCGACTAAAGTAGTTGGTCGCCGAAAGATAAATAAAAAATAAAAAAAATTAGTATTGGCGACTAAAAGGTTTAGTCGCTAAAAGTATAATTTCCCAAAATGGAATGGAGTATTGGCAACTAATTATTTAGTCGCCGAAGACATATGTATTGCCGACTAACAAATGTTTAGTCGCCAAAGCTTTTCGCGACAATTTTTCGGCGACCACAGCGGCGACTAAAGATTTTAGTCGGGGAAAATGAAAAAATTAGTATTGGCGACTAAAAAAGGGGCTTTTGGCGACTAAAACTTTAGTCGCCGAAAGTGTTTTTTCTTGTAGTGAAACTCTCGCATGCCAAATGAGACCTTTAAGTGAACCTTAATGTCAAGTCTTTAACACTTATATACACCATTTAAAAAGAAAAAATCAATTACACAAATATTTTTAAATTTAAAAAGATGAAATTTAGTATTGTTGTTTTATATTTTCACTATATATACACGCACAAAGAAAACACTATACAAAAACTTAGAATTACAATAATAAATAAAAATTGAACTAGCTTCTGACATTGGGAGGTCGTTGAGTGACTTTGATAATTCATTACTCAAGCTTTGTTGGATTCTAATATAAAACTACCCATGACGACATATCTATGATTAATTTTCAACTCCTTAAATGGTCATCATTTACAATGTGTTAGGGGCCGGCCTTGAATACAACATTCAAAATCCTAAGTGAACCTTATATTGAGTCTTAATAATTTTATACAAAATGTAAAAAGATAAAATCAATTAAAAACATATTATAAAAATTTAAAAAGATAAGAATTCTACATCTGTTTATGCATTCATTATTAACTCCTCTGAAAAATAGCATTGGCCCACTCTACATGACAAATTAGGTGCATGCTTCTCCATATGTGAGTGATTATCGGGTAGTCTCATACTATGGCCACATAGTATTTCATGATATTATAATTGGTGGAGAAGGTAGGGTATTATGATTGTGTATTAGATGATTGAGAAATATGAAAGGGTCTAATGAATGATGATTGGTGAAGGAGTATAAACACGTGGTAATTCGGTAGGCTGTTGATTTTCTATGATTCTAATATAAAACTACTGTAGCAGGCTCCTCTCCAGTCCAAATTGGACTAGAGGTGTTGTTGGACCTCTGTGGGCCAATTACGAAGTATCGTTCAATATGTAGGGTTCATTAAGAACTTCTTCCTTGTAAAAAAATCACGTTTATCGGATTACATAAGTGTCAATGGTAAATATGATTTTTAAAATAAATTGTCAACAAAAATATTATCCGATCAAGTATCTATTGATATTCGATCAATTTAATGTTTTACAGGGATATATTACTCAACGAGCCTTACATAGTGAATGGTTCGGATCATCGATACGGATTCTGTGATGAGCCTAGGAAGGCCCAACAACATCCTTCAATAAAAAAAAAAAAAAAAAAACCCAATTGAAGAGGAGACTGCTCTAAAACTACCTACGATGACATATCTTTGATTGATTCTCCCCTTCTAATGGTCATCATTTACAATGTGTCATAGTCAACCCTGAATACTGTATTTAGAGTCTGCTAAGTGAGTCTTTAACACTTTTATACACCATTTAAAAAGAAAAAAAAATCAATTACACATATTTTTTAAATTTAAAAAGATGAAATTTAGTATTGTTGTTTTATATTTTCACTATTTATACATGCACAAAGAAAATACTATACAAAAATTTAGAATTATAATATTACACAAAAATTGAACTAGTTTCTAACATTGGGCGGTTGTTGATTGACTTTGATAATTCATTACTCAAGCTTTATTGGATTCTAATATAAAACTATCCGTGATGGCTAGGAATGGCAACGGGCGGGCGGGCCGGGATCACACTCCCGTCCCGATCCCCGATTGAAATCTCCCGATCCCCGACGGGGAGCCTATCACCATCCCCATCCCCATCCCCGCCCCCCAACGGGGATCGGGTTTTCCCCACCCCGAAGATTCCCCGTCCCCCAAGTCTATTTCAACAGCAACACAATCAACAACAACAGGTCATAAAAAAAAAAAAAAAAAAACATCATCCCCAATCAACAACAATCATCATCATCCTCATCAACAGATCATAAAAAAAAAAATTAAAAAATATATAAAAATACAAACAGATCTGAGATCTGTCACAGAGAGAGAGAGAAAGAGAGAGAGAGAGAGAGAAAGTGGACTATCGGAGGAGGCGATGGTGGATGAAGGAGGACTGTCGGTGTCGCCGTGGATGAAGGAGGACGGTCGACGTTGCTGTGGACGAAGGAAGACAGTGGCGATGGCCGATCGGAGATTCGGAGGCGAGATGTAGCTGTGAGTGCGATCGGAAGAGGAGGAGAAGGAGGAGGAGGCGGCAGTGGCCTGGAGAAGGAGGAGGCGGCAGTGGAGGTGGCGATGAGAGCCGACAGCGGAGAGAAGAAAGAGGAGCCGCCGTGAGTGAGGGTGGAGAGGAAGACATGTGAGGATTGGAGAGAGAGTAGATGAAAGAATCAAAAAAGTATATATATTTAGATGAATAAAAGATAGGGATTAGGGATGACTCAGCGGGACATATAATATATATAATATATATATTAGTCGGGGTACCAACGGGGCGGGGCTCGGTCGGGCGGGCCGGATCAAACATGTATCCAGTCCCCCTACCGATTATCATCGGGGAATTTTTTTTTTATCACCATCCCCGGCCCGTCGGGGGTATTTTTTGGAGAATAACCGTTATATTCGGGATCGGGGGGTCGGGTCCCCATCGGGCCGGTTTTAGATTGCCATCTCTAGTGATGGCATATCTATGATTAATTCTCAACTCTTTAAATGGTCATCATTTACAATGTGCTAGGGGCTGGCCTTGAATACAATATTCAAAATCATAATTGAATCTTAATATAGAGTCTTAATATTTTTATACACCATGTAAAAAGATAAAATCAATTAAAAACATATTTTAAAAATTTAAAAAGATAAAAAATTCTATATCTATCTATGCATTCATTATTAACTCCTCTGAAAAATAGCATTGACCCACTCTACATGACAAATTAGGTGCGAGTTTCTCCATATATGGGTGATTACTGGATAGTCTTAGACTATGACCACATGGTATTTCATGATATTATAATTGATGGAGAAAGTGGGGTATTATGATTTTGTGTTGGATGATTGAGAAATATGAAGGGGTATAATGAATGATGATTGATGGAGTATAGACACGTGGTAGTTCGGGAGGCTGTTGATTTTCTATGATTCTAATATAAAATTACCATAGTAGGCTCCTCTCCAGTCCAAATCGGACTAGAGGGTGCTATTGGGCCTCCGTGGGCCTATCACGGAGTATCATTAAATAAGCTTACGAAGGCTCAACAACATCTTTCAATAAAAAAACCCAATTGAAGAGGAGACTGCTCCAAAACTACCTATGATGACATATCTTTGATTGATTCTCCCCTTCTAATGGTCATCATTGACAATGTGTCATGGTCAACCCTAATATTGTGGTGTTTTGAGAAATTTGCTAAAAATTAATTTTTTTTTAGTTTTTTTGGATTTTGTTTGAAAAAATGTGTAGAAATGTGAGAAATGATATGACCTAAAATGGGTTAAAAGTTGGAAAGTGACTTTTAACCAACTTCCCAAAAGAGGCATGTATTTAGAATCCCCTGAGTGAACCTTGATATGGAGTCTTTAACATTTTTATACACCATTTAAAAAGAAAAAATGAATTACAAAAATATTTTTTAAAATTTTAAAAGATGAAATTTAGTATTGTTGTTTTATATTTTCACTATTTATATACGCACAAAGAAAATACTATACAAAAATTTAGAATTATACTATTAAATAAAAATTGAACTAGTTTCTGACATTGGGAGGTTGTTGATTGACTTTTGATGATTCATTACTCAAGCTTTATTAGATTCTAATATAAAACTACCCACAACGATATATCTATGATTAATTCTCAACTCTTTAAATGGTCATCATTTACAATGTGCTAGGGGCCGGCCTTGAATACAACATTCAAAATGTTAAGTGAACCTTAATATGGAGTTTTAATATTTTTATACACCATTTAAAAAGCTAAAATTAATTAAAAAAAATTATAAATATTCAAAAATATAACTATAAGAATAAATTACAAATACACCACTTGAGCTTTACTTAAACTATAGATTGTCTTTGTGAATTGGAAAATTATATATAACCCATTGTCAAAAAAATTTATTTAACAGAATTAATTAAAAAAATAAAATCCATAATTAATCTCCTATAAAATTATATAGTTACCCGAATTATTAATTTAAATATATTTCAAATATCATTAAAAACTACTAATTGACTTCATGATAATAAAAGAGGCGATCTGTCATGAAGTTAGAAACCTCAAGGGGTAGAATATAATTTTCACAACCACATGAGTGATTCATATTTTAATCAAATCTCAAAAGGTATATTTGTAATTTATCCTAAAATTCTAGTATTGTTTTTTTTTAATATTATCACCGTTATATACGCATAAAGAAAATACTACACCAAAATTTAGACTTGTAACATCAAACAAAAATTGAGCTAAATGTACCACAATATCACTTAAACATTACTGTTCCTGCATTTCTAATTGCAAAATTGAACCAATATCTCTTTATTGAGATTGAATTAATTCTCTACAATTTTGTTCCTTTTTTTCTTTTCCCTTTCATGTACAGATAAATAACTTCTAAGAAGCATAATTAAATAAACAATCCAATATTTCCACATGTTAACAACCAACAGTCTTGTTGCTACACCTTAGGGTGTAGTGAGGGAAAAGTTAGGGGTTCGAACTGATGAAGCAGTGGCTATTCTTTTAGTTGTAATCTAACTTCACTAACAACAACTAACATCCTATAGAATATCAAGACCTAAAAATGTTCAATTTTAGAATGGTCAATTGGGTTGAAGAGAAATTTGGTAATGTAAAATCGATTACTTTACGCCCTCCATTAATAAGAATAATTTTATTTTGAGTTTGGTATTAACATTCTGTTTGGATTAAGGGGTTTGGTGAGAAATAAAAAAAAAAATAAAAATAATAGAAAGAATTAGGTTACTTACCTTATTAATGATCACTTGTTTAGATGATTAATGAGGTGAATAATTGTGAAAAATGAATAGAAGTGGTGATAAAATCAAATCACATCGAACTTAAGTTTTGCTTATCACTAAAAGGGTGAGATTTGGTGAGAAAACAAAAGAAGGTAGGAAAATTTTTCTTTGGTGTAAAAAACCATCTCCAACTTTTTTATCTCAAAACACCATCTCCATTTTCCAACAAAAATCTCTCAAAAACTCTTCTTCTAAGTTGGAGGGGAAAGGCCCTTTTTATACTTGTAGGGAAGGGGTCTTAGCCATGAAGGCCATCATAAAACTTAGCATCATTGGCCATCAACTCTAGCCATTAGGGCTAAAGTTACAAAGGTGTAAAACTCTCATGTGCATAATATGATCATCAACTCTAACATCAAAAGATGAGAGTTACAAAGGTTGAATAAATAAATAAATATATATAATGCTATTTAAATAATCCAACTAGATGGGTTACAAAATGGATACGGAGTGTTGGGTCACAGCCCGATCCAAACCCAGTCTAAAACATATGCACAATACAAGCCCAGTCCAGCATAGTACAATCTAGCCCATGCCCGAGACTAAGTCCAACACATACACATACACACACAAGCCCAGGTCAGTCCAAACCAAGACTAAAACTAAGGGTGTGTTTGATTGGGGGGATTGGGGGGGGGGGGGGGGGGACTATCCGCTATTTGGACTTGAGTCCAAATAGTGCTCCTAATCCGTCGTTTGATTTTTTTTTAGTCCGCCGGACATGGAGTCCGGCCGGACTCCATGTCCCCCATATGGGGGACTATCCTGTCCTGGGGAGGGGGGGGGACAGAATGTGGGGGACTAATCACTGTTTGGATTAGAAGATGAAATGACCATTTTGACCCTCTACTATTTAATTATGTATTATATTTAATAAAATTCAATAAAATTTAAATGTCTCAATTTAAAAATAAAATAATTTTATTTAACTTTTTATTAATGTTTTATTTATTTAATTTTTTAAAATAATTTTTTATAGATATTTTATTGATGTTTTATTTTAAAATTTTGTTTATAATTTATTTAATTTCATTATTTAAATTGTAATAGGTGTTTTATTTAAAATTTATTTAAAAAAATAATATAAATTTTTATACAAAGTTATACTGATATTTTATTAAATCAAATTTAGTGGTTATTTAATTATTTAATTGTGTATGTAAAAATGTTGTTTTGTAAAGTTATGTATGTAAAAAAGATAAATTGGATTCACTAATGACTTGTATGTAAAGTTGGACCACACATAAAAGTTTTGTATGTAAAAAAAATAATGATTTGTTATACAGTAATGATTTAAAACAAATTTTATTGATATTTTATTTATTTATTTATTTAATTTAAAAAAAACAAATTTATTTAATTAAAAATAATTAAACGTTGGATTCATTTGTCCAAAAATAATTATCCTATCCAGTCCAAAAATAATCCGACCAAATAATTATCCTATCCAAAAATAATTTATTTAATAATTATCCTATTAAAAATAATTAATTGAAAAAGGGCAAAACAGTCTTTTGTTCATTTATCCTATCCAGTCCGTCCAACCAAACGTTGGATTCACTGAAAATAGTCCTTTCCAGACATCTAATCTCATGAAAAAACAAACACAGGATACATATCCAATCCGACCAAATAGTCCGGAGGATTCACAGTCCCAGGACTCAAGTCCGATGGATTCTAATCCCCCCTTTTCCAGTCCGCCCAATCAAACACACCCTAAGTTCAAGTCTAAGCCTAGGCCCAAGCCCAACTTCTATTGATATCAACTTTATGAGACAATTCTTATTCACAACTTAATGGTTTTGGCCCATCATTTTTATATTGTAATCTTCTCACTTGAGATAATACAAAACCACTCAGACCCACCTCAACCGACGGTTGGGTCCCACTTTAATTTCAAATTAAAGTTGCCAAAAAAACCATTATATTCCAACAATCTCCCACATGTATAAAATTGGCCAAATAAAGAACAAGGGAAAACACTTAATAACAAAGGCTCGGAGAGAGAGCACACAGAATAACCCTGCATCAAAAAAGGTAGCGATTGGCTTTGAACCTTTCGTAGTGAAGCCTATCGGATTTACTGGTTGACCAATGAACGTGATGTATTGAATTGTTCTATTGTTTGTGTAAACCAAGACAATAGGCCTCACACAAGAGTCACTCTAGCCATTGTTCTTGCTCTCACTGGTGTGTCCGATTTGGTCCTAGAACACTAGCCTGCTTCAATAAGTGTTTTTACATAATTCAGCCTCGTCAATTCTTAAAGAAGCAGCCCCACTTCGCACTCACAGAGGTGACCTATACCAGGTATCTCGTTATACCACGGTTGATTATTCAGAGCACTTAGGTCATAAAAACATCAACTTAACCTTCCACCCCACAAGGTATCACTGTATGAAGGAATAGGCAAGAGGATTTACCTCTTCAGTAACTCACCCATTACAAGCAATTAGGTTGTCCCTTTGAACCTAAATCTTGGGATCTCCAGTTAACTAGGTTGGGTTTTCCGTTCTGGTAACATTCGCTAAAGGCCTTAACCCCATTTCTCATGGCGACTTTTTACTAACTCTCGATTTAACCATTTGGTTAGCGGATACGCAATATTGTCCTTAGACTTTACATAGTCTATAGTGACAACACAAAAGAGTAATTGTTGTATGGAAGTATGTCTTCAATGAAACTGTCTAGACCTTCCATTATACGTATTACTTTGTGCCCTACCAATACTTGATTGGTTGTCGCAAAGTATACAAAATTGCTAGCACAAGTTTCGATTAACATGGAATATCCTCAAGAAAACAGCAAAGCCATTCAGCTACTTCAGTAGCTTTATCTAAATCACTAAACTCCGATTCCATCATTGATCTCGTGATACACATTTGCTTGGAAGATTTCCAAGACACAGTTACACCTCCAATGGTGAAAATAAATCCACTAATGGATTTGTAGTTTTCATATCAGATATCCAAGTGACGTCACCCTTCTAGTACAATTGGATATCTAGGATAATGCAACCTATAATCCCGACTTCATTGTAAGTACCTTAGTACTTGTACAAACGCCCTCTAAAGATAGGCATTAGGATTACTTGTGTACCTATTTAGTCTGTCTAATAAGTAGGCTATACATGGCGTTCTACACCTTATCAGATACTTTAAACTTCCAATGACCTAAGAATATTCTAGTTGAAATACATTCTCACCATTATTCTTGGCCAAATGTAGACTGAAGTCTACCGATGTCCTCGACACACTTGTACCTGATTTACTAAATTTCTCAAGTATCTTATCAACATAATGAGAATAAGAAAGTACAATACCACCAGATGTTCTGGTAATCACATCTGTAAGGCCCATGTCAAACTTAGAATTTAACAACTTCTTGGTAATTGCAAACATCTTCTCATAATTACCAATCGTACTGACACAAACTGACATATCTATTTGTTAGGGTTTTTGGCATACACATATTTTTTAATCCCTGTTTATTTAAAACTCTCTTGACAACATTGTGTTGTCAAATTTCTCATGCCAGTGTTATGGTGCTTGTTTCAAATCATATAATTTCCCGAGCTTACAGACTTTCCTCATCTTGGAACTGATAAGCCCTTCAAGTTATTCCATAAAGATTTATTCAACTAAATCTTCATATAGGAAAATGTGGGAGCCGAATATAATTAGATCAATATGGACGAGTAGACCCGTCTGGTCCAGAACGTAGCTTTTATTCGGCATTGATCTTAGTCAATCAAAGAGCCGAATAAAGTAATCGGCACTCTAGCCAGTAGAGCAAAGGCTGAGTATAAGTATGTGTAAAGGATCATGAATGGGCCTGGCCCTAAGGCCCAAAAAGAATACTATAAATATGGGATCATCAGTCAGAGAAAGGTATGTGAGAACTATTACACTTAACTTTAAATACAAGTAATTCAGAGAGTAGAGACTGACTTGCTCATCGGATGCTAATTCTGGCACTCCCAACTGGATTGTTAATTCTTTTTCAAGTGGCTAGTTGAGGATCACAAGCGTCCCCCAGGATCAGAAGAGTATTTCCAAACCACTTCTCCACAATTGGCACCGTCTGTGGGAATACTCAAATACATCCATGGCAGGCATGACAGAAGACCCCTCGATAGTCACTGATGAAACCACGCAGAGAGACGACCTCACTCCAACAACCATGCTTGGACCGGAGACTATCGCCGCAAGATGAGCCTTGAACTTCGCCTCACCCTCGACTTCAGAGCATGAGACAATGCAGGCGATCATGGAACAAGCAAAGCAAAATGAACAGAGGTTGGAGAACATGATCACTAAGAACGAACGTCTCCGTCAAGATTTGGCCTTGGAGGTGGCGAAGTCCAAACAAGCTGTACGCCTAGGTTCCGAATGACCTTCGAGGGCAGGTGGTCGACGACCTCGAGCCCGACAAGACAACACTAATAGTGACTCTGACTCATTATCCCTGCAGCCCAAGAAGAAGGGGCGAGCTGAAACTACCAGTTCTACTGAAGAGAGTCCTCGTGTAAGGCATAAGCGAAGAAGAAACAGTTCAGATGAAGAAGACCAGTACGATCGCTTTGTACGACGGATTGCAAAGGCAGTGCTACCCAAGAAATTCGAAGCACCGTCATTCACCTTGTACGACAGTAAATCAGACCCCACCGATTACATCCGCTATTATCAGCAAGCCATGACGCTGTATGCAGACGATGAGGTTTTCATGTGCATAATATTTCTGAGCAGTTTGGGACCACTAGCTGTCAGGTGTTATTATAAACTGGAGCCGGCTTCGATTAAAAGCTTCCACCAACTTCAAAAATCCTTCAGGGCAAGGTTTGTCACTAATGAGGTCTAGCCAAAGCAAGTCGATTCCCTCTGGGCAATGCAAATTCAACCGGGAGAGACCCTTCGTGCATATTCGGCGTTGTATTGGGAATGTTGTAATCTAGTAGACGATGCTTGCAATGACTCCATGGCCATCACCACCTTCAAGATGGGGCTGCATCCCAACAGTACCCTCCGTAGCTCTTTGACCAGACGGCCCCCCAAAACAGTTTGGTCGTTGATGAAGAAAATTGAAGAATACTGTAAAGTGGAAGATGATGCCTTGTGGGTTAAAGCCGAAAATGTGACCAACAGGACGACTCCTGCTGAAATTGCTCAGCCGTTAAATTTTATAGTACCTCAGAGCCCTAAACCACGGTATCGGGCAAAATGAGATAAAAGATGGGATTCTCGCCAATCAAGCGACCAATGCTCCCACCAAGCAAATGAACAGCTACAAGTCGTTAGCAGGCGCACAAGGTGCGCCGACAAGAAATATATTGAGTTGTCAGAGCCAATCAGCACGGTCATGTCCAAAGTCCAACATTTTTCGTTCTTCAAATGGCCGTCAAAAATGGTGGGACCTCCCGACACGCGAAGACGGGATAGGCGGTACGAGTATCACATGGATCATGGCCATGATACTGAGAGTTGTTATGCCTTAAAGGATCACCTAGAGGAATTGGTACAGGATGGTCGACTATAGCAGTATGTCCGAAAAGGCAGTTCAACCAAAGCAATATCCTTAAGACAGGATTCCCCTCCACTCGGCATGATCCATATGATATACAGCCTACCAATTTCATCCGCGGTGCATACGATTCAGTCGAATCCCAACCCTCAAAATCAACTCACTTCGGCTAAACGGCCCCATAAAGCTGCAAGCATGACTTTTGATGATTCGGATTTGGCCGGAGTGACACTTCCCCACATCGATCCTTTGGTAATTGAGTTACGTGTAAACTAATTCACAATTGAGTGCGTACTCATTGACCCAGGGAGCACATCGGAGGTTATGTACTACAACACATTCATCAAACTCGGCTTCTCTGAATTGGATCTCTCCAGAGCCCCTTATCCACTATTCAGCTTCAACGCCAATCTAGAGTACCCATTAGGGAAAATCACACTACCCGTTCGAGCAAGCTCCCGAACAGTGGATTTGGAGTTCTTGGTCGTGAAGCTGCCATCGCTGTATAATCTCATCATGGGGTGGACTTGGTTGCATACTATGCAGGCTGTGCCCAGCACCTATCATTAGCTGCTTCACTTCCTGACAGCTCGCGACATTGAGCAAATCCGTGGTTCATAGAAGTCGGCACAAGCATGCTATATCCTTGCTGAAAAGACACCAAAGGAGTAGCAAGTGAATTCCATTGAGGTACTAGATCGAGATAGCCTCGATGATGTTGGGCGGCTCCCGAGTGAAAAGGCCACGGAAGCCCTAGATCAAGTCGAAATTGGCGGAAACCCAGACAGGTTCTTCATGGTCGGCGCCTCCCTGAATCAAGCTGACAGATAGCAGCTAATTTCCTTCCTACTCAGCAACCTCAATGTCTTTGCATGGACTCCTTACGAGATGCCGGGTATAGATCCATCCGTTTCACAACACCGTTTGAATGTTGACCCTAAGTGCAAGCCACTCATTCAGAAAAGCCGGCGGTCAGCCGCAGAGCACACTACCGCCATGGTTGAGGAGGTTGACAGGTTGCTTGACGCTGGGGCAATCAAGAAAGTGACCTACCCTACATGGCTCTCTAATACAGTGGTTGTGAAGAAGAAAAATGGGACTTGGTGAGTATGCGTCGATTTCACAGACCTAAACAAAGCCTGCCCTAAGGATTGTTTTCCCTTACCCAGAATTGACCAACTTCTAGATGCAACGGCACACTATCAACGTATGAGCTTTCTCGATGCTTATAGAGGTTACCATCAAATCGCCATGTATCCAGAGGACCAAGACAAAACTGCATTCCTCACCCCAAGAGGAACCTACTGCTACAAGGTTATGCCTTTTGGGCTGAAGAATGCGGGGGCAACCTACCAAAGACTGGTCACTGCCATGTTCAAGGAATAACTCGGCCACACTATGGAAGTGTACATTGACGATATGGTGGTCAAGTCCAAGGAAAAGCAGAATCATATAGCTGATCTGAAAGAGGCATTCGGTATTCTACGTAAATATAGAATGAAGCTAAACGCTTCCAAATGTGCGTTTGGGATCGACTCTGGCAAATTCTTGGGTTACATTGTTAACCACCGGGGAATCGAAGCCAACCCAAGGCAAATCACAGCAATCCTAGAACTCGACTCCCCTTGATCGGTTAAGGAGGTTTAGAAGTTAATAGGGATGGCCACCGCACTCAACAGGTTCATCAGTCGTTCCACAAGCCGTTGCCGACAATTCTTCCATACACTACGGCAAGGCAAGGCTTTCGAATGGTTCACCGAGTGCAAAACTGCTTTCAACGATCTGAGAACCTACCTCCGATCAGTTCCTCTCTTGACAACGCCTTGAATTCCCACCTCACCTTGTATCTGGCGCTTCGACCGGCCGCCGTCGTCTTGATAAAGGAAGAGTCAGGAGCGCCGCCGTGTATTATGTAAGCAAAGCAATGGTCGACGCCGAAACACGCTACCTACCGCTGGAAAAACTCATCCTAGCTCTGGTCATGGCGGCAAAAAAACTGATGCATTACTTCTAAGGGCATAGCATCGGGGTGCTAACAGATTACCCCCTCCGATCAGTACTACGTATTGCGAAAGCATCAGGTCGCGTTTCAAAGTGGGCTCTTGAACTCGGCCAGTACGACATTCAGTTTCTACCTAGAACCTCAATCAAGGGGCAGGTGCTTGCCGACATTGTGGCCGAATTTACTGGGGTCTTACCGACTTCAAGTTTGATGAAATTCGACCTAAGCCGAATTGGAGAATATATGTCGGGGACATTTGGCAGCTGTACTGTGATGGGTCATCCAGTCAGTGGGGCAGTGGAGCCAGAGTAGTAATCATGGCTCCTAACGGCACAGTAATTGAGCAGGCCGTCAAACTCGGCTTCGAAGCATCAAATAATGAAGCCGAATACGAAGCCCTTCTAACCGGTTTACGGAATGCACATCTTCTAGGTGCTTGGTGTCTACTTGTATTTTGCAATTCAAAACTGGTGATTAATCAGCTGAAGGGGGAGTACGCGGCAAGAAATGACCGTATGGCGGCTTACATGAAAACGGCTAACTCCTTGCTAGCAAAATTTGACCATTATGAATTGAATCAGATAACACGCGATCAGAACACGCATGCAGACGCCCTAGCCTGCCTAGCCTTCGCCATTAACTCAAAGATCAAACGGACCACTGAGGTGGGTTTCATCTCGGAGCCAAGCATTGGTCCTTCGAAGGAAGTCCAAGTCAATGTCATAGAATCTGGACCGAGTTGGATGGATCCCATTATCGCATTCCTATCTTCCGAACAGCTCCCAGAGAACAAGAAAGAAGCGCACAAGCTGCGAAACAAAGCCTTGTGTTACTACTTGGATCCGTAAGGAAAGCTTAGTAAAAAGTCCCTTTATGGTCCATACCTAGAATGCGTGCATCCGGACAAAGTTGAAGAGCTTCTGACTGAAATACATGAAGGCAGTTACGACGCACATTCTGGCAGGTGCTCTTTGGCCCATCGAGCTATAACACAGGGGTATTATTGGCCGACAATGAGATCTGATGCCGAATGCTATGTGAAAAAATGTGAATAATGGGTCCAAAGCAATGATCAAGCTGAAGCCTCTAACAAATCCATCTTGGACGGCATCAAGAAGAGGCTGGAGAAAGCTAAGGGCAAATGGATCGAAGAATTACCAAGTGTATTGTGGACACATCGAACTATGCCGAGGCGATCCACTGGAGAAATGCTGTTTTCTTTATGCTTTGGAACCAATGCAATCATACCCCTAGAGATCGGCCACCCGACCCTAAAATCGCAAGTTTTTGATATGGGCCGAAATGACATGATGCTGGCTTTGGATTTGATTTTGATCGAAGAACGAAGAGACCATGCCCTTGCCTCCATGGCATGATACCAGCAACAGCTTGCCAAGTCATACAATAAACGTGTTCAGCTACGCCGCTATACACCAGAAGAGTTGGTCCTGAAGAAAGTACTTCCGGTTGCCAGGAAACCGGCTGATGGAAAATTCGGCCCTAACTGGAATGGCCCCTATCAGGTCGATTCGATCGCAGGGGTAGGGGCGTATCGGCTTAAGGACATGTCTGGAAGGAGTCTGCCATGGCCTTGGAATTCAACACACTTACGAAAATTCTATCATTGAACCCGACTTGTGGGGAATGATACTAGTTCTGAATGGTTCAACGTGTACATGCTCCACTTTTGTAATGCAAAGATCCTTGTTTACTGATTGCGAAATCCAGTTCAAAAGTGTTCCGATTAAAGCCTCCAGATTTGGAGCGCCCTTTGTGAATATCACGATTGGCCACATAGCCTCCAAATTCGGACCCCATGGGTGCATAACACCTTTGGGCCGTTAAAGCCTTCGGATTCGGAGCGCCCTTTGTGGATGTCATGATTGGTCAAGTAAAGTCTTCGAATTCGGAGCCCCATCGGCGCACAACGTCTTTCGGCTGATAAAGCCTTCGGATTCAAAGCGTCCTTCATGGATATCACGATTGGCCAAATAAAGTCTCCAAATTCGGAGCCCCATGGGTGCATGACACCTTTGGGCCGTTAAAGCCTTCAAATTCGGAGCGCGCTTCGTGGATATCACGATTGGCCAAATAAAGTCTCCGAATTCGAAGCCCCATGGATGCATGACACCTTTGGGCCGTTAAAGCCTCCAGATTCATAGCGCCCTTCGTGGATATCACGATTGGCCAAATAAAGTCTCCAAATTCGGAGCCCCATCGGCGCATGACATCTTTGGGCCATTAAAGCCTCCGAATTCAGAGCGCCCCTCGTGGATATCACGATTGGCTAGTCTCCGAATTCGAAGCCTAATCGGCGTATAATGCCTTTGGGCCAAAAAAGCCTCCGGATTCGGAGCCAGGGCCGTGCGTAACACGTATATGCCAAATAAATATTTAATGAAGAACGCTCTGTTATGTCGGGCACGTAAAAACCGTTTACACATTAAAGCATATAAACATTCGAAATGGAATGCTTGATTAACTCGGGCCAGTCAATGTCTATTCAATCATTTAGGATACATTTATTCAAACATTTATACAATGAAACACAACAAGCAAACACGTGTGTACTGAACAAAAATTGCAACAAAACACAAACATTGAAAATAAAACATTTTATTTGATTAGCCCATGATTACATAGCTTTAAACGCAATCTACGTTTGAGCATTACAAATGAGTATTTTTATTTGGCGTCTCCCTCATCCTCACTCTGCTTGACTTCGAAGGCGGAAAAGGAAAAATGATTACGTTGGTACAGTGGCAACGCCAAATCAATGCCTGATGCTCGGAGAGCTTCTGCGGCTTGAAATGTCTTGATCCAACCGTGTTTAAATCCACAATTTTCACATCGGCAAACTTCCTCGGCGAGCTTTTTCCAGGTCTTCGCTCTCCTCACTTTCTGGCCTTCATGGAAGCCTTTTTTGTAAGCCCTCCCCTTCGCGGATTCTATCGCAAACATGCTCGCCGTATCTCTATCGGCAAGTGCAGTACTGATAAGTCGCTGGGTCACCCTTTCTTCCATGATTGGGTTAGCCTGTACGGCTGGTTGTGTCTGAGCAGCCTTGACCTTCCTTAGCTCTCGCTCAACCGCTTCCGCGTGAGCTTTCAAGCTTTGAATGCGTTCATCCTTCTTCTTTATTTCTCATCGCACAGCTCTGTAGACACCCCATTTTTGACCGTCCTCAAGACTTGGACGTCACCGCTTGAACACTCGGTGATTACCCATGTTTGTGTTTGTTTGGAGTTCCCGGAGTTCTCGGCTACGTGCCTTGCCTCAGGACCTCCGAACTTGACCGTTTTGTGTCTGGTTTTGAACCAAACACTTGTGTTTTGCCTTGGAGGGGCAGGGAATGCTTTGTGAGGCATCCCCACACACCACCGGCAGTGGCTAGAGGCCACCAGCTGGTTGGTGTTGCCATCGGCACTATATTGTGCCGGTCGGCACTATTTTGTGCCGGTTGGCACTCCTTTTGGCAAAATGACCATTTTGCCCTGCCGACCAGTTTACAGCTGTGTTTGGAGATATTTTCAGACAACTTTCTTGCACTTGTTTCCCCTCCATACACGTGTATGGAGGGATGAGCCTTTGTTTTGCCTTAACTTGTAAGTTTTGGTTGCCTATAAGGAGAAGCTCTCTTCTCTTGGCTCAAGGGTTAGAAGATCTGGAGAGTTAGACATTTTAGGAGAGGGAGAAGCTCTGGTTTTAGGTTAGGTTTTGTGTATCTATCCTATCTCTCTCTTTCTCTCTTGTTTTGTACACTAGGTGTTTGTGACTTACTATTGCTCACCAACACCTAGTGTTTCACCTTCCTCTTGGAACTGAGGTGCTAAGGGCTTGTTCTTGAAGTTCTTGACTGGTTTGGAGCTCAAGGAACCAACAACTCCAACCTTGGTGAAGGTGGTCTTCAAGGGTAACAAAACTTACTTTATTTACCCCATTCTTGCACTCCATTTTTGCCTAGTTTAAAACAGTTTTTGTGCTTAGTCTATAACACATAAAAGTTCTGTTTTTTAAGCCTCTTTATTGTTTATTAGGAGTGCTTGGTGGTTTGGGTAGGTTTGACCACCCTTAGGCCTTGAAAAGGCCTCATTCTGTGCTATTTTGTGAGGGATCCGAGACTTTGGTGTTAGGATCTCTTCACCACTGAAATCTTGAGGGATTTCAGTGGTGAAGACGATGCCTTGAAGTCCCAAGAAGGAGAGGGCCACCCCCTCTCCTTAATGTCCTTGAAAAGGGCAAGTTTGGCCTCTTGAGAGAGCATAGTGTTTCATTGTTTGTTGAGCATGTCTTGGCTGTATTTTATGTTTATTATGCCCTAATATGACATTGCTAAGTGTTGGTTTTAGCACTCCTTGCATGCTTTGCATAGTTGCTTTGTAATGCTTTGTTGGTCCCTTAACATGCCTAGGTTGTATGCCCTTATTTCTAGCATGTTTTAGGCTTAGATTCATGAAGCTTATATGCTTATTTTAACATGTTTTAGCTCTGTCCATAGTTATTTGGATCAATCTTAGCATGTATCTCATAGCCTCTTTGTATTTGGCTTGTTGGCCTTAAGAGCACAAGTGTGTAATATGCCTTGCTTGCATCATTTTGATGGTTTGGAACCATTTAGCATGCCATTTCAGTCCCTTTGGTGTGCTTGTATGCTTGCCTTAGTTGCCTCTTTAATGCCTTAAAAGCATATGTTAATGCTCCATGTATTGGTCATGTTGCATGCCTTTGTGCTTAAGCCTCTTAAATGCCATCTAAGTAGCCATTTGGCTTTGTTTTAACATGCTAAAACTCTATTTTAGGTTGTTCAATGCATGCCATATTTGTTTTGCATAAGTGTAGTTCAATGCTTCCATGACTTGCCTCAAGTGTTGAACCTATGTTGCATGCATTTGTGTATCTTGCTTAACATGATTTAGCATCATTTCATAGCATGATTTTCAGAGCCTAAATTGCATGCTAGTTGTCCATTGTTGTGGCCCATGAAGTGTGCTTAAGGGTTGTTTGTTATGCTTAAGTGTTGGTGCCTTAACTTGTGCATGTGTGCATGTGTGTTTGGTCCTCATGATTTAGCATTTTGGCCACTGTTTTGAGCCTTTTTAGAGTTGCCCAATTCATGTCTAAGTCCATCCTCCATTTGATTCGCATGCTTGCCTTGTATGCTTACTTGCATGTTTACATTTTATTGCCATATTGCATACTAGTTGACATGCTTAGAACTTCATTGCATCGACATGCATGCTAAGCCTCTTGACCAAGTCATGATAGAGGTTTGGCACCCTTATGTGTTTGTTTGCATTACATACATTTGAAATCAAAATTGCACTCTTGGTTCTTTGGGCCATCATGCATCGAAATGCGTGATTGGTGGTCCGAGAACCGAGGCACATCTTCCTTTGAGTCAAAAACATGATAAGGAGTGTGTTTGGTGCATACATGCTTTGAATTACATTGCCATGCAAGTTGTGTCCTCTGCTGCTGTGAGTTGCAGGTTCTGCAGGCATTTTGTGCCGACCGGCACTGTTTAGTGCCGACCGGCAGTCTACTGGAAGCCGATGGATGAATTCAGTGCCGATGGCCACATCCTTCAGCCGGTGGTGTCCTACCATAGCCGGTGGTGATCTCCAGTGCCCAAGGAAGTATTCCTGAAGTTTTGGCAGTCTTCAGAGGAGGAAAGCAGGGAAAACAGAGGCAATCATGCATGGCAGTGCGATTCCGAGCGAGTTCCGGGCGTGTGATGCATCTTGCCCTCTTCCCGAGGCATTTACTGCTTTAATTAACTTAGTTAAATTTGTTAATTAATTTAGTGAATTTGTAATATTTAATTAGCTTGCGTAGTTAATTAATTTGTATATTCTTTCGGTCCCTCCGAGTGAGGGCGAATTTGTAATAAGTGTGCATGGGTGTGTATGTCTTCCAACCACCACTTCTTTCTTCGCTTTTATTTACCTGTTTATGATAGTAGATTAGGGCACGTTTATATTAGCATACCTTATGCAATGCATGCGTGCATCCATGCATTTGTCTGAACATGCACCGGGCTCGGTACATCATACAAACTGCATCGTACTTTCAATTCCAAATTGAATACGTGCATCAAATAAAGTGCATTTCACATGCCATCTTTAGGGTTAGCCGAGCCTACTCTAGATTGCATCTATGCCTGTGTTGCATTAGCCACTTAACATGAACTAGGACATGTATGCTTGCTAACTAGTTTATTGTTTTGGCACGGAGTACAATGTAAGTATTTTACGCTTTAGCATACCACATGCGTGTGAATGTTGCCATGACAATATGCTTACCATGCGGCTAAGTGCTTATGTGAGATAAACTGTTTGAATGCCTGTGGGTGGAGGTTGGATTGCCTGAGTTGGGAAAACTCGTTGAAATCCGTGTTTTAGCCTACTTGCGAGTAGCAAATTCCAAAGTATTTTCAAAACGAGCGGATATGCAATGTTTATTTCCAAATTAAGCGATCTAGTCTATACTTGTTTGTTGCGCGCATAACATAGTAATTCTAGGTTAATAATTGGAACAAGAGCATGTAATGTTTTCAAAAACGGATATCACGGTTAGTAGAGGCCGGTCTTCGGACCGGGCGAAAGGGGGTGCTCATAGCTGACCTTCCCCGATCGTACCCAAGCTCCCGAGCCAAGACAACTTTGGTGATGACGGACATGTGGCCTTCGGCACCGAGTCAGGGTTTCCTAAATTTCCCATTTTAAAATATTTAGGTGGCGACTCAGAACTGCAAAGCAGTCCATGTTTGGCACTACTTTTCAAAAATCTGTTTTCTCAAACGATTTGCCGGATTTGGACTCTTCGGTTCAGATTTAGAACCGACACAAAATCGAGTCCGAACTGTTAGATGGAAGCCCACAGGCGCGTCTACAGTTTCTGGCGACTCTGCTGGGGATTTTAGAGAGCTTGACTCGAACTCGTGATATCCTGTTTTGACTACACTTATGTGTTTCTTTGCATTGCATGTGCACTGGTGCGCCTAGGACACAGTGTTTGCCATCTGCCATTCCTGAACGGTTTGCCGGAGGCTTGTCTTGTCAAGGCATGACCATAAGGCTAACCGGTTATGGGCTCTGACAGCGTGGGAACACAAACCCCGGTTTTACTGAGGCACCCTTTTCGACCATTCGACCTAGTGCATATTCGGATCCATAGTGACCATTCCAAACTAGGACAGGTTGCTTACCCGATGTTAGGTTGTTTGAAACCACCGCGTGCATAGTGAAACCCTAGCTCCTGACAAAATAGGACAGGGAAACCCTACCCCAACATAGGGGTGTATTGGCTCTCATTTACCTGCTATGTGCTTTTAGAGTGTATCTCTGCAGGGGAACGCATATATCAGTTTGCAAAGTTTGAGCATCAGGCCTGAGGGCACTAGTATCGGTATTGTTGAGAATCAGTTGTATCTGTGGGTATCAGATTCAGTATTTTGAACAGTGGTTCTGGGGAACAGTGTTCAGTAATAGAGTACAGTTGTCCGGCTACACCCGTGTTTGATCTGTTTGGGGCTGAAATACTGCTTGTTTTCCGTTTCAGTTCAGAAATTCAGAGAGTTGAGCCAGAATAGCTAGTGTCCTTTTCTCGCTGAGGCAGAACTGAACATGACGCAGAACTCAGAAGAGATTGTGGTCATGACGGCCGCGTTGAGTCAGGGAATCACCCTACAAGATGAAACTACTGTTGATATGCCACACCCGCCTAGGTCGCCTGCCGCACATCCAATCTGGACTCCTCAATTATATCAGGCTTGCGAGCCTACTACATTTGAACTAATGGGAATGATAGGTGATCTTCAAAGATCCGTGGCGGATCTCGCCTATGGGATGTCTGTTTCGCCACCAGCTGCACCATATGCCGGAGGCTTTATACCCCAAGAACCCCCGCTGTTGGGCCGAATTGTTATTGAACTCAGCCAACCGGAGATGGCCTCCAGTTATAACAATGATATGTCAGCATCCACCCAAACCATAAATCAGGCTGAGGCCGGAGATAAAGGTAAGATGAAGGCAGATGCCAACCCTATCGAACAACTGTTGTGGGCAGTAGAGGCTTTGAAAGCCGGAGGGATGAACAAGCAACAAATATCCGCGGTTACGTCAAAAGCTGTAGAGGATGCTTTCCCTACTCCGCCTGAGGGCAGTTCCAGTCAACCAGAGAATCGGGATAGGCCCTGTCATGCCAAAACAGTTCTTCCCCCTTCCAGCCTTGCATCCGGAAAAGATCAAAAACCCAAGGCCGCACCCGCCGATCCATTTGCTAGTGCATCTAGCAAGAGTGCTCAGACTCCAAAATACCTGCCCCGAGGGCGCAGGGTCTTTCATGCTCTCTATATGCCATTGTCCAAGGCATTACAGATCCTTGCTGAAAGGGGACACCTTAAGCCCCTGGAGCCTCGGCCGCTCCCGAAGAATCTCCCCGCCACGCATGATGCTTCCTGTCTTGCGTGCATCTATCAAGAACCGCCATGCCACTGATAATTGCTTCCGCCTCCGTCATGAGGTACAAGACTTGATTGACAACGAGGTTATCCTCCCGCCTACCTCAGCGAAGTCCATCACCACTCAGTTGTTGGATTTCGAGGACACAGATACTGCAAGTATGTAATCAAAATGTGGACCGCCTGCGGGCAGTGTCTGGTACATTTTTGGATGAGGTGTTTGGCACGCATTTTTGAGCACCTGCCAATGCTAGTTTTGTAAATCCTGACTTGGGTGTCGAGTCAGTCTTTTGTTTTGTTTTTTTTTTTTTTTTTTGAGTCTGTCTCTCTGTATTGGGTCAGTCTTTTGCTTATAGAGTCTGTCTTGCTATAACAAGTCAGTCCCTTTTGTATAGTATACCGGGTGATTCCGGAGTTGTTGCCTCAAACACCGTTTTGTCTTTCAATTAGTTGTTTTCGCTTTTTGAGTTTGTTTCTGCCGAGGAGCCAGTTATGCCAACAAATTTGAATGAAATAGCTGCAGCTATCATGGGCCGAATTTGTTACTGTTCGAACCAATCGTGCCAGAGGATATGAATGGAACGATAGTGCATTCCGCCTACTCTCTTGTGCCTTGAACATCGTTGCGATGACCTAAGTTTTTTATAAAACCCCTTTTTTGAACACTGCGGTGATAAAAACGAAGAGGAAGTAATTCCTCGGGTATTTGCAAAATTTTGATCAATTTGAGAAAAAGAGAGGCATGTTAAGCTTTTAATGAATGAAATCATGCTTGTCGGCGTGAGTACTGAGAAGGACCCTGGCCTGATCCAAACTAGTTCCACACTATCTTCAACACGAGCGATTTGTCGCTTTCTTAAAAACTTTCAAAAACAAAATATTTTGCGCAAGTCTCGCGAAGACCTATGTGGAACCGCTCTTGAGATGGTGCAGCCCAGGATCGCTCTCGGTCTTAAGTTTCAATTCATCTGTTACAAACTGGATTCGTTCGAAACGATCAGTGCCATGGAACGCCTGTGTAGCCCAATTCGAAGCAGCCCTCGAGCAAGGGGCATCAAAGTCCGATCAGGAAAATCAGATCCCACTAAGCAAAGCTCGAGAAGTAACCGTGATGGACTTTTCTGCAAATCAACACAACAGTCGTTCTCCTGGATACGGAGAGGTTTCAATCTCAAAACCATTTGGCATGGGCTTGCTACACTTTTACCCTTTGAGAGGCTCGCTGGGCCGAAAATCCGAAAGGGCGGCCCAGGCAAAAGTTCGAGCAAAGAAAAAGAAATAATACAAAAAAATACAAAAAAATACAAAAGAAAGAAAAGAAAGAAAAAAATGCAAAAAAGAAAAAAAAAGAAGAAGAAAAACAAAGCTTGCAAGGTCGAAAACCTGCAACAGGCGCCTTGGCAAAAATTAGAGCCTAAATAGTGAAGGTTAAAATACCCGAGTGTACCTTAACCGGAACTACGTAAGGCTTGATTCCCATGTTTGGGATATGTAGACAGCTTCATCTTGAAGTCCAGCCCCCAACGCTTCCATAACGTCTAAGTCCATGTCATGGTTTTGATCACTTTTGCCTCCTCCGAATCCAATATCTTGATTGCAGCGACCTGGAATTACGTGACCAACTTCATCTTGAAGTCCAAACCAACAACACCTTCCAGGTGACTGTGTCCATATATTGATTCAAGCCATTTTCGTCTCCTCTGCGTCCGAAGGTCCGACCATCGCTCAGAGGACTGGCTTACGACGTGCCGTAGCATCATCCAAACAAGGGGCAACTTTCCGTTGCCATGCAGTGCCATAAGTTGCCCTGAGTTACCGTCTAAACCAGGGGCAACTTTCCGTTGCCTTATCCCCCCTTTTAAGCCAGGGGCAATTTCCCATTGCCTCCGATCCAAGGTTGCGTATCTCGAGGGTAAGTTCTACGCTTGTTGAGCATTGATTGTTTGCAAAAATAGTTTTTGAAAATTTTCACTGAGGTTGACTTATTTTCTCGAAAACTGTTTCATTTTCAAAATTGGACCATGTTTGGACCCAAAAGGGAAAATTTTCAGTGCTCACAGCCTGACTTGCATGATTTTCAAATCAAAAATCGAACAAGTGTGTTAATCCAACTCTCACTTTGATCAAAATCGTTTTAGAAAACAACCGAAAATGGTCAAAATGACGAACTAGGGGCACGATTGAGTCAGGTCTTCTGTCTTTCCCCCGCTAATATGCTTGCCAGCAAGGCACCCTATCCACCAGAAGGAATAGCCGTGAGCTAACAGCGTCAGGCGTGAACCCACAACCTCTTGTTTACTCGTCAACCACTCTGGGGAGGGATTGAAAAATGAGAGAATAAAGAATAGAGAGGTGTAAGTTGAGAGAAAAGTGAGAAAAGGGTTTAAGAGAAAAACCGAGCCTGAGGGCCGAGCGATGTGAGTATCACAAATCAGAAAGGGTGGGAATAATACCCGGAGGAACTGGCTTCTCGAGATCTAAGGTCTTTTTGTAAACATGTCCGTGTGTCGTGTCTTTTGATTTGTTGGTCTCAATTTTGGCTTCGAGTCTTTTCCAAGTGTGTCTCGTTGTGTTAGGTCGTGTGCCTTTTGTTTCTTTGTTTGAGTCTGTCTCGCCGTGTTCTGTGTTAAGCTCGATACCCCGGTTGAAAACCCATCCTCTCCCAAAAGGTAATCGCTTGTGCTCAGAATGCTGTGCCATTCTCTACATCCGTGCAAAGCAAGAGAAGGAAAGGGAAAATTTGGGACATCCGAGTGTGTTTCAACTGCAACCGTGTCAGCTTTGTGATCCGTCTTGTCAGATTGGGGCTATTTGTTCAGGGTTTGCTGTGTGCAGAATGAACCAAATGCTGTGTTATGGGCTATATGCAAATCAATCCCCAGCAGATTAGGCCCCAGCAAAGTATAGGCTGTGTGTTCGGATTGAGTAGGGATTTGTATGAGCTGTTTTACTGTTAATTGGTTGGTTATCCAATTATCACAGTGCAATTGCTCAGTTTTCAGACAACAGATCATTTTCATTTACATTTGAGGTGTAATATGATGCAATGCAGTGCAAGGTATGAAATATGCATATATATACAAATGTAACACTCTTTTTTAGACCAAAAGTTTGTTTCATCCCATATAATCTTTTCAAGTACAAAGTTTGAGAAAAACAAAAACCTGCCTGCGGCAGTACATAGTACTCTATCTACCAAAAAGAGAAAAGTACAAGAAAAGAAAATGAAAGAAAAACAGCAGAAGTCTGTAATTGTCGTTAATGGTCTCGCGCTGGGGGATCCGTCCTCGCCCTCTTCCTGGGTAGAAGCACAGGAGCATCGTCAGAAGTGTCGCTGTCGGAGCTCGAGCCCGAGCTGCCCCCGGCCTCCTCCTCAGAGGCCTTCGCCTCCGACTCACCATCCCCTGCAACTAGAGCCTGCGAGCTACTCCCTACATGGCCACCCCCCCTCTGGTGCGGGGGAATATCCTGCCATCCCGAGTAGAAATGGGAGGTCCAGATGGAGCGCCGCCACCCATGGGAGGAATCGGGAAGGGAGGCTGAAAAGTACAAAAGGCAAATGCATTAGTACACTTGAAGCAGTTAATCAATGCAGAATGCAGTGTATGAGTACAGTGTGTGAATGTCGTGAGCAATTTAATCAGATCAGAATGCAGTGTATGAGTACAGTGTGTGAATGCCGTGAGCAGTTTATCAGTGCAGAATGCAGTGTATGAATACAGTGTGCCAAGTGCCGTGAGCAGTTTAATCAGATCAGAATGCAATGTATGAGTACAGTGTTTGAATGCCGTGAGCAGTTTATCAGTGCAGAAGGCAGTGTATGAATACAGTGTGCCAAGTGCCATGAACAGTTTATCAGATGTTGTGTCGTGCATCAGATTATGCGAAGCAGTTTGTATATAGTTTGGAACTATGACAGAGAAAACATACCGGAAGGCCGTAGAAGGCAAGGAACTCGAAGGTCCGCTGCAACATCCCCGCCATGGAGGCATTCAGCTCCAATGACTGCCGGGTGTACTCAGAGGAAGCCTACAAAAGTATTAGATGCATCAATATTCTGTGGAATATCGAATGAACTGAACTGAAATGACAATGCAAGATGCAGAAATAAAGTGGTACATACCGGAGGCAAGTCAGGAATGCCAGCAAACTCATGACCAACCTGAGGAGGAGCAAAAGGGATCTGGTAGGTCTCCCCACTCTGCCCCTGTACGTCAGCATGGTAGGCAGAGCGAGCCTGGCCCTCGCCCCTCAGCACTCCCCTCGCCACGAGCTCGAGTTTTCTGTGACGATCCCGCCTCGCTTCCCACCTTCGCCTAGCCGCCGGCGCCGCAGGTCTCTCTGGCTCAGCTCGGCGACCACCGCTCAGAGGCCGCATGATGAAGGTTCGGATGTACTTTGAGTAATCGCCCTCGCCTCTAAAGCCGTCTGTCTCCCAGCCGATGGTGTAGTCCGCCATCTGCTCAACGGTGAAACGCTCGGTGTCCCTCATATGCTCATGAGGGTGAACCGGGACTATCTGCTCTGGCAACCCTAGGGTCCGCGAAGAAACGCCACCCAGTACCAAGCCCGGCTGCATCGCCCTCCAGCAAAATCCGGTAACGCGAGGTCTCGATCGCGCTGGCAAACCGATCCCGCACCATCGCTGGCAGAGGAGCCCATGGCTGCCAGGTGATCTGAAATTGAAATACAGTTTATTGCCTACTGGTATTGCAAGTATACAGTGGAAAAGTGAAGCTTAAATGAATTGCAAGTAAAACATACCTCGGCGGGAGTGATGGTGTCAAAGTAACGGCGGAAGAAGCTAAAAGTCTCCCGCGGCCGCCGTGTGCACCTCCCATCATAACGGCGTGAGAAGGGAATGACCAGCGGAGTCTCCGTCTCCGGCACTAGCTCCAGCCTGGGAAAGTAGGCGTAGACCCACAACTGCAAAACAGATGTCAGTATGATCATCGAAAAGCAGGATCTGAGTAAAGTAGAAATAGCGGAACCGTGTGTTGTGCAAAGTGTATTGAAAGCAGAGTGTAAGCAGAACGATTGAACAAGGTAAGCAGAGTATGTGTGCGCCGTGTGTACAGTATACAGTAAGTGTAAAACAGACTACAGTGTGTGCAATGTGCAGAGTACAGAAAGTACAGAACAGAAATGTAAAGCAGAGGAGAAGACATACCTCCCAAGCTCGCCTGTAACCCCTAACCAACTGTCCGCTACCGCGGGAAACTGAGCTCATATAGCCGTAGAGAGTGGCCAGAGCCGCGCCACCCCAGTCATAACGCAAGATGTCCCGAACGTCCACTAGTGCGCTGAGTAGGCAGAGAGGCACGGTGTTCGCCCGGTCGGCGAAGAGGGTCATCCCTAGCAAGAACATCAGGAAGCCGCGTGCATACTGCTCTACGGCCGCCTCGGTCATCGGAGCTGCGTCAACAAGAAGAGGCTGCACCCGGAACTGCACCTCAAACCAGGAGTAGTGGACGAAACCTGGACGTGCAAGAGGCGGAGCCGCGCCAAGTAAATGGATCTGAGCGGCGGTTCACTCATCCATGTCGGTGTCGAAGGGAATCGGATCACCCCCTACCCCGATGCCGGTGAGCACCGAGAAATCGTAAGGGGTCATCGTCATGTCCCCCGCTGCGGATAGGTGAAATGAATCGGTGGTGTCCCACCACCTCTTTGCCAGGGCAGCTAAAAGAGGCCTGCAGGCAGTAAGTCAGGTCAGACCCCTGCAAAAGGAATCGAAGCCCGCCTCATCCACGATGTGTCGAACCGCCTCGGGAAGCTCTAAGTACCAATCTCGAGCCGCAACATTCCCATACCCGCGGATGGTATGGGAATCTACCTGTTTACAAACAAATGGTTGCAAAGCAATATGAAATATACAGTTCTGAGGAAACATGTTAAAGTCGATACAAATCTAGCATGCGTGCACACTTTTCAGAATCCGAACAGATACCGGGTTTCAGTGTACTGTGGTGGACTACGGCCTGTGATGTGTCAGTGTGTTTGTGAGGGTCAGCATACAGATATGGTACATGTGTGCACATTTTTCAGATTCAAGCAGATATCGGGTTATAGTGTGCCAGTAAGTGAACTACAACATGTGATACGTCAGCGTGTTTGAGTGTTTCAATTCAGTATAAATCTAGCATGTGTGCAGCTTTTCAGATTCAAATAAGTACCGGGTGTCGGTGAATTTGCAGTGAAATACGGTGTGCCACGTGTTTGATTGCTTGAGGCTAGTGCGGTGTGTGTGCATGTGTTCGTCTCAAACAGATATCAGTTGTAAGTTTGTCTACAATCAACTACAGTACAGTGTATCAGAGCTAAGCAATTAAGGGTTGTAATCAGCTATGGCAGTTGACAGTTTACAGTCCTACATTGCATGAAGTAAAGCAGAGCAGAAGGGTTACCTTGGAAGCGTCGAATGAGAGATGAGAGGCAGGCTCGCGTAGCAGAAGCTCCGGGTCCAATGCCCTGTCGAAACTCCTGAACTGGCGAAGTCCATCGGGTGGTAGCACGTGGACCGCCGGGCGATAGGTCGCCGAATCAAATGGGCGCTCGCTCAATGGGAGGAGCTCGACCCCGGGATCCATCTTGTGATCCGGGGGAGTCTCGACATGTGGAACATCGTCTGCCATAGCAATGGTGGTGAGAAAATGGCCGGAAAAGCCGGAATGTGAAAAGTCAACTGGAAAAGTCAACCCCGAGCGGGTCGAAAATGGCCGAAAAAGCCGAGAGATGAAAATACACGGAAATGTAGAGGAAATCGAGGGGAACAAGTCCCGAAAAGACGAAAACCGAGAAGAGACACCGAAATGAGATTTCGATCGGTTGGAAATGTCCGAAACGCGATGAACTTCGCGAATCGAACGACAGAAAACACGCGGGAATGCAAAGAAACGGCGGAAAAGTGAGAGAAAAACACTTTGGAGAGAAAGAGCAAAGATTTTCGGCGGAGGCAAAGTGAGGAAAATAGGGTTTCAAGCCCTATTTTAAAGGACCCATAGCGAAATGCCGAATCTGCCACCGATTAGCAACTTTTGGCCGATCGGCACTGTTTTGTGCCGGTCGGCACAATATTGTGCCGGTGAACATTTTCTGCAGCCGGTGGCCAGCCGGTGGCCTTCTAATCCAGTCATTGGTGTTCCCAAGGCCTTGTTTAGGCAAAATGAGTAGTTATTGGTCTTCATAGCTCAAGAAAGTGCAAGAAAATGCACCCCCGATGCTCAACCGGCCTCCGTTTTAACTTCGGACCGTGTCTGCTGTGCGTAACACTCAAATTCAAGCGAAGACTATATCCTTTTTGTATCCTTTTTTCGTTTATAAAGATTCAAAAGTTGCCCCGTGTGCGTCGTGCGCATCCATCACATTGTCCGGCGCATCATATCGCGCCATCTTGCACGTCCCTTGCGACTTGCACCGTTTTGCATTGTCATGTGGCATGCGTGTCATACTTTCATCTTGCATTTCATTTTGATCCACGTGAGGTGTGCTACCTCACGTGCTTCATTTTGCATTTCATTTTGATCCATGTGAGGTGTGCTACCTCACGTGCTTCATCTTGCATTTCATTTTGATCCACGTGAGGTGTGCTACCTCACGTGCTTCATTTTGCATTTCATTTTGATCCACGTGAGGTGTGCTACCTCACATGCTTCATTTTGCATTTCATTTTGATCCATGTGAGGTGTACTACCTCACGTGCTTCACTTTGCATTTCATTTTGATCCACGTGAGGTGTACTACCTCGCGTGCTTCATCCTGAATTTTGTTTTGCATTCTTGCATCTATAAGGTATGCGTGCCTCGTCTTGTATCTCATTTTGCGCTTCTTTGCACTGTCCTGTGTGCCTCGTTGTTTTTTCGTTCCCCCCAGGTCTGGCGAGACCTTAAACACGCGCGGTCTAGGAGACCTTAAATCCTCGGGAAGTGCAAGACCTTCGGTGCATTAAGGTGTGCATCTCATTGCATTTGGCATGCATTCCATCGCGCTATTTCGCGCACCTCATCAGTTGCCCACCCGGGTCTGGCGAGACCTTAAACACGCGCGGTCTAGGAGACCTTAAATCCTCGGGAGGTGCAAAACCTTCGGTGCATTAAGATATGCACTTCATCGCATTTGGCATGCATCGTATCGCACTGTCTTGTGCACTCGCGTTGTCTAAACGCATCGCGCTATTTTGCGCATCGCGCCGTTTGGCGCACCCTCATTGCACTTCATTTTCCATCCTTTGAGGCACGCGTACCTCATTGCACGCACGTCTCGTTTACCTCATTTGCATCCGCATGCGTGTCTCATTTGCATCGCATTCGCTTAAAGTGTTGTGTAACAGTTGCCCCCCGGGTCTGGCGAGACCTTAAACACACGCGGTCTAGGAGACCTTAAATCCTCGGAAGGTGCAAGACCTTCAGTGCATTAAGGTGTGCATCTCATTGCATTTGGCATGCATTCCATCGCGCTGTTTCGCGCACCTCATCAGTTGCCCCCCGGGTCTGGCGAGACCTTAAACACGCACGGTCTAGGAGACCTTAAATCCTTGGAGGGTGCGAAACCTTCACCATATTTGCATCCCGGTCTAGGAGACCTTAAATCCTCTGAAGATGCAATTCCTTCGGTGTTTGTCGTGCCCGAACGACTTTCGGTGGTCTGGTAAAGCCACATGTCCGTGTTTGCGGTGAGTTCCTAGAAGACCAATGGGGACGGTGAAAACTAGAGTTTGAACGGGTTATGCCTAGAACGCAAAGGTTCAAGATTTCCGAGACTAAAGTCTGGTTTAAATACCCAGGGGGTGTACCCTCGGCTCGAAATCTGTATGGAAGCCCCATAGGTTGAGGCGGCGTGTTTACGCCTCAATTCTGGATACTGAACCAACCTAGTATATCGCCCTGTTGGTAAGATAGGGAAAACTGCAATTGCAGCCATTGCATCATACTGCATTGTCATGCATCATTTGCAAATATTGCATCATGCATTTTCAAATCCAAAAAACAAAAAACACATGCATATGTCATACATCATTATCGTACTGCATTGTCATGCATCATTAATACTATCGCATATGTCATGCATTTCAAAAAATTCAAAAAAAAAAAAACAAAAACACGTGCATTGTCATGCATCATTGTAAGTATTGCATATGTCATGCATTTCAAAAAATTCAAATCCAAAAAACAAAAACACACGCATACGTCATGCATTTCATTGTAGTATAGTGCATATGTCATGCATTTTCTGTAAATATCCATTCTATTGCATTGTAGTTGCATGCATCCACTGCATCATCTTCCATCTATGGCTTGCGCCTTTCCTTGTTGAGCTTGGCCTAGTATGTGCCCTTATTTTAACATGTTTTAGCTCTGTCCATAGTTATTTGGATCAATCTTAGCATGTATCTCATAGCCTCTTTGTATTTGGCTTGTTGGCCTTAAGAGCACAAGTCTGTAGTATGCCTTGCTTGCATCATTTTGATGGTTTGGAACCATTTAGCATGTCATTTCAGTCCCTTTGGTGTGCTTGTATGCTTGCCTTAGTTGCCTCTTTAATGCCTTAAAAGCATATGTTAATGCTCCATGTATTGGTCATGTTGCATGCCTTTGTGCTTAAGCCTCTTAAATGCCATCTAAGTAGCCATTTGGCTTTGTTTTAACATGCTAAAACTCTATTTTAGGTTGTTCAATGCATGCCATATTTGTTTTGCATAAGTGTAGTTCAATGCTTCCATGACTTGCCTCAAGTGTTGAACCTATGTTGCATGCATTTGTGTATCTTGCTTAACATGATTTAGCATCATTTCATAGCATGATTTTCAGAGCCTAAATTGCATGCTAGTTGTCCATTGTTGTGCCCCTTTAAGTGTGCTTAAGGGTTGTTTGTTATGCTTAAGTGTTGGTGCCTTAACTTGTGCATGTGTGCATGTGTGTTTGGTCCTCATGATTTAGCATTTTGGCCACTGTTTTGAGCCTTTTTAGAGTTGCCCAATTCATGTCTAAGTCCATCCTCCATTTGATTCGCATGCTTGCCTTGTATGCTTACTTGCATGTTTACATTTTATTGCCATATTGCATACTAGTTGACATGCTTAGAACTTCATTGCATCGACATGCATGCTAAGCCTCTTGACCAAGTCATGATAGAGGTTTGGCACCCTTATGTGTTTGTTTGCATTACATACATTTGAAATCAAAATTGCACTCTTGGTTCTTTGGGCCATCATGCATCGAAATGCGTGATTGGTGGTCCGAGAACCGAGGCACATCTTCCTTTGAGTCAAAAACATGATAAGGAGTGTGTTTGGTGCATACATGCTTTGAATTACATTGCCATGCAAGTTGTGTCCTCTACTGCTGTGAGTTGCAGGTTCTGCAGGCATTTTGTGTCGACCTTTGTTTAGTGCCGACCGCGATCATCGGAAGCCGATGGATGAATTCAGTGCCGATGGCCACATCCTTCAGCCGGTGGTGTCCTACCATAGCCGGTGGTGATCTCCAGTGCCCAAGGAAGTATTCCTGAAGTTTTGGCAGTCTTCAGAGGAGGAAAGTAGGGAAAACAGAGGCAATCATGCATGGCAGTGCGATTCCGAGCGAGTTCCGGGCGTGTGATGCATCTTGCCCTCTTCCCGAGGCATTTACTGCTTTAATTAACTTAGTTAAATTTGTTAATTAATTTAGTGAATTTGTAATATTTAATTAGCTTGCGTAGTTAATTAATTTGTATATTCTTTCGGTCCCTCCGAGTGAGGGCGAATTTGTAATAAGTGTGCGTGGGTGTGTATGTCTTCCAACCACCACTTCTTTCTTCCCTTTTATTTACCTGTTTATGATGGTAGATTAGGGCACGTTTATATTAGCATACCTTATGCAATGCATGCGTGCATCCATGCATTTGTCTGAACATGCACCGGGCTCGGTACATCATACAAACTGCATCGTACTTTCAATTCCAAATTGAATACGTGCATCAAATAAAGTGCATTTCACATGCCATCTTTAGGGTTAGCCAAGCCTACTCTAGATTGCATCTATGCCTGTGTTGCATTAGCCACTTAACATCAACTAGGACATGCATGCTTGCTAACTAGTTTATTGTTTTGGCACGGAGTACAATGTAAGTATTTTACGCTTTAGCATACCACATGCATGTGAATGTTGCCATGACAGTATGCTTACCATGTGGCTAAGTGCTTATGTGAGATAAACTATTTGAATGCCTGTGGGTGGAGGTTGGATTGCCTGAGTTGGGAAAACTCGTTGAAATCCGTGTTTTAGCCTACTTGCGAGTAGCAAATTCCAAAGTATTTTCAAAACGAGCGGATATGCAATGTTTATTTCCAAATTAGGCGATCTAGTCTATACTTGTTTGCTGCGTGCATAACGTAGTATTTCTAGGTTAATAATTGGAACAAGAGCATGTAATGTTTTCAAAAACGGATATCACGGTTAGTAGAGGCCGGTCTTCGGACCGGGCGAAAGGGGGTGCTCATAGCTAACCTTCCCCGATCATACCCAAGCTCCTGAGCCAAGACAACTTTGGTGATGACGGACATGTGGCCTTTGGCACCGAGTCAGGGTTTCCTAAATTTCCCATTTTAAAATATTTAGGTGGCGACTCTGTAATCTGGCAAAGCAATCCATGTTTGGCACTACTTTTCAAAAATCTGTTTTCTCAAACGATTTGCCGGATTTGGACTCTTTGGTTCAGATTTAGAACCGACACAAAATCGAGTCCGAACTATTAGATGGAAGCCCACGGGCGCGTCTACAAGCTCGAAGACGCATGCCGATTTCATAGATGGTGTACAACCCTTTCACCGCCCCATGAACGCCCTCTCGAAACATCTCGAAGTCAATTCAACCAACCATCAATTGCTGTACTTCCGGTGGAAAAATCTGCCAAGCGAATTCGACCGCCACGTTTGGTTCCCGAATGATGGAATCCGCCTCTGTCATCGATCTGTTCCCAACGAACACAAAAAAGCTCAATGGGCGTGGTGGTCCACTGGACTGACCTCGCAAACAAGGAGAACTCCCCTTCTGGCACTTCTCCTTCGTCGGTGACCTACTTCGTCGACGCGGAGAGTGGCGCCTCTCGTGCTCTGCAGGTACCCTACCACCTGTACGGGGTGGCTCGCCACCTTGATTCATTGATGAATCTAGCTCCGCCAAAGTCATGCCTTCTCCCTTATTATTAAAGAAAATTCTGGCAGACATTCACACTTTCCCGGCCACGAAAGACGAGCAGAATCGAGTCGCTTTATGAAACCTAGATGGAATCTCTCAACCCCTTTTTAATCACTCAGGAGTGCACCTCACTCCCAAGGCAACATCATCAATGCGCGCACTCCAGCAACCGCCAACATTATTGATTCATTCCGATCTGGAAGTGATATTTGGTTTTCGAAGTTCATACATTGGCCGCAGCAAAGGCAGATTTATTAATCTAATTGGGAAAATACCTAAGCCTAATGCCGACCGATTTGTGCCGCAGCCACTAAATGAGCTCGTTCTATTCGGCTTAAGGAGTTCATACATTGGCTGTAGCAAGGGCAAATTTATTAATCTAATCAACAAAATACCTCAGCCTAATGCCTAATGCCGACCGATTTGTGCCGTAGCCACTCCATGAACTCGTTCTATTCGGCTTTCGAAGTTCATACATTGGCCGCAGCAAGGGCAGATTTATTAATCTGATCAGCAAAATACCTAAGCCTAATGCCGACCGATTAATATGATCGGCCAAATACCTAAGCCCCACGAACTAATGATATTCGGTAAGTCTACACCACGTTTGTCTACCGCACGAGAGACATCAATAGTTTTACCCAAAAACAAAACAGTAATCTTCATTGATAACCACAATTAAATACAGGAAATAACGCAAAGTAAGGGAAATATTCATTCATAAATTGAGTACAGCATAGTCATCATTTTATACATGAAAATTATCCCAAGCAAATAGTTCTCTACTAAAAAAAAAAAAACTAAAATGATCCCCAAATCAATCCTCGACATCAGACTCAAGCGGCCTAACATCCACTTGCTCGTATGGAATCGACATGTCCAATGTCACTCCAGCGGCAGCAAGGGCATTGAGCCAACCATGTTTGAATCCCCGATGCTCGAATTTGGGGACCTTTTCTACATAGTTTTCAAGAGGGGCACTCTTTCCAGCCTTGAATGCTTCGGACGCCTCGGAGTCGGCTTTCTCCTTCGCCGTCTTCAACTCTGACAACTCGGCCTCCAACTTGGCAAGTGCCTCCTTGGCTAACTTAAGCGATTCTTCGTTCGCGTTGGCCCTCTCCTCGACTTCCGCTCTGAGTTGGTCGGCAGTCCGCGCCCTTTCCTTCTCTGCTTCGGCCCGCGCACTTTCCATTGTCGCTCTCAATGCCTCAAACTCGGCCCTACTCCTCTGACCCTCCACTTCTGACTGCAAACGGCCAATCCTTTCAACGGCATCGTGTTGGTGGCGGCCTAATTCGGCGATCCTTCCGACCGTCTGTAACACAAGTTGGGATCATCACATACCAACAAATACCACTTGCAAACAAAACCAAAACAAGGAGTTAGAATGAAGTTACATACCAGGAGGGCCGACTAGGCAGCTAATGCTATCGCTACCAAATCCGGCTCCGCCCGAAAGGTTGCCTTGTTAGCCGGCAACGAGACCAAGGCAACCAAGCTCAAAGCTACAGCGGGATCCTTCAAGGCTGACGCTTCGAAGGAGATCGGCGTGTCTTTTATCTTTGGTTGAACAAGGAAAGGAATAACTACATCCGATTCCTCTAAGCGTAGCCGTTTATCGGTAGGGGTCTCCTGAAAGCCGGCCTCTCCCTCGGCAGCACGTTTCTCTCCCCGATCTAGAATCGGCCGTTCTTCTGGATTCAGAAGATCGACCGCCTTTTCCACCTCGGCCACGTCAACGTGAGCCATTTCTTCTACAACAATAGGTTCAACAGATTCAGTCGGGACAAGTCTAGAACGGATGGCCTCGGCTTTCTGTCAGGCGGCCATGCGTTCGGTGTTTCTCCTTCGTGCCATCTGCATGAGATTTTCCTTAGCCATATCCTCAGAATAATCGCCGGGAAGGTCTCCCAAATTTGTAAAAATATATTCGAAGGCATCCCCTCGGCCTGATGTAGACGGAGGGTCAGACGAATTCAACCCGGCTTCCTCAAAGGCTGAGTTAATAGCTTCGTCAATTTCCGCTACCAACCGGTCTGGGTCCTTAGCGATTGGTTCAGTCTCTTGTTCTTCTACGTGTTCAGAATCGAATGCTTCTAAACCAATTTGTCTCAAGTTCTTGAAGCTGGGGAAGATGAGGGCTGTGAGATGGTTGTTGCCTCATGCGATCGGAACGTTATCCACCGCCGAGAATGTCGTGTAAGTCAGCTTGTACTGAAGTAGAATGTAGGCCGCCCTCCCCTATTTTTGAAAGTTTGGACGGCCAACGAACTGTAGCGCAATTTTGATTTCTGCGAGCATAACGTCATCGTCTGAAACCAATACTTTGTTCAAGTCGCTACCTGCACAAACAAAACAGTTAGATATATATAGTGTCGAGTATAGATATGGAAATAACATAAACAAAGTTGGTCTAATCGGCCTCCTGGTTCGCCTTTTCGCCTTGGCACCAGGTCTAGGCAATCTTCACCTTTGCCAAATTCCCAATTGCCGCGGACAACGACCATCACATCATCGACACGCTTGCCAGAGCTGGCAAGCATGGTCACCAAGTGATGATCAGTATCCTTGGCTCTAAGGAAGTAACGTCCTAGCCAGCCAGTGGATTTGGCTAGGACATAACAGTGCCGAACGACAGGTATACCTAAATTAATCCTAAGACGCCAATTTAGCTCTACAATTCCCATTATGATATGAAAGTAATTCACATTGGGCTGGGAAGGGATTAGACCTTAGTATCGTAAAACGGCTCTCAAAAACGGATGAAGTGGAAAACAGACTCCGCCCTCAGTAATTGATAGAAGGGGAAAGACGATTGTGCTCTCGTCATCCCTCTCCATGTCAGTGGTGTTGTCTACCAAAAGTGACAGATGGACGTCGTCAGGGATGGAAAAATGGCGACGAAAGTCGGAGATTCGGTTCGCTGAAAGGAGCTCCTTCAGATGTTTTGCCATCTTGACTAGTACGAGGATTATGGAAAATTAAAAGCAAACAAGGAAGCGGGATCAAAAATGAGAGAAAAGAAAACTTACAGGAGGTGAAGAGGAAAAACGAGAAACAAGGAGTTGCAGAAGCCGCGAAGTGAAGAAGTTGCACTAGAAGGCGAACCAGATATCTTTGAGTACTCAAAACATACATTCGAAGAGACAATTTCAAATCACATTAAATGGAGGCAGTGTACGAAGGGGCGGGAAAGCGTTACAATGACCAAAAAGCGTGTGCGTGTTCTAACATGCATTGGGAAGAGGATTAACAGCCGCATTTTTTACTTCCCAGGCTAGAAACCAAACACGCCAACTAACTGATGCTAGTGGAGTGTTTGGGGGGCAATTGTGGGAGTCAAATATAATTAGATCAATAGGGACAAGTAGACCCGTCCAGTCCGGAACGTAGCTTCTATTCGGTATTGATCTTAGTCAATCAAAGAGCCAAATAAAGTAACCGGCACTCCAGCTCGTAGAGCAAAGGCCGAGTATAGGTACGTGTAAAGGATCATGAATGGGCCTGACCCTAAGGTCCAAAAAGAATACTATAAATATGGGATCATCAGTCAGAGAAAGGTATGTGAGAACTATTACACTTAACTTTAAATACAAGTAATTTAGAGAGCAGAGACTGACTTGCCCGTCGGAGTGCTAATTCCGACACCCCCAACCGGATTGTTAATTCTTTTTCAAGTGGCTAGCTGAGGATCACAAGCGTCCTCCAGGATTAGAAGAGTATTTCCAAACCACTTCTCCACAGAAAACTATCTGACTATCCATCTTGAAGTATCTCTAGACTTCGCACAATTGCAATCTCACTCACCACAACTGATGATCATGTATCAAAGTAATCCAGGTATCCTTTGATAACAAGACTATCTCATCGGCTTTTATACATGCAGGGTCTTTTAAACAATTTCTTGTGTCACAATAATCATATCATAGAAAACACATTCCCAGACCATCATCAACTGAATTAGGTCTTTTCTAAATTCAAGGCACCAAACAAATTTGGTCCAACCTGTTACTCTGAAGCCAATAGCCTTACTATTAGGAAACACAAATCTAGTGTTCAATAGTCCACTATTCGGAACTTCATAACATGGCCAGTAGTCTTAACTAGGAATCACTAATTTCTTAGCATGTGGTCAGAAGACTTTCCATTACTAGGGCTCACAATGTTTTGACATGTGATCAGTAGTCACTTTACTAATAGGAATCACAATGTCTTGACATAGGATCAGTAGACCATTTCATTACTAGGAATCATCATGTCTTGACCTATGATCAGTAGACTCTTTTACTACTGGGAACCATCATGTCTTAATATATGATCAGTAATCTATTTATTACTAGGAACCACAATCTCATAACTATGTGGCCAGCGGTCTAACACCTCCTAGGAACTACCAATTTTCTATCTCTGTAATCAGTGATCTTGCACTCACTAGGAGCCACCAATTCAAGAATATATTTAGAATTATAAAAATTCAAAAAATACATTCACCCACCCTAACGGGTTGTCTCATCTTTGCTCTTAAGCAAAGCCACATAGCAATCATATGTGCTATAATTGACATAAGGATAACATACTAATTGCCTCTGATAAATTCAGAGATATCATCATGCAATCTTATGATTTCCTTTAATCACATTTGATCTCTCTTGATCTTCCTTTAAGAACCTCACAAGGTTTAAGGTTGTCAGGTGGAACAACATTTCCTGCTGTCATCTTTCGAAGCCATTTCGAAAAAATCACAACAGAATTTCACTATTCTGTTTTTCCATAAACTAAACTTAACACTAGAAAATCCCAAAGTCTAAAATTTAATTCAAAAATGATCTCACCATTTACCCTAGAATCAAACACGGTCAGGAAAGTTTCTAGGAAGACCAGAGGGGTTACCAATCCCACTTATGACCTAATTAATCTTAGACAAAACTTTCAAGAGCATGTTAACTCCTAGTCCATGAGGAAGAAATTTAGAATTAAGTTTTTCACGGAATAAACTAGGTTAAAACAAACCAAGTTTACAAAACTAATAAGCAATTAAAAATTGCTATCAGAATTACACCACTCATAAAAGTTAACCGGTACTTCCGGAACTGAGCCCATTATTTATGAATAAAAATCATAAATATTTTAGCTAATGCTAAAATTTGTTCCCCCCCCCCCCCCCAAAAAAAAAAAAAAACAAAACAAAACAAAACAAAACAAAGCACTTTAAAAATAATCAAATTATAACCAAAGACTTTCTCAAAACTTGGTTTCCTACCACTTTAGGAATAAAAAGATTAAACCCAAAGACTTCCTCTAATCACACAAAGGTTTGAAACCAAATCCATCTTAGTTTCCAATTCTAAACAAATCAGAAATACTTTTTAGCCAAGGCTAAACTTTGGTTTCTATTACACAAAATCAAAACACTTTAGAAATAATAAAATTAATCCCAAAGACTTTTTCTAAACCTGAAGGTTTATAATTATTTCCTTCCCCTTTTCCTTTTACTATGGTGAAATTATTACAAATTAGAAATTAAAAACCACTACAAATGGAAATGGAAATGGAAATGCAACTATTACAATTACAAATTGTCTAAATCTGCAAAACAGAGTTCATGGCTGCATCCGAAATCATTTGTTTAACCAAAACCACACTTTGTAATGCTTTTCTTTGTATAAAACACATTACAAAACTCTATTCTCATTGTCGCTAAATCTCTATACTCACTGTTCATATACATACTTGGATACAAGATGAGTTACTGAACCAATAAAGTGAATATTATACAAGTAATTTCAGTTATAACTCACAATGTGTAATTCAAAGGCTATAGATGCATTGTAGTTACAAGAATGTCATGAGTTTCATGGCTATGAAATAACAACATATATAAGACTATTATGGTCATAACATTGGCATTCCAACCATCTAACTATGAGCAAATAATCTTATAAACAATAGTGTTAAACTCCAACAATACACAATAATGTTTGGAGTAATTCACTTAATTATACACATCAAGACTTGGAAAAACTCACAACTGAAACAACAATTAGTTAATAGAATTATAATGCAAAATTATTCCACCATACAGTAATTCTCTCTTAGGATCCATCCACCTTATAATACAACATAATCATAAGCAAACTCAGAAATAAGACCATTATATAGAAAAAACTGAAACTGTTTTACTAAATTCTCTCCTAACACAAACCTGTTTGGAGATTATACTGTCGGAAACCTCTCGACTAACCGAATTTCTTAACATTCTAAAAATCCATCACTTTGTTTTTTTCCAAAATTTAATTAATCAAATTAAATTGAAATTGTTACCAAACTTTCAAAACAACAAACAGAATAAACTTGAAATAAAACTAAACTATAAATTGGTGAATAATTAAATTCACTAAAATTCTTAAGGTCCAATATTATTCCTTATTCCATGCGAAAGTAATCGTGTTCAAATAAAAAATTAGTAGTCTAATTTACTGATTCCAATTTATTATATTTGTTTGTATTATATATCATGCTTTCACGTTTAGGTTAACCTGTAGAGAAAGTTAAATACAACAGAAAACAAATAACAAACAAATCAAATAAATTAGTAAGAATCTTAAGAAATAAAATTCTTATTTTATTTTTCTAAACTCCTAGCAACTTAAGCACTAACCATAACTCATGTAATAACAACTAATTAACAAAAAATAAATTGCATGAATAAATTACTTGAAACAAATAACTCAAATTCCAATAACTCTAGGAAATTAAATTAATTTTAATTCTAAGAGTCACTAGAATAAAATTATTATAAAAACTAAATTGTTTTTATCAAAACCTATTTATAAAAGTCTATTTTAAAATTGTTGGTATTTTTCCATAATAATACAAGAAAAATATATAAAACAAATTAAATAGAAATGACAAAACAATTTTTTTAATTTAAAGAATGAAATACAAAATAAACTACACAACTAAAATTACATAAATGAATTAGATTACATTACTAATTAAACAAATTATTAACATGGATAACTAAATATTAGAACTCATCTTTGTAAACTAAGTATTGAAAAATTTAAGAACAAATGATAAGAAAAGAAGCAAATCGAAGCTTGCACTAGACAATTTTCTTAAAACGGATTCAGCACCCCTTGATAGATGCTGGAGGTACGCTGGCGTCTATCTCCCAAGATACGATGGCCGAAACCAGATAATGCAGAAGCACCTTCTAAATAGCTTCGGCAAACTTGACAATGGATGCACTCTTTCTAACAAGAACTAAAGAAGGGGCTAACAAAAGAAGATAGGAAAATTTTTCTTTGGTGTAAAAAATCATCTCCAACTTTTTTATCTCAAAACATCATCTCAATTTTCTATAAAAAAATCTCTCAAAAACTCTTCTTCTAAGTTGGAGGGGAAAAGCCCTTTTTATACTTGTAAGGAAGAAGTCTTAGCCACAAAGGCTACCATAAAACCTAGCATCAATGGCCATCAACTCTAGCCATTAGGGCTAAGTTACAAAGGTGTAAAACTCCCATGTGCATTATATGATCATCAACTCTACCATCAAAAAATGAGAGTTACAAAGGTTGAATATATATATAATGCTATTTAAATAATCCAACTAGATGGGTTGCAAAATGGATATGGGTGTTGGGTCACAACCCAATCCATACCCAGTCTAAAACATATGCACAAGACAAGCCCAGTCCAGCATAGCACAATCTAGCCCATGCCCAAGACTAAGTCCAACACATGCACATACACAAGCCTGGGCTAGTCCAGACTAAGACTAAAACTAAGTCCAAGTCTAAGCCTAAGCCCAAGCCCAACTTCTATTGATGCCCACTTTATGAGACAATTCTCATTCACAACTCAATGGTTTCGGCCCATCATTTTTATATTATAATCTTCTCACTTGAAAGAATATAAAACTACTCAGACCCACCTCAGCCGGCCGTTGGGTCCCACTCTAATTTCGAATTAAAGTTGCCGAAAAACCATTATTTTCCAACAAAACCAAAATTACATTTTTAATCCTTGTGTTAGAAATGTTTACTGGGAAGACCCACCGATTAAATATTTAAAGATGGTTTAAGCCTCCATAGCTTTGTAAAAGAGGCTTTGCCTGGCTGTGTATCAGAGATTTCAGACCCAATACTTTTTTAGACCGAAGGAGAAGAAGAAAACTTCATAAGGAGTGAAAAGATTGTGGAGTACTTGAGTTTGATACTTGAAATTGGAGTAAATTGTTCTTCAGATTTACCTAGAGAAAGAATGGAGATTGCTGATGTTGCATCTAAATTGCATTTCATCAAAGACACTCTTTTAGGATCTGAAATACATTGAAAGAGATTAATTTATGGGGTAATCAATTGGAATGTAATACTTTTGTCTTGATAAACTCCTTTCTGCAAGAGATTAAATGTTTAATAACAGCCTTACTTTCGCATTGGTTGATCCAACTGCACATTTGGTAAGTGAAAAGTAATGTTTCCTCTTCATTCAGGGAGAGGTTACAATATGCACTTGCATATTGTAAAAAAGGTTATACTTTTTGTGAGAAAAGTCATATATTTTGTGAGAAGAAAATTACGATTTTTGTGATGAAAATTATAAATTTTGAAGTTATCATTATGTATAACTAAAGTACACTTTATGTGAGAGAAGTTAAACATTTTGTCTGAATAAAAAGAAGTTATATTTTTTGTGAAGGAAAAAATTATATTTTTTGTGACAAAAGTTATACATTTTGTGAGAGAAGTTATGCTTTTTGTATAAGATGTATACCATATGCACCCAACAAGCGACTTTCCCATGCAAAAAAAGTGTTAGAATTTGAATTAATGTCTAAATATGATTTATTTCGAGTGTGATTCACATTACACCAAATTTAAATCTACACCACGAATTCAAACTTTATATATGTTTTTAATATTTTTTTCTTAGTACATAACATCAATCATGCACATTTTACTTTATTTTTGAGTTGGGTTAATTATATTTTCCCTATTATGTGTCTCGTATCATTTTGGTGATTGATATTTTAAATGTGCCAATTTGATTACCAATCTATTAATTTTGTAGTAAATGGTTTCTACCTCCGTTTCCATTTAAAATTGATAATGGAAGTAAGGGCATTTTCATCAAATTACATTTAAATATCAGTAAAAGGAGAAAACAAATTCTCAAAATGTGTGATTAGTTTCATTTTCCTCCCTGATATTTTCAACTGTGTCAATTTAATTCCTAACTTATTTAGTGTCATAGGTGATTTGATGAAAATGCTCTCACTTCCGTTATCAATTATAGGCAAAAACGAACGTAAAGACTATTTAGTGACAAGATTAATTAATTAAAGACTAAATTGAAACATTTAAAATATTAGAGATTATTTGTGCAAAACATAAGAGATACACATTGGAAACTAATGAGCTCCGGTGCATTTTGCACCACATGCTGTTTTGGGGTAAATTACACTTACGATTCTATATATATATATATATATTTAGGCTAAATTGCATTCATATCACTTCAGTTTTCTTAATTGTAATTTAAATAATTTGGTCTATATACTTTTAATTTTGTTACAAATGTGATTTCTCCCTCATTTACTATAAAAATTTGAAAATAAAAAGACCATGTGTAAAGCTAATGTGACCAAAGATCGGTGGTCCCTTTAATTTGTTTGAAATTTCACTTTAATCCATCTAATTTTACACATGATTTTTTTTCTATTCAACTGTTAGTAACACATGACAGATGGATCACATTACAATAAAATTCAAAGTATAGAGATTAAATTATTCAAATTGAAATTATGATGACCAAAGTAAATTTGGTTCAAAATAAAGGAACCCATATAATTTACTATTTTTTTTTTTTTAAACTACAATTCTATTTTGATTTATTCACTTATAATTATAGGCAGAAGATAGAATTTCCCCAAAATCTTACACTGTTTGGTGTGTTTAGACTGAAACAGTAATGAACCAATCCCTTTCCATTTTTCCCCATTTTATTACACCATTCTCCACCGTCCTGCCGCTGTCATGACCGTAACCCAAATCTGATTCAGCTATCATTGAACCACCGCAATCGTTGAACGACCATATTGCCACCATTGCATTACCATCAGATCTCGTCAAACCAAAAATGAGTAAAATTACATGATTTTTTTTTTTTTTTATTGGTTCCCTTTAATTTGAGCAAAATTTCACTTTGATCCTTGTCATTACATTTTCTTAATATTTTAAATGGAAAAAAAAAATCCGTGCAAAAACTAAAAAAAGCATAATATAATTAAAAATATATAGTATATTTATAGGTTTCCTTGAGGTAGTTATAGTTTTGCACGTCCAAAATTCTAACGGGACAATACTGTGACAAATTTCAAAATATAAAATATAAATTATTCAAATTAAAATTACAAAGATTAAAGTTATACTTGGATTAAACTTTAGATATTAATAGTTTGGGAAAATTATAGTTTGCACCTCCGCACTTTATACCAAATCTCACTTTAGTCCCTACACATGAAATCATGACAGTCAATTCTCTACATTTCTGGTCAAATCCACTTTGGTCTCTACATATGAAATCGTGACAGTCAACCCCCTGCACTTTTATTCAAATCTCACTTTGCTCCATATACAAGTGTCAATGTCCCTCTTTTGTAACTTCATTTTTAAATCTTTAACAAAATCTAATCATGTGACAAAATTGTGAATACAAAATGAGAGTAAGAGAGGAAAATCCTGTTTTTCACCAATACATTTTGTCCTACGTAATAAGTACATGAAAGTTATAATATATGTGTGTGTGTGTGTGTGTGTGTGTGTGTGTGTGTGTGTGTGTGTGTTTGTATAGTAAAAATTGGAACGAAAAGGTAAGAAAGTTGAGCTTTTGAAATTTTAAGAAAAAAAATGCAACAAAGAAATCAAAAAGAAAGAAAGAAGACAGAAAACTGTGTTACCATGAAAAATAGAATTTTGTGATTCCAATTTATGCAAAACCCTAGTTCATTTTCTAAATTGTTCACAAACTACGTTATATTTTAGCTTAATACAGTCATATTTTAATGTAAATTTTGGAATAAAATGTGTATTGGTGAAAAATATACATTATTCTTTTTTTTTATCCTCATATTGTAATCACATTCTTATCACATAACTAGTTCTGTTAAAAATATAAACAATTACGTAACAAAAATGGGACGTTGACACTTGTATAAGGATCAAAGTCAGATTTGACCAAAAGTAAAGGGGGTTGACTGTCACAATTTCATGTGTAAGGATCAAAGTGAGATTTGACCAAAAGTGTAAGAGGTTGACTATCATGATTTTATGTGTATGGACCAAAATGAGAGTTAGTACAAAGTGTAAAGATGCAAAGTATAATTTACCCCAATTTAATTTAGGCACCAAAAATCTTCCCTATTTTCTTTACTTTTTTTTGGCTGGTTCAAAAAATAATGCATGTGCAACCATTAAGACCTTGCTTAATTTACTTATATTTATTTATTTTTAAAAAGTCCTGAACTTTTATACTGCGGTCTAATTATCTTGTATTTTGAGAATATTATGGTAATGTTAATTGTGTGAGTAATTTTCCGATCACACTGCCAACTCAGTGATCAGTTGGAGAGAACTGGCAGAACAGATGACACCTGGCTAACCTTCAACAGAAAGAGAAGATTCTGGTGGTGGTTCTTCCACCCAGGGGTACTCCGACGATCAAGTCAGTATCTTTCAAAGATAATCAAGTGTTAAATTCACTGCTCAAAGCATAAATTGCGTACCTCAGACCCACGGGGGTGCCTCTTCTTTTATAGTTAACTTAATCCCAGTCCTACTAGAAACCTGACTTCTATGGACTCCCATTCAGTGCTTACTTTGGACTCTACAAGAGATAAGGATAGACTCCCTAGGAATACTATCCTTATCCATCTTGAAGTCTTTCTTCATTCTAGGACTCTTGTCCTTTATCTGCTCATCTCAGATTCTGATATCTTCGGTGGTAACCTCGGCCTTGCCGTGATAACCTCGGCGTCAAGAACGGGTCACGTGGCACGTCGGCTGACACATCGGCGTCACCTTGCCATGTGTCGGTACTCAAAAAATATTTCTCCACAACTGCCCCCTAGGTTTTATTACCTCGGTATTCTGAGGTGATGGAACCTACATCGATACTGCCTTCCAGTACCTCGGCTTAAAGTATCTTAGCCGAGATCATCATCATAGCCGACATGTCTTCTAAAAGATCAAGAACTCCAAGAGTTTCCTTATGAACTTCTTCGTGCGTGTGAGCTGTCAAGCACCGCTTTTCAACCATTTTCACCTACGTGTTTGATCCTCATTGGATTGTGCAACTGACTGTAGCACGTCCGCGGGGGACCTCAGCTACGGTTCGGACTCGATTTGTGTCGGTTCTAAATCTGAACCAAAGAGTCCAAATCCGGCAAATCGTTTGAGAAAACAGATTTTTTGAAAAGTAGTGCCAAACATGGACTGCTTTGTCAGATTACAGAGTCGCCACCTAAATATTTTATTTTTGGGAAATTTAGGAAACCCTGACTCGGTGCCGAAGGCCACATGTCCGTCATCACCAAAGTGGTCTTGGCTCGGGAGCTTGGGTACGATCGGGGAAGGTCAGCTATGAGCACCCCCTTTCGCCCGGTCCGAGGACCGGCCTCTACTAACCGTGATATCCGTTTTGAAAACATTATGCGTTCTTATTCCGGTTATTAACCTAGAATTACTATGTGATGCACACAACACAAAAGTATAGACTAGATCGCCTAACTTGGAAATAAACATTGCATATCCGTTTTGTCTCAAAAAACGTGTTGCATTTTGCTACTCGCAAATAGGCTAAAATACGGATTTCAATGAGTTGTTCCAACTCAGGCAATCTAACCTCCACCCACAGGCATTCAAATAGTTTATAACACATAAGCATTTAGCCGCATGGCAATCCTATTGTCATGATAACAATCACACACGTGCGGTATGCTAAAGCCATAAACACTTACATCGTACTCCGCGCCAAAACAAGGAACTGGTTAGCAAACGTGCATGACCTAGTTCATGGTAAGTGGCTAATGCAACGCAGGCAGAAATGCAATCTAGAGTAGGCTCGGCTAACCCTAAACATGGCATGTGGAATGCGATCAAATAGCATGTATTCAATTTTGGAATTGAAAATTGCGATGCAGTTTGTATGATGTACCGAGCCCGGTGCATGTAAACAAATGCATGAATGCACGCATGCATTGCATAAGGTATGCTAAAATAGACATGCCCTAATCTACCATAAGCAGGTAAATAAAAGGGATAGAAAGAAGTGGGGGTTGGAAGACATACACCCACTCACGCACACTTATTACAAATTCGCCCTCGCTCGGAGGGACCAAATAATAATACAGACCGAATAAATAATTAACTGAACTAGCTAATTAAATATTACAAATCAACTAAATTAATTAAATTAAATAATTAATCTAATTAAGCATTAAATGCCTCGGGATGAGGGCTAACTCAGGCTACCGGGACTCGCTTCTAATCGCGACGCCATGCAAGTGTGCTCGCTTTCTCTGCTCTCCTTCTCTAAAAATTCCCAAAACTTCAGGAGTGCCTCTCAGAGCACTGGGGAGCATCAACGGCTGAGGCAGGGAGCCACCGGCTAAGGGAGGAAGCCACCGGCTCTGAATTTCATTATCGGCTGCCAAGAGGCAGCCGGTCGGCACTAAAGAGTGCCGATCGGCCCTTTATCCCTGCAGAACTCGTGAATCGACAACAAAGAGAGGAAACCAAAGGCAAGGCAATGCAAATCAAAGCATGTATGCACCAAGCACATCCCTCATCATGCTATGGACTCAAGAGGGCATGTGCCTCGATTCCCGGACCATCAATCGCGCATTTCCATGCGTGATGATCCTAAGAACCAAGGGTGCAAATTTGATTTCAAATGCATGCAATGCAAACAATCAAACAAGGGTGCCAAACCTCTATCATACTTCACTTCAAGAGGCTTAACATACATGCGAATGTGATGCAACCCTAAGCATGTTATCTATCATGCACACATGGACAATGGCATGGCATTTATGCAAGCATACAAGCAAGCACATGAACCAAGCATGCAAACCGATTGTAAATTGGGCTTAAACATGAATTGGACAGCTCTAATAAGGCTCAAAACAGTGGCCAAAGTGCCTAGAAAATGAGACCAAATACACACACACATGCAAGTGTTAAGGCTCAAGGCTTAGGCATTCAAAAGCAATTCTCATGCACACTTAAGAGGCCAAACATAGACTGATAGCATGCATCAAAAACTCTGAAATTCATGTCAAACATGATGCCAAATCATGCAATGAAGCATGCCAAACAAAGCATGCAAATGGCCTAGGCTTAAGACAAGTCAATAGGGCATTTAAACCACACTTGGCACAAACACATATGGCATGCACTTAACAACCAAAAACAGGTTCTTAGCATGTTAAAGCAAGGCCAAAGAGCTACTTAGATGGTATCTAAGAGTCATTAAGCTAAAGGCATGCATTGAAGCCAAAACATGGAGCATACAAGACATACTCTTAAAGCATTAACTAGGCCACTAAGGCAATCCAACAAGCATGTATGAAGGACTGAAATGGCATATTAGATGGTTCCAATCATCAAAAACAAAGCTAGAATAGCATACCACATATTCATGCTTTTGAGGCCAACAAGCCAAATACAAGGAGGCTACCAAATTCATGCTAAGATTGGCCAAAATAGCTATGGACAGAGCTAAATCATGGCAAAATAAGCTTACAAGCTTCACAAATCTAAGCTTAAAACATGCTAGAAAATAGGGCAAACAACCTAGACATGTTAAGGCATAAAAGGGGATTACAAGGCAACTATACTAAGCATGTATAGGAGACCAAAACCGACTTGAAAACATGTTATATCATGGCATAATAAACATGGAAAACAAGCCAAACATGCTCAACACACACTCAAACATGAAGCTCCTTAAGGAAGCAAAATTTGTCCTTTTTAAGGACATCAAGGAGAGGGGGTGGCCCCCTCCTTCTTGAGACTTCAAGGCATGCTCTTCACCACTGAAATCCCTCAAGATTTCAGTGGTGAAGAGATCCTAAGACCAAAGTCTCGGATCTCTTACAAAATGGCACAAAAGGTGGCCTTTTCAAGGCCTAAAGGTGGTCAAAGTTCCTCAAACCACAAAACACTCTTAATATACAATAAAGAGGGTCAAAATTCAGAACTTTTATGTGCCAAACACTAAGCTCAAAAACAGTTCTAAATTAGGTAGAAATGAGTTGCAAAAATGGGGAAAAAAGTGCAAGTTTCTCACCCTTGATGACTACCTTCACAAGAGTTGTTGGTGATGCTTCCTTGAGCTCAAATCCAGTCAAGAACCTCCAAGAACAGCCTCTGGAACCTCAGTTGCAAGGAGAGGGTGAAACACTAGGTGTTTTAGTACAATAGTGTGAACTAAACACCTAGTGTACTAAGAGAAAAAGAGAGATATGATATATGTATCTAACTTAACCCTAAAAACCAGAGCTCCAGCTCTCTAACAATGTCTAATGCTCTGAAAAATGCTAACCCTAAGTCAAGAGGGAGAGCTTTCCTCTTATAGAACTTGTAAACTTACAAGCTAAGCAAACAAGACCTCATCCCTCCATACACGTATGGAGGGAAGCAATGCTCAAAAGTCGCTCAAAATATCTCGTAAAGCAAGTGCATTAAAGGTCGGCCGGGCAAATTGGTCATTTCGCCAAAATAGTGCCGACCGCTACAAAATAGTGCCGACCGGCACAATATAGTGCCGGTGACAACTACAGCCAGCCGGTGGCCTCTAGCCCCAGCCGGTGGTGTGTGGGGATGCCTCACAAAGCATTCCCTGCCCTTCCAAGGCAAAACACAAGTGTTTGGTGCAAAACCAAACACAAACGGTCAAGTTCGGAGGTCCTGAGGCGGGGCGCGCGTAGCCGAGAACTCCGGGAACTCCAAACGAACACAAACATGGATAATCACCGAGTGTTCCAACGGTGACGTCCAAGTCTTGAGGACGGTCAAAAATGGGGTGTCTACAGTTGCCCCTCTTTGACAGAACTCGAAAGTCATAACAATGACGGGAGTGAATGTCAAAGCCCAGAGACGACCCATTTTTGACAAGGCCGAAGACTTAGACAAACGTGCAAAGAAAGCTGTAATGAAGCATACATGCAACAGTTATAAGCTAACATGCACCAATCTACACTACAATGCAGAAAGGATGTAAGAGAATTATGCAATTCTCAAAACGTCTCACACGGAGGATACAATACCTGTGCGGCTCGTCCGGCTATGCGTGTAAATGAATCGTACATACAATATCGCGGCTCAGAAGAAAGCAAACTTAACAGTACCATATTGTTAGTGACATGCATGACATATGCAATGCGAATGACGAATGATTAGCAATACATACAAAACTATGTATGAATATTGCAAATGAAAATGTAGTGCAATTAAAACTAATGCGAACTACATGCAGGCAATTGAATCATGATTCAAACCGAGCGTTCAAACCACACAAATGTCAAATAGATTGATGGAGGTAACAAGTTCGTGTCCCATAGAACGATGTCTGATCTATGAGGAATACGCACGAACACCCGTGTCCCATAGAACGATGTCTGATCTATGAGTAATACGCACGGACACAAGAACAAGTATTGAGTGGATTGACATAAGTGGGGAGACGACCCGCTGAGGTGGGAATAATGATCCTAATGCCGGACGCAACGACTACACTACAATGTAATGGAAATGGATACAATGGGTATGGCATGCGGGCCAAACCGTATTTCGCCTAGGAAAGGCATGCACGCGTACAAGCCGCGTCTAACACAGAAAAGGTGCCGCAACCTCAATCCAACATACCAGCGTGGAGTAGGCGCGATACACATGCAGAACTATGCTTCAACGTGAAGAGTAAGGGCACATACCAGACCAAGCTCAACAAGGAAAGGCGCAAGCCATAGATGGAAGATGATACAGTGAATGCATGCAGCTACAATGCAATAGAAATGGATATTTACAGAAATGCATGACATATGCACTATACTACAATGGAATGCATGACATATGCATGTTTTTTTTTTAATGTTTTTTGGAAATGCATGACATATGCAATAGTATTGATGATGCATGAGATGCAGGTGTTTTTTTTTTTTTAAATGCATGACATATGCAATAGTATTTACAACGAAATGCATGATAAATGCAATGTGATGCAATGGCTACGATTGCAGTTTTCCCTATTCTACCAACGGGGTGATATACTAGGTTGGTTCAGTATCCAGAATCGAGGCGAAAACACGCCGCCTCAACCTATGGGGCTTCCATACAGATTTCAAGCCGAGGGTACATCCCCCTGGGTATTTAAACCAGACTTTAGTCTCGGAAATTCCGAACCTTTGCGTTCTAGGCACAAGTCATTCAAACTCTAGTTTTCACCGTCCCCACTGGTCTCCTAGGAACTCACCGCAAGCACAGACAGGTGGCTTTACCAGACCACCGAAAGTCGTTCGGGCACGACAAACACCAAAGGAATTGCACCTTCAGAAGACTTAAGGTCTCCTAGACCGCGATGTATAATGTATGCATGACAATGCATGTTGTTGTTTTCTTTTTTTTTTTGATGGCCAACGCGCGGCTTCGAGATGCATGATAATGCAAATGAGCGGGTTTAAGGTCTCGCCGGACCTAGGGGGAGGGCAACCGATGAGGTGCGCTAAACAATGCGATGGAATGCATGCCAAATGCAATGAGGTGCACACCTTAACGCACCGGAGGTCTTTCACCTCCCGAGGATTTAAGGTCTCCTAGACCGTGTGTGTTTTTGGTCCCGCCGGACCGTGCAGACTTGGTCCTCACGACCGGGTAATCATACACAATACTTAAAGTGCATGCGATGCAAATGGGGCAAATGAGACGTGCACGTCTCAAAAGATGGAAAATGGAGTGCAATGAGGGTGCGCTAAGCGGCGCGATGAAATGTATGCCAAATGCAATGAGGGGCAACTCTAGTGCACCGAAGGTCTTGCACCTCCAGAGGATTTAAGGTCTCCTAGACCGCGCGTGTTTAAGGTCTCGCCAGACCGGTATGGGGCAACCATGCGAATGTGACACGCGTGCCACAAAGGGGTGCAGAACAATGCAAATGAGAATGAAATGAACCATGATGAGGCGTGCATACCTCATAGGTGGAAAATGAAATGCAAAACGAGGCACGCGCACCTCGAAATGCGATGAAATGCGAAATGAGGCAGACGTACCTCATTTGATGGAGAGTGAAGCGCAAAATGAGGCGTACGTGCCTCGAGATGCAAGGAAATACGAAATGAGGCACACGTACCTCATTTGATGGAAAATGAAGTGCAAAACGAGGCGTACGTGCCTCGAGATGCAATGAAATGCGAAATGAGGCACACGTACCTCATTTGATGGAAAATGAAGTGCAAAACGAGGCGTACGTGCCTCGGGATGCAATGATATGCGAAATGAGGCACACGCATTCTCATTTGATGGAAAATGAAGTGCAAACGAGGCGACGTGCCTCGAGATGCAATGATATGCGAAATGAATGTAATGAGGTGCACCTTAATGCACGAAGGTCTCTGACCTCCCGAGGATTTAAGGTCTCTGGACATGTTGCTTTTTTGGTCCCCATCCCGCATGTTTTTTTTTGGTCCCCCCGACCGCGGGCGTCGGTGTCCACCCGGACCAAGGGTAAATCTATAACAATACTTAAAGTGCATGCGATGCAATGGGGCAAATGAGACGCACGCCTCAAAAGATGGAAAATGGAGTGCAATGAGGGTGCGCTAAGCGTAGCGATGAAATGTATGCCAAATGCAATGAGGGGCAACTCTAGTGCACAAGGTCTTGCACCTCCAGAGGATTTAAGGTCCGTCCTAGACACAGCGTGTTTAAGGTCTCGCCAGACCGGTATGGGGCAACCATGCGAATGTGACACGCGTGCCACAAAGGTGCGTAACAATGCAAATGAGAATGAAATGAACCATGATGAGGCGTGCATACCTCATAGGTGGAAAATGAAATGCAAAACGAGGCACGCGCACCTCGAAATGCGATGAAATGCGAAATAAGGCAGACGTACCTCATTTGATGGAGAGTGAAGCGCAAAATGAGGCGTACGTGCCTCGAGATGCAAGGAAATACGAAATGAGGCACACGTACCTCATTTGATGGAAAATGAAGTGCAAAACGAGGCGTACGTGCCTCGAGATGCAATGAAATGCGAAATGAGGCACACGTACCTCATTTGATGGAAAATGAAGTGCAAAACGAGGCGTACGTGCCTCGAGATGCAATGATATGCGAAATGAGGCACACGTACCTCATTTGATGGAAAATGAAGTGCAAAACGAGGCGTACGTGCCTCGAGATGCAATGATATGCGAAATGAATGTAATGAGGTGCACCTTAATGCACCGAAGGTCTCGCACCTCCCGAGGATTTAAGGTCTCCTGGACCGCGCGTGTTTTTGGTCCCGCCGGACCGTGCGTGTTTTTGGTCCCGCCGGACCGGGCGGGCCAAAATGAAATGCGCATGAGGCACGCGTACCTCACGGGATGGAGAATGAAATGCAAAACAAAGTATGTGAGGTAGTACGCCTCACGTGACTCAAGGTGAAATGCAAAATGAAGGAGCACGACACGCATGCCGCATGACAATGCAAAATGGTGCAAGTCGCAAGAGACCTGCAAAATGGCGCTGGCGCGTTAGACAACGCGAGTGCACAAAATAAGGCGATTGAATGCATGCCAAATGCAATATGATGCGTAAGATAGCGATGCGTTTAGACAATGCACATGGGGCAACTTTTGAATCCTCAGAACGACAAAAGGATACGAAAGGATACAATCTTCGCTGAATTTGAGTGCCACGCACAGTAGAGACGGTCCGAAGTCAAAACGGAGGCCGGTCGAGCATCGAGGATGCATTTTTTTGTACTTTCTTGAGCTATGAAGACCCAAAACTCCTCAATTTGCCTAAACAGGGCCTTGGGAACACCACCGGCTGGGTGGGGTGGTCACCGGCTGCCACCGGCTGCAGGAACTCATCTATCGGCACAAAATAGTGCCGACCGGCACAAAACAGTGCCGACCGGCCAAAAATGACTGATCGGGGGCAGTTTTGCCATTTTGCCTCGGGTTTTATAAAATAGGGTTCCCAAACCCTATTTTCTTCACTTCAAGCCGCCGAAATCCAACCCTCTCTCTCTCTAGAGTGTTTTCCCTTTGATTTTTCGCCGATTTCTTCGCGCTCTAAGCCCATTTCGTTGTTCGATTCGTGATTTCCATCGCGTTTCGCACATTTTGAACCGATCGAAATTTTGTTTCGGCGCCTCTTTTGCTATTTCCGCCTTTTCGGGACTTGTTCCCCTCGACTTTCTCTTCATTCTCGTGCCTTTTCACATTCCGACCTTCCCGGCCATTTTCGGCCCTCTCGGGGTTGACCTTCTCGGTTGACTTTTCGTATTCCGGCCCATTTTTCATTTTCCGATCGTTTTTCACCACCACTACCTATGGCAGACGACGTTCCACATGTCGGGACTCCCCCGGACCATGAGATGGACCCCGGGGTCGAGCTCCTCCCATTGAGCGAGCGCCCATTCGATCCGGCGACCTATCGCCCGGCCATCCACGTGCTACCACCCGATGGACTTCGCCATTTCCGCGGCTTCGACAGAGTTTTGGACCCAGAGCTTCTGCTGCGCGAGCCGGCCTCCCACTTGTCTGCTGGCGCCACCGAGGTAACATTCTCGTCTCTTATTTTCTGCAATGTAGGATTTTCTGTCAACTGCCATAGCTAACTGAACCCATTAACTGCTTAGTTCTGATGCGCTGAACCGTAGTCGATTGTAGACAAACTCACTACTGACACCTGTTTAGGACCGACGCACATGCACATACACTGCACTAGTCTGAATCACCCAAACACACGGCACACATTGCACTGCCAATTCACCAACACTCGGCGCTTATTTGAATCTGAAAACTCGCACGCATGCTAGATTTGCACAAAACTACACCCAGCACGCGGACACATCACACGTTGTAGTTTACTGAAACATACCAAGACCTGGCTTCTATTTGAACGTTGAAAAGCACGCACGCACGCTGTTTACACCAATCCTCATAGGAGCACTGGCATGTCACGCATCGCGTTTCACACACCGATAAGTCAAACCCGATACCGCTTGAATCTGAAAATGTGCACACATGCACCGTGATCGCATGCTAACCTTCACAAAACACACCGACACATCACAGTCAGATTCCACCGCAGATAATCGAAGCCCGATATCTGCTTGAATCTGAAAAATGTGCACACATGCACCGTGTTTATACTGGAGCATTCAAAACACACTGACGCACCACGGGTTTGTAGTTTACTATAAGCACACCGGCACCCGGTTTCTGCTTGAACTTTAAAGATAATCTGCACGCATACTGGATTTATACCAACTGCATATCTTCATATGGCTTTGCGATTTCTTGATTCCAGGGGGACTCCCATACTCTCCGCGGGTATGGGAACATTACCGCTCGCGCTTGGTACGCCGAGCTGCCCGATGCCGTTAGCCGCATCGTGGATCGGGCCGGATTCGGTACCTTCTGCAGGGGACTTTCCAGACTCTCTACTTGCAGACCTCTTCTTGCCGCTCTGGCAGAGAGGTGGTGGGATACCACCGATTCTTTTCACCTATCAGCGACCGGGGACATGACGATGACCCCTTATGACTTCTCGATGCTCACTGGCATCGGGGTGGGGGGTGATCCGATCCCCTTTGACACAGACATGGACGAGTGGATCGCCGCTCAGGTTCATTTGCTCGGCGAGGCGCCGCCACTTGTTCGTCCAGGGTTCGTCCGCTATTCCTGGTTTGAGGTGCGCTGAAAGTCACGGACCATGCCGTGGACGCGCCCGGCGACCCAGAGGCCGCTGAGTGGTATGCACGCGGCTACCTCATGTTTTTGCTAGGGACCACCCTATTCGCCGACCGGGCGAACACTGCCTCTTCGCTTCCTCGCCAAGACCGGTGGACGTCCGACGGATTGTGCAAGATGATCGGTGGTGCGGCTCGCCACCCTTTACGGCTACATGAGCTCCGCTGGCGGTGGCGGGTTGCTCGGGGCTATCGGGCGAGCCCGGAGGTATGTCTTCTTCGCTTATTTCGCATTTCAGATTTCAGACATCGCACACATCGTTGTTCAGATATCAGACGCACGGCACGCACATACTATGAGCATCGATCAGACATCGTTCACATCAGACACCCCGCCAATACATCGCATAAACACACGGCTCTGTTATTTCGCTTTATTTTGTACTCGCTTATTCGATAATCAGATCGACGCTCGCTTTTGGTACGTGGGTGTACGCCTACTTCCCAGACCGAGCCAAGACGAGATCGAGACCCTCTGGTCGTCCCCTTCTCTCGCCGTTACGACGGGCGATGTGTCCGGAGACCCCGGGACACTTTTAGCTTCTACCGTCGTTTCTTCGACACCATCACCCCCACCGAGGTATGTTTTACTTTCAGTCCGTTTTAAGCTTCGCTTTCAAACGTACATTTCTATATCAGTAGATAATCAACTGTGTTTCATTTCAGGTCACCTGGCAGCCGTGGGTTCCACTCCCAGCGGTGATACGAGATAGGTATGCTGGCGCCACCGAGACCTCGCGCTACCGGATTCTCCTGGAGGGCCGCCTGCTGGCCTGCACTGGGTGAGCGCTTCTTGCGTCAGACCCTGGGATTGCCGGAGCAGATAGTTCCGATCCAGCCTCCCGAGCACATGAGGGACACCGAGAGGTTTTCGGTGCAGCAGATGGAGGACTACACTCTTGGCTGGGCCATAGATGTAGATGCCTACAGGGGCGAGGGCGACTATTCTGAGTACGTCCGGACCTTCTTGATGACCAAATCCGAGCGGGCTCCGAGCTGATCCAGTGAGACCATGGCCACTGCCCGTAGAGACAGGAGCAGGAGCAGGGCCATCACAGAGGGCTCGAGCTCGCGGCAGGAGGGGGGTGCAGAGGGGACGAGGGACGGGCTGGCCCGCTCTACCTACTATGTTGACTTATAGGGGGCAGAGTGGGGAGACCTACCAGATCCCCTTTGCTCCTCCTCAGGCTGGTCACGAGTTGGCCGGCATTCCCGAGTTGCCTCCGGTATGTATTACTTTATTTCTGCATCTTGCATTGTCATTTCAGTTCATTTAGATATCCTACAGAATACTGATATATTTAATACTTTTGCAGGCTTCCTCCGAGTATACCCGTCAGTCTGTGGAGCTGAATGCCTCCTTGATGGGGATGCTGCAGCGGACTCTCGACGCTTTGGCCGTCTACGGCTTGCCGGTATGTTCTAATCGACTACGCCTCAAATCATACTGCTTTCGCACAATCTACCATACTGCATAAAAAATCGATAACCGCCACGGTCTTCATACATTGTACTCATACACCGATTCTCAGATCGATAAACCGCCACGGCATTCACATAGACTCATACATCGTGATCTTGCACTGATAAACTGCTCACAATTTTCTGATGTGTTTGTTCTTTGTATTTTCAGCCTCCTTTCCCGATCCCTCCAGTGGGTGACACTGCTCCAGCTGGGCCTCCCGTCTCTACTCGGGATGGCAGGATATTCCCTCGTACCAGAGGGGGACGTGGTCATGTGGGGAGCAGCTCACGAGCTCCAGTTCCAGGAGACGGTGAGTCGGAGGCGGGGACTGAGTCATTTGCGGAGGAGGCCGGGGATAGCTCGGGCTCGGGCTCTGACAGTGACGGCTCTGACGACGCCTTTGTGCTTCTGCCCAGGAAGAGGGCGAGGACTGACCCTTAGGCACGAGGCCTACTGCTGATGATGATGATTTTGTTGCTTCTTTTCTTTATTTCTTTTCTTGTACTTTTCTCTTTTGATAGATAGAATACCATGTACTGCCGCAGGCAGGTTTTTTGCTTTTCTCAAACTATGTATTCGAAAAAGATGATATGAAACGAACTTTTTAACTAAAAAGAATGTTACATTGGTCTGTATCTGCGTATTTCATACTTTGCACTGCATTACATCATATTACATCCCAAATGTAAATGACATTGATCTGTTATCTGACAATTGAACACTTGCACTGTAATAATCAAATAACCAACCAACTAAGCAGCAAAACAACTCATACAAACCATTGCTCAATCCGAACATACAGCCCATACTCTGCTGAGGATTGGGGCTACATACGGCCTGCGATACAATACTCGATTCATTCTGCCCACAGCAAACCTTAAATGAATAACCCAATCTGACAAGACGGATCACAAAACCGATACAGTTGCAGTTGAAACACACTCGGATGTTCCAAATTTTCCCTTCCTTCTCCTACTTTGCACGAATGTAGAGAATGGCAAAGCATTCTAAGCACAAGCGATTACCTTTTTGGAAGAAGACGGGTTTTCAACCGGGGTGTCGAGCCTCCCACATAACACGACGAGACAGACTCAATCAAAGAAACAAAAGGCGCACGACCTAACACGACAAGACATACTTGGAAAAGACTCAAATCCAAAATTGAAACCGACAAATCGAAAGACACGACACACAGACGTGTTTAAAAGAGACCTCAAATTTCGAGGAGCCAGTTCCTCCGGGTACACCTCCCACCCTTTCTGATTTGTGATACTCACATCGCTCGGCCCTCAGGCTCGGTTTTTCTCTCAAAAACCCTTCTCTTACTTTTCTCTCAACTTACTCCTCTCTATTCTTCAATCTCTCATTTTTGCATCCCTCCCCAGGGTGAATGACAGATGAATAGGAAGTAGCGGGTTCACGCCCGATATAGCTGGCTTGCAACCATTCCTTCTGGCAGATAAAGTGCCTCTCGGGCAATCAGGTTAACGGGGGGAAGACAGAGGACCTGACTCAATCGTGCCCCTAGTTCGTCATTTTGACCATTTTTTGTTTTCTAAAACAGTTCTGACCAAAATGAGAGTTAGATTAACACACTTATTCAAATTTTGATTTGAAAATCATGCGAATCAAGTTGTGAGCACTGAAAATTCTCCTTTTCGGGTCCAAACATGGTCCAATTTTGAAAATGGAATAGTTTTCGAGAAAGTAAGTCAACCTCAGTGAAAATTTTCAAAAACTATTTTTTGCAAACAATCAATGCTCAACGAGCGTAGAACTTACCCTCGAGATATGCAACCTCGGATCGAAGGCAATGGAAAATTGCCCCTGGCTTAAAGGGGGAGAAGGCAACGGAAAGTTGCCCCTGGTTTGAACATAACTCAGGGCAACTTATGGCAATGGAGGGCAACGGAAAGTTGCCCCTTGTTTGGATGATGCCACGGCATGTTGTAAGCCAGTCTTTGTTGACGACGGTCGGATCCCCGGACACGGAGGAGTCGAAGACGGCTTGAATCAATATGTGGACACAGTCACCTGGAAGATGTCGGTGGTTTGGCTTCAAGAGGAAGTTAATCACGCGGCTCCGGGTTACTGCAATCAAGATATCGGATTCGGAGGAGGCGAAACTGATCAAAACCATGACATGGCCTGAGACGCTATGGAAGCGTTGGGGGCTGGACTTCAGGATGAAGTTGCCTACGTATCCCAAACATGGGAATCAAGCCTTACGTAGTTCCGGTTAAGGTACACTCGGGTATTTTAACCTTCACTATTTTTAAGCTCTAACTTTTGCCAAGGTGCCCAATGCGGGTTTTCGACCTTGCGAGCTATGTTTTTCGTTTTCATTCTTTTTCTTTTCTTTTGCATTTCTTTTGATATACATTTTTTGCATTTTTTTTTCTTTTCTTTTTTCTTTTCTTCTTTTTTTTTCTTTTTGTATTGTTTCTTTGCTCTAACTTTTGCCTGGGTCGCCCTTCCGGGTTTTCGGCCCAGCGAGCCTCTCAAGGGGTAAAAGTGTAGCATGCCCATGCCAAATGGTTTTGAGATTGAAGCCTCTCTGTATCTGGGAGAACGGCTATTGTGTTGATTTGCAGAAAGGCCCATCACGGCTACTTCTCAAGCTTTGCTTAGTGGGATCTGATCTTCCTGATCGGACTCTGATGCCTCTTGCTCGAGGGCTGCTTTGAACTGGGCCACACAGGCGTTGCATTGATAGCTATCTTTTGAACATTCTGGATGCCGGTCCAAGGTTTGAAAATAGGGGGGGTCGAGTCTCGAGGCTGAGAGCGATCCTAGGCTGCACAATCTCAAGAGTGATTCCACACATGTCTTCGCAAGACCGCGCAAAACATTTTTGAAAGTTTTTAAGAAAGCGACAAATCGCTCGCGCCGAAGACAGTGTAGGACCAATCTGGATCAAAGCTAGGGTCCTTCTCAGTACTCACGCTGACAAGCATGATTTCATTCATTAAGGGCTTAGCATGCCTCTCTTTCTCTCGGATTGATCAAAATTTTGCAAAACCCGAAGAATTACTTCCCCTTTGTTTTTATCACCGCAGTGTTCAAAAAAAAAAAGGTTTTGAAAAACTTAGGTCAAAACAATAATTTTTAGGGCACAAAAGAGCAGGTGGAATGCACTGTCACCCTACTCGAATTCTCTGGCACAACTAGCCCAACATAAATAGTACGGGATCACGATAGCCGCGGCTGTTTCATTCAGGTTCCCCAGATGTAAATCGGCTCCACGGCAGAGGTAGACCCAAAAAGAAAGCAAAAAGAAGTAATTACAAAACAAAATGGTGCTTGAGGCAACAACCCCGAAGTCACCTAGTATTCTTATACAAAAGAGGAACTGACTCATTACAATTAGACAGACCCTTAAACAAAAGGACTGACTCAAAACAATGAGACAGACTCAAGACAAATCAAAAGACTGACTCAACACCCAAGTCAGGTTTTACAAAACTAGTATTGGCAGGTGCTCAAAAATGCGCGCCAAACGCCATATCCAAAAATGTACCAGATATTGCCCGCAGGCAGTTGAATCTCAATTACATACTCGCAGTATCGGTGTCCTCGGTATCTGTGTCCTCACAATCCAAGAACTCTGTAGTGACTGATTTAGCCGAGGTGGGTGGGAGGATAACCTTGTTATCAATCAAATCCTGTACCTCATGACGGAGGCGGAAGCAATTATCAGTGGCGTGGCCAGACTGTTGATGGTACGCACAGTACTGAGTGGCATCATGGCCTGCTGGAAGGGGCTTGGGGAGTGGCCTAGGATCGAGGGGTGTGAGATGCCCCTTTTTGGCCAAAATCAGAAGTGCCCTAGACAGAGGCATGTAAAGAGGATGGAAGGCCCTGCGCCCTCGGGGCAAGTACTTCGGAATCTGAGGACTCTTGCTAGATGCACTAGCGAACGGGTCAGCGGGTGCGGCCTGTCAACAGTAGCCTCATCTTGTGGGGTGGTTCCTTGACTCAGCCCGGCCGTCATGACCACAATCTCTTCTCGAAGTTCTCAGATTATGTTTGGTCCCGCCAATGAGGAGAAGACACTAGTCGTTTCCGACTCAACTCTCTCAATCTCGAATCAAACGGAAAACAAGCAAAGATTTCAAATTTCAAACAGCTCAAACACGGATGTAGTCAAACAACTGCACTCTACTACTGAACACTGTTCCCTGAAGTCACTGTCCCAAATCTGAATCTGATACCCGCAGATATAGCTGACCCACAACAATACTGATACTGGTGCCCGCAGGCCTGATGCCCAGATTTACAGACTGGTATATGCATTCCCTGTAGAGATACACTCTAAAAGCACATAGCAGATAAATGAGAGCCAATACACCCCTATGTTGGGGTAGGGTTTCCCTGTCCTATTCTGTCAGGAGCTAAGGTTTTACTACGCACGCAGCGGTTTCAAACAACCTAAATCGGGTAAGCAACCTGTCCTAGTTTGGAATGGTCACTACGGATTCCGACTATGCAACTAGGTCGAATGGTCCAAAAGGGTGCCCCGGTAAAACCGGGGTTTGTGTTCCCATCTCGGTAGAGTTCGCAACCGTCACCTTTATGGACATGCCTTGACAAGACAAGCCTCCAAGAAACCGCCAGAATAGCAGATGGCCAACACGGTGTCCTAGGCGCACCAATGCACATGCAATGCAAAGAAACACGTAAGTGTAGTCAAAACAGATATCACGAGTTCGAGTCAAGCTCTCTAAGTCCCAGAGAGTCGCCAGAATCAGAGCACGTCCATGGGGGACCTCAAATTCTGATTCGACTCGATTTGTGTCGGTTCTAAATCTGAACCAAAGAGTCCAAATCCGCAAATCGCTTTGAGAAAACAGATTTTTGAAAAGTAGTGCCAAACATGGATCGCTTTGCGGACATGAGTCGCCACCTAAATATTTTATTTTTGGGAAATTTAGAAACCACGACTCGGTCAAGGCCACATGTCCGTCATCACCAAAGTGGTCTTGGCTCGAGCTTGGGTACGATCGGGAAGGTCACTATGAGCACCCTTTCGCCCGGTCCGAGGACCGGCCTCTACTAACCGTGATATCCGTTTTTGAAAACATTATGCGTTCTTATTCCGGTTATTAACCTAGAATTACTATGTGATGCGCACAACACAAAAGTATAGACTAGATCGCCTAACTTGGAAATAAACATTGCATATCCGTTTTGTCTCGAAAAACGTGTTGGATTTTGCTACTCGCAAATAGGCTAAAATACGGATTTCAATGAGTTGTTCCAACTCAGGCAATCTAACCTCCACCCACAGGCATTCAAATAGTTTATAACACATAAGCATTTAGCCGCATGGCAATCCTATTGTCATGATAACAATCACACACGTGCGGTATGCTAAAGCCATAAACACTTACATCGTACTCCGCGCCAAAACAAGGTACCGTTAGCAAACGTGCATGACCTAGTTCATGGTAAGTGGCTAATGCAACGCAGTAAATGCAATCTAGAGTAGGCTCGGCTAACCCTAAACATGGCATGTGGAATGCGATCAAATAGCATGTATTCAATTTTGGAATTGAAAATTGCGATGCAGTTTGTATGATGTACCGAGCCCGGTGCATGTAAACAAATGCATGAATGCACGCATGCATTGCATAAGGTATGCTAAAATAGACATGCCCTAATCTACCATAAGCAGGTAAATAAAAGGGATAGAAAGAAGTGGGGGTTGGAAGACATACACCCACTCACGCACACTTATTACAAATTCGCCCTCGCTCGGAGGGACCAAATAATAATACAGACCGAATAAATAATTAACTGAACTAGCTAATTAAATATTACAAATCAACTAAATTAATTAAATTAAATAATTAATCTAATTAAGCATTAAATGCCTCGGGATGAGGGCTAACTGCAGCGCGCGCCCGGGACTCGCTCGGAATCGCACTGCCATGCAAGTGTGCCTCTGTTTCCTCTGCTCTCCTTCTCTAAAAATTCCCAAAACTTCAGGAGTGCCTCTCAGAGCACTGGGGAGCATCAACGGCTGAGGCAGGGAGCCACCGGCTAAGGGAGGAAGCCACCGGCTCTGAATTTCATTATCGGCTGCCAAGAGGCAGCCGGTCGGCACTAAAGAGTGCCGATCGGCCCTTTATCCCTGCAGAACACGTGAATCGACAAAGAAGAGAGGAAACCAAAGGCAAGGCAATGCAAATCAAAGCATGTATGCACCAAGCACATCCTCATCATGCTATGGACTCAAGAGGGCATGTGCCTCGATTCCCGGACCATCAATCGCGCATTTCCATGCGTGATGATCCTAAGAACCAAGGGTGCAAATTTGATTTCAAATGCATGCAATGCAAACAATCAAACAAGGGTGCCAAACCTCTATCATACTTCACTTCAAGAGGCTTAACATACATGCGAATGTGATGCAACCCTAAGCATGTTATCTATCATGCACACATGGACAATGGCATGGCATTTATGCAAGCATACAAGCAAGCACATGAACCAAGCATGCAAACCGATTGTAAATTGGGCTTAAACATGAATTGGACAGCTCTAATAAGGCTCAAAAGCAGTGGCCAAAGTGACTAGAAAATGAGACCAAATACACACACACATGCAAGTGTTAAGGCTCAAGGCTTAGGCATTCAAAAGCAATTCTCATGCACACTTAAGGGCCAAACATAGACCGATAGCATGCATCAAAAACTCTGAAATTCATGTCAAACATGATGCCAAATCATGCAATGAAGCATGCCAAACAAAGCATGCAAATGGCCTAGGCTTAAGACAAGTCAATAGGGCATTTAAACCACACTTGGCACAAACACATATGGCATGCACTTAACAACCAAAAACAGGTTCTTAGCATGTTAAAGCAAGGCCAAAGAGCTACTTAGATGGTATCTAAGAGTCATTAAGCTAAAGGCATGCATTGAAGCCAAAACATGGAGCATACAAGACATACTCTTAAAGCATTAACTAGGCCACTAAGGCAATCCAACAAGCATGTATGAAGGACTGAAATGGCATATTAGATGGTTCCAATCATCAAAAACAAAGCTAGAATAGCATACCACATATTCATGCTTTTGAGGCCAACAAGCCAAATACAAGGAGGCTACCAAATTCATGCTAAGATTGGCCAAAATAGCTATGGACAGAGCTAAATCATGGCAAAATAAGCACAAGCTTCACAAATCTAAGCTTAAAACATGCTAGAAAATAGGGCAAACAACCTAGACATGTTAAGGCATAAAAGGATTACAAGGCAACTATACTAAGCATGTATAGGAGACCAAAACCGACTTGAAAACATGTTATATCATGGCATAATAAACATGGAAAACAAGCCAAACATGCTCAACACACACTCAAACATGAAGCTCCTTAAGGAAGCAAAATTTGTCCTTTTTAAGGACATCAAGGAGAGGGGGTGGCCCCCTCCTTCTTGAGACTTCAAGGCATGCTCTTCACCAATGAAATCCTCAAGATTTAGGTGGTGAAGAGATCCTAAGACCAAAGTCTCGGATCTCTTACAAAATGGCACAAAAGGTGGCCTTTTCAAGGCCTAAAGGTGGTCAAAGTTCCTCAAACCACAAAACACTCTTAATATACAATAAAGAGGGTCAAAATTCAGAACTTTTATGTGCCAAACACTAAGCTCAAAAACAGTTCTAAATTAGGTAGAAATGAGTTGCAAAATGGGGAAAAAGTGCAAGTTTCTCACCCTTGATGACTACCTTCACAAGAGTTGTTGGTGATGCTTCCTTGAGCTCAAATCCAGTCAAGAACCTCCAAGAACAGCCTCTGGAACCTCGTTGCAAGGAGAGGGTGAAACACTAGGTGTTTTAGTACAATAGTGTGAACTAAACACCTAGTGTACTAAGAGAAAAGAGAGATATGATATATGTATCTAACTTAACCCTAAAACCAGAGCTCGGCTCTCTAACAATGTCTAATGCTCAAAAATGCTAACCCTAAGTCAAGAGGAGAGCTTTCCTCTTATAGAACTTGTAAACTTACAAGCTAAGCAAACAAGACCTCATCCCTCCATACACGTGTATGGAGGAAGCAATGCTCAAAAGGCGTGCGAAAATATCTCGAAAAGCAAGTGCACAGTGGTCATTTGGGCAAATTGGTCATTTCGCCCAAAATAGTGCCGACCGGCACAAAATAGCCGACCGGCACAATATAGTGCCGGTGGCCTCTAGCCCGGCCGGTGGTGTGTGGGGATGCCTCACAAAGCATTCCTCGCCTTCCAAGGCAAACACAAGTGTTTGGTGCAAAACCAAACACAAACGGTCAAGTTCGAGGTCCCGAGGCGGGCGTGAGTCGAGAACTCCGGGAACTCCAAACGAACACAAACATGGATAATCACCGAGTGTTCCAACGGTGACGTCCAAGTCTTGAGGACGGTCAAAAATGGGGTGTCTACACTGACGCGCCTAAAAAATCGTCTTCTCTACGTGCGCCGTCTGACGTATGCGTTGCTCCAGGCGTATTAATTGCTCTGTTTTGCCGCCGTTTAAAATTTTTGACAAAAACCTTTCCTCCTTTTTCATTTTTTCACTTTTCATTTGATTTACTTGCTTTTTCTCTCTCTAGCTCTCTTCTCTTGAATCTGCCATTGCTCCAAACTTCAAGCTCTGCAACTGCCTCTATCTCCTACTTCCGGTGAAGCTTTGCCGTTCTGTTACTCCTGTAACCGTCGTCTGTCTTCGGCAAACTTTATTCCGGCCATACTTTGTCTAGTAAGCCACTGTTCCTTTCGTTCTCAATTCCTTTGATTACTTGTTGCCATTACTGTTTTGTTCAAACATTTATCTCTCGAACCATATACCTAAATGTATTTATTCTATGCTTTTGCCCTAATATTGAACACATGCACTGTTTTCACCACTTTCTTGTGCTTTAGTCATTGTTCTTGACCTTATACTCCTTGTATTCCCTGTGCTTTTGATTGCCCCACCTATGTTCTTGCTTTTCTCTTTTCCAGATTTGTGCCTTCAATCTTCGTCTTCATAGATTTAGGTTTGGGAATTGATTGTAGAACCTATCAAAACTTAAAACAATCTTCACAAATTCTTGCATCAATATACACCTAGGTCTTAGCCGAGGCTTACAAAAAACCTTTTTACATCATCTCTCTTCTGAAAGCCAACCCTTCTAATTTAGGCAGGAGTGTGGAGGCATAGGGTAAACACCCCAACCAAATTAGAATTCTTTAGACAGGAGTTTGAAATCCCAGCCGACGTCCATCTGAGGTTGGCTGGGGATGATGACTCCATCATGCCTACTGACGACTCCATGCCCTTCCCTATAGTCGCCTTTATTGAGTGTGGACTTCGGCTCCCACTCAGCACCCTGTTTCGCGAGATTCTCCATTATTATAAGTTGAACCCCATGCAACTTGCTATCAATTCTTACCGAGTGATCAACGGTATCATAGCTTTAGCTAAACAGGAAAACGTTAGGATCACCTTAGCCGACGTTCAATACTGCTATACCATGTGCAGCCTTAACTTGAAAGAGAAAGGCTACATTTATTATCTTAAGCCGAGATCCACGGAGTTCAAAATTGTAGCCGACCTCCCAGACTCCAAAAAGGGGCCTGGAGATGATTACCTCATTGCCTCAGGAAATTGGGAGTTTGCTCCAGATGAGGATCTCCATCTCTTCCCTCTTCCCCGATCAGTTTTAGAGGGCAAGGGTAAGAGCCCGGTGTTAATACTTGATTGTTTCTTTTCAAGTATTAAATACTTTATCTGTTTCTGATGTCTGTTTTCCCTTGCAGCTCTCCGTCAGCCACCAAAGAACTTTCGCCAATCCTTCGTTCTCAGCAAGGATTTGAAGAAACTCTTGGACTTGCCAGTCCAAAAACGGAAGGCGCCTCTGCTACTCAACTTCATTCCGACATAGAAATCTACTCCTCTCGACGTCCCCAAGAGAAAAAAGAAGAGCTTCTCTCCTCCCTCTGACACAACTCCACAAGCCACATCAACATCTCGGGCTGATCAAGGGTTGACATCCGATCCAATAGAACAGCCTTCTACTTCAGCTCAATATCTAATACCACCATCTTAGCGCAAACGTCGCCGACGTCTTGTTCTTGAAGCCGAGATGGGTCGCGCAAAACCTGTGGCCAAAGATCTCCTAGCCAGTATCCCAACTGACGTTGATGCTCTACCAACTCAAACGCAGCTTCCACCCAAGCCAAAAAGGGTCAAGAAGGCTCAACCAAAGGCCAAAGTGACTCAGGCTGAGACTGAAGATACTTTACCAATTTCCCAGCTGGCTCCAAGTGAAAAAACTGCCTCTGTCCCTACGAAGAGGTCTGCTGAAGCCCTTCCCTCTGAATCCACCAAGTCGAAAAGGCTGAGGTCATCTGCAACGACCTCGGGGTCAAAGAAGCCTGATGCCCCCTGGGCCCCTTAAATAACTTTGGAAGATAAGTCTGTAATGGCTAGTGACAGGGCCGACGATATTAATGTCGGCGTTGCACTTAGCACTGCGCTGCTTCTCCCAAGCGACTTGGAGCGAAACATCGGGTTTAGCGAATATGAAAACTACGCTTTGATGTTGCAACACTCTGTTCAAGTAAGTGTTTTTGTCTGATACTTCTTCTTTCTTTCACTTTACTTCACGCTTAGAATATTTTTCTAATACTCCTGTTTTCTTCTAGGCCATCCAGCATGCCCACTCTTTCTCCATGCAATCTTTTCAGAACCGTGAAAAGTTAGCTAAGAAAAAGAGGGAAGTCACCACACTTCAGAAAATAATTAAGAGCCTGCAGTCAAAGATGAAAGTGCTGGAGGACCAGGCTGAGGTTGCCATGAAGAAGAGGGATAATACCGAGGAAAAAGCTGGTGCTGCCGAGGCAATAAATAAAGTTCTTCAAGCCCAGCTAAAAAAGGCTGAAGATAAGGTGGCCCAGGCCCAGAAGGATCTTGAAGATGCCTTGGCCACTAAAGCGGCCGAAATAAAAGATGCCGATGAAAAGGCATATAATCAAGGTATGGCCGATGTGACAGAGGCCTATGAAAAGCAAGTCAGACAAGCATGCAACAAGGGTTTCTCCCTTGCTTGGATGACTTTGCTAAAAAAACTTGATGTCCCTGACGACTCTTCTCTAAGGAACGTTGATGCCATTCCCCTGCCATTTCCTCTAACCCCATCTCCTAGCGAATCTGAAGATGATTCTGAATCTGAGGATCAAGATAAGGAGGAGGCCTTGGTGAGAAAATCCAAGGAGGCTACTGGGGCCAAGTCCCCTCCTCAAAATGAGCAAGTCCTTGACTTGACTCAAGATGAGGAGGTTGAGGAGGTTCCCAAGGAAGCCGCCCTTGAGCAAGTTTTATCCGACATTCCTCTGGCCCAAAAAAGTGTTGATGAAACAATTGCTCAAATTGATGCCGAGATCGCGGCGTAGAAGGCAGCCGAGGTATCTTTTCAACAATCCTCTGATGTCCAAACTCAGCCTACTGCCTATGTTGGGAAATCCTAGCTTTGATGTTTTCTTTTTTTTTTTTCTCTTGTACTTGGTACTTTTGTACTTTTTGTTTTATAGTCAATGTAAGCTCTGTAAATGGCCGACGTGCCTCTTTGTTCTCTGAATATCTAATTTCAACTTTCCTTCTCTTAAATGTTTGTACTTTTGTCTTCTCTTGACTGTTTCTACATGATTCTATACTTAGAATATTTTTGCAAGTCTTTTAATATAATCTTCCTTCTTTGTGCAACCTTCTCGGGGTGGATTACCTCGGTAATCAATGATCTCGGTTTAATTTAAACTTGTAAATTGCTACAAATTTTAACAAGTGAAGATAAACAATTATCTTGACTTAATTTCAATTTGTAAATTGCTACAAATTTCAACAAGTGAAGATAAACAATTATCTTGTCTTAACTTCAACTTGTAAATTGCTACAAATTTCAACAAGTGAAGATGAACAATTATCTCGGTTTAGTTTCAACTTGTAAATTGTTAAAAATTTCAACAAGTGAAGATAAACAATTATCTTGTCTTAACTTCAACTTGTAAATTGCTACAAATTTCAACAAGTGAAGATGAACAATTATCTCAATTTAGCTTTCAACTTGTAAATTGCTACAAATTTCAACAAGTGAAGATAAACAATTATCTTGTCTTAACTTCAACTTGTAAATTGTTACAAATTTCAACAAATGAAGATAAACAATTATCTTATCTTAACTTCAACTTGTAAATTGCTACAAATTTCAACAAGTGAAGATGAACAATTATCTCGGTTTAGCTTCAACTTGTAAATTGCTACAAATTTCAACAAGTGAAGATAAACAATTATCTTGTCTTAACTTCAACTTGTAAATTGCTACAAATTTCAACAAGCGTTAAGCGTTTAAGCGTTTTTGTCTTCTCTCTGCCCCCAATGTGAACCTGAGTTCCACTTGGGTTCTCATTATGGCAAAAACATTACTATGCATAGTTTCATAAGTTAAAGAATTCTGCTAAGATTTTATTAATAACATCGGCAAAAAATCAAACAATATCTAATGATAGAAAAATTTTAAATTACAAGTGTTCGAGGGTCTTGGCAATGCTTTGCCCTCATCATCTTTAAGCCGATATGCCCCATTGCCCAATACCGAAGTGACTCTGTAGGGTCCTTCCCAGTTTGGGCCAAGCTTTCCTTCCTTGGGATCCTTCTTGTTGCCGACAACTTTTCTCAGGACTAGGTCGTCGACTTGAAATTCTCTTGGATGAACCTTCTTGTTATAAGCTCTAGCAAGCTGTTGCTGGTATGCTGCAAGCTGTATTGCAGCTTTCTCTCTTTTTTTCTTCTAGGAGATCCAGATCTCGGGCTAAGTATACATCGTTAGTCCTATTCTCAACTCCCTGGGTTCTAACCCTTGGGATGCTGACCTCCAATGGAATGACTGCTTCTGTGCCATAAGCCATGGCAAAGGGGGATTCCCCTGTTGATCTTCTCGGCGTAGTCCGATATGCCCAGAGTACATTAGGCAATTCGTCTACCCACTTCCCTTTTGCTGCCTGCAACCTCTTCTTTATCCCATCCAGAATTACTTTGTTGGATGCTTCTGCTTGTCCATTGCTTTGTCGAAAACTTCGGGTTGAAAAGTAGTTTTTGATCTTAAACTTTGCACATAAGTTTTTGATCAGCTTACTATCAAATTGTGTCCCATTGTCTGCAACAATTGCTCTTGGAATCCCAAATCTGGTGATAATGTTTCTCCATATAAAGTTCTTGACATCCACATCTCGGATTTTGGCAAGGGGTTCTGCTTCTATCGACTTTGTGAAGTAATCTGTTGCTGCCAGCAGGTACTTCCTTTGCCCAGTTGCTTGGGGCAATTGCCCAACGAGATCCATCCCCCATTGGGCAAATGGCCAAGGGTCGGATCTGAGGTTTAGGTCAAGAATGGGTCGGTGAATCAAAAGTGCAAACCTTTGGCATTGTTCACACTTCTTCACGTAGGCTTCTGCATCTTTTTGCATGTAGGGCCACCAATACCCCTGGGTAATGGCCCTGTGAGCTAGCGATCTGCCCCTAGTGTGGCTTCCACAAATTCCCTCATGAATTTCATATAAGAAATATTCAATCTGCAGAGGGTGTATGCACCTTAAGAGGGGTCCAGTGAAGGACCTTCTGTAGAGATGTCCTTCTGCTGTCAGACTGAATCTTGCCGACTTCAATCTGATCTTGTGTGCTTCCTTTTGGTCTTCTGGTAGCTTTCCTTCTTTCAGAGATGCAACAATTGCGTCCATCTAGGTTGGTCCCATGTCTACGCACATTGCTTCATGCTCTGTGATTACTGGTTCAATGCTCGGGCCCGACAAGTATTCAATCATTATTGTCCTTGCTTTTCCTGGTTGTATTGCACTAGCTAGGTTGGCCAATACAGGGTGCACAAGTGTTTTCCAAGATTGATCTTAGATCGGGGTATCATCAACTGAAAGTCAAACCGGAAGACATCGATAAAACTGCTTTTAGAACGAGGTATGGCCATTATGAATTTTTAGTTATGCCGTTCGGAGTTACGAATGCCCCTGCTGCATTTATGGACCTCATGAACAGAATTTTTAAACCATATCTTGATGATTTCATTGTGGTATTTATTGATGACATCCTGATTTATTTTAAGACTAGAGAAGAACATGAACACCATCTGAGACTTGCCCTGCAAACCTTAAGAGAACAGAAACTGTATGCTAAATTGTCTAAATGTGAATTTTGGCTTGATCATGTTATGTTTTTGGGGCATATTGTTAGCAAAGATGGAATTTCTGTTGATCCACAGAAAATTGAAGCTGTAGTAAACTGGCCTAGACTAACAAATGTGACTGAAGTCCGAAGCTTTTTGGGTTTGGCTGGATATTATAGAAGGTTTGTCAAAGACTTCTCCAAAATTGCCTTACCACTGACTCAGTTGACTCAGAAGGGGACACCATTTGACTGGACTGACCAAAGGAAATCGGCATTTCAAGAATTGAAAACCCGACTTGTGACTGCACCGGTTCTGACTCTACCTTCAGGTACGGATGGTTACACTGTATTTAGTGATGCTTCTCATAAGGGTTTGGGGTGTGATTTAATGCAGAATGGGAGAGTTATTGCTTATGCTTCCCGACAGTTGAGACCACATGAAAAGAACTACCCGACCCATGACTTAGAACTTGCTGCAGTAGTGTTTGCACTGAAAATTTGGCGTCACTATTTGTATGGAGCAACATGTGAAATGTATACTGACCACAAGAGCCTGAAGTACTTTTTCACTCAGAAAGAACTGAATATGAGACAAATGGAGATGGTGGAACCGATCAAAGATTATGACCTCTGATTTTGTACCATCCGAAAAGCTAACACCATTGCCGATGCATTGAGCCGAAAGTCAATTGCCAACTTAGCTTGTTTGCTCACCGGGCAGAAAGAATTGCTTCATGATCTGGAAAAGTCTAAAATTGAAATTGTTTTGAGAGAACAAGGTGGAACAATAGCTGTCATTACTGCTCAACCAGCATTGATTGAGGAAATTAAAGAAAAACAACAACTGGATGATTTCTTGAAAAAGGTTATTGAAGAAAGAGATTCTAAACCGAGACCGGGGTTCAAATTTGAGAACAATGTATTGAAATTTCAAGAAAGACTGTGTGTGCCGAATGACACTGAACTGAAAAGAAGAGTACTGCAAGAGGGCCACAATTCAAAATTGTCTATCCACCCGGGGAACACGAAAATGTACCAAGATCTGAAACAGAATTTCTGGTGGCCGAGAATGAAGAAGGAAATTGCCGACTTTGTGTCCAAATGTCTTCACTGTCAACAAGTCAAAGCTGAACATCAACGACCCGCGGGCTTACTGTAACCCTTACCCATACTAGAGTGGAAATGGGAGCATATCACGATGGATTTCATCGTTGGATTACCTCGCTCCAGAAAAGGTATGGACTCTATTTGGGTTGTTGTTGATAGATTGACTAAATCTACACATTTCCTGCCTATCAAGACAATTTATAATGCAGACAAATTGGCTGTTATCTATATTGACGAAATTGTGAGATTGCATGGAGTGCCTGTATCTATTGTTTCTGACAGGGATTCGAAGTTTACATCGAGGTTCTGGCAAAGCCTCTGACTGATCAGTAATTGAATTGAGGTCGAGTAGTGCCTATCATCCTCGACAGATGGACAAATGAAAGGACCATCCAGACTTTAGAGGATCTACGAGAATGTGTGTCCTTGATTTTCGTGGAACCGGAAAGTCATTTGTCGTTGGCTGAATTCGCCTACAACAACAGCTACCATTCGAGTATTGGAATGGCGCCTTTCGAGGCATTGTATGGCAGAAAATGTAGATCTCCAATTTGCTGGGCAGAAGTTGGAGATGGGCCTTTGCTTGGGCCCGAGATTGTATATGAAACGACTGAAAAGATAAAGCTGATACAACAAAGACTGAAAACTGCATAGAGTAGACAGAAAAGTTATGCTGATGTCAGAAGACGGGACAGAGAGTATGAAGTGGGTGATCACGTGTTTGTGAAAGTGACACCAATGAAAGGCCAGACTCGTTTCGGAGTCAAAGGCAAGTTAGCGCCAAGATATGTCGGACCGTATCAGATTATTGAGAAAATCAATCCGGTGGCGTATCAAGTTGCACTTCCTCCTTAAATGGAGCATATGCATAACGTCTTCCACATATCAATGTTGAGAGATTATCTCCGAGATCCTTTCCATGTGATTGAGCCTACTCGAGTAGTGTTGAGTGATGACTACACTTACGAGGAACGGCCTATACAGATTGTAAACCGATGGATCAAGACACTGAGAAACAAAGAGATCCCGCTAGTGAAAGTTGATTGGCAGAACCATGGTGGTGTGTATGCCACTTGGGAAAGGGAAGATGACATGGCGAAAAGATATCCTGATTTGTTCCCACTGGATCCTGTTTTCTTCCAGACTGAAGGTAACTCGAGTTTAGAGGACTAAACTCCTTATAAGGAGGGGAGATCAGAACAACCCTCGCATCGACATCGATAAACCATCAATTAGCTCTCGTTCTCGCTAAACCGAATCGATAATGACCGCTAATTGAATTAATCAAATCTTGAATGGACCGATTGAAATCAAACCGAAATTGACTAACTTTATCTATTGAATTGCATATTGCATCTGTTTGATTGATTGATTATCTGTTTGAATTCATATGTTTAAACTGCTAATTGAAGGCCTTATCGGCGGCCGAATTAGGAACCGTTTAGAGTTTTGGGATCAGTAGAATATTTGTGATTTAATGGTATATTTATCTGAAAAATTGATTAGGAATGATTAAATTAGATTAAAAGGAGTTAATTGCCAAATTTAACTTATTTACCAAATTACCACCTATAGTGGGCCTTTATTTATTATTATTGTTTGAGCCTTATCACCTAATCAAAACAATTGATCAACCATTTCCTACACTCCAGCCGACCAAAGTGAGAGAGAGGGAGAGAATTAAGAGGAAAATTGAATTCATCTTGTTCATCTTGTGGATTGCTTGGGAATTGAAGGATTTGTAACATAGGTTGCTAAATTGAACTTCTAGACTTGTAATTGAGACTTAGGTAAGAAAATCCATCTTCTTCTTGTTGTCTTGAGCTTCATCTTGCATGTTCTAGGCTCCATTGTAGAATCAAGCCATGATTTAGTGCTAAGAGGTTGAATTATGCTCGGATTGTTGCATGCATGGTTGAATTGGTGATTTTGAGTTGAGTTCATGTGAAGATTGTCCATGCATGTCCATGTTTAAGCTAAAGTCCATGTTTTCATTTTGTTTTCCAACTATTGAGCTCAATTGAGCAAGGATTGAAGCTTAATTTTGGTTTAAAGCTCATGCATTGCATGTTTTAAATGGTTCTTGAAAATGGGTTTGAATTTTGGATTTAATTGACTCACCTTTGGGGCTTGAATTCATAAATTGGCTTTTGAAACTTGTTATACATTGTTTTGGGATGTATTTTCCAGAATTTGGGCCCAAGAGGTCGAGAATTGAGCTGAGAATGCTTGGTTTGAGCTTGGAAGGCAAATCTGGAAATTCCAGATTTGGCTTCTTCGCTCGAGCGAAGGATTCCTCGCTCGAGCGACCAACGCTTCTCCGAGCCACGCCGGCGAAGGATTGGTGGGTCGAGGCGAAAAATCGAGCATCCAGTACTTTTACTGTTTCATCAGACCGCTCGAGCGAAGGATTGTTCGCTCGAGCGAGGCCTTTGATTTTGGAAGCTCGCTCGAGCGAAGAAATGCTCGCTCGAGCGAGGCTCTTATTTCAACAAGTTATGCAAAATGTTTTCTAAGTGTATTTTTGCATCCTCATCCCATCCTAGGCATTCTTAGGCCTAGTTTAAGGCATCTTAATGAGGATTTAGACATAGAACCACACCGAGGAAATTTAGGGATTTAATTATCATCCTTCCCGACTGTGAAACTTAGTGTGCGTTCTACTTGTTAACTGTTTAGGGTTGGCTCTCGGGGACGCGCTCTAGCTGCTATTAGCCCAATCTCTGTGCGTAACAATTGTGTAAAGATATGTTCAAAATGATTATCTTTTGAATACTGAACTGAACTGTTTATTGAACTGATATTGTTTACTGAATGAATGTATGTCCTATATTCTGAACTGTACTGTGGCATCCTTAGCACTTACTGTTTACTGTTACAGAGATCTCTGTCGGTTCCCTTGTGGAACCATACTGTTTATTGATTGATGGCCATCACTACCGCTGGGTCTGTTAGGACCTGGTCTTTAAGACCTACTGTTTACTATACTGATAGGCTAATGGATGTACCACATATGACTGATTGACTGAAATACTGAAAGACTGAAATACTGTTTAATGAACTGATTTCATTACTGTAAGGACATTCATTCATAACCTCTTTACGCATTATGTTATTCACTGGGCTCACTGTTTATATATATATGTAGGTTCTCAGCAGCCAGACCGAAGCTAGGAGCGTGGGTTGGTCCCCAGTTTTGTCAAGCCAGCCTATGTGCCTCACTGCAAGGTTCCGAGTTGCCATGCTATGGCTTGGGGTGTTTTTGTGTCCCCCATCGGTCTCCTTACTGTTTTGTACTCTCAGATAGATCTCTTCGGGTTTATCAGATTGTTATCGAGGGATTAGGTCCCCGCACTGAATGTTTGTATATGATTGTATAGACTGGATATAGATCAGACTGCTCGAATCTGTATGAATGCATGAAAATGTTTTTGGCATCTGATTTTCAGCTCCATGGACACTAGTTACTTATCAGATATTTCCGCCAGTTCAGATTGCCTAATCAGATATCGTTTCAAAGAGCCTTCGGTAATCTCTTGACATCGCGATTCTGATGCTAAACCCATAGGGCCGGGTTTGGGTCGTGACAGCTAAGTACAGGAACAGCTCCTCTCCTGGTTCTGGATTTGAAAGTACTGGTGGTGTGGTCAGGTACTTCTTCAAATCGGCTAATGCTTCTTCGCGCTCCTCTGTCTAGAGAAAGTCTGTGGCTTTCTTCACTAATTTGAAGAAAGGCTTGCACTTGTCTGAGCTTCTGCTTATAAACCTGTTCAGGGCTGCGGCCCTTCTAGTTAGCATCTGCACCTGTTTTGTCGACGTCGGGCTCTTTAGCTCTAAGATGGCCTTGATCTGATCTGGGCTGGTCTCAATGCCCTTCCTGGTCACCAGGTATCCTAAAAACTTACCAGATCCAACTCCAAATGCACACTTCGATGCATTGAGTCGGAGCCGATATGTTTTAAGGATTTCAAAGGCGGCTTTTAGATCGGCAAGATGACCCTCTGGCTCTTTGGACTTAACGACCATGTCGTCAATGTAGATTTCTACTGTTCGGCCAATCAGGTACTTGAACATCTTGGTTACCAATCTTTGGTAGGTGGCTCCTGCATTTTTCAATCCAAAGGGCATCACTCTGTAGCAGTATAGCCCTTTGCGAGTAATAAATGCAGTCTTCTCTTCATCTACTGGATTCATAGCTATCTGGTGATACCCCCTGTAGGCATCCAGGAAGCTCATCCTTCCATGCCCCGAAGTGGCATCCACTAGCTGGTCAATCTTGGGTAGAGGGAATCTGTCTTTAGGACAGGCCTTGTTTAGACTGTTGAAGTCTACACAGACCCTCCATTTACCGTTCTTCTTTACCACCACTGTATTTGACAACCATGTCGGATAGTGAACTTCTCTGATGGCCCTAGCCTCCAGAAGTTTGTCTACTTCTTCTTCTATTGCTTCGACATGCGTCAATGTTGGTCTTCTGGCTCATTGAATTACAGGTTTGGCTATCCTATCAACAATCAGTTTGTGGCAAGTGACCTCGGGGTCAATGCCTGGCATTTCGTAAGGTGTCCAAGCAAACATCTCAATATTTGCTCGCAGAAAAGCCTCAAACTCTTTTTCCTCTTCTTCGGCTAAGCCCGATCCGAGAAGAAAGAAGCGTTCTTCATCGCCATCCTGGACGAGAATTTTCTTCAGTGCCTCTTCGCTCTTCTCGGCTGGCTCTTTGCCGATGTCTTCTAGGACTTCCACGTCCTCATCTTCAATTTCTGCCTTTTTCGGCTCTCGTATGCTGCAGGTTGATTTCATTGCTGCCATGGAGCAATTCTTCGCCTGTAGCTGATCGCCCCTGACTTCCTCTATCCCATGTTCTATTGGGAATCGCAATAGTTGATGCAATGTTGAGGGGACTGCCCCCATTGCACGCAACCATGGCCTTCCCAATATGATGTTGTAAGGAGAGGGTGTGTCAACGACGGTGAACTCTGTCTTGATCTTCCTGGTGCCTGCCTACACCTCTAAGTTTACTGCTCCCAGTGGCCATGTCAGCGTTCCATTGAACCCAACCATTGGGCCATTGGATTGTTCCATGTCGTCTGGGTGAAGGCCGAGCTCCTTGTAATATCGGACGTACATGATGTCACAAGAGCTGCCTTGGTCAATAAGGATGCGTTTTACTTGGCACTCCCTAACCTGGAGGGATACTACCAAGGCATCATTATGCGGATGTTGGACCATCTCTAGGTTGGCTTCAATAAAGGTTATCATTGGTTCTAGGCATCCTTCTGCCCGATGTCTTTTCTCCCCGACTTGATAGACATGTTGCAAGTGTTTCACCTTCTGGGTCTCCCCTCTGATTTCATTTTCATTGACCTTTGAGTGAATCACATTGACTACCCGAGGTCCTCCTGCCTGAGGTTGCTGTGCTGGGGGAGGCGGAGCTGCTAGTGCTTGAGGCAATTTTGCTTGTTCTTCTCTTGTTCTGGCCTCATCGACTAGATCTCTCAGATGGCCTTGCCTTACCAAGTCTTCTAAGTGTGCTTTCAGGGCTCTGCAACCCTGGGTTGTGTGTCCCTTTTCATTGTGGTAGGCACAGCGTCTGCCGACGTTCCTTCCCATGAATTCCCCTGGTGCCCTTGCTGGTGCCCTAAAATAGGGTTGGTTTCAAATTTGTTCCAGGACTTTATTAATTAGGGCCCGGAACACAGTCGTCACCGCTTGTGCAGCCCTCAGTTCTGTTTCATGTTTGTTTGATTCGTTGTTACCTCGGCCTCGCTTCGGCGAGCCGTTTCCTTTTTCTTGCTTTACCTCCTTAGTCCCCGATGTATCTTCCTCGGCTCTGGCATACTTCTCAATTCTTGCCATGAGCTCTTCCATGCTTTTTGGCAAAGTTTTTGCCAAAGACTTCCGTAGTGGACAGTTGTCTTTCAGGCCGTTCTTGAATGACACGACCGCCACTTCTTGATTACATTCTGGTATTCGGTTGAATACCTCGTAGTACCTTTTTGCATAGGCCCTAAGGCCTTCATCCTTACTGATCTTCAAAGCCATCAGTGCATCCACCCTCAATGGCTCAATGGCTGCAGCTTGTTTGTCACGAACCTGGCCACGAACATCTCGGCCAGGCCTTCCCATGTCTTTACACTTCCCTTCGGTAGTTTGTGGAACTAGTCTGATGCAATCTCCCCTAAGGATGAGGGGAACACTTTGCAGAGCAACAGCTCGTTCCCACTATACAGTGCCATTGAGTTCAGATATAATCCGACGCGGAAGTTGGGGTCTGACTTCCCGTCGTATATCTGAAACCTCGGCATACTGAATCTCTTCGACGCCTCAAACCTGTCCAATTCCACCGAGAATGGTGTCCTCGGCTTATCTGGGGAATTTACTTCGGCTTCGGCATTCTGTTGCTTCCTTTTGAGGTAATCTCTTAGGTCCTCTTTTGTCCTCCCAGGAGCTCGGCTATCACTTGCTTTCAGTCTTTTTGGTGCACTACTTTCAGCCACGTGGTGAGTCCTCTTTGACCCCTCTCCGTGAGTTGTGTCGAAGCACAACACCTGCCCTTGAACATGCCGATGTCCCTTGGGGTCTACTTCCTTTGTGTGATGCGTCCTCCGTCATTATTCTCTTCTTGGCTCCCTTCGTCCGACCTCCCTAGAAGGTCGATAAGAGTGTCTTTCACTCTCGTTGTGCTGAGAGGCTACAAGGATTGTTCCTTGCCCCTCCTTCTGGGCATTGGCTGCTGGAATCGACGTGCCCTGTAGCGGGAACGGCGGCTGCATGACGTTATTTTGCATCATGAAATTGACAACCGACTATAGGTCTGCCAATTTGTTTGCCATCTCCTTCATCTCTTCGTCCCTCTGCAGGCATCTATCCTTCCATACCTGGAGGTCGTCTTCGTTGTAATAGCCACTTCAATCTGGTTTCTTTGGTGCGCCGCTAGTCTGGTTGACGTCCTTCACTCCGTGATTTTGGTCATGAGTTTCTGTGTTATAATCTTCTCCTATGACATCCAAGTCAAAAGGTTTCCCACTCCCAGTAGGAGTGTCATCTCCAATCTTTTCCTTCTGTCCGTTGCTGGCCATTTATTCTCCTATCTTTCCCACAGATGGCGCCAAATTGTGTGAGTAATTTTCTGATCACACTGCCAACTCAATGATCAGCTGGAGAGAACTACCAGAATAGATGACACCTGGCTAACCTGCAACAGAAAGAGAAGATTCTGGCGGTGGTTCTTCCACCCGGGGGTACTCCGACGATCAAGTCAGTATCTCTCAAAGATAATCAAGTGCTAAATTCACTGCTCAAAGCATAAATTGCGTACCTTAGACCCACGGGGGTGCCTCTTCTTTTATAGTTAACTCAATCCCAGTCCTACTAGAAACCTGACTTCTATGGACTCCCATTTAGTGCTTACTTTGGACTCTACAAGAGATAAGGATAGACTCCCTAGGAATACTATCCTTATCCATCTTGAAGTCTTTCTTCATTCTAGGACTCTTGTCCTTTATCTGCTCATCTCGGATTCCGATATCTTCGGTGGTAACCTCGGCCTTGCTGTGATAACCTCGGCATCAAGAGCAGCGGGTCACGTGGCATGTCGGCTGATACGTCGGCGTCACCTTGCCACGTGTCGGTACTCAAAAAATATTTCCCCACATTAATCTTGTGGCTGCAATTCTTGTTTTCTTTGTTTTTTTCTTTTTTTTGTTTTGTTTTGTTTTGTTTATTTATTATCAAGTTTCCATGTTATTTAGTTGCATGGTATTCTTTACCATTCTCATATGGATCAAATGGGAAATAATGTGGGAAGATAAAAGTACAATCATAATTCTCTTCCTTCTTGAATGAGTGTTGTTCCACCATTTCTCACAGCTTTGACAAGCATCAAGCTTCGTTGTCCTGTAATTTAATTACCAAAAGCCAAAAATGAGATGTCAAGGGAATAAATATAAACGCATTCAAGGTTGGTTTTGGGTGCTAACATAATTCATGCGGTTCAAACAGACAAAAGCATTATTGATTATTTGAATCACCATTAATAGTATGTTAGATTACCCACAGAGGCAGGGTGGCCAATATTTTTAGAATAATGTTATACAAATAAAAAAAATGTACAAAAAAAATTAATATAGAATGGCCTGACAAGTGTTGATATTATAACTTTAAAGCAAAAAGTCTATTAAAATGGATTAGATGTTTAAAAAATGTTACCGCCATATCTTTCTAGTTAATAGTCATATATTACATTCTATACAAAAACCTATAAGATTATAATTTTCCATATTAAGAAAATTAGATTGTTTTCAATTGATATTTTTTGATTGGAAAAGGCTAAGCTCATTTGAAATCTCACACTAGAAAACATGCCATGCTTGCTCCCCGTTATCGTCCAATTATCTACATATTGTACTGTTAACAAGGACAAACCATGGAGGATCAAAACAAATGTTAAGAGGATCACTGCACTATAAATGCCGAACAACCATTGTTTGAAGGTTAATTTTGTCTATAAAAAAACTAATGAAACTTGAAAAGGTAAAAAAAGAGGACTGCTATTAGTACCTACCTAATTTCTTTGGACCCCCACTTCTTTGAACCCCTACCCACACTACTACAAAATCATAAATAGATCACGAATTTGAAGTGTGATGTATATTTTTTAATCACGGATTTTTTATTTAGTTAAAGTGTGATTGTTAAGTGTGATTATTTAGATCATGAATTTTAAGTGTGATTAATAACCAATAAAACCTGAGATTGAACTTAAATAATCCGTAATTAATAATAAGATAAGATCATGGTTATATGCATTTCTCGTCACAGTTAATGCCTGTGATAAAAAAAAATAGTCCGACCACAAAATGTGACTATCAATCATAGTATATAAACCGTGATTAAAATCAAAATATAACTAATATCTAAAATATAATCAATATTATTTGCACAAATAATTCCTTTGAATCACAACATTGACCACATTTGAATAGCTAATAATCTCATATATTTCATAAATGAAAGTTGAATGTTGGAAAAATAGATACATTGAAAGTTAAAGAATAAAAGGTTTTTTACTTTAATTACACAATAAAAATCTAATTAAAAAAATGAAAAAAATTAAAGAAAACTCAAAGTTTTTTAATGTTCCATTTTCTTTGATCATATTTCACATAGCTCCAAGCAATTTTTGACCTAAATAAAAATAACACAAATTAGTTCAGAAGCCGCTAGAAATATATGAATAAACTTACACATTTTTTTATTATTTAAAAACAAAAATAAAAAATTAATGGATATCCCACTTGCAACTATCAAGCCAAAGCTTGAGAGGTCCAGCCTATATTTTTTTCATTTCAACCACAATAAGAAAGAGAATGCAATTGATAAAATCAATGGTTCAATTGTTCAAACACCTAAAAATCCAAACACAGCTTCTATTAACTATGTTCTAATTTAATATCATTTTCCCTAGTGTGTACTCAGTCCATGACTTGGTGACTAATTTACACAGGTCAGGTGTGTAAGAACCTGAATATGCAAATGAAATAAATAATTAAATAATAATTATTTTACAAACCTCAAATATTTTAAACTCTAGACCACAAATTTGATAAATAAGGCTCTTACCATTTGAGTTGCATACAACATATATAAACATTTTGTATATTATTTATTTATTTGACCTGCACATGCATTGGGTGTGCACGCCACTAATATAAAATAAAATAAACACAAACCCTACCTTCTTATTTGTTCTCTACAAGTTAGCACCAGCCGTGAGGGAGAAAAAGGGAAAGAGAGAGAGAGAGAGAAAAGAGAGATTGGAGAGAAACTTTCAGCAACATTGGCGGTCAACAATTCTAAGGTATTGTCCTATTTTATTATATTTATATATTGTGATGGTTCATGTGTGTAACCTACTTGTTGTTGGGAAGGAATAGGAGAAACAGATGTTTTGTTTGGTTCCCAAGTCAGTGGTTGGTGATGAGAAATAATTGGTGTAATTCTTAGTCCAAAAATTCTGTACACAAACACAAACTTTAAAAATCAAGAAATCTTATTAAACGTATGAATTTTGAACTAAAATTTTTACAGTAGATTAATTACATATTGAATTGCATACCAGAATTTTCTTATAATTTTTGGGAGTCAAAATCCATATAAACTGATGCGTTCAAATCTATCCAGAAAACTAGTACAAAACAATAATTTCGGAAATGTCGTTCTCTTTGGTTATAAATCCAAAAATTTTCAAATCAGTATCATTAGAACCGGCTACGAGTTTAGTTTCTTACATTTTTATCCTTGCATTGATTGCTCGAGTATATTAAGAAAACCATTAACTTCTTTAAAGTGCTGCAAAAAGCGACCTGTTCGGATATAATTAATTGTAAATAATTGCTTTGATAAGCAAATCGAGTAAAACCAATTGAGTTAGAAACTTAGGATATATTAGTTGATATCTGGAGGGTTTTGGAATTTTTCGAACAAAATGGAGTGGGTTTTTAATTTTCAAAGTTAGCAAATAAATTGGGAAAACTTGTTTAAAATTTTGTTTTATCTTAAAGTTACTTTTAATTAAGTTTTGATCTGAACCCATGTCTTGGGTAATTTGAGACCTTGAAGAACATGAACTTAGGTATTATTTAATAGTAATGGTGAGTTTGGTTGAGCCGTGATAGTGCGCTTTAGCTTAAGATTACTTAGTTTCTTATATATATATATATTTTCAAATTAGTAGTGACGTGTAGTTTTTATACTTTTGTTTTTGGGCACTAGTTGGACTTTCACATTCTATTCGAGGATTATATTATTCTATTTTTAGGTGAGTAGTTGCATGCTTACATGTTTTATAAATGTTCCCCTACCCTGAACTGTTGAAAAATTAAATTGTTGTTTCAAAACTAAACTGTTTTGATAAATTATTATAGTATCAATGGAATTAAATTATTTCTAAAACATGTGTAAACTTGGCATACTGTAAACTATTTGTTATGGTCTCATGTCTATAATGGTGAACTACCATGTTTTGCGAAACTGAATTGTATTGATTATTGGGACCATCTGTATATAAAAGTCCAAGGAAATTATTCCATTGTGTGCGGTGACTCTAGCCACTAGGGAATAGATTTGGGTTGGGCTGTGATGACTCTAGTGCTCAACAATTGTAAGGAAAAGACCTGGACTAGACTAGGCAACCTTCAATCGGATCGTTTTAGAGAAAAGGCCGGAGTTGGCACCCTGAGAATGACTCTTGGTTCAATATTGGATTCAACGGGCTTATTGCCTTAAAAACTATGTGGCATGTTACTTCTTATTCTTGGGCTTATTGCATTTTACTTGTTATTCTTAGTACCTAGAAAATTATTGATGATCATGTTGTAATCAGTTTTAAGTGGAGAATGTCATCTATTATGTTCTTAAGAGAAACAAGTATTTTAATTGTTGAATCGTAGAACTTTCTTTTTGAAACAGATTGTCTTTATCAAAAATGTATATTAATCTAGTTTATGTGATATATATATATATATATATATCTTATTTTAGAATTGAACCGTGACTATCTATGCTTTTATTTACTGAGCTATCAGCTGACTTAGTTGTTTATCATTTCCAAGTGTTAGAAGGACTTAGAGTGAATTCATGGCGTAACGGGGACCCAATTGCATGCACCTCTAGGACATTCATTTATTTTGTTTTAGCTTGTTATGTCGGGTTTTGTGCATACATTGTGATTGGGTTTTATTTAGAATTATTTTATTTTGTGGATAGTTTGTCTCCCATTTAGTATATATATATTTTGGGAAGTTGGTTATGGCTTGTTTTGCCATGCATACTTGTGGCATGTCATGGGATTGAGTTTTGATTTATTTATTACTGGATTATTGTTACATGTATTGTATGTGATTATGGGCCACGGCCGGTCATGCCTAGGTTTGGGGTGTGACAATGTGTCTTGTTTTATGAGTTAGAGCAGTCCACAAAGCACCAAAGCAATAACCAATCAAAGCAGTAACCAATGAGTGTGTGTTTAATGGAGTTCAACCCTAGTTTGATGTGCTGTGTGAGTTGATCAAAGTGAAGGTTGCTTTGTATCATTTTTCTTAGTGTGTGTGCAATGGTGGTTAGGTACAAGCAGCCAACAAAGAAAAAAACAGAGCAAGTCCAACTCCATCTAAAGCCGAAGGACTCTAACTACTGTTAAATGGCGCAATGTAAATATATTGGTCATCAAATTACCATAATATGATATTAAATTCTGGAGGATTAAAAATAAAAAGGATTCCCAAAGATGGAATCAATTCCAATTACTCTAGGTCCTAAATGTCAGCAAAGTCCGTATCAAATACAATAAAATGGCATGTGCATATATTTACTAACAAGATAGATAAGAGTACTACCAGGTTTAGATGATGAACATGTGATTAGACTTTCAGTTCAGTAAGGAATTCCTTTGAAGCTTGCATATCCATCTTCTTGATTGCAGCTTTCTGCACCCAAGGGAGCAATTGAGAAAGATAATATAGATACTTAACTTCGGAAATCAACATAGCACTCTCAGGTATCAATCAATAATGGTCCATGACAAAATTTAAAAACACACATACAGTCTTTAGTCAAATGAAAATGACAAAGGAAAGAACAATTGCACCTATGCAGCTGAAATTTGTCATTATTGGAAATATATATATATATATATATATATGTGTGTGCAGTTTTTACTTTCTCTACTTTAAGAGGATTGTATCCAAATAGACAAATTGAAGGAGAGAGAATAAGGGCTAATTTGACACGAAGCGAGTATTAATTTAAAATCTTACTAAATAAAAACTCCAACTATAATTAACTTATGAATTTTCCTTTTATGGCTGTAACTCATTCATCAACCTCAAAGTGCTCACACCACACTTGTAAATTAAAAATCACAAAATGGCAAATAATTCTAATCATAAGAACCTTTAAAAAAAAACAAAAACAAAAACAAAAACAAAATAAAGAAAAAGAAAAGAGAAGAGAAAAGCAAAATGCAATGGCCTTTACATGCAGAGATGTAAGATGAAGGATGATGTTATCAGCCAAAATTACTTTGATGAGCCCAAACACTTCCAAGAATTTGTTCACTGTGAATTAAACTACTCCATCTAAATTACATTATTAACCTTCCCCAAACTATGAACTTTTAAATTAATGAATTCTAAACCCACTTCTTGTAATGATATTTCATACCAAACAAAAGCAAAAATAAATAAATAAATGAAACAACAAAATGATTTTGATCAGCCCAATACAAAAAAACACACAATAAGAAATCAAATGCGTTCTTCATGAATTAAACTACTCCATCTAAATTAAGTTATAAACCTTGCTCAAACTATGAACTTTTAAATCAATGAATTGTAAACCTACTTCTCCTAATAATATTTGGAGGATTCAACCTGAAGCATCATACCAAACAAAACCATAAAAAATAAAAAATAAAAAAACAGCCAAATAACTTTGATCAACTCAATACAAAAATCCCACAATAAGAAATCAAATGTATTCCCTACACAAACACTTCCAAGAATTTGTTCCTTGTGAATTAAACTACTCCATTTAAATTAAACTATAAACCTTGCTCAAACTATGAACTCAATAAATTGTAAACCCACTTGTAATAATATTTGGAGGATTCAATATCTATCAGCATATTTCTTTTTGACACCCAAATAGATGCCATGTTGGTTGTTGTCAGGGTAATAGCAAACACACGCAAAAGCGATTTAACACTGCTCAACATGTAAGATAAAAATAAAAATAAAATAAACAAATAAATAAATAAAAAATCAATTTTGAAACCAAAGAAAGAATTCAACAATTGAATCCACTGCCCTAAATCATCTTGTTGAGCCCAAAATATATGTGATTCCTGCTAAAGGAAAAAATCCACTTATCCATCTTTTTATTGGAAAAAAATCCCAAACAAGTAGAAGCCATAAAATATTGAGAAAAGTTAGGGATCATGAAAATCTTATCATGAAAATGATCATGAAAGATTTATGATCCTTGGATTATCTTGATTAGTGTGTGGTGCTTTATTCTAAGTGTAATCCAAGGGTCACAAAGTTTTCATGATTATTTTCATGAAAGATTTTTCACGATACCTAGCATTGCTGTAAAATATTTAACATCTCATTGAATTTACATTATTATTATTATTATTTTATTTTATTTTTTATGAACATGCAAAATCTGGTAGTCCATGGTTAAATTGATTTTACACCTAATTCTACATTCCTAAACTGATATTAAGAATAAAATGTTTTTTTTTTTTTTTTTTTGATCAAGAAAAGATTCAATTACATAGAATTGAGCTAAAGGCACCCAACAAAAGCCATAGGAGGCTGGGAAACCCAATTAACAGGCAAAGTATCATGCAAACAAGCGGAAGCCACCCAATGTGCAGCCCTGTTCCTAACTCTGGGGCACCATTTAAAAGCCAAACCCCCACTGTTGGCCATTGACCAAATATCATTCATCACAGCACAAATATCCCACGGAGGAACCCTCTCTGACACACACAGCTGAATGACATTTTTGCAATCACTCTCAATCTCCACATTTGCACAATTAAGAGCACGGGCCATGGTGCAAGCAAGTTGCACTACAGATGCTTCACCTTGTATTGCTGTTGCCAACCGAATTTTTGCAGCGATGATGGCCCTTCTCGTCCCTAAGAAGTACTGCAACAGCCCCCTTGCCTCTGCTCAAGTCAGTTGCCGCATCGCAATTAAATTTCCATTTCCCTCTCGAAGGAGGAACCCAATGAGGCTCATGACCCTGTGCCGCTGCTGCTGTTTCCACAAAGGCAGAGTCCACCTCGCAAGCCGCCAAAAATTCAGCTTCCTCTCTTTTAGCCTTGCAATCACCTCAATTGGATTCACAGGGCATTGGTTGAAAAGGTAATCATTTCTCGCCGTCCAAGTGCTCCAAGCCACTCAAACCATTTGAGCAGATCACTGTCCTGCCCCAAACTCACTGCACCCAAGGATGCAAAGAGATTACCAAACCAAGACCAAACCGTTCCCAAGTTAAGTTCATCACATCTGAAGCCCAGCCCACTGCCAAACCAGACTCTTTTAGCCCATTCACATTCAACTAAAAGGTGTTCCACCGACTCCACAACTGATAGACACACAGTGCAATGAGCGGAATTGGCACACCGCCTATGCCATAAATTCTGTTTTGTTTCCAAGGTGTTACGATAAATCCTCCACAAGAAGTGTTTGAGTTTTGGAGGCAAATTCAAATTCCATGCAAACTTCCATTCCTTCTCAAACTAATCTGAAGAAGAGCAGGGTAAATTAGTCCCTACAGAAGCTTGCTTCACTGCTTCTTGATAGCCGATTTCACCGTGTAACAGCCCTTCCAGTCATGGTGCCACACAATAGTGTCATTTCCTTCCATCACCGCAACCGGGATGGAGAGGATGGCATCACAATACTCATCCGCAACCAGAGTTTTAATTAGAACTTCATGACTCGCTTGGGAAAGTAACTTAGGCTTCCATACTTGCAACTTAGATAAAAACCTTTTTGCATAAAAAATTAAAAGCTTCAGCCTTGGAGCGGCCCCAACATGATGGCAGCCCCAAATATCTCACACTTGCCTTCATTTTTAGAATCCCTAACATCCCACAGATCTTCAATTACCGAGAGGGAGAAACATAGCCTGAGAATTGTACCCCCAATTTATCAAAATTCACAGATTGCCCTAAAGCATCACCATAAATTTTCAGTAATCTACCAACCTCCTGACACTCTTCAGCATTTGCCTTAAAAATAGCACTGCGTCATCCACAAAAAACAGATGCAAGAGGGTAGGACACCCCCTCCGTATCTGTAGTCCAGAAATTTTCCCCTCTTGCATGCTTCGAGCAATCAATCTCGAGAATATATCTATAATGAGAATAAACATATAGGGAGACAATGGATCCCCTTGCCGTAACCCTCTTGACAACTTAAAGTTGGTCCTCTGAGCCCCATTAACAATCACCGAAAAGGATACTGTAGTAACGCATTCCATTACCCACTAGACCTATTTGGAATAAAACCCCATTTTTTCCAACATAGCTCTCAAAAAGCCCCAATGAACACGATAATATGCTTTGTTGATATCTACTTTGAGCGCCAGGTCCTCCATCTTACTTTTCCGAAGCTTCAATGCATGAAACGCCTCATGGGCCACAATAATGTTATCCTGTATTAGCCATCCTGACACAAAAGCCGATTGAATTGGCGTGATTACCTCCCTCAAAATCCCTTTTAATCTGTTAGCAAGAATCTTAGTAATCACCTTTAAGTTAAAGCTGCACAGACTGATTGGCCTATAATGCATTAATGTTTGAACTTTAGGAATAAGGATCAAATTCATATGATTGAGTTCCTTCAACAAATGTTCCCCCCGAAAAGAGCTTTTCACTGCTTTACACATGGATGGCCCCACAATGTCCCAATGCTTATGATAAAAATAACCAAGAAATCCGTCTGGCCCAGGAGCTTTCAAGGAACCCAGCTAAAAAATCACTGACTTGACTTCATCATCCAACACATGAACCCGAATCAACAGAGAGTTCATGCTATCCGTAATGACCCTACCCACCACTTCTAAAGCATCTATCATTCCTCCCCCGCTATCTCCAGAAAATAGGTTTGAAAAATAATCGAACAAATGGGAAATAATTTCTGAGTTTGAAGTAAGTAGACTACCAGCTTCGTTCTTCAATTGCAAAATCTGATTCCGTTGACGTCGTTGATTAATGGTCGCATGAAAGAAAGCTGAATTTCTATCTCCAAAATTAAGCCACTGAACCTGGGATCTCTGATGAAAAAACATCTCCTCTCTTTTCATTACCATTTCCAACTCCTGACATAAACACTTCTATAGGTCCTTATTTTCCGTTGAATGATCTTGGGTCTGGACCCTTATAATCTGCTCTGGAAGTTTCTCTGTTTGCCTTCTTCCATTTCCAAACTCCTGTCCACTCCATGCCCACAGCCTTCTTTGACATCTTTTCAATTTCTGTACAAGTTGAAACGTATGAGAGCCCGATTGTTCATGATCCCATGTAGATTTAAGTGTGTCTACACAATTCCAAAGTGATTCAAATCAAAATTTTCAAGGTACCCGAACCAATGGGACATAACAATTAATAACCAAGGGGCAGTGGTTTGATCCAAAGCAAATATCATGAAATACTTGGGCATTCGGGAATAAATCCCTCCATGCAACTATCGCCAATGCACGATCCAATCTTTCTCGAACATTGTCTTTGCCACCCTGATTATTGGACTAGGTAAAAGCATTCCCCTTAAACCCCAAATCCACCAGATCACAATCCGAAGCCATTTCTGTAAATTCATTCAATTGAGAACTATTACACTCCCTTCCTCCTTGCTTCTCCCAAATAGAGCCCACTTGATCGAGATCACCAATACATAACCAAGGGTACTGCATCTCCCTGGCCATATCAATCAAGTATTTCCAGAACACTCTTCTTTCCTACCTACAAGGAGGGCATAGATGAACGAAGCTGCCCAATCATATCCACCTCGATGCAAAATAATACATCGTTGCATTCGGTTATTAAAACATGAGGAGCTTTGGGCATAATTAGAAGCATAATCATAGAAACTTCACATAGCTTATGAAGCATGCTTTCTAGTCCTGCCTTAAGATGTATACATCAATCATATTAATATTTTAATGGACGAATTACACTAACAGTCCTTATAGTTTGGGACTCATGTCACTTTGGTCCTTGACTTTCAATTGTAACACATCTGATCTTGAATTTTGAATCTTGTTCCAAATAAGAACAATTGAAGATGCCATTGCTCAATTTTAAGGGCAAAGTCGTCAATTTGATAAAATATAAACTAATTTGACAAAAAAAAATGTCAAAAAAATATTTTTGAATTTTTAAAAATTATTTCTACCCACCAAAAATAAAATTATGTAAAATTGATAAATTTTTTACGTATTTATTTATTTACCAAATTAATTTTTATTATGCATTTGGATGATGATCATGTAATAGGTGGTGGTTAGGCTTTTAATGTGTAATCGATACATTTAATACATGAAATATTTTTAGTTTTGGATGTTTTTATTTAATGGATTGGTTTAGTAATGATATCAAAGTTGTCGCCATATTTGACTTTTGAAAAAATAGAAACTAATTTAATGAAAATAAAAACAACCGCCCTTTACATGATCATCATCCAAACACATAATAAAAATTTATTTGGTAAAAAATAAATAAATAAATGTGTAAAAAATTTATCAATTTTACATAATTTTATCTTTGGTGGGTTGAAATAATTTTTAAAAATTTTAAAATATTTTTTTGACATTTATTTTTGTCAAATTAGTTTATATTTTTTATCAAATTGATGACTTTACCCTTGAAATTGAGTAATGGTATCTTCAATTATTCTTATTTGGAACAAGATTCAAAATTCAGGGTCAAATGTGTCACAATTAAAAAGTCAGGGATCAAAGTAACACAAATCCCAAACTATAGGGACCATTAGTGTAATTCGCCCTATTTTAATTGCTAAAAGATTCAAAAAAAAAATAAATTAAATGCTTCAAGAACCATGCTTTCTCATGAATTTTCTTCAAGAACCAACGTGGAATCAAAAAAAAAAAATAAAAAAAAAAAAAAAAAATTTGTGATGTCGACACTTTGAATAATAATAATAATAATATATTTATTTATTTAAAAAAAGAGTAGCTCTGTAACAAAACCAACAAACATGTGCTTCTATATCAACAAACATCTCATTACCAAAAAAACAAAGATAGTTTCTGAAACAGAGACCCAAGGGTACTAATTCAAACAAACAAAAATACAGCACATCATGCTTGTAATGATAAAAAACCAACGGTAACAAATCTGAAGTAATGACCCAAAGGTAGTTCCTATACCAGTTTACTCGTGTAGAGAAATAAGAAATCAGTCTCCAAGCTTTTGTAATCCAACACCAGAGGAATCAAAGAATTCATGAGCTCAAAACTTGATCAAATTAACCAAATACTAGCTGCGCAACAAATCAAGGTCAAATCTAGCAAAACTTTTAGATAAAAAAAACCCTTTTGTCCCTCTAAATTAGTAGATTCTTAATTTTATCACTTTGGAAGCTATTAGACTAAACTAAAATAAAAGAAAGCATCAAAAGTGTCCATGGACAAGTGGGAATGTATTTATTGAAAACTACTTCTCAACGAAATCATTAATGAAAATAATAATCCAACCCTTTCTTCAGAAATCATATCTAGATCAAGAAAATGGACTTCAACAATCAATCATATACAAAACACAATATGGATAAGTTCATAATTCATCCCTGATGCTGCAAACCTGCAACATAAGAATGTGTTAATCTATAATATCTTTCGCAAGCATGTGCATAAATCATGTAGGGGATCAACTATTACAATTAAGAACAAACAAGAAAAATAACTCCACTCACCTGAACCGAAAATTTTGACAATTCAGTACACCTTAATTTGACAATTCAAAGAAAAATAATTTATCCCAATTCTGGGCTCTGTTTGCTAAGGAATCTTACATTTGGGTTCTACACATCCCTCTATGGTGTATAATAATATCTCCTTTACCTATTAGTAAACAAAAAACTTCACCAACCCATCAAATTTTCACCAAGCAATTTATTAATTTTCACCAAACAAATCTGACAAAAGGCTTTTTCATCTAAACTTCAGAGTGTTTTTCTCTAGCAACCCAACCTCACCACCAGCCACCATCTACCTGTATTTTCTTCTTTCGTAACACTGTTTTGTAATCATACTAAAATTAAAATGCTTCAAGAACCATACCAATTGATAAGAATTTTCTTCAAGAACCATCGTGGAACCAAAAATGCCTTAATTCTATGAGAAAACAGTTGTTTCAATGTCGAATAATTCCATGTGAAAATGCCCTTAATCCATGAGAATCAGTGTTACATCAAATTAAAATACCCTAAATCCATGAGAAAGTATCAATGTTAAATCAAACAAACCCTAATTCCATGAGAAAGTAGATGTTTCAGTGTTAAATCAAATTAAAATGCCCTAAATCCATGAGAAAATATTTGTGTTAAATCAAATAAACCCTAATTCCATGAGAAAATGCCATAACTCCATGAGAAAGTAGATGTTTTAGAGTTAAATCAATAGGAAGTAGGTCTTTCAGGGTTAAATCAATAGGAAGTAGGTGTTTCAGAGTTTCATCAGAAGATTATAGAGAAAAAAACCTACTTCCTTAAAGAAACCAAATTCTTCTTAAGTTCAACAATGGTGAGCCCGAGAAAGGAGCAATGCTCGAGGAAGAGGCAGAAGGTATGCACAGAGAGAGACAGAGAGGGAGAAGAGAGCAAAAGAAACAAAGAAAAGTACTTTTTCCAAACGTAATATTTGAATGTAACCCTTTAAAAAAAAAAATTGTAAGATTCTTCAAATCATTTCAAAAGAAGTATAAAAATTCCTTAGTAAGTTTTGGATAAGTTTGTAATTTCAACCTGTGAGTGTTACGCTTGAAAAAAGTACACTAAGTAATTTCTTACTATTTTTATGTATGTTACATTAGAGTGTTACGTTTGAGATTACATTGATTAGAGTGTTACGTTTGGAAAAAAAGTATATTAAAGAGTTTTTTTTATGTGTTACATTGGAGTGTTACGTTTGGAAAAAGTACGCTAAAGAGTTTTTTAGCATGTTACATTGGAGTATTGGAGTGTTACGTTCTTATTCCTAATGTGGGATTTGTTCTAGAAGGAGAAAAATCCAAAACCTCTGTAGAGCAGATTGTCCAAATGTGTAATTTCACATTTGGAGAAACCCACTTTTATCCTTTAAAAATTAAACCCATACGTGTAAGTGACCATCTTTTTTTTGTAATTTCCAGTTTAATGAGACTTTTGGATTCATAAGAAAAAAGAAAGAACTAAACCCTTTACAAGATTACATTTTAGGATTTATTGATGCTTTACCCAAAAATATATACAATCACACTTATTTAGAAGAGAAAATTGGTCTAAGGTCCCTATCTCATTTTTAGTAATGGAAGAGGTGCACAATATTATTTTGTGATGTTTAAGGTCCCTCAACCTTGACACTCATATATTACAAAGAAATTTGATTCTCTCAAATCAAACTGGCCTCTCTCTCTCTTCCTCTCTATCAGCTCTTCATCTGATGTCGCACCATCGATCATCTGCAATCGCCAATACGATTCAACGACTCTCCTGCTCGAATCCATATCTCTTTGACCCCCCACAAAACCCAAAAACACACCACCAAGCGTGAATTTGATTCGAAACCCTAGAAAAAAAAATTGAATGATTGAAAGAACTCACAACGCTAATTGACTGATTCAATACAAAATTCAAAAATTGATTAGAGGATTGAAGAGTAAATGATCTCAGAGGTTGCTTGTTTGAAGTTGGAATAGTCGGAATTGAATCGTTTGAATTGAGCAAGTTCTTCTTCTTCTTCTTCTTCTTCTTCTTCTTCTTCCGAGTATAGACAGCAATGGCGTCAGGTCTGGTGATCCTAATGAAAACGCTAGCTGGGCTGAAACCACCCAATCATTTGGCCCGTTAAAATAGACAAGGTATTGTGTAATCTTTTGACCATCGAGATATAGTGTTCTAACTTGCAGTGATGTTTATCACCATTGTATTGAATAATATTTTGAAGGGTAAATTACACTGATCTTGAGGCTTATAACAATAACACAAATCTATATATATATGTATATTGGTTATTGTTGTTGCTTATTTACCCATATTTGTGAAGAAGTTCTAGTTTGGCCAGTGTAAATTATTGTGCTAAAATTTCTTTGGTTTGGTTAAAACAATTTTCTCTAGTTTAAAATTATGAAGAAACATAGAGAAATTTGTGAACAAAGTCAGAGAAATTTCAATTTTCTCTAGATTTCTCTGGTTTGAACCCAGAGAAATTCTCATTTCAGTGAGTCTCTCTCTCTTGCTTATTTGGGGTGATCGATTTGTGTATTGCACATCGTGATTGGGAATGGATCTCATCATTTATTTGGCCCAAATTGGCGAGATAGCTCTCATTTTCTCTATTTGTATGTGCAAAATTTGATGCATATATTGGAAGCAAGATCACTTCGATCGACATTGGTGCACCACTTGTTCGAATGTCTTATAGTCCAAAAAAAATTGGTCAAAATGGTGATTGTTTAATTTTCTCTAGTTTGTTGTTGTTTGAATGTCTTACAGTCCAAAGAAAATTGATCAAAATGAAAATGGTGATTGTTCAATTTTCTCTGGTTTGCTATTGTTCTAATGTGTTGTAGTCCAGAGAAAATTGGTCAAAATGAAAATGGTGGTTATTCAATTTTATCTAATTTTCTATTGTTTGAATGTCTTACAATCCAGAGAAAATTGGTCAAAATACAAATGGTGGTTGTTCAAATTTCTCGAGTTTGTTATTGTCTAAATGTCTTACAATCTGGAAAAAATTGGTCAAAAAGAAAATGGTGTTTGTTCAATTTTCTCTGGTTTGATAAAAAACACAGAGAAAATTTTGATCAAACCAGAGAAAATTGGTCAAAACACAAAGAAATTCTCTGGAAAGTCTAGAGAAATTTTTTGGATCAAATTTTCTCTAGATTAATGTTAAGGGACCTTAGACATTATGAAAATATTGGGTGTCCTTTATGCTATAAAATCTTAATACCAGGAATCTTAAAAAAAAAAATCCCCTATTTAGAAACGGTGATTAAAATATATATACACATGTATATAATCACACTTATTTAGAAGGTGTGAATAAAAATAAATACTATCTCACTCAATTAAATTAACTGTGATTAAAATGGCATTCTAATTTTTTAAAGGGAGATTGATTAATAAGTCCTATATTTTGAACTTGTAATTTATATAGTCTCATATTTTTTCTTGTGATTCATTTAGTCATTTTGGATATGTAATGACTCATTTGCCCGCCACATTAGAGTGTCACATTTGGAAAAAATACACTAAAGAGTTTTTTAGTGTCACATCATACAAGCAACGTTAGAGTGTTACATTGGATAAAAGTACATTGAAGAGTTTTTAATTTTTTTTAAAGTGTCACATCATAATCGTCATGTTGGAATGTCACATGTCACATTTGGAAAAAACACACTAAAGAGTTTTTAATTTTTTTTAGAGTGTTACATCATACTCGCTACGTTGTCACGTTTGAGAAAAATATACTAAGAAGTTTTTATTTTTTTGAAGTGTCACATCATATTTGCCACATTGTCACATTTGGAAAATACACTAAAGGATTTTTTTTTTTTTTTATATAATTTTTTTGGAGTAAGTTCACATCATACTCGCCACATTGTCCCATTTATGAAAAGTATACTAAAGAATTTTTAATTTTTTTGGGATGTCACATCGCCGGAGTGTCACATTAATGCCTATCACATTTTAGTGTCACATCATACTTGCCATGTTAGAGTGTTACATTTGAAAAAAGTACACTAAAGAGTTTTTTATTTTTTTAGAGTGTCACAACATACTCGCTACATTGGAGTGTTACATGTCACGTTTGGAAAAGTACATTAAGGAGTTTTAAATTTTTTTTTAGAGCATCACATCATACCCGCCACATTGTCACACTTGAAAAAAGTACACTAAAGAGTTTTTAATTTTTTTTGAAGAGTCACATCATACTCGTCACTTTGCATATTTGGAAAAAACACACTAGAGAGTTTTTTTTTTTTTTTTTTTTTTTTGAGTAAGTTTTAGAGTGTCACATCATACCCGTCACATTGTCACATTTAAGAAAAGTACACTAAAGAGTTTTAAATTTTTTTGGAATGTCACATCGTTAGAATGTCACATTAGAATATCACATCATATCTATCACATTAATAAAAAGGTAAATTGTCCATCAAAACAATACCAAAATAAAAAATAGGACCACACGGAAAGAAACTGTTCACTAATAGGACTTAATAGATCAATAGAAAAATTTTGGACTGATTAGAATACTTATTTGTAAGATGAAATTTATTAATAAATATCCCTTTTTTTTAATCACACTTCTAATAAAAATTAAATATTTTTAATCCTTCTCGTGTGATCTTTAAACATTATTTGTTAAGTGGCCACTTAATAATCTGACCCATTTTTTTCTTTTAAACCCCGCCTTAATCCCAATTATACCGTTCTTCTTTGAACTCCCCATTCATCTTGCAATAACCTTTTCCTACCACCAACAACCTTTCTCTGTCGGTAGTGACCTCCGTTCCAGCAACCTCTCCATTGCAAACCTCAAAACCTATCATCATCATCTCTTTCATCCTCTATATATATATATATATCAATTACAGTAGAGAAGAGGATGAGAAAAATCTCTCCTTCAACGACCTTGGCTTCGCCTTCTGCGGTCCCCTCGGTCGCCTCGATCATTCTTTCCCAAGCTGGCTTCTGCGTCAGCTACCTCATCTTTGTCACCACCCCCTTCCGAAACCCCTTCTCCATCTTCGCCTCATCGCGAACCCGAACTCTAACCCTGTTCATCCCCGACGGCGGTGGGTCTCCCGACCCCTTCGCCTCTTCCCTACCCCATTCCATCTTCCCTTTATCTTCCCACCCTGTGCAAACCCTCACCGCAATGCCCGCACCCCTTTTACAATCACCGCTACCGATGAACAGCTAATGACGTCGCAATCTGGTTTTTGAAAACCCTAGATCTTTAATCTGCTTCTTTCTCCGTATTTGTGCTTTGATTTTGAAAACCATAGGTCTAGGGTCAGGGTTAGGATATCCATGCATGCCATCTGTTTGATCAGTTGTCGTAATGGAATCTAGTGTGATTTTGATGATCTTCGATTTTGGGTTGAGTGAGAAACGAACCTGCAAAGCTCTCAGAGACATTAGAACAAACAGAGAGAGAGACCCAGTCTGAGGCAAGAGAAGCATGTTCACCAGCGGCGAGGGTGGGTAGTGGTGGCAGCCGGAGGTGATGGAGAATTAGGGTTAGGGTTAAAATTTAGGAATGAGAGTAAAAATGGAACTTCATGTTTGGACAAAATTGAAATTAAAAAAAATGAAAGAGTAGAGGGTCCAAAGTAAAGAAGTAGGTGTTAATAGCACTCTTCTAAAAAAAATCTTATCTAAAATTTAATAGAGTTTAAATTCACAAAATGAGATTTTTATAAAAATGTATTTTTTTTTTTTTTTTTTTTTTTAAGAGTACAATTTGCTTTTGATTTACCCTTGAACACAAATCCCTAAGGCCATGTTTGTTTGGGCGGACTGGATTAACATTCCCATGACTAATAGTCCTAGGACTACGAATTCATTGGATTATATATCCTATCTTAACTAATAATCAAGTTTAAAATAATTAATCCGTACTTTAATTGTTTAACCAAACATCGGATTAACAATTTTATTGGACTATTAGTCCAATCCCAAGCTCATGTTCACCCAAACAAACATGGCCTAACTGTATATTGATCCGGCGAAATCAATCTTGTGAGTACTTCTTCACTTTCCTTATTTGTTTATCAAATTTTAATAATGGAAGACTATAGTTATTTTCTCTAATTTCTTTGCCATAATTTATTTGAGGATATAATTATTTGGCCCTAATTATCAGTGAGGGATGTAATTGTTTAAGCTACTTAGCACTGTTAATTATGGTTTTTTCACTGTTGTAGTTGTTGCCCTCAGTTATCCATAATTATACTTATTGCCCTAATTTGTGTTGTGTTGTTCTCTCCTTGAATTCAATTTATTTATGCTTGTATATGTATATGCAATAAATCAATTCTTAATTCTATGCTTGATGCTATTTTTCATTGGTTTTTTCATTGGTTTGGTGCTTCAATGAAAATCTCTGTGGTGTGTTTGGTTTGGTTTTGGGAGATAAATTTTTTAAAAAAATTTTGGAAAAAAAGTTTAGAATTTTTTTTTGGTTTGTTTGGTTGTATATTTTAGAAATAGTTTTGAAGTATAGGAGTTTGGGATGATTTGATATTTTGTTGTGTTGAGTAAATGTGTATAAGAGAAAAAGTGATTGAGAATGAAAGAGGAGAGAGAAAAAGTGATTACTTGATTACTTGATGTGTAGGAGAAAAAAAGTAATTTTGGAAAAAAAATTCAAAAGATTTCCAACCAAACAAAATTTTGAAATTTTTTTTTCAAAAATTGTGTTTTGAGAGTTAAACCAAACAAGGCCTAGTCTTTGTTGTGCTCTAATTTATAAAAACATATTTATTTGATATATCAGTCATTGTGAATTTGTGTGGATTTTTTATTATATAGCCATTCTTCATAGGAAGTATATTTCCAAATCTGAAAAAAAGAGGAAAAAGAAGCAAAAAGTACAAAATTTTATTCAATCTCAATCGGGAGTACTTGTGAAATTTCTTCATAGCAAAAAGAAAATAGAAGGGCCCCTCTTATGAGTTCATCTACGATCTTAACATAGTCTGAATACACCTACATTTCATTTTCATAGATTTAATAGTAACTTTCTCTTTTCAAATGTATATATACAGTTCGTGAAACAAAGAAAGTCATATTATTGGATAACAATTAAAGAGGTAAATAAAATTGAATCACACAAGTACAGTACATTATCATTCATGCTGTGTTTGGTTGGGAGATTTGGGGAGGGATTTGGAAAGGGAAAGGGAAAGGAAAAAGGTGTGTGAAATTAGGTGAAATATAGGCATGTTTTATTCACATTTCACCTACCTTTTTCATTTCCCTTTCCAAATTCCTCCCCAAATCCCCCAACCAAACACAGCATCACACGGACTAGACAAAAAATAATCTGATAATCAAATTATTTATACACTTGTGACATGTAGGTTCCCAGTTTGAATAAAAAAGTATTAGCATAATCCTCTTCCTTTTTGACTGAGCTTTTACCATTTCTCACAGCTTTGGCAAGCATCAAGCTTCATTGTCCTGTAATTTAGTTAGCAAAGAGCAAAAATGAGATGTCAAGGGCATAAATATAAACTCATTCTAGGTTGGTTCAGGGGGTTAACTTAATTCATGCAGTTCAAACACATAAATTAATCACATTAAATCTTCTAGAATACCCACACAAGGCATGGTAGCCAATATTTTTAGAGTAATGCTATTCAAACAAAAATTATGTAGAAAATTAATATAGAATGATATAACAAGTTTTAATCTAGATTGGTTCCTGGTGCTAACATAATTCATTCAGTTTAAGCACCATAATAGCATTATTGATTATTTAAATCACCATTAATCAAATTGAGTATTTTAGAATACCCATAGAAGGGCATGGTTGCCAACATTTTTAGAGTAATACTATACAAAGAAAAAAATGTTATTAATTTACTACAAAAGGACATGGCAAGTGTTGATTTTATTAATTTAAAGCAAAAATTCAATCAAAATGGGTTAGATTTTAAAAAATGTCAGTGTCATACTATTCTGGTTAATAGTCATGAATTCTATTTGAATGGAAAAGGACAAACTAATTTGAAATCTCACACTAGAAAACATGCCATGCTTGCTCCCACCGTTGTCCAATTATCTTTGTAGCTTCCCGTTAACAATGACAATTCATGGAGGATCAATGCCAATGCAATAGAAACAATAGGTGCAATTCTGTAGAAGAAGGAAGTTAAAAATATTGAGTAAGAAATGATCAATTCTGTACATTGTTGAAAGTTCATCTTGAAGGAGTTTCTTCTTGATCAAATGAAGTTCATGAAGGATATTACTTAATCTCATTCGACCTTGTGGTGACTTTATCGAGCATGCCACTCCAATCTTGACTATGGAAATTAGACATTCCCCTATTCTATCGCCATTGTTCTCTTGAATTGATTCCCAAGTTCTGGCACCAACAGTAGTAGCTGCTGCTATTGCTCTTGCCTTTTCTTTGTCATTGTCTAGGAGCACCAGGTCTACAATCTCCATCACATGGTCAGGAAAGGCCATCCTAGCAAAGCTATGAAGATTAAGGCCTTCCTCAAACATGCTATCAGTGGGTCTCTTCCCTGTTATTATCTCCAAGAATAGGATCCCATAATTGTAGACATCATATAAGTTGACATCTCATTTCCAAGACCATACTCTGCCATTAAAACAATTCACATTGAAAACCCCTAACGATTTGTTTTGCCTAAAAAAAAAATATTGTAAAAGAAAAAAAAGGAACAATCAAATCTAGTATACGAGAATGTCAAAATAATAATATGAAAGCAGTACATTATACATATTCCTAGTTTTAGCAATGGAAATCATAGCCATATATTAATTCTATGACTGACAATTGACTAGCTACGGACTAGGTCTTAAGGTAACCATGCGAAATTCTCCATGTTGAGAAATGGATAGATCAGTACTCATTTAACATTCCTTCAATGATAGCTAACCTATATTTTCTTTGGAACTTTAAATTTTCATCCGAGAATAGGCATATGTCAAAGTAAAAGAAGGGTAAAGAGAATTTGTTACCGGAGGTACATAACCAATGAAACCCCTTATTCCAATTGAACTACTTTGATTAGGAATGGTAAGCTTTGGGCAAAATCTAGCTAGGCCAAAATCTCCAACACGGGCAACCATGTCATGATCAAGAAGGATATTACTCGACTTCAAATCACAATGAATGATCGATGTATGGCATTAGTGATGAAGATAATCAAGTGCACAAGCCACATCTATGGCAATGTTTATTCTTTCTAGAAGATTGAGTCTCCGGTGCACATTTTGCCCATTATTAGTTTCTGGACTTGAATGCAGCCATCCCTCTGGACTCTCATTAGGCATGAACTCATAAACTAGAGCTTTAAACTCATTTCCTTGAAAATTAACACTAGAACAAGAAGTTATGATCCTGACCAGGTTTCGGTGTCGAATATTTCTTAAAGTTTTGCACTCTGCCATGAAACTCTTTGCAGCTCCACGGTTTTGAAGGTTAAGTACTTTGACAGCAGCAACAAACTCCCCATCTTGATCAAGAATCCCTTTATATTTAGAACCAAAACTACCAAAACCAATCAGATTCGCAGAAGAGAAACCATCTATTGCTTTGGAGAGTTTTTCATAAGAGATTTTCAAGAACGATTCTTTCAACAATGGGATTGTATTATGAGTTGTTCTTTTCTTCTTGAAGCAATAAATTATAAAGAGAGACACTAGGGTTCCTCCTACAAGTACAGAAGCTACTGTAATTGGTAATATATGTGAAAGAGGCATCTTATGCTTTGATTTTTGGGTGATGCAGTTGGGTAGTTGTAATTCGGAAATACCACCACAAAGTCTATCATTTCCAATAATTGATATTGCACTCGCATTTGTGAAAACTCCTTTCATTGGTACCTCACCCTCAAAATCATTGAATGACAAATTGAGTTTTTGTAGGGCAAATTTTTCTAAGAATGTTGGAATTTTGCCAGACAAGTTGTTATGAGAAAGATCAAAGTCTGCAATCCCTCTCAAAGTTTCTAATGAAAGAGGAATAGATCCTTGGAAGAAATTTTCCTGCAAGTATAGGTTTTCAAGGCTAGTACAACTACCAATACTGCTAGGAATTTCACCAAACAACCCATTCTCAGAAATATCCAATTCCATTAAATTTTTGAGGTTTCCAACCTCAGCAGGCAAGAAACCAAACAAACGGTTCTGAGCTAGATTTAATGAAATTGATAAAGATGTGATTCTCAAGAGTTCTCCAGGAATGGTGCCACTCAGGTTATTCTGAAATAAGTGTAGCAGCAACAAATTTTGGCCATTGCCAAGACTTGAGGGTATGGTCCCCTCTATTCTGTTGCCCGCCAAGTAAAGTTCAGTCAACAATGACAAGTTTCCAATGGAATTTGGAATTTTTCCCGAGAGCTTGTTATTATCAATACTCAACCTTTGTAACTTCTAAACATTACCAATGCTAGGGGGAATTTCGCCAGTGAATTGGTTGCTGTACATGCCTAACAAAGCCAAGTCGACAAGATTACCTATTGTTGAAGGAATAGTTCCATATATTTGGTTTTCGTCAAGCCTTAAAAAAAAAGAGATGGTTTGATAAATTGCTCACAGAATCTATTAATACCCATTTGAATTGATTTTTCTGCATACTTGTAGACGTCCCCGAACGCATCCCGGGGGAAGGAGTGCGAGTCCCCCCCGTTCTGGTTTGATATTGGGTCACTACAGTTCAAAGGACTCAAATGTCACGGTTCTCAATCTTGAGCCGAAGAGTCCAAATCCGGCAAATCGTTTTTGAAAACAAATTTTTTTGAAAGAAGTGCCAAACATGGACTGCTTCGCCAGATACAGAGTCGCCACCTAAATGTTTTTTTAATTGGAAATTTAGGAAACCCCGACTCGGTGCCAAAGGCCACGTGTCCGTCATCACCAAAGTTGCCTCGGCTCGGGAACTTGGGTACGATTGGGGAAGGTCACTTCGTGAGCACTCCCGCTCGCCCGGTCGAAGACCGGCCTCTACTAACCATGATATCTTATTTTGAAAACATTGTGAGTTCTTATTCCGGTTATTAGCCTAGGTTACTATGTGATGCGCTGACATACAAGTATAGATGAATCTTTGAATTGGAACAAAACATTTCATGCTTGTTTGTTTGAAAATGGTTTGATGGTGCTACCCGCAAGTAGGCTAAGACGCGGATTTGCCACCCTCAGGCGGGCTTAAGAAAATATGATTTTGCCACTATCTAGTGGGCTTAAAACAAACATTTGATGAATTGTCCCAATTCAAGTAACTCAACCTCCACCCACTGGCATTCAAGGCAATTATATCACGTAAGCATTTAGCCTCATGGTAAGCATGCTATCATGGCAGTCACTCACACGCATGCAAGGATGCTAAAGCATAAAACTTACCGAGTACTCCAAGCCAAAACAGAAGCTTGTTAGAAATCCATGCATGGACCTAAGCATACTGAAATGTCTAATGCAACACATGCAAAGATGCAAACTATAGCAGGCTCAACTATTCTAAACATGGCATGTGAAATGCTACAGCTAACACGTGTTCAATTTGGAATTGAAATACAAATGCAGTTTGTATGATGCGCTATATGCGTGCAAAAGCATTTAATGATGCAAACATGTCTCATTACATCAGTATGCTAATTGAAACATGCCCTATATCTAACCATCATAAGCAGGTAAATAAAAGGGAAGAAAGACGTGGGATTGGAAGACATACATCACACTCACCCACACTTATTACAATTATGCCCTCGCGCGGAGGGTCTGAATAAATATACAGTCCGAAATGAAAGAATAATACAGTCCGAAATATTACAGTCCGAATAATATACAAATTGTTAATTAACAAATTAACTAAGGAAAACTGTAAACTGGCATGCAAGCCAGGGACTGCCTTGATTCTGCTCCGGATAATGAGATGATGCATGTTTGGGCTGCTTTGCGCGGAAATCTACGGCGATGCCCCGATTAGCCTCTGTTTGTAATGTTTCTCGAAATGCGTGCTAGGCTCCGAAAAGTTACTGATTCTTCATTTTGCTGCAATAGAGAGCAGGAAAAGGGACATAGCAATGTATTTCACAAGTATATGCATGCCTCGATCCTCGTGCCACCAATCACGCATATCGATGCATGATGGCCGAGGAGTCGGATTGCACAACTCAATATAGGATGAATGCAGATGAATGCTACAACAAAACCTAACTCCATCATGGGTAATCCGGAGTGTCGGTGACTTGGGAATTGAGACCCGTTCCGTCACTCGGAGTACAGAACGTACCTCGTTTCCCGTGCCCGGGCTAACTCCTATCCCAAACACGATGCAATATGCATGATATGCAATCCTAGCATACACAATGCTATGAAAATGAGTTGCCTTGAAATGCGTACACGCGGGCACACAAACCGAGGCGATGGCCCTAAGGCATGAAATGGCATACACAATGCAATTGGACTTACACTAACATGAGTGGACCTCAGCCACACTCGCATAAGAGGCCGTCAGATAAAAGTGAAGTGCCTCGAAATGCGTGCACACGGGCACGCAAACCGAGGCAATGGCATACACAATGCAATGATGCTAAAATGAGGTGCCTCAAAATGCGTGCACACGGGCACGCAAACCGAGGCGATGGCATACACGATGCGATGAGACTAAAATGAGATGTCTCGAAATACGTGCACACGGGCACGCAAACCGAGAAAATGGCATACGGAATGCAATGATGCTAAAATGACATGCAGAATGAAAAATGGACTTACACTAACATGAGTGAGCCTCAGCCACACTCACATAAGAGGCCGATAGATGAAAAATGAAGTGCCTCGAAATGCGTACGGGCACGCAAACCGAGGCAATGGTACTAAAGCATGAAATGGCACGCCAAATGTAAATTGGGCTTATACTAACATGAGGGAGCCTCAGCCACACTCACATAAGAGGCCGTTGGATGAAAAATGAAGTGCCTCGAAATGCGTGCACACGGGCACGCAAACCGAGGCAATGGCATACGGAATGCAATGGCATGGAAATATGATATGCAAACATGCCAATGGAATTTCAGCACTGAAATATGGGGGAAAAACAGTCCCGAAAGATGGCGAAATGACACCAAATGCAAGGAATGGTCCCGAAATGCGAATTTAGGCACCCGAAATGGCCTATAGCTATGCAATGCATGCACAATATGGACATGGAATGAAAATACAGTAGCAAGGAAGCTCCAAGAAAAACATTTTCTAGTCTAAAACATGGCCAAACAGCAAGCATAGATAGGGCAACAATGGCATACAAAAATGGCTCCACAAGGGAGGCTATGAAGCAAGTGATACATGCAATGCCCAAATGGAAAAATACCCTTCTAAAACACTGAAGAGGGACTAAAAATATACACATTTTCAGTAGATGACATCCCAAAAATCAGCATGCAAACGTGCCAAAAATGTCATGCAAGAACTAGGATACATAAGGCTATAACATGAGGTACCCCAAACATTCATCGAACCAGAAAAGACCCTCAATTAAATATGTCAATAAGATCAAAATATGACTCTTTATAGCTCTGATGATGGCCGAAAGCAGAAGCTAGATAAGCTTAAAAAAGCATGCAAAAATGAGTGTCAAAGAGGGGTATAATGACAAGTATAACATGGGGACCCCCAACAAGGTTGATCCCTTCTACAATGTTGTAGAGGGACACAAAATAATCTTACTCATAGTTCATGACATGCTCCAAAACAGACTACATGTAGGCCAAACAAATCATGCAAACTTACGGTAAATAGGAGAGATTATGAAGCAAGTGCATGATAGAGAGGCCAAACAGGGTTGATCCCTTCTTCAATGTTGAATAGGGGCTCAAAATAGGCCCACTCACAGTTTATATTATGCTTGGAAACAGATCACTCATAGGCCAAATATTCAATGCAAAATAATGGCATATCAGAAGATATTGAAACAAGTGCAATATGGAGGGCTCAAACAGGGTTGAGACCTTGAACAAACATGAAGAATGGCTCAAAAAAGTCCTAGTTTCAGTTAGGGTCGGAGCCCAAAAAAGTGAGCAAGTAGGCTTAAGAAATGAAGCAAGAAAGTGCTACAAAAGAGGGAAATGGAGACTTACCCTTGAAGACTTCTTCTTTTGTTGCTTCTTGGACCAGATTTGATGACTCTAAGCTGTTGGAATCCCTTCCTTTGCTGCTGGAATGGAGTGGTGAGGGTAGAGCTTGAAGATGATGAAGAAATGGCACCAAAACTTGAAGGAAATGAAGTTGTATGTATGTATATGCTCCAACTAATGCTTGTAATCTCTTCTCTTGAGTTGGGAGGACACCAATGTAGACAAGAGAGGGAGAGAGGAATCCTTGGCCAAATGGAGGGAAATGAGCTCTTATTTCCCTCCAAAAGGTTCCCCCGGATCAGATATTTTTTGGGGAAAAACCAAGATACAGCTGGAATAAACTCATACTGAGAAAGCAGGCCGGCTAGGCACTTTTGTCAGTGTGGCCGGCCACCCCCCATGGCCGGCCGGCTAGGGGTCAAAAGGGTCAATGAAATTTTCTGGCCGGCCACCAAGGATTGGTGTCCTCCCATGTGTGTACAATAAGACCCTATGGTTGGAAATTGGCAACTCTGAAACAAGAGTGACAACAAGCCATTTTTAGAAAGGGTTCAAAAGGTCCAAATGCAATTACTGGCCGGCCATGTGTTTTTAGGGTCCTCCCATGTGTGTACAACACAAATATGTGGTTTTGGCTTGAAGAAAATGGCCCTAGGGTGTTCAACATTAGTCCGGAAGTGAGAAAAACGGGCGCCGGGGGGCGCCGGAGGAGCATAACTGGTTGTTGAGACAATTGCTGGCCTCCCACCCTCCAGTGATCTTCCTGGTGATAAAACAGAGGTACCTGCCAAAAATGAACAAAAACCGATGCAAAACGAATGCTCGGGGGCCAAAACACGCAGTTCGGGGTCCCGAAAACCAGCCGTTAAGCACCGAAAGTGGTGTTTGGCCACAAAGTGGGTATCTAAGACACCAGTGTCCCTCGAAAGGGATTAAATGAGATGCATGCCAAAAACCAGAGGAATCGGAGATGGTTGGGTGGTCCCGAACCGAGGCACACGGCCTGACGGCTCCGAAAATCGGGAACCGAGCTCCGAAATGGGCAAAATGGCCTACGGCCACGAAATGTAGCCCATGGCCACTGAGAGATGGTCCACGGGACCTCTCCCTCCCCTCAGGAAAGAAAACAGGGAAAACCGAGTCCGGTTCGCAAACCAAGGCAAGGCACAGAAGAGAGTTCGGAAGTCCGGAGGCAGGGCGCGCGGCTGCGACTCTGAGGCTTCTGAACGAGCACAATATGCAACATCACCAAGCGCTCAATTGGTGATGTCTGAGTCTTAAGGTCGGTCAAAAATGGGGTGTCTACAATACTCAACTTTTCCAAATTGCTACAATTAACCAAAGAACCAAGAAAGGTTAGTTCATCAGGTTCCCCGTTTCCGAAATGGTTATCTGATATAGTTATCTCCCTGAGATTCTGTAGGCTTCCAAAATCATTTGTTATTTTCCCATTGAAGTTGTTTTCTCCCACATCAAAACTTACTAGGTCTAAAGAATTGGATATTGAAAGTGGAAGAGGTCCAATAAATTGGTTACCATATAGCTGGAGGATTTGAAGATGGGGGAACATCGAACTAAAGCCCAATGGTAGACTACCATGAAGTTGGTTATAAGGGACAGAAAAAACAGTTAGTAAGGAGAGTGAAAAATCAAAAAATCCGCTAGATATTGATTTGTGATTATGTATCAATTTAAAGCAATAAACAATCCCAATCAAACAATCAAGACAAATCGACACAACGATTTTAACGTGGAAAAACCACAATTGGAGCACCTCCAATTGTGATAAAAAACCACGGGCAACAGCCACAAAACAATCTACTAAGAAGATATAAAGGAATTATACAGGTATACTCTCAATTACCTAGCGAATCCATGCCCAAATTGAACCAACCCCTATGTGTCTCTTCTAGCCCCGTCTTCACCTCGGAATTGTCTTGACGATGAGCCACTCCAGAATCCACCAAAGCTTCAGGCTCAAATTCTTCAGAATCCACCAAAGAACAACTCTCTCTTTTGTATAGAATGAACAAACAAACCTTTGATGTATTCTTCTTAACCCATGAGTTGAATACTCAATTAAACATCAAAGAAAACTAACAAAATATCCCCAGATATAAACCTTAATATCCAAAAAGAAGATCTAGAGAAGTTATCCTAAAATCTGACAGAAACACGTACTTATAGAAATCTGGGATTGCGAAGCTCACTCCAGCAAAGACTTTCTCGCTCGAGCGAGGAACCAAAAACGCGTGTTTTCCATAAGTGGCTTCGTTCGAGCCAAACAACCTGTGCTCGAGTGTAAAATCATCCTTCTCAGGTTTTTTACAGACGCAGCCTTCGCTCGAGCGAGCAAGGGCGGACAAGCAACTTCGAATGCAATTTTGCATTTTGCTTTGGGCGCCTCGATCCCTTTGCCGGACCGCCAAAGGTCCGCCCTTGACCCCATGAGCCGACCGACTCGATCCCGACATAATCAATGAAGTGGCAATCTTGAAAGAATTAACATCACAAACTTCTTTGCATGGCACAATTCGGGTTGGATTTGCATCTAAGAAACTCATAGTCTCACGAAAATAAAAGTGTGAAAACAAGTACAACTGAAAGGAGTTTTGTCAAACGGGATTGCCAAGAATAAAAACCTAACAGAGAGGCTATAAATGGAAAAATGAATCATACCAGAGAGTTGAGTGACACCCAATCCAAGGAAACTTAGATTTTTCAATTGTCCCAAGGTATCTGGAATACTTCCACCAAAAGGATTCTAAGCCGCAATAATTCTTACAAGAGAAGTAAGATTCCCAATGAACGGAGGAATACCTCTTGTCAAATTGTTCAAGTGAATTCCAAGGTATATGAGCTTTGACAATGAAGTAAGCTCTTTGGGGAATTTTTCGACTAGATTGTTGGAACCTACACCAAGGTATGTGAGGTTTGAGCAACAAGAAAGGTTGGCTGGAATTTCTCCTTCAAAATTGTTTTTGCTCAAGTTCAGTTTTTGCAGCCTAAATAGATTTCCAATTTCAGTAGGGATTTCACCCGGAAAAGTGTTGTTATTGAGCCTTAACTCTTGAAGGAAACTGAGATTCCCAATGTGAGGAGACAAGGAACCAACTAGATCTCTGGATTGTAAGTCTATAATGGTGACTCTCGTGTGCCGATGACCGTATCTAACACCTTTCCACTCACAGAAATGGTTAGAATTGTTCCATGAGTTCACAACCCCATAAAGGTCTTGTGTTATCATTGTCTTGAAGGTGAGCAATGCATGGCGATCACTCTCATTCCCAACAAAGGTATTCGTGGAGGTGGTAGTGACTATGAGATATAGCCACTCCACAAGTAACATAATTGGAACAACCCAAAACCCATCCTTGAAGTTGAAAGTGGAAATGCCATTTTTTCTTTCTTTTTTCTTCTTTGTGGGTATGCAAAGTTAGCTTTCAATTTTGTTTTGTTTCAATTTATATAACCTACAGATTCTAACATGGCAGCATTGTCAAGTGGGAATGGGGTAGTTTTTTTTGTTTTTTGAACTGGGGAATGTGGTGTAAAGCAAAGTTCCACATCGCCTGAGTACTAAAGTAATATTAAGCATGTAAGCATGAGGGCACTCTCACCTTAATAGCTAGCTTTTGGGGTGAGTTTTACCCAAGATTGTGTAACATGGTATCAGAGCCAGAGTACTCAATGATGGGTAGGGTGCGTGTCCCTAGCCTACACACCGCAAGTGCTGCCGAGTGAGCATGCTGGGCATGAGGGAGGGTGTGAAGCAAAGTCCCACATTGCCAGAGTACTAAAGTAATATTAAGCATATAAGTGTGAAGGCATCCTCACCTTAATAGCTAGCTTTTGGGGTGAGTGTGCCCTCATGCTTATATGCTTAATATTACTTTAGTACTCACGCGATGTGGGACTTTGCTATTGCTTGAGTACTAAAGTAATATTAAGCAGTGCTGGCGAGTGAGTACGCTGGGCGTGATGGAAGGTGTGACGCGAAGTCCCATATCACCTGAGTACTAAAGTAATATTAAGCATATAAACGTGAGGGCACCCTCACCTTAATAGTTAGCTTTTGGGGTGACTTTTACCCAAGACCGTGTAACATGGGGTAGTTGATCAACTTGTTTTTGACAACTTTACTGTTTGTCCAAATTTGACAACTCTCTCTCTCTCTCTCATTAAATGAGCTATTGACATGGACAAAGAAAACGTGAAAAATCTAGAAACCTCCTAGATGTTGATTTGTGATTATGTATCAATTTTAAGCAGAATATAACAATCCCAATCAAACAATCAAGAGAAAGAGGCACAAAGATTTTACGTGGAAAAACCACAATTGGACACCTTCCAATTGTGATAAAAAAAACCACGGGCAACAGCCACAAGAACAATCCACTAAGAAGATATAAAGGAATTACACAGGTATCACTCTCAATTATCTAGCGAATTCACAACGCCTAATTGAACCAACCTCTATGTGCCTCTTCCAATCCCATCTTCAGCACGGAATTGTCTTTCGATGAGCCACTCCGGATTCCCTCCAAAGCTTCAGGCTCGAATTCTTCAGAATTCACAACTGAAGAACAACTCTCTTTTTTGTGTAGAACAAACAAAACCTTTGATGTATTCTTTTTAAACCATGAGTTGAATACTCAATAAAACATCAAAGAAAAATAACAAAATATCCCCAGATATAAACCTTTAAGAACCAAAAAGAAGATCTGGAGGACTTCAATGAATGAATCAATTAATAGCCTAGATTTGGGAGAAACCCAACTATTTATAGAAAACCAAAGCAATCCTAGTTGGGAAAGAAAACCAACTTCTTGTAGAAAATCAACTTCTTGCAGAATTCCAAAGTAATCTTGTTTTTGAAAGAAACCAACTTCTTAAAAAACTTTTGTTACAACTTTGGTTTTGATCCATGGAATTTGACAACAAAAGGTCCTAACAAAACGGAACAAGAAGTCATATAATGATGTTAAAAATAAATAAATAAAATTGTTAAATGTTCTCAAGGTATTACATGATACTATTTATCTTTTGTTTTTTAACTACTTAAAAAAGATGAGTTAGTATGCCCTATTATAAAATTTTTGATTACATTTGGAGTACCGCGCAAGTGACGCCACATTATGTTTCAAAATTATTAAATAATAATTACTTTTAAAAAAATGAAAAGTCACATGACAATAATAAGGGGTGCGAATTCCTTACTGATAAATTATTTGGTGATTTTGGAGCAAATTCAAGTGGTACTCCAGATTGATGATTATTGGTTTAAATATATGACCCATTACTTTTGTATTGATAATTTAGAAGATAATATGAAATGTGGAAATTATTAAATGAAGTGGAACACTTGTTCAAGAGTACTAAATAATTTTTTGATGCAGAAAAGGGTAATGAGATGAACACTCAAACACAAACAATAATCACAAATTTGATAAAAAGAAATACTTTCTTTCACATATTATTAATTCTCCAAAGTCAACTGATTTGCCTCGTATATGTCCATTTATACTTGAGATTGAGAAAACCTAAAGCAAAAAGAAAAGGAAACCCAAATCGAAGACTAATTAGCTAAATTCAAATAAGATTAAAAATATAAAAAATAAAAAATAAAAAATAAATAAAAAAAAGGTTACCAAAATCAGAAAGATTCGAGTTAAGCTCAAATATAGAAACTAGAAGGGGAAAAAAAAAATATTGAAAAAAAAAAACTAAGCAAATTTGGATTTGTCTACATTTAGGAGTAAGCAGCGAATATATCGATCCGTCCAAACCAATCGAACTGAACCGATTTGCTACATTTTGGACGGATGCGTGATGACGAACGGACGGTTGCGGATTGATTTTTTCCAATCCGTTTAGTTTTGGACGGATAGTAGATTTGAGATTCCTTTGGCCGTAACTGAACTGCCAAACTGCAAACACCCCTAGTAATTTGCAAGACTTTTTGTTTTCAATTTGTTTAGATATTCTGTTTGTATTCTTAATTGAAAAGGAGTTTAAATATTCTGTTGAATATATTTTTTTAATTGAAAAAAATAAATGTATTATTTATCTATATTTTTTGGTTTTTAAATCTAATTCTAAAAATAATAAATAAAAAAGATGATATATGCTGGTTGGTTTTTATTTTCAAAAACAAATATAGATATAACAATACAGAGTCATAGAATCTCTAATACAGTTTTGTTCATGGTTTTGGTGGTTTGAATTATTTTTATATTTTAAGAACCACAAATTGTAATAGCATGCTGTGATTGTAATATGTGGATGAGGTATGCAGTGATTATAATATTCTAAAGTTTCAAACTTTCTTTCTTTGAATGAGACATATAATAATTTTAATACCATTTTTTTTAGGAAGTGCACAAGTTGAATTATATTAAAAATTTATAAAATTTTAAATCGTCAAACCGATTCACATCTATCTACCAATCCGCTCAATGTACATCCGCCGGATTTGTAGACGGATGCGGATTGATTTTTTCTATTCCGCCAATTTGGTGGATGAATGACAAATTAAAAATTCTGTGGCTACAACCGATCTGCACCCACCCCTACATTAGCTTACATATGAAACAAATATTTCCACAAACGGCAAAATAGCAAAAATTGACCACCTAAACGTTGGAACTCATTCAAAATTCTTTGTAGGGCTTGGCAAAACTATAGGTTGTGATTGTCACGACGTTTTCATGTGTTCTTGTCCAAATTTTACGCCATTTCATGCACAGACGTTTCGTCTCTATTAATGTTTTTTCGTCTTTATTTTATTTGTTCACATGTTCTAATAGCTAAATACTCTGCTTTATATTTCTTTCCTAATGAGTGTGTTGTGACTTTTTTCGTTCCCATAGCATTTTATGCATTTAAAATTGGAAAATTTTCAATCTAGCGTTTTTTTATTTTTTATTTTTAAAATACAGATTAATGGTAAATTTTATACACATTAATAATTAAATAGTAGAACTTTTTTAGGATCTTGTAAAAAATTCCTGATACTTCCACTCATAGATAATTTCCCCTTTAAAATACTCAGCTTGAGTCTCATTCCTGGTGAGTGGATTGTGACTTTAGATTATGTTTGAATTATGAATTTGAATAACGATTTAGAAACGGAAAAGGAAAAGTAAATGAAATGTATCTATATTCCATTTACATTTTACAAACCTTTTCACTCTCCCTCTCACAACATGAGGCTTTTGTCGCTGTAGGGACACCCAGTGGTGGAGCCACAAGGGGGGGTCACGTGCTCTCCCTGGATTTTTATTTTTTGATTTTTTGGTTTTTTTTGTACATATGTATATAAATAAAATTTTAAACAAAAATAATATTTAGAATAAAATGTCAATGGCATTTTTAAATTTATGAAAACAATAGTGATTGTTTTATTGAAAATGAAGTGACTACAACAAATTATATTTTTCGGTATGAAAATTTTATGAAAAAAATTCAATATAAAGGTAATATCTATCATTATTGATATGCAAATATAATTAATCTTAATATATATATATATGTAAAAATTACTCGAGTGTTAGTTATATTTGCATGTGGAGTTCACCCTTCATATGTTGCTTTACTATTGGTTGGTGATATCATATGTCACTAATGACATGATATCACTATTATATGAAATTTTTACTCAAAATTTTGTAAAAATTTGATTTATCTTACCATTATATAATTTGTTTTTACGACTTAAATATATGAATTTTTTTACTTTATCCATGATACACTAGTTATACGCAATACTTTCTTTTCAATTTTACTCGAAATTAATTGTAAAATTTTATGTAAAATACTTTTGTAATAATTTATTTAAGTTTTTGTCATTAATATTAATTCAAAAATTATTATTATCTTCTTATTGTTGGTTATGAAAAAAAAAAAAATTAAAGTTGTAATTAATAAGTGCCCTTTCTGATTTAGTTTACTGGCTCCGCCACTAAGGACATCCAAATTTTCGTATTTGATGATGACACAAATAAGATTATTAGACCCACCATTTGATTGCCATCTACAAGATAAAACTCTCCTTGCCATTGAATGGCCGGGAGTCCTTTGACGCCCAAAGTAGTCTTTCAATAGCATCAAAATATTTAATGGACAAATTAATGTATAAAACAGCGTACCTCAACCTATGGGAGTGTGGTTTTACATTTAGGTCATAATAGGTAAGTTTATTATCCAATAAGTCCTATGATAATTAATAGTATTTTTCATCAAACACTATTAAAAAAGTTCCTAATTGTTAATTTTTAGTGACAGTTTGAAAATTTCATCACAAAAAAGTCATTAATTATAAATTTTAGTGACAGTTTAAAAAAAAATAATCACAAAAAGCATCACTAATTTTCAATTTTCAATAACAATTTGAAAATTTCGTCACAGAAAAAGTCACTAATTGTAAGTTTTTGCGACAATTTACAAAAACTGTGACAAAAAATTATTTTTAGTGACAATTTTACTAGAATTTATTTTCAATGGGACTTTATGGAAATTAAGTCCAAATATTAGAACTTATTAGTAGTTTACCCTTATTTATAATAACTAGTGTGTTGCCTAGCAAGTAGTTTGAGTAATCCAAAAGTCTTTTCCCAAACAATTTTAAGTTCAAGACTTCTATATCAACACAATCTCATCTCATGATCAATTCTACTCCACATACAACACCATAGGGCCCCGTTTGTTTTCAGAGGTAGAATAAAGGGGATTGATAGTGAAGGGATTAAATAAAATTATGTTTGTTTTGATCATAGTTTTGGTGTAGGGATTGTTAAATTATTTTTATATAAAATAATAAAACAAATAAAAAATACAAAAACATTAAACATTGATGTTCAACAAAAAAAAAAAAAAAAAAAAAAATGCCCAACATTTAAAAAATAATAAAATAATAAAATTTCCAGAAAAAAATAAAACAATGATTTTTACTTAACAAAAAATACAAAAAATTAAAGATTAATGTTAAAAAAAAAAATGGCCAACATAAAAAATATATATAAAAAAAAAAAAAAAGTCTGGCAGACTATTTTTCTAATACCACATCCACCTCTTCCATTCCAATCCCCATTCCAAGGCCCAACCTAATCCCCTCCACCATCTCAATCCCTTTCCCAAATCTGCAAACAAACACAACATTAAATGGGTCCCACCCCTATCCTAATCCCATCCCTCCCTCCATACCCCGAAACAAACGGGGCTGGTAGTATTTGATTGGGATTTGACAACTGTTATACACATGATAATCCATAATTGCGCCACATGGCAATGTTGGGACTCACATAATTCTTGTAGTGATTTCTCAATTGCCCCAAGCTTTCATTCTTTTTAAGCCCAATGAAAGAGTGGAAGTTTTCCATTTATTGTTTTGATAAAAATAGTCATGTGTTGTTGTGATGAAAGGGTGCCCATTATACTATTTGGTAGTTTTGCAGGGATCAAACACCTTCCCGATCTCATAGACAAGCATCTTGTCACGCCCTGAGAATTTCTATGACACAAAGTGCAGCGTTTGAGGTGTGCCGAAGGTCCTGGAAGGTTCCAAAAGGTGTGAGAACGGGCTAGAGTATGCTGGAAGGCTGTAGAACGTGATGGAAGGGTCCGGAGTGGCCTAGAAGATTCCGGAATGTGGTGGAAGAACCTTGGAGGGTCCAGAAGAGTTTGGATGGGTCTGGAACATCCTAGAATATCATGGAGAAGCCTACCATGTACTACACTAGTAGAGAGAATTCTAGAAGGTAGTAGAAGGGTAGTTGTCCTAGATATTTCTAAGGAGAGTTCTAGAGGAGGGTTTGTAGCCCTTGGATCAAAATGATCCTAGCCATCAATTAAGGAGGTGGATGGCTACATAAGGGGATGGAGTCTAATTTGTAGGGTCATCGAAGAGAGGAGATCCAAGAGAGCTCTAAGAGTCAAGCTCTTGTGAGGGTAAGAGCCTTGTAAAGCTTTGTACACAACTATACTTGTATAGTGAATACATTCTTCCACCTAAACTTTGTGTTTTAGTTAGTGTGGTTGAGTGGGGAAGGTTGACTTAGGTGCAACCGAGTGCGTTGATAAGCATCTAAGGCTGCACGGTTGGCTTGGAAAATCCAAGGTCGTGACAATCTACTAATCATAGTGTGCCTAGAGAATGCTAGGTCTTAGAGAATGCCTAGTGAATGTTAGGACTTATTCCAAAATACCTAATCTTATTAGGGCTTATTTCAATAATGTCTAGCCTTACTAGTGAAAAACCTACGCGATTTGTGATTCATAATAGATTTAATTACAACAACTCCCAAACAATTAAAACTAACAATCTAAATCATCTAGCATGTACGAAAGTAATTTAGATTGTTGTTTCACAATTAATAAATCAATACAAATGATTTTTACATGTAAAAAATCACAGTTGGAGCACCTCCAATTGTGATAAAAAAAAAAACTACAGGCTAAACGTCATAAATCAATCCACTATGAAGAATGAAATAACACAAATTTACCAAACAATTTACCGAAACTCTATAAAATTGTCTTCAACAATTCGTGCCTCTTTCACCAATGCTTTTATCTCAGAATTGATCAGCTTGATGTTGAATCCACAACATCCACACCAAATCCACGACCATGAGCAACTTTGAACTCCTTCAAAGACTTCATGCTCGAATCCCCGAAATCCACCGAAGAAGACCTCTTTTGTATTGAACAGTCAAAAAACAAACCCTTTAATATAATCTAGTCAATTCATTATATAAACTCGCACAGATATCAAAGGAAACAAGTAAAGAAGCTCTAGATGAAAACCCTAATACCCAAGAAGAAGATTTGGAAGCCGTACCCTAAAAACTGACTTGATCACAACTTTATAGCAAGCAGAATCGCGATCACCGCTCGAGCGGTGTGACTTAAATGCGTGTTTCTGCATAAGTGACTTCGCTTGAGAGATGGAAAGTTCGCTCGAGCGTGAAAACTCAGCTCTAAGTACTTTTGCAGTCAATTCAAACTTCTGTGAGGCTTGCATTTTTGCTTGAGCGACGCTTTCACCGCTTGAGCAATCACGCCAAAATCCAAGGAAAATAAACAACTCAATAAGACATGTTTGTTCGTGGAATTGGCAACAAGTAGGGACCTAACAACTAGGTCTTATTTCAAAAATGCTTAGCCTTGCTAGGTCTTATTTTGAGAAAATGCCTAATCTCATTAGGATTTTTTACCAAGGGAAGCGCAATTCATTTTGCCCTTGTGATCCACCGATTGTCGAAAGGAAGCACAATTCGTCTTACCCTTGTGATCCGCTAAGCGCCACAGCTTGGCTAAGGAATTAAATCCAAACAAAAAGAAAAACCCAAATCCAAGCAAAACAATAAGTTCGATGATGTTTTTCATGTGTTTTTGTCCAAATTTTATGCCATTTCATACTAATGCTTCTTTTTTTTTTTTTTTTTCTCTATTAATACCATTTGTCTTTATTTTGTTTGCCCATATGTTCTAATAGTCAAACACTCTGTGTCGTTTTTCTTTTGATGAGTGCACCGTGACTTTTTTTCTGTATTAAAAATAATCAGCTTGGGTCTCATTCCTTGTGAGTGGACTTTTATTTTACATTTGGATTATGAATTTTGAATAAAAATTTAAAATATATATAATTATATTTTATTTATATTTTATCTATATTTTTCGTTTTTTCCCCCACAATATGAGGCTTTTGTTGCATACCTCTATCTAATTATGTTGATAGCAAAAATTAATTTTTGATTGATTAGTATACAATAAATAGAACGTCTTTTAAGTTTAAACAAGAGCATCAAAAATGAAAACTCAATAATATTTTTGAATCCTTATTTTGGAAAATAAATATAAATATTTATTAGTTTTTTGTATTCTAATTATGGACATTTTTCATTTGATTGAAATTCATTTCAATTTTCTTTATCCAGTCCAAAATCTAGACTAGAAGACACTATTTACAAATTACATTTTGATGATTCAAATAGTTTATTTTGTCAGATATTTTGTGTGTTTCATTCATAAAAAAGTTAGGTCAATTTGATAATTGTAAATTATACAATTTATCAAGTTTGTCACTAAAAAATAGATGATTTATGATGATACTACTTGTCCCTGATGGACGGGTCTGGTTGATCCACGCCTTCCACACTGTTGTCCAGTCGCTGGGCTCACTGAGATACCTGTACAAAAGTCCAACGGGGAACGGGAGTCCCCCAGCAAACCCTTCGACGAGCAAGTTAAAAGAGAGGGATTAGTGAAATGTAGAGATAGGGTGATGATAAGGAACTTAACCTTCTTTTTGTCATAGAAACCTACTTATATCCTTTGTTCATCATTTTCTTGTCCACTCCGACCTGTCATATTGGCCGAAAGTCTATATTTTAGCTTGCCTTGTTCATGGTGAGGCTGTTCTGTTCCAACGTGAAGGGGTTATCGCATTAAATGTTGTAAGGGACCTCATTAATGGCTGATGTGTGGTGCAATAACTCTGCAAGATCTTTGTCTACTTATGTCCTGGTTCTTCTCTTGACAAGTGTTTAGATGTCATTGGTTCTTGGTGCAACGTTGGGTTCCAATAATGTTGGGCTTTAGTGCTTGAATCATGCATTGGGCTCTAAGTGGTGGGCCAAAAGCCCCTATGGGCCCACCTATGTCAGTAGTCCCCCATTCCTAAGTGCAGCTTTAGTCCAACGAAAGGAATAAGGAAGAAGACGGGGATTGTGGGTGGTCGAGTGAGAGAATACCGACTGGAAGGAGGGCCGACCACGAAGGGTGACCAAGTGAGAAGACTGACTGGGAGGTGAGCCAACTGTGGAAGGTGACCGAGTGAGAAGGCCGACGGGGAGGTAGGCCGACTGCGAAGGGTGATCGAGTGAGAAGGCCGACCAGGAGGAGGGCCGACCGCGAAGGGTGACCTAGTAAAAAGGCAGACCGCGAAGAGTGACCAAGTGAGAAGGCCGATCGGGATGTGGGCCAACCACGAAGGGTGATCGAGTGGGGGGTCGACCGTGAGGTGGGCCGACTGCGAAGGGTGACCGAGAAGGGGGCCAACCGTGAAGGGTGACCGAGAAGGGAGAGGAAATTGCAGCGCGTGGGGCTCGAGGAGCGGCGAGGTACGTGGTGATGTGAAGTGGAATAGATAGGGAAGGAGAAAAGAGTAGTAGATCGTGGTCGTACACGTGGCATAATCCCGTAATAAGGGAGGTGATGTGTTAGCAGGAAGCAAAGGGATAGGCTAATATAGGGCGTTGAAAAGGCGAGGCGAAAGTTTTCAAAATTTTTCAAACTGGCGAAATTTAATCTCGACCCTTGGAATATAGGCAAACCGTGGGCATTTGGAGTTATTCGCTTTACTTACTTTATCGTAAAAAACCAACACATCCCAGAGGTGAACTCATTTGTTTCGTGTGACACGCCTCTGCAATACTTTGCGAACTTCCTTGTGCTACCGTCCGAAGCGATATATAGACATGTAGGAGGAATGGCTCAAGATGAAGTGCCAGCCATGAGGCTAGACTCATTGGGAGAAGACAACGTAGTGGAGTTGGTAGAATAGTACTGAGCGGAGCGGAAGGAAGAGAGGAGAGCTGGGCAAGCAGTGCGGGCTTGCCCGGTGACGATGATCGTAGCCGCTAGGCCAATTAGCCAAGTGGAGACGGACCACTAGCACACCAAGGCCGACAAGTCTACATTTACGGCGGAGGAGTTGGAAGAGGTACGAAGGAAGTACCAAATTCCGGCAGAAATAGAGCTGAGGCTGCCCCCATCTAAGGAGAGGGCGTTGGATGCATGGCCGACAGAATTCACGTTGTATGAGGAGGCATTGCCGAGGGGGAGGGGGTTGAGGCTACCACTCTCCCAAATAGTGGTGGACATACTTAACAAGCTGGAGGTGGTGCTAGGGCAGCTGATGCCCAACACATGGAAGATACTAATGGCCTGCGTGATTTCATGGCCATGGGTGACCGGGGGGGCGGCTATGACAGTGGAGGAATTCTTCTCCTGCTACAAGGCCTCCGGTCAACAGGAAACGTGAGTGACCTTGCAGGCGGTGGCGAGCCGGTGTCTAGTGGCAGGCTTGCCATCTTCGGTGAAGGGGTGGAGGCTGAGATGGTTATGTATCAGCGAATGGTGGGAGAGGAGTTCGCACAACGTAGAAAGTACCCACAAAGTCAGTGGAGCCAAGGCTAGATGCGGAGGTTGAGAACAGGGTGAAGAGGGTGAAGGAATGGAGGGAGAAGGAGGAGGTGAAGTGGGATGACCTGATCCTACCTTCAACCCTATTTGCCTTGAACTTGGGGTCACAGCCAAAGGAGGAGGATCCGGTGAGGGAGGAGCTAGAGGCATAGAGGAAGGCGAAGGAGGCAGAAGAGCGGAGGGTGTTCGCCAAGGCGGACAAGTATAAGAAGACACAGTTGGGGCCTGCACCTAAACTGGTGATGAGTGAATGGGTCCGACCGCGTCCCAAACCATTGGGAGACAAAGATCTAACTAACAATGCCCCACTGCCACCCCAGTGGACCCGCTAAAGGAGAGGGGCAAATAGGAGGTGGAGGCAGTGTTAAAGAAAACAAACAAAAAGAGACTGGCGGTAGAGGGGAGTAAGCACGCCCCTGTTTTGAAGAAGATGAAGAATGAGAGGGCAGAGGAGGCTTCAGAAAGGGAGACTGCCCAAGTGGCGAAAGAAGACATGGGCCCGAGTGCCCAAACGCTGAAAGAAGACATAGACGAAAGCGCCCAAACGGCGACAACAGTGGGGCCTGTGGTAGAAGTGTCACCCAGTCCTGGTGAAAGGAAGACTGGGGTTAGTAAACTGGAGACGAGCGTCACGTTGAAGACCGCCATGTACTATGCACGCGCACTGGCAGACCGCTCGGCAGAAGAAGGGGGGAAGCCAAGGTCGTAGTTGACCGTGTCATTGGAGTGGTAGAGGATGTGGTCGTGCGGTCGATGGCACGGTTGACAGAGGCCGACCTCTTGAGAGGGTTTTGCTCAGCCCAGATAGAGGCAACGACCCTGGTGACTGCCCTGATGAATAAAGCAGTGCGCACGAAGGTGGAGGTAGAGCCGCTGAGGGCCCATCTAAAAGGCGCAAAGACACAGCTACAGACCCTAAAGGTTGAGACAGCGGGCTAGAGGAAGGCCGCTCGGAGTGCGTGCGCAAAGGGGCTGGAGTATTCGTAGAGGGCGAAGAAAATGGAAGTACTGGCATTGGTGCGGAGCTACTTAGCGGAGCGTGCTAGTGCCGAGCTCCTCATGACCAAATTCGAGCTGGAAGTGGAACGCCACAAGGCGATATCACTAGAGTTCGAGTTGGCGGGCGAGAAAAGGAAGCTAGAGCAGGTCAAACAAGCCTGCACCATCGCCAATGAGAGGTGGGAAGAGGCCCTGACCAACAACAAAGAACTGCGTGACCAGGTGATCAAAGACAAAGAAGAGGCAAACGGTCGGATTGCGGAGTTAGAGAAGGCCCTAGCAGAGGAGAGGGCCAAATTGGCATCTGAAAGGGCAGCGTACCTCGACTTATGTATGGCAGCTGTAAAGCAATTCAAGCGGTCTGCCGAATTCCAAATGGCCATTGATGTCATGCCGCCAATGACTTGGCGAAGGAGAGGATGAGGGGTTTGGGCCATCGGAGTGGCATTGACGCAAGAAGAAGAAGTGATCCAAAGCTTCCAGCGGTCAGACTTCTACAAGCACGAGATGAGCCAGTTCTGGGACAGTGGCTGGATGAGCCTCAAGTATAAGGCACAAGAGCTATTCCCAGGCGTGGACTTCAGTCTCGTGAAGGTAGGGAAAGACGATGTTGCCCAGACCTCCTTGGATGAGGGGATTGAAGAAGAAGATCTAGCTTCCAGCGAGGAAGAGTGATCTTTGTAACTAAGTGTAAAAATTTTGTTTTTGTTTGTTTTGTTTTTTATACATGTAATTTCTGCAACGAATTGTATGAAAGCGTAAGTTTGTTAATAAAACAACGAGTTCTCTTATTTATTGTTGTTCTCGTTATTTCTCTGACTTGTAAATTTGGAATGGTGAAAATGGCTGAGCAAAATTCAATAAAAAGTAGGTGTAAAAATGAATCTTATGCGAAAATTGTGAAACTTGGAAGTAAACTGTGATGTAAAAATGGTAAAAATGGGCAATCAGACTAACTTGTATGATTAGTGAAAATGGATGGTCATGAACTTGGATTTTAACTAAGTATGGCAACAGCTGAGACAAGCTTTGATTCAGACCGACTGAATTCTTCATGCTAGTTCTGACTAAGACTTGGAGGGCTCTGTCGTGCTGAGGCTTTAATTAACTCCGTCTGGCTAAGCTCTTCATGTTCAGTCTGGCTGAGGCTTAAGTTAACTTAGTTTGGCTGAGCTCTTCATGCTCAGTCTAGCTGAGGCTTAAGTTAACTCAGTCCGGCTGAGTCTTTTATTAACTCAGTTTGGCTGAGCTCTTCGTGCTCATTCTGGTTGAGGCTTTAGTTAACTCAGTCTCGCTGAGCTCTTCGTGCTCAGTCTGGCTGAGGCTTTTAGTTAACAAGTTGTTATTGAAACACAACGCAGATAATGGAGATATAAAGTCATTGTCATTTAGGGCATAGCCTGTTGATCACAAGTTTACACCATGTATGGAAAGGGCAAAAAACGAACAAGTGAGCGGATCGTCGAAAGGAACATACAATAATTGATCAATACACAAATAGGAGATGCCATTTTACTAGAAATAACGCTTCAAGTGATCGGCATTTCATGGATGGTAGAGGTCTCTGCCTTCTATGTCTTGGAGTCGGTAAGTGCCTGGGCGGGGTCTGGCCTTAACAATGTAAGGTTCTTCCCATTTGGCTGCTAGCTTGCCCTCGGCGAGATTTTTGGTGGCAAGGGTTGCTTTGTGCAAGACTAGGTCCCCCACTGCAAACTCTCTCGGTCAGACTTTGCGGTTGTAATGTGTTCTCATTTTCTGCTAATATGACGCCCGTCTGATAGCAGTGGTCTCTTGGAGCTCTTCAATCAGGTCCAAGTTAGCTCGACGTAATTCTTCGATTAGTTCTGGATCCGCGTACAAAACCCTCGGGGTCGGCAGGCCGATTTCCACTGGGATGACCGCCTCAGCGCCGTATGTTAAGCAAAAGAGGGTCTCCCTAGTAGGGGTTCGGGCGGTAGTTCGATAAGCCTAGAGTACGTTTGGTAGTTCCTCAGCCCAGAGTCCTTTAGTGGCTTCCAACTTAATTTTGATGATCTTCAAGAGAGAGCGATTGGTGACTTTGACTTGTCCATTGGCTTGGGGATGACCTGGGGAAGAGAAACATGGTTTAATGTGGAGCTCTGCACAGAATTTCCTAAACTTGGCATTGTCAAATTGTTTGCCATTGTTTGAGACGATGGCTTGAGGGATTCCAAATCGACATACGATCGACTGCCAGATAAACCTGGTTATGTTCCGCTCAGTGATTGTAGCGAGGGGTTCCGCTTCCACCCATTTAGTGAAGTAGTCAATGGCAACTAGAGCGACCTTGGTTTGGCCTCTTCCGGTGGGCAATGGACCAACTAAGTCGATGCCCCACTTGGTGAAGGGGTAGGGACTGCAGAGCATAATCAATTTTGTTGTTAGGGCATAAGGGATGTTGGCAAAGCGCTGGCATTTATCACACTTAAACACAAAATCGGTGGCATCTTGGTGGAGAGTAGGCCAGAAGTAACCGGTGCGGAGGATTTTGTGGTCCAGAGATCTTGCACCCGAATTATTACCACATACACTCTCGTGGACTTCCCTTATCACATAGGTTGCTTGAGCAGGACTGAGACACCTGAGGTATGGGCGCGAGAATCCGCGTTTGTATAGTAGGCCACTGATGAGGATGTAATTGGACGACCAAGCTCTGACTTTGGCGGCCTACTATTTATCATCTGGCAACTCCTCACTTGTCAAAAACAGAAGGATGTCTACAGTCCATGAGATAGGTTCGTTTTGGAGGAAGTGAACCTCCTGCTAGTTTGGGGAAGTAGTCGGATGGGCTAGGTGTAGACACCCCATTTTTGACCGTCCTTAAGACTTAGGTGCCACTAATTGGATCATTTGATGGTACATGCTATGTTATGCTATGCAAAGGTTCCATTTCTTTGGCATGGAGAGCGTCAAATCCAAACCTCACATCCCATTTTGGACCAAAACCTTTTGACCAAAATGAGATTTTAGGCCTTAAAACCCTCTCTTTCAAAATATTTTTGAAAAAGATTTCCTACGATGTTCCGAGGCTCGCATTTCGTTAAATGTTGTGCTTTTCGGTAAACCGAGCAAAGACAAAGGAGAAATGCATGCAGGAGAGGTGAACTTTTTAAAAAAATCTTTAAAACACCTTATTTATAGGTTTGGGGTTGAAGAAAAGAAGAGGAGAGGGAAGAAACCAAGTTGGGGGAGAAGATGAGCATGAACTGTTGAGAGAGAGTCGAGCAGTGCTCGCTAAATCAGGCCTATCCTTTTGTACACTTGGATTTTAGCTATGAGGCCACCACCATTGGAAAGAGGACTTCTGGGGGTTCATTTTGCACTCAAGAATCTCCTAAAACCGAGTCCGGATGAGGGAGATATGGCTGGCTGGTTGAAGTTGGGCATCAATCTGATTGAGCTGAAACTGAGCAGTCTTCACTAAAAGAGGGATATCTCTTTGCACACTTTTAATTTTGATGTGAGGCTTCCACCATTGGAAAGATTGCTTCCTGGGCTTCAATTTAGACACAAGAATGACCTGAAAATGAGTCCAGATGAAAGAGTTATGCCCATTTGAAGTCGGGCTCGAAAAGTAGATTTTTGTGGCCGGTCGGCCAGAAAAGTGGACGGTCAGCCACCAGTAGTGGCCGATCGGCCAGAAAAGTGGGTTGTCGACTACCAAAGTGGCCGATCGGCCACTAGTGTCCCAAACTCAGATATTTTGCAGATGTTTTCCCTCTAGTTGTTCTACACAACCTCTAGCTGTCCAAATTCAGATATTTCAACCAAGGCTATATATGGAGGCCATACCTATCATTTGGCAAGGTTAGCAAATTTTGGGAGCCTCTCTATCTAAAAAGCCTCTCTCTTTACATATCTCTCTCTCTAGAATTCTCTCTTTCTCTTCTTGTTTATGCTAGAAAAATGGGAATTCTCTACACATTTGCATACAACCGCTTAACCAAATTGGACCACCTTGGGGCTGAGGCATCTTGGGACTTATTTTGGGCTGTTGAAGAGTTATTTGAGCCAAGAAAATGGTTGTTTAAGAGCTACGCTTGAAAGGTATAAGTCTTACCTCTTTTAAGCTCTTTGCACATAGTTGTTTTGCCATCTTTTTGTGTTATTTTGAGCCTAGTTTTCAACTACAAAAAGTTCTTATTTTTGGGCCAAAACATGTTGGTTTAAAGCCATTTTGTGCTAAGGGGTTGTATCTCATTTCTTGTTGCCTATTTGTATGTGCCTTTGCATCATCTCTTAGCATGTAAAAGTCAAACTTTTTGGGCCTTTAAACCACTGAAATTCAGAGTTATTTCAGTGGTAAAAGGTGTGTTTTGAAGTCCAAAAATGGAGAGGTTAGCCTCTCACTCCTTGTCTCTCTCTTTCATGCCTAGTTAGCATTACAAAGTAGCATGATTTTGTGGCTTAACTTAGCTTAATCTCAGCATGTTTTAGGCTCTATTTTGACTTGCTTTAACTCTATTTTTGGCTGGTTGGGTCACTTTTTGCTTGCCTCTTGCACTTGTAGTGCAATCATGCTTACTAGCCTAGCATGTTTGATGATTTAGCCTATCATTCTGGCTTGTGTTAGCTTAACTCCAGCACATTTTTGCTACTAATTTAGCATGCTTTAGCTCTGTTTTGGGTGGTTTTGGTCATATGTGCTTTGACTTGCATGGCTATAGTGTAGTTAGCCTCATTAGCTTTGTGTTTCAAGGCCTCCAACATGCTTTGCTTGTGTTGTTTGCATGCCATAGCATCATTTAGCATGTGATTTCAGTGCATATACCTCTGTCACACTCTCACATATTTCACTCTTTCATTACTTTTGAGAGTTGTGCTTTATGCCTTGCTTGCGAGCCAATTTGTGCGTATGATTTTCTTGCCTTTTAAGCTTCTATTCTAGCATAACTTAGCCACTGATTTGGCATGTTTAAGCTCTATCCAGAGCTGGTTTGGTCATTTAAGCTAGATAATGCATGCCTCTAGTGTAGTGCTCTTCACTAGTTTTTTATGCTTTTAGCCCTTAACATGTTGTGCATGTGTTGCTTGCATGTTTTAGCATTACTTGTCATGCCATTTCAACACTAAAAGTCTACAAGCTCCCTCTATTCTTCACTTTTGAATTTGCTTTTGAAAGTGGTCTTGAGCCCCTTGTTGGCTTGAGCATGAAATTGAGGCACTCATGCCTAATGGTTTTAATCCTCTCTTGAGAGTTTCTACTAACCAACAGCATGAGACCTCTTTCATGCTCAAGGCACTTATGGTTTAGGCCATCTTTCCAATTAGGGGACTTTCACATTAGACTTAACCGGTTAAAGGGCTAATTGGTAAGCTAAAATGTGTAAACAAAATTGAATTAAGTAAAACATGACAAGATAAGCATTTGTGTTGCATTGCATGTGTTTGGATCAGACGTTAATCCAAACACAAGAAATGTGAGACGTTTTATACTCAAAGTGATGAAACGTGTCACATTTCTTGGTCGTCATCACCCTTGATCATGCATAATAGGGTGATGGTCATTTGAGTCTTATGTGCACATTCATTAAGCTTGTACAAGCTTGGTTCTTTGGCCATCATGCATGAAAATGCTTAGTTGGTGGCTTGAGAGCCAAGTGCCATACTCCTTTGAGTTTGAGAAATGATGAGGAGAGTGGCAGTACATACATTTCTTGCAAATAAATTGTCTTGTCTCTGTTGTTCTCTATTGCAGCAAAACCAGGAGTTTGGGAAAATAGGTAGCCGACCGGCCAGTGGCAGTAGTCGATCGGCCACTTGCACTAGCCGACCGGTCAGTTGGAGTGGCCGACCGGCCAGCAGTTCATTTTGGTGCAAAAATGTTTTTGTTTTGAAGCAAAAGCAGTCTGGAGGTTGGCACAATTTTCAGAAAACAAGGTGAGTGCAAACAGAGACAACCTATGGCAAGGCGATGGATTTTCGGGATGACGCCAACAGAGCATGCATGTCTCCCTCGCCCACGAGGCCATTTTATTGCTTTAATTAGTTAGCATTGCTAATTATTAGATTCAATTTGGTTTGTAATAATTAATTAGCTAGAATAGTTAATTAGTTGATTTGTAATAGTTAGCTTAGCTTAGTGTAGCTTAGCTTATTTATTCGAATCCTCCTTCACGAGGGCACAATGTTGTAATAAGTGTGTGCGCGTGTGTGCATGTCTTCCAAACCCACATCTTTCTCCCTTTTATTTATCCGCTTTCGGTGGTTAGATTAGGGCATATTTTGATTAGCATACCTTATGCTTTGCATGCGTGCATCATTCATTTGTCTTGCATGCACCGAGGCTCGGTGCATCATTCAAACTGCATTGTATTTTAATACTTCTTTGAATGTGTGTTTAATAGCATGTTATCAAATTGTTGCATTCATATACCATCTTAGATAGCCAAGCCTATTTAATTGCATTATTGCATGTATTGCATTAGGCATTTTGCATAGTTAGGATCATGCATGATTTCTAACTAGCTTTTGTTTTGGCTTAGAGTACACTGTAAGTTTTACGCTTTAGCATACTTGCATGAGTGTGAGTGTTGCCATGTTTAGCATGCTTGCCATGAGGCTATTTGCTTAAGTGATTAACTGCATGAATGCCTGTGGATGAAGGCTTTGTTACCTGAATTGGGACAATTCAACGAGTGTGAGTTTTAAGCCCACTTTGCGAATTGGCAAATCATCATGTTTTAAGCCCACTTGAGGGTGGCACTTTCAAACCATTTTCGAAAATAAACATGAATTGTTTTGTTCCAATTATTGCGATTTAGTCTATACTTGTATGTTGTGCGCATCACATAGTAAGTTAGCTAATAACCGGAACAAGAACACATGTGTTTATAAAACAATATATCATACTTAGTAGAGGCCGATCCTTTGATCGGGCGAGCGAGGGTGATCATGTCATGACCTTCCCCTCTCGTACCCAAGTTCCCGAGCTGAGGCAACTTTGGTGATGACGGACACGTGGCCTTTGGCACGAGTCAGGGTTTCCTAAATTTTCCAAAAATAAAATATTTAGGTGGTGATTCTGTAATCTGGCAAAGTAGTCCAGTTTTGGCATTATTTGATTTAAAATCAATTTTCCAAAATGAATTGCCGGATTGGACTCTTTGGTGTTTATCAGTCTCACATTGCACTTTGTGAGATTAGATTCAAAACTGTGACAGGAGTCCGAACTGTAGGAGACCAATTCGCGCCTCTTCTAAAAGGGGCGCACAAAGAAAGTCGAGTCTACACTAGGTATTCAAGGCGAACGCCGTGGCTGAGGTCTAACTGGTCGGCTGAGGCTAATTGGGCCATTTTGTCTGCCTTGGAATTTTCTGACCGTGGGATGTGTTTGATATAGAAAGTATTGAAAAGACGAACAAGAGGAAGTGCAATGTCCCTGTAGGCCCGCATCGTTTCTTCTTTCGCGTCGAATTCCCCCGTAATCTGCTTGACGATCAATTGGAAATCACTGAACACTTGGATATGGCTTACACCAATGTCTCTAACTAGGCAAAGACCTGCTATCAAGGCCTCATATTCAGTTTCATTATTTCTTGAGTCGAACAGCAAACGAAGGGCACACTTGAAATAACCGCCCTTGGAAGTGGTAAGGATGAGACCAGCCCCACTGTCTTCTTTGCTAGATGATCCATCGACATTTAGGGTCCAAGAATGGGGGTCTTCTGCCTTAATGTTGAATTGCCTTGGCGGAGGGAGCGTTATTGGAGTGGGATTAGTGAATTCCAAGATAAAATCGGCGACGGCCTGTCCTTTGATCGCTGTTCGAGGTCAGTAAGAGATTTCAAATTGGCTGAGTTCGATGGACCATTGCATAAGTCTGCCAAACAGCTTTGGCTATTGCATGACCTTCTTCAAAGGTTGATCAGTGAGGACCACTATAGAGTGAGCTTGGAAATAAGGTCGGAGTCGCCTTGAGGCTATGACCAAGGCAAGGGCCATTTTTTCTAGCAGAGGGTAGTTCTGTTCTGCCCCCCTGAGAGCTTAGCTAATGTAGTAGATCGGACGCTGTACTGAGATGTCTTTCCTGATGAGGGCCGCACTGACTACGGTGTTTGATACAGCTAGGTAGAGAAAGAGGGTTTCACCTGAGAGCACTTGAGAGAGTAGGGGGGTTAGCCATGCACTGCTTCAATTGTTGAAAGGCCTCTTCAGATTCGGTGGTCCACTCAAAAACCTATTAGAGGACTTTAAAAAATGGAAGGCACTTGTCTGTTGCGCGGGAAATAAAACGATTGAGGGCGGCGACTCTGCCGATAAGTCGTTGAACCTCTTTGACTGTTCTGGGAGACCGCATTTCTATCAGGGCCTTGATCTTTTCGGGGTTGGCCTCGATGCCCTGCTAACTGACCATAAATCCCAAGAATTTTTCAGAGCCTAAGCCGAAGGCGCACTTATTTGGATTCAGCTTCATTTGATACTTGCGTAGGGTTTCGAAGGTCTCTCACAGGTCTATCAGATGATCAGAGGAGAGTTTTCTCTTGACAAGCATGTCATCGACGTAGACTTCCATGTTCCGGCCTATCTGGTGGTGAAAGACAGCATTGACCAACCATTGGTAAGTTGCTCCAGCATTTTTCAATCCGAACAACATAACACGATAGTGGTAAGTTCCTCTGTCTGTGATGAAAGAGGTGTGTTCCTGGTCATTCGGATGCATCAGAATTTGATTGTAGTTGGAGAAAACGTCCATGAAACTGAGCATCTGATGTCTGGCAGTGGCGTCGACAAGCAGATCTATGCGGGAGAGAGGATAACTATCTTTAGGGAAAGCTCGATTAAGGTCGGAGTAGTCGACGCAGAGTCGCCATTTACCGTTGTTTTTATAGACCAAGACCACATTTGACAGTCATCTGGGGTAGTCTACATTCTTGACGAACTGTGCCTCTAGTAGTTTACCTACCTCAAAGGCAATAAGGGCATTGCGTTCCAGGTGAAGGACACGCTGCTTCTGGCGGAAAGGTCAGAAGTGGGGCTCGATACTGAGACGATGACTGATGAAGGAGGGATCGATACCCGGCATATCGGAATGGGTCTAGGCAAATACATCATTGTGCTCGGTTAGGAGGGCTATAAGGTCGGCCTTGGCCTAGGAGAATAGTTTGCTGCCGATCTTGGCTGTTTTTGTTGGGTTGGTAGGGTCGATGGGGACTTCAACAAGTTCTTCCATTGGTTCCCCTTTGACTAACTTGTCTTCGTCTCTAACGTTGAGTCCTTCGATGATCATTCAACTTGACCTCTTTGAGTAAAGCGACGTAGCATTCTTTGGCCATCGTCTGCTCTCCCCTCATGGTGCCGACCCCGAGGTCGGTGGGAAATTTCATGGGCAGATGATATGTGGATGTGACAGCTTGAAAAGCGTTAAAGGGCTGTGCGGTCGAGGATTATGTTATAAGTAGAAGGATAATCGATGACAAGGAAAATGAGTAACCTGGTGGTCTGTTGTGGATGCTCTCCGATGGTGATGGGAAGATTGATAGAACCTATGGAGGTCAGCTGATCCCCCGTGAAGCCAACTAGCGGGGTTTGAATAGGGGACAATTTTTCTTCTCCAACCTGGAGTTAGCGATAAGTGTTCAGGAAGATGATGTCTGAAGAGCTGCCGATGTCGACAAGCACCCGTCCGCATATATTTTTGGGCTTTAGAAAGAAGGGTGGCCATAGAGGTTGGAGGGTTTTTGGAGAGGGAGAAAAGGAAGTCGGATGATCGTAAGCCAGCCATGAAAGCCATGAGAATGACCTGTCATCATTTTCCGCCACCTGTAAGGCTTCGGTGTTGAAACGGGTGACGAAGTTACATAGCGACTCCCCTTCTGTCTGACGGATGTTGAGGAGCTGAGTCGCCGGGCGCTGCTGGCGCTAAGCACCAATGAAATGGCTAAGAAAGGAATCACTTAGGTGTTGAAAAGTAGAGACGGAGTCCATTAGTAGTTGACTAAACCACAGTCGGGCCGACCTGTCACGACCCAAACCCGGCCCTATGGGTTTAGCAGAATCGCCAACGATGTCAAATTACGAAGGCTCGAAACGATAATACAATTAAGCAGTCTGAGTACTGGCGGAAGCCAATCTGATAAATAACTAGTGACCATTGAGCTGTGGAACTCTGTTTGCCAAGTACATTCTTCATGCATTCCTCCGGTTCGGAACAGTCCTGTCTAAACAATGATTTACAGACACACATTATAGGGACTTAATCCCTACTACTCAGCGGTCGATGAACATTGATCTATACATTCGATTGAGTTATTACAAAAGCGGTAAGACGATGCTGATGGGGAAATACTAAAACACCCCTAAGCCTTGGCAAGGTAGGCTCGGAACCTCACGGTGAGGCACATAGGCTGGCTTGACAAGACTGAAGTAACCCTGACGCTTCTAGCCGCAGTCTGGTGCCTGTACACCTACATATATATATGAGCAGTGAGCTAAAGCCCAGTGAATAATGTAATGCGTAAAGGGGTTAAGAATAAATGTCCTTCAAGATTAAAACCGGTCATTTGATCGGTTTATCGGTCATTCGGTTTGTGGCTCATATTTGAGCCATAACGGTCATTGATTAAAATAGTGATATGTGGTACATCCTTGGCGTAAAGATGCGATGCGGTAGGTCTTAAAAGACCGGCCTTAATGAACCAAGCGGTAAATGATGGCCATCGATGGCAAGATCTGATATGATGGCGATATGATACCAATTGAGAACAAGAAACGAAGATGCTTGTGGATTCAAGAGGTGGCTCCCCTTTGTAGCACTTAGTTCCGTAGATTCTAGAGGTGGCTCGATGTAGCACTTTGCTCCTTATCGATATCTAGGGATTCAAGAGGTGGCTCCCCTTTGTAGCACTTAGCTCGTAGATTCTAGAGGTGGCTCGATGTAGCACTTTGCTCCATATTGGTAATACCGAGTGGCCATCACAACAAGTGATGTGATAGTGGTTCCCAACTTGGGAACCCAGAGATCTCTGTCACGGTATGTGGATTCAAGAGGTGGCTCCCCTTTGTAGCACTTAGCTCCGTAGATTCTAGAGGTGGCTCCCAGTGTAGCACTTTGCTCCAAATCAGTAAACAGTAGGTGCCAGGGATGCCCTAGTACGGTTCAGAATATAACTCATACGTTCATTTAGTATCTGAGGCTTGCGGTTCGATGGGCAGTTCAATTGAAGCGATGTCAATTGAAGCAGTTGATTCGGTGAAACGATATCAATTCGATAGCGGTGCCAATTCGATGCGGTGTCAATTGATGGCGGTGTCAATTCAAGAACGATTCGATTCGATTCGATAGCAGTTCGATAAAATAAACAGCTCAATAAGGTAGCGATTCAATAAAGTAAGCGATTGAAGATAATCATTTTTGGACATATCTTTACACGATTGTTACTCACGAGTTACGGGCTCTGATATGCTAGAGCGTCTCCTCGGTAAGCCAACCCTACACAAGATATCTGAGGATGAACACACACTAAGCTATACGGTTGGGGAAGATCAATAACTTACCTAATTTGCCTCGGTGTGTTCTACATCTATATCCTCATTAAGATGCCTTAAACTAGGCCTAAGAATGCCTAGAATGGGATGAGGATGCAAAGATGCACTTAGAAAGTACTTTACAAAATTTCTTTGAAAATAAAGGCCTCGCCGAAGCGAGCCTTCCTTCGCCGAGCGAGCTTCCAAAATCAAAGGCTTCGCCGAGCGAAAATCCTTCGCCGGCGGTCGATGAAACGTAAAAATCTTGGATCTGAAATTTTACGCTCGAGCCACCATTTATTCGCTCGAGCGGAGCTCTGAACAAACGATGGTTGCTCGAGCGAGACATCCTTCGCTCGAGCGAGGAGGCCACCGAATTTCGAGGTTTGTCTTCCAAGCGAACCAAGCATTCTACCACTCAATACTCGACCTCTTGGGCCCAAATTCTGGGAAACACATCCCAAATCAATATACAACAAGTTTCAAAGCTCAATTTATGAATTCAAGCCCCAAAGGTGAGTCAATTAAAACCATTTTCAAACCCATTTTCAAGAATAAACTTCAAACATGCCATGCATGAATTTTAAACCAAATTGAAGCTTCAAAGCTTGCTCAAATGAGCTCATTCTTTTCAAAACAAGATGAAAACATGGATTTAAACATGATTATGAACATGCATGTGGCATTTGACCATGAAATCCACTTCAAACTCACTAAAACCAACATGCATGCAACAATTAAGCTTCAATCTCACATGCTAAGCTTAAAAGCATGACTTAGCTCTTAAATTTAACATGAAACATGCAAGAACTAGTTCAATGACAACAATAAGGAGATGAATGTCCTACCTTAATCTTGTATTCAAGGTTTAGGAGCTTAATTTTGCCAAGTTACACTTCCATCCTTCAAGATTATAAGCATTTCTTCAAGACCAAATTGATTTCACTCCAAGTCCCTCACTCTCTACTCTCTTGGTCGGTTGGGAGTAAGAATAAGAGGCTGATCAATGTTTTCTCTAAGTGTAAACAAGGCTTCACATGGCAAGAATAAACTAGGCCACTCAATGGCATTTCCGTAATTAAGTCAAACTTGACAATTAATTCGTTTAAATCTAATTTAATCATTCCTAATCAATTTTCAGATAAATATACCATAAAATCACATTAATTATGATGAACACAGAACATCAATCAATTTCAGATTTGGCCGCCGATAAGGCCTTCAATTTGCAGTTTCATGCATACAACGAAAACAGATAATTTGGCAGTCAAACAGATAGATTATGCATTTAAACAGTTACAGTCAATCAATTTAATTTCGGATCTCGATCGATCGGTCGATGATTTCGATCATTTTAATTATCAATCATAATCAATCTCAATTTAACAGTAATCAGTAGGTAATCGGTAATATATCGGTAATCAGTATGAGGGTTGTTACACGACCCCTTAAGTGCTATGGGGAAACCCCGACACATGATCTTATCAGGAAAAGCATGGAGGATCATTAGGGTCCTATAAGTCTCCAAGTGGTCGACTAGGTCCGTTGTGCCGTCAAAAGAGTCGATCGAGGACATTTTGAACTTAGGAGGTAGGGGTTTGTCCCTGATGGAGGCGACAAACAGTGAATTAGCCGTTGTGGAGGGTTCATTTTGTATGTTCTGCATGACTCCTTGAAGTTGGAGTTTCATGGCTCGAAGTTCCATATCCTAGATAGGAACGTTGTCACCACCAAAATGCAATGGAGGCTGGACACTACTGGCCTCTCCCTCGAAAGCAGGTGCTTGGACTGATGGATGTAGACCCCGAGGTGGCGGGTTCATATCTTGTGGTGAGGGTCGCAAACCCTCAAAGTTGGAGAGGCGGGCTTGCTGGAAGGGATGGCTTGGGGTTCGTTCTCGGTTAGGGGGGATATCTTTTGGTGGTGGAGGAGGCACAGGGAGATCTCATTGAAGCAAAGCATTGACCAAGGCTTGGTTTTGTTCGGCTAAGCGATTGATGCTATTGGTGAGTTCTGTGAAATACTGAGGTGGGTTGTTTGGGTTAGGAGGGTCGGCTTGGGGGTCGGCAACATTGTGTTGAGAAGCCATGGATCTCGTTGTGACCATCCACCTCGACGGGTAGGAATGAGGAATTATCGGGAACGGGTCTCTGGCAACAATGAGCACAATTATCACGCGGAGTGAAAGATTCCCACAGATGGCGCCAATCGATGATACTACTTGTCCCTGATGGACGGGTCGGGCAGATCCACGTCTCCCACGCCGTTGTTCGGTCGCTGGGCTCACTAAGATACCTGCACAAAAGTCCAATGGGGAACGGGAGTCCCCCAGTGAACCCTCCGATGAGCAAGTTAGAAGAGAGAGATTAGTGTAATGTAAAGATAGGCTGATGGTAAGGAACGTAACCTTCTTTTTGTCTTAGAAACCTACTTATATCTTTTGTTCATCATTTCCTTCTCCACTCCGACCTGTCATGTTGGCTGAAAGTCTATTTTCTAGCTTGCCTTGTTCATGGTGAGGCTGTTTTGTTCCGACGTGAAGGGGTTATTGCATTAAATGCTGCAGGGGACCTCATTAATGGCTGATGTGTGGTGCAATAACTCTGTAAGATCTTTGTCTACTTATGTGGCTGGTTCTTCTCTTAACAAGTGTTTAGATATCATTAGTTCTTGGTGCAAAGTTGGGTTCCAATAATGTTGGGCTTTAGTATTTGAATCATGCATTGGGCTCTAAGTGGTGGGCCAAAAGCCCCTATGGGCCCACCTATGTCAATTTATTTTTAAAATATAATTGTAATCCAATTTTTATTTTATTTTTTTTGATAAGTACGGTAAATTAAAAAAGTTTCGATTATCGAATCGATCTAATTTTTTATATGAATAAAATATATAAAATACAATAAAATAAATAATTTAAATCATTAAAATAGAATTTATAATGAGTCCCACCGTTGCAAATATACACACCAACAATGATTGGATGTGTATTCTCACTTGCAATAATATGATACTCCCTCCAATGCTTGTTCTGTCCATCTTTACTCCATAAATGGTGATGAAGAAAGTCAAGACTGTTTTAAATACAATAATGATTAGTAGTCTGAATTTTTATGGTCCGAATGACTCGAATGTTTCAAAACGACGTCGTTTTGAAGATAAAACGATGTCGTTTAGATACATTTGACCTACACAAATTCGAATTACAAAGCATTTTTCTTTAAAATACTAGAGCAATGACTCCCTATTTTTTATACATCTCCACAGTTCGTTTTGTGCGCTCTATTTTAGAGTCCACAATAATAATCTAAACTATTTATTTAATAAAGTTTGTTGCAAAATTTGTTTATGTAAAAAATTAATCTGATAAGATATCACTAAACATATAAATAAATTATATTTTATTTTTAATGAAAGATAATTATGAATTTAAATTTCAACCATATATTTTATAGAACAAAATGTAATATATTAATTTTTTTTACTAATGTCCAATGAAATTAATTTGTACAAACAATTTTCATTATAAAATTTACAAAATAAAAATTCAAAACAAAACCTACAAATTGAAATATGAAGAGATTTAGCATAAGGGCACGAAGATGGTCCATCCGGTGATAGCCCATTTTTCAAGGTGACTTTGAGAAAACCTCTCTACCTTATTGGTCTCATTTGAAAATTTGATTAATTATTGTTAGTTTTTTTGTGTTTGAGATGATTTGTAAATTGTTTTATTAGTAATGCTAGGTATCATGAAAAATCTTTTATGAAAATGATCATGAAAGATTTGTGACTTTTGGATTACACTTAGAATAAAGCACCACATACTAATCAAGGTAATCTAAGAGTCACAAATCTTTCATGATCCCTAACATTTCTCTTGTTTTATTATTATTTTTTACTTTTTGTTGTTAAATAGATAGTTATGAGAAAAAATTGATTAATTGAAGTGTAAGATATAATATTTTGTCTTATTGATTATTTAGTATTTTTTGTCTTTGTTAGCTATTTTAACAATAATAAAAAATAAAAAAAAAATTGTGTTTGAGAAGACAATTTTTTGTTAAAGTAGTCAATAAAGACAAAAATAAGTTAAAATAGTCAATAAAATAAAATATCACATCTAAATTATAATCATTTCAATTTTTCGCTCACAATCATCAAATCAACAATCAAAAAAAAGTTTGCTAATCATAACAAATATAACTTTTTTAACTAGATTAAAATAGTCAAAAAAATCAACAAAAATAACCAAATTCCTAAAAGAGTTAATAATATTATTTTGTCCCTCAAACTATACCTCGATGGTTGGGGGGAAATGCAAGACTACCTGATGTAATTTACTCTTTTTTATTTGATTGGGATTCATTTCAATTATGTTTACATGCTGAGATACACACCAAAAATGATTGGGGGTTGTGTATTGTCACTTCCAATAACATGATACTCTGATGCTTGTTCGTCAATCTCAACTCCTTAAATAGTGAAGAAGGCAGTCAAGGCTGCGTTAAACTGATGGAGTTGATGATGGCCCATTTGTTAAGGTGACAATTGACAAAACCTCACTTCTAAATGGGTAGTATACACTTTGGAAATTTGGCAGTGAATTATCCAAAACTTTTTTTTTGATCAGCAAAGAAAAATTTCATTAACAACATGAAATTTAAGGTACAGAAAGATGACATGCATCGAGAGAGATTCGGAAAGTACAAATTACTCCTACTACTGCTACTCGCACCCATACAACCAACCCCTTAGCCTCACGAAATTTTTTTTTTTTTTTAAAAAACAAAAGTTAAGAAGGACTTAACTAAAAAATAAAAATACAAGAAAATAAAAACATGATTCCCCACAAAAATTAACCCACACCACACACTACTATCCGAATAAAATAATCACCCATGATGCTATACTCATACTCCCAATGCCCAGCCACCAAGACCCCACACACTACTATCCGAATAAAATAATCACCCTTGATGCTATACTCATACTCCCAATGCCCACCACCAAGACCCACGCGAAAGCAAACTGCTACACCCGACAACACCCAAGGCCACACTTCACCCATCCGAACACACCACCGACCAACTCCACACTCAAGCCCACCTACTACATCCGAACAAGAAATCTCCCTTCTGAACTGGTCATTGCGGCCCAACATTTGCTCCTGATTCATTCTCTAGTGGTGGTGGTAGTGGTTCCACCGACGCCCAGACGAAACCAACAATTCTACAAGGCTATTGTGACGCATCCTCCTCTTCTCCATCCCTCCTCCACCTCTTCCTCGGCCCCATGCTACTCCCTCGGTCCAACCTCCGGCTTCTACTCATGACATCATGGTCTCCTTTGGCCAAACACTCTCACCCAAGACCGAAAAACCTCCTCCACAAGCGAAACACCACCTCCACACCTCACCTATCTTCTTTGAAACTCCATAGCCATCCTTCCGACACTGACTACATCACCACACCAAGGTCCACTTCATGACGGAAAACTCCAATCTTGATTCAAAACTCCAAGCACTCAAAGCATCCGAACACACCCAAAGCGAAAACCCACCCTTCTTTGGTACTACTCCACCGTCCCTATATTGTCGACCCAACGCCGACCTCCTCTTAAACAAAACAAACTCGAGACACCACCACACATCGAGCAGCGTTCACCCTCAAAACTCCCATACGCAGAGGCGCTCGAATGAAATCCTACACAGATCTGGATCACCTTTGACACTAAAGCTTCCCCCGACCAAAACACCGAAACCCCTCCCACGATCTGAACGGAAAACACCCCTCAAACTTCCACTCGCAAAGAAGCGCCCGAATGAACAACCTAACCAGATCTGGGTCGTCCTCTTCGCCGACCCAGTGAACATCCATAACGTTCACCAAATCACTCCCAAAAACCAAGCAAAAACAATGGCAGCCCGCACAACACCGGTGGGAAATAAAAGGGGGAATCAATTTATTTAAATGAAAAACTAACAAACAAACAACAAAAAAGAACTGGGCCAGCCGACCTCCATAGCCAAAGCGGCAGCCGGCCGGCCCCAAAATGAGACCTGGGGAGGAGGTTTTTTTTAGAGAGAGAAGTTCTAACCAAAAGCCTATTTCTAGAGAGAGAGAATGATAACCACAAACACTTGTTGCTGCCACCCTAGGTGTGAATTATCCAAAACTTAATTACGTCCAATCAAAGAATGTCTAGTATAGATATTTTTTTATGTATTTGTTAATGTCTTCATACAATAATATTATTGATATTGTATTGTGAAGTCTAAAATCAAACAAATAAAATAGTATACTTGTCAGTACCCTACTATCAATTAAAAGGAATCAAATAAATTGGCACGTGCGCCAGCACCTTACTATCAATTAAAAACATACAAATTAATTAACAGACATGTTAGTACCCTGCTATCAATTTAAAACAAGCATAAACATTAAAACATCCACGAGTGCCACTGTTGGGGGAAGGGAGTTATACCTTTACTTGTAGTAAGTAAAAATGATGAAATTTAGGACCTACAACAAAAGAAAATAGGACATGAACATGAGAGTTAATAAATAAGATAATGCTTAAGGAAATTTAAGATTATGGACAGAAAAGGAAGAGTATATGTGCTACATGTTGTCTTCTCATCTTAAATATTACATTGAGAGTCTTTATTTTGTATGCTAATATATTAGATATTTTAGGAAGTGCATCTAAAACATTTCAAGTGTGCATTATAATGGAACAAATTTGAGATAAAAGAAACAGAACCTAGTCAATCATTTAAGGTAGTCTTTGATTCACTGGAATGAAAAGAAATAAAATGATCATCCCATCAAAATATTTCATTCCCATATTTAGTTAGACTTAAAATATAATGACAAATACATTACAAATGAAATAATCTTTCATCACGATTGTTAATGTATATCTATAACAAGTTTAATGTATATCTATATGTTTAGATAGCTGTTAGTCTATAGACCATGTATATCTATATAGATAGATACGTATTTACATTTAGATAGCTATGATTTCTCCTATATAAAGGAGACCATGTACATTGATTTGATATAATACATTTTACACAGATACTCTCTCTCTCTCTCTCTCTCTCTCTCTCTCTCTCTCAACTTGTTTAACATGGTATCAAAGCCTAAGGTTATGGCTCATTAACCGGAAAACTTCAACTTTTCTGGTATTTATCTCTGTTCCGTCACTGCTCAGAGCCTTTTTGTTCTCCAAAATTTTCATAGAGTCTACCAAAGTGCTCAGAATATTATGACAATTCCAACGCCATCAACGGCGTCCTCAGATAAGACCACATGTGCCCTCACATGCCATTTCTGTCGTCGGCGCGTCACTCGCTTCCGCATCAGCTATATCACGCGCCTTACGTCGCGTACGTCAGGCTTAGCCGCTAGTCGCTCAACGCCCACTCGCGCCACCTCAGCCGCATGCGTCTGACTGCCCCACCATGCTACTGATCCACGTAGCTGACGTTAGCCCTAATCCGGTTCAGCCTCAAATCAGTTCAGCCTCTTCAACAAGCCGGTTCAGTCTAATTTTTGGCCTTTTTGGGCTGGTTCAGACCGGTTCCCCACTAATTTTGACCCTTTGAATTCACTGGTACACTCAGTTTTTCAGATTCTACATCTACAGTATTGTTTTTACTTCATGGATCGTTCGAACTCTTCTCACCACCCTATTTCAGTTGTTCTTGACGGGTCTAACTATGTCTTATGGGCACAAGCCATGTCTAGCTTCCTCAAAGGCAAGAAACTTTGGTGTATTATCATTGAGGATGTGCGAAAACCCATCCAAGAGATCACTGAATCCGCTAACAAATATCCAGACCGCTTAAAGGATTAGGATAGTAAGAACTATCAGATTATCACTTGGCTTCAGAATATATCTGCTACATCTATTAGCCTTCAGTTTGGTCAGTTCCAACTTGATTCTGTTTCCACACCAGCAAAAGACATCTGGGATTTTTTGAAAGACTGATATCAGACTACTAGTCTTGCTCACCAATAGCAGCTTCAGAATCATCTTCACCATATGAGCCAAGAGCCAACTCAGACTATTAATGATTTCCTCTCCCAAATTTATTTTATTTGGAATCAGCTTGCTTTATCTGAACCTCCATGGCCCCATACTAAGGATGCTGCCCTGTTTACTACTTATCGCAACCAACAGTGATTGGTTCAGTTTCTTATGGCTCTAACTCCTTATTTTGAGCCGCTGTGCGCATCTCTCCTTCATCACACTCCTTTACCCACTCTTGAGCAAGCTATTTCCGAATTACTATAAGAGGAAACTAGGCTTGGTACCCTCCATCCACACCCTGTGGACTCTATTCTTGCTACTCCCCAACCTCAGCGTTTTTCTTCACAACAGCGGTCCACTGCTTACAATTGCTGTCAAAACCGAGGTCTTTCATCTACTCATCTTCTAGTTCATTGTCCAATTCGAATTTGCCAGTTTTGCAACAAGACTGGTCTTGGTCATTTACAGCAAGATTGCTTCTGCAATCCGGCCCGAGGTAACTCTCCTGGTTCATCCTCTCGCCATGGTTCTTCCACTGGGAATTTTTCACGAGGCAACTCTCAACGTTCTGGGAATCAGTTTAAGTCTATGGTTGTTCATCGTACGGCTGCTGCTGCCTCAGAGGATTTACCTTCTTCTGTGCTTATAGACCCTTCTACTCCAGTCTTTTCTCAAACTGATGTCGAAGCCATGTTCTAACAATTTCTCTCCACCTCTGGTACTCCTCCTTCTACTGCTTTGTCTGTTACCTCAGGTAACACTTCCTGGTACTTTAACTCAGCTTGTTGTAATCACATGACCTCTGACCCTACTATTTTTACTTCTCTATCTTTTCATCCTCATGTTCCTTCTATTCATACTACTGATGGGTCTCTTTTGTCTATAAGTCATGTTGGTTCTATTTCCACATCTTACTTATCTTTATCTCATGTGTATCTTATGTCTGCTTTTACCTTAAATCTTATCTCCATTGGTCAATTATGTGAGTATGGTCTAACTGTTACCTTTTCTCATACTGGTTGTTTGGTGCAGGACCCTCGAATGGGATGGACTCTTGGGATCGGCTGTAAGCATGGACGTCTCTATGAACTCATTCACCGTCATGTTTCGGTTTCTTCTCAGCTCGTAGCTCCTACTACTGCTCCTCTTTTATCTCCTTTTCAGCTTTGGCACTGTCGTTTATGACATCTTTCTGTTTGTCGGTTAAAGTTTTTAATTTCTAGTGGTCAATTAGGTCCTGTCAGTTCTGATACTTTAGATTGTTTGTCATGTCAACTTGCCAAACAACCTGCTTTATCGTTTAATAAAAGTGACTCTATTTCTCTTGCACCTTTTGATCTCATCCATTCTGATATTTGGGGCCCCTTCCCTACTCCTACTATGGGAGGCGCATGTTATTTTGTTGTTTTTATAGATGATTTTTCCCGTTTTACATGGTAGTTTCTCATGAAAAATCGCTCTGAGCTCAAACAACTTTATTACAATTTTTCCAAAATGGTCCAAATCCAATTTTCTAAAACTATTAAGATTTTTTGCTCAGACAATGCCATGGAATATAAGGATTTTGATTTTCATTCTTTTCTTCAGAGTCATGGTACTCAGCCTCATTATTCCTGTCCCGGCACATCTCAACAAAATGGATGTATTGAACGGAAACATAGGCATATTCTCGATACTACTCAAGCTCTCCTTCTCTCTTCCTCTTGTCCGGAAAATTTTTGGAGCGAAGTTGCTCTCACTGTTGTTTACACTAGCAATTGTATCCCTACACCTGTCATTCATAATCACACTCCCTATGAGCGTTTGCATGGCACTCGTCCCCCTTACATGAATCTTAGGGTCTTTGGTTCTGCATGTTTTGTTCTTCTCTAACCTCATGAACACACCAAACTTGAACCTCATTCACGTCCTTGTTGCTTCTTGGGGTATGGTATTGAACATAAAGGGTATCGTTGTTAGGATCCTATCTCCCAGCTCCTCCGTATCTCTTGTCATGTGATTTTTTGGGAACACAAAATGTTTTCCTCCCTCTCTCAATTCCATTTATCTACTCCCTCCCCTTCTCCCTTTTTTACTCACTCTTCCATAGATCTATTTTCTAATGAGATTGATACAGGGCCCCTGCCTACACCATTAGAGACATCCTTGCCTACTGGTCTTTCCCGTGAGCCTACTCACTCTGATGGTCCTGCTCTCGCTCCCTCGGGATCCTCACCTCCTGTTGAGTCTCTCACATGCCCTCCAGCTCATCCACCTTCTGCTCGACCACACTGGGTAACACAACCTTCTACTCGTCTTTGTGATTATATTGTTGGTTCCACTGCTTTTTCTACTCATAAACCTACCTCCTATCATGAGGCTCGCTCTAATCCTCTTTGGCAACATGTTATGACTGATGAATTGCAAGCTTTAGACAAAACTCATACTTGGGACGTTGTTGATCTTCCCCTTGGCAAGACTGCCATTGGCTGCAAATGGGTGTACAAAATCAAGACACACTCTGATGGTTCTATTGAGAGATACACAGCCTGTCTTGTTGCTAAAGGCTTCAACCAAGAATATGGTATTGATTATGAGGAGACCTTTGCTCCTGTTGCCCGTCTCACCTATGTTCGCAACTTGATTACTGTTGCTACCACCCGTCAATGGGACATTTATCAAATGGATGTGAAAAATGCATTCCTTAATGATGATCTTCTAGATGAGGTCTACATGCAACCTCCCTATGGGTCTACTTATCCGCCTCATAAGGTCTGCAAACTTCAGTGTGCATTATATGGTCTTAAGCAAGCCCCACAAGCTTGGTTTGCCAAGTTCAGCTCTACTATTCATGATTGTGGTTTCAGCTCTAGTTCATATGATACTGCCTTTTTTGTGAGGAAGACTACTCAAGGGACCACTTTGCTTCTTCTTTATGTGGATGACATGATTATCACCGGTGATGACGTGGATGGTATTCTTCGCCTCAAACAGTTTCTTAACCATCATTTTGAGATGAAAGACCTTGGTCCTCGCAGCTATTTCTTGGGTCTTGAAATCTCCCATGATTCTACGGGTTCATTTCTCTCTCAAGCTAAGTATACCTCCGATCTTCTTGCTCGTGCTGGGCTTACCGATTGTAAGTATGCCTCCACTCCATTGGAGACTCAGAGTCGTCTTACTCCTTTTGATAGCACTCTCTTCTCTGATGCTACTCTGTATCGTCAGCTGGTTGGCAGCCTTGTCTATCTCACTGTTACTCGTCCTGACATCGCCTATGCTGTCCATATTGTCAGCCAGTATATGTCGGCTCCTCGTACACCTCATTATGATGCTTTAGTTCGTATCCTTCGCTATCTCAAAGGCACCTTGTTTCATAGTCTTCATTATTCCGCCCACTCCTCTCTTCAGCTTCGTGCCTTCTCCGATGTTGATTGGGCTGGGGATCCTACTGACCGCCACTCTACTACAGGTTTCTGCTTCTTCTTAGGCGATTCTCTTATTTCTTGGTGCAGCAAGAAACAATCTCTTACTGCTCGTTCAAGTACCGAAGCTAAATATCAGGCTCTTGCTGATACTACTCAGGAGCATCTCTGGCTTTGTTGGCTTCTTGCTGACATGGATGTTACCCCCCTCTAGTGCTACTGACCTCTATTGTGATAATCAGAGTGCTATTCAAATTGCTTACAATGATGTCTTTCATGATCGTACCAAGCACATTGAGATTGATTGCCATTTTATTTGTCAACATGTCACTCATGGTACTGTTTATCTATATCCGATCTCTTCTACTGATCAACCTGCTGATATCTTCAACAAAGCTCATCATTTTGGCCGCTTCATTGAACTTGTTTCCAAACTCAAGTTGGTTGATGTTTATCCTCCTTGAGTTTGAAGGGGGCTGTTAATGTATATCTATAATAAGTTTAATGTATAGCTATATGTTTAGATAGCTGTTAATCTATAGACCATGTATATCTATATAGATAGATACGTATGTACGTTTAGATAGCTATGATTTCTCCTATATAAAGGAGACCATGTACATTGATTTGATATAATACATTTTACACAGAGACTCTCTCTCTCTCTCTCTCTCTCTCCCTCTCAACTTTTTTAATAACGATTATTCCATGTTAAAGTTTAAGGAATTACCATTTCATTCCATTTCATCTTATTTTAATGAACTGAATAAAGCATAAGTATTCTTTCTTTCAGTAGAAAGATTGGCCAAACTATCTTATTGCCTTAATGGTGGTATATTTCAATCATAATGAAATGATGAGTACCTAAATCATTTCAGTTTGGAATGGCGCTATTAAGCACATCAACCAAAAGCTTAGCTTAGTATAATAATAATAAAAGGATCAAGACAACACGGACACAAAAGATAACCTCAATATTATGTCAATAAAGATTTGCCGAAGAATTTTAACTATAAAGATGGAAAAATCATTTTAAAAATGGGGTAAATTCAACATAACATTTTATAAGGATTGTGGGAGCCCAAAAAAAATATATCAGCTTATTGGGAGTAACCTAAACAAGTCATAAGAATGGGCCAAGACCAAGAAGCAAGCCCACCAAACAAATATCTTTCAAGCAAATATCACACCTTTATAAAAGGAAAGGAGGACATAGAAGGTAGTAGGCTCTCGAATCTCTACAACACAACACATACAGACACCTTTCATTTCTGCATCTTCTTTCTTTGATTCAAGTTGATAACTTTATCATCGGAGTGTCACTAGCCGGCAACCCTGGTTAGGTGGTGCCAACCTTGCTTATCTTTGCAGATATACGGGGCAAAGTTGATTTCTTCGTTGGATCTCTATAATCCATGTGAGAGGATTTTCCAGGTCTCACAATTGGCACTGTCTATGAGAATCATCTGAAAGAGTTCAACAAAGTAAATAGCAAACATGTTACTGTAAGTAAAAATTCAACAGCACTGGCTGAAACATCACGAGCTATGGCTAGGCTTTGAATTTTCTCTTTGATTAAACTTATTTTAAAATTACTGTAAAATCAGTTCTTGAATTGTATATACATCTGTTTGTGCTTACAAACTCTATGAGAACTTTTGTTCACGGTAAATCTTGATGAAAAGTTTTAAAATAGAACAGAGTTCACGAATTTAATTTTGCACCTTCATTTTCTCTCTCTAAAAATGGTTTCACACTTTTGTTTGTGAGAGTTCTTTTTGGCATTATAAAAAGGGTTGCTCAGCTAAACCCACCCCTAAGATTGTTTATTTATTTATTGCCTTACATATACTTGTGCTAAAAATTTCTGTGGAATCCAAAGGTTGGGTCTTCACTTTTTCTCTCTCTAGAAGTATTCCCAACAAGAGAAGGTGACAAAGAGAAGTATTCCCAACAGAACTATCAACTATCGACAATGGTTATTCAGCATGTCGACGCATGGACCTTTGCATTACTCGGCAACTATTCTGCGTGAACCGACCTTTGGAACCTCCATGTATTCCGATGTCACCATCGTTCAATGACAACCTCAGCCCCCATTTATTAATTCGGCACTCAAACCATGTCCAACGCCTTTCTGAACTTCAATGCCGAGAAGATGACAACACCAAAGCACCAAATTACATCAATAAAGCCCAACAATGACTCCACAATTAGGTAACATTATTACTTGGCAACATTACTCGGCAAACACAGTTCAATCAGCAATGCCGAGTAGCTACCAACTTGAATGTGCAACTGCTTGACTATTTTTCGACACTCGGCACCACAACTCCGTCAAGCTCATCGGCAATGACAATTGTCATGAATGGTGCAAGTATATATCTTTAATCATGTTGGCTACAACCGTGATGCTAAGAACAAATTTAGTCATTCTCTTTTTGGAGTCACATCTCGACAACATGCTCCACGGCATTGGACATTCTTAGAAAAAAGAAAAAAAAAACTATAATTATTACTTCATCAATCTCTTTAGCAAAAATCTCATGATTTAATTCTCGAAAGTACAATAACATTGCTCAGCGTTATCTCGACATAGAACTAGCATCTCGGCTTCAAATTTGTCAAGATTTCGGAGTTGCCGAAATCAACATCTGAATATACCAGAAGGTTCGTGTCGACTTGAAAAGTCTAGACCCACCAAACAAAAGAGTGAAAAATTAACCGACGTTCGTTGAAATTTTCAAAAGATTAAAAATTTTGAAGTTGTCGAAATCAATTTTTGCACATATTAGTGTGAAGTACTCATTGAGACGAGTCCAACACAACAAATCGCGTTGAAATTGAACTTAAAACAAAAAAGATAGAGGGTCTCAAAGTCACAAGTTTAAATCTGAAACATTTTGCCTTTCACAATGTGTTGCATGAAGAAGATGACGTAAGGATTTATTGTGCACTTCTCAGCACAAAGTGCTCTGTTGCATCTTACCTCGTTCGGGTTAATCAGATGGTCCGATTTCGAGGATGCCTACCCTATAGTTTTTTTTCCATGTAGATTCTATTTTTGGAGTCCAATTTTGACAATTCTGAGTCTCGCATTGGGATCCTCGAACCGACAAATCGAGGACGTTAAATGATAGATCAATTGTCAGATGATGTCTGATCTGCATGCAATTTCAACCGTAATCTCATGAAGCTAGGTCACAATCATCCATCTTCGCCAATCCTTCATTCATCACCTTGGCCATATACCGCCAACTGGGGTAGGACTCACAACTTGGATTGCTTTTACTTTCGGCTCTGCAACATGAAATCTACGTTGTCTGAGGTCCAATCACAACGATCCAATGGTTGTTTCTAGTTATTTAGAGCATTTCGGACACATCAGTATGGTCTAATTTTGCAAATTTCATACCCCAAATTTGTAGATTTCAATAACTAACAAATATGTGGTGACTTCCCAGCCACTTGACAGCCCGAATCATTTCTTCCCAACGCCCAAATCATTTTGGCTAGAGTCTATTTCAAATTTCTTCCGAATAACAAATTTCATTCTAAAGCAAAGGGGCAAATTTATGTTCTATACAATGCAGGACTGGCTTACTCCGACTCGGCACAACCACAACTCATACTAGCTCAAGGGCAAGAAATCAACTTAACAATCTGCTTCAACTTGCTCCACTCGGCAATTCCTTACAACAGAGCGATACTATTTTTTAATGCTCTACCACTGGAGTAAGTTTTTTAGGTTTCTATTTTTTTTGTGCTTAACAAGTCTACATTATTTGGTACAGGCAATCAAAGACCCGGGATGTTGTAGACTCAACTTTCTTCACGTCCCCCTTTTGGGAGAGGCTCGAATTGGTCCTATAGTTTGGACTCCCGTCACGATTCTGAATCTAATCCCACGAAGTGCAATGTGAGACTGAAAAACACTAAAGAGTCCAATTCGGCAAATCATTTTGGAAAATCATATTTTAAATCAAATATTGCCAAAACTAGACTACTTTGCCAGATTACAGAGTCGCCACCTAAATATTTTATTTTTGAAAAATTTAGGAAACCCTGACTCATGCCAAAGGCCACGTGTCCGTCATCACCAAAGTTGCCTCAGCTCGGGAACTTAGGTACAAGAGGGGAAGGTCCCGAAATGAGCACCCCCACTCGCCCAATCAAAGGATCGGCCTCTACTAAACATGATATGTTGTTTTTATAAACACATGTGTTCTTATTCCGGTTATTTAGCTAACTTTACTATGTGACACACACAAGTAAGTATGGACTAAGTCGCAAGAATTGGAACAAATCCACTCATGTTTGTCTTTGAAAATGGTTTGAAAGTGCCACCCTCAAGTCGGCTAAAACGCGGATTTGCCACCTTCAAGTGGGCTTAAAACATGATGATTTGCCACTTCGCAAAGTGAGCTTAAAACTCACACTCATCGAATTGTTCCAATTCAAGCAACAAAGCCTTCATCCATAGTCATTCATGCAGTTAATCAAATAAGCACATAACCTCATGGCAAGTATGCTAAACATGGCAACACTCACACTCATGCAAGTATGCTCAAGCGTAAAACTTACAGTGTACTCTGAGCCAAAATAGAAGCTAGTTAGAAATATGCATGATCCTAACTATACAAGATGCCTAATTCAACACATGCAATAATGCAACTAATAGGCTCGGCTATCTAAGATGGAAATGATTGCAACAATTTGATAACATGCTTTGAAACACGTATTCAAAGAAGTATATGAAATACAATGCAGTTTGAATGATGCGCCGAGCTTCGGTGCATGCAAGACAAATGAATGATGCACGCATGCGAGCATAAGGTATGCTAATCAAAACATGCCCTAATCCAACCATCGAACGCAGTTAAATAAAAGGGAGAAAGACATGGGGTTGGAAGACATGCACACACGTACGCACACTTATTACGACATTGCGCCCTCGCGAATGAGGGTCCAAATAAATAAGCTAAGCTAAACTAAGCTAAACTAATTATTACAAAACAACTAATTAGCAATTCTAGCTAATTAATTATTACAGCACAATTAAATAAATAGCTATGCTAAGCTAATTAAAATTACAAAATAGCTTAAACTAACTAATTACAACACATGTATTAATTAGTTACAACTAGCTAATAAAGCAATAAAATGGCCTCGCGGGCGAGGGAGACATGCATGCTCGGTTGGCTTCCTCCCAAAAATTCACTGCCTTGCCTTTAGATGCCTCTGTTTGCACTTTGTTTTGATCTCTGAACATTACACCAATTTCCAGACTGCTTCTGCCCCAACACAGGAACATTTTGAACAACTTTACCACTGATGGCCGGTCGGCTACCATAGGTGCCTGTCGGCCACTACCACTGGCCGGTCGGCTACTGTTTGTGGATGTCTACCACCACTGATGGCCAGTCGGCCACCCTTTCCTTGGAATTCTCCCTTTTGCTGCAATAGAGAGCAAACAGAGGCAAAGTAGTGTATTCTCACACGATATATGTACTATTACTCCCCTTATCATTTCTCAAGCTCAAATGAGTATAATTCTTGGCTTTCATGCCACCAATCAAGCATTTTCAATGCATGATGGCCAAAGAGTCAAGCTTGTACAAAGTCAATGAATGCACAAACAAGACTCAAAGGACCACCACCCTATCATGCATGATCAGGGGTGATGGAGACAAAGGAGGTTGGCTCATTTCATCACTTTGAGTATGAAATGGACCAATTTTCCATGTGTTCAATATAACGTCCGATTGAACACATGCAATGCAAACAACATGCTTTATGTTGATCATGTTTTACTTGATTGATTTTGTTTACACATTTTAGATTACCAAACCATTCTTTAGTCAATTTGTCCAAGGTGATTGTCCTCTAATAACAGAGGGTTCAACCAAAGGATGATTTAAGACATGAGAGAGATCATGCCTTTTGCTAGGAGGAACCCTCAAAAGAGAGTTAAAGCCATTGAGTACAAGCTCTATCTCAAGCTTAAACACAATCATAAGGTTAACCAACCCTCAAAACAAATAGAAAAATGTAGAAACGAGGGAGGTTGCAAACTTTTTTAGTGCTGAAATGGCATGCACAAGACACTAAATCATGCAAGCAACACATGCGAGACATGCTCAAAAGCCAAAAGCATTAAAGCTAGTGAAAAGCATTACACTAGAGGCATGTAATATCAAGCTTAAATGATCAAACTAGCTCAAAAAAGAGCTAAAACATGCCAAAACAGTGGCTAAAACATGCTGAAATTTAGGCACAAAAGGCAAGAAAATCATGCGCACATGTTGGCTCGCAAGCAAGACACAAAGCAAAACTCTCAAAAGCAATGAAAGAGTGATATATGTGAGAGTGTAACAGTGATATATGCACTGAAATCACATGCTAAATGATGCTACAACATGCAACCATCTCTTGCAAAACATGTTAGAGGCCTCAAAACACAAAGCTAATGAAGACCATTTGCACTATAGCTATGCAAAACATGAGTCATATGACCAAGACCACCCAAAACAGAGTTAAATCATGGCAAATCAGTAGCTAAAATGTGTTGGAGTCAAGCTAACACAAGCTAGAATAATAGGCTAACTCATTAGACACGCTAGACTAGTAAGCATAATTGCACTACAAGTGCAAGAAGCAAGCAACAAGTGCTCCAACCAACCAAAAATAGAGTTGAGACATGTCAAAATAGAGCCTAAAACATGCTTGAAATAAGCTAACACAAGCCACAAAAACATGCTACATTGTAATGCTAACTATGCATGGAAGAGAGAGACAAAGAGGGGAGGCTAACCCCTCCATTTTTAGTCCTCAAAACATACTTTTTGCCAGTGGTTAAAAGGCCAAAAGAGTTGTTTTAGAAGCTTTAAAAAAAAAGGCTCAAAAGGCTCACAAGCCAAAGGGCAAAGGGGAAAGACCACCCCCTAACTTTACAAGACTCAAACCACCATTTTAAAACCTTAAAAATAGAGTTTTTAAGAGGTTAAAACCAACCTCAAAATAACATGCAAAGGTGGCCAAACAAGTAAATAAAACAAAGCTTAAAAGGGGGTAAGGCTTTACCTTTGAAGCACAGCAACAAACAGCAAAAATTTTGAGCCAAAACCAAGCTTAAGACCTCAAATGAAGCTTTAAGGGACCTCAGCTCCAAGGTCAAGGTGTTTGGCTAAGGGTCTTAGTGCAAATGTATAGAGAAAACTCACTTTCAAGCACAAAATAGGAAGAGAGAGGATTCTAGAGAGAAAGGGGAAATTTTGCTCACAAAATTTTCTAACCCCTCAAATGGGGGAGAGACCTCCCCTTATATAGAAATACAAGCCAAAGACTTGTTTTCATATACATGTGTATGGAGATGAGCATCAGTGATCAACAGCTGGCACAACTGACAAATAAATATCTGAAAAAGGAGAAAAATGGCCGTCGGCCATCCATGTAGCCGACCGGCCATTAACATAGCCGACCGGCCACCACTGGTGGCCAGCAGGCACAAATCATGGCCGGCAGGCTAAGGGGATGGCCAACAGGCCACCCACTCCTCCAAAAGCAAAATAACAAGCTCTTGGCCCACAACCAAGTACAAAACAGACAAGATAAGAGTCTCCAAGGCAAGGCACTCAGCCGAGACCTTCAGGGACTCAAAACGAACATGAGTGAGCATAATCATCGGGTGTTCAAATGATGACGTCCAAGTCTTGAGGACGGTAAAAAATGGGGTGTCTACAGATGTATTATTCACAATCCTTGCAATGTCGAAAATTGATCGGCATGAAGGGCCATCACTTAAGTCTTTGAATTCGAAGCGCTTTTCTTGCTCGACATGAAGAGCCATCACCTAAGCCTCCAAATTCGGAGCGCTCTTCGTGCTTGGTACGAAGCGCCATCAGTAAAGCCTCTGAATATGGAGAGCTCTTCATGCTCAACACGAAGAGCCATCACTTCAGCCTCCAAATTTGGAGCGCTTTTCTTGCTCAATACAAAGAGCCAACACCTAAGCCTCTGAATTTGGAGCGCTCTTCATGCACGGTATGAAGCGCCATCAGTAAAGCCTTCGAATTCAGAGAGCTATTCATGCTCGGTATGAAGAGCCATCACCTAAGCCTCTGAATTCGAAGCACTCTTCGTGCTCAGCACAAAACGCCATCAATAAAGCCTCCGAATTCGAAGCACTCTTCGTGGTCAACACGAAATGCCATCAATAAAGCCTCTAAATTCGGAGTGCTCTTCATGCACAGTGCCATCAGTAAAGCCTCCAAATTCAGAGCACTTTTCGTGCTTGGCACGAAAATCCATCACCTAAGCTTCCAAATTTGAAGCGCTCTTCGTGCTCGGTACGAAGCGCCATTAGCAAAAGCCTCCGAATTTAGAGCAAGACATACATACATTCAAGCAGACATGCATTCATACAATCATTCATTTATTCATTTTATTCATTTATTAAACGTGTTCTTTATCAAGAAACCTAACATCTATTTGAACAGCATAGCTCGGTAATAAAAACTTTTATTCCTTCTACCGCTGACAATGAAAGTTTTGGGGCAATTGTGGGATTCCAAAAACAATATATCAGCTTATTAAGGGTAACCCAAACAAGTCATAAGAATGGGCCAAGACCAACAAGCAAGCCCACCAAACAAATACCTACCAAGCAAATATCACACCTCTATAAAAGGAAAGGAGGACATGGAAGGTAAGGGGCTCGCGAATCTCTGCAACATAACACACACAAACACCCTTCATTTTTGCATCTTCTTTCTTTGATTCAAGTTGCTAACTTTATCATCAAAGTGTCTCTAGCCGGCAACTCCGGTTAGGTGGTGCCGAGTATGCTTATCTTTGCAGATTTATGAGACAAAACTCATCTCTTCGTTGGATCTGTACAATCCATGTGAGAGGATTTTTCAGGTCTCACAAGGACAATGATTTCACCAAAAATAAAAAATTTAAAGGTACAATTTACAATAATTTGTTCTTGAATTTATAGAGGAAATATGTGGAAATTTTTTTTTGAATGAAATGTAAGTTGAATTTTTCACCACACTACCACACCATAAATATAGAAACAAATGCATCCAAATATTGACAGAACAAATACAGACAAATAAGCTAACAAATATCATGTTGTAGGATTCTTACCCACATCTGTCCTATTATGCAGACAATTTGTGGGATAATATGCTTGTTTAAAATAATAAATAAAATTATTATGTTCACCATTGGATACCAACATATTCAATTTTGTGATTCCATATTAAATTGTGAAGACAAATAAGCTAACAAATATCATCTTGTAGGATTCTTACCCACATCTGTCCTATTATGCAGACAATTTGTGGGATAATATGCTTGTTTAAAATAATAAATAAAATTATTATGTTCACCACTGGATACCAACATATTCAATTTTGTGATTCCATATTAAATTGTGATGCATGTAAAGAGACAACACAAAACACTTTGCTTGATTAGTGTATAGAAAATGGAAATCTCAGTGGAATATTGGACCTCCTTATTGTTTATGGTGAAAATAACAATTCCACAAGATGTGCTATGCCACTTTGCGAAAAAAATTTCCAAACTATGAATTTATAGTATGCAATTAGAATTACAAATTAAGCCTTATGATACATGTTACATTTCCTTGTGGTCAGCAAAAAAATATAGTATACTTTTGTAGTTATAGAACTTATAAATAGCATTTTGGAATGTAGGATCATATAGAGAGCTTTTCGGAATGTTAACTACCTACATATGTATGAAAACTTCCTTTATTCATAGCCATTATGCTGTGGTGCCCGCACTTGCTAAGACACCAGCGGGATATTTAAAAATGTGCCAGTTACTTATTTAAATGATAATTGGAAAATATGTCCATCACACCTTTTCTCATGACACATGAGACCTTTACCCACACATGTACAAGTACATGGATGATGAAGAAGCACCATATCAGGATACTTGTCCAAATTAAAAGTTGATAGAATCAATAATATTTGGCCCTTGTTTTCAATATCATGAATGTTGGTAATGATTGAACACTATATATATATACATATTTTTGCGCACTCGGTTGATAAATTTAAATGGATTTATTTGGAATGATTTAAATAAGTATTATTTTTAACTTTTTATGAAAAGATATATAGAAAAATAGAGAGGTGATATAACCTAAAAAAGATAAAAATAAAAATAAAAATAAAAAGTGTACTTATATAGTGTACCCCAAACAAAGCCTCAGATTTTTCTTAGCCAAAGGTCTAAGCGCTCAAATATTTTATCTAAAAAGACAAGCTAAATCAAAATGACCAAAATACCCCATTACCTCCCTCACGTACTATTTGTCTTACTCTCTTCACAATCAGACTATGGTCTTTCTCTATCTGTCTCCTCACTCTCCTCCCCCTCTCTAGGAGTGTAAAAATGGCCCGTAGCTCGTGGGCTACCAGAAGCCCGCCTGCGGCCTGGCCCGTTTGGGCCCAAGCTGAGCTGAGCCCGAGACCTTCGGCTTGAGCCTGGGCCGTCATTTTGAAGCCCAACCCATCGGCTCGCTTAAGGCCCATTCAAGGCCTGTCCGAGAGCCAGTGTCTTTTTCAATAGAAAATAATAAAATTTTGTTTGAAAAAATTAAAAACAAAAAACAAAAAAAAAATTTGTTTAGGCCTGCCCAAGCTCGAGCCTGGGCCCACTGGCCCGCCCAAGGTCTGAATACTCCTTGGGCCTAGGCCTAATTTTCTGGCTCGTGGGCCAGCCCGACCTGGTCTGAATTTTGACAGGAGCCTGCGAGGCCTGACATGGGCCGAGTCAGGCCAAATTTACACCCCTACCCCTCTCTCTCCTCTACCACTACCGAATCTAGAAGGACAAACCCACTTTTTCTACCGATTTAGACGACAGCGTCAGCGATTGAAGAGCTTCGACAATGCCTCCACTCCTGTATCAAAGATCTCCGATCGAACCACAGCTCTCTCTATCTCTCTCTGCAGATCAGGCATCCTTCACCGTCGCCATCTAGCGATTGGTCAAAAAGGGTACCTCGGCCATCTCTTCCCAGCTTCTTTTCACTAAGTCCTCCAGTTTAGCATTCCAGATGGCCGCAATATCCGACAGGGTCCGACCAAAAAGGGATAGCTTCTGCAATCTAGTCAGGCTCATTGGCAGCAGAATATCTGAAAGTAGCGTCAAGTGAACCATAGGATCGCCCGAGCCGTCGAAGCGGTCTATGTGAGACATTTTAAATCTATCTGGCAACGTCACCGCCGAATCTGTGTAGCCGTCCTCTATGTCCGGGATCGAGTTAACTCCCTGAGCTCATTTAAACAGCTTTTCAAGCTTGCTTACTTTCAAAGCAGTAGGATCGACCTTAAACTCCAACGATGTGTCATTGGGTAGGCCAGTGCTTTGGAAGTCTGTGGTGGGACTAGCCCTACTGGGATGTCCATATTCTCCTAGACATTAGTTGTATCCCCGGGTGTTGGAACCCTAGGTACGGATGGGTGTGAAGCAGAAGCTCTGGCTTGTTGTGGTTGCTGCTGTTGTTGAAGCTTAGCAATTAGTTCTGCCTGCTGGGCTACAACCTTTGTTTGACGAGCGGTAACTTCCGCTTGGAGAGCAGCATCCTGCTGCATGGCCTCTATAGTCTGTTGGAGTTGATGCATCATTTCCTCCATACTGTCTATGAAGTACTGATCTGTCTGACCAGCTGTATATTCTCTCTCTGAGGTAGAAGCAGAAAACTCAGCCCAATTGTGCACAGGTGAGGTAGATAGCGATCGTTGAACTAGCAACTGTTGTACTGGTGATCTATGCCTGACTACCCTCTGTCTCGTAACCGAAGGTAATGAAGCAAGTACTGGTTGTCCTCCAATAAGATCCTCAGATCGGTGAATCCTCCTAACTCTGGTCCAGAGTGCTCAGGGGGTACCTGCCTCGTCAGAAGCAATTGTGAAACACTACCCTGCAAAAAGAAAAAATAAAGCAAAAAGGAAACAACAATCAGAAAATGCACAGCACCTCTGCTTAGATAGAGACAACACACAGTTGAAATCATAAGCTGGACAATCTGTACTCAAACACTGATTTTGCCCTCAAATTTCTACCTGAAAACTGATACTCTCAAACTGATACCCAAACTTGCAACTGATACATGCATTCCTATAGAGACACACCCTAACAGCACATATCAAGTAAGAGCCAAAACACCCCTATGGTGGGGTAGGGTTTTCCTGTCCTAATTTCATCATGAGCTAGGGTTTCACTATGCACGCATGCGGTTTCAAATAATCTTGCATCCGGGTGAGCAACATGTCCTAGTTTGGAACAGTCTCTATGGCTTCTGATATACAATTAGGTTGATTGGTCAAAAAGGGTACCTCGGCAAGACCACCTAATATACCTCTCGCTCCTAACACCGAGAAGTGAAAGGAGAATCAAACGGTACAGCGGTAGTCCAGATCCAAGGTTTGTGTTCCCATCGTGGCAAAGCCCGCAACTGGTCAACCTTATGGCACGCTTTTCCAAGTGAGCCTCCGGCAAACCACTCAAGAATAGCAGATGGCAAACATTGTGACTTTGGGGCAGCAATGCAAATGCAATGCAAAGAAACACATAAATGTGAATAAAACAACACATCATGAGTTCGAGTCAAGTTCTCTAAGTCCCCAGCAGAGTCGCCAGAAACTGTGGACTCGACTTTCTTCACGTCCCCCCCTTTCGGAGAGGCTCGAATTGGTCCTACAGTTCAGACTCTTGTCACGGTTCTGAATCTAGTCTCACAAGTGCAATGTGAAACTAATAAACACCAAATAGTCCAATCCGGCAAAGCATTTTGGAAAATCGATTTTGAATCAAATAATGCCAAAATTGGACTGTTTTGCCAAATTACATAATCACTACCTAAATATTTTGTTGTTTGGAAAATTTAGAAAACCCTAACTCGTGCCAAAGGCCACGTGTCTGTCATCACCAAAGTTGCCTCAGCTTAGGAACTTGGGTACAAAAGGGGAAGGTCCTGAAATGAGCACCCTCGCTCGCCCGATTAAAGATCGGCCTCTACTAAGTATGATATGTTGTTTTATAAACACATGTGTTCTTATTCTGATTATTAGCTAACATTACTATGTGACGCACACACAAGTATAGACTAAGATCGCAAGAATTGGAACAAAACAACTCATGTTTGCTTTTGAAAATGGTTTGAATGTGCCACGCTCAAGTGGGCTAAAACATAGATTTGCCACCAAACATGATGGGCTTAAAACATGATTTTGCCACTTCGCAAAATGGGCTTAAAACTCACATTCGATGAATTGTTCCAATTCAAGCAACAAAGCCTTCATCCATAGGCATTCATGCAGTTTATCACTTAAGCAAATAGCCTCATGGCAAGCATGCTAAACATGGCATCACTCACACTCATGCAAGTATGCTACAGCGTAATACTTACAATGTACTCCAAGCCAAAACAAAAGCTAGTTAGAAAGAATGCATGATCCTAACTATGCTAAAATGCCTAATGCAACATATACAATAATGCAATAAATAGGCACGACTATCTAAGATGGCATATGAATGCAACACTTTGATACACGTATTCAAAGAAGTGTATTGAAATACAATGCAGTTTGAATTATGCGCCGAGCCTCGGTGCATGCAAGACAAAATGAATGATGCACGCATGTGAGCATAAGGTATGCTAATCAAAATATACCCTAATCTAACCATCGAAAGCGGTTAAATAAAAGGGAGAAAGACGTGGGGTTGAAAGACATGCACACACACACGCACACTTATTACAACATTATGCCCTCGCGAAGGAGGGTCCAAATAAATAACCTAAGCTATACTAAGCTAAGCTAATTATTACAAACCAACTAATTAACTATTCTAGCTAATTAATCATTACAACACAATTCAATAACTAGCTATGCTAAACTAATTTAAAATATTACAAACCAAATTAAACTAATTAATTACAATAAATGTAAATAATTAGCTATAACTAGCTAAAAAAGCAATGAATTGGCCTCGTGAGCGAGGGAGATATGCATGCCCGGTTGCTTCTTTCCTGAAAATCGATCGCCTTGCCACCAGTTGCCTCTGTTTGCATCTTTTCTGTTTTCTGAACATCAAACCAACTTCCAAACTATTTCTGCCCCAAAACAGGAACACTTTTGCACCAAAAATGGACTGATGGCCGATCGGCTAGTTTAATGGCCGATCAGCTACTCTAAGTGGCCGGTCGGCACCCTCTTTTCCAAAATTCTGTTTTTGCTACAACAGAGAGCAACAGAGGCAAAGCAATGTATTTTTCAAGGAATGTGTTTACTGCCACCCTCCTCATCATTTCTCAAGCTCAAAGGAAGTGTGTCGCTTGGCTCTCAAGCCACCAATCAAGCATTTTCATACATGATGGCCAAAGAACCAAGCTTGTACAAGCTTAATGAATGCACACATAAGACTCAAACGTCCACCACCCTATCATGCATGATCAAGGGTGACGGCGACCAAGAAATGTGACACATTTCATCACTTCAAGTATGAAACGTTCCACATTTCTTGTGTTTGGATTAACGTCCAATCCAAACACATGCAATGCAAACAACATGTTTATCTTGATCATGTTTTACTTGATTCAATTTTATTTACTCATTTTAGCATTACCAAACCATTCTTTAGTTGGTTAAGTCCAAATGAGAGTCCTCTAACGAGAGGGGGGTCAACCCAATGATGGTTTAAGACATGAGAGAGATCATGCCTTTGGCTAGGAGAAACCCTCAAAAGAGAGTTACAGCCATTGAGCACAAGCTCTATCTCAAGCTTAAACACAACCATAAGGTTAACCACCCCTCAAAACAAATGGAAAAATGAAGAAATGAGGGAGGTTGCAGACTTTTGGTGCTGAAATGGCATGCAAAGAGACACTAAACATGCAAGGAACACATGCACAACATGTTAAGGGCCAAAAGCATTAAAACTAGTGAAGAACACTACACTAGAGGCATGCAATACAAAGCTCAAATAACCAAACCAGCTCCAAAAGAGCTTAAACATGCCAAATCAGTAACCAAAACATGCTAAGATAGAAGCATAAGAGACAAGAAAATCATGCGCACATGTTGGCTCGCAAGCAAGGCACAAAGCACAACTCTCAAAAGTAATGAAAGAGTGAGATATGTGAGAGTGTGACAAAGATATATGCACTTAAATCACATGTTAAATGATGCTATAGTTTGCGATCAACCCAAGCAAAACATGTTGGAGGCCTTAAAACATAAAGCTAGTAAAGCCATTCACACTATAACCATGCAAGGCTAAGCTCATATGACCAAGACCACCCAAAACAGAGTTAAAGCATGCTAAATCAGTAGTTAAAACATGCTGAGATCAAGTCTCAAAGAGGTAGAAAAACATGCTCACATGCTAAGCCATCTACACTTGCAAACAAAACACAAGGAGGAGAGGCCACCCCCTCCTATTTTGAACCTCAAAACCAACATTTTACCACTGAAATTCCCCTGGAATTCAGTGGTTAAAAGGCCAAGAAAAGGGCGTTTCAAAAGCTTTGAAAGATGGCTCAAAAGGCTTTACAAGCCAAAGAGCAAAGGGAGGAAACCACCCCCTAACTAAACAAGACTCAAACCATCATTTTAAAGCCTTAAAAATAGAGTTTTTTAGAGGTTAAAACCAGCCTCAAAATAGCATGCAAAGGTGGCCAAACAAGTAACTAAAGCAAAGCTTAAAAGGGACAAGTCCTTACCCTTGAAGCACAGCAACAAAACAGCAAAGATTATGAGCTAAAACCACTTTTAGAAACTCAAACAGGGCCTCCAAGAACCTCAGCTCCAAGGTGAAGGTGTTTGGCCGAGGGTCTTAGTGCAAATGTGTAGAGAAAACTCACTTTCAAGCACAAAACAAAAAGAGAAAGAGAGGATTCTAAAGGGAGAGAGGGAAAAATTTGCTCATAAAATTTCTAACCCCTCAAATGGGGGAGAGACCTCCCCTTATACAGAAATACAAGCCAAAGGCTTGTATTCATCCCTCCATACACGTGTATAGAGATGAGCATCAGTGATCAACAGCTGGCACAACTGGCAAACAAATATCTGAAAAAGGAGAAAAATGGCCGTCGGTCATCATTGGTGGCCGACCGGCCATCAATGTAGCTGATTGACCATCAGCATAGCCGGCCGGCCATCACTGGTGGCCGGCAGGCACAAGTCATGGCCAGCAGGCTAAGGGGATAGTTGACAGGCCACCCTCTCCTCCATAAACAAAGAAACAAGCTCTTGGCCCACAACCAAGCACAAAACAGACAAGATAAGAAACTCCAAGGCAAGGCACTCAGCCGAGACCTTCAGGGACTCAAAACGAACACAAGCGAGTGCAATCATCGAGTGTTCAAACGATGACATCCAAGTCTTGAGGACGGTCAAAAATGGGGTGTCTACACCCCCCCAATTGATCCCTTTTGGCCCAACGCCAACGTCGACGTCGAGCTCCTCTAAACGCTCCTGCCAGCAGAACTCACAGTAAAAAATGCCGAGGTCCTACCATCTCGGTGACTAACCCATCAAACCCCCCTATTGCCCTTCCAACAATTCATTTCGGTACCAAGGTTATCGTCGCTACAATCACCGATGAGATATGCCATAAACAAGCCGTTGTTAAAGACCTCCTAGCCAACATTCCTAGGGTTGTGACTGTCCAGTCCTTCTCATCTCCATCTCAATCCAAGCCAAAGTCGAAGAGAATGAAGAAGGCCAAGGCCAAGGCCACTGTGACTCAGGTTCCTTCTAAATCTAAAAAGGATCTTGAGGACTCTGTGCCGATATCAAAGTTGGCCCAATCTGAGAAGAGGCCAGTCGAGGCCGCAATATCTAATGCCCCACCACTAAAGAAGCCAAGGTCTGATTGCCTAGAGGGTAGTAGCAACTTCCTCCACAATCAGACCTGGGCACCCGAGCTCATGGTTTGTGACCGACCTCTGACAGCCGGTGATAGCGCGATCGAAAACATAGAGGTCGGCACCGCCCTGTCAGTGGCCATGCTCTTTCCATTTGACATGAATCATATGGTCGATCTTCATAAGTACGAGAACTTCGGCCTTATGATGTAGCACTCCGTCTTGGTAAACTTCTTGCTTATTCTTTAAAGCTTTCCAACACTTAGCTAAATTTTTACTAATATGTTCCATTCCTTGCATGCCATCTAGCATGCACATTCGTATGCGGTCAAGATTGAAATGGTGAGGAAAGAGTTGGTAAAGAAAACCCAAGAAACTGCCAAACTCCTTTCCTTACTAAACTATGCCGAGACCAACAATCAAAATTTGCTGGATCAGGCCATGGCTGCTCAAAACCAGCCAAGGCTAAAGCCGAAATTACCGAGGCTACTGCCGAAGCTGCCAAGGTTGACGTTGAGGTTACCAATGCCAGGGTAGCAGAGTCTAAGACCAAGCTCAAGGAGGCCATTAAATCAAAGGAGGTCGAGGTCAAGGCGGCCGATGAAAAGGCTTTTGAAGAAGGCCAAGCCGCCGTCTGTGATCAATACAAAAAGCAAGTCAATCTAGCCTGCAACAAAGGCTACTACTTGGGCTGGGTGGCTGCTCTTACCAAACTGGCTGTGCCCTTTGACTCACCACTCAAAGATATTACTCAATTGCAAGTTCCCTTCCCTTCTTCTCCATCTGAATCTAAGGAAAAAGGCGAAGAAGAAGATGTCGAGGCTAAGGAAGAGGTTGAGTTCGAGGTCACTGCTGGGGCTAAATCCCCCACTCTGAATGATCAAGTCCTAGACTTGACTCCTGATGATGAGGACGAGGCTTCCAAAACTGTCTCTCCCAAAACAACTTCCGAGGCCAATGTCGCTTTAGTCAAGAAGAGTCTAGATTAGACCCTCTTTCAAATTGATGTCGAGATTGCGGCTGAAAAGTCTGCCTAGCCGTTGTCCAAGGTTGCAACAACTCTAACTGCCGAGGTTAAACTGTTTAAGAAAAATACTGAAGATCTTAGTACTTAGGATTTTTCTTTTTTCTTTGTACTCTTTCCTTTGTAATCTTTTGTGCTTGACCAGTTTTTGCTTTTGGTCGATATGCCCTTGTGAATGGACAAGTTTATCTTTTATGAATACCAATCTTCCCTATTTCTTATAAGTGTTGTATGTTTATCTCTTTGTGCTTGATCTACCTTAAATGTTTTGTATGCTTCCATACTTAGGATATTTTTGCACTTCTCTTAAGTGCAACTTACTTGTGTAATCATTTCGGGTTAGAACACCTCGGACCTATATCACCTCGGTCCCATATTATCTCAGGTGCAACCTTAGTTGGCCACCTCGGACCAACATACCTCGGAATTTATTTTTGCCGCGATCTCGACCAGTTGGCACTTTATGAAAATTCTTTGAATAACTTTCAACAGGTGTTGTTTCCTTACTTGTACTTGATGTCTCTAGTCAAGACTTCACCCTTCCAACCCTTTCAAACTTGACAACTTGGTTGTTTATCTCGGGTAACAAGTACCTCGGGTATTCCCTTATCTGTTTACCTCGGTTGACTCCAGCTTGTAAAGTTTTTCTAAAATTTTAACAAGTGTCAAGCCCATTCCTTATTCCTGCTCCTTGCCCCCTAATGTGAATTTGAGTACCACTTATGTTCACATTAAGCATGCATCTTTAATTTTTTCCGAAGTCTAATTTAAACAAATCATAGCCAAGGTTTTTTACTTCGATGTCTTTGTTAATTTGACTAGATCAAACTTAGTTCAACTCTGCCGTCATGGCAAGTCTAAGTTACTTATCATATTTCATTCTGAAACATTGCCTACTTAGTTCAACTCTACCATATGGCAAGTGTTAATTCAATTCTACCATATGGCAAGTCTAAGTTACTCGTCATGTTTCATTCTAAAACATCACTAACTTAGTTCAACTCTACCATATGGCAAATGTTAACTCAACTCTACCATGTAGTAAGTCTAAATTACTCGTCATGTTTCATTCTGAAACATTGCCAACTTAGTTCAACTCTACCATATGGCAAGTGTTAATTCAACTCCACAATATGGCAAGTCTAAGTTACTCATCATGTTCACCATGGGAACATTGTCATAAGACTATTTTCTTTTCATCTGGGGCATACATTGATGTCTGGTGGTAGCCTCTGTATGTATCCAGGAAACTCATCCTTCCATACCCTGAAGTGGCATATACTAATTGATCAATCTTGGGCAATCGAAAACTGTCCTTGGGGTAAGCTTTATTCAGGCTGGTAAAGTCTACACAAACCCTCTACTTGCCGTTCTTCCTTTTCACTACTACTGTGTTGGATAGCCAGGTAGGGTAGTTCACCTACGGAATGGCCTGGGCTTCTAATAGCTTGTCCACTTCCTCTTCGACTACCTCCACATGTATCAATGTCGGCCTCTGTGTTCGCTGGATGACAAGTTTAGCCGACCTGTCCACATTGAGCCTATGACAAGTGACCTCGGGGTAGCCCACCTGTCGGCCTCCGTATGTTACAGATGGACTTCATTGCTACCATGGAGCAATTTTTCACTTGCACCTGATCCCCTTTAACCTCCTCAATCCCCTGTTCAGTTGGAAATCGCAACAGTTGGTGTAGCATTGAAGAAACAGCCCTCATTGCGTGCAACCATGGTCTTCTCAAAATAACATTGTAGGGGGAGGAGGTGTCAATTACTGCAAACTTTGTGCTTACCTTCTTGGTGCCTGCATGCACCTCCAAACTCGTGGCTCCTAGAGGCCATGTCGGCATCCCATTGAATCCAACCATCGAGCTATCGGATTATTTTAGATCATCTAGGTGAAGGCCAAGCTCCTTATAATATCTAACATACATGATGTCACAAGAACTTCCTTGATCAACCAATATGCACCTCACCTGACATTCTCCAATCTTCAATGTTATTACCAAGGCATCGTTGTGTGGATGCTGCACCATATCCAGGTCTGCCTCAGTAAAAGAAACCATTGGTTCTTGGTACTCATTTGTCCTAGACTTCTTTTGTTGGACCTGATACACGTGCTGCAGGTGCCTTACTCTTTGGGTCTTCTCTCGCACATCATTCTCATTGACCTTCGAGTGAATCACATTAATCACCCGAGGTCTATCTGCTTGCTATTGTGGCAGTGGTGGAGGTGGTGCTGTTAGTGCCTGGGAAAGCCTAGCATGCTATCCTGACCTCATCTACTAGGTCTCTCAGGTGACCCTGTCTGACCAGATCCTCCAAGTGCATCTTCAGAGCCCTGTACCCCTGAGTCAAGTGCCCATCCTCTTTATGGTAAGCACAGTACTTCCCAATGCTCCTTCCCATAAACTTGCTAGGGATCTTCTTCGGTGCTCTGTAATATGGCTAGTTCCTGATCTTATCCAAAACTTTGTAGATCGGGATCCTGAATACAGTGGTGACTGTCTATGCAGCCCCCAACCCTGTCTCCTACCTGTTTATACCGGAATTACCTCAGCCTCGCTTCGGCAAGCCGCTTCTCTTCCCTTGCTTTGGTGTCTTCGTTCCTTGTGTGTCCTCTTTTGCTTTGGTATATTTTTCAATCCGTATCATGAGCTCCTCCATAATTTTTTGTAGGGTTTTTGCCAATGATTTCCGAAGCGGGCATTCATCATCCAAGCTATTCTTAAAAGATACGATCGCCAACTCCTAGTTACAAACCAGAATTCGATTGAAAACCTCGTAATATCTCTTGGCATAAGCCCTCAGGCTTTCACGATTGCTAATGTTCAAAGCCAACAGAGAGTTTACCCTTAGTGGTTGCAACTTGTTCGTAACAAAGCTAGCCACAAACATCTCAGCCAAGCCTTCCCAACTCTTCACAGTTCCTCTCAGCAACTATGAAACTAATCAGATGCTATCTCACCAAAGAATAAAGGGAACACCTTGCACAACAACTACTCATTCCTGCTCTACAAAGCCATTGAATTTAAATACAAGTTGACATAAAAGTTCGAATCAAACTTACCATCATAAATCTAGAACCTTGGCATGTGGAATCTCTTTGGGGCCTCAAACGAATCCAACTCCACTAAGAACGGCGTCTTCGGCTTGACGAAGGATGTGATCTCGGCGTTGTGCTGCTTCCTCTGAAGGTAGTCTCTCAAATCCTCATTCGTTCAACAGGAAGCTCGGCTATCAACAGATTTCAACCTTTTTAGCACGTTACTCCCAGTGCAATTATGCGTCCGTTTGGACTTCTTCTCATCCACTGCATCAAAACAAAGGCCTTTTCCCTCAATGTGCTGAGGTTCTTTGACATAGGTCCCCTTGGTTCGCAGTGTCTTCTGCGACTCACCTCTCACTGACTCTATTCACCCGATATCCCGTGGCAGCCGGTGTGAATGTTCCTTTCCCTTTCCATGTTGCTAAACTACTAGGATTGTCTTCTATCCCCTATTCTGGGCATTAGTCTTGGCCGCTGGTGTCGGCGTGTTCCACAACGGGAATGGTGGTTGCATCACGTTGTTTTGCATCATGAAGTTGACAACCAACTGTAGGTCTGCCAACTTGTTTGCCATTCCTTTCATCTTGCCGTCCCTCTTCAAGCATCTATCCTTCCATATTTGGAGGTCGCTTTCGTTGTAATACTTATCTCAGCCACCCTTCTTCGAGACATTACCCTCTTTGTTGACGTCATTCTCGCCAGGATTCGGATCCTGTGCTCCTTCATTATGATTGTCCTTCCTGACGTTAGGATCTACATGCTCACCACTTTCACTGTGGATGTCGTCCCCAATCTTTTCTTCATGCCCGTTATTGGCCATCTATTCTCCTTAAGTTCCCACAGATAGCACCAAATTGTGGGTGTTGATTTTTGACCACATAACCAAACGGGAAACTCAGCTGGAGAGCACTGGTAGAATAGATTAAGCCTAACAACCTATAACAAGAATATGAGAATACCGAGGTGATTCGTCCACTCAAGGGCACTCCGATGATCAAGTCAGTAATATCTCAAAGATATCAATTCAAGTATTTAACTCACAAATTATTGCTCACAGTATATCACACATACCTGAGACCCATAGAGGTGTCCCATTTTTATAAACAGCAGTGACTTGATCCCTTTAGAAGCCTCACTTCAGTAGACTTAGGCTCAATACTTATCCCTGGATCCTTAGCTAGATAGGGATAAACTCTTCTTGAGCTTTATCTTTATCCAAACTGAGATCATCCTCTCATTCTAGGACTCTTGTCCCCTATCCACTTATCTTAGATTCCGGCGTCTCCGTAGATAACCTCAGCCTAGTAGAGATTATCTTGGCAACGTTACCAGGCCACATAGCATCTCGATTGACACTTCGGCATCACTTTGGCCAAGTGTTGTTATTCACAAAATATTTTCCCACACATAGGTATATATACATTACATATACAGTTATACATTACCAATGTAAATACTAATATAGCTAAATGAAATAGAATGAAAACAACAAATTTTAAAATCGAATTAGCTTCATGGCTTTTAATGACAGTATTGGTAAATTCTATACAATCATGGTCATAGAATTGGGACCAAGTAAGCTCTAATAATATAAATGGTATGAATCAACACAAGTATTGGTGTGTTCATGATAGCTATTGGCTGTTGGATTTACTCAATATTATAGATGCATTCAAATATACGATCATTTGTTATCTAAAACTTACAAAGTTTCAAACTACCTAAATTGCATAACTATCATTAGTGTGTATAGATAAAATACTACATAATTATCATTAGTTTCTCTTCGACCCAAGGTTCTAAATATCGGCCGGTACGTGCCGTATCGATTGGTTCGTACCGGAAAATGGGAGTGCCAAGTCGGATACTCACCGATATACCGGCGAGAATGAATTTCACGTCCGTTGCGGCCGATTCCTGATACGTAACGGCCTGAATCCGATACGTAAGCGATTTGTTTCTGATACAGTCCAATACGACTGATGCTCTGTTGAAAGTTTGTTCTCTCATGCTCTGTTTGTATATGTGATGCTCTATTTTTTTTATTTTGGCTGAAGAAGTCATGGTTTTGCTTTTTAAGTGGTGTTCGGTTTGTTTATAATTTGTTTTTGTTTTGTTTTGTTTTTGTTTTTTTTTTTTTTTCTGTGGTTATTTTTTTAAATGCACATAATTTTTTATATATATTATTGAGGTTGAATAGAACTCAGGAGCAATTTTTTACATAATTTTAAATGCACATAAGTTAAGAAGCTGAATAGAACTCATAATTTTATAACTCAGGAGGAAGTTTGTTCTCTCATAATTTTATATATATATATATTATCGGCATAGAATATAATTTGTTATATATAAAAATATTTTATATATATATTTTAAATGCACATATGCTTAATATATATATTTTTTATATATATTATTTAAAGAGATTTAATCTGTCAGATTTTTTTTATTATTTTAGATTTTTTAATCTGACAAATCTTTTTATTTCAGATTATTTTTATATCAGATTTTTTTTATAGAGGTTTAATCTGTCAGATTTTTTTAAAGAGGTTTAATTGTTAAGTAAAGATGTTTAATATTTTAGATTTTTTATTTTTATTTTAAATGCATTATTATTACTAACTAAATTAGAATTACAATATTTGTTAATTGAAAATTGTTATTGTAGATAATTGAAAGTTATAATATCGTATGGAGGTGGTTCTAGTGAAAGTTATTTTCATGTCCCTCTTTCTCTTATTAATTTGTTGTGCATGTGGAAGTATTTCATTGTTGAAAATAAGTAAAAAAATATTTTCACATCAATTTTATATTAAAAGTTTAACATATATGCCAAATAAAAGGTTGAGACTAAAATAAATACATATCATTTGGTTGAAAATGAGTCAAAAAAGTGCCTCTATATATCAAAATTTTGATTAAAATGTGATAAATTAAGGTTAAAAGAATCAAAAGAATGCATAAAATTGAGTTTTAGATGGATTGCTAATGATTTTTGAAATTTCACAGCCGCAACGCCCGATACCCGATACGTACCGGTCGATACTACCGATACCGATACTCCGCAATCGATACCGTTACATTATCCGATACCGCGATTTAGAACTATGCTTCGACCTTGCTTAGAACCTGTTTGTAGAGTTCTGATTTCCTCACATCTTAATATTTTTGTGAACTTTCGGCCGACTTTTGGCATGTTTTTTTATCCGTATGCTTAGCATTAGCATATATAGATATGGGGAATTTCAAGCTCATGGCCATGCTTAAACTACTGTTCTAACAACCTGCTTTTGTTGTTGATACTAGTGCATTGGGCCTATTCAGAACACGGGAAATATATTACCCAACCTAGGGTTAACGAATTGTTGATAAGAAAAAAGAAAATCACATAAGAAGAAGAGTTTCAACTATTCCAACAGAAATTCAACCATCCTAAAATTCAAAGAAACATACCAGAAATATTCCATACCATATACAATATATATATATATTTTTTTTTTGGATAAATTACCATACCATGTACGATACAATCTTGTGCACACCCAAGAATCTCACTTTTTCTTCAAATAAAACATATCTTTCACTTTCCACACATTCCATTGTCACGTATAACAATGTTCATGAGCTAAATTAAATATTCTACCAAATCATCATAACATGTAAAATCTCTAAACATTTAAAATACATCTATTTTCGAAAGAATACATTTAAACCCATTTTGGAAGAACATATATAAACTTACTTTTAGAATTAACACCAAATAGAGAAAAATAGAACAAATTAAACCTATTAAAAAAGAATTGACAAACAATCAGACACCCCCTTCCTACAGTTATTTTTATTCATTCAACTTTTAACTGATTTCCATTTTTTCAATGGTCTTGATTAGTGGTGTGGGCGGGGTTAGGGTGGGTTGAGATGTTATCCAATCTCAGTTCAAGTTGTGCTAAAAGCTGCTCAGATTGCCTAAGTTCGAGTTGTAATTCAAGATTGTCTATTTAAATCCAACCCAAGTTAAATTTGAATCTTTTATTTCATTTTTTTTTATACAAAATTGGTCTAAACAAGTGATTGTTGTTATCCGATTGACTTGATTTTTTTACAGGAATGATGTACTCAATGAATTTAAAATATAAATGGTTCGAATTATCGAAATGGGCCAAAAATAAGCCCAATAGGCCCGACAACAAGTCTTTAGTCCTTAATCGGACAGGAGAGAAACTCATTCGTTTTCCTAATAGGTACATTTTAAAAACAAAGGGACGTTTTTCAGAAAAATGAAAAGCAAAGAAATGTAACCAAAAGTAAAAGGAAAAATTCCAAAAAAAAAATAAAAATAAAAAATAAAAAACTCTAGGATCTGAGTCTAACAAAATAAATCCTGAATTCTCAATTTAAAGCATCTACCTATTTTTGTTAAGTAAAATCGGCAAAAAATAAGTATTTTTGTTATTAAAATCAATGTAGATATACCTAAATCTAAAATATCCTTTTTTATTGAGTTTAATGACTAAAATATCCATTTTTTTTTTTAATCAATTTCACTTAAAAGAAATGTGCAAATTGTTTAAATTGACAAAAAAAAATAGTGTAAATTGACGAAATTAAAAAATCAAAACTTATTTTGTTAGAGGGATCAAACTCTTTTTTTTTTTTTTTTCTAAAATAAAATCAATTCAAATGGAAGGAAATATCATTTTGCCTCCCAAACTATTACGCAAAAGTCAATTTAACATTGAGACTTATCATTATTTTAATTTTTCGCCAACAATCAAATGAAACTTGCTAACATGGCACCAAATTTTATTTGGAATTTCATTTTAACCCCCAAACTATACCTTAAAAATCAATTAGCCCCCCAAATATAAAAAAATAAAATTTAAATATTTAATAAATAATTTTTTATCTCAATAATGAAAAAAATAAATTTTAAATAATATATTTTGCAAAAAATATATATATAAAAAAAATCCTCATTTAGATTTTTCTATTTAAGTCTCAACTTATTTCAAGTCAATCATAGAGAAATTAATTGAACCAAAAAATTCTTGGCTACTTTATGTGTGTGCGTGCATGTAATTGTACCTAGTTTATTTTCCCAAATAAATTTCAATAGAATTGATTGACTAATAGTAATTTTAAAATTGAGTGGGTAAAAAAAAATTCAATTCAATTATTGTCTAAAGAATACTCAACATGACTAATACTTAATTTTTATTTAAAATTTAATTTATTTATTTTGAGATGAAAATTAATTAAATATTTAAATTTATTTTTTTAATATTTGTGGGCTAATAGATTTTTAAGGTATAGTTTGGGATAAAATAAAATTTTAAATGAAATTTGGTGTCACGTCAATAAATTTTGTTTGATTGTAAATAGAAACAAATGGCAGATGATAAATTAATCGAATTAAAATAATATGAAATCTATATGCTAAATTAATTTTCACATAATAATTTAAAGGACAAAATGATGTTTCCCTCCAAATGATCTACTTTTAAAATAACAACTAAAACGATGCCATATAATAGTGGTGTTGTATAATAACGCAGTACTATAACGTACAGCAGCATCCATCCCCTTATATACACAATTAAAGAAGCTCCTGTACTAAATTTAATAAATTCCACAAAATGAGATATGCATTGAACCACAAAATACCTACTTTTCCATGAGTAGTGGCAGGCGTAATATAATATGCATTGTTGACTTAAATGTATGATTTCTTGACATTTGGAGGCTGTTGATTGAGTTTGATAATTCAATGCTCAAGGTTCATATGATTCTAATATAATTTAGGTGATGACATATCTTTGATTAAGTCTCAATCCTTTGAATGGTCATCATAGTCTTGCGTATGCAGAGTTCATAGAGTCCATATTGAATGTTAATATTTTTATACGTTACTTAAAAAAATAAAATTAATTAAAATAAGTAATATTGTTGTTTTATACTTTAATCATTTATACATGCATAAAGAAAACTACAGTTATAACATCAAGGAAAAATTGAACCAATTGTGCCACAATAAACATTATTATTCTTACATTTTTTGTTTCAAAATTAAACTAAGAGCTCTTTATTGAGATTTAATTAATTCTACTATATCTATATATATATTTTTCATATATAGATAAATAATTTCTATGTAGTATAATTAAATAAACAATCCAATATATTCACGAGTCAACAAGCAGCAATCTGCTCAAATTCTAGAGATTTTAAAACGGTACAAAAGAATATCAAAAGAATATCAAGACCTAAGGAAGTTCAATTTCCAAAATGGTGAATTGAATTGAAGAGAAGTTTGGTAAAGTAAAATCTTTGAGCCCTCCACTAATAAAAATAATTTTATTTTGGGAATATTGTTAAAATGACAAAAACAAATTTAATACTTTCAAAGCCCCTCATAATTATAAAGTCCTGTGTGAAGGACAAAATTTGTTATTTGAATATTTTATTTGACCATTATACCTTCTTTTTCTTTTATAGCGTGCGCGCGCGCACACTCTCTCTCTCTCTCTCTCTCTCTCTCTCTCCACTAACTCTACGGTTATTCTTCGTCTCCACCATCTTCAACATCTATCAGCGTCATCCTCACCGTCGGCCAGCAACCACCATTTTTACCGTCAAACCACCACCATCTCAGATTTGATACCTACGAACTCAAATTTGAGATCAATAACTTCATATTTGAGATTAAAAACCTTAGATTTGACCAAAAAAATGAGAAATCGAAATATTGCAATGAAAAATCAAAAGTTTTTTGTTTGTTTGTTCATAGATCTAAAAGTAAAATTTGACTCTAGTTCGTTCATTTAGTATGTACTCTGTTTTTGTAACAGTAAAATTTTACTCTGGTTAATAACATAATGATCTGCTTAATGATAATAAAAGTTTACTTTGAATCATAATAAATTTTTCTCTGAATCAGACTAAAATTTTACTCATTTTCTTTTATTACAGAGTAAAATTTTACTCTAAATCAGAGTAAAGTTTATTATGATTCAAAGTAAAATTTTATTTTGAAACAAGCTGCGATGATGGCTTTACATGAGAGTGTTGTGTCATGAACCAAAGTCAAATTTTACTATTGGAAGAACAGAGCATCATGAGAAGAAGAAAGAGAGATAGAGAGATAGAGTTCAAAAACAGAGGATCAAGAGAAGAAGAAGAAGAAGAGAGAGAGAGAGAGAGAGAGAGAGAGAGAGCACATAAATGGTAAGTGACACACACACACACACATATATATATATATATAGAGAGAGCACGAACCATCAAAACCAAAGAGAGAGAGAGAGAGAGAGAGAGAGAGAGAGTGAAGGATCTCAGAGTTGAGGTTTGACCATCGCAAATTGTTATTTTCCGGCAACGACGACTGTGAATGATCTCAGATCCAAAGTTGTGGATGCGACAAGTAATGGTGGCGATAAAAACGGTAGAGAAAGAGTTCCATGGTGAGCAGCGGTGGCATCGATGGAGAGCGGCGATGGCACAAATGAAGAGCAACATTGATAAGAGTGAGACAGAGAGAAGAGATATTGAAATGAGAGAGAGTGATTGCAATCTGATATGCACACAGACACACACACACACACACATATATATATGAGGGTATTATAGTAAAAGAAATAAATTTTAAAATATTAGGGGGTTTTGAAAGGATCTATATAATTCTTGTCCTTTTGAAGGACAAGTTAGACTCTGAGGAGTCTATCACCAAATCTCCTTTTTGTTTTTGGGCTTAATATTAATTTTATTTTTAAGTTTGGCGTTAAACGTTGGACTTATTTTGATAAGCAACTAGGTACCGCTACTAATAAAAACAGTTTTGTTTTTGATTTGGTGTTTGGGCTCTCTATTTAATTGAGGTCTAATAAATAAATAAATAAATAAGAGGTCTTAATAGATAGACTTATTGTTCAATTATTCCTATGATAATTAATGGCATTTTTTTATCAAACACTATTAAAAAACGTCACCAATTGTTAATTTTTAGCAACAATTTAAAAATTTTGTCATAAAAAATGTCTTTAATTATAAGTTTTAGCAGCAGTTTAAAAAAATCGTCAAAAAAAAGTGACTAATTTTTAACATCCAGCGACAGTTTAAAAAATTCATCACAGAAAAAGTGATTAAATGTAAGTTTTAACGACAATTAATAAAAATCGTGATAAAAAAAAGTCATTAATTGTCAATTTTTAGGGACATAAAAAATCGTTACCAAAAAAATATTTTTAATGAAGATTTTACTATGACTTGTTTTCAATAAGACTTGATGAGAATTAAATCCAATTATTAAGACATTGATAATTTACCCTTGAAAAAAATTGTGTTAAATTTTATAAGAATTTTTTTTCTAAATGGGGTCTGTAGTTTTTAGTCCAAATCTAGTGGGTCACAGTGGCCGTTTTGCCGGCTTGCTCGTGAGCCGGCCATGCAATATACTTAGCATAAAAAGGCAGTTCACCAGAACACAGCCATACATTTTCTTTGCTCAATTGGGCTTCCAAGCTTATGGTTGAGCATGTCGTGGCTAGTTCATAATTTGCATATTCATCTAATACTCTTATCTTGTTTGACCATGTTCAACTTTGGCTTTACTGCTACTATATCCAGCTCCAGGCTAATGGGGAACGAGACCGACCGGCTTTCATTGCTGGCAATCAAGGCCAAAATAATTGAGGATCCACTGTATGTTTTGAGCTCCTGGAATGACTCTGTCCACTTCTGTCAATGGCAGGGTGTTACGTGTAGCCGCAGGCATCAGAGGGTCACTGCCTTGGACTTACATTCCCGGGAACTGGTGGGATCGATATCACCACACCTCGGGAATTTAAGCTTTCTGAGGGAATTACTGATTCAGAACAATAGCTTTGGCGATGAAATTCCCCCAGAAATTGGCCGTTTGCCAAGACTGCAGATTTTGCAGCTGAGCAACAATTTAATTGGTGGCCAAATTCCTGTAAATATATCTCGTTGTGCTAACCTCATTTCCATCAATTTTTCTCACAATGGGTTGGTAGGAGAAGTTCCTGTGGAGCTGGGATCCTTGTCGAAGCTGGAAATAGTAACTATGGAGGCCAACAATCTTACAGGGAGTATCTCTCCTTTCGCGAATTTGTCATCTCTTCGTGACCTGTATTTAGATAACAATTACTTTGACGGCAGCATCCCTGATGGTTTTGATCGATTGAAGAATCTTCACACACTAGCACTCGGCATAAACAGGTTGTCTGGCGTCATCCCCGCCTCACTCTTCAACCACTCTTCTCTCACAAGTTTTGACGTCACTGTTAACCAAATTCAGGGAAGTCTTCCCTGGGACTTGGGAATCACTCTTCCCAATCTTGAACTCTTCGGCATTAATGAAAATCAATTTACAGGATCAATTCCGGTTTCAATATCAAATGCATCTAAACTCTATTCCCTAGAAATGGTTCAAAACGAACTTACTGGAAAGGTTCCTAATTTATCGAGACTGCAAAACCTCGAGAGGCTACTCCTTGCAAACAATCAGCTTGGATCCGGGGAAGCTGATGACTTGAACTTTATCTTTTCTTTGATCAATGCCACCAATTTACATCATTTGGAAGTGAACATCAACAATTTTGGCTGCAAGTTTCCAGAAAACATTGGTAATCTCTCGAGAAACCTTGAATATTTGAATCTAGACCACAATCATATATTCGGAATCATTCCACCTGGAATACTAAATCTTGTTGGATTGCAGAGTTTGAATATGCAGTTTAACCAATTCACTGGTACTATTCCACATGAGATTGGAAAGCTTCAAAATCTACACAGATTGAATCTCGATGACAATTCATTTTCTGGTAACATTCCCTCTTCCCTAGGAAATCTGAGTTTCTTAAGTACACTTGCTTTAAGAATCAATAATTTTCATGGAAGCATTCCTCCGAGCCTAGGGAATTGTAGTAATTTGCAAATGTTGCTTCTTTCTCAAAACAACCTTACGGGTGCCATACCAAAACAAGTTGTTTCTATCTCATCCTTATCTATATCGCTAGACCTATCCCAAAACCAATTGAGTGGTTTTCTTCCCACGGAAGTTGCAAATTTGATAAACCTTGGTTACTTGGATGTCTCGTACAACTTGTTATCCGGTGAAATTCCGAGCACTCTAGGCAGCTGCACAAGCCTGGAAACACTGCATTTGGGGAACAACTTTTTCAACGGAACCATTCCTTCTTCTTTGAGTTTCTTGAGAGGCCTTGTAGAGTTGGGTCTTGCAAGCAATAACTTGTCTGGTGAATTTCCTATGTACTTGGAGAGCTTCACCTTGTCGCAAAATTTGAATCTGTCTTTTAATAATTTTGAAGGTGTAGTACCAACACAAGGAGTATTCAGTAATGCAAGTGCAATATCAGTGGTAGGAAACAGTAAGCTCTGTGGGGGTGTAGCTGAATTGAAGCTACCTAAATGCAACTTGAAAGTGGATGAAAAGAGGAGATCAAATAGTGTCTTAGCTTTAGCACTCTCTATACCCTTTGGTTTTGTAGGACTAGCTCTCCTGGGGTGTGTTCTATATCTTTGTTGGTTTAGAAAGAGAAGAAAAGATACTCCTTCAGATTCATCAAAAACTTTACTCTTGAGGGTGTCTTACCAAACTCTTGTTAAAGCCACTGATGGCTTCTCATCATTCAATTTAATTGGTGTTGGTAGTTTTGGGTCTGTGTATAGAGGAGTCATTGATGGAAGAATTTTCGCTGTGAAGGTAATTAACCTTTTACGACATGGAGCTTCGAAGAGTTTTGTATCTGAATGTGAGGCATTAAGAAACATTAGACATCGGAATCTTGTCAAGGTGCTAACGGCATGTTCGACGATAGATTATCAGGGTCATGAATTCAAGGCCCTGGTTTACGAGTTCATGGTCAATGGGAGCCTTGAAGAGTGGTTACATCCAAATTGCAATGAAGATTTGTCAAATGAAGAGTTTAAGGAGCTAAACCTTCTTCAAAGACTAAATATTATCATTGATGTTGCTTGTGCCCTGAATTATCTTCACAACCAGGCCAAATCCCCAATAGTCCACTGCGATCTTAAGCCAAGCAACATTCTTCTGGACAAAGATATGACTGGGCATGTTGGTGATTTTGGGTTAGCAAAATTCCTTGCTGACCATGCCACCGATGGCTTGTCTGCAAATGAAACAAGCTCTATTGGCATAAGGGGAACAATAGGTTATACTGCTCCAGGTGAATATGCCTTCATTTATTCTTAATTGTTTCATGCATCAAAAAGTGTAAAGAAAATTGCACGTGTGATTTGGGCCACACATTATTTTTTCTGTGCACAGTTCTCTGACTTTTTCTGTTTGTGGAGCATTTTTGTCTTTTATATCTTATATTTTTTTTTTCCTTACAATTGCATTTTTGCTTGCAGAATATGGTATGGGATGTGAGGTCTCAGCATACGGTGATATCTACAGTTTTGGCATCCTCGTGTTAGAAATGTTTACTGGGAAGAGACCCACTAATGACATGTTTAAAGATGGGTTAAGCCTCCATAGCTTTGTGAAAGAGGCTTTGCCCTGCAGTGTATCACAGATTTCAGACCCAACACTTTTTAAGATCGAAGGGGAAGAAGAAGAAAGCTTCATAAGAGGTGAAAAGATTGTGAAGTGCTTGAGTTTGATACTTGAAATTGGAGTCCATTGTTCTTCAGAATTGCCTAGAGAAAGAATGGACATCAATGACGTTGCAGCTAAATTGCATTTCATCAAAGACACTCTTCTAGGATCTGAAATACATTAAAAGAGATGAATTTATGAGGGAATCAATTGGAATGTAATGCTTTTGTCCTAATAATCTCCCTCCCGGAAGAGATTAGATGTTTAATAACAGCCTTACTTCCACATTGGTTGAGCCAACTCTACATTTGTACATTTAGTGAAAAGTAAAGTTACTTATTCAAAGAAAGTGTTAGAATTTGAAATGTGTTGATCTGATTTATTTTGGGTGATTCTCATTATATCAAATTTAAATGTACATCACAAGTTTATATGTTCCTTGCACGTGAATTTTTTTCCGTTCAAAATGTTAATAATACATGACGAAGGGAACGCATTTGTAACAAAATTCAAAGTATAGAGATCAAATTATTTAAATTAAAATTAGTAGGACCAAAATAAAATTTCACTTAAAATAGAGGGATCAATTGTATAAATTACCCTCTTTTTTTAACTACAATCCTATTTTGATTTACCCTTGAACACAAATCCCTAACCGTGTATTGGTCTGGCGAAATCAATCTGTGAGTTCTTCATCTTCACTCTTTTTATTTGTTTATCAAATTTTAATAATGGAAGACTATAGTTGTTTTCTCTAATTTCTTTGCTATAATTTGTGAGCCTTAATTTATTTGAGGATATAATTGTTTGGCCCTAATTATCAGTTAGGGCTATAATTGTTCAAGTTACTTAGCACTGTTAATAATGGCTTTTCACTGTTTTGTTGCCCTCAGTTAGCCCTAATTATAGTTGTTGCCCTAATTTGTGTTGCTTGAATTCAATTTATTATTATATATGCTCATATGTGTAAATGCAATAAATCAATTCTAATTCTATGCTTGATGCTATTTTTCATTGGTTTGGTGCTTCAATGGAAATCTCTAAACGTTGTTGTTCTCTAATTTATTAAAACATATTATTTGCAGATATCAATCATTGTGAATTTGTGTAGATTTTTAATTATATAGCCATGCCTTCTAGGAAGTATATTTTCGGATATTAAAAAGGAAAAAAGAAGCAAAAAGTAGAAAAATTCATTCAATCTTAATTGGGAGCGCTTAGTAAATTTCTTGATAGCAAAAAACAAATAGAAGGGCCTCTCGAACTCCCTAGCCCGAACTCCTGAACACTAGTTTAAATACACCTGCATTTCATTTTCATGGGTTCAATAGTAGCTTTCTCTTTTTTCAAATATACATATACACACTCATGTGAAACAAACAAACTCATCTAAAAGGTAAATAAACTCGAATCACACAAGTACATTACATTATCTTTCACACATGGACTAAATAGGAAATAATCTGAGAATAAAATTATTTATACACTTTGTGAGATATAGATTCCTAGTTTGAAGATAAAAGTACAAGCATAATCATCTTCCTTTTTGACAGAGTGTTTACCATTTATCACTGCTTTGACAAGCATCAAGCTTCATTGTCCTGTAATTTACTTACCAAAGAGCCAAAAAGAGGGCCTAAATATGAACTCATTCTAGATTGGTTTGGGGGTTAACGTAATTCATGGAGTTCAAACACATAAAAGCATTATTAATTATTTAAATCACCATTAATTCAATTGAATCTTTTAGATTACCCACACAATGGCATAATGGACAATATTTTAATGCTAAACAAAGAGGAAAAAATGTAATGAATTTATTACAAAATGACATGACAAGGGTAGTGTATTATCTTTGACTTGAAGGCTAGCAACGAAAGGCAATCTGTCTCGTTACCACCAAAGGTACGAGCTGTAGTCGCTGCAGGGAGCATTCCAACATGTAGCAATGTCATGACCATAAGACATAACTGGAGCAGCTGGGAATTCATTCCTGAAATTTGAAATGTTATTTGCTAATTCTGTTTTGTATGCAGAGTTTGTAAGTATTAATAATACATGTAACCATAATAATAATGCGGAATTAAACTTAACAGGATCTTGAATTCAATACAACTCAAGAATAAAAACGAACATACCTTTGTCAGCCATTGAATTAGAGAAGTTGAGAAAATACCCCTAATAGTTGAACCTTTAATTCTTGGCTCACCTTCTTCTCTCTGTCTCTCTTAATTAGGATAACTATATAAAACTTAAAGTGATGGAAAAATACTTATCATATGAAAGGGGAGTCACCCATCCTTATATAGAGGAGAGAAGAGGGCCAGATAAACTCTATCAGAAGAATTCCTAATCCATCAAGGTTTCCTTCTTATCTTAGAAGAGTGATTATATTAAAATTCTAATTACTGAACTTGATCTCAAATATTGGCTTTATCTATTTGTGGAGTCCAAATAAATTAAAACATGTAGAAAATATGTAGGCTATTGGGCCACACTAGAAAATAAATCTAACATTCTCCCACTTGGCCCATTAAGCCGATTATGACGCAATTATGAGTTTTTTCAAAAATATGCAACTTATTAAAAAAAAATTTTTTGACTCATTGGATTCCACACTAAAAACTTTGACACGTGATCACGAATTTTAAAAAAGAGCCAATAAGTTCAGATATATTAGAAACTATAATACTGTGATTACTTCAGATCACCAATGTGAGTCATAGCGGTTATATAACATTTATGTCATATTTCCTTCTATGCACTACACCATTGATAACCTTCACCAACCCAGTCCTTTATATAATTATTTGCCTGAAAGGCCCCTGTAATTTGTCTTGTTAAGACATTTCCTGTTTATCAATATTCTATTTAATGTGTACACACACTTTTAGAAACAGGAAAAACAAAAACAAAATTATTATTGCGCAAATAGTGTCAAATAAAAAATAAGCACTCACGATTAACCATACACATCAAGGGTTGCTTAAAAGACCCATCCTGATAACATGCTCTTTGTATGTCTTTGGTGGCAATCCCTTTGTGAATGGATCAACAATCATAAGAGATGTGCTTAAGTTTTCAATTAACACTTGTTGTTTCTGGACTCTTTCTCTAACGACTAAGTACTTTACTTTCATGTGTTTGGAACCACTAGAGTACTTTCCATTCTTAGAGAAGAAAACTGTTGCGGTATTGTCATAATATATCTTCAGCGACCTGGCAATTGAGTCAACAACACCAAGTCCTGAGATGAAATTTCGCAACCATAAAGCATGATTTGTAGCCTCAAAGCATATAGAATGTCCTTCATTTGTTTTCTTTCCAAGCCATTCCTTGGACACTGTTTTTCACTTAATTTATCACCCTTCATGATGGGTGCATCACCGGCTGAACAAAACTGCATATTGAATCTCTCCAAAACGCAATCAATATATCCTTTTTGAGATAGTCCTAGCAATCCTCGAGATCGATCCCTAAAGATCTCTATGCCAATAACATAGTTTGCCTCACCCATATCGACCATTTTAAAGTTCTTAGAGAGATATTCCTTGGTTTCATGCAATAAGCCAAGGTCATTACTAGCTAACAAAATGCCATCCATATATAGCACCAACATGATGAACTTGCTCCCACTAACCTTCAGATATATGCACTAATCAACTGCATTTTCCTTAAATCCGAAAGAGGTAATGGTATTATTAAACCTTAAATACCATTGCCTAGAAGCTTGTTTAAGGCCATAAATGGATTTCTTTAATTTGCAAGCTAAATGTTCTTTACCTTTCTTTGCAAATCCTTCGGGCTGCTCCATATAAATTTCTTCATCCAAATTCCCATTTAAAAAAGCAGTTTTCACATCCATTTGATGCAACTCTAAGTCATAATGAACTACCAATGCTAGGATGATTCTAAGCGAGTCCTTCTTAGATACTGGAGAGAAGGTCTCTGTATAGTCTATGCCTTCTTTTTGAGTAAAACCCTTGGCAACAAGTCTGGCTTTAAATCGTTCGATATTGCCTTTTGCATCACGCTTGGTCTTGAAGACCCATTTACACCCGACCTTTTTGCAGTTATTAGGCAATTCGACGAGATCCCAAACACTATTCTGTTCCATGGATTTTAACTCTTCATTTATAGCATTGACCCATTTAGAAGAATCATCACTATTCATGGCTTGTGAAAATGAGACTGGATCTTTGTTAATTCCAATATCAAAATCAGATTCCTGTAGATACACCATGTAGTCATCTGAAATGGCAGTGCTTTCTTTCCCTCTGAGATCTTCTCAGAACTACCGGTTGTGGTGGTTCTACAATATTTTCAATGGTGGTATCTTCATGAAGTGGTGAAACATGGGGTGGTGAAGGATTTTCATTATGTTGTTCGTTTCCCTCAGCCTGTGGAATAGTCTGAGGAACAAGAATTTTTCAATAAGGGTCAAATGTTGGCACATCTACCCTAAATTCCTCGAAATTCACCACCCGTGTTTGCTCACTCCCACTAATTTCACCATTCTCTAGGAATCTAGCATTACCAGTCTCCACTATCCTCGTACTGTGATTAGGACAATAGAATTTGTACCCTTTAGACTTGTCTAGATAACCAATGAAATATCCAGATATTGTTCTTGAGTCCAACTTTTTCTCTTGTGGGTTGAAGATTCTTGCCTCTGCTGGACAACCCCAAATATGTAAGTGTCTCAAACTAGGTTTCCTACCAGTCCACAACTCAAAAGGAGTTGTTGGGACTGCCTTACTAGGAACCCTATTTAAGATATACATTGCAGTCTTTAAAGCTTCACCCCACATTGAAATAGGTACAATTGAGTAACTTAACATGCTCCCAACCATATCTTTAAGCGTACGATTACGCCTTTCAGCAACTCCATTTTGCTGTGGCGTACCAGGCATTGTATATTGAGCACAAATGCCTTTCTTTTTTAAGAATTTGGCAAATGAGCCAGGATTTTGGCCTGACTCATCATATTTACCATAATATTCACCACCTCGCTCGATCTCACTATTTTAACCTTTCTATCTAATTGTCTCGACTTGCTTATGTACACCTTAAGGATGTCAACAGCCTGAGACTTTTCATGAATTAGATACACATATCCATAACGTGAGAAGTCATCTATAAATGTGATAAAATATTTTTCACCACTAAGACATGGAATGTTGAGTGGCCCGCAAATATCTGTATGAATTATCTCAAGAAGCTCATTACTTCTTGTGGCACCTTTCTTGGTGTGTTTGGTTTGCTTTCCTTTAATGCAATCCACACATATCTGAAAATCAGTGAAGTCTAGGTTTTCCAAAATCCCATTCTTCACCAATTTTTCAATTCTATTTCTAGAGATATGCCCAAACCGTCTATGCCACAAGATTGAGGATTTTTCATTAATTAGACCACGTTTTAAACCAATATTCGAATGCAGAGTTACTAATGATTGTGCAAACTCATGATTTAAGGTAATTTTATATAAACCATCACATAAATTACCAAAACCAATCATTATTGAATTAAACATTAAATTGAGTTTTCCACAACTAAATAAAACTAAATATCCAACATGATCTAATTTGGATAACGAAACTAAATTCCTAGAAATTGAAGGAACATAAAAAGTGTCTTGTAGATTCATCTGATGACCCATCTCTAAGATCAGGCGATAGGTTCCTACAGCTACGACTTCAGCTTTGAGACGGTTCCCCATATAGACAAATCTTTCACTTTCCTTCAGTTTCCTGGTTGAGAGGTATCCCTGCATGTCATTTGTAATATGGGTCGTGGCCCTAGAGTTAATCCACCACATATTAGAAGGTACTTTAGCAAGATTTGATTCATAACAAACAAAATAAAATTTCTTATATTTCTTTTCGAACCAAGCCTTTCGCTTGTTTTAGTCTTTCTTCACATGTCCCTTCTTACCACAAAAGTAGCACTTGACAGTGAAACCATTCTGAGCCTGATTTTCTTTCCCAGGTTCATTCCTTCTTTTTGGTGGATTTTTTCTTTGATTTTACAAACTTACCCATCTTTTTCTTTATAGCTCCATGAGTTACAGCCAATGCAGTTTGACGTCCTTCCTCCCTCAACCTCACTTCCTCCTGAACACACATATTAGTTAGCTCATTCAAACTCCACTTATCTTTATTGGTGTTATAATGAATTTTGAATGCACCGAACTGTGATGGAAGTGAGTTGAGAATAAACTGCACGAGGAAAGTTTCATCAACCTGCATTCCTAAAGTTTTAAGCTTTGCAACCTTGTCGCCATATTGAGGATGTGATCCTAAACTCCTCGGTGGCCATTATATTTCATTGTTGTCAATTCAGCCATAATAGTGCCAGCAAGTGGCTTGTCGATCTTCAACAGCCTTTAACCAAATTTTACTTTAAGCGTTAGGATAATGTCACTAAAGAGTCCTTTGGTCAATAACCAAGTAAGATCCCAGGAAGGTCGGAGGAGTCAATATAGCCTCCCTTCTAAGTCCAACCACCTTAGATAGCAAGCTATCTTTTTGACAGATCTTAAGAGGTATTAACACAAGATCTCATAAGTAACACGGAAAAAGACATCAACAATATACATATAAAGCTTTGAGAATTATGATGAACTATTGATATCACATAAGTCTTTCCTTTGGGCAAAACTTAGGTATATCTATTGTCCACTCATCAAGAATCACTTATGTAGGTCTAAAGTAATTTATGCAATTTTTCAGCTAGTCATGTTACCTTTGGGTATTCAATTCTAATTTGTCAAATTACATAAGTTACATTATCCTACCCAGTTTATAATTATTTGAAAGTGACTCTCCTTTGGGCTAGTCTCAATCTCCTAATTATAACTGCAATTGAGAATATTATCGACCTTAATGTTACCATTTTAACAATTCTTTTATGTAGTTTTATATTCATAAGTTTTACAAATCTAGGCCACTTTGGCAGCTACTAAATTAGTAAACCCTATGAATACGAAACTAACCAACAATATTCTCTATTCTTTAATTGAGTTATTTAATTATAATTAATTCAATCACAATTTTCATGAAATCACTAGTTTATGATTTTCAAAATTTCTTTTATGTGATTGCAATTGCCAATATAATAATAATAACTCTGGACGAACATGAATATATATATATATATATATGCAATATGACAATCATGAATATCATATATAATGGTTGACAAGAATTACACCTAAATAAATTAACCACTTTAATATTTTAATATTCAATGTCATAAAATTATATCATGATATCAAATTTAAATCATGAAAATATAAATATCAACAATAATAGACAATAAGTGCATATAATCAGATAAGGTAAAATCATAATTCTTTAATAGACCGAATGATTCAACAAATTATAAAATTGCTTTTAATCTATGTACTTTATCATAGCGGCAAGCAATACATGTAATTTAATATCATATTATGATGATTATAAAAATTATTATCACTAAAATTGATAATAAATCAAAACATGCATATGAACAACATATAGAATTATATAAAAGTTTGCACCTAACATATCACAAGGCCAAGTGAGTGGACTGTGCTCTTATTTAGGTTAGGACCTAATAGATCTTATTGTCTTGTGAGTGAGGGAGTCCATGATGTGCATACTTAGTTATGATTTAGAAATCAGAAATGAAATCTTCTTTCACACAACCTTTGACTTTTAACAACACAAAAAGAGTTTCTTTGATGCATAATGAATATGAAAGAGATTAGATGTACCATTCAGACACTGCCTAATAAATATGACATGCAGCTTACAAGGTTGAATATACAGCGTATATTCAAGATAACCAACACATGCCGACATGAACAAAAATATGTTGTTATGAATAATTATAATTATAATATAATAACAATATTCATAAATATATTATTATTCCAAGATGTATTGATTCACAAACTAAAGCTCTGATACCACATGTAAGTATTAATAATACATGTAACCATAATAATAATGCGGAATTAAACTTAACAGGATCTTGAATTCAATACAACTCAAGAATAAAAACGAACATACCTTTGTCAGCCATTGAATTAGAGAAGTTGAGAAAATATCCCTAATAGTTGAACCTTTAATTCTTGGCTCACCTTCTTCTCTCTGTCTCTCTTAATTAGGATGACTATATAAAACTTAAAGTGATGGAAAAATACTTATCATATGAAAGGGGAGTCACCCATCCTTATATAGAGGAGAGAAGAGGGCCAGATAAACTCTATCAGAAGAATTCCTAATCCATGAAGGTTTCCTTCTTATCTTAGAAGAGTGATTATATTGAAATTCTAATTACTGAACTTGATCTCAAATATTGGCTTTATCTATTTGTGGAGTCCAAATAAATTAAAACATGTAGAAAATATGTAGGCTATTGGGCCACACTAGAAAATAAATCTAACAGAGTTAGCCTTAATTGGGTTGGTGATTAAACAACCTAAAGATTCCACAATGGCAGGGTTGTAATGCAAGTGAATTAATTTGTCTTTTCTTTTTCTTTATTTTTTTTTTCTTCAATTTCACCATAGTGTGGGAAAACAAAATGGAAAATGTGCATTTAATCAAACCCGATGTGCCTCTTCCACCACCGTCTTTACCTCGGAATTACTTTGTTCAATGTTGAATCCAAAACACTAATGTCGAATCCACGAGCCACTCTGGAATCCACCAAAGGTTTAGGCTCAAGTTTCCCGGAATCTACCGATGAACACATCTTTCTTTTTGTGAATGACAGAAGAAAAACAACCCTTAATGTTTGACATTATGTAATTCATTGATCAATCAATCACCTTTTATACATCAAGAAAACTCATATATAAACACCTTCCAATCTAGAACACTTTGTATTTTACTCATCTCTGAGAATCTGGACAAGTTCAACCCTAAAAACAATAAACGATGCACTTTATACTGAACAGAGTTGCGAATACCGCTCAAGTGCACATTTTACCGCTCGAGTAGTGTGAGTTAAGGCGGTGCAAACATATACACCAATTGCTCCAGTGCAACATCTACCACTCGAGCGGTAAAACTTGCTTCTCAAAAGTTCAAAATACAGGCAGAGATATTGGATGATCTACTTCACCGCTCGAGCGCACAAATGACCGCTCGAGCGCACAAATGACCGCTCGAGCTGTCAAACAACTTTGACCCCGTCCTTCATCAATGAAGTGGCAAATAAGAATGCTCAAGTCACGATACGAAATGTCAACACAAACTTCTCTAACACAGTCACAAGTCGGGTTGGATTCGCAACTAAATTATCATAATTCACAGAAACAATAGAGTGAATAAAAATACAACAATGGAGTTTTGTCCAATGGAATTGCCTATTACAAAACCTAACAAAAACTATAATTAAATTACCTCTGATTATTATGACATTTTTGGGTACTGGCATTGTCATGAATTGCAGTAGGATCTTAATTAAGTTTTGGATGCTGACAAGAAATTTAGTTCCGAAGTGTAGTTCCTGTGTAATGCATTTATGCTGGTGCTTTGGTGGTAATTGTGACCTGGCTTCTTGCCAACTCCAATTGTTTTGTATTTTCTTAGGCTATTCTATGAAGTCTATTGACCTTTGTGGGGGTATATGTGATCCAATATAAGCAATCTAAGTCTATTGACATTAGTGGGGGACATGTGAATTGAGTATATTGACTATAAAGAAAATTTCCTAACAAGTCTTATTTGGTCATGAAATTTCATTAAATGTATTATCACATGAACCATTTTTTTTAATATAGTGTTACTAGAATTCAATATAAATTTATATAATTTTTTATTTTTTTACTTATTTAATATTTTAAAAGGGAAAATCTGTGATGCACACTTTTAAATTGGGGAGTTGATACTTTTCATTGTTACAAGGATCTGCAGCTATACAAGATCTGAGTGTGTTTTCTTTGGAATGAATGGAAGTTTCAATTTTGCTCTTGGTGTTGTAATTTTAATGTTTTAGCCAAGGGTGGAGTGGACATGTGCCTAATGGCCTGCTAAGCTCACTCGAGTCTGCCCATGATTTATAGGACTTTGGATTATGATTTAGGCTCATCAGGTCAGGTTGGGAAAAATATTCTAGCCCAATTATGATATAGGCCTGGGTTGGGAAGAGTGTTTCAAGCCAGCCCTATCCTGCCAACAAATTATATATTATACGATATATTTTTAATGCCAAAGTATACAGATGGTAATGAGAAAAAACAAAAAAAACAAAAAATTACTAATTGTTCACATCAGACTTGTTAAGGCTAAATGAACGGAAGAATTTCATTGTAATTTAACCTAAAGTATAAAAGGTGACTGTCACAATTAAAATTGAAAGGATCAAATCAAAATAAGATTTTGATTAAAAAATTGCTAAACATAATTAACCCGATTTTTTTCATTAGATTTCAAGCAAATATTTTATTTTAATTTTTAAATCTTCTTTTTCTTTTCTTTTTTCTTTTTTTTTTCTCTTTTGAGTGTTTATACAGTTAACTAAAAAGTTCAAGATGGAGCCCGTGACAGAAATCTGCTGCGTTTCTCTTCTTGTTGATAAAAGCTGTAATCTTCACAGTAACCCATAACACACCCAAAAATCAATTAATTAATTAAAAGAAATTTTTTTTTAAAAAAGACAATAATATTTATACTATAGTGAGAAACATGTAATCCCAAAGCGAAGCAACAAACCAATCTTTATCATCGTGAGTATAGTCACTAAAAGGTCATTCCGAAAAATAAAAATTAAGACTTTTAGCGACAAAATTTTGAAAGTGCCACTAATAAATACACTTTTAGAGACAAAATAATTTGGTCTCAAAATGGTTTATTTTTTGAGACAAAAAATTGATCCCAAAAGAATAATAATTCATCACTAATGTTTAATTTTTATTGCTAAAAATATAATGATGACACACTTCGCAGTAAAAATATTTGGTCACAAAAAAATAATTTTGTCAAATTTTGATCTTTAAAACCTTAATTTTTTGTAGTGGGATTCCAAGAAATTGCCAAAGGAATACATGGAAATCACTCAAAACAATGCTCACTTTTCCTGAATTTGTCATTAATTTATGAAAAAGTCTAGAAATACATACACCAAATACAAGAACGGATAGAAGCCTCTCTGAAAGTTAAATTGCATCACCACCTATGAAGTATGGGTACTTCGAAATGTTGTTCTACTTGTACTGGGTACTGGTACTCGTATTGATAAAGTTGCATGCATACCAGATACTCAAAATTCGTACCGGGCACTTTTTATGCATTTTTTTGTAGTTGGGTACTCCATGGGTATTTCATGGGTACGGGATTGATACATCGCGAGTATACCAAGTTATGGGACATTAGAGAGTTCTGATTTACTTGAAATTGTAATTCATTTATTTGATGTGTTAGAGATAAAAGACCTATTATTCAATGATGAAATTGATGGAAGTGAAAACTAAAGTTTCAAGTTTTCAAATTTTACTTATTTTGCTTTTGAAATGAAATTTTATTTTGTAATTTCTCCTATTTAATGGCATTAAAATAGTTTATAGACTTTGCTTTGGTATTGATATTGTTGAACTATGATTTCTCTTTTGATTTTGTAATTTCTTCTTTTAGTTTTGGTATTGAATTTTGATTTGTAGATTGAATCTCAAACTATAAATTACAAAAAATAAAAAAATTATTGACATACCTCAGTTGTACCGGTATCCTAATTTTTTTAGGTTTTGCCGTATCGATATATTCGTATTGTATCCGTATCAGTATCCATACACACACTCGTGCTTCATAGATCATCACATATAGGGTCCAAAACTTCAAAACGTAGAGCAAATCAACCGAAACTTTATTTTAATATAATTGCATTATAACATTTCTCACCAAAAAAAAAAAAAACTTCCAAACGTGGTAGATATTTTTGATGCATAACCATCAATGATCTGAAAAATAAAGAAACTGAAGGGAAGAAACACAGATTTGAGTTAATTTCCAATTTCATCCCACTGCTGTGCCTTTGGCACAGCAGTGACTGTTGTGCCTCATTTTGAGGTGCATTATTGACTTATTTTTATGATCTGAACCGTTCATTTTGTATGATTTGTTGAGTACTTCATGCCTACCAAAAATAATATTAATCGGATATCAATAACTATATGATCGAATTGCATATTTTTATACTATTTTTCAAAAGAAAAACTTCTTGTTAATTTTTTTTGTTATCAACCATATAGTTATTAATATCATATTAATATGGTTTTTGGTAAGCATGAAGTATTCAACAAACCCTACAACATGAACGGTTCAGATTATAAAAATAAATTCATAATATACCTCAAAATGAGGCACAACAGTCACTGCTGCTGTGCCGAAGGCACAACAGTGACCCCAAAGGCACAGCAGTGACCCCAGTTCCGAAATGGAACTGGAACATGACAACATGATTAATTTGTTTATAACTTTTTGGCAAACTTTTGCCTTTTGTTGTATGCTCCAATAATCAAGAGGAAGCCAAGCACAAATTCTTAACGGATGGAAGAAGTCACATAAGTAATTACTGCGTAATTTATCAAAAATTACTAGATTCAATACGAAACAGATGTGTTTAAGAGATGGATGAACAATTTAAAATTAAATCAAGCATATGTAAAAAGGAATTAAAGTAATTACAATAAAATAAGAACATCCAAGATTCAGTTGCTACTCATGAAGGGTGCATCGATCCTGTGCAGGGAATCAAATAAATTACAATTCCATAACAAAATCATTAAACCGTTCATAGAAAAAGCACTTGATTAAGCCTAATATATTTTTAATGATATCTTGAAACCAGAAACATTTGTAGACCAACTGATTTCACTTACATATTTAGTTCTCAGAGGGCATAGTTCCAAGAAAAATGTTCCCGATGGAATGTAACTGAGATACAACAGCACTGATGTTCATCCTCTCTTTCGGCAACTCTGCAGAACAATTGACTCCAATTTGCATTATTGAAATTAAGCAGTCTCGAATTTTTTCACTCCTGGAGCAGCTTCTGTTGCGCAAGTTCCGAGTGCTAGTCTCTTCTTCTCCTCCTCGAAAGAGCATTGGATCTGCAACGTCTGCCACTTGATGAGGCAAAGCCAGCCTAACAAAGTTATGAAGGTTCAAACTATCTCTGAACATGTCATCAGTGGGTCTCTTTCCCGTGAACATTTCTAACAAGAGAATCCCATAGCTATACACATCTCCCTCTGTTGACTCCTTACTTCCCATAGCATACTCTACAAGAAACAAATCATGCAATGAAATGGTCAAGACACTCAAATCCTTTTCTAAAAATCAGTTGTTTCATCAGAAAGGCCATCAATGGTTTGAAATTTGAATAAGTTAACATCAACCTAAATTCTTATGAAGTAATCGACAAGTAATATTTTTTCCTTAAAAATCGAAAAACAGTAGTACGCTGTTATTTGTTTGACCAGATAAAGCACACATCACAAACAAATTTCTCACTATTAATTTGTCATACCAGTCAAATACCATCTCATGCCAAACCTAGGGGCCAATTTTAATAGAAACCACCAATACACATATTACTCACAGAACAATTAGGTTTTCGATTGTTTCAAATCAAAACAAGGACTAGCAAGAAAATGTCAAATGAAAAGTACGAGAATACTCCTAAGATAACTCTCCTTTTCCTCTCATTTGTTTTAGCATTCGGGAATTGTATAGGCAATCGTAATCTTGTTCTTGTTATCTATTTCTCAAACTAATGCAAAAGAAAACACATTAGAAGTATTAAAAATGGAAGCATTTAATCAATTTTTTGAGGAAAGCAATTCTTCCACATCAAATATTCATCAAACCGTGGCCTACTTTGATTGTGTTTGTAGAAGGCAAAATACAAGGAATTCCATTTTTTCCGCTCTACAGGTGTCGCAATTAAGATATCTGTGTGCCACTTAAATTCAATATGCAAAATACAAATTTATAATGGAATTCTCCTAAGAATGTAGAGGAAAAAGAGAATGGAAATTTAATTAATGAAAAGTGGGTGAAAGAATGTTTACCGGGAGCAGCATATTCAACAGATCCTCTTACTCCTATTGAGCTTCCTTGATTTGTGGAGAAGCTGTGGGTGGCTTCTGGTAAGAATCTTGCTTACCCTAAGTCACCTACATGGCCAGTCATGTCATTGTTCAGAAGAACATTGCTTGGCTTCAAATCACAGTGGACTACTGGTGTCGAGCACTGATGGTGAAGATAATCCAACGCACAAGCAACATCAATAGAAATATTTAATCTCTGATGAAGACTTAATTTCTTTGGTTCATTGTCCAATTCCTCTTCTCTGTTAACTGCATGCAACCACTCGTCCAGACTTCCATTTTCCATGAAATCATAAACCAGGGCCTTAAAATCATTACCTTGATAATCAACACCTGAACATGCAGTGAGTACCATAACAAGGTTCCTATGTTTGATGTTCCTCAAGGCCTTACACTCAGCTATGAAACTTTTGGAAGCCCCATGACGTTGGAGGTTGAGTACCTTCACGGCAACAATTGTTGCACCATATTCAAGAGTTCCTCTATACACCGACCCAAAACTACCAACACCAATCAAATTTTCTAGAGAGAACCCACCAGTAGCATTAAAGAGAGTTTGATAAGACACTCTCAAGAGTGATTTTCTTAGTGAAACTGAAGAAAGATCTTTTTTTGTCTTTCTATACCAACAAATATATAGAATGAATAACAAAAAAGAAAGCCCTAGAAGCCCACTACATATAGAAATTGCCAGTTTTGAAGCGAGAGTCAGTCTCCTCTTTTTGGACCATATGGAGTTGCACACAGACAATTGCAATTCAGGAATACCTCCACAAAGTTTGCTATTTCCCTCAACTGAAATTGCTCTTGCATTTGTGAAGATACCTTTTATTGGTACTGCACCCTCAAAATCATTGTCGGATAAATTCAAAATCTACAAGAATTTAAAATTCTCAATATATTCTGGAATTCTTCCCGACAAATTGTTGTGAGAAAGATCTAACAATTGAATACCTCACAAAGAATCCAAAGTAGAAGGAATGGTTACTTGAAACAAGCTACCCTCCATAGATAGTATTTCCAATAATACACAGCTACCAAGAGTGTCAGGGATTTCACCATATAACATGTTCTCGCCAACATTTAAGTAACCAAGGTTCTTCAAATTTCCAACTTCCACTAGAAGAGGGCCTGTCAAAGAGTTGTGAGGTAGGCCCAAATTTGATAATGAGGAGAGACTAATAATTGGTTGGGGTATTGGCCCAAATTAGATAAATTCAAAATCTTCAAGAGTTTAAAAGCCTGAAGATATTCTGGAATTCTTCCCAACAGATTGTTGCGAGAGAGATCCAAAATTTGAACACTTCTCAATGAAGTGAAAGTAGATGGAATGGTTCCTTGAAACAAGTTACTCTCCATACATAGAGTGTTTCCAACATTACATACAAGAGTACTAGGAATTTCACCAAATAACATGTTCTTGGAAATATTCAAGTAAATAAGGGTCATCAAATTTCCAACTTCCACGGGAAGAGAACCTGTCAAAGAGTTTTGAGATAGGTCCAACTCTAATAATGAGGAGAGACCTGAAAAATCTAAAAATCCCCGAAATATTAATTTGTGATTATATTTCAATTTAAAACAATAAATAACAATCCCAATTAAATAATCAAGACAAATCTGCATAACGATTTAACATGGAAAAAACCACAATTGGAGCGCTTCCAATTGCGATAAAAAATCATGGGCCAAAGCCACAAAACAATAAACTAAGAAGACAAAAGCAGGAATTACACAAGAGTACTCTCAATTACCTAGCGAATCCACACCCGAATTGAACCAAACCCTATGTGCCTCTTCAACCATCGTCTTCACCTCAGAATTGTCTTGCCCAACATTGAATCCACAATGCTGATGTTGAATCCACGACGATGAGCTATTCTAGAATCCACTAAAGCTTCAAACCCAAATTCCCCGAAATCCACCGAAGAACAACTCTCTCTTTTGTGAATAAATGAAAACAAACAAAACCTTTGATAATGTTGGTACAAAGTTCACGGATCTATTGATCACTCTTAAATCATCAAATGGATCCTCTTAAATCGTCAAGGAAACACTCATAAAGCACCCTCCAATATAAAACACTTTGTTTTTTCTTCCTCTCTTAGAATCTGGACGCCACAAACCCTAAAACGAGCAAACAACGCACGTTATAATGAATTGGGTCACGAAGACCACTTGAGCACACATTTCACCGCTTGAGCAGTGTGAGTAAAGGCAGTGCAAAACATGACCACTCAAGTGCAACTTTCACCGCTCAAGTGGTAAAACTTTCTTATCAAAAGTTCAGGCGCACTACAAAAGTACTAGATGATCCTTTTCTCCGCTCGAGCAGTCAAACAACTTCGAATGCATTTGCGTTGCTCCTTGGACCCCCGCGAGCTGACCGAGTAGCTTAATCCCCGTACATAATCAACAAAGTAGCAAACAGGAAAGAATTAAGATCACAAACTTCTCTACATAAGCACAATTTGGGTTGGATTCGCACCTAAACACTCATAGCCTCACTGAAACAAAAAAAGCAAATAAAATTACAACTGAAAGAAGTATTGTCAAATAGGATTGCCAATTACAAAAATCTAACAAGACCAATAACTAGTTGGGGTAATGGCCCATTAAGGTTGTTCTGTGCAAGGCTCAGATGCAACAAATTTATGCAATTGCTTAGACTTTAAGGGATGCTACCATGAAGATTGTTTTGACTCAAATCAAGTAAAATTAGCAAATTTAAATTTCCTAGAGAGGATGGGATTAATCCCAAGAGTTCATTTTCGTTGAAAACCAACCTTTGAAGCTTCAAAATATCACAAGGTATATTACCTATAAATTGATTCTCATACAACCATAAACTTGCCAAGTTGATGATATTTCCTATCCCAGATGGAATGCTTCCTAATATCTGGTTTTGATTAAGATACATGTTTTGAAGGTTAGTTGACAGGTTGCCAATGGTTTCAGTCAGCATTCCTCCAAAATTGTTACAGTGAAGATCAATTTCCACTAAACTAGTGGCATTGATCAAAGAGTACAAAAAGTCCAAGTCATCACTATGACCGCTCCCAAGATTATTGAATGCAACTACAAACCACCAAAGTCTATGCAGCTTGTCCAAAGCTGGCACTCCCGCAGTAAGCTCATTCCATCCTATTTCAAGATTGAAAAGATTTGAATTATTGGAAATTGAAACTGGAATGGATCCCATAAATTGATTATAGTCGATACTTAACCTTCAAAACCGTGGAGCTACAAAGAGTTTCATGGCAGAGTGTGAAACTTTGAGAAATATTCGACAACAAAACTTGGTCAGGATCATAACTTCTTGTTCTAGTGTTGATTTTCAAGGAAATGAGTTTAAAGCTCCAGTTTATGAGTTCATGCCTAATGGGAGTCTAGAGGGATGGCTGCATTCAAGTCTAGAAACTAATAATGGGCAAAATAAGCACCAGAGACTCAACCTTCTAGAAAGAGTAAACATTGCCATAGATGTGGCTTGTGCACTTGATTATCTTCATCACCAATGCCATACACCGATCACTCATTGTGATTTGAAGCCGAGTAATATCCTTCTTGATAGTGAAATGGTTGCCTTTGTTGGAGATTTTGGCCTAGCTAGATTTTTCCCAGAGCTTACCATTCCTAATCAAAGCAGTTCGATTGGAATAAGGGGATCCATTGGATATGTACCTCCAGGTAACAACTTCTCTTTTCCGTTCTTTTGCTTTAACATATGCCTATTCTAGGATTAAAATTTAAAGTTTCAAACAAAATATAAGTTAGCTATCATTGAAGGAATGTTAAATGGGTATTGATCCATCCATCTCTCAAGATAGAGAATTTGGCATGGTTACCTTAAGGCCTAGTCCATAGTCAACTGTTAGTCATAACAGTAACGGCTATGTTTTCCATTGCTAAAACTGGGAATATGTATAATGTACTGCTTTCATATTATTATTATGACATTCTCATATGCCATATTTGATTGTTCCTTTTTTTCTTTTATATTATGTTTGTTTTTGGGTAAAACAAATTGTTAGGGGTTTTCAATGTGAATTGTTTTAATGGCAGAGTATGGTCTTGGAAGTGAGATGTCAACTTATGGAGATGTCTACAGACTACAGTTATGGGATCCTATTATTGGAGATAGTAACAGGGAAGAGACCCACTGATCGCATGTTTGAGGAAGGCCTTAATCTTCATAGCTTTGCTAGGATGGCCTTGCCTGACCATGTGATGGAGATTGCAGACCCGGTACTCCTAGAGAATGACAAAGAAGAGGCAGGAGCAACAGCAGCAGATAGTGCTGCTGCTGCCAGTACTTGGGAATCAATTCAAGTGAACAATGGTGACAGAATGGTGAATGTCTAATTTCCATGCTCCATACTGGAGTGGCATGCTCTACAGAGTTGCCACAAAGTCGAATGAGCATTAGTAATATTCTCCATGAACTTCGTTTGGTCAAGAACAAAGTCCTTCAAGATGACCTTTCAACAAGATACGAAATTGAAAAGGTCTTGATCAATATTTTTAACTTCTTTCTTCTATAGAATTACACATATCGTTCTATCGCATTGGCTTTGATCTTCCATGATTTGTCCTTGTTAACAGGAAGCGGCAAAGATAATTGGACAATGGTAGGAGCAAGCATGGCATGTTTTCTATTGTGAGATTTCAAATTAGTTTGTCCTTTCCCAGTCAAATAGAATTCATGACTATTGACCAGAATAGTATGACAATGACATTTTTCAAAATCTAATCCATTTTGATTGACTTTTCGCTTTAAGTTAATAAAATCAACACTTGTCATGTCATTTTGTAGTAAATTGATTACATTTTTTTTCATTGTATAGTGTTACTCTAAAAATATTGGCTACCATGCCCTTTTGTGGGTATTCTAAGAGATTCAATTTGATTAAATAATTAATAATGCTTTTATGTGTTTGAACTGCATGAATAATGTTAACCCCCAAACCAATCTAGAATGAGTTTATATTTATGCCCTTAACATCTCATTTTTGCTCTTTGGTAACTAAATTACAGGACAATATGAAGCTTTATGCTTGTCAAAGCTGTGTGAAATGGTAAACACTCGGCCAAAAAGGAAGAGGATTATGCCTGTACTTTTAACTTCAAACTGGGAACCTATATGTCACAAAGTGTATACATAATTTGATTATCAGATTATTTCCTATTTAGTCCATGTGAGAATGATAATGTAATATACTTGTGTGATTCGAGTTTATTTACATTTTAATTGTTAGCCAATAATATGAGTTTGTTTGTTTCACAAAGTGTATATATATTTGAAAAGAGAAAACTACTATTGAATCCATGAAAATGAAATGCAGGTGTATTCAAACTGGTGTCAAGGAGTCAAGGCCGGCCTTGAGTTTTAAGGGGTCCTAGGCGAACTGTTAAGAAAGGCCCTTCTATTTGTTTCTTGCTTTCAATAAATTTAGCAAGCACTCTCGATTGAGATTGAATAATTTTTTTTTACTTTTTGCTTCTTTTTTCTTTTTTACAATCCGAAAATATACTTCCTAGGAGGAATAGCTATATAATAAATAAAAAAATCCACACAAATTCACAATGACTGATATTTGCAAATAATATGTTTTCATAAATTAAAGCAGAACAAAAATTAGAGATTTCCATTGAAGCACCAAACCAATGGAAAAATAGCAATAAGTATAGAATTAAAATTGATTTATTGCATACCCATATAAGCACATGGACAAAACAACACTAATTAGGGCAACAACCATTTGGGGCTAATTGAGGGCAACAACTACAACAATGAAAAGCCATTATTAACAGTGCCAAGTAACTTAAACAATTATAGCCCTAACTGATAATTAGGGCCAAACAATTATATTTTGCAATAAATTAAGGATCACAAATTATGGCAAAGAAATTAGAGAAAACAACTGTAGTCTTTCATTATTAGAATTTGATAAACAAATAAAGAGAATGAAGACAAAGAACTCACAGATTGATTTTGCCGGACCAATACATGGTTAGGGATTTGTGTTGATGGGTAAATTAAAATAGAATTGTAGTTTTAAAAAGAAGGGTAATTTATAGAATTGATCCCTCTATCTTGAGCGAAATTTTATTTTGGTCCTACTAATTTTAATTTAAATAATTTGATCTCTATACTTTGAATTTTGTTACAATGTGATCCCTCCATCATGTATTATTAACATTTTGAACCGGGAAAAAAAAATACGTGCAAAGAACATATATAAATTTTGAATTTGTGATGTACATTTAAATTTGATGTAATGAGAATCACACCCAAAATAAATCCGATCAACACATTTCAAATTCTAACACTTTCTTTGAATAAGTTACATTCCTTTTCACTAAATGTACCAAACGTAGAGTTGGCTCAACCAATGTGGAAGTCAGGCTGTTATTAAACATGTAATCTCTTCCAGAAAGGGGATTATTAAGACAAAAGCATTACATTCCAATTGATTCCCTCATAAATTCATCTCTAGGCAGAACCTAGAAGAGTGTCTTTGATGAAATGCAATTTAGCTGCAACATCATTAATGTTTGTTCTTTCTCTAGGCAGTTCTAAAGAACAATTGACTCCAATTTCAAGTATCAAACTCAACCACTCCACAGTCTTTTCACTCATTATGAAGCTCTCTTCCTCTTCTCCTTCGGTCTGAAAAAGTATTGGGTCTAAAATCTCCAATACACTGCCAGGCAAAGCCTCTTTCACAACGCTGTGGAGGCTTAAACCATCTTTAAACATTTCATCAGTGGGTCTCTTCCCAGTAAACATTTCTAACATGAAGATGCCAAAACTATAGATATCACCGTATGCCGAGACCTCACTTCCCATACCATATTCTGCAAGGGAAATGCATTTGTAAGGGCAAAAAAAAATATTGGATATAAAAGACAGAAATGCTCCATAAAAAGCCAGAGAACTGTGCACAAAAAAAAATAATAATAATAATTTGTGGCCCAAATCACCCGTGCAATTTTCTATACACCTTTTGGTGCATGAAACAATTAAGAATAAATGAAAGCATATTCACCTGGAACAGTATAACCTATTGTTCCCCTTATGCCAACAGAGCTTGTTTCATTTGCAGACAAGTCAAGGGCGGCATGGTCTGCAAGGAATTTTGCTAACCCAAAATCACCAACATTCCCTGTCATATCTTTGTCCAGAAGAATGTTGCTTGGCTTAAGGTCGCAGTGGACTATTGGGGTTTGGCCCTGGTTGTGAAGATAATTCAGGGCACAAGCAACATCAATCATAATATCTAGTCTCTGAAGAAGGTTTAGCTTCTTAAACTCTTCATTTGACAAATCTTCATTGCAATTTGGATGCAACCACTCTTCAAGGCTCCCATTGACCATGAACTCATAAACCAGGGCCTTGAAGTCATGACCCTGATAATCTATCGTCGAACATGCCGTTAGCACCTTGACAAGATTCCGATGTCTAATGTTTCTTAATGCCTCACATTCAGATACAAAACTCTTCGAAGCTCCATGTCGTAAAAGGTTAATTACCTTCACAGCGACAATTCTTCCATCGATAACTCCTTTGTACACAGACCCAAAACTACCAACACCGATTAAATTGAACGATGAGAAGCCATCAGTGGCTTTAACAAGAGTTTGGTAAGACACTCTCGAGAGTAAATTTTTTGATGAATCTGAAGGAATATCTTTTCTTCTCTTTCTAAACCAGCAAAGATATAGAACACACCCCACGAGAGCTAGTCCTACAAAACCAAAGGGTATAGATAGTGATAAAGTTAAGGCACTGTTTGATCTCCTCTTTTCATCTAGTTGGAAGTTGCATTTAGGTAGCTTTAATTCAGCTACACCCCCACAGAGCTTAGCGTTTCCCACCATCAATATAGTACTTGCATTACTAAATACACCTTGTGTTGGTACTACACCTTCAAAATTATTAAAAGATAGATTCAAATCTTGCAAGCTGAAGCTCTCCAAGTACACTGGAATTTCACCTGACAAACTATTGTTCGCGAGATCCAACTCTCTAAGGCCTCTCAAGAATCTGAAAGAAGAAGGAATGGTTCCGTTGAAAAAGTTGTTCCCCAAACACAGCGTTTCCAGGCTTGGGCAGCTGCCAAGAGTGCTCGGAATTTCACCCGAAAACAAGTTGTGCGAGACATCCAAGGAACCGAGATTTACCAAATTTCCAACTTCCGTGGGAAGAAAACCACTCAATTGGTTTTGGGATAGGTCTAGAGATATAGATAAGGATGAGATAGAAACAACTTGTTTTGGTAGGGCACCAGTAAGGTGGTTTTGAGAAAGAAGCAACATTTGCAAATTACTACAATTCCCTAGGCTCGAAGGAATGCTTCCATGAAAATTATTGACTCCTAAAAAAAGTTTACTTAACAAACTTAGATTTCTTAGGGAGGATGGAATGTTACCAGACAATGAATTGTAACCAAGCTTCAATTCGTGTAAATTTTGAAGCTTTCCAATCCCACTTGGAATGCTACCGGTGAGTCGGTTAAACTGCATATCCAAACTCTGCAAGCCAACAAGATTTACAATTCCGGTTGGAATGCTTCCAAATATCTGATTGTTGTCTAGATACAAAACTTGAAGATTACTCGAGAGATTACCGATGGACTCCGGCAACTTGCAGCCAAAATAGTTAATGTTCACGCCCAAAAATTGTAAATTGGTGGCATTGATCAAAGAAGAGATAAAGTTCAAGTCTTCAGCTTCCTCAGATCCAAGTTGATTGTCTGTAAGGATTAGCCAATTGAGATTTTGGAGCCCTGCTAAATTAGGAACCTTTCCAGTAAATTCGTTTTGAACCATTTCTAGGAGGTGGAGTTTAGATGCATTCGATATTGAAACTGGAATTGATCCAGTAAAATGGTTCATACCAATGTTGAAGTGTTCAAGATTGGGAAGAGTGATGCCCAAGTCCCAGGGAAGACTTCCCTGAATTTGGTTCATAATGACATCAATCATTATGAGAGAAGAGTGGTTGAAGAGCGAAGGAGGGATGGTGCCAGACAAGTTGTTTGCTCCAAGTGCAAGCCGCTGAAGATTCTTCAATCGACTGAAACCATCAGGGATGCTGCCATCAAAGTGGTTGTAGGATAAAGACAATCCGCGAAGAGATGACAAATTCGCAAAAGGAGAGATACTCCCTGTAAGATTGTTCTTGTGTATTTTTACTATCACGAGCTTTGACAAGGATCCGAGCTCCACAGGAACTTCTCCTACCAGCCCATTGTCAGAAACATTGAGGAAAATAAGGTTAGCGCAATGAGATATATTTATAGGAATTCGGCCACCAATTGAGTTGTTGTTCAGCTGCAAAATCTGCAGCCTTGACAAACGGCCAATTTCCGGGGGAATTTCATTGCCAAAGCTATTGTTCTGAAGCAGTAATTCCGTCAGAAAGCTTAAATTCCCAAGGTGTGGTGATATCGATCCCACCAGTTCCCGGGACTGTAAGTCCAAGGCGGTGACCCTCTGTTGCCTGTGGCCACATGTAACGCCTTGCCATTGGCAGAAGTGGATAGAGTCATTCCAGGAGCTCAAAACACGCAGTGGATCCTCAACTATTTTGGCCTTAATTGCTAGCAATGAAAGTCGGTCTGACTCGTTCCCCATTAGCCAGGAGCTGGATGTGGTAGCAGTAAAGCCGGAGTTGAGACTGCTCAAACAACATAAGAGTACTAGATGAATATGCAAATTGTGTACTAGCCATGACATGCTGAAGCTTAAGCTTGGAAGCCCCATTGAGCAAAGAAATGTATGGCTGTGTTTTGGTGAATTATTTTTTTTTTGCCAAGTATATTGCATGGCCGGCTCATGAGCATGCCGGCAAAATGGTCACTTTGACCCGCTAGATTTGGAAGAGGTTTTTTTTGGTTTTTTTTTTTACTTTTGTGAGAGAAAAAATAAAACAATTACCGGTTAAATGTGACATTTTGTCATATTTTGTTAAAATAGTCTATTTTGTCTTATATGAATATTTTAGTTCAAATCACCTTCCCAAACGAGCTAAATGTTTTTTAGACTTCGAATTTTTCTTCTTCTAAGTTTTAAGCCAAAGACTGAGAAGTCTTGTGGCCCTGTGAATGTGACGCCATAGTCTTTAATAATTTTCCTCGAAGGAGCTCCAATTAAAGCGCTCTGAAGCCTAAGATGTAAAACACCCAGCTGAGTCGGACTGGGCCATTTTTTTAAACTATGCTCTGTTTATTTGATTTTCACATTTTTTTGCTGTTTGGTATAACAGAAAACATTTATTGAAATTATAATGACAAACAAGAATGAAATTTTTTTAAGGAGATTTTATGTTGAAAACAAACGCAACCAAATTTCTGTGGTGAAGTAAATGTCTAAACTGAATGGGTTTTTCATCCCTTGAATCATGGGGTGTTCTCAATCACTCATTAGTTCATTGCTTTTTTTTTTTTTTTTTTTTTTTAAAAAAAATTACACTATTAGTCTTTATAGTTTAAATGACATGTCACTTTAATCTCTATAATTTCAATTTGAACAATTTGATCCTACATTTTCAATTTGTTGCAAGTCTGTCACTTACCGTTAGAATTTGGATCAGAAAACCAATTGTGGAAAAAAAGAAAAACAATCTTAACCAAATGAATACAAAAAATAAATTCTAGTTTCACTTTCTTTTTTTTTTTTTCAGCATCACATTCTATTACTTTCACTTTCCATCATATTTTTCACTCCACATCATATTTTTCACTCCACGTACTTATGCTTTGCATCAATAAAACTATGTGTGTTTGGTTTGAGTTTTCTGAATTCAGTGTTTGGTTTGAGTTTTTTGAATTACGTTTTTTGAAAACTGAGTTTTTTAGTTTTCGTGTTTTTTTGTTTTTAGTGAATATTTTTAAAATTTTAAACATTTTTTTTTACTTTTTTAGATGCACCATACTTAGATGTATCTAAAAAGTAAAAAATTTGTAAAAAAATATTTTTAAAAATTAATAAATACATAAAAATACAAAAAAATGTACTGAATTCTCGTATTTTTTTTTGTATTTTTGGTTTTTAGTGAATTTTTTTTATTTTTTTTTCAATTTTTTTTTTACTTTTTTGGTATATGTATGTTAGGTATGTTTAAAAATTAAAAAAATTACTCAAAATATTTAAAAAATTCAGTAAAAACAAAAAAATACGAAAAATAAAAAAGTAGAATTTTCTGAAAATTATTTTTGAAAAATGATAACCAAACATAGTTGTTTTTTGACTAATTTTATTTTATTTTTTCCTAGTCAAACAGATCTTTAAATTGAAAAGGCAAGGAACAATAGGAAAAATGAAAACCCTCAAAGAGACCTTGCTACATCCCCCTAAAAACACCCCTCCTAATCTCCCTAATTTCCATATTAAGTAAAAAAAAAAAACAAAGAAACAGTTACCCAAAATAGAAATTAGGGGGATTAGGGGGATACTTTTTAGGGCTCCCAATCATTTTCCGAGATCAATATGGGTTCAATTTTAATTTTTCATGTCGAAAAGTTATTGGGGAAATTACAAAAAAGAAAAGAAAAAATTCGAAGGTTTAATTCTTATAACAAAATAAATATTGAATTTTTAATTTTTTTAATTTAAATTCTATATTTTTTTATTTGTTTTCAATTTAAATAATTTGCCTATTTTCGTTAAAAAAAATCGATAAAAAATAAGTATTTTAGTCATTAAACTCAATAAAAAAATAAAATTTTAGATATTTTATATATTTATATATTGAATTTAATAACTAAAATACTATTTTTTTGTTGGTTTTACTTAACAAAAATAGGAGATTGGTTTAAATTGAAAATAAATCAAAATATTAGAGTTTACATTGATAAAATTAAAAATTATAGATTTATTTTGTTAAAATATTCAAACCTTAATTAATTAATTTTTTTTGTAATTGTTTCAAAATTACTTAATAGTCCATAGTACTACATGGTGTCACACTTACATATCATTCTCGACAATTGAAAAACTGCATAATTATTGATTTTAAACAGTAAATGATACTTTAAAAATAAATATTAATTAGCATATATTTGATGGTGATGTGGGTGAGCAGGTGTTGGGAGACATTAATGGTGGGATTGGTAGCAAACACAGCTTGGGTTTACCCTTTTGAGATTGCATTTCTCAATTCCAATCCAAAAAGAGATTTATTCATCGCCGACAACATTGTTGATCTCTTCTTCGCGGTTGATATTGTCTTAACCTTCTGCCTGCATTGATCCTATCACTCAACTACTTCTTCGTAACCAAACTAAAATTGCCTTGAGGTTAGTTTTCTGGTTTTACTTCCCATTATTATTACTTGAAATTATTACATCCACATGTCAATGTGATAAAAATAGAATGATAAATAAAATGAATTGTGTGGGTTGGAGTAATTTTATGTATAAACAAATTCTTAATTAAATTTTTTTATTATTATTATTTTACAAAATATAAAGGTCGTGATTTGGGACTGGTGCACTTTATCCATTATGGTTCAAATATAAGTCAGAAAACTCCTATGTAATTTTAGACTAAAGTGTCACTGTTAATTTTTTCATTCAAATTAATGAAAGGTGCATCACACACATAATTTTTTAGAATAGGTTTGATTCTTTGAAAAAATTAAGTAAAATTAATATAACAAAAAGATAATTTGACCTCTGTTTCTCAAAACCTAAAATTAGATTAATATATTAATTAAACTAAAAAATATTAAAATTTAATTAAGAAATATATAAAATATAAAATAAATAATAATTAAGAATTGATCTAAAATATAATTAGATTAAAATTACATTAACATGTTAAAAATTATAGTAAATAATTAATAATTTAAGATTAATTGTGATCTAAAATACAATTAAATTAAAATTAAATTAAAATGTTAACAATTACAATAAACAATTCCCCCCACCCCCCAAAAAAAAAATAATAAATAAATAAAATAGCCTAAATCAACAAAGATTTGTATGGTTGAATAACTGGAAGAAATGAAAGAAGGCACATATAAAACATAGCAAAGAGTTTCATTTTAAGCCTCTCTTTGGCATTGAATTTTTTAATTGGCTTTTTTATGTTATGACTTTTTTAACTTGATTTTTTTAGTCTCGTTTGGTTTGGTATTTTTAGTTTTTTTTAATTTTTGTGAGAAAAAAAGTGTAATGATTATGGTTTGGATGTGACATTTTATCTTATTAACTTATATAACTAATTTTATCTTTTTTTACTTTTTTTTAGCCAAAAATTATTAGCCAAACAACCCCTAAATGAATTCGTAATAATCTGTGATGATATATACCATCATAAAAGACAGATGTCACGATTTTAACAAAAGAAACAATTTCAGTCGGGCCTTAATTATCAAATTAATTGAGTTGATTGTGTACTCTCTAGAGTTTTTCATGAAATATTTATTGGTGTTTTGGAAAGGTAATAAAAAATTATTTTTTTTTTGGTTTTTTTTTGGATAATTTTTTAACTTTTTTGAAAAAGTAGAGAAGTAATATGACTAAAAAAGTGAAAAAGTGAAAAAATTAGTTTTTTTTTGTGCTTGCCAAAAGGCCCCTTAATATATTATTATGTGACCCTTCATCCTCATTGTTCATACTCTGTGCTCGTTGGGGATGTGAATTTGGATTACGTGGAGATTATTTTAGTCACAAAAAAATAAAATAGATTTTTTAACACATGCTAAAAGTTGTCACATCTAAATCATAATTATTTTATTTTTTCTCTCACAAAAATTTTAAAAAAAAACCTAAATATCATTCTAAATGAGATTATTTTTGTAAGAAAATAAAAAAAGTCATAAAATCAACTCACATCCCAAATCAAGCCAAAAAGTTGTTATTGGTGTTGAAAAATAAAGGGACATTTACATATAAGTCTCATTTTGTAAACTTATAATCTATTAAGTCCTATATAAAATTATTTACTCCTCCAAGCCTTATTAATTTTTAATAGGCCAATTTACCCTTCCAAGACCTCCACACCACACACACACACACACACACACACACACTCTCTCTCTCTCTCTCTCTCTCTCTCTCTCTCCCCTCTCCACAGACCCAGTCTCTGGTCTCCTCCGTATGACTCATCTTTCCCCTCCGTCCAGAGGGTTGTCGGCTCCAGCGCCGACCTCGACCACGTCAACCTCACCGCCTGCCACCGCCATGGTATCACTGTCACCAACACCGGCTACGCCTTCTTCACCGATTCAACCCTTGCTGCTGCTGTTATTGCTGCGACGTGGCTCCAGCGCTGACCTCGACCACGTCGACCTCACCGCCTACCACCACCATGGTATCACTGTTACCAACACCGGCGACGCCTTCTTCACCGATTCAACCCTTGCTGCTGCTGCTGCTACTATTGCTGCGACGTGGTCATCGAATCGGAGTTGCTGTGTAAATTAAGGAAATTACCGTCACCTCACTCAAGGAATTTGCAAAGATAGATCGGCCACTACCATTAGAGACAGAGAGAAATTTAGGATTTTTTGAAATTGAGAACCTTTTTAATTTATAATATTCTCAATTTTAATCATGAAAAAATCGAGAAAATTCTTAAAAATGATAATTATAAATTTTTTAATTTTGATAGTTTTGATAATATTTCAGTTCATACTAGAAAAAAAAATTGAGAAATTTCCTAATTTTGATAATTATAAATTGTGAACATTCTCAATTTTAAAATTGTGAACATTCTCAGTTTTGGGATTAAAGGGCAAAACGTCTTTTTACCTGTACATGGGACTTATTGGTTTAAATTTTTTTTGATAGGACCTAAGCTACCACCAAATGTGTAGATAGAACTTTTAGGTAATTAACATAAAAATGAATAAATAAAATATATTAAAATATGTAAAAATAATTAAATTATATGAGAAATAATTAAAATTATAAATTTTTTTATCATTTTGTACATATATGGACAATTCATTATCAAAGTTCTTTAATAAATTATTTCTACATAAAAAGATAATAATAACATTTAAGGGTAATTTGGAAGTCGTAAAAATCAGGCTGTAGGGTTAGGTAAAAATTTGAAAAAATAAATAAAAATTAAAAAAATTAAATTTTACTTACTTTTTTTTTAATTCTTTCTTTAAACTTATTTCTAAATTAAAGAATTGTTTGGAAAGTGTTAATATGCCACATTTTTTTTATCTTTTTATTTTGTTTTAAGTCATATCATTTTTATATTTTTTTATACATATTTTTATAAAAAAAAATTAAAAAATATACTTATAATACATCTCAAACAACGACTTATCAGAACATGATAAGGTGCTGGTGTGCGTTGTCATTTTGGTAACTCTAAGGAGAGGGAATAACTCGGGTATGTTTGGTGACCATTCTATTTTTAATTTTTAATTTATATTTATAAAAATTTTAAAAATTGTCATAAAATTTTTTTAATAATTTTTTTAGTTTATAAATGATTGTCTCAGTTTATAAATTTGAGAAAAAAACGTAAACTCAAAAAATGAGTTTGAGTTTACGTTTTTAGTTTTCAATTTTTTTTTCAATTAATTTTTTTTTCAAATAATTTATTTTAAATTATTTTTTTTCAATTAATCTTTTTTCAAATATTTTTTTGAAAAAATTATTTATAAATCCTATTAGGGAGACTTATACTACATATGATCCTACTAAAAAACTTATGTTCCCATAAGTCCTATGGGAAGTTGGTTAACACATTTACCCTCAATATTAGTTGTTAATATCATAAATAATAATAAAACCATATATAGGAAATTAAATGTTACTATAGATCATATCTATATAAACGTAACGTAATGTGACACCTACATAAACGAAACGTGACACCTATACGTAACGTGACACCTACATAAACGTAACGTGACACCTATGATCTATGGTAACATGAAATTTCTTAGGAAATTACATGTTACCATAGATCATATTTACATAAACGTAACGTAACGTGACACCTACATAAACGTAACGTGGCACATATGATCTATGACAACATTCAATGTCTTATATAGGAAATTGAATGTTACCATAGATCATATTTATATGAAACGTAACGTGACACCAACATAAACCAGCAACATTTTCACATTCAGTTTAAAAAAAATAAAAACTCATTAAGTTTGCGAAACGTAACGTGACACGTTACGTTACGTTTATGTAAGTGTCACGTTACGTTACGTTTATGTAAGTGTCACGTCACGTTACGTTACGTTTATATAGGATTTTTGGAATACATTCCTATCTAAATAGGACTTGAGACTCTATAAGAAATTACACAGGACTTAGCCTACCATAAGTATCTGAAAAAGAACTTCTAAATAAGTCTCCCTAATTTTTTTCCCAATTAAATTTTTTTTTCAATTATTTTTTTTCAAATATTTTTTTTCCCAATTAAATTTTTTTCATTTATTTTTTTAAAATATTTTTTTTTTCAATTATAATGTGTGTGATCCCATTATCATAAATAAAAAAAATAAACATAAATATTTTAGGTCTGAACAAACATATTTTTTAGTTTATGTTTTTTAAATTTTTTAAACATTTTGTTTAAACCAAACGTGTTTGTAATTTATGTTTTTCTAAAAATAAACAAAAACCAATTTATAAATTTTTATAAACATAAACAAAAAACGTAAATATTACCAAACGCTATCCTCGTTTTTTTTTTGGGTTTAAAATGGGGTTGATATTCTGTCCCTTTTACCCACTCAACAACTTGTCCAACAAAAAAGATACTCAAGACAAAAAAAAAAAATTCATAAATTTATTAAAGTGAATGTATGGTAAAAAATAACTTATGTGGTGTGGATTTCTATCAACAATAAATCTATTCTATACAATTTAAATTATAAATAATTTCTATTTTTTTTTTTTTTTTTTTGGAATTTATAGCGTTGTTGCTAGTCAATTATTCAATACATGTGTTATATGGCACCATACCCTCTCTTTTTGTTTCCTTTTAGAACAAATATTGGTGACCTTGTTTAACATGGTATCATTAAATTTAAATTTTTTAATTGATCAATGATAAAAAATAAAAAATAAAAAAGTCACTAACTATGACCCCTCAAAGATTTTTTCATTCACTGTGACCTGTAAATCCAACAATTTTAGCTTCACCTCTGCATGTAGTGTAGCCGTCAACGCTATCTACTCTTTCAAGGGCATTGAGATCCTCTCTAAGGGCTGTTGAAAAATCAATTAATTTGCTTGGTTTCAAATTTTTGAATTTAATTTTTTTTAAATTGAGTTTTTTTTTTCATTTTTTTTTTGTTTTTGGTAAATATTTTTAAATTTAATTTTTTTTTTTTACTTTTTTAGATGTATCTTACTTATATATATCTAAATAATAAAATATTTGTGAAAAATATTTTTAAAAATTAATAAATACAAAAAAAATATGAAAAATGTACTGAATATATATATATATATATTATATTTTTGGTATTTAGTGAATTTTTTAAAGATTTTTTCACAAATATTATACTTTTTAAGTGTATTTATGTTAGGTATGAGAACTTATGACACATTTTATAAGTTAACTTGCGTAAATTTGCAGACACGGGTCTCTGCTGTGTTTTCTCCCTGCCGTACCTGCTGTGTGCCTCAAAACGGCACCGTTTTATCACTTGCTCTTGGTACCCTTACCAGCTGCCGCCATTTCTACACACCAAGCAAGAGTAGAATAGTTAGTTTTATTTATTTTTATTTTTTTTTCTACGCTCCAAGCAAAAGTGTGCTGTGTTGGAGTAGAAAAGTTAATATATTTTGGCCTTAATTTATTTATTTATTTTGTTCTACACTCCAAGCAAAAGTGTGCTGTTTTGGAGTAGAAAAGTTAGTTTTATTACTTTTCAAAACTCATAATCAAATACACAACTCAAAATTTAAAAACAACTTAATTTTTATTTTAAATATTATTTATTTTATTATTTTAAATATTTTATTTTATTTTATAGGAATATTTTTAATATTTTAATTTTCATAAAAATATTTTGATATTTTAATTGTAAATATTTTGATTTTCGGAATATTTTTAATATTTTATTTTTCAAAATATTTTAAATATTTTAATTTTCTAAATAATTTTAAAATATTTTTAATGTTTATACAGATCTAAAAAATGAATTGACATAAAATAATTGACATAGAAGTTATTTGAAAAAAAAAATTTATTTGAAAAAAAAAATTATTCAAAAAAATTAGTACTTAAAAACACTTAATTGAAAAAAAAAATCATTTTTTTATTTGAGTATTTTAAAAATAATTTGGTTATGATTGTTGATCAAAAATACGGATATCGAGTTATGAGTTGTGTATTTGATTATCAATTATAGGTTAAATTAAGTTTTGAAAATTATTTTGAAAACTCATCACCAAACAAATTTTCTTATTTCACATGTCACATCAAACTTTCAAAACTCAATTCCACATATAATTCAAAACTCAATTCAACAACACTCTATTCAAAAATCATAACCAAACAAATTTTCTACACTCAAATCATAATTCCACAACTCACAAACTCAAAATACAACTCACACTCTCAAATCATATTTACAAAACTCTACCAAACGCAACCTTAGTTTTTTTTTTTTTTTAATTTTTTATATATGTAAGAGTCTCATTAATTCTTATTTTATTATAATAAAACAATCAATCTATCAAACTAAATTGTATTTTTTTAAAAAGATTAATTTTAAAATTAAAATCAAACAAACAATACATGTTTTGACTCTTTTAAAACTGGCTTAAATGCAGCAAAAATAAAATTAAAAGAAAAAAAAATTGTAATTGAACAAATCAATTTATCAAATCATAAGCAAAAAAAAGGTACTTGTATTCCAAAAAAAAAAAAAACCAAGTTAAGGCCAAAATATAACTTTTCTACTCCAACACAGCACACTTTCGCTTGGAGTGTAGAAAAAAAATAATAAATAAATAAAACTAACCATTCTACTCTTGCTTGGAGTGTATTAATGGCGGCAGCTGGTAAGGGTACCAAGAGCAAGTGATAAAACGGTGCCGTTTTGAGGCACACAGCAGGCACGGCAGGGAGAAAACACAGCAGGGACCCCGTGTTCGTAAATTTGTGTTAAATTACACGACTTTGTGAGATGACATATATATATATATATATATTTTTGAAAACTTAAGTCAAGTTTTGATTTCTCAAATTTTTATAAATTAACTTATCTGAATTTGTGTTTAAGGCCACATTTTTTAAAAATAACTCACATACTTTTATGAAAATTCACACAAATTTACATACTTCTTGTATGTGGTGTGCATCCCTTGAGGAGTTGCACACCCAAACACTTCCCATCCAAAACGAGTAATAAACGCCCCTTCGGAGGACCACAGGCATCTCTCTCACAACAAAGTCGGTGCATGTGTTTTTCCATCTTTATATGGTAGAAAATGATATCTTACTATTTTTTAATTTTTACTACTCGATCCAGCTAACAAACGTTAGCTCTGTATGCTTGAGTTTTCATTTTTTTTTCTAATTTAGAAATTAAAAAAAAAAAAAAAACTTAAGCGGCAGTGATTAAAATTTTTAAAAAATATTAGTAGAATAAACTTACATGAATTGAAGATATTCTTATTTAAGCTATTATAATTTCAAAAGTTTGATGGTTGGACCTAGTTGGCCTTGGGTCCATCCCAGGCTGTGTGATAAGAGGACCACAAATTTGAGCAGTCAAATTCCTGAGCCAGAGGGAATTTGCTGGACCACAAATAGCAGTCAAATTCCTGAGCCGGAGGGAATATGCTGGACTTTTGATTTGAAAAATAGAGAGAGACCTTTCGGCCTATGTTTATTTATTTATTTTTATTTTGGGCTTCTGTTAGTGTGAATGTTTACCATTGGACCACAAGGATGAGTAGTAAATGAATTGGATTTTGTTTTTTGTTTTTTCTATTATGTTATTGGAGATGTAACAACCCCATACTGTTAATCGAAAATTTACTGAATTACATACTGATTACTGCTAAACTGGACTACTTATGACTGATAATTAAACTAACTGAAGTACTGAACGGACTGATTGAAAATTTAAACCGAATTGACTGAATATGTTTACTGTATTGCATTTTTATCTGCCCGATTGTTTGATTATCTGTTGGCGTGTTTATGTTTAGATTGCAAATTAAAGGCCTTATCGGCGGCCGAACTGAAAACCGTTTAGTGTTTCATGATCAGTAGAATTTATCTGATTTTATAGTACAATTATCTAAAATGTGATTAGGTATGATTAAATTAGATTAAATATTGATATGTTGCAAACTTGGACTTATTTACCAAATTAACCTTGTAGTGGGCCACTACCTCAAACCTTGTGAGCCTTATTACACTTAATACATTTGATTAAAACAACATGTCATCAGCTTTTGTGTTGCCTCAACCGACCAAAGAAGAGAGTTAGAGTGAGAGAGTGATTTCATCTTGTGTATTGGCTTGCTCTTGAGGATTTGCTTGAAGACTTGTAATTTTGGAAGGGTGATTGCATAATTGAGCTCCCTCACTTCTAATCCTACACCTAAGGTAGATCATTCATCTTTTTCATTGTGTATTTGAGTTGTTCTTGCATGGTTTTGAGCTAAATTGAAGTCTAGAGCCAAGTTATGGCTCAAAGTGTTGGAGTAGAGCTTAATTGTTGCATGCATGGCTATATTGTTGCATTTTGAGGTTGATTTCATGGAATTGGTACATGCATGCCCATATTGTTGTTATAGTCCATGTTTTCATCTTGTTTTCAAAATATTGAGCTCATTAGAGCAAACTTTGAACCTGGAATTTGGTTCTAAATTCATGCATGGCATGTTTGAAGTTTATTCTTGAAAGTGGGTTTGAAAAATGGTTCCAATTGACTCACTCTTGGGCTTTGAATTCACAAATTGAGCTTTGAAACTTATTGTACATTGAATTTAGATATGTTTTCCAGAATTTGGGCCCAAGAGGTCGAGTTTTGAGTGAAAGAATGCTTGGTTTGAGCTTATGAGACAAATATGAAAATTCCAGATTTGGCTTCTTCGCTCGAGCGAAGGATTCTTCGCTCGAGCGACCAACCTTTGTTCGAAGCTACGCTCGAGCGTAGGATTGGTGGCTCGAGCGTAAAATTCGAGCATCCAGTACTTTTACTGTTTCATCAGACCGCTCGAGCGAAGGGTTTCTCGCTCGAGCGAAGCCTTTGATTTTGGAAGCTCGCTCGAGCGAAGGAAGGCTCGCTCGAGCGAGGGTCCTATTTTCAGCAAACTTTGCAAAATATTTTCTAAGTGTATTTTTGCATTCTCATCCCATTCTAGGCATTCTTAGGCCTAGTTTAAGGCATCTTAATGAGGATATTGATGTAGAACACACCGAGGCAAATTAGGGATTAAATTATGATATTTCCCAACTGTGTAGCTTAGTGTGTGTTCAACCTGTGAACTGTGTAGGGTTGGCGACTGGGGAGACACGCTCTAGCATACTGTAGCCCAAACTCTGTGAGTAACATTGTGTAAAGATATGTTCAACTGAGAATGTTTTCTGACTGTTTACGGAACTGTTTTCTGGAATGATTACTGTTATTTGATTAAATGTATGTCCTATATTCTGAAATGTACTGTGGCATCCTTAGTACCATCAAGCTTATCACATTATTCAGAGATCTCTGTCGGTTCCCTCGTGGAACCATTACTGTTTACTAATTGATGGTCATCATTACTGTTTGGTCTTTAAGACCTACTATTTACTGCTATGCTAATGGATGTACCACATATGAGTGAATAATTGTTATGACTGAAAGACTGGAATACTGTTTAATGAACTGTTTTCATTACTGTAAGGACATTTCATTCTTAACCTCTTTACGCAATATGTTATTCACTGGGCTTTAACTCACTGTTTATATATATATATATATATGTAGGTGTTCAGCCACCAGATCGGAGCTAGGAGCGTGGGTTAGACTCCAGTTTTGTCAAGCCAGCCTTTGTGCCTCACTGCGAGATTCCGAGTCGCCATGCTATGGCTTTGGGGTGCTTTGTTTTTCCCCCGTCTGACTCCAAACTGTTTTGGATTATCAGATAAACCGCCGATACTAATCAGCATCTTGTATCAAGGGATTAGGTCCTCAGATCAGGTATCAGAATTTTGTATAGATCGCATTGTTTGAATGTGTGAATGCATGAAAAATCTTTTTGGCATCTGGTATCACACTCAATAGACATTATTTATCAGATTGGCTTCCGCCAGTTCGAACTCTGTTTTATCGTTCTATCATTGTTAGCCTTGGTAATCTCGGATTACTGGCCGGTTATGGTGCTAAACCCATAGGGCCGGGTTTGGGTCGTGACAGAGTGGTATCAGAGCCAAGTTAACCACGAGTTATACCCCACACACGTGTCCAAATGAGCTATAGGGTGTCCTACAAAAGTGATTAGGGCATTTCATGAACTTGAAAAGTGTGTGGCTATGTTATGACTGAATACATGTTAATGTGATAACTGTCTAAACATGCAACTGTTTAATGTTATAATTGCTATAACTGTTATAACTGCTTATAGCGAAATGGACAATGCAAATGAACCTGAATCCTCATCTACCGAGGCAAGAATGGAAAGAATGGAAAGAATGATGGAACTGATAACTGCTAGACTTGAGCAACAACAGAACCAACAGCCCCCACCTCCTCCTCCTCCGGTACAGCCGGAACCAAATGCAAATGTGAATGATGGGGACATAATAGCTCTCACCCATAAATTCAGCAAGATGAAACCGCCATCCTTTCAGGGAGGCCTTGAACCGCTAAAGGCTAAAGCTTGGGTGCTTGAAACAAAAAAATTATTTGAAGTGTTTCCGTGCTCAGAAGCAAATAAAGTTCTGTTAGCCATCCTTCACCCTACAAAAAGCAGCTAGAAGGTGGTGGATGTTGATCCGTGATACAAATACTGTTATGACTTGGGCTCAGTTCAAGGAGTCCTTCTTTGAAAAGTACTTCCCACAGTGCGTCAGGGATAGGAAAGTGACTGAATTTGAACAACTGAGACAGGGTACAATGTCTGTGGCTGAATATGAAGCAAGGTTCACTGAGCTTGCCAGATATGCACCACATATGGTGGACACTGACTACAAGAAGGCCAGAAAATTTGAGGATGGCCTTAATGTTGCAATACTTGACCGAATAAGTGTTTTGAAACTACCGACTTTTGTGGGTGTTCTCGACCGGGCATTGATGGCCGAGTCGAACATTGCAGCAGTGAAACAATCTGAAACACCAACAACTGAATGGCAAGGTAAAAGGCAGGGTTTCAAATTTAAGAAAGGCAAGCATAACCCGGCCAACAAGAAACAGAATACGGGGTCAACAACTAGCCCCAGCCAAGGGAGTGGGTTCATTCCACCCTGCTTTGTATGTAGCAACAAGCACAAAGGGGTTTGTCACAAAATATCCGGAGCCTATTACAGATGTGGCAAAGTGGGCCACATGGTTAGAGACTGTCCCTCTGCTCCACAAATTAGTAGCAAAGCCGCACCAAGTGCAGCAGCGTCAACTGTAGCACCAAAGCCTAACCCTAAAGCTACCGGGAAAGAGCTTATGAGGCAGGGCCGAGTGTTCGCCCTAGTACCGGGAGACGTGCAAAATAATGAAACCGTTGTGTCAGGTATCCTCTCTATTTGTGCTCAAAATGCATATGTATTGATTGATTCGGGGTCTACACACTCATATGTATCGCATGCTTTCTCACGGAAATTGAATAGACCCTTAGAACCCATGAATTACCTGTTAGCTGTATCATCACCTATTGGGGGATCCATGACATGTGCATATATGTATCCTGCTTGTGAGATTATTGTTTGGGGATATGCATCTGTTTATTGATTTACTGCCATTAAATATTGATCATTTTGATGTAATATTGGGGATGGATTGGTTACAAAAATATCATGCCACTATAGACTGTGTAACAAAACAAGTAGTTTTCCGTCCACCTGGTTTGCTTGAATTTGTGTTTAATGGGAGTGGAGTAGTACCTCCTCCGTATCTGATTTCTTCTGTGAAAGCTGTTAAACTGATTAGAAAGAGATGTAAAGGATATATGTGTTCTGTGCTGACTGTGTCTACTGATGATAGTGTTAAAATTGATGTGAATTGTATTCCTATAGTTAGAGAATTCCCAGATGTATTTCCAGATGATCTGCCAGGGGATTTGATTGACAGGGAGATTGAATTTGCCGTTGATGTGATTCCGAGTACACAGCCAATATCTAAAGCTCCCTACAGAATGGCCCCAACTGAACTGAAGGAATTGAAAGTGCAATTGCAAGAACTGTTAGACAAGAAGTTTATCAGGCCCAGTACTTCACTGTGAAGTGCACCTGTTTTGTTTGTGAAGAAGAAAGATGGCTCACTGAGACTGTGTATTGATTACCGCGAATTGAACAAGGTAACTGTGAAAAATAAATACCCATTGCCACGTATTGATGATTTATTTGATCGATTCTGAGGTGCACAAGTGTTTTCAAGATTGATCTCGGATCGGTATCATCAATGAAGGTTAAACCGAAGACATTGATAAAGCGCTTTTAGAACGAGGTATGGCCATTATGAATTTTTAGTTATGCCATTGAGTCACGAATGCCCTCGCATTTATGGACCTTATGAGCGAATTTTTAAACCATACCTTGATGATTTTATTGTGGTATTTATTGATGACATCTTGATTTATTCAAAAAGTAGAGAAGAACATGAACAACATTCGAGACTTGCCTGCAGACCTTAAGAGAACGTAAATTGTATGCTAAAGCTGTCTAAATATGAATTACGGCTTGACCATGTTATGTTTTTGGGACATGTTGTTAGCAAAGATGGAATTTCTGATCATGAAAATTGAAGTCAGTAGTGAATGGCCTAGACCAACAAATGTGACTGAAGTCCGAAGCTTTTTGGGATTGGCTGGATATTACAGAAGGTTTGTCAAAGATTTCTCCAAAATTGCCTTGCCAATGACTCAGTTAACTCAGAAGGGGACATCATTTGACTGGACTGACCAAAGGGAATCAGCATTCCAAGAGTTGAAAACTCGACTTATGACTGCACCGGTTTTGACTCTACCTTCAGGTACGGATGGTTATACTGTATTTAGTGATGCTTCTCATAAGGGTTTGGGGTGTGTTTTAATGCAGAATGGGAGAGTTATTGCTTATGCTTCCCGACAGTTGAGACCACATGAAAAGAACTACCCGACCCATGATTTGGAACTGGCTGCAGTAGTGTTTGCACTGAAAATTTGGCGTCACTATCTGTATGGGGCGACATGTGAAGTATACACCGACCACAAAAGTTTGAAATATTTCTTCACACAGAAAGAACTGAATATGAGACAGCGCAGATGGCTAGAACTGATCAAAGATTATGACCTACAGATTTTGTACCATCCGGGAAAAGCCAATACTGTTGCCGATGCATTGAGCCGAAAGTCAATTGCCAACTTAGCTTGTTTGCTCACCGGACAGAAAGAATTGCTTTATGACCTCGAAAAATCTGAAATTGAAATTGTCTTGAGAGAACAAGGTGGAACAATAGCTGCCATTACTGCTCAACCAGCCTTGATAGAAGAAATTAAAGAAAAACAGCAACAGGATGACTTCTTGAAAAAGATCATCGAAGGAAGAGAATCTAAGCCGAGACCGGGGTTCAAATTTGAGAACAATGTACTGAAATTTCAAGAAAGACTGTGTGTGCCGAATGACACTGAACTAAAAAGAATAGTGCTGCAAGAGGGCCACAATTCAAAATTGTCTATCCACCCGGGGAATACGAAAATGTAACAAGATCTGAAATAGAATTTCTGGTGGCCGAGAATGAAGAAAGAAATTGCCGACTTTGTGTCCAAATGTCTTCATTGCCAAGAAGTCAAGGCTGAACATCAACGACCCGCGAGCTTACTGCAACCCTTACCCATACCAGAGTGGAAATGGGAGCATATCACGATGGATTTTATCGTTGGATTACCTCGCTCCAGAAAAGGTATGGACTCTATTTGGGTTATTGTTGATAGACTGACTAAATCTGCACACTTTCTACCTGTCAAGACAATTTATAATGCGGACAGATTAGCTGTACTCTATATTAATGAAATTGTTAGACTGCATGGAGTGCCTGTGTCTATCGTTTCTGACAGGGATTCGAAGTTTACATCGAGGTTTTGGCAAAGCCTCTGATTGCATTAGTCTTGAATTGAGACTGAGTAGTGCCTATCATCCTCAGACTGATGGACAGTCAGAAAGGACCATCCAGACTTTGGAGGATCTATTGAGAATGTGTGTCCTTGATTTTCAGGGAAACTGGGAAAGTCATTTTCCATTGGCTAAATTCGCCTACAACAACAGCTACCATTCGAGTATTGGTATGGCGCCTTTCGAGGCATTGTATGGCAGGAAATGTCGATCTCCGATTTGCTGGGCAGAAGTTGGAGATGGGCCTTTGCTTGGGCCCGAGATTGTATCTGGCTTGTCGAAAAGATAAAGCGTCTAGACGAAAAGCGCAGTGTAGCGAGAAAAGTTATGCGGATGTTAGAAGACGGGACAGAGAATATGAAGTGGGTGATCACGTTTTTGTGAAAGTGACACCAATGAAAGGCCAGACTCGTTTTGGAGTCAAAGGCAAGTTAGCGCCGCGGTATGTCGGACCGTACGAGATTATTGAGAAAATTAATCCGGTGGCGTATCAAGTTGCGCTCCCTCCTGAAATGGAGCATATGCATAATGTTTTCCACATTTCGATGTTGAGAGATTATCTCCGGGATCCCTTCCACGTGATTGAGCCTACTCGTATTGTGTTGAGAGATGACTACACTTACGAGGAACGACCTATACAAATTGTAAACAGACGAATCAAGAAACTGAGAAACAAAGAGATCCCATTAGTGAAGGTTGACTGGCAGAACCATGGTGGTGTGTATGCCACTTGGGAAAGGGAAGATGACATGGCTAGGCGATATCCTGATTTGTTCCCGCTGAATCCTGTTTTCTTCCAAAATGAAGGTAACTCGAGTTTAGAGGACTAAACTCCTTATAAGGAGGGGAGACTGTAACAACCCCATACTGTTAACCGAAAATTTACTGAATTACATACTGATTACTGCTAAACTGGACTACTTATGACTGATAATTAAACTAATCGGAAATCTTGAGCAATTTGATTGAAAATTTAAACCGAATTGACTGAATATGTTTACTGTATTGCATTTTTATCTGCCCGATTGTTTGATTATCTGTTGGCGTGTTTATGTTCAGATTGCAAATTGAAGGCCTTATCGGCGGCTGAACTGAAAACCGTTTAGTGTTTCATGATCAGTAGAATTTATCTGATTTTATAGTATAATTATCCAAAATGTGATTAGGTATGATTAAATTAGATTAAATATTGATATGTTGCAAACTTGGACTTATTTACCAAATTAACCTTGTAGTGGGCCACTACCTCAAACCTTGTGAGCCTTATTACACTTAATACATTTGATTAAAACAACATGTCATCAGCTTTTGTGTTGCCTCAACCGACCAAAGAAGAGAGTTAGAGTGAGAGAGTGATTTCATCTTGTGTATTGGCTTGCTCTTGAGGATTTGCTTGAAGACTTGTAATTTTGGAAGGGTGATTGCATAATTGAGCTCCCTCACTTCTAATCCTACACCTAAGGTAGATCATTCATCTTTTTCATTGTGTCTTTGAGTTGTTCTTGCATGGTTTTGAGCTAAATTGAAGTCTAGAGCCAAGTTATGGCTCAAAGTGTTGGAGTAGAGCTTAATTGTTGCATGCATGGCTATATTGTTGCATTTTGAGGTTAATTTCATGGAATTGGTACATGCATGCCCATATTGTTGTTATAGTCCATGTTTTCATCTTGTTTTCAAAATATTGAGCTCATTAGAGCAAGCTTTGAAGCTGGAATTTGGTTCTAAATTCATGCATGGCATGTTTGAAGTTTATTCTTGAAAGTGGGTTTGAAAAATGGTTCCAATTGACTCACTCTTGAGCTTTGAATTCACAAATTGAGCTTTGAAACTTATTGTACATTGAATTTAGATGTGTTTTCCAGAATTTGGGCCCAAGAGGTCGAGTTTTGAGTGAAAGAATGCTTGGTTTGAGCTCAGGAGACAAATATGAAAATTCCAGATTTGGCTTCTTCGCTCGAGCGACCAACCTTTGTTCGAAGCTACGCTCGAGCGTAGGATTGGTGGCTCGAGCGTAAAATTCGAGCATCCAGTACTTTTACTGTTTCATCAAACCGCTCGAGCGAAGGGTTTCTCGCTCGAGCGAAGCCTTTGATTTTGGAAGCTCGCTCGAGCGAAGGAAGGCTCGCTCGAGCGAGGGTCCTATTTTCAGCAAACTTTGCAAAAAAATTTTTGAAGTGTATTTTTGCATTCTCATCCCATTCTAGGCATTCTTAGGCCTAGTTTAAGGCATCTTAATGAGGATATTGATGTAGAACACACCGAGGCAAATTAGGGATTAAATTATGATATTTCCCAACTGTGTAGCTTAGTGTGTGTTCAACTTTGTGAACTGTAGGGTTGGCGATCGGGAGACACGCTCTAGCATCTTGTAGCCCAAACTCATGAGTAACAATTGTGTAAAGATATGTTCAATCGAGAATGTTTTACATTTGTTACTTTAACTGTTTTTTGGAATGATTACTGTTATTTGATTGAATGTATGTCCTATATTCTGAAATGTACTGTGGCATCCTTAGTACCCTCATTTCTTTATCACATCACAGAGATCTGTCGGTTCCCTCGTGGAACCATTACTGTTTACTAATTGATGGTCATCATTACTGTTTGGTCTTTAAGACCTACTATTTACTGCTATGCTAATGGATGTACCACATATGAGTGAATAACTGTTATGACTGAAAGACTGGAATACTGTTTAATGAACTGTTTTCATTACTGTAAGGACATTTCATTCTTAACCTCTTTACGCAATATGTTATTCACTGGGCTTTAACTCACTGTTTATATATATATATATATATGTAGGTGCTCAGCCACCAGATCGGAGCTAGGAGCGTGGGTTAGACTCCAATTTTGTCAAGCCAGCCTTTGTGCCTCACTGCGAGATTCCGAGTCGCCATGCTATGGCTTTGGGGTGCTTTGTTTTTCCCCCGTCTGACTCCAAACTGTTTTGGATTACTGTATAGACTGTCAGCTACTAACTGTACTGTTATCAAGGGATTAGGTCCCTGTACTGTGTGACTGTAAATTTTGTATAGACTGTACTGTTTGAATGTGTGAATGCATGAAAAATCTTTTTGGCATACAGACTGTCACAGCTCAATGGACATTATTTATTTACTGTATTGGCTTCCGCCAGGCCCTGAACTCTGGTTTCTTGTTTCTTTTATTAGCGGGCCTTGGTAATCTCGGATTCTTGGCGATTCTGATACTAAACCCATAGGGCCGGGTTTGGGTCGTGACAGGAGATCACTTATTTTACTGAGTTGTTTGGAGTGTTCTAAATAAGTACACTTTTTAACTTTTTAGATTAAAAAGTTAAGAAAAAAAAGATGATTGTTTGGGTTAACTTTTTGACTTTTTATGAAAAAATGTGTATTAAAAAATTGTATAAATTATTGTGTAGGAGAAGATTAGGAGTGTGAATTGTACAGCCGTACTATCTGCGCAGTTGGATTGATGCTAAGAAACGACTGGTTACTTTTCGGGGCATTGCATTAGATGGTACTGTTTGGCCCTTGGGGGCCATCACAGGTTCCGTTTTGATAATTTGAATCGTTTAATATGTAGAACTCATCGAGTACTATATGCTTATAAAAAATCACGTTGATCGGATATCGATAACTATCTGATCAGATTAGTTTTTTTTCAGCCGTTAACTATAACATCATCCTTTTTTTATACAAAACTGATTTGATCATATAGTTAGCGATATCCGATCAATGTGATTTTTTTACAGACCTATAGTACTTGACGAGTTCTATATATTAAATGGTTCAGATTATCAAAATGGGACCTGTGATGGGTCCCTATGGGCCAAACAACAGTGTGTTAAAATTGCACCCAACCTGTGCAATTTTTTTTTAAAAATGCAGCCACAGATCTGATTTTGAAAAGATTGACTCGTAATTTTGTGTGTAAAATTAATTTTTTAATATTTTTTTAGATGAATAATAATAATTTTTTAACTTTTTAAATAATTTTTTGACTTTTTAATTTTTTTCACACATGCCAAACCTCAAAACATAGAAGTTGGTTTCAGTGTAATAGTCGTCATAAATAACAGTACTCTAATATTAATTCATATATAGGCCAAGTTTGGCATCCTTCAAAAAAATTCAAAATGTCAAAAAGTCACATCATCTTGTTTAAATCACATCACCTCTCTAACACATCACTTCAAACCCAATCCAAATCCAACCCATATTTTATAAAAAGTCAAAAAATATATTTATTTAATCTTTCCAAACTTGGAAATAATAAATTTATTTTCACAATAAGTGGCCTTTATTTTTAGATTAGAAAAAATTTCATTGACCAATATTTGACAATTGTGTTGAGAGAGAGAGACTTGCCATTCTTTTTCTCCAATACCTTGCTATGATAATCTAACAGTTCACATTGAAAGAAAAACGATATAATTTTAAAATGTGTAGATTAAGATTAAAAAAAAAATTAATTTAAAAATTAAACTATTAAATTTTTTCATCTGTCAACTTATTTACGGTAAAATTATTGTAAATAAAGAATGACAAAAAATTTAAGTTCAAAATAGAGAAAAGGTGATAAGCTCAATTTGGAACAATTTTGATTGGTAGCTCGAAATCCCTTCCCCCGAATCCCCCTAATTTCCATTTTCAGTAAACTGTTTTTTTTTTTTTTTTTTAACTTACCTTGCAATTTTTTTTTTTTGCCCAAAATAGCAATTCGGGGGGTTCGGGGGACACCCCCCTCGAGCTCCCGTGTTTTTCCCAATTTGGAAACTTGATTAAAAGTTAAAAGTCAAAATTCAAATTTTAATTTATTTTGGGTTATATCACCTCTTTAGTTTTTTATATATCTTTTTTTTAAAAAAAATTAAAAAAAAATTAAAAAGTCAGTTTTTAACCATCTTCTCAAATAACCTAAGAATTTGTTTGATTAATTCAATATTATAATTGATTTTTTTTTTTTTTTTTTGAGAAATAATATTATGATTGTTTGATAAGTGACATTATTGTGATATAAATAAATAAATATATAGGTACATGTCAACATGTTTTTTGATGGATGTGACATTATCTGTGTACTGGAGCTGTAAAATCATAGTGTTCTTCACATTCTTAATTTTGATTAAAGCTTCTTTGTTTTTTGTTTATTTATTGGAAAACTTCTTTGTTTCACGCCATTGTAAACCAATGTTAAAAAATAGTTTTCACTTGATTTTTTTATTTTTATTTTATGTAACTAGGATATGAGATCAATCATATTCAGTATGTAAAAAGAAATTATTAAAGGTTGCGTTTGGATCAATAATATAAAATCCGTAACCTAAACGTATATTGTAGTTAAGAGTTTGAATCACTCTATTTGGATTGGTTTTCAGAACATGTTTTCTACCAATTTTTTGAAAAAAATAGAAACTAGTAATCATACAAAAATGATGTTTGCCTCTTTTTTTTTCACCAGTTTTTAAATTTTTGTTTTAAGAAACCAGATTTTACAAAACATAATCACATAGATTGTGTTTGAGGAACAAGTTCAGGGGATCTATTTCCCAAGGCACTGTAGTACTCCTAGATTGTCTTAATTGTCTCTTCCCCTTTATTCTTGTTTAATACGAGTATTATATGTGTACTCTTGATCAGGTCCGATCCTGAGATTTTCGGGGCCCAATAGGGATGGTAATTTGAACCCGGCCTGACGGAGACCCGACCCCCCGACCCCAAATTGAACGATTTTTCTCTGAAAAATACTCACGACAGGCCGGGAATGGTATTCAAAAATAAATCCCCGATGATATTCGGGCCGGGGACAGTGATATGTGCCCCAGCCCCGGCCCGCCCTGGCCCTGGCCTGATCTATCCCCGAAAAAAGTCCCCATATATATATATATAATATATATGTTTATGTTTTTGTTTGTTTTATCTATCTCAATATAATATATATGTTTAGGTTTTGGTCCTGGGCTGAGAGAGAGACCTCTCACACATACACAGAGCCTCTCTCTCTCTCTCAGCAGATCTATTCCCAACACACCTATCTCAACCTCCGCCATCCTCCTCCGCTGTCCTCACCTCCGATCTCCCTCACCGCCATTGCCGATCTCCCTCCACTGTCCTCACCGCTGATCTCCCTCACCGCCGTTGCCATTCCGTTGTCCTTCTCCTCTTCTACAGTGCCTTTGCCATTGCCATTCTTTCTCTGGTTCTTTGGTTCATCTCTTCGTCGCCCCTGTGGTTCATCTCTTCGTCGCCGCCGCCTTTGCCGATCTCTTCGCCGCCGCAGTGCCTTTTCCGATCTCTGGTTCATCTTTGGTTTTTTCTCTATCTCTAGTTAGATCTGTATTTTTTTTCATAGATCTAAGGATATGGCTGAAGGTGAATATATGCATAGTGTTAGATCATCTCTGTTTCTTCTCTACTTTTCTCTATTTTCTTTTTGTTGTTTATTGTTTGTGTTGTAGATCATCTCCGATCTCTGAATGTATGCATAGCATCTCTGTTTGTGTTGTATATTTGTTCAAAAAAAAAAGGTTGGGTATTTTTCGGGATCAGGAAAACCCGATCCCCGTTAGGGGCCGAAGGCAGGGGGGCTAATGGGTTTCCCGTCGGGGATCGAGGATGGGGACAAGAACGGAGAGTATTTTACATTCGGGGATTGGGGACGGGGAGTGTAATCCCCGGCCCCGACCCGCCCCGTTGCCATTCCTAGGGCCCAAATTCGATAATCAACTACTAAATTTCTAGGCCTGCACATATTTTTTCATTGAATGAAAAAAAAAAATTTAAATAAAGGACAAAAGATTTGTATTAAAATTACAAAAAATACTTAACATTACATTACAACAATTAATAAGTATCACTTGACCTCGCTCTTTTTGCATTTTTAGAAGCAAATAAACCAATCATACTTGCATAATTTAATTTTTTAGCAAAATCATTTGCAATAGATAACATTGCTAATCCATTCAATTTTTTTTTTTTTTTTTTTTTTTTTGTGACATGGTTGATCGAAGTTAATTTTTGATGATTTTCATTTTTTTAATGGGTCAATTTATTTTAAGTTAGTTTGGGTCTTTTTTAATTTTTTTGAACTTATTGTTAGAAATTGTTTGGAAATTCTGGGTTAAAACAAAAATTTTTCCTGACTTTGCTCTATTATTTAGGTGGGAACCGTGCGCCAAAATTGGCGAGTCAAAGTGGTAACGCGTTCTATGCCGCGTTGTGACTCACGTGGTAAATTTGGTTGTTCAAAATCATTATCGAGTGAATGGGAAATTGAAGCGAAAGTGTGCTCCATGGAAATGGAGTTTTGGTGGAAAGTCCTTAAAGGTTTGAAAAATGGCTTGTCCCACATTGATTTGGTGGGAAGTTTTGAATGAGTTTATAAGGCATAGGATTGGAACTTGGGGTGTGTCCCAAAGGGTACCCAAGTTTTGTAGAGAATGAGGTTATGGGCTAGACCCATTGGACCAAAAAATAACCATGCGCGCTGCCGCCATCCGGCTGGGCTTGGGCGCGGGTATGTGGTGGGAGGTTGGGCCGGGCCCAATACTAATCTTTTTGGGTCAAAAACATTTGAATTCAATTTTATTTTTTGGTAAAATAAAATTTGTCCAATTTAAATTTCAATTTTTTGAATTCAAAATTGGGTCTGTTTTTCTCCCACCCGCACAGAATTGAATCTGTTTAAAATTCAAAAAACCCGGATAGATTTGAATCTGTGCAAAACAGTTTTATCTATTTGAATTTTGAACCAAACATATTTAAATCTGTTCATTCAAAACCAAACAGGTTTCATACCTGTTCAACAAGTTTGCACCTGTTTGATTCAAAACCAGCAGCCACCAATCCATCTATAAATAGGCAGCCCTCATTTGATATTTTGATTCAATAATTTTGTCCTAAATATTGTTTGCCTTGTCTGCATTGTTGCTGCATTATTTTCCTTCTAAGAAAGAGTGTAAACACTTAGTGTGTTCGTTGTTCGAATAAATTGTAGTGCTGCATTTATTCGTTGATAGATCATTTTATCCTGGGAGATAAACGTCCATATTCTGAAAGCACCGTGGAGAGGACGAATCTGTCTTAAGGATACAGTGTCGAACACTGGACTTGATCAGAATATTATTCAAGAAATTAATCAAGTAAGTTGGTTATTTATTTTTTGTTTTATTTATTTAAATCAGATTTTAATTTTGTTTTTGTAACAAAATAAAAAATTGTTTTTATTTATTTTATTTTATTTGTCTGGTTTGATTTTTGTAATCAAACAAATTCTCTCATTTCCTTTATTTCTTATATGTTCTGTTTGTTGTTAAGTACACAACATAATTTATTTTTCAAATACAGTGAAGATTGTCCAACAATCTTAAGACAGAGTAATTTTTGTATATTTATTGTATTTAATTTTCTGTATTTTCACAAAGTGATATTCTGGTTGGAAAATACAAATAATATTTATAAACTATTTGACAGATATTAGTAATATACTATCTATTTTCTTTGACAACTAGTAGTAATATACTGGTGTTATTAACAATTGCAGAATATTATTTGGTGTTGCAGAAAATTATTGTGGTATTTTATTTTTTTGGTTTTAGTAACAAGGAAAATAAAATTATTTTGCATTATAATTTATTTTCTGGTTTTAGTAATTAGAAAATTAATTTGTGGTTTGTTTTTTCTGATTTTTGTAAACAGATATTATGGCTACTGCAACTGAAACTGCAACTGGAAGTGGTACTCCAATTGTTACACCAACATCGGTCCCTATCCAGAACCATGTTCAAGTTCCAATAAATCATGGAGAAAAATCAGAAAAATTTAACGGTACTGAGTTTAAGAGATGGCAGTAGAAGATGTTGTTCTATCTTACAACTCTAAATTTGGCCTTGTTTCTCCATAAAGAAGCTCCAGCACTTAAGGAGAGTGAAAGTGATTGGCAAGTTGTTACCACTATAGATGCTTGGAAACATTCAGATTTCCTGTGCAGAAACTACATCCTCAATGGCCTTGACAACATGTTGTATAATGTTTACAGCCCTCTGAAGTCAGCAAAAGAATTATAGGATTCTTTGGAGAAGAAATACAAGACAGAGGATACCGGCACGAAGAAATTTGTTGTCGGTAAATTTCTGGATTTTGTTATAGTAGACTCCCAAACGGTAATTTCTCAAGTTCAAAATTTTCAAATAATTTTGCATGATATTCATTCAGAAGGTATATCTCTTAGCGATTCTTTCCAAATCGCTACTTTAGTAGAAAAGTTACCACCGGCTTGGAAAGATTTCAAAAATTATTTAAAACATAAACGCAAGGAGATGACTATGGATAAGTTGATTGTAAGATTGAGAATTGAGAAAGATAACCGAAAGGCTGAAAAGAAGAATGGGAAAAATCTCATTGAGTCCAAGGCTAATGTGGTTGAACAAGTTCACAAACCACATAACAAAAAGAGGAAGTTTACTGGAGATGGTCCTAAACAAGACGACAACGATGGCAACAAGAAGTTTAAAGAAAAAATGTTATAATTGTGGCAAGACGGGGCATCGAGCTTCTGACTGCTGCCACCCTAAGAAGGATCGTGGAAGTACAAGCAAGAAGACTACCAATTAGGTCAATGTAACTGAACTAGATTACATCTTTGACGGAGTGAATGACATCAACCTCTCTGTTGTGGTGTTTGAGGCTAATTTGGTTGGAAATCCCAAGGAATAGTGGGTTGACACTGGGGCAACTCATCATATTTGTGCGGACAAGAAGATGTTCACTACCTACAATGAGACTGCAAATGGTGAACAACTTTTCATGGGAAATTGTTCTACTTCTACTATGGCTGGACAAGGAAATGTGATCTTAAAGATGACATCAGGGAAAGAACTGACCTTCAACAACGTACTGCATGTACCTGACATCCGGAAGAATTTGGTTTTTGGCTCTTTGTTAAGTAAAAATGGTTTTAGGCTTGTTTTTTAGTCTGATAAATTTGTATTATCAAAGAGTGGTATGTATGTTGGTAAGAGATACATGAGTGATAGTCTCTTCAAATTAAATGTAATGACAGTTGTACCAAAAGTTGCTATGAATAAGAGTAACACATTTTTTGCTTATATTCTTGAGTCGAATGTATGTCATGGTAAATTAAGACATGTGAATTTTGATACTTTGCGTAGATTAATTAGTTTGGATTATATACCAAAGTTTGAAATTGATCCTAATCATAAATGTGAAATTTATGTAGAAGCGAAACTAACTAAGGCTCCATTTAAATCGGTTAAAAGGAAAATCGAACCTCTAAAATTAATTCATACAGATGTATATGATCTTAAATTTGTTCAAACTAGAGGAGGCAAAAAGTATTTCATAACATTTATCAATGATTGCACAAGATATTGTTATGTTTATTTACTTAGAAGTAAAGATGAAGCCTTAGAAATGTTTAAACTTTACAAAACAAAAGTTGAAAATCAACTTGGTAAAACCATTAAAATAGTTAGAAGTGATAGGGGTGGTGAATATGATGCACCATTAAATGAATTTTGTGCACAACATGGCATTATTCACCAAACTACAGCACCCTATTTTCCTCAGCAAAATGGAATTGCTGAAAGGAAGAATAGAATCCTAAAAGAAATAATGAATGCCATGTTACTAAGTTCAGGCTTACCACAGAACTTGCGAAGGAAAGCAATATTGTCTGCTAATTATGTTCTTGACAGAATACCCCACAAGAAAAACCAACAGCACTCCTTATGAATTGTGGAAAGGACGACCGCCTTCCTACAAATACTTAAAAGTGTTGGGGTGTTTGGCAAAAGTTGAAGTTCATGTTCCTAAAAAGACTAAGATTGGACCAAAAACAGTAGATTGTGTGTTTATTGGTTATGCTCAGAATAGTAGTGCATATCGGTTTTTGACTTATAAATCAGAATACTTGATATAAATGTGAACACTATTATAGAGTTAAGGAATGCTGTGTTTTTTGAACATGTCTTTCCTTACAAGAAAGGACAAGAGTTAAGTTCACAGAAAAGAACTTATGATTGTACACAAAGTCAAGAGACTAATGACAATCAAACACAAGAGACTAGTAATGGACTCGACCAATAGGATTTAACTGATGATGAACCACGATGAAGTAAGAAAGTGAGAACATCAATATCCTTTGGTCCAAATTTTCTGACATACTTGTTAGAAAATGAACCTCAAAGCTTTAAGGAAGCAATGATAGGTCCTGAAGCACCTTTGTGGAAAGAGGTAGTTAATAATGAAATTGAATCCATTATGCAAAATCATACTTGGGAATTGGTGGATCTTCCACCTAGTTCTAAACCTTTTGGATATAAGTGGATATTCAAGAGAAAAATGAAAGCAGATGGTTCAATAGATAAGTATAAAGTGTAGTAAAAGATTACAGACAAAAGGAAGGTCTGGATTATTTTGACACATATTCTCCTGTGACAAGAATAACATCCATTCGCATGCTTATTGCTATAGCTGCGTTGTTTAATTTAGAAATACATCAAATGGATGTTAAGACAGCTTTCTTAAACGGTAATCTGAATGAAGAGATCTATATGGAGCAACCCGAAGGGTTTATAGTGCCGGGGTAAGAAAAGAAAGTTTGTCGGCTTGTAAAATCTCTTTATGGATTAAAACAAGTACCTAAGCAACGGCATGAAAAATTTGATCATGCAATGCTTACTAATGGGTTTAAGATAAACAAATGTGACAAATGCATCTATGTTAAAAACACTGACCAAGGATATGTCATAGTTTGTCTTTATGTGGATGACATGCTTATCATTGGAAGCAGTCAAAACATGATCAAATCAACTAAGCAAATGCTTAACAAAAGATTTGATATGAAAGATATGGAGGTCGCAGATGTTATTTTAGGAATGAAAATTACTAAAACATTTGACGGATATGCATTATCTCAATCTCATTATATTGAGAAAAATCTTGATAAATTTATCAAGAATGATTTGAATGTGGCTAGAACACTTATCGACATCAGTCTTTATTTATCGAAAAATAAAAGTAATGCCGTGTCTCAGTTAAAATACTCCTAAATCATTGGAAGCCTAATGTACCTAATGAATTGTACTTGTCCTGATATAGCTTATGCTGTCAGTAAAATGAGTAGGTACACTAGTAACCCCGAAGAAGACCATTGGAAAACGATCATTCAAGTTCTTAGATATCTAAGATTACCTGTGATCATAGTTTGAACTTTACTCGATATCCAGTAATACTCGAAGGTTATTGTGATGTCAATTGGATATCGAATACTAAAGATTCAAAATCCACCAGTTGATATGTCTTTACTCTGGGAGGCGCTGCTGTTTTTTGGAAATCCACGAAACAAACATGTATTGCACGATCCACAATGGAATCCGAGTTCATTGCTTTAGACAAAGCAGGAGAAGAAGCAGAATGGCTTCATCACTTCTTAGAAGTCATTCCAATGAGGCCAAAACTTGTGCCAGCTATTTGCATTCATTGTGATAGTCAATCTGCAATAGACAAGGCACAGAATCATATGTATAATGGTAAGTCACGACATATTCGTCGTCGACATAATACCGTAAGGCAATTGCTCTCAAATGGAATAATCTCAATAGATTATATAAAATCTAAAGAGAATATTGTGAATCCGTTAACTAAAGGTTTGACAAAAGCGCAAGTGTATAATTCATCGAAGGGGATGGAATTAAAGCCTATTACATAAGAATCATCATAATGGTAACCCTACTTATATGACTGGAGATCCCAAGAACTAAGTTCAAAGGGACAACTAAGTTATGTGTGGCTCACCAGAAATCACCAAGGGATTAAGATTTTCTACCCATTCCTATGGTGAGAGTGATATCTGCAACATATGTTATCTGCAGGGGTATAAGAATAAGCTTTGCTTTTAATGATTACTTATGATAATACTGTTCATTCCAGGCGGAACGGGTCAGCACTGATCCACGCTTCTCAATCCTACGTCCGAATGACCAAGCCCACTGGAAGACCTACACAAGAGTTCAACGGGGAACGGGGAGTCCCCCAGCAAACCCTCCGACGAGCAAGTTAGAGAGAGAAGTAGAATGTAGAGATGGATTAGAGATAGAGAAGATTAACCTTCTTCCTGTCTTCGGCGTCTGCTTATATCCTCTGGTACTCATTTCGTTGTCCCTTCCGACCCGTCACCTTGGCCGAAAGTCTATGCTCTAGCTCACCTTGTTCATGGTGAAGTCGTTCTGTCTCGACGGAGAGGGGTTATCGCAATCAATGCTATAAGGGGCTTCATTAATGGTGATGTGCAATGACAATAACTTTGCAGGATCTTTGTCTGCTCATGTGGCTTATCCTTCACCTGCCACGTGTCTAAATATCATTGGTTCTTAATGCCATGTTGACTTCCAACTATGTTGGGCCTCATCAGCTGAACTATGCATTGGGCCCTAAGTGGTAGGCTTGGGTTGTTCATAGTGGGCTATAGCCTTTATGGGCCTACCCATATCAGTAGTCCCCCATTCCCAAGTGCAGCTTTAGCCCAACGAAGGAAATAATGAAGAAATCGGTAGGGTGAGGTCCGACCGAGAGGAGGGACCAACGATAAAAAAGGGGGGCCGACAGCGAAGGGTGGCCGAGTAGAAGGACCGACCGTGAGGAGGGCAGACCACGAAGGGTGGCCAAGTGGAGGGACTGATCGTGAGGAGGGCCGACTGCGAAGGGTGGCCGAGTGGAGGGGCCGATCATGAGGCGGGCCGACCGCGAAGGGTGGGTAATGTGGCGCGGGGCTCGAGAGGCGGCGTGGCACGTGCTGAAGCAAAGTGGAATAGATAGGGAAGGAGAAAGGGGGCAGTGGATCGTGGTCGCACACATGGCCGGATCTCGCAGTGGGGGAGGTTAGGCGTTGGGCAAGAAGTGAAACGATAGGTCATTAGAGGGTGTTGAAAAGACAGTTTGGGCAGATTTGGAAAATTTTCAAACTAGCGAAAATTAATTGTGACCCTTGGAATACAGGCAAGCCTTGGGCTTTTGGTATTATTCGTTTTACCTACTTTTTTGCAAAAAATCAAAACATTCCAAGTGTAAACTCTTTCGTTGCTAACGATACACCCCTGCAACACTTTTTGAATTTTCTTGCGCCCGCATCCGAAGCTATTCGCAGACATACGAGAGAGATGGCACAAGAGGAAGCCACAACCGTGAGGGTTGATCCCCTAGGCGACGATGACGTGGTTGACTTGGCAGAACAATACCGGACGGAGTGTAGGGAAGGGGAGGGAGCGAGTCAAGTGGTGTGGCCTCGGCCCAGGACAATGATTTCGGCCGCGAGGCCTATCAGTCAGGTGGAGCCAGACCATTGGCACACTAAACCGGATAGATCTGTACTGACAGCTGAGGAGTTGGAGGGAATAAGAAAGAAGTACCAAATACCCTCGGAGATAGGGCTGAGATTGCCCACCACTACGGAAAGGGCATCAGATGTGCGGCAAGGTGAATTCAGTTTGTATGAGGAGGCATTTCGAGGGGATTCGAGGCTACCTCTTCCCCAAGTGGTAGTGGATATTCTAAACAAGCTAGAAGCGGCGCCAGGGCAACTGATGCCGAACGCGTGGAAGATTATAATGGCCTACGCGAGTGCCTGGCTTCAGGCAACCGGAGGGGCGGCAATGACAGTAGAGGAGTTCTTCTCCTGCTACAAGGCTTCCGGTCAGCAGGAGACTTGGGTCACTCTGCAAGCGGTGGTGGGGCGAGGGTCAGGTGTGTCTTCCATCGCTTGTGAAGGATGGAGGCCGAGATGAGCCAGGATTTATTAACGCCGAAGTGAGTTCGTGACTATGTGGAAGGTGCCAACCAAATCGGTCGAGCCCAAGTTGGACAAGGCGGCTGAGGATCGAGTGAAAATGGTGAGGGAATTGAGAGAAAAGAAGGGGGGTGAGGTGGGATGAGCTAGTCTTGCTCTCAACATTGTTCGCCCTGAAATTGGGACTGCAACCGTTGGGGGAGGACCCAGCAAAGGAAGCGCTAGAAGCGCAAAGGAAGGCGGAGGAGGAGGAGGAGAGGAGATTGTTTGCTCTAGCGGACAAGTACAAAGAGACACAACTTGGGCCTGCGCCGAAACTGATCGCGAGGGAGCGCATCCGACCGTGCCCCAGGCCATTGGGGGAGAAGGATCTGGGCAGCTTCGAGCCACGACTGCCCCCCAGTGGATCCTCTGAATGAGAGGAACAAAAAGGAGATGGTGGGTTTGAAGAAAAAGAAGTGAGTCCGTCAGACTGAAGGGGAGCCCGCCTTGAAGAGGAGGAAGGAGGTGACGGCGGAGGAGACTCCTGAAATGGGGATGGGGGGAGCGGCAAAAAGGGCGAAGAGTGTGACGACTGGCCCTAAGGAACAAGTGCAAAGTGGAGCGGTCGACACTGAGAAGAGGGCGGAGCCACAGCCTAAGGAGGGTCTGGCGCCCCAAGGAGAGGGGGGGCCTGGGTTGAAGACTGCCTTATACCACGTCCCTGCGGTGTCTGGGCAAGTGGAAGGAGAAAGGAGACAAGCCAAGATGGCTGCAGACCGCCTCTTGGGGGTGGTGGAAGACGCAGCCGTTCGCTCAGTCGCTGGTTTTACTGAGGCTGAGCTGATGAAGGGGTTATGCTCTGCCTAGATGGATGTGGCTGCGTTGGCAGGAGCCTTGTTGAAGAAGGTAGCGGCGGCGAAGGGCGAAGTGAGGAAGGAGAGGGAAAGGTTGGGGTAGGTGGAGGCCCAACTTAAAAATTTCAAAAATGAGAGTGCAAGCTGGAAGAGGGCTGCGCGGAGTGCGTGTGCCAAGGGGTTGGAGGAGGCTTAGAAGGCAAAGAAGATGGAGGTGCTGGCGATGGTGCAGAGCAACATTGCCAATCGTGCCCATGCTGAGTTGTCGCGGCCAAGTTGGAGTTGGAGGATGAACACCACAAGGTGGTGTCACTCGAGTTCCAGCTGGCTGGCGAGCAGAAGAAGCTAGAAGATGCCCAAAATGCTTGCACTGTCGCCAATGAGCGGTTTGAAGAGGCCATGACCAGCAATGAAGATTTACGCGCCTAGTGGGTCAAAGAAAAGGAAGAAACAGACCTGAAGATTGCTAGGTTGGAGCGGGATCTTGCAGACGAGCGTGCCAAGGCAGCGGCAAAGAAAGCAGCGCTGGAGAAGGAGTTGGAAGAGGAGAAAACCAAGTCAGCCTCTGGGAGGGTAGCGTACCCCGATTTGTACGTCGCAGCAGTAGAGCAATTCAAGGGGTCTGCTGACTTTCAGATGGCTATCGATGCTGTGATCGCCAACAACCTGGCGAGAGAAGGGTCTTGGGGGGCTGGCCCATCGGGGGCCACCGCTGGGGGCAAGAGTCAAGAAGAAGTGATCCAGAGCTTCCAGCGGTCGGACTTCTACAAACACGAGATGGCTGAGTTCTGGGACAGCGGGTGGAAGATGTTCAAGCGTAAAGCTGAAGAGCTGTTCCCAGACTTAGACTTTAGCAGTGTCAAGATTGACGAAGATGACATGGCCCAGATCCCCCTAGACAAGGGCCTTGAAGAAGAAAATCTCGCCTCAAGTGAAGAGGAGTGAGTGGGGTGGAGAAAATTTGTACTTAGAGTTTTTGTTTTGTTTTCTTTTTTTTTTTTTTTTGAATTGCTGTAATAAACTTATGTACAAGTTTGTGAATGAATAAAATTATGAATTGTGTTTGGCATACTGTTGTTTGTATGTGTGTAATTCTGCAATGTATGAGAATGGTGAGTTGCACAGGGCTTGTGTATAAATCATTGTGAGGTGTAAAATGTAAGAAAAACTCAACGCAGAGCGAAGTTTAAAAGTTAAGAAAAACTCAACGCAGAGCGAAGTTTAAAATGTAATAAAATCTCAATGCAGAGTGAAGTGCAAAATGTAACAAAACCTCAACGCAGAGTGAAGTTTAAAAACGTGAAGTTGTGAATCACGACCCAGCAAGAAGCAAGTCTGACTTGGGAAACGCTGAACTGGAATTTGACTAAGTATGGCCACTATGCTACGATCATGAAGTGGCAATGGTGGCTCAGTCTGGCTGAGGCTTTAAGTAACTTGGTCTGGCCGAGCTCTTCGTGCTCAGTCTGGCTGAGGCTTTTTATGCTCAGTTTGGCTGAGGTCTTCGTGCTCAGTCTGGCTGAGGCTTTAAGCAACTCGGTCTGGCTGAGCTCCTCGTACAAACTGAATTCACCCAGCCGCATATCTGATGCCCTTTCTGTGGTGGTGGGCAATCTCAGCCCTATCTCCGAGGGTATTTGGTACTTCTTTCTTATTCCCTTCAACTCCTCAGCTGTCAGTACAGATCTTTTCGGTTTGGTGTGCCAATGGTCTGGCTCCACCTGACTGATAGGCCTCGCGGTCGAAATCATTGTCCTAGGCTGAGGCCGCATCGCTTGACTCGCTCCCTCCCCCTCCCTACGTTCCGTCCGGTATTATTCTGCCAAGTCAACCGCGTCATCGTCGCCTAAGGGATCAACCCTCGTGGTTGTTGTTTCCTCTTGTGCCATCTCTCTCGTATGTCTGCGAATAGCTTCGGATGCGGGCGCAAGAAAATTCAAAAAGTGTTGCAAGGGTGTATCGTTAGCAACGAAGGAGTTTACACTTGGAATGTTTTGATTTTTTGCAAAAAGGTAGGTAAAACGAATAATACCAAAAGCCCAAGGCTTGTCTGTATTCCAAGGGTCACAATTAATTTTCGTCAATTTGAAAATTTTCCAAATCCACCCAAACTGTCTTTTCAACACCCTCTAATGACCTATCGTTTCACTTCTTGCCCAACGCCTAACCTCCCTCACTGCGAGATTCGGCTATGTGTGCGACCATGATCCACTGCCCCCTTTTCCCTTCCCTGTCTATTACACTTCATTTCAGCAGGTGCCACGCCACCTCTCGAGCCCCGCGCCACATCACCCACCCTTCGCGGTTGGCCCACCTTTCGCGGTTGGCCCACCTCATGATCGGCCCCTTCACTCGGCCACCATTCGCGGTCGGCCCTCCTCACGGTCGGTCCCTCCACTCGGCCACCCTTCGCGGTCGGCCCTCCTCACGGTTGGTCCCTCCACTCGGCCACCCTTCGTGGTCGGCCTTCCTCACGGTTGGTCCTTCCACTCGGCCACCCTTCGCGGTCAGCCCTCCTCATGATCGGCCTCTCCACTCGGCCACCCTTCGCGGTCAGCCCTCCTCATGATCGGCCTCTCCACTCGGCCACTCTTCGTGGTCGGCCCTCCTCACGGTCGGTCCCTCTATTCGGCCACCCTTCATGGTCGGCCCTCCTCACGGTCAGTCCTTCCACTCGGCCACCCTTCGTTGTCGGCCCCCCTTTTTTTATCGTCAGTCCCTCCTCTCGGTCGGACCTCACCCTACCGATTTCTTCATTATTTCCTTCATTGGGCTAAAGCTGCACTTGGGAATGGGAGACTACTGACATGGGTAGGCCCATAAAGGCTATAGTTCACTATGAACAATCCAAGCCTACCACTTAGGGCCCAATGCATAGTTCAACTGATGCGGCCCAACATAGCTGGAAGTCAACATGGCATTAAGAACCAATGATATTCAGACACGTGGCAGATGAAGGACAAGCCACATAAGCAGACAAAAATCCTGCAAAGTTATTACTACTGCACATCGCCATTAATGAAGCCCCTTACAGCATTTATTGCGATAACCCCTCTTCGTCGGAACAGAATGGCTTCACCATGAACAAGGTGAGCTAGAGCATAGACTTTCGGCCAAGGTGACAGGTCGAAAGGGACAACGAAATGATTACCAGAGAATATAAGCAGACGCCGAAGACAGGAAGAAATGTAAGCTTCTCTATCTCTAATCCATCTCTACATTCTACTTCTCTCTCTAACTTGCTCGTCGGAGGGTTCGCTGGGAGACTCCTCGTTCCCCGTTGAACTCTTGTGCAGGTCTTCAGGTGGGCTTGGTCATTCGAACGTAGGATTAAGGAGCGTGGATCAGTCCGACCCGTTCCACTTGGAACGAATAGTATCATCAACTTATATTTTGATTAAGGCATAAAATCAAAACGAGCATAAGGAGATACTCACAATATGAATCACCTATATGAGTGTCGAACTAGGGCCGGTGCTATGAGAATAAAAAGGCTAAATTCTCTAGAAGCACTCATGAAAATCAGGAGCGTTCAAGGCCAAAATGAACATAACAGTGAGAACCACAATGTGTTAGAAGATCTTTTGTGTGAAATCTATTGTCTTGGCTTACACAAACGGCTGAACAATTCAAGGCATCGCGTCTATTGGTTAGCTAGTAAGTCCGATAAGTTATCACTAGGGAAGGTTTAAGGCCAAAAGCTATCCTGATGCAAGATATTTTCGACTTATACTCTTTCGGCAAAGTCTGCATATTGTTGCATTTCCGTTGTCATCAAATTCCATTCATGTGGGGGATTGCTAGAAATGGTTTGGAAATTCTAGGTTAAAACAGAATTTTTTACTAACTTTGCTCTATTATTTAGGTGGGACCTATGCGTCAAAATTGGCGAGTCAAAGTGGTAACGCGTTCTATACCGTGTTGTGATTCACGTGGTATCTTTGGTTGCTCAAAACTATTATCGAGTGAATGGGAAATTGAAACCAAAGTGTGTTCTATGGAAATAGAGTTTTGGTGGAAAGTCCTTAAAGGTTTGAAAAATGACTTGTCCCACATTGATTTGGTAGGAAGTTTTGAATGTGTTTATAAGGCATGGGATTGGAACTTGGGGTATACCCCAAGGGGTACCCAAGTTTTGTAGAGAGGGAGGTTATGGGCTAGACCCATTAGACCTAAAAATCACTACACGTGCGCGTCGCCGCCTTCCGTCCGGGCGGGCGGGCTGGGCTGGGCCTAGGCGCGGGTGTGTGGTGTGAGGTTGGATTTGGCTTATCCGGCCCAATACTAATCTTTTTAGGCCAAAAACATTTGAATTTAATTATATTTTTCGGTAAAATAAAATTTGTCCAATTTAAATTTCAATTTTTTGAATTCAAAATTGGGTCCATTTTTCTCCCACCCGAACATAATTGAATTTGTTTAAAATTCTGAAAACCCAGACAGATTTGAATCTGTGCAAAACAGTTTTATCTGTTTGAATTTTGAACCCAACAGATTTAAATCTGTTCATTCAAAACCAAACAGGTTTCATACCTGGTCAAAACAGGTTTGCACCTGTTTAATTCAAAACCAGCAGCCACCAATCCATCTATGAATAGGAAGCCCTCATTTGATATTTTGATTCAATAATTTTGTCCTAAATATTGTCTGCCTTCTCTGCATTGTTGCTGCATTATTTTCCTTCTAAGAAAGAGTGTAAATACTTAGTGTGTTCGTTCTTCGAATAAATTATAGTGCTGCATTTATTCACTGATAGATCATTTATCCTAGGAGATAGATGTCCATGTTCTGAAGGCACCGTGGAGGAGACGAATCTGTCTTAAGGACACAGTATCGAACACTGGACTTGATCAGAATATTATTTAAAAAATTAATCAAGTAAGTTGGTTATTTATTTTTTGTTTTATTTATTTAAATCAGATTTTGATTTTGTTTTTGTAACAAAATAAAAATTTGTTTTTATTTATTTTATTTTATTTGTTTGGTTTGATTTTTGTAATCAAACAAATTCTCTCATTTCCTTTATTTCTTATATATTCTGTTTGTTGTTAAGTACACGACGGAATTTATTTTTCAAATACAGTAAAGATTATCCAACACTTAAAACATACCTAATATATTATACTAAATTATAATAGGAGGGACCCATTTTTTGGATTTATTTTCAAGGGCCCTAAGCCAGGGGCGGAGGCACTCAAGGGCCAGGGGGGTCACGTGCCCCCTGGTATTTTGGAATTTTTTGTTTTAACATAAAGAAAATATTTTAAATAAAAAAATTTATAAAAATATTATTTAAAGTGAAATGTCAATGACATTTTTAAAATTATGAGAACAATAATGGTTATTTTGATTGAAAGTAAAGAGACTATGATAAGTTATATTATTATTTATAAAAATTTCAATATAATGGTGATGTCTATAATTATTGACATGCAAACATAATTAACCTCAATGAAGATATATGAAATTTATTGGATTGTTACGTACATTTGACATGTAGAGTTTGTCCTCCATATGTTTTTTTCCATTCATAACTAAAATGACCACTATATAAATTATAATCAAGTAACACATCTTCAATTATAAAAAAAAAAAAAAAATTACAATAGGTCATAACTAATATCAAAATGAGTCATAACTAACTATTACTTGATATATAGTAATAGCCAAAATAACAACCACAAGAAGTTATAACTAAATTATATCTAACACTATAATGTGTCATAACTAAAGACCACGAAAATCATAATTACGACATATGATAGACACTTTTTTTATGGTGTATTTTATAGAATTTCTCTACTAAAATATATTATTTCTATCTCAACTTATCTTCTTTTTTAATTTTTCAATCTACCTATGAATAGTTACTCCCTAGCATTTATATAAAATTTAATCTCAAATCCTATAATTTAAAATTCACATTTATCCAAATGGACTCTTAATATTTAAGTTTAGTAATATCTCATTGTTGTTTATTATAAAAATAAATAAATTTTTTTTTTGCTTGGTTAGAGTTTTCTAAAAATACTTTTTAGAAAATTCTACTTTCTTGTTTTTCGAGTTATTTATTTATTTTTACTGAATTTTTTAAATATTTTAAGCAATTTTTTAAATTTTTAGACATATCTAACATAAATATACCTAAAAAGTAAAAAATTTGCGAAAAAAATCTTTTAAAAATTCACTAAATACCAAAAATACAAAATATATATATATATGAAAATTCTCTACATTATTTGTATTTTTATGTATTTATTAATTTTTTAAAATATTTTTTCACAAATATTTTAAATACATCTAAGTAAAATTCATCTAAAAAAGTAAAAAAATATTTTTTAAATTTTAAAAATATTCACTAAAAACCAAAAAACACGAAAATCAAAAAACTCAATTTTTTAAAAATTTAATCCAAAAAACTCAAACCAAACACACTGATGTTATTATTAATTTGTGCTTCCTCTCCATCAAATTCTTAGCTACGCCACTGCCCTAAGTCATGGCCTTATGAGCCTATGGTTAGGACTGGGACTGCTCTTGATATTAAAGTTATTAATCTACATTAGCTGAGATAATATTTTATGTAACGAGTAAATTATCATAATAGTATCATAATAGTATATTCCTCTTTTTCACATATATGTAAAGTCTACAGTTGAATAAGTCACATTTGTGTAACAGAGAAGAGGACACTACTGTAATGTCCGTGTTACACAAGGTACAAAGGTCCCATTTGTGACATTATCAATGGCTTTCTTCAACAAGTCTTTGTATTTATTCTTTCTTTAGTTTGAAAAAGTTTCCCAGCCCGATACAGGGGTCAGTATGACATCATAGCTTTCATAAAATAAAATAAAAAAAATTATGATATTCATAGTAATATAGTTTTAACATATTTGTCGTGAAAAAATGAATTGTCAATTTCTAAAATTATACTTGTCTATCATTTTTTAAAAGACACAATGAATATCATATCAACCTTTGTTTTTAATATGAATAATCTGCGCACAAAACCTTATGAAATGAAGAACTTTGATGGGAGTGATACTTGTGGCGGGCCTCGGAGTAGAGACTAATTCAGAATTCTAGCTTTGGAAAAGCAAAAGCATATGACGAATAAAAAAAAAAATTCTTGAATGTTAAAAATATTTTGGGATTGTTTGGGATGACTTAAATAAGTATATTTTTTGTATTTTTATAAAAAGATGTGCAAAAAAGTAAAGAGATGATGTGATGAAAAAAAGATAAAAAGATAAAAAATGTATACTTATTTAGAATAGCCAAATTTAACCTCTATCAATTTCTATCACTACAAATATTTAAATTTTTTTTTATTATTTTTAATTTGTAAAAATTAATTATTAATTGTTAGATTAACCCTACGGAAGTTAGCCTCTCCATCTAGACATTCTTTGCTGACATAGGCTGTTGAAGGTGGAATAATCTGTAAAAAGCAATTAATCAATGCTTGAATTGAAGAGCACGCTCCATGATTGAAGGGATCAAAACCCATTCATCAGTGTTGAAATTTACTTTACAACAGAAATTTTGCAAAGTTTATAATATAAAATCTCCTACAAATTCTCTTCAATAATTTCATTCTAGTTTTTTTTTTTTTTTTTTTGGGGGGAGGGGGGGAAGGTAATTGTTGATTGTTTTGTACAATTATGGGTGTTTGCTATGGAGTGGATGGTGAAAAATCTAGAAATTCTCTATATGTTGATTTGTGATTATGTATCAATTTTAAGCAGTATATAATAATCTCAGTCAAACAATCAAGACAAATCGACACAACGATTTTACGTAGAAAAATCACTGAAAAATCTAAAAATCCCTTAGATGTTGATTTGTGATTATGTATCAATTTTAAGCAGTAAATAACAATCCTAATCAAACAATCAAGACAAACCGACACAACGATTTTAATGTAGAAAAACCACAATTGGAGCACCTCCAATTATGATAAAAAAAATCACGAGCAACAGCCACAAAACAATCCACTAAGAAGATATAAAGGAATTACACAGGTATACTCTCAATTACCTAGCGAATCCACGCCCGAATTGAACCAACCCCTATGTGCCTCTTCCAGCCCCGTCTTCACCTCGGAATTGTCTTGACGATGAGCCACTCCAGAATCCACCAAAGCTTCAGGCTCGAATTCTTCAGAATCCACCAAAGAACAACTCTCTCTTTTGTATAGAATGAACAAACAAACCTTTGATGTATTCTCCTTAAACCATGAGTTGAATACTCAATCAAAACATCAAAGAAAACTAGCAAAATATTCCTAGATATAAACCTTAGTATCCAAGAAGAAGATCTGAAAGAGTAATCCTAGTTTTGGACTAAAATAAATACTTTTAGAAATCTGGGACTGCGAAGCTCGCTCGAGCAAAGACTCGCTCACTCGAGCGAGGAACCAAAAACGCGTGTTTTCCATAAATAGCTTCACTCGAGCCACGCAACCTACGCTCGAGTGTACATTCATCCTTCTCAGGTTTTTTGCTAGACGCAGCCTTCGCTCGAGTGAGAACTCCTTCGCTCGAGCGAGAAAGGGCGGACATACAACTTCGAATGCAATTTTGCATTTTGCTTTGGGGGCGCTGTCCCTCGACCCCGCCTAAGCGCTACCCCGGACCCGCCAAGGGGCGCTGTCCCCTGGACCCCTGCGAGCTGACCGGGCAGCTTGATCCCCGTCATAATCAGCAAAGTGGCAATCTTGAAAGCATTAACATCACAAACTTCTCTACAAGGCACAATTCGGGTTGAATTCGCATCTAAGAAACTCATAGCCTCATTGAAATAAAAGTGCGAAAACAAGTACAACTGAAAGGAGTTTTGTCAAACGGGATTGCCAAGAATAAAAACCTAACAATCACAATTGGACACCTCCAATTATGATAAAAAAATCACGGGTAAAAGCCACAAAACAATTCACTAAAAAGACATAAAGGAATTACACAGATATACTCTCAATTACCTAGCGAATCTACGCCCGAATTGAACCAATCCCTATGTGCCTCTTCCAACCCCGTCTTCACCTCGGAATTGTCTTGACGATGAGCCACTCCAGAATCCACTAAAGCTTCAGGCTCGAATTCTTCAGAATTCACCGAAGAACAACTATCTCTTTTGTGTAGAACAAACAAATAATCCTTTGATGTATACTCTTTAAACCATAAGTTGAATACTCAATCAAAACATCAAAAAAAACTAGCAAAATATTCCTAGATATAAACCTTAGAACCCAAGAAGAAGATTTGGAGAAGTAATCCTAGATTTGGACTGAAACATGTATTTATAAAAAACTGTCCCGCGATCTTCGCTCGAGTGTCAGATTGGCCGCTCGAGCGGACCTATGCTCGAGCGCAGAAAGTTCAACTCGAGCAGGAAAAAACAACATCCAGTATTTTTGTAGGCGAACAAACTTCTGCAACCCAGCATTCTCCGCTCGAGCGGGGGAATGTCCGTTCGAGCTAACAGGCAACTTTGAATGCATTTTTACATTTTTGCCGAAGCCGGGCACCGCCTCGACCGCTGCCCGCCTCGACCTCGCTGAGTTGACCGGGTAGCTCGATCCCCGTCATAGTTAGCGAAGTGGCAATCTTGGAAGCATTAACATCACAAACTTCTCTGCAAGACACAATTCAGGTTGGATTCGCATCTAACAACTCATAGTCTCACTGAAATAAACAGTGCGAAACAAGTACAACTGAAAGGAGTTTTGCCAAACGGGATTGCCAAGAATAAAAACCTAACAATCTCCCCATTTGGCAATGCCGTGACAAAACACACCTAACAAATAAAATCCTAAACACCCTAACCCATTACAGCCAATAAAAGCAAACTTCTCTCTCAAGGTCATGATCTGCAAAACAACTATTAGTCCACAATATCCAAAACAACTATTAGTCCTACAAGAGTATATAAAAAAAACAATAAACATATGGCTAGATTATCTTGAAGCATTTGAAGCATGAGATGGAAAACATAAATAGATGCGACTTGGAGATTTTAAGAACATGTAGCATGAAAACCTGAAAAGTAAGACACATGCACCCGACACATGGCATGAATACATGAAATCCTAAGACACACTGGACAATATTAATCCCCCTTTTTGTCACAAATTGACAAAGGAAGCTCAAATCAAAGTGTTCATGCTAACAAATTCTTGTAATGATAAACCAAACTCCCCCTCACTAAAAATAATGAACAAGAAGAAAAACAACAAAAAATAGTACGGTAGAGCAAGCAGGGAATTTCATATTTGTACCTTTAAACACACAAGACTATCCAAGAAGCACAATTACTTGAAAACACAATATGCACAGCCTCTAGAAAATTCCTCATAAAAGAAAGTGATGCATAATGTGAAAAGCATAGATCCCATGAGAAAAGTGTGTGTGTGACTCTTGGAGTTCAACAAACACGAGATTAAAATCCTAGTAGTGATCTGATAGTTGGACCTCCGGTATGAGAATCTAAGCACAACAAAGGAAAGTTAAACCACTAGGAATCAAGGGGTATTTGGTGAGTAAAGGCGGAGGCTTCCCTTCAATCAATGAATCCTTTATTTTTTTTCCTTTTTTTTTTCTTTCTTTTGCACATCTTTTTTTTTTTTTTTTTCTTTCTTTTGCACATTTTTTCTTTCTTTTGCACACTCATTGGCGGCTGACACGGTCAAGAGTATGGAAAACGAACTAGAGAAGCATGGATATAATAAGGATTATAGCAATCCCGGTTTTTCTTTCCTTGTATATTGTATTCCGGACTTGGTTCCGTGGTTGTGTTGTTGTCACATTCTCATTTCCTTCCCTTACTCTTTGTATTTGAGTCTTGGGTTATGTTGGGCAGGTTTAAAATAGGTTGGTTGTGCTTAGGAACCAAAAGTTGATGCCCAGATTTTGGCCTTCACGCTCGAGCGGGGCTTTTGACGCTCGAGCGGGCCCTTCATTGTTGCTTCTTCGCTCGAGCGTGCGTTTTGACGCTCGAGCGTAAATTTCCATCTCCCAGTACTTTTGTCGACAGGTTTGAAATAGGTTGGTTGTGCTTAGGAACCAAAAGTTGATGCCCAGATTTTGGCCTTCACGCTCGAGCGGGGCTTTTGACGCTCAAGCGGGCCCTTCGTTGTTGCTTCTTCGCTCGAGCTTGTGTTTTGACGCTCGAGCGTAAATTTCCATCTTCCAGTACTTTTGTCTGCAGGCCTTCAGACACTCGAGTGGGAGTTTTGACGCTCGAGCGTGATCCCTTGTTTTTGTCCCTCCGTTCGAGCGGGGAGTTTGACGCTCGAGCGGGGACTATGTCTGCAAAACTTCTGGAAGTGTGTAATCTACGCTCCAGCGGCGCTTTTGACGCTCAAGCGTGAGTCTGTGCCTGACGCTAAAGCGGGGGTTTCCATGCTCGAGCGGGGCGACTGGTATAACTTCGGGATTTCACCTTTTTGGATCACTTTTTCATTTCCCATTCTCTCTCTTACTTTCCCAAAATCGATTTTGAGAGCTCCTCTCTTTAAAATCTCCATTCTCTCTAGGGTTTGATCTAGCTAGAGTGATTCACTTCCTTGGTGTCTTTGTAAAAAGTGTATTGATCGTTGAGGGCTACATTTTGATCCGAAAAGTTTGAAGTTTGGAGCACTTTGAGTTTGGTCTTCTTCTCCCTTTGATCTCCGAATTTGAGGTAGGGATTCCTACTCATTCTTATACGCTTTAACATAGGTGTTGAGCTATTTGTATAAATGATTGATATTTGGGAAGTTAGGGTTTGAGTTATGTTTTATAAAAAGAGGGGTTTTGTCCTCTGGACTCAAATATGTATGTTTTGGGTCTTAAAAGGTGATTATTGATGTTAGTTGATGATATTTAGACCTTTGGGTCAATATTGGAAAAATGAAAAAAATGTCATGTTTGGGTATAATTGGGTCATTTATGTAAATAATGACATTTATGATGAGAATATGAAATTGAGTTGAAAATAATGAAATTGGCTCAATATTAGATGGAATAGTGAAGTTGGATTTATTAGTCGCTCACTTTTGAAAATGTTGATAAATTATTTGTTGATGCATTTATTATCTGTTTAGAAATAATTGCTTTGGACTATCGGTAGAGGATAGTCTTGATTGTTGTAGACAATGCATGATGATTAGGCAAACTAGAACTAATCAATTGAGTAAGCCACCGAATATAGCGGTTGATATAATACAGCAAATTGTGTATTGATTGAGTGAACTTGTATATGATAATTGCTTATATATATTGTATTGTGTGGAAGGAGATGAGGGATGTACTCCACGGTTTAGGGGAAGATGGGGGATGGACCTCTAAACCGGATTTTGTTTGATATTGATACAGCACCAAAATGTGTATCATTTATGAAGTATAGAAGTGTCTTTGTTTGATATTGATAAAGCACCAAAATGTGTATCACGATTTAGGGGAAGATGGGGGACGGACCTCTTGTAGACACCCCATTTTTTACCGTCCTCAAGACCTGGACGTCACCGCTTGAACACTCGGTGATTATCCATGTTCGTGTTCGTTTGGAGTTCCCGAAGTTCTCGGCTACGCGCCTTGCCTCAGGACCTCCGAACTCGACCGTTTTGTCTCTGGTTTTGCACCAAACACTTATGTTTTGCCTTGGAGGGGCAGGGCATGCCTTGTAAGGCATCCCCACACACCACCGGCAGTGGCTAGAGGTCACCGGCTGGCTGGTGTTTCCATCGGCACTATTTTGTGCCGGTCGGCACTCTTTTGTGCCGGTCGGCAGTAAATTTTGTCAAAATGACGATTTTGCCCTGCCGACTACTGTGCAGTTGCTTTTTCAGATATTTTTAAGCAGCTGTATCGCACTTTCGTCCCCTCCATACACGTGTATGGAGAGATGAGCCTCTTGTTTGCTTACTGGCTAAGTTTACAAGATTGCCTCCTCTATAAGAGGAGGCCTTGTCTTCTTGGTTGGGGGGTTGGCCATTTGAGAGATCAAAAACCAGAGCTCATATATCTCTCTCTCTCTATATTTTCCATCTCTCTCATCCATTGTGTGTGTTTCTTGGCCTAAATAGTGTGTTTTACCTTACTTTTGCACCATTACACACACTATTACACCTAACTCCGAGATTGAGGGACTTGGAGGGTTGTTTGTTGTGATTTTGGACTGTTTTGATCACTAGAGAGTGGCTGGACCACCTGTTCTTCAAGGGATCTTCAAGGGTAAACTCTTTACTTTAGTTTCCCCATTCTTGCAACTAGTTTCTACCCCTCTTGCTTTGTGTTTTGAGCTTTGTCTATAACTGAAAAAAATCTTGTTTTTACTTGCTCTTGAACCTTCATTAAGGTTATTTTGTGGTTTGAGTAAAGGCTCACCCTTTTAGGCTTTGTTTGGCCATTTTGGTGTCTTTTTGGTAAGGCTTTGTTTACTTGGTGTTTTTGGTCTTCTCACCACTGAAAACCAGTGGGTTTTCAGTGGTGAGGAAGGTGTCTTGAAGTCTCATATAGGGAAGGGACACCCCTCTCCCCTTTGTCCCTTGCTTGCCTTTGTTTTTGGCCTAAAAAAAATAGCATGTGTGCATGGTTGGTTTTGGCTTCATTTCAGAGCATATTTGTGGTTAATATGATATGTTATGCCTCTGTTTTAGGTTGGATTTATGGCCCTTAACATGCCTCTCATACTTGCTTTGTAATGCTTTACTTTGCTTGGAAGTGTGTCATGCCATTAGCCTACCATATCCTCATGTTTTAGCCTTGCATGTTATAGCATTTGATCTTGATTTGCCATGAAAAGGGGCTGTTAGCCACTGTTTTTTCCATGTTTGGCATGTTTGGTATTGTTGTCTTGCTTGTGGGCTTGTAAGCTTTGGGTGTGCGAGTCCTTAGCATGATTAGTCTACCTTAATCTTATGATTTGGCATCATTTTAGATCATATTTCAGTCCCTAATCCATGCCCTCATGCTTGCATTCATTTCCTCGTTCATGCTTTGGAAGTGTGCCTTTCTATGCTTAGGAATAGGCTTAATGCATGCTTGTTTTGTTTGGGGCATTTTGGGGCTGCCATATAAGGGGATTTGGGTGTATTTTTATATGCTAAGAAACTGTTTTTGGTTGTCCAACATGTGCCATGAGTGGTCATGTTAATGGTAGTTAGATGCTCTCTTTGGTGCCCTTGGTTTTGGGCCTATTTACTTGCATGCTTGTGTAGCATTTTGCTCATGTTTTGGGGTACTTTTTGCCACTGTTTTGGGGAGGTTTGAGGTCTCCCCCATGGTGGTTAAGGTCACCATTGTATGCTTATTATATGCTTGTTGTATGCTTGGTTCATTAAGTGTTGTAGTAGGTTGGTCCCATTGCTTGGATTGTCCCTATAACTTGCATTACATTTGCATCTTGCATGCATGAGTTTCATACCTTTGTCATGATAGGTTGCATTGCATCTTAGACCCATGTTGAATCATTTGAGCCATGTTACATGACATGCATTTCATTACTTGGTTTGGGGTGTCAAACCAAGTATGGGAAATGAGGGGTGTTTGTACCTCAAGTGACAAAACACACATCAATTCCCATGTCACTAAGGCCCTTGATCTTGGCATGATAGGGACTTAGTTACCATTGTTGTGTTGCATGCATAATACCATTAAAATGCAACCTTGGTTCCTTAGGCTGTCATGCATCAACATGCATAATTGATGGCCCAAGAACCAAGGGCCATGTCACCTTGAGTCCCCAAACATGATAGGAGGCAGTGGCTGTGCATACATATGCCTAAAAACCCATGCCATGTATTGCTGGTCTGCTGCTGTTGTCAAACTGTCCCCTGCAGGAACTTTCTGCCGACCGGCAGTATAATGTACCGACCGACACTATATTTTCAGCCGATAGCCTCCAGAGCAGCCGGTGGTCAATTTAAGCAACCGGTGGTCATTTCCTCTAGCCGGTGGTGTACTGCAATTCATTTGGAAGATGTTCCGGGACTTTGGCAGTTTTTCAGAAAGGCAAGGGCAGTGGAAACAGAGGCAGCAGTGGTGTGGCATGGGTTTTCCGGGCGAGTCAGATTCAAGCATGCATCATTCGCGCATCCCGAGGCAGGGCTGGGGCCCTTTTCTTTTATGTTAATATTAATTTGATAATTAGAAATTTCTGTAATAATTTATTTATTCTGTATTTAGACTGTACTATTTGGGACTGTATATTCTTTTGGTCCCTCTGTGTGAGGGCATAATTGTAATAAGTGTGGGTGAGTGTGGTGTATGTCTTCCAACCCCCATTTCTTTCTTCCCTTTTATTTACCTGCTTATGATGGTAGATTAGGGCATATTTAAAATTAGCATACCTTATGCAATGCATGCGTGCATCCATGCATTTGTTGACATGCACCGGGCTCGATACATCATACAAACTGCATCGTATTTCAAATCTAACTTGAATACGTGTTACTCGTGCATTTCACATGCCATGTTTAGGATAGCCGAGCCTGTCTAATTGCACTCTGTATGCGTTACATTAGTCATCTTAAACATGAACTAGGGCATGCATGTTTGCTAACTAGTTTATTGTTTTAGCACGGAGTACAATGTAAGTATTTATGCCTTAGCATATCGCATGCGTGTGAATGTTAACATGATAGTAGGCTTACCATGTGGCTAAATGCTTATATGAGATAAACTGTTTGAATGCCTGTGGGTGGAGGTTGGATTGCTTGAGTTGGAAAAACTCGTTGAAATCCGTGTTTTAGCTTACTTGCGGGTAGCAAATTCCAAAGCATTTTCAAAACAAACGGATATGCAATGCTTATTTCCAAATTAGGCAATCTAGTCTATACTTGTTTGCTGCGCGCATAACATAGTAATTCTAGGTTAATAATTAGAATAAGAACACATAATGTTTTCAAAAAACGGATATCACGGTTAGTAGAGGCCGGCCTTCGGACCGGGCGAAAGGGGGTGCTCATAGTTGACCTTCCCCGATCGTACCCAAGCTCCCGAGCCAAGACCACTTTGGTAATGACGGACACGTGGCCTTCGGCACCGAGTTAGGGTTTCCTAAATTTCCCATTTTTAAAAAAATATTTAGGTGGCGACTCTGTATCTGGCAAAGCAGTCCATGTTTGGCACTACTTTTCAAAAACCTGTTTTCTCAAACGATTTGCCAGATTTGGAATTTTTGGTTCAGATTACGAACCGCAACAAACAAAAGGGAGTCCAAACTGTAGAGTGAGGCCCAAGGGCGCGTCTACACCTCTAAACCGGGTTTTGTCTTTGATTGATACAGCACTAAAATGCGTATCTGTTATGAAGTGTAAAATGTTTAATATGAGTTATTATCTCATCTGAAATAGAAATATTGTTGATATGAAATGGGATCTCATGTAAATTGTTTGGCCAGATTCTGAGCCATAGTTATGAAATGATTCATATGAGTTAAACATTTATCAATGGCCAATGTTTTAGTTATTGCTTATATCATGTTTAGCATATCTCTACTGGGCGTTGGCTCACCCTATATGGGACATCATTTTCAGGCACAGGTAGCATGCCACCTCCAAGGACGTAGCTTGAGAGGCTTGAGACTGTTGGACTCTTATTTTGTTATTTTTGGTTGTATTACATGTACATCAAGCCAAGGGCTTATTTTGTGAAGAGTTAGTACTCTCTTTTGTAACCAAGTGTTAACTTGGAAAGTTATAAGCCTATAGGGCATTTACTTTTGTTGTCAACATGTAACACATTTTGTAATGAATACTCTGATGGTAGGTAATTATGCTTTATTCTTTTATATCTAAGCATGTCAAGAATGTATGATTTATGGGTTTATTTTGAGGGCGTCACAACTTGGTATTAGAGCGTGCCGGGTTTGAATACTTTGGGTACGTGGGAAGTGATTAGTATCACAATGGGTTTGTCTCGCTTGTTAGAGACTTATGTGTAATGTTATGTGCTTATATGATAACATGTTTATATGATTATTTGGGTATGGGATTTAATTTCTAGGATGTTGATTGGATCCTTGGGTTTCTGTGAGTCTTGTTGGAAAAGCACTTGATCAATACTGTTTCTAACCGGAACTCTAGTAACGCCTCGGGACTATCATTATCTGGAAATAAAATCTGTAAGTGCTTATGTGATTATGTGCTTACGTGGAATGAATTACAGTTGTCCATGCATTAGGATGTGAGTGTTATAGCTTCGGCACATTTGTGAATGTGCTAATGTTCTTCGTTACCTTTATTAAGATGTCAGGACGAGGACGTGGTGGTAGGCGAGGTAGGCCTAGGAGGCAGGAAATGCCTATACCGGATGAGATTCTGGAGCAGCAGGAGGGTGTTGGCCAGGCCAATGTGGTCGAGCCAGTAGGTCAGTAGGCCATGGGCGCCTTAGCCCGCGAGATGGCAGGAGCATTGAGGGAGTTTATGGGCATTCTCAGAGCTGAGAATCAAGCCCAAGCCCAGGTTATTGATGCAGGGCCTTCTTTTCTGAAGAGGGAGTTCTTCCGGTCTAACCCGGATAAGTTTGTTGGGGACCCTAAGGAGCCACTTAAGGCAGATGAGTGGTTGGAGCAGATGACTAAGACGTTTGAGATGCTTGGCATCGAAGACAGAACATTGAAGGTGACCTTGGCATCTTTCTAGCTTAAGGGGGATGCGGGTCAGTGGTGGAAATACATAAGGGGTCGTATTGGTGGCACGTGGGAGGCTTTTGTAGATGCATTCCAAGAGAAGTATTTATCTTCAGCTGTTAGGGAGATGTTGAGAGACTAGTTTTGCCAGCTCAAGCAGCTGAGTTTGTCAGTGGCCGAGTTTAAGGCTGCATTTACCAGTCTATCCAGGTTCGCACTTGAGCTTGTGGCGTCTGAGGAGCACCGTTGTATTGAGTTTGAGAGGAAGTTGAGGCATGGCCTCAAGATGAGAGTTAAGGGTTCTATAACCCGGGACTATGGGCGCCTTGTAGATACTACGACCCATATGGAGAGTATGATGTAGGAGGAGGAGGAGAGGCAGAGAGGCTCCAAGAGGAGTCAAGATGGCCAAGGTGATGGCAGGAGACAAAGGGTTTCTAACCCTCAGCAGTCTCAGGATGGTTTTGCTAGATCGACCTTTCTAGTGCCGAGTGCAGGCCCTGGGAGAGGCAGTCAGGGAGACGTGACTTGTTACAAATGTGGTCAGCTGGGCCACAAGTCTCGGCTGCCCTTGAAGGCGGAGGCGGCGGCTTCATCTTCGGTTCGACCTCAGAGCCAAAGTCAAGGCAGAGGCCAGCCGCTGTCTTGCTATCAGTGTGGTCAGGCAGGGCACCTGAAGAGGTTTTGCCCGCAGTTGAGTGGCACTTTTGGTGCATTTGGGCAGAGGTAGAGTTTTCAGCCAGCTCAGTCAGTTCAGGCCTCGATGGCCAATCAGGGAGCTTCGTCATCCCAATCTGTGCAGCAATCCTTTGCTTCTAGAGGTGAACAGGTAGATCAGGGGCCTACAGGGCGTGTGTATGCTGTTACCGCGCAGGGTCTTGTACCGGCTCCATCGGTTGTGAGAGGTACCTTTTTGTTTTGCAACTCAGTTGCCAATGTGTTGATAGATACGGGTGCATCCCATTCTTTTATATCTACTGCATTTGCATCTGTTTTGGGTTTGGAGTTGGCTCAGTTGGCATCTCCTATTTGTGTTATATCACCTGTTGGGGGTGAGTTGATTTTGAAACAAGGGTGTAGAGGTTGTGATATAGAGGTAGCGGATCGTCGACTTTCATTTCCTTTTGTAGTTATGCCTATGTCGAGTTTTGATGTTATCTTGGATATGGACTGGTTATCGTCATACTGAGCTGTTATTGATTGCTACCGCCAGAGGGTCACAGTATGTACCTTGAGTGGGGATTGTTTCCATTTCTTGGGGGATCGGGTTGGTAGTGTGTTGCCACCGGTGTATGATCCGCGAGGGTGGAGTGAGCTTAGTGGTCTTCTCACTAGCCTTATGAGCAGTGAGTGTGATGAGACCGGGGTTGAGTTGCTGAGGGTGGTTTGCGAGTATTCAGACGTCTTTCCCGAGGATCTTGTTAGTTTGCCACCTCATCGGGAGAATGTTATAGGTCCTAAATTCTTTATCAAATAAATAATAAAATGTCTCATATAGGTGTGGGGTCTACATAATTATAGACCCCACACCCACGTGAGACATTTAACTATTTATTTGATAAAAAATTTAATATCTCTAATATTATCCTTCCACAAAACATTTGAAACATCCCCATTGTAGTTTGAGAATATGCATGCCACTAGATCCCCAGTTAGAACCCTTGTTCTCGTTAGTCTACAAATTTATTTATTTATTTTCTAAGTAAGGAAGAGATAATATTACCAAATGAAATCAACGGCCGAGATTAAAGGGTGAAGGTAATAGATGAAGCGCTTACTTATAAGATGTGACGCAAAAAAAAAATTTAATCTTAATCTACATAATGAAACTTTTCTTCATTCATAGAATCTTAAAAAAAAATAAAAAAAAAAAAAAAAAAAAGAAAAAAAAAAAAAAAACCAAAGATCAAAAAGCCTAAAATGAGAGTAGTCTTGACACAATGATAAAGTTGTTCTATTATGATTTAAGCATCTTGAATTCAAATTACAAAAATAATGTATTTGTATATACATCTGATTTTTCTTAAAATTCATACTGATAAAAATCTCATGCACTTTGAAGTGCCCTTTAGCCAAAAAGCTTAAAATCTATAAGTTGACAGATGTACAAACGAGAACTCGATTAAAGTCCGACCATATATTGTTATTTCTTTAAATGATTAAACACAAATCTAGAGTGCTTAAAAAATAGAGCACACCTAAAAGTACATGTTTTATAGCTCAATAGGTATTCAAGTCATCCAAATTCCAAACACCACATTAATTCATCCAAACAATTTTGTTGGCCTCATTATGCCATTTTCAGAATCCCAAGGAATACTTGTTCAAGTTGTGTCTCAGTTCACTTATTATTCTCTGCACTTGAAAATTAAAATTTGAGTTTGATTTGGAAGAAATTAAAGATTGTGTTTTTTTTTCTTCTCTGCATGCTAATTTGAAGTAATTGAAAGACATTAGTAACTAAAAGCCAAAATTTGCTTTTAATCTATTTTGAGTTATATCGCCTCTCTACTCTTTTACACATTTTTTCAAAAAAATTCAAAAAATCAAATTTTAACCAACTTCTCAAAACAAGGCAACCCAAACCACCTCCGAATCAGTCAAACACAGAATTGAGCTTTACTGACAAATCTTATGTGTTAGGTTTTATTCTTAGTAACCCCATTTGACAAAACTCCTTTCTGTTGTATTTGTTTTCACACCTTTTATTTCAGTGAGGCTATGAGTTTTTTAGATGCGAATCCAACCCGAATCGTGCCTTTGTCAATTTTCATGGATCAAAACCGAGGTTGTAACAGGATCTACTTTTCCAGATTTTCTAATTTTGGTCGTCCCGCTCGAGCGGGGAAAGTGACGCTCGAGCGGGGTTTGCAAGCTTACAACATCTCTACTTCGCCTGAAAAAGTACTGGATAGTGTGATTCGGCGCTCGAGCGTGAAAACTTCCGCTCGAGCGTGAATCCTTTATGAATCACGCAATTTTGAAGCCTCCGCTCGAGCGGGAATGGCCACGCTCGAGCGGACCATGCGAACACAGATTCTTAGGTTTCTATAAGGAATTGGTTTTCTTTCAAAACTAGGATTACTTTGGATTTCTATAAGGAATTGGTTTTCTTCCAAAACTAGGATTACTTTGGTTTTCTATAAATAGTTGGTTTTCTCCCAAAACTAAATTAATTCTTCCAGATCTTCTTTTTGGTTCTTAAGGTTTATATTTGGGGATATTTTGTTAGTTTTCTTTGATGTTTTATTGAATATTCAACTCATGGTTTAAAGAGAGTACATCAAAGGTTTTGTTTGTTATATACAAGAGAGAGAGAGAGTTATTCTTCGGTGGATTCTGGAGTGGCTCATCGTAAAGACAATTCCGAGGTGAAGACGGGGTTTGGAAGAGGCACATAGAGGTTGGTTTAATTAAGTGTGGATTCGCTAGGTAATTGAGAGTATACTTGTGTAATTCCTTTAAATCTTCTTAGTGGATTGTTTTGTGGCTGTTGCCCGTGGTTTTTTAATCACAGTTGGAGGTGTCCAATTGTGATTTTTCCACGTTAAAATCGTTGTGTTGATTTGTCTTGATTGTTTGATTGGGATTGTTATTTATTGTTTAAAATTGATACATAATCACAAATCAACATCTAGGGGATTTCTAGATTTTTCAATTGGTATCAGAGCAGGTCGTTTTATTTTTTTTTTCAAAAAAATTCTTTTAGAATGAGATCTTGTTTGATTTGTGATAATGAATTCAATTCGTGAGGGAAATTCTATGGTTCGACCACCCCTACTTAACGAATCCTTGGGGAGTGAAGATGAAGAACTTCAGCAAGCATATCAAAAGTTGTATAAGGAGTCTCTTAACTTATTCAAATTGAATGACAAACTCACAAAGAAACTCAAAACATGTGAAAGTGAGAATGTCAAGTTAAAAAAAGAGATTTCCGAGGCTAGAAATGATGCCCTTAAGATTTCTAATGATCGACAAGTTCTTTGTGCAAAACTCTTGACTTGTGAGACAGAGAGAAATGAGCTACAGCAAATTTATGCAACATATGAAGAAAAGATTGAAACTCTCAAGATGTCTCAAGTTGCTTTGGAAGAACTAATGATCAAGAAAGAGGAAGAACTCAAGTGTGCTATGGCTACCATTGGTCTTTGGAACAGAGGATCAAAGACTTTGGACAATATTATTGGGTCTCAACAAATTTGTTCTGACAAAAGTGGCATTGGCTTTGGTGGTAAGAAAGAGCAAAAACAGAAGGCTTCCACATCTTGTGATACAAGAACTCAAGGAAAGAGAGAACAAAAAATTCAACATGAGGATAGACTTCTCAAACTTAGCTTCGTATTCTGCCACTGCCATTCTTCCCTGTTTAAGTTCCTAGAATTCAGACATTTTCCGATCCCGGAAACACTGAGGAAAGTACTTGTCATAGAAAATGGCATTAAACTGTGCCCATGTCATATTCCCATTGTTGTTTCGGATTAACAACCACCACCTGCGGGCTTCGTCCTTCAGAGTGTAAGTAGCTAACAGGACTTTCTGAGTTTCAGAACAAGGGAACACTTCATACAATTTCTCCATTTCAAGCAACCACGTCTCAGCTTTCAAAGGTTCAATTCCACCGTAGAACATTGGCGGTTTCATTTTCAGGAATTTCTGTGTCAGATTAATGATGTCATTGTTATCTACCTCAGCTTGTACCGGTGGAGGCGGAGGGGGTAAAGGTTGCTATCTTAGCTGCTGTGTCAAGGTCTCAGTCAAAGCGGCTAACATCTGTTCCATACGGCCCATACGAGCCTCCGAAGATTCACCCTCACCAGTTCCCCTTGCATTGTCCATCTTACACTACAGATATCAAATGATATTAAGCATAGGCATAATCTTATTCATTTCCTTCAATTCATTTTATTTAAATGTACTTTCAAGTTTAATATTCAGTTGTATTACCACACACTCACACATGCAGATGGAATGCCCCTAACTCTTACTAGGACATCCTAAGCTCATAAGGACCTGTGTGTGCGGTATAACTCGTGCTCTGATACCACTCTGTCACGACCCAAACCCGCCCCTAAAGGTTTGGCACCGTAACCGGCCAGTAATCCGAGAATTACCTACGGCCTCTGAACAGATTAACAAGTAGTAAGGGGCTGCGGAAGCAATAATATAAAATAAATAAGGTCCATTGAGCTGTGACGACATACATGGGACAGAAAATTTAAAACTTATTTATATACGTAAACATGCTAGTCACATACTCTAATATGTACAAAATATTTACAACTTGTATTCCCAAGATCCGACATTACAAAACACAAACATTGACCAGTATGACAACAAAACAGCCATGGCGATAGACTTCAAAGGAACCTCCACAGGAGGCGCAATGTGGTGACCAAAAGCAACAGAAGGCCATTAACTCGGCTGGGTCCATCTTAGCTCACCTACATATATATAGTAAGCTGTGAGCGAAAGCCCAGTGAATAATAAACAAAGTAAAAAGGTTGTAATGAATGTGTCTATAGAGATTCAGAATTCAGAATTCAGTTCATATCAAAGCCATACTTGTACAGTTCATTTACAGAAATCAGAAGTCTCGCATAAATATGCATGATACATTCATTAGCCCTCACAGATACAGTTGACCCAAAAGGGACGGCCATAAAGGCAAACAGTTGACTCACGTGCACGGAGACGATACAGTTGGCTCATGAGACGTACAGTTGGCCCATAAAGGGACGAAACAGAACATATTTGAGGCTAAGAATGTCACGAATACATTTCAGAAAACATTGGACAACCATTCATTCATACAAAAATATTATTTCAGAAAACAGATCTTGTTTCATCACACAGAAAGTAGATACAATTGAACATAACTTTACTAAGTTATTACTCACAGATGATTGATAGCTCTAACTAGGTGGGGAAGGCGGCACTCCACTTGTTTGAGATGCGTGACCTACATGAACACACATACATCGTACACACTTGAACAACCCTTCGAATAACGCATAACTTGTTTCGTTTGTTCTTAATGTGTTTCTAACCTTTAGTTCTCATTAAGGAGTCTTAAACATGGCTTAGAAATACCTAAGATGAAATGAGGATGCAAAAGAATGTCTTAGAAACATTTTCAGAAATTTCAGATAAACAGGGTCCCGCTCGAGCATAGGTTTCCCCGCTCGAGCGGACATGCAAACAAAGGTCCCCGCTCGAGCGGCAACATACCCGCTCGAGCGGACCAAAAAGTACTGGATATGTGAAATCTCCGCTCGACGCCCGCTCAAGCGTGTCACCCAGCCCTCCGCTCGAGCGCGCCTTTATCCGCTCGAGCGGACTGATGAACAGTGCAAGATGCTGGGAGCTCGATTTTCCCGCTCGAGCGGCACTTCCCCCGCTCGAGCGGACAACTAAAATCTGAAAATTCCAGATTTGAGTCCCAAGCTCAAAATAAAGTTTTGATGCTCCAAATTCGATCCTCTTGGGCTAATTTACTGGAAAACATTTGTAAATTCATAGAACAACATGTTTCAAAGGTCAATTTGAGAAATCAAAGCCCAAGGGTGTTTCATTCAAACTCAATTTAAAACCTATTTTTCATGAACATGGCTCAAACATGTCATGCATTAATGTAAATCAATTTAAAGCTCCAATTTCTAGCTCAAAAAAGTCTATTACTTCAAAAACATGGTGAATTCATGGCTCATGGTAGAAATATGAACATGCATGTACATTCTTATCAAGGATAACCTCAAACTACAAACACATGCCATGCATGCAAGGATTAAGCTCCAACATTTGCTCAAATGAGCTCATTCTTTCAAAACCAAGATAAATTCATGACTTGTGATCAGAAATGGGCATGCATGTGAGGATTCATAGACTATAACCTCAAAACCACAAAATGTATGCATGCATGCAATAAGTAAGCCTCAATACAACATTACAAGCCATAAATTGGCTCTAGACTTCCACTTAACTCTAAATCATGCAAGAGTCTAACCAAATTACAAACAAAAGGGTAGTTATTCTACCTTAGGTCTTGAATTAGAGGTGTAGGAGCTCAATTTTGGAAATCAACCTTTCAATCCTCTTAATTGCCAAGCAAAATGAGATGAAAATCAATTCTCTCCCTTTTCTCTCTCTCTAAGGTCGGTGGAGCTCTCAATTTAACTGAGGAGAAGGTTTGCTTGAGTGTAATGAAGGCTCAAATAATAGGAATAAACAAAGGCCCACTCAATGGCAATTCCGTAAATAAGGCAATTCTATTAATTTGGCTTAAATTAATCTAGTTTAATCATACTAAATCAATTTTCAAATAAATATACCATAAAATCACATAAATTATGGTGATCCTAAAACACTAAACGATTTCCGGTTCGGCCACCGATAAGGCCTTCAATTAACAGTTTAAAGTTTAAAACGTGAACAGATATTTTGACACTAAACAGATAGAAACACATAAATCATGCAATACTCATGCAACTAATTTCCGGATTTCCTCTTAACTACTGTTAAGCATAATTAAGTGCCAATTAACGTTAATTAGGGTCGGGGTTATTACACACTAATAACTGTTTTGCAGATCATGCCCTTGAGAAAGAAGTTGGCTTTTGTTGGTTGTAATGGGTTGGGGTGATTAGGATTTTATTTGTTAGGTGTGTTTTGTCACGGCATTGCCAAAGGGAGAGATTGTTAAGTTTTATTCTTAGCAACCCCGTTTGACAAAACTCCTTTCAGTTGTATTTGTTTTCACACCTTTTATTTCAGTGAGACTATGAGTTTTTTAGATACAAATCTAACCCGAATCGTGCCTTTGTCAATTTTCATGGATCAAAACCGAGGTTGTAACAGGATCTACTTTTCCAGATTTTCCAATTTTGGTCGTCCCGCTCGAACGGGGAAAGTGACGCTCGAGCAGGGTTTGCAAGCTCACAGCATCTCTACTTCGCCTGAAAAAGTACTGGATAGTGTGATTCGGCGCTCGAGCATGAAAACTTCCGCTCAAGCATGAATCCTTTATGAATCACGCAATTTTGAAGCCTCCGCTCGAGCGGGAATGGCCACGCTCGAGCGGACCGTGCGAACACAGATTCTTAGGTTTCTATAAGGAATTGGTTTTCTTTCAAAACTAAGATTACTTTGGATTTCTATAAGGAATTGGTTTTCTTCCAAAACTAGGATTACTTTGGTTTTCTATATATAGTTGGTTTTCTCCCAAAACTAAATTAATTTCTCCAGATCTTCTTTTTGGTTCTTAAGGTTTATATCTGGGGATATTTTGTTAGTTTTCTTTGATGTTTTATTGAGTATTCAACTCATGATTTAAAGAGAGTACATCAAATGTTTTGTTTGTTATATACAAGAGAGAGAGAGAGAGTTGTTTTTCGGTAGATTCTGAAGAATTCAAGCCTGAAGCTTCGGTGGATTCTGGAGTGGCTCATCGTAAAGACAATTCCGAGGTGAAGACAGCGTTTGGAAGAGGCACATAGAGGTTGATTCAATTAGGCGTGGATTCGCTAGGTAATTGAGAGTATACATGTGTAATTCCTTTAAATCTTCTTAGTAGATTGTTTTGTGGTTATTGCACGTGGTTTTTTAATCACAGTTGGAGGTGTCCAATTGTGATTTTTCCACGTTAAAATCGTTATGTTGATTTGTCTTGATTGTTTGATTGGAATTTTTATTTATTATTTAAAATTGATACATAATCACAAATTAACATCTAAAAGATTTCTAAATTTTTCATTATGAAATCTAATCCATTCACATAATTTTTGTGCTCGATTCTACATTTAGTTTATATGCTAGTAGCATTGTTGGATAAACATGATGAAATGATGTTTGCAGATAAAAAAAACAAAAAATAAATGTAATGGTTATAAATGAGCAGAAAAGGCCTAACTTGCTTCTCGATTGGATGGATAAAAAATAAATCTACGGTGAAACAAAATTTATCCCATTTTGCAATCTTATTGGTGAAGAGTATGACATGCACATACATGCCACAATAGTGTTGTTTGACTATTCATTGAATAATTTTCGGTAAGGGTTATATCCTCAGTTTAACTGGCTCTTGGAGTTGCCAAACAGCCCTTAAGGAATGAGGTGATGACTATCACCAAAAACACTTCTTTCAATGCTGTGCAGAATAAATGAATAATTTTTTTTTTTTTTGAACGAATAAATAAATAATTCAAGCAAAAAGAAATAAGAACACATAATTGGTCTATAAAAAACACTGCACAGAATAGAGAGATTCTGAGTCCCACAAATATGTGGGTTCTATATTTATTAAGTGAATTTTTTATACTCAAATTGAAGATCCAAATGACAAAAATAATCTAAAAAAACGCATTAAGATTTCATTTTAAATAAAAGTAATTTTTTTAATTAAAAAAAATTAAAAATTCAACCTAAAAGCAAAGTGTTAGCCCCTTCTTAAAAAGAAAAAAAAGGAAAAACAAGGATCAAAGTGCTACACAGAAGCAATTATCAATTAACGTAAAACACAATTTTATTAAAAAAACTCAATTGTTAGAAATTTTGTAACTTTTAAACGTAAAGTCTTGAAAAGTTAGATATGTTAGATATGAAATTAGATATGCATTAAGTTATATTTTGTTTATATTCACCCTCTTGTAGTCTATATATTGACCTTTATGCCAACATAATGAAGCATGTAAATTCCCTGCAATTTCTCTTCATCTTTTTGCTTTCTTCTTTAAGTTCTCTATCATAATTCCTTATTCTATAACTCCACCATAATTCCATAAGTAAAAAGCTCCTTTCCTTTTTTTTGTTTTGTAATTGGTATCAGAGTTTGGTGAAGAGTTTTTGAAAGCAAGATCAAGCTATGTAAGTATTTCTATCTATATATAAATTTTTGAAATATACCTAATTTTGTATGGTGTGTTTTATGTTATAAAAAAAAATTTAAATTAAAAATTCCGTTTAAGTTTTTTGTGTATCATTTATATTTCATATCTTCATAATTATTTGTTTCATTTATAGTTGTTGTAAAACCTATATGCTTGGTGTATGTCAAAACCCATATACTCATTAAAATCTTTTGACTATTGGCCAAAATTAAGTCTTCAAGATCATAAAGAGAAGTTTTAGGCACCAGATAATACACTAGGAGGGTCTTCGGTACCAACAACAATCTAAAATGGCAATTAATTCTGACGATATAATATGCTTTGGAAATACAAAAAATAATGTTAACAATAAATATGATCATAGTTTGCATATTACTAAAAAGTCTGCAAATATAAATAGTGTGTGTTCTAGTTTAAATAATATTACTGATATTATGTGTTCTTGGTTTTCTAAATTAGATAAAAATCAAAAAATAAATCAAAATTATCTAGAGACCAAAGTTGAGTCTATAGAATCTAAAATAGACAATTTGGATTCTATAATAAATATTGACTTAAATAAAGAAGCAAAAAACCAAATAAACAATTTGGTGACTAAATTAGAAACTATATCCTTCATAAATAATGATGGAATGAATAGTCCAGGAGATAGTTACATCCCTAGGCTATTTTATAGTACAGAAGATATTATGGTACTTCAAACCAATACCTATAATAGAACTAAATATGAAAATATTGTTGAAATATTGGATTATTGGAGAAAATTATATAAAGACCCAGATTTAGGTATTGATGAAAGAAATAAGCTACTAGATCAGATAAGAGAAACTTATCTAGAAAATGAAACCCTTTTACAACATTTTAATTATGATATTAATATGTCAACTAATGATGATGACAGCCAATCATCCTTATCTGAAGAATCAATAGATCAAGATATTTCATCAGAAATAAATAAAGGGAAAAGAAAGGCAGAAGAGCCAATTGATCCCGAATTATTTGGCACATGGGGAGATGGAGAAAATTTTGACTTTATTCAAACAAATGAAGTTAAAAATGATACTAATATTGGAAGTACCTCCAATCCTACACTTGAGCCAGTAATATCTAGAAAAGATAATAATCATAAGTATCCAATAACTCAAAATGGTACTTACTTAGATTTGTCTCATGTTCCATTTAAGGATCAACCACAAGCAATAGATGATTGGGCACAATCCTTGTCCATCATTATTACCAATTATAAAAATAGTTGGTCAAAGGAAAAATTCCTTGATTATATTGCAGCAACTCTCCAAGGAGATGTGTTGCAATGGTTAAGACAGTAGGAAAAATTTGAAATTGAAAAAAGTCAAAAAAACGACTTTGTTAACAAATTTTCTCACACTTGACACAATTTTAGCTGAATTTGCAAAAATCATAAAAGAAAATTTATGTAATTTTGCAGGAGATACTAATTTGCAAGCAGATGCAAATTATATTTTGACTAAATTAGAATTATGTAATATTTGTCTTTTTGAAGACTATGTTCAAACTTTTAAAAAATATTATTATCTTATTGATCTACCAGCAAATCAACCCTGGTTAGATCAATTTTTTCATAAACTCCCTAATCCATGGGATGAGTTATGTATTAAAACATATCCTAATTTTCTCAAAAAAGTGGGGAAGGAAGAATATGATAATCTTGGTTTTCGGATTAATTATGTTCTAAGACTGATAGCAGATCGGTATCTAGAAGCAAAAGCGAAAAAACAAATAAAAAATCAAATTTCTAACTCATCATATGGTCAAAAATGTTGTGATAAAATTTTAAAAGAAAATTGAAAAATTGGTTGTAATACATTTCCTAAAAGAAAAGGATTTTCTAAAAAACGTAGAAAATATAAATGGAGACCTTAGAAAAAGAACAAAACTTTTTTTTAAAAAAAAAAGTATATTCAAAAAAAGAAATCAACAAGTGTTTCAAAAAAGAAAACTTGTAAATGTTACATCTGTAACGAAGAAGGTCACTATGCACCCGAATGCCCAAAAAGGGAAAAAAGTGCAAAGAAAATGATCAAAGTCCTTGAAGAATAAGATTTTGAAATAATATATGGAGAAGAAATTTCTGATGAAGAAGAAATCTTATATGAAATTTCTAGTGATGAAGAAAGTTCAGATGAAGAATTAATCTTCATGATGACTAATAATAGTCAAGAAATATCTCAAGAAACAGATAGTATATCTCAAGAAGAATTACAGGCAATTCGACTTGGAGATGTAATCGGAGAAGAAAAAACTTTTACCGACGAAAAATTAGTAAAATTCGAAAAAATGCAAGAAGTTGTTGTTCTAGAAATTTACAAACTTTCAAAATTCAACTTCTTTTCAGCAAGAGTGTTTGAACAATACAATGGTAACACTCAAACAAAATAGTCAGAAGAATGAAATATTGATATTCCTTTTTTTGATAAGAAAAAGGTTGCAAGATGGAAAAAGAAATATCCTGAAATTCAATATATTCATATTGGATTAATTCAAGTAACCATAACAGCCTTATTTCGCCAGGGGGTAGATACTCCTATTTTGACAGTAATTTTTGACAAAAGATTTTTCGACCCAATGAAAGCAATCATTGGAGGAATTCAGTGTAATTTGGCTAATAGAGTAGTTTAGTTTAATGTCAGATCAAATTTCTTTATTTCCATAAATGATCCTAATCTTGAAGATACAGTCAGAATAAGAATTAAAACACAAGGATTATGAATGAAATCAAATTCTCATGATTTGGCTATTCGTTGGAAAACAATTCACGAATTAACCAAATTTCCTGAAATAAAAACAAGATCAAACGATAATAAAATCGTTGAAATCTTTGAACCAAAACCATTTGACATGGTAATACAACCTCGTATAATGAATTGAAGTGATTTAGAAGTCCCTCGACAATGGTTAATCCAAGACCTAGTGGGACAAGGAGAATCTTCTAAAACAAAAAAAACTTGCACAATTACAAATGCAGGCATCAGGAAAAAATTTATATATTGAAAATACAATTCCAAAAATTAAAAGATCAACTCTGTATTTGAAAAAGATTTCCTAACAAATCATTTTCAAAGTTAAGCATTGAAGAATCAAGTAATAATTCTAATCAAGAATCTATTATTTCAAATAATGTTCAGATTCCTATTTTTCCAAGAATAAGAAAACTTGAACATATTAAGTCTGCATATATGTATCATTTTCAAAACAAAAAATGATGATATTATTTTTTCTCCTAGCCAAGGAAAAAGAAGATATACATATACATTGGGAACATTTAATTTTGCAGGTTATAAACCCTATAGCCTCAGTGTTCTCATAGACATAGGAGCTACAATTAGCTCATGTAAATGGAATGCCATACCAAAAGAAAAATGGACACTAATGAAGCATTTAATTTTGGTTACTGGAATTGATGGCAACCATACTTCCATACAATTCAAGGCCAAAAATATAGCTATTTGGTTAAATGATAGCAAATTCATTATACCAAAAATTTTATGTTTTCCGTATATGCATGGAGATTTCCTTCTTGAAAATAATTTTATATATAAATATCTTCCAATGCAAATACAGGAAAGAGCTATTTCATTAAGCATAAACAACGTCTTAATTCATATTCCCTTGTTAGAACAACATAAATACATTTGTGATAAAGAGTTTGCGCCCGTGCCGCGTGGTGATTTGACTCCCATCATCAAAACCATTGATGAATCACACTGGATTTATAAAATTTTAGAAGAAAATTTTATTGAACATCCATTAAAACTATGGCAACGTAGTCCACGTTATTGTAATTTAAAATTGAAAGACCCTAATGTTATCATTAGAGTAAGACCAATGATCTATACTAGACAAGATATACATGAATTTGATATTCAACTCTAGGAACTTTTAGACAAAAAGTTAATTGAAGAAACTAAAAGCCCTCACTCTAGTCCAGCTTTTATGGTAAGAAACCATGCTGAAATTAAAAGAGGAAAAGCCCGAATGGTAGTCAACTATAAACGGCTAAATGAAAATTTAGAATTTGATGGATATTTTATTTCACGAAAAGATGTTTTGATTAACTTAACCAAAAGATCAAAAATCTTTAGCAAATTTGATTGTAAAAGTGGATTTTGGCAAATTCAATTGACTAAAGAGTCAAAAAAATTGACAGCTTTCAGTACACCTAGAGGACATTATCACTGGAATGTTATGCCTTTTGGATTAAATATTGCACCACAGGTATTTCAACGGTGGATGGATACAATTTTTAAAGACCTTAAAGATTGTTGTGTAGTTTATATTAATGATATACTTATCTTCTCTAAAACCAAGGAGGAGCATAAGAAATATTTAAAATTAATTTGTGAAAAATTCCAAAAACATGGAATTATTTTGTTTCCAAAAAAGATTGAACTAGAAAAAGAATCAATTGAATTTTTTGGAATAATTTTAGACCAGAAAGGTTTAAAATTACAAGAGCATATTTTGTCTAAAGTACGAGATTTTCCTAATACTCTCGAAAATATGACACAATTACAGAGTTTATTAGGCATTTTAAATTATGGACGAAATTTTATCAAAAATCTTTCAAAAATAGAAATTCCTTGGTTAACCAAATTAAGGAAAAATGTTATTTTTGAATGGACAGCAGAAGATGTTACTTTAATTAAACAAATTAAAGAAAATGTTAAAACTTTATCAGATGTTTATCTTCCTAAAACAGGTGATAAATTAATTTTAGAAACAGATGCCTCAGAAGCATGCTGGGAATGTGTTCTTAAAGCTATACCCAGTAATTTATGGTATGATAAAGAGACACCTTTATCAGAAAATGGGATTAGACCAAGAAAAAATCAAATACCCATAAAATTACAAAAAGAAGAATTAATTTGTGGATATAATTCTGGAACATTTAAACCAAATGAACAGAAATATATTATTTTCGAAAAAGAATTACCTGCAATAAAATTAGCAATAAAGAGTTTTCATATTTATTTAGCCCCAGAAAATTTTATTGTACACACTGATAATAAGACAGTAAGAGATTTCTTGATCAATAAAAAACCTATTGAGCAAGGAAGAAGATTAGCCTGGTATAAAAAAATTTCTGAATATACTTTTGAAGTAGAACATTTTAAAGGAACTAACAATTTTCTTGCAGATTTTCTTAGCATAAATTGTTTCAGAAAATTAAATTGCTAAACAAGTAAATTTAATTTTTGCAGAAGACCTGTAGACCAAGAGGAAACAATGGATAAGGGTAAACAACCCGCTCAAGAAGATTGGGTGACAATTGCCAAAAAGGCAAACCCCAGACAAGAAAGAGTTTATGTTGTATTCTCAGGAAAAACAACCTAGAATTTACACAGACTGGAATGAAACTAATCAGCAAGTTTGCAGATTTCTAGGAGCCAGTCATAAATCATATGATAGCATGACCAAAGCTAAAAAAGCTTTTTACAGTGCACCAGCTATGCCTATTTATCAAAGGAATCAAATGAGAACTAACCCAGTTCCAACTAATATTCAGACATCTAAACCAGATGAATCTGAGATAAAAGATTTTTTCAACCCTGATATATCCAGAGAAATTTATACATAACTCAATAGAGTTTGGAAAACTCACATTGTAGACAACAAAGTGAAATTTCGAAAACACATGGGAGTTCTAGCCAACAAATTAGCTGAGCAAACAGCTAAATTAAAAGATTTGCAAAATCTTTGTTTCAATATTTTTAAACAAATGAATTGGAATGAAGATTTTAATTTTGAAAAAATAAACAATTTTCTTCAACTATCAGACCTCATATCAGATGAGTTTTTTGATCTAGTTTTTGAACAAATAAAAACAATTTGTCTTTTTGAAAAAGTAAGAATTTTACTTCCAAAAGAAATTTTTATGTTAATCAAAAATCGAGTTGAAGATCATCATGATAAGATTAGACAAATCTTAGAACGATCTTATGATAAATTAAATTTGAAAAATGGAATTCCTAAAATAATCATCATGGCAAACCATGACATGTGGTTTTTTGAGGATATAGATTGGGGAATAACTAATCAAGTTATTTTCCAAATTTTAGATCCAATCCAATGGATAGATTATCCAATGATTATCAAAACAATGCTCTCATGGATAGTAAAAGGCTTTCGATGGAGCAAATATTTTACTTTGTGAATTTCTAGCACTGTTGGTTGGCGAGAACGAGAACATTATTTCCAACCATACCAGATTTGGTATCTTAAAGAAACTGAAGATTTTGAATTTGAAGATAATTATTTAGATGAAGATCACCGGAGAGAACGATTGGAAAATATCCAAAAACTTTCTTTGACAGAATATTGGATAGACAGTCTAATATTTGTTTCACAAGCAGCGTCCAACATCCATGGCATAGCAAAATTGCCATTCATAGTTACAGATGAAAGAATACTTTTTGTAACCCATTTTTCCATAACATATCAAAGGTCTCCAACTCAAATTAATGAAGCTCTTAACATGCTAATAAATCTCAAAAAGAGAAATAATTTGGATCTTCCGTTGGAACTAGTCATGACCGCAGATGATGTAGAATAATTCCGGACTGAGCAATACAGCCAAGATCCGGATTCCCCTCCATCAGAGACTGATGAAGAATATGACAATCTCATCAACAGGATGGAAACATAGTGGACCCCACTATCAAATGCAGCTGTCTCCTGATCGGCTCCAACCTTATCCAGGACACGTGGAGCAACCTGCTTTATTTGGCGGAAAGTGATCAGCCACATCCTTCCAGCCGACGCTACATGACAAATCAGCTCAGCCAAAGCTTATCTACAATAGTCTGTCTCTTTGAAAACCGGAGAGGGTAGACAGTGTATCAGTGTATACAATTGTAAAAACTGTAACAAAGAGCAAATAATTGTAGTACTTCTTTTGTATTTATTTTTGTCTCTTTGTATTTACTTTTAGATAGACTTTTCAAAAAGCCTATGACTAGACTTGCGTAAAGAGTTAGAAATGTCTTGATTTTCTATAAGGGCAAAATGGACAACGAAGACAAAAAAACAAATTATATACATCAATCAATCAAGTTTTTTCATACAACAATCTATACAACTAAAATATCATTCTCAAACACATTGACTTCATCCATTTCATAAAAAAACAAAAAACTACCAAAAAAAACCAAATTCCAAACAGGGCCTAAACAAAGTATTGTTGTCTCACACAAATGAAAAATAGAAAAAGAAACTACCAAAAAAGAACTCCCATTGCTTCTGTTAGATGTGTGCAACTGCACATTATGTATATATGTATCTAAATATACAAGAAACAAACATAATAAGTGAAGGTTTTTGCTTTAGGCAATCCTATATAGTTTTTTGTTTTTAAAGTAATAAAACATTACAAGAGAAGAGGAAGGGGAGAAAAAAACAGTGACTCCCCTCTATAGAGTTAATTCATTTTCTAAATAACCTTTTGGTTATATTAAAGGAGTTGGGTCTGAAGCTTCAACTATGTAAAGCTTATCATTATCTCTTATCACTTCAATGGAGTCAATTTCTGCCCCTTGCTCATCTAAAACCAATGCATTTCTTGCATCAAACCCAAACTTTTCACCTGCCAGAAGCAAAGTCACCGTTAGAAAATAAAAGTCGAATTTGAAATGACTTTGAAATACCGTGTACTTTTTAGGAAGATGATATTTGACCAAGATGAATATCATCGGAGCTTTTTTCAACGAATACACAAACAATAAACACCATGTGTCTATCTGAGTATGAGGTGAAAAAACCAATAGTATTCATTGATATATGGCAGACCTATCAATTTGGATGGTTCATTCTAATGATGTAGAGATGATTAGCGGTAGAAATTAAGTCATGATATCATAAATCAGCATTAGATTAGGGGGATTATCATCTAATTTGCAGCAAATCATGACATTGATACCCTTTTTTTACCTCTGCTTATTTATTTGGATGTATAAAGTATAATATAGGTAGAATAAGTGAGTAGGAATGATAACCGTGTATACTTATTTTTTTGCTCCTTTGACACATGATAGAATTGAAACCATTGCTCTAGCTTAACTAAAGTTACAAGAAAAAGTCTATTCTTACAAAATTATTATATAGAATTAATGATCAAAATGATATGACTGACATATTTAACAACTTAACCCAATTTGATATGTCTTTTCTTTTCAAGTGATAAAATCAACACTTGGTTTAGGAAGCCAACAACATTATTTAAATCTATCAAATGGCATGGAGCAGAAAGAAGAAAGAACAAACTAAAAGCAGATAGCTAGGGTTTTGAAAACTTTGAATGTATATACATACCTGCAATGTTTTTGAGCTCCACGAATGAATTTGGCAACCTAATAAGCCTCCCAGCCTGAGTGCAACAACTATCCTTCCTCACCATGGGGTGTCCTCTATATATACTAACTCTTGGACAAAAATGCCCCCCTGATCCTCCCAAGTTCCCCTCTTTCCCTCCTACACCTTGCCTCCTCCTCAAAACCACCTCATTTGGCGGCGACACATCATCGGGGACCATTATCCGGTGCCCTACCTCTCTTTTCTGCAACATTTCATTCAAATCCAAAGACTTAGGAAGCTTGTGCTGATCTATGTTGCCGACATCTGCACTGGCACTCATCACAATGAACTTAGTCATGTCGACATGGTTTTCTGCCGCGGCGATTTGGAGAGCTGTTTGGCCATTGCGGTTCTTGGAATCGATGTGCAAACCTTGCTTCAAAAGGTCCTCCATCACTGCGAGATTGTTTCTCTTTGCAGCTGTGCATAGAAGGTCACCAGCTGTGTAGGGATCAGATATGGCAGAGCAGTGGTACAGTATCCGGAATATGGAGTGGTGCTTGGATGATATAGCTGTGAGTATATATTGTGTATTTTCTATTATTTTCCAAATTAGGCATGATTGTGGTTGTACAAATTAGAGTCCTATTAGAGGTACGATTGTGTTAGAGTCTTATTAGAGGCATAATTGTATTCTCCCTTTTGGTTTAGAATTTAGGGCTATATAATCTAAGGTCTGATTGTAATCATTCACACATTGAATATACGAAATACAGAAAGCTGTTCAGAAATCTTACATGGTATCAGAGCCATGTTCGAAACCCTAAGTCTGGCCGGCATCCACGCCTATTGTTCGAAGTTGTCGCCTATTGTTTGAAGTCGTCTCTGTTCTCTGATCTCCTTAACAGTCGCGACTTAGGGTTCGTGGGCCTCTCTGGTTCGTGGGTCGCAATCATCTTCAATCATCATCAGCAACTCGCGATCAGCTTCAGCCCCCTGCTTCGTCGCGACTCAATTTTGGTACTTTTGGTTCGTGAACTCAGTCTCTCTGGTTCGCAAACGTCATCGCTATGCTTCTGATTCAGGTCGCGATCATCTTCCACCATCGTCCACAGCCATTGCGACTCACCTCGCGATCGTTTTCAGCCATCGTGACTCCGTCCTGTCTTTTGAAGCTTCTCTAGTTCGCAATCAGTCCTAGTCTTGGTACATATAACTGATTTGTTGGTATTTACACTGACCCTAAAATTTCATTAACTATTACACTTGGACTGGTTCTCTCCTGTGTGGTCTAAGTACTAAGATAGTGGTATATTTCTCGTTATTATAATTTGACCCCAAAATTTTATAAATTTGGTTCACTTTGATATCGGATACCCATAAGCTTCAATCTTTTACAAATCCCAAGAAAGGGCCACTTGCTTCAGATGAGTGCGCCTTCTGCCATCAGAGGGGTCATTGGAAGTATCATTGTCCCAAGAAGGGATGTTTGTCTGCTTTGTCTGCGTTTGCCTCGTCTTCTCAGCAATTGCCGATTAAGTTCTGCGCTCCTCCTCTGAGTACCATTCGACCTCCCGCCGATTCTACTGCATCTGCTCCGGCTCCTGATTCTGACTTGGCTTCCTTGACTGCTCAGATTAGTCAGCTTCAACATACATTGTCTACCTCCCAGCCATCTCAATCTGCCTCCGTTGTTTCATCTCTTCATTCAGGTTTGCTTGGGTCTCCTTCAGGTATCTCTTCGTCTGTCTGGCTTTTTGACTCTAGTGCCTCTCATCATATGACTCCTCATCTCTCTTTACTTCAGAATTGTACTCCTCCTTCCTCTCCTATTACTGTTAATGCTGCTAATGAGTCTGGTATGTCAGTTATATCTGTTGGGTCTGTCCTACCGTCTGCTATGTCTGCAGTCTCTATTCCATCTGTTTTACATGTTCCTCAGTTATCTGTCAATTTATTATCTATTAGTCAACTTGATGCCTCTAGTTTTGATGTTATCTTTTCTTCTTCTATTTGTTCTGTACAGGATTGGATGTCCAAGCAGTAGATTGGGATTGGCTGTAGAGTTGGAGACCTCTATGTGGTGGAGAGCTTGCATCTGCCTATGACTACCTCTCCGACTGCCTTTTCTTCTTTTCAGTTAGATTCTCTGTCCAGTCCTTTCTATTTGTGGCATTCCAGATTAGGGCATTTGTCTGCTGACCGCTTACGGTCTTTAGCTCAGTCAGATATATTGGACAAAGTTTCTCCTAGTCAACTTACCGAGTGTCGGGGGTGTAAACTTGCCAAAATGACAGCCTTACCTTTCCGTAACAGTACTTCTATATCTGCTACACCGTTTTCTTTAGTTCATAGCGATGTCTGGGGCCCTTCTCCTGTTCTCACCAAGGGAGGTTCTGTATACTATGTGTCATTTGTTGATGATTGCACCCATTACACTTGGGTTTATCTTATGACTCATAAGTCTGACTTCTATCAGATATATTGTACCTTTCAGTCTATGATTACTACACAGTTTGGGGCCACAATTAAAATACTCCGGTCTGACTTGGGTGGGGAATACTTTAAAACTGAATTCTGTAAGTATTTGGCCAAATTGGACACCATTCATCAAACCTCTTGTACTGATACCCCTGCCCAAAATGGTTGAGCTGAGCGTAAACACCGTCATCTCCTTGAGACAGCTAGGTGTCTTTTTCTCTCTGCCTCAGTTTCGGCTCCATTCTGGAGGGAAGCAGTTCTTACTGCTATTTTTCTTCTCAATCGCATGCCTACTCCTATTCTTTCTGGTCGGTCTCCTTACAAGGCTTTGTTCTCCCAACTTCCTAACTACTTCCTCCTTCGTGTGTTTGGGTCTGCTTATTTTGTCCTTCCCCGCAAAGATAGAACCAAACTTAGTGCCCGATCTGTCCTCTGTGTCTTTTTGGGTTGTAGTCCTACCCAAAAAAGCTATCAGTGTTACGACCCTGTTTCCCGTCATCTTTATGTCTCCCGTCATGTTTCTTTTCTCGAACGTCTGCCTTACTTTCAGCTTCCTCCTGTCACTGCTCCAGTTTCCAAAGAGGATTTGGTTCACATTGCCCCATTTCCTTCTGAGGTACCGTCTGATGAGTACATCTCCACAGTTCCTCTTGAGCTTGTTTCATCTTCTCCTTCTGCTTCACCGCTGGTTGTTTCTCCTCATTCAGTTTCTTCTCCTCCTCCGTTATTAGTTTATTCTCATCGTAAGGCTCCTCCTCCACTAGTTGTCTCCACCCCTACTACTGATCCTCCTGCTTCTGACGACTCTGATCCTATTGCACACCGATATCCTCCTCGAGCACGTCATCTTCCACACAGGTTGGGTTGGTCTAATACTTGTTTTTCTGCTTCCTATCGTACTTTTTTGTCTGCTATTCACTCTTTTGTAGAACTACAGTCTTACAAGGAAGCCTGTCAAGATCCTCATTGGGTTCAAGCTATGGAGGATGAGTTGTCTGCTTTACAGAAAGCTAGTACTTGGGAGTTGGTTCCTTTACCTGCTGGTAAGAACCTGGTTGGTTGCAAATGAGTTTACAAAGTCAAGACTCATTCTGATGGCTCTCTTGAGCTTTACAAAGCTCGTCTGGTTGCCAAAGGTTTCTCTCAAGAGTATGGTATTGATTATGAGAAGACATTTGCTCCTGTTGCCAAAATGACTACTGTCCGTACTTTGATCTCTGTCGCTGCTGTTCGTTCTTGGCCTCTTTATCAGATGGATGTTAAGAATGCTTTTCTTAATGGCCATCTAACTGAGGAGGTTTACATGCGTCCTCCCCCTGGCCTTCGTCATCCCTCTGGACAGGTTTGTCGTCTTCGGCATGCTCTGTATGGTCTGAAACAGTCTCCTCGTGCTTGGTATGATCGATTTCAAATTGCTGTTACCGAGCTTGGGTTTCATCCTTCTGTTTCCGACTCTGCTTTATTTCTACGACATACCTCGGTTGGTTTTGTTGCTCTCTTGCTCTATGTGGATGATATGATCATCACTGGCTCGGACTCTTCTGCTATCTCTGAGGTCAAGCAGCATCTCTTCTGCACCTTCGAAATGAAGGATCTGGGTCCATTACGGTATTTTCTTGGTATTAAGGTTGCTTCTTCTCCCAAGGGCTATTTCTTGTCTCAGGCTAAGTATGTTAATGAAGTCATTCATCCTGCTGGTCTTACTGATACTAAGGTTTCTGATACACCTATTGAGCTTAATGTAAAGCTTAACTCTACTGATGGTGTCCCTCTGGATAATCCCACTTTATATCGCGAGCTTGTGGGTTGCTTAGTTTATCTGACTGTCACTCGTCCTGACCTTGCTTATGCTGTTTATGTGGTTAGTCAGTTTGTTTCTGCTCCTCGCTCTACCCATTGGACTGCTTTGGTTCGCGTTCTTCGCTATCTTAGGGGTACTATCTTTTAGGGCTTATTGTTGTCCTCTACTTCCTCTTTGGACTTGGTGGCTTATGCTGACTCTGATTGAGCTAGTGATGTTACTGATCGTAAGTCTACGTCTAGTTTCTGTATGTTTCTTGGAGATTCCTTAATCCCTTGGAAAAGCAAGAAACAATCAGTCGTTGCTCGCTCTACTGCCGAAGCTGAGTATCGTGCTATGGCTCATGCCACTGCTGAGATTGTTTGGCTTCGTTGTCTCTTGTCTGATTTGGGTGTCTCTCAGTCTTCTCCGACCTCTCTCTATTGTGACAATCGTAGTGCTGTTCAGATTGCCCACAATACTGTCTTTCATGAGCGGACGAAACATATTGAGATTGATTGTCACTTTGTTCGCCAACATCTGTAGTCTGCCTCTATCGCGCTTCCTTTCATCCCTTCGGCTTTGCAACTTGCGGACTTCTTCACCAAGACTCACACTACCGCTCAGTTTCAGTTTCTTCTTAGCAAACTCTCAGTGTTTTCTGCTAAAACACCTTGAGTTTGAGCGGGGGTGTGAGTATATATTGTGTATTTTCTATTATTTTCCAAATTAGGCATGATTGTGGTTGTACAAATTAGAGTCCTATTAGAGGTATGATTGTGTTAGAGTCCTATTAGAGGCATAATTGTATTCTCCCTTTTGGTTTAGAATTTAGGGCTATATAATCTAAGGTCTAATTGTAATTATTCACACATTGAATATACGAGATACAGAAAGCTGTTCAGAAATCTTACAATAGCATCCCATAGTGCAGTGTTGCCTTCCATGTCTGCCATATGTATTAGCACCGTAATAAAATAATAATTCAAGATCAAGATCACCCAAAAAAGAAAAGAAAAAAAAAATTAAAAAAAGAAGGGGAAGACAAATGCTACCGAGTGCCACCGAGACATTATTTAATATCCGAATTAGCATGAAAAGAGTTTCAGAAATAGGTAATAACTGAAAAATGTTTTGGAATCAGTAAGTGTTTCATGTTCATTCCCCTCGTTTTTTTTTTCTGTTTGTTTGTTAGTGCCCCAAGGCCAGGGTTTTAAATATCAACAGACAGATTTTGGACTTCTCATACCAACATCCACTAATATATCTCAGCTGACAGATTTTGTACTTCAAATACCAATGTTGACCAATTTATTGGCTGATATTGTTCAATATATGACCATATTACTGATATATGAATTCCGATACTGTTATTTAAAATTATGCCCAGGGCACTCGTTAACCATATCCCAAAAGAAAAGGGGGAAATCTGAATCAAATGCATTGTAATTTTGTGGAGGAAATCAAGATGTGACAAGGGTAATTTTATATACCTAGGAGGTGTTTGTTGCATGCATGCTTGAGAAGTACCAATACACACTCTTCATGCCCTTTGGATGCTGCAATGTGCTGATGTATAAAAAACAAAATAAAAAACAGCATTATGATCCAAACAAAAACAACAATATTAAGGAAAAAGGAGAGAAAATAATGGTATTTTGGCTTTTGTCAGGCTACTTATATCAGATATATAGTTTTCTGTTTTTAATCAGCTTAGGTATATAGTTTTCTAGTGTTATATAACTATGTCTTGATTCAATTAGGGTTCAAAACAATGGATCCCATCATGCCATATTAAGTGAATTGAGTTTTTACCTATTCCCATTTCTAAGATTCAATTGTAGTGGTCATGTGCAAGCATGCTGAATGAAGTCTATAGGGCCATTTAGTTCACCCATAAGATAATTTATCCAGGGATGACATATCCCGCACAAGGAGGGCATTTTAGTCTTTTTTATGACAAAAATCTTATCCCAGGATAAGTTGTCTCACATTCCGGATTAAGTTATCTCAAGTCACAAAATGTGAATCAAATGTAAAACAATTTTATCCCGAGATAAAATTATTAGTCGCATTTCCTCCCCATATCTGTGAATCAAACAAGCTCTAAATTAAGGTTTAATATGCGAGTTGCATAGGAAAGAATGGGTGACATTCCAGTGGAGTCCTTCCTTGGGAGTCACCAATGTCAGGATCCAACCTAGCCTTGAGAAGCTCATCAAGAAACGCAGCATTGCCACTACCAGCAACAGTAAGCAAGTTGATGGACATGTTTGGGTCTCCATCTTCTTCCCCATCTTCTAGCCATATATCTCCTATTCTCAGATCCTTTAGCTTCTTGTGATGCTGCCAATAGGAACAGGGTTGATTACAATCAGCACTATAATTAACTTCAAAATGAATTAGTTTGAAAAGTGATAAGAAAATGAAGCGTGTAGACCAGATTTAATAAGGTGACCGACAACACACCAAATTTGAATGGGTAAACAGAAAATTTATTCAAAATTATGTAGCTCACTATGGAACTTTCACTTTAAAACAAAACAGTCATATGAAGATGAATTTATATCCAAAAATATATTACCACAACATTTTTTTAAAGTTTTTGTATGATTTTTATGTATAAACAGAGTTTTCCAATTTGAATATACTCCATAGAGTTCATTTTTAACTTTGGATCCAGCTTCTCTCCAGTTGGGAGAGAACAGTGAACCGTCCAATTTGAGTTACGTGGGCTCGTTACAGGACTTACTTTGATGTCTTGATTCTTTCATTCTTTAGCCTCTCGTGTGTTGATCATTCATGAAATAAAAATTAAAGTGATCTGATAATCATATCAAATTTGTCTTCAAATATGATGATGGACACTTTAAGTTGTTGATCTATTTCGTCTATAAAAATATCTAGCAAATTGTAACAATTTCATCTATAGCATAGATTTAAACATCTAAAATGAATATAATCCATATATTTCAAATTCTGAATATTTTTCCGAGTATTTAGCATTGCTCTTTTCCTGGCTTCCTAGCTTTTTCTATCCAAATTTTCCATAATATTTCTACCAAAAACGAAAGGGCAAAAACAAAAAGAACAGAAAAAAAAGTGCATTTCCCATAATAATATAAACATAATCAATTTTTTACTTGAAATTCAGAATAAACCAAACAAAACTTCCAAGTTTAGTATAAGCAGGAACCGACCTGGAGGAAGTTCTTAAACATGGTGATATTATCTTGTTTGGTCTGCATAGCTTCTAAGAAGGCACTGGTTTTTAGCCTCAGGAGTTGCGAAAGCGTCTTGGTTCAATACATGAAGCCTTGAGGTCTGCAACAGAGAGCTCCAAACTTCTCTGAACATGTCCCCAGATTGCAGAGTCCCAACAACTTTCTTTTTTTTGGGGTCGCAGTCGATCATTTCCACCTCTCCTGATACAATGATGTATACATCGTCTGGTGACTCATTCTGCAGTATAACGTCCTCTCTGGGTGGAATGTACTCTGCCTCCATATCTGCAACCTGATATCATCATCATCAAATTCATTATACAAAGCTGGTGATTAACGATTATGCAAAACAATATTTTCTGTGCAAATTTACCAAGAGTTTAGTTGACAATGACATACACAAAACTAAGTTAAAAATACTAAGAATGTACACGTTAGCACTATTTTTAGTGGGTCTCATCATACAGATATATACATTTTCCATACTTTTCTATAATTTGATTTTGTATATGTTCATTTACAAAGCATTTCATGCATGTATCAACAACCAAAGGTTCAGTTTCTGGAAAGAAGACTGGACTATGCTATTGGGCCCTTGTGGGTCCACCACAAGTCTATTTTTATGATATGCTTGTTTATTTTTAGGCCCTTATGTGTAGTGTAGGTTATTCATAAAAAAATTAATTGATTTTATAATTGTAGCAATACGATTTAATCACATTTGTCTTGAAAAAATACATGTCAATTATTCAGGACAAATGAGAAAAAATTCTATGACTACAATTATCAGATCACTCTGATTTTTTTATATATATAAAAACTTAAAAAATGAACTGAGCAGATATCAAAACAGGCCATATGTTTGGCCCACAAGGGCCCATCACCACGGTCCAGTCTTCTCCCAACTGGAGCAAAGCTGGACCCACCGAGAAATTATGGTTCAAGTTTGATGAACTCGTGAGATGTATATAATGGTTTGATTCATACCAGAAGCAAGAGAATTTCCCTAGAGACATCCTTAAAGAGATGGACCTTCTCGACTGTTGGGAAAAACAAATGTTGGCGGATGCTTTCACAAATAGTTTTGGGAAGCTGCTCAATGAGTTGCTGCTGGTTCAAGCTCTCAGCCTTGAACCTCAAACACATGTATCCCAATATCTGCTCCTTCAGCCGAGGCGGCAGTCTATTCCGGCACACAAAGTTTGATGCTGCCTAAATACTGCTCTCTGCCAACATTTAAAAAACGAACAAAAAAAAAAAATTTAAATAGTTTCACTACCATGGTAACTACATCTTATTCCAAGGCACTAATGAAAAAAGAAAAAATAAAAAATAAGAGAAGGTATTAATTACGCTATTGGTTCCTATGCTTTGTGTTATTTTGGTTCCAACATTGTAATTGTCTCAATTTCATCTTCCTTCTTCTTCTTTTTTTGGGCCATCGGTAAGACATTATTTACATATATTAGGAAAATTACATCAAACTGGGCAATCATAGTTCACCAACACTAATATATCAGCCCAACAAACAGTATCAACCACCAACACAAGAAAGAGCAAACAACCTACAATAGCAGGAAACAAACTCAATACAACAAAGCCTTCATAATGGAGAAGAAATAATCAATCTTTGCATTTAGCAAGGATTGACCTCTGACCTCCTTAAATTTGTTAAAGTGGTCCCCATGACTATCAAGTATTCATCTTCAGAATTATACATATTTTTAAAATAAAAATTACACCTCAATAAAAAAGGAGAAATCAAAAACTGTCAATCTTCAAATGTATGCGCTGTATTTCATCTTGGTCATCAATATTTCAATTGTGTCAGTTATACCCCTCTTTTGTTATAAAATTTGGACAGGAACAGCATTGTGGGCCATTTAAATATTAATTGAATAAGTTGGGGATCATATTGATGCAGTTAAAATATATATTCCAATTGATGCAGTTAAAATATCAAAGATCAAATCGACACCCATCCTTTGGGTACTGACAGCATATTTATTCTAAAAAAACAAATCATTCACAAATTGACACAATTAAAATGTTGGAGACCAAAACAACAAAAATCAAATAGTGATTACCCTTTTTTTTTTGAGGTATAATTTTTTATTCAAAAATACCTTTGATTTTGATGATGAAAACTAACAATGTTTAAGTTAATCATGTGTGAATCACTTTAACTAACACACATTTAATACTTTGAGGATAAAATAGGCATAATTGAAATGTTGAGAACCATAATGACACACAACACATGCCTCATGACCTAAATTATAATTACCCAACAAAAAAAATGAAAGAAAAAGTCCAAGAACATAGAATCGGATCACAGAACCTGACACAACCCTCTTACATGAGGAAGCAAGGTCCCATCTTTTTGTGAGCTCTACACTCATATAAGAGGATTGTGTTCAGTTTTATAATCCATTTCTGTGCAAGTAAAAGACCTGAAAATGAAAGGGTAAGCTTAGCTTACGAATTCCATGGTTCCACGAGTGCCTTCAACAACCAAGTTAGTCATGTTGCCAATGAGGTAAGCAGTGAGGCCAAGGTTGAAAAGCATGTAGAAAATGATGAAAATCATTTCCATGGCATTGACTGCATGCATGTCGCCGTAGCCGACGGTGGACATGGTGGTCATGGACCAGTAGAGGGCTGAGATGTATTGAATCCAGAGGCTTGTCTCCCCGAAATTTGAAATCACAGATCCAATCCATGTCTTCCCCTGGTATGGGTATCTGTCTGCTAGCAAATAGTATAGGCACTAGGGCTGCAAATGAACCGAGCTGTTCGTGAACAGGCTCAGTTCGGCTCGGTAAGGGCTCGGCTCGGCTCGGCTCGTTTAGTAAACGAGCCGAGCTCGAGCTCGATTATTGCTCGCTAATAACGAGCCGAGCCTCGCCTGTTCGCCCAGAGGCTCGGCTCGTTTATCTATAATTAAATTATATAATAAATATATTATTTATATATTAAATAATATATAAATACATTATTTATATATTAAAAATATATAAATATATATATAAATAATAATATAAATGCATTTTTTATATATTAAATAATATAAATAATATTTTTTATTTAAAAATTTATATTTAAATAATATAAATAATATTAAAAAAAATTTATCGAGCCGAGCTCGAGTTCGACAAAAATTAACGAGCCGAGCCGAGCTCGAGCCCAGTCCCTTATCGAGCCGAGCTCGAGCTCAATAAAGGAGCTCGATAGCTTAACGAGCCGAGCTCGAGCCCAGCAAGGCTCGGCTCAGCTCGGCTCGTTTGCACCCCTAATAGGCACCCAGCACAATGCACTAGAAACAGTGTCACCTACAATACCCAAATCACAAACACAAAACTTCTCATTATGTTCTTTGCACCCTAACCAAAAAAAGTAATGTACATTCTAACAAACTATGTACTCATATAATTGGATTACTAATTATTAAACAAAGTCGATTGGGATGGCCTTGAATCTAAAAAACAATTTAAATAATGAGTAAATTGATTGTTTTAGAAAGTGAAAGAGGAGCAAATCATATGGGATGGACATTAAGGTTGTATTTGGATTTTAGATTGGAGAAATAATTTGTGAAAGAAAAACAGACGAAAAGAGAGAAGTGAAAAAAAAATCAACTTATATTTTTGCACCCATAATTTCTTTTACTTTCCTTTTATTTCCACAAATTCCTCCCCAAATAAAAAATCCAAACATAACCTTAGGTTTATTGGAATGAAATGATCATTTTTTCTTCCTTATAACCTTAGGTTTATTGGAATGAAATGATCATTCTTTCTTCCTTATAAAATAACCATTCCCTTACAATCCATTTGCAATGCATTTTCCATAATTTTTGTAATGAAACTAAGCGAGAATGAACATCCTGATGGAAGGATCATTTCATTTCACTTCATTCCAATTAACTAAATGTAACATAAGATTATCTTTAATAGTGTGCCAAATTTTATGCCAGTTAAAATTTGGCATTTGAAGCACGAAAAAGCTACTCCATGGGTGTGCCGCAATTATGGCACCATGCATAGCAAAATGCCAAACTATGACAGCTTTGACTGGTTGATTTTTTGTATAAAATTTATAAAGTTGTCATTTTCTCAATTTCAAATTTACAATTTAAACACACAGTATATCGTGAAAACTGAATCATATGGTGGTTATGTCAAAGAATGGCATTGAAACCATTGAAGTAGGATTCCGAAAAGGAGGGGGGAAAAAGTTCTTTCGAATTGAAACTATAGGATGTTGACATTTTTCTTTGACAACGGAATTTTCTTGACAACCATTGGAGATCCTTTGAGTGGACCATGCAAATAACAAATTGACCTTGCAAAGTTTTGATTAAAGAAATGAGCTTCAAAATTCACTTACAAATAAGAGCCTAGCGCATCTGACCCAGAAATAGCTAAATCTGACGTCCTTTTCAAGCCTGCAAGGTAAGTGCCAGTGTTGGAATGAGTAAATTTTACATGGTGAGCAAATATGCAGTACCTCAAAAAATGAAATGTGTGCATCTGATTTACAGTGTGTTTCACACACATCAAATTTAAATTTATATCATACAATTTGGCTATATTTGTTTGGAAGGATATGACTTTAGGACAATTTGGCCATCATTTTTCGTTCGGCTAAGAAAATTGGGGTCTGGACTAATGGACCAGGATTCTCTGATCTGATGGGTGGCGCACTGGCGCTGTGGTCTTGGTGTGGTTAAAACACATGAAACATCAGTAATAATTCAGATCTACTTTTAAATTATAGAATGCAAAAACCCATCAAAATCCCATATTTTTAGAATGAAAATTAGAATAATTTTTTTTTTAAAACAAAAGCAGTAATTAGAAGTGTAAGAAGCTAAGGGCCTATTTGATTGGGCAGATTATAGCATACGATTGGAATGATAAATCCATGGGGCTGTTTGGTTGCAATTTTTGTTATTTGAATTACATTCCGATAGACATTCTATTCTATCTAATAAAATTGGTGAATTTTTAAAACTACAACTATTAATGTAAAACAAACATATAATTGAGATTACATATTTCCATATCCATAGCAAAACAAACACGAACACCAATCCTACACTAATCCCATAGATTGTTAATCTCTTCACTATTAATCCTATGAATCAAACAGGGCCTTAGAGTATAAAATCAGCAGCAGATGCAATTGAAATAACATGCAAATGAAACTTTCCTAAACAAAAACAGAGAGTATCCAAAATCAATAGAAAGTCTTGAATCAAAATGCTGAATTATAAGCTGTGAAGCAACCAAATAAAGTCTAACACACAGATCAAATTCTATGTGAGATCTAAAATACAAATTGAGAAGAGAAAACATAGAAACTCAAAACTCCACCCATTTGAAAATAGAAGATTCCAGTATCAAATCATCTATTGTAATCATTTATACTTATTAAACCCAAATTTTTTTTAAAAAAAATCAAGAAGTTAAAGAATGAACACACAGAAAACCCTAACCCTATCCCCAAAAAAAAACAAAAAACGACGAGGTTTTTAACCCTTTCTCCCTCTTTTTTTTTTTCGTTAAACTTCTGTTCGAAAACGTTTTGGGTCTTATTTATGGTACAGTACCCTCACATCTCGATAAATTTAGAAAAAATACAGATGGTCTATAATTTTAGTATAATTACATTGATCTCTTGAAATTAATATAAATAAATAGGATAAAAATATAAGAATAAATAAAATATATATATATACATTTGAGTGTAAAATAGATAACAAAATCATTTTTTCATTTATATTACTAATAAATTATTGATGAGAAAGATGTATAAATTAAAATTTTAAGAAAATTTAATATAATTATGTCAAAATTATAAAATTTATTATATTTTGTTTAAATTTTTAAAAAAGTCAGTTTAACTCTAAAATTTGAAAGGAGATTTAAACTGCTGGTTTATGTTATTTTTTATGTGTCATGTTGTGGTTTAACATGACAATTTCACAACACTATAAAATCACAGCAAAGGATCCTGGGCCCTAGATTAATAATCCACTCAAACAGGAGAATATTGAATTTCAAAAAGGGCAGTAAGATGCAAAATAATAAATTAAGGTGAGATTGAAACTAATTGGCAATTTTATCAATCTTTTTTTTTTTTTAAAAAAAGAAGATGCTTTTAACCCAATCCAAAAGAAGGTCGATCGGAGTATAGTGCAAGTTCTCCGAAAAAGGTCAACTAGACAAAGTGAACATTCCACGCCTCCAAGAGTCGAACTTGACACACCCTTATAGAAAGGACAGTCTTTTCCACAAGACCACCAACCCCGGTGGTAGATTTTTATCAATCAATTCTCATAATCTTGGTCAATCTAATCATTGAACTTAGAACAAGATATACAAACAAATGGAATTCATAATTCCAAGACATATATGGTCTTAGAAATTATAATTTTATCTAATTCAATCTACTTAAACCGGCATGATTTTATAAAATAAGTCTAAAATTAAGATTTATCCACCCAGATTTTTTGAGGTGAGTGATTGTGTGATGAAAATTAAATTTGTATAATGTAGGGTTCATATATAGAATAAATCTTAACCATATTTGAATAATTTCTGAATTGATAAAGGTGGATTGGTAGTATCGCTTAATTTTATATTTTTGAAATAATTTTAATATATATTGGGATGCATAGTTTTTCTCAAATACAATTGCAATGGCAATAGATCAATTGGGGTATGGTAGTGGAAGTATATTAACCTGGTGAAGAATTGCTTAACACGTCAGAGACGCCAAAACCTAAGCTATCCAAGGAGAGAATAGGAGAGGCCAGAGTGGTGTTTTCTAGTGAACAAGAATGTGGTATTGTTCTAACACCTTGTCCCATGTCAGAGTTTGCATGGGTGATTTTGGGCATATAAAGCACCACTACCTTACTACTAAGTAATTTGGATTTAAACTTTTGAGTATTATTGGTTGACCCACAGGTTACTTGGGCCAGCAAGTAGTGGGGCATTACGCATTACAAATGGTATCAGAGCCAACTCTCTAGAGTACCGAGTGTGGGCCCCTAGTGTGTCACGACCCAAACCCGTCCCTATGGGTTTAGCACCGTAACCGGCCAGTAATCCTAGATTACCGAAGGCCTGCTTAACAGTAATACAATAGTACAGAGTACAGGAGCTTGGCGGAAGCCAATACAGTAAATAAACAATGTCCAATGAGCCATGACAATCTGTATGCCAAAAAGATTTTTCATACATTTGTACAAAACAGTATACAAAACATTTACAAACATTCAGAACAGGGATCAAGTCCCTATTAACCAGTACAGTGCAGTCTATACAGTCTATACAGTAAACAAAACAGTACAGGAGGGGGAACACTAAACACCCCTAGCCTTAGCTCGGCAGGCTCGGAACCTCGCAGTGAGGCACATAGGTTGGCTTGACAAAACTGGAAATACCCCGACGCTTCTAGCATTGGTCCGGTGCCTGAACACCTACATATATATATGAGCAGTGAGCTAAAGCCCAGTGAATAACATAATGCGTAAAGAGATTTAGAATAAATGTCCTTACAGTAATGAAAGCAGTTCATTAAATCAGTCTTTCAGTCAATCAGTCATATGTGGTACATCCATTAGCATAACAGTAAACAGTAGGTCTTAAAAGGCCGAATAGTAATGATGGCCATCAATCAAGAATGAGTGGTTCCACGAGGAACCGACAGAGATCTCTGTGAATAAGAATAAAGAAACGATGGGTGCTAAGGATGCCACAAAGACATTCGTAAATAAAGGACATACATTCATTCAGTAAATAATACCAGTTTAGTAAACAGATCAGTTCAGTATTCAAAAGATAATCATTTGAACATATCTTTACACAACTGTTACTCACAGAGTTCTGGGCTACAGTGAACTAGAGCGTCTCCTCGGAATGTCAACCCTATACAGTTAACAGATTGAACACACACTAAGCTATACAGTTGGGAAAGATAATAATTTAATCCCTAACTTGCCTCGGTGTGTTCTACATCTATATCCTCTTTAAGATGCCTTAAATGTGCCCTAGGAATGCCTAGGATGGAAAGAGGATGCAAAGATGTATTCAGAAAACATTTTCAGAATTTTCAGAAAACAAGGTCCCGCTCGAGCGTAGGTTTACCTGCTCGAGCGGACATGCAACAATGGTACCCGCTCGAGCGTCGACTTCCCCGCTCGAGCGTACTATAAAGGTACTGGATGTGTGAAAATCACGCTCGATAGGGCGCTCGACACCCGCTCGAGCGTAAGACACAAGGTCCCGCTCGAGCGTCGCTTATTTCGCTCGAGCGGACCTCAAAACAGTGCAAAGTACTAGGAGCACGAATTTCCCGCTCAAGCGCCACTTTCCCCGCTCGAGCGGGAGTGCAAAATCTGGAAAATCCAGATTGCACCTCCAAGCCAAAAATCAAGTTTTCAAACACCAAGTTCGATCCTTTTGGGCCCATTTCCTGGAAAAACACTTGTAAACACATAGAACAACATGATTTAAAACTCCATTTGAGAAATTAAAGCCCAAGGGTGTTTAATTCAAACTAAATTTTAAAACCCATTTTTCATGAACAATCTTCAAACATGGCATGCATGAACTTTAAACAATTTCCAAGCTTCAAAGCTAGCTCAAATGAGTCAATTCTTTAAAAAACATGATGGTTTCATGGACCTTAGCTAGAACTTGAACATGCATGCAACAATTATCCATGAGATCAACTTAAAACTCAACAATACCAACATGCATGCATGAACTCTCACTCAAATCAATATATGAAGCTATTTTATGGCTCAACCCACTAATTTTGACATGAAACATGCAAGAACAATCTTAAACACAACAATGAGAGGTTGAATTTCTTACCTAAGCCTTGAATTAGAGGTATGGAGGCTCAATTGACAATCTACACTTCAATTTCTTTAATTCACCAAACAAGTCACAAGATGAACTCAACTCTCTCAATCTCTCTCTCTCTAAGGTCGGCAATGAGCAAGAAATGGCTGAGCAAATGTGTTATGTGTTCAAGCGAAGGCTCAAATGTGTGTGAGATAGTGGGCCATTAGGTGGTGTTTTGGTAATTAAGCTCAATTTGGGCATTTCGTCAATATTTAATCTAATTTAATCATACTGAATAAATTTTCAGATAATTACACCATAAAATTACATAAATTCTACTAATCATGGAATATCAATCAATTTTAGGTTCGGCTGCCGATAAGGCCTTCAATTAACAGTTTAAACATAACAACATGAACAAATAATTAAACAGTCAAACAAATAAAATGCAATTCAAACAGATACAGGCAATCAATTGGTTTGATTTGATCGACCAGTCATAATTGATCGGTTCAATTACTTTTCATATTCGATCTCAGTTAGCAGTAATCGGTAATCAATCAGTCATTAATCGGTAAACAGTATGAGGGTTGTTACATGGTGTCTCTCGGTACATGTAGGCGGGTTTGTGAGTTGGCAGGCTACTGCACGGGGACGTGCAGCCCTAAGGGGGTGGATTGTAAGGTCCTGATGTCCCACATTGGGAATGGAGGGAGAGTTCTTAGGCTATAAAAGTAAAAACATGGACTTAGCCCAAGGCACACGTAAACCTAAACATGAACCCAAAACTATAAAGAATAAATGTGATGATAGCCCAGAAATAAATAAATCAAAACTCAATCCAGTGACATGCCACAAGTACAAAACAAGCCATAACCAACTTCCTAAAAATATATATATACTAAATGGGACACAAACCGCCCACAAAATAAAATAATTCTAAATACAACTCAACCACAATATATGCACAAAACCTGACATAACAACCTAAAACAAATTAAATGAATGCCCTAGAGGTCCATGCAACCAAGTCCCCACTATGCCACAAGTCCACTCTAAGTCCTTCCAACACCTAGAAATGATAAACAACTAAGTTTGCTGATAGCTCAGTGAGTAGCAACATGGATAGTATATACAGTTTTGAAAACAGGGATCAATTCCAAAATAAGATATATATCACAGAAACTAAATTGGTATACAGTTTGGTAAATAGAATCTGTTTCAAAAAGAAGATTCCACAGTTCAACAGTTAAAATACTCATGTCTCTCAAGAACATGATAAATGACATTTTCCACTTAAAACAGATTACAACATGAACACCAATAATTTTCTGGGTACCAAGAAAAAACAAGTAACATGCCAAACAGATCTTAAGACTATAAGCCCTGTTGGATCCAATATCGAACTAATAGTCATCCTTAAGGTGGCAACTTGGGCCTTTTCTCTAAGACGATCCGATTGAAGGTCACCTAGCTTAACCTAGGTCTTTTCCTTACAATCGTTGAGCACTAGAGTCATCACGGCCCAACTCGGATCTATTTCCTATTGCCCAGAGTCACCACATACAGTGGAATAAATTTCCCTGGACTAAAATACACAGATGGTCCCAATAATCAATACACATCAGTTTCGCAAAACATGGTAGTTCATCATTATAAACATGAGACCAAAACAAATAGTTTACAGTATGCCAAGTTCACTCATGTTTTCAGAAATAATTTGATTCCATTGATAATATAATAATTTATCAAAACAGTTTAGTCCTGAAACAACAATTTAATTTTCTAACAGTTCAGGGTAGGGGTACATTTATAAAAATATGTAGCATGAAACTACTTACCTGAAAATGAAATAATATAATCCTCAAATAGAATATGAAAGTCCAACTAGTGCCCTGAACCAAGTATGAAAACTACACGTCACTACTAATTTAAAAATACTAAAGAATAAGAACTAAGTAACCCCAAACTAAAGCGCACTAACACGGCTCAACCCAACTCACCGTTACTCTTAAATATTACCTAAGTTCATGTTCTTCAAGGTCTAAAATCACCCCAGACGTGGGTTCAAATCGAAACTTAATTAAAAGTAACTTTAGGATAAAACAGAATTTTAAACTAGTTTTCTCAATTTATTCGCTAACTTTGAAAATTAAAAACTCACTCCACGTTGTTCGAAAAATTCTAAAACCCTCTAGATATCAACTAATATATCCTAAGTTTCAAACCCAAATGGTTTCACTTGATATGCTTATCAAAATAATTATCTACAATTAATTATATCTAAACAGGTTGTTTTCTGCAGCACTTTAAAAAAATTAATGGTTCTCTTAGTATACATGAGCAATCAATGCAAGGCCAAAAACTTACGAAACTAGACTCGTAACTGGTTATAATGACGCTGATTTGATAATTTTCGGATTTATACCCAAAGAGAACAATACTCCCGAACTTACTGTTTAAAACTAGTTTTCTGGACAGATTTGAACGCATCAGTTTATAAGGATTTTGACTCTCAAAAATTATGAGAAAATTCAGATATGCAATTCAATATGTAATTAATTTACTGAAAAATTTCAGTTCAAAATTCATTCGTTTGATATGGTTTCTTGATTTTTAAAGTTTGTGATTCTATATAGAATTTTTGGACTAAGAATTACAACATTCATTATACATGAATTTAACTCCTCAGATTTCTTAACAGTATATATATACACAAATTACATACACCTACAACCTTCCCATCAATGAACTAAATAATAATAGAGTAAGGATAAAGAACAAAATCAAAATAAAGAAGAAAGTTAGAACCCTACTACACACCCAAAAGTTCTTTGATTGCAATTTCTTCTTCTTCTTTTTCCTTCTCTCAAACTCTCCCGTGGTTGTTGTGTTGTTGCCCTATGTGGTGAACAAATAATAGAGTAGGGTTTGTGTTTATTTTATTTTATATTAGTGGTGGGCACACATAGGTCAAATAAATAGATAAATATACAAAACATATATATACATTATATGGAACTCAAATGATAGGAGTCTTATTTATAAACCTTGTGGTCTAGAGTTCAAGTCACACCCTCCTCTCTCTCTATATATTTTTTTTATAATAAATCTTACCTCTAAATTAAAGACTTTCATCATAAATTTATTTTAAGTTTAAAATTAATTAAAAGATCATTCAATAATAATTAATTTGCACTTTACGATTCACCATTAAAATATTTGAGATTGTGAATTTATTATTATTTAATTATTTACTTAATTTTTATATTTGGGTTCTCACAAGAACAAATTTGTGCGGGTGTGGCCCAAGTAGTTCTGGGATGGGGGACCCACTTGTGAGTTCTGTAGTTCTGGGATGGGTGATGGTGATGGTGATGGTGTGCTTAAGATAGAGTAGTTCTGGGATGGGTGACTCACTAGGAAGAACAAATCCGTGTGGACGTGGCCCAAAGCTATGGGTAACCCACTGGTGAGTTCTATAGTTCTGGGATGGGTGATGGTGTGCTTAGGATGAAGTAGTTCTAGTGACTCACTGAGAAGAACAAATCCTTGTGGACGTGGCCTAAAGCTCTGGGTGGTGAAATCCCTAACAGAACTCACCAGTTAAGCGTGTGGCCCAAAGCTCTGGGTGGTGAAATCCCTAACAAAACTCACCAGTTAAGCGTGCTTAGGATGAAGTAGTTTTTGGATGGGTGACCCACTGGGAAGAACAAATCTGTGCTGGCGTGGCCCAAAGCGGACAATATCGATGACATGTGAAGGGTTGGGGCATTACAAATGATATCAAAGCCGACCTATGCACACAACCATGTGGGCCACTTATTCCACGAGGTTGTCATGGTATTCTAATTGATTATAGACCCTCACGTCTTATTCCACGAGCTTGTCGTGGTATTCTGATTGATTATAGACCCTCGCAAGGACGCAAGGATTTATAAGTAGGGGAGTTTGCAACACCTATTCCACGAGCTTGTCGTGGTATTCTGATTGATTATAGACCTCGCAAGGATGCGAAGATTTATAAGTGGGGGAGTTTGTAACACCTATTCCACGAGCTTGTCGTGGTATTCTGATTGATTATAAACCCTTGCAAGGACGCAAGGATTTATAAGTAGGGGAGTTTGTAACACCCTGTCTCATATCGAAAGTTTGCATGGGTGATCTTGGACATATAAAACACCACTACCTTGCTACTAAGTAACTTGGACTTAAGTTTTTGGCTATTGTTGGTCGACCCACAAGTTACTTGGGTATTGTTAGTCGACCCACAGGTTATTTGGGCTAGCAAGTAGTGGAGCGTTACATGAAGAACACAATGATTTCACAGCTATAGTACACAGATAATCAAGCACCAAGAAGAGAAATAGAGGTGGTGTCATACCTAGAGAATGAGACAAAATCTCTACGACAATTGTCTTCTTCAATTGAAGCAGTAGTTGATGAGAGCGAGCAAGCTATGGTTAAAAGAAAGCCAATAAGAAATAAGGTGGGAGGTAAAGTACACACATTAGTTGAACATTAATAACATTCGTGTGGGGGTCTGTGTTATCATGAAGATCTAACTAATTTATGTGCTTTACATCAAATGATAAATGAAATGTGGTAAAAGGAAATGATGATTGTAATTTGTAACACTACTATAATATCAATTAATTTAATTTTGTAAGAGACTACCAAGATGAACTCTTAAATACCATGATGTTGCCATCATAGTCCAACCCTGTTGAAATTAGGAAATAGTGATATTATAATTATGATAGTGTTAGAATTAGGAAAGAGTGATATTGTAATTATGGTAGTGTGTATAAAATCTGTGATTGTGTCAATCACATATTTAATCCCTTTTTTTTATCTTCGTTTCCTTTTTTGTTTGTTTTCTATTTTGTTTGTTTCTTATTTTGTAATATTGTTTCATTATAAATACAAGGCTCTACCTCATTCATAGGAAAGCAAAATAATTATTTTCATTCTTTTTGGTATCAGAGCTAGGTTAAGTACTTAGTAATTTTGCTTCACCGGCGGGAGGCAGCCTTGCCTTGGCCACCCGCTGGACCTCAACCCATTCCACTGTTATATTTTCTTTCAGTATCACTTCATGGTGATCTCTTCCTCTATCCACTAGTTTATTCCTATCCCAAATATCTTTATCAGAAGTTATGTGGTGCAACGCTTACTGGTTCAACATCCAGTTCTCTACATCGATTTGGCATGACCCCTTTAAACTGTCTCAGTATTGATTTCGGTTAGTTCCTACAACGGTCCGGCAGGACCCCTTTAAATTGTCCCGACATTGATTCCGGTCAGTTTCTTCTAGGGCAGTTCAGTCTCTCTTTTTTTTTTTTCCCCTTTCAAGGGTGTGTGCTGATGTATTAAACACTTTTTGGCCTTTTTTATTTTGTGGACTACTAGATATGTTTGGTAGCATTTATTTGGACTAGCCGTTGAGTTTTTTTTCCGGCTTTGGTGCTGATATATTAAGCACTTTTTGGCCTTTTTTATTTAGTGGACTACCACATTTGTTCGGTAGCATTTATTTGGACCAGCCGTTGAGTTTTTTCCGGTTTCTTCCAGTCATCCATTGGCAAGCTGTGTTTATTGAATATCTTCATACCAGCTTGAGGGGGAGTGTTGAAATTAGGAAATAGTGATATTATAATTATGGTAGTGTTGGAATTAGGAAATAGTGATATTGTAATTATGGTAGTGTGTATAAAATCTGTGATTGTGTCAATCACAGATTTAACACCTTTTTATCTTCGTTTCCTTTTTTGTTTGTTTCCTATTTTGTTTGTTTCTTATTTTGTAATATTGTTTCATTATAAATATAAGGCTCTACCTCATTCATAGGAAAGCAAAATAATTCTTTTCATTCTTTTGGTCACACATTCTTACTAGGTGTCAAACTATGAGCTTGGCCATCTTAAAGAAAAAACAGAGATATCCAAAATGTATATATACATACATACATATATATATATATCTCTGAGTTTAGACATTATCCAATATGTTTTCCAATAGTTCATTTGCCTGAAAAACCTACTAAAATATCAAAAAAAAAAAAAAAAAACATTTTCGCCCTATGTATCGATCATAGAAATGGCTCAAACAGTGTGGAGGCAAGGCGAATAGTATTAAACTAAGACAAAAGTACTACATTCCAAATGATTTACTCCTAAATTCATCTCTATCCATGTATGATCCTACAAGAGTGAGTCTCTGATGAAATGCAATTTAGCTGAAACATCATTAATGTCCATTCTTTCTCTAGGCAGTTCTAAAGAACAATGGACTCCAATTTCAAGTATCAAACTCAAGCACTCCACAATCTTTTTACCACTTATGAAGCTTTTTTTTTTTTTTTTGAATTTTCTTAGCTTGTCTCTTCTTCTTCGTCTTCTTGTTTGGCCTCAAGAAGTATTGGATTTGCAACCTCTGAAACACTCCATGCACTACTACAAAAATAGTTAAAGATCACACTTTGACAAAAAAAATATGGGAAATTTAGCTATAAACCCCTTTTACCTTCCTTTCATTGTTAAAAGGATTAAGAAAAAAATTATACTTTCTAAATCCCCTCATAATTATAAAGTCTTGCATAAAGGACAAAATTTATTATTTAAATATTTTATAGGACTATTATACCCTCAACTTCTGCATATATAATCAGCTTCGTCATCAACTGTATCATAATCACCATAGTTGCATCTTCCAAGCTTCAGTAAAAGGTCGTCGACAAGCCGCCGCCATAGTCACGTCTTCCAAGCTTCAGCAGAAGGTCCTCTCTTCATCTTCATAATCAGCAACGATAAGGCTTTGAGTATGTTGAAATTGAATGAGGATGTCGTTGGAGATTCGAAAGCTAGGGTTTCGGAGCAGATGGGGGAGATTCGGAGTGCAGTGGAGATGGCTCAATTGGAAGCGGAAAAGAAACATGATGAGGTTGTTGATGAGATGCTGGCGATGTTCAATGCGAAGGCTGAAGCTTCGAGATTGAAAGAAGTTGAACAGGAGGTTGGGAAGGATGTGGATGAGGAACAGTAGAATATATGTATATATATATATATATTTGTGTGTATGAGTGTTGTTAAACATATGTATTCTTTTTCATTGAGATGTGTGATTGTTGATCGAGTTTTAGAAGTTTTTCGTTTCAATTAGATATGTGGATTTGTTGATTAATTTGTTTTGTTTTTGTTTGTTTGTTTTTTTGAAGTTTTTTTTTCTCAATTAGATATGTTGATTTGTTGATTAATTTGTTTTGTTTTTGTTTGTTTGTTTGTTTTTTATTTATTTTTGTTTTTTTATCTAATTTCATTTGACAGAATCAGAGTAAAGTTTTACTTTGGTTCTATTGCTTTGTTTTTTTCATTTGACAGAACCAGAGTAAAATTTTGCTCTGGTTCTATTACTCTGTTTTTTTCATTTGACAGAACCAGAGTAAAATTTTACTTTTGTGTAGAGTCTAACATTTTACTCATTTTTCAGAGTAAAATTTTACTTTTATACAGAGTAAAATTTTACTTTTGTGTAGAGTCTAACATTTTACTAGTTTTTCAGAGTAAAATTTTACTTTGATACAGAGTAAAATTTTATTTTTAGTTTCAGAGTGTAACAATTTACTCTTATTCAGAGTAAAATTTTACTTTTATACAGAGTAAAATTTTACTTTCATACAGAGTAAAATTTTACTTTTAGTTTCAGAATGTAAAATTTTACTTTTATACAGAGTAAAATTTTACTCTGAAATATATAGTGAAGATGGCTTAATAGGAGAGCTGATAGATATGAAGGTAATATAGTAAAAAAAATAAGTTTTAAAATATTAGGAGGTTTTGAAAGTACTTATATAATTCTTGTCCTTTTGAAAGACAAATTAGATAGTGAGGGGGCTATCACCAAATCCCCCAAAAAATATCTCACTTTTATTGGAAGTGTGATAAAAAAAAAAATTAGATTGATATTTTAATCACACTTAATTTGATTGAGTGTGATAATATTTATTTTTTATGTCACTTTTCAATTAAGTGTGATTATATACATATTTTTTTAATCACACATTCTAATTAAAGTGTGATTATATATACACTACTACTTTTTAATCACACTTTTTAAATAAGTGTGATTAGATATATATTTTTTAATCACACATTCTAATTAAAGTGTGATTATTTATATATTTTTTTAATCACACCTTCTAATTAAAGTGTGATTATATATACACTACTACTTTTTAATCACACTTTTTAAATAAGTGTGATTATTTATATATTTTTTAATCACACCTTCTAATTAAAGTGTGATTATATATACATTACTACTTTTTAATCATACTTTTTTAAATAAGTGTAATTATATATATATATATATATTTAATTATACTCCACTACAAGAAAAAGCATCTTTGGCGACTAAAAAAGCACTAGTAACCAAAAGTAAAGATTTTTGGCGACTAAAAAAATTTTAGTAGCTAAAAGTATAAGTTTTGGCGACTGAAAATCTATTTGGTTGCTCATATATGGCTTTTACAGATTAAAAAAATTTTAGTAGCCAAAAGTATGGCTTTTTGGCGACTAAAAAAAATTAGTAGCCAAAAGTGAGGTATTGGGTGACTAAAAAGATGTTTGGTTGCCAAAAGTGAGGCCTTTACCGACTAAAAAAATTTTAGTAGCCAAAAGTGAGATTTTTTGATGACTAAAAAAAATTTAGTAGCTAAAACTGAGGCATTAGGCGACTAAAAAGATGTTTAGTAGCCAAAAGTGAGGCTTTTTGGCGACTAAAAAGAAGTTTAGTTACCTACGTGGTAATTTTAGCCCGGGAATTAAATTTTTTAACGACTAAAAAATAATTAGTAATCAAAAGTATAGAATTGACGACTAAAATTATGTTTAGTTGCCAAAAGTGGTCTCTTTTTTTTTTCTAGTAAATAATTTTTTTTTACATAAATTATGTTCAATAAAAAATAATTATCTTTATATATATACTTTTATATTAATACGAGTCTATGTACTATATATATTGCATATATAATCATATGGTGTTATAGAGGTGTAGTGGAAAGAGTGTTATATAAGGTTGGGCTTTGGTTGGTAGCTCAAAAATTAGTGGCCCTAATGGCCCTAATTTCCATATCAGGTAAAAAAAAAAGAAAAAAAAAACAAACTTACCCAAACAGGAAATTAGGGCCATTAGGGCCACAGTTTTTAGGGCCACAAAACATTTTTCTATAAGGTTTGTGGTGGGAGAGGGTTGATGGTTCGAATCTCTACAAGATAATATATATTTTTTTATCTAAATGTTATTAATCACACGTGATCTAAATATTTTTAATTACACTTAAAAGGATATATTTTTTTTATCTAAATGTTATTAATCACAGTTAAAAAATGTGATATAAATATTTTTAATTACACTTAAAAGGTGTGATCTAAATGCTAAAAGGTGTGATTAAAATTAACCCCTTTTAATCACACTCCAAAGATCACACTTTAATAAAACTTAAAAGGTGTGATTAAATAACATACATCACACAAAAAAAATGTGATCTTTATCTGTTTTTGAAGCAGTGATGGCAAAGCCCCTTTCACAAAGCTATGGAGACTTAAACCATCTTTAAACATTTCATCAGTGGGTCTCTTCCCTGTGACATTTCTAACACGAGGATGCCAAAACTGTAGATATCACCATATGTCGACACTTCACTTCCCATACCATATGCTGCAATGACAAGACATCTTAAGAAAAATAATGGTATGTGCACAGAAAAAGTCACAGAAATAATGGTATGTGTGCAGAAAAAGTAACAGAAATATGCTCAGAAAAATCAGTACATACCCCAACTAATACATTGATTTTCCTGTACATATTTCGATGCATGTAGTGTTATTTTAGAAAGGACAATGAATCAGACTGACTATCATTGGCCCCGCAGTGATAATGGCCAACCACACAGGTAGGCTATTGGCCAAGTAGTCTGCCTGAACATCATTTTTGGGAAAGAAAATAATTGAAAATAAATGAATTACCTGGAGAAGTATAACCTATTGTTCCTCTTATGCCAATAGAGCTTGTTTCATTTGTAGACAAGTCATGGGTGGCATAATCTAGAAGAAATTTTGCTAACCCAAAATCACCAACATGCCCAATCATATCTTTGTCCAAAAGAATGTTGCTCGGCATAAGATCACAGTGGACTATTGGCGTTTGGCCCTGATTGTGAAGATAATTCAGTGCACAAGCAACATCAATGATAATATTTAGTCTTTGAAGAAGGTTTAACATCCTAAACTCTTCATTTGACAAATCTTTTGCGGCATTTTGATGTAACCACTCATCAAGACTCCCATTGATCATGAACTCATAAACCAGGGCCTTGAATTCGTGACCCTGATAATCTACGGTTGAACATGCCGTTTGCACCTTGACTAGATTCCGATGTCTGATGTTTCTCAAGGCCTCACATTCGGATATGAAACTCTTGGAAGCTCCTCGACGCGAAAGGTTATGTACCGTCACAGCAACAATTCTTCCATCAAGAACTCCCTTGTACACAGACCCAAAACACCAATTAAATTGAATGATGAGAACCCATCAGTGGCATTAACAAGATTTTGATAAGACACCTTCAAGAGTGAATTTTCTGATGAGTCTAAAGGAGTTTCTTTTCTTGTCTTTCTAAAGCAACAAAGATACAAAACACACCCCACCAGAGCTAGTCCTAGAAGCCCAAATGGAATAGAGAGTGCTGAAATTAAGGCAGTGTTTGGTCTCCATTTTTTATCCACTTTAAAGTTGCATTTAGGAAGCCACAATTGAGCTACACCCCCACAGAGCTTACTGTTTCCCACCACTGATATTGCACTTGTATTACTAAAGACACCTTGTGTTGGGACTACGCCTTCAAAATTATTGAAAGACAGATTCAAATCTTGCAACAACCTAAAACCCTCCAAAAACACTGGAATTTCACTGGACAAGTTATTGTTTGCAAGATCCAACTCTCGAATGCCTCTCAAGAAACTCAAAGAAGAAGGAATGGTTCGGTTAAAAAAGTTGGTCCCCAAATGCAGCGTTTCCAGGCTTGTACAGCTGCCCAGAGTGCTCGGAATTTCACCAGATAACAAGTTGTGGGAGACATCCAAGGAGCCGAGATTTACCAAATTTCCAACTTCCACGGGAAGAGAACCACTTGGTTTTGGGATAGGTCTAGATATATAGATCAGGATGAGATAGAAACAACTTGTTTTGGTATTGTACCATTAAGGTTGTTTTGAGAAAGAAACAACAATTACAAATTGTTGCAATTCCCTAGACTTTGAGGAATGTTTCCCTGAAAATTATTGATTCCTAAAACAAGTTCACTAAACAAACTCAGATTTCTTAGGGAAGATGGAATGTTACCAGACAATGAATTGTTGATGAGATTCAATTCCTGTAGATTTTGAAGCTTTCCAATCTCACTTGGAATAGTAGCGGTGAGTTGGTTAACCTGCATATACAAACTCTGCAAGCCAACAAGATTTACAATCCCAGGTGGAATGCTTCAGAATATCTTATTGTTGTCTAGATACAAAACTTGAAGATTACTTGAGAGATTACCAATGGATTCTGGCAACTTCCCCTCAAAATTGTTGAGATTCACGTCCAAAACCTGCAAACTGGTGGCATTGATCAAAGAAGAGATAAAGTTCAAGTCATCAGCTTCCCTGGATCCAAGCTGATTGTCGGAAATGCTTAGCCACTCGAGGTTTCGCAGCATTTCCAAATTAGGAACCTTTTCGATAAGTTTGTTTTGAACCATTATCAGGTAATGGAGTTTAGATGAATTCGATATTGAAGCCAGAATTGATCCTGTAAATTGGTTATCACCAATGTTTAAGAACTCAATATTCGGAAGAGTGATCCCCAAGTCCCATGGAAGACTCCCCTGGGTTTGGTTTCCAGTGACATCAAACATTGTGAGAGAAGAGAGATTGAAGAGTGAAGGAGGGATGACACCGGACAACCTGTTTATGCCGATTGTGAGCTTCTGAAGATTCTTTAATTGGCCAAAACCGTCAGGAATGCTGCCATCAAAGAAGTTTTCCGCTGCAGAAAGTGCGTTAAGAAATGACAAATTCACTAAAGGAGAGAGACTTCCAGTAAGATTGTTGTCGTGAATAATTACTGTCGTGAGCTTTGACAAGAAACCGAGATTCACAGGAACTTCTCCTACCAATCCATTGTAAGAAAAATCAATTTCAATGAGATTAGCACAACGAGATAAATTTACAGGAATTCGGCCGCCAATTGAGTTGTTGTTTAGTTTCAAAATCTGCAGCCTTGTCAAATGGCCAATCTCCGAGGGGATTTCATCGCCAAAGCTATTGTTTTGGAGCTGTAATTCCCTTATGGAGCTTAAATTCCCAAGGTGTGGCGATATCGACCCCACCAGTTTCTGGGACTGCAAGTCCATGGTGGTGACCCTCTGGCCGCGGCGGTCACATTTAATGCCCTGCCACATGCAAAAGTGGATGGAGTCATTCCAAGAGCTCAAAACATGCAGTGGGTCATCAATTATTTTGGCTTTGATTGCTAGCAATGAAAGCCGGTCCGTCTCATTCGAGCTCTGTATGGTAGCGAGAAAGCGAAATTGATGAGCTCAAGCAGCATAAAAGTATTAGATGAATGTGCAGATTGTGAAGTGGCCATGACATGATCAAGCTTGAGCAAAGAAAAGGTTTGGCTGTGTTTTGGTGGATTGCTTTCATTGAAAGAGATGAGAATTAATCAAAGATATGTCATCATGGGTAGTTTTATACTATAATTCTGTTAGCTTAAGCAATGAATTATCAAAGCTAATCAGGTGCTTCCAAATGTCAGCAAATCATACATTGAAGTCACATCTAATGTAAATTAGTCAATATTTTATGAGTAATGTTAGATACCCAAAAAGTTTTACCAAAATTTCTATCAAATGTCTCACATGAGTGTGGGACCCACATGAGACATTTGGTAGAAATTTTGGTAGAACTTTTGGAAAAAGAAGGTACCTCAAGGATTCAATGCATATCTCATTTTGTGGATTTATATTAAATAAAGTTAGTCAATGACAACTAATTCAGATGGGTATGTCATGCAATGGATTTTCATCCTAGTTTTTAATGAGCCACAAGATGTTGGAACTTTGTCAGTTTGAAAATTAAAAAAGGAATAGAAGAAAAAAGTAGTAGTAGACTAGTAATTAATAAGAAAGTTGAAATCATCAAAGCAATTTGATGAGAGGCCCTGAATTTTGCTGTGAGAGTTGAAATCAACCATTTGAGGTGTGAACACAAATTCCATAGTCATTTGAGAAAGTGACATGGAGGATGTTAGGAATCTTATGTTCTCAAATCTGTCTTAGTCTTGTACTTATAAATAGTATTATGTGAAAATTTCAAGATATGATCATATGATTAAGATTGTGTATTTAGACAAACAGACTATGATTACAGTTGTGGCTCAAGGGTTTTAAAGACCTTAGACTAACAAAATGACGTCGTACCTAACTTTTGAAAAGTTGGGACTTTTGACAATAAGAATTTTTTGAAATTTTTTTGTGTGCCTTAGACTACAGCCCAAGTGGCCTAATAATTGAGTATATGTAGCTGAACATAAACAAGGAATTAATAATATATATTGCTGGATTAAATTTAAGCAAAAATATAGGAAATTTTTTTTGATAGAATTTAGATGTTGTGATGATCTATCTGGTTGACTGGGTTATAGCATCTTGAAAAGGCTATTGTGGATTGGACTTCCAAAATTACACCAAGTGGGAAAAATATATATATATTCACCTTCCTCATTTTGTCTTGATTGATTTCATTACAAAAATAATTGTACCTTTCAAAATCCATGGAGAGATCAAATTATTGCATGCTGCTGGAAAAATAAACTTCTGAGAAACATCATAAGCCCTAAATCGATCCACTTGTTGGTTGGATGAATTAACTAATTTATGCATTAAGCTCAAATGTTAATCGAGATTAAGTTAATTGCTTAGTGAAGAAAAAAATAGTGCAATTTGGTTAAATGCATGAATTCTTGACATTGGATTTGTGCAGTTGCAAAACAATACCCCCCCCCCCAAAAAAAATAATAATAATAAAAAAATAAAAAAATAAAAAAATGAAGAAAAACAAAGGATATATAAGGGATTCTAAATGAATTTAGACTACACATTGTTTTTTAGGTAAGAATAAGAAAGAGAAAGTAATTAGCTTTGAAAAATGCAAACCATTGAAATTTTATGTTGGCAAAAATGGTTTAAAGACAAATGGTAGTAATATGCATACATGGATGCAAACATACAAAAGGATGTATGCACTTAGATACACAAACATGAAAAATGCTTTAAAAGTACTAGTTTGACCTGTGTACCAAGTAAAATCAATAATAAAAAAAAACAATAATGCCCAATTAGTACACATTAATGTGTATTTGGGAGGCAAAAGATTGAGTATACACCTAACCTTTGGCATAATGCACAAAGTGGTAGCCCAAGACTTGAACCCATAACCTTAAGGGTATTAGGTCAAGTTTTGAACCAATGGTCACAAAAGTAAAATCAATAATAATAAAAAAAAATCTACAACTAAAATGGTTTTCGATTAACCAAAACGAAAACAATAACAACAAGAACATTTTGCACAAGGCATTTTGAAATGGAAACATAGAATTGGTTCTTCAGCTATCCAAATTTGGTTTATAACACTCAACTATATTACCTACTAAAATTGATTACATAATTTGTTCTGATTGTACAGTTGCAGGAAAATTCCTCCGGATAGAATGCAACCCAGCTACAACATCACTGATCTTCATCCTTTCCTTCGGCAGCTCTGCAGAACAAGTAACTCCAATTTGCAAAATCAAAATCAAGAACTCCTGGGTTTTTACTCTAATATCCAGAGTTTTTGCTTCTACTCCCCAAAGAAGCATTGGATCTGCAACTTCTACCACTCGATAAGGCAAAGCCATTTTAACGAAGTTATGAAGGTTCAGACTATCTTTGAACATATCACCAGTGGGTCTCTTCCCCGTGAACATTTCTAACAAGAGAATCCCATAACTATACACATCTCCCTTTGTTGTCACCTCGCTTCCCATACCATACTCTGCAATAAACACATCATGCATTGAATTGTAGCTGTAATTGGAAAAAAGTGTTTCTTCATAAGCACATAACCATTGACATGAGAACCTTGAAATGATATTGATCAAAATGGCAATAAAGTGAACAGACCCACAAGCCTTCTAACAAAGCCCAACCTTGAGGGATAACAACCAATTAAATGATCAAAACACTCAAATCCTTTCTATACATCAATTGTTTCATTAGAAAAGGCCATCAATGATTTCAATAAGTTAATACCAATCTAAATTCTTATGAAAAGAAAAATAAATAAATTTAAAAACAAGTAGATAAAGAAGGGCAGCAAAAAAAACTTCTTACAACTCATTTATGTTAATATGTTTATCAAGTGTCTTGGCATGCCAGTCTTTGAGGCCAGTTATAACTAAATCCACTGATACACACATTATTCACAGAACAGTGATTTCTGAGTTTTCAGATGTTTCATGTTGAAACATGGTCTAGTGAGAAAATAGTAAAATAAAGTAGGGTGAAACTCCTAACAGAACTACATACCTTTATTATAAGGTCCTAAAATATATATATAGTGTTGAATGTAACAATTTCTATGTAACAATTTCTACCTACTCCACCTACAAATACTCCACCTACTCCACATTAGTTAGTGCTCCATTAGTTAGTGCTATAGTTAGTGCCCCATATAGTTAGTGATATAGTTAGTGATCCATTATGGTATAGTGCTCCATTATGGCTCTATTGTATCACATTTCTCTCTATAAAAGAGAGCTCTTGTAAGAACATTATGTCTATCTATCAATAATATCAATACATTAATTTTCTACATGGTATCAGAGCTATAGGTTAAGCTCTTGGTGTTCTTCGCCTTACCGGCGGGCGGCAACCTTGCCTTGGCCGTCCGCCGGACCTCAACCTATTCCGCTGTAATCTCTATCAAAACCTCTTAGCAGTCATTACTCCATCTCCAACCCTTCATCATATTTCTTTTGAGATCCTTCTGATTACCATACTCTCCCATCAATCTTCAAGAAGCCAAAGCTTTATTGGATTACAATCCCCGTCTTGCGAGGTATTCGACTTTTGGAGTTCGCAATTCACCCCTACATTACTCTGCAGCTCAAGGCCATCATGAGATTGTCTCTCTGTTGCTTGAATCAGGGGTTGATATTAATCTCAGGAATTATCGTGGGCAGACTGCTTTAATGCAAGCTTGCCAATATGGTCACTGGGAGGTTGTTCAGACTCTGGTTCTCTTCAAAGCCAATATACACAGAGCGGATTATCTTAATGGAGGTACTGCACTCCACTTGGCTGCTTTGAATGGTCATTCTCAATGCATTCGGCTTCTCATTACAGATTATATTCCTAGCATTCCTGATATTTGGAACATCTTAAGGAAAACCTCAAAAAATGAAGATTCTATCTCAGAATTCAATGAAGGCGCACTCCTTCAGATAATTAATAAACCTGCTGACGGAGGCATCACTGCCTTTCATATGGCTGCATTGAACGGGCACGTTGAAACTGTCCAATTACTCCTGGACTTAGGCACTTCTGTTTCTGAGATCACAATGGAAGATGGAACTACGATTGATTTAATTGGTGCAGGAAGCACACCCCTTCATTATGCTGCATGTGGTGGAAATGCACAATGTTGTCAGATTTTGGTTGCCAAGGGTGCCAGCTTGAGCGCCAAAAATGGAAATGGAGAATGTGGATGGAGGTTCAGTGATAATACTCCTGCATGCTTAGACCCTTGTGTTGTTTGTTTGGAAAGAAAGTGCACTGTAGCTGCGCAAGGTTGTGATCACGAATTCTGCACACGGTGTGCCCTCTACCTCTGTTCCACAAACAGCACCTCAACCACAGCTCACGGCTCTCCAAGCTCAATCGCGTGCCCTCTCTGCCGCCACGAAATAGTATCATAATTGTTTTCTGTACTCCGCACTCTCTGCTGGAGATGGTGAACTATCTGCTGGAGATGGAGCAACTGGAACTGCCACAGCTCGTACGGTGGTAATCCTTCTTAGGGGAATCAAACATCTTTGGTGTTTGATTCTAGTTGGAGGTAGACTTTTCCACTTCAAATAATATAGGCCTGGAGATTTAACTGGTTGAAATCTATGGGGTTTAATTGGCCTTTGTTGGGGTCCCATGAAAAGGAAGCTTGAATCTGCAAGTCTAGAGGCCATTTGGCTTTGATTTCTTCTCCAAGAATTGGAATACTCAGAAAAAGAAATCTAGGTCATCCAAAAAGAGAAAGCAATTGCAGTAATGTCACCAACCTTATTTTATTCATGCTGGGGATCAAACCCGATCACCATTTTACACAAAAAAAAAAAAAAAAAAACCAACAACAACAAAACAACCACAACCCATAACCACCACAAAAACCGGCCTTATTTTTTCGCCTCTTCAGTTGTTCTCTTCTTTTTGCCTTTGTCTTGGGCATCCCTTGCCGGTGCTGCCTCCGTGTTTCCCACGCCGCCGAGCACGTTCACTTCCCGTTGCTCCTCAACCGTCACATATGGCGGCCCTCCAAATCTGAGTATCACGGTGGCCTTCCGCTTCAGGTTTTTACGCCTTCAAAGACACATATCTCTGCCGGGCATTCAGTATACATGCTCGGAGCGAGCTGGCTTTTACCTGCTGCACCTCATTTGTTCTACTCTGAAGCCGATGCGACAGGTTGTTGACCGCCGTCATTGTCTCAACACATGACTTCAGAGTATAATGATTGGCCTCAATATTAGATTGAGCAGCCATTATCTGCTCAATTGACAACATTGGAAAGTTTAACGGCGTAAAACCAGGGGCGCTTGGTCCAGGGGCACTTGGTTGAGGTTCAAGGGCAATTGCCCCGGCTATCTCTCTTGTGGCCTCGTTGAGGTCGGGAAAGAGAGTGAGACCACGGGACGAAGAGGCTATGTTCTGGGTAGCTGAACGGGAAGAAGAGGCCATATTCAGGGATGGTTGTAGAGTGTTATAGAGTATCTCTCTCAGACGTGTTCCAGAGAGAATGAAGAGTTTTTTCAGCTGGTTTGTTCTGCATCAGCGGCAGCCTCGCCTTGGTTTAAATAGGCAAGGCAGACCCGCGCCTCACGCGCCTCTCGGCGCCAGACGACAAATCGGCGCGCCTTTTGATGGCTCGACTTTTGATGGCTGTCGGGCACGTCTTTTGATGGCACGCCTTTTGATGGCACGCCTTTTGATAAGATTGGGCACGCTTTTTAAGGGTCCGACAAGACTCTGTAAACTGTCCCGACTTTGATTCCGGTTAGCTTCTATATGGGTTCGACAAGACTCTGTAAACTGTCCCGACATTGATTCCGGTTAGCTCCTATATGGGTCCGACAAGACTCTGTAAACTGTCCCGACATTGATTCCGGTTAGCTCCTATATGGGTCCGACAAGACTCGGTAAACTGTCCCGACTTTGATTCCGGTTAACTTCTATATGGGTCCGACAACACTTTGTAAACTGTCCCGACATTGATTCCGGTTAGCTCCTATATGGGTCCGACAAGACTCGGTAAACTGTTCCGACATTGTTTTCGGTTCTCTGCTACAACGGTTCGACACAGCCATATAGTGTCTTCTACAACGGTCCGACATGACCACAGAACTGCTTTTCTAACGGTCCGACATGACCTCAGAACTGCTTTTCTACATCGGTTCGATATGACCCCATAAACTATCTTCTACAACGGTCCGACATGACCCCATAAACTGTCTTCTACCTTGGTCTGCCATAACCATACGGTCTTCTACAACGGTCTGACACGACCATATAGTGTCTCCTATCCACTTTTATTTTATTTGTCAGATTATTTTTTCCTGTTTTGTTACTCTCTCCAAACTCAAGTTGGTTAGTTCCTAACCCCCTTGAGTTTGAGGGGGGCTGTTGAATGTTACAATTTCTATGTAACAATTTCTACCTACTCCACTTACAAATACTCCACCTACTCCACATTAGTTAGTGCTATAGTTAGTGCCCCATATAGTTAGTGATCCATTATGGTATAGTGCTCTATTATGGCTCCATTGTATCCCATTTCTCTCTATAAAAGAGAGCTCTTGTAAGAACATTATGTCTATCTATCAATAATATCAATACATTAATTTTCTACATATAGAGAGTTTTGGCATTTGGAAATTGGGCTGGCAATCGTAATTTCTTGTTACACATGTCACCCCCTCATCATTCTGAGTCCAACTCAGATTGTCTGTGAAAAAGGCAGAATAAAAGAAACTACAAAGTTTGCCTCAGAAGATTTGGTTATTAAGCTATTTGTGTGAGCATACGGGTGTGTTTCCCGCGTGAATTCAATTTGCAAATGCAAAGAATCCTCTAAAACATGTAGAAGAAAAGATAGAAATATAATTAATGAAGCGGATCAAAATAATATTTACCTGGAGCAGTGTATCCAATAGTTCCTCTAACTCCTGTTGAGCTTCCTTGCTTTGCATTGAAGCTATGGTTGGCTTCTTGCAAGAATCTTGCTAACCCAAAGTCGCCTACATGACCAATCATGTCCTCATTCAGAAGAATATTGCTTGGCTTCAGATCACAGTGGATTATTGGTGATTGGCAATCGTGGTGAAGATAATCCAATGCACACGCAACATCAATAGAAATGTTCAATCGCTGATGAAGATCTAGTTTCTTTGGTTCATTGTGCAACAAATCCAGTCCCATGACAGGATGCAACCAGTCCTCCAGACTTCCATTTACCATGAAATCATAAACCAGGGCCTTAAAATCATTACCTTGATAATCAACACCTGAACATGCAGTCAGTACCTTAACAAGGTTGCGATGTTTAATGTTCCTCAAGGCCTTACACTCGGCTAAGAAACTTTTGGAAGCCTCATGACGCTGGAGGTTGAGTACCTTCACGGCAACAATTGTTCCATCATGTTCAAGAATTCCTCTATACACGGACCCAAAACTACCAACACCAATCAAATTTCCTGAAGAGAATCCATCAGTAGCTTTGAGAAGAGTTTGATAAGATACTTTCAAGAGTGATTTTTTTAGTGAAACGGAAGAAAGATCTTTTTCTGTCTTTCTATACCAACAAATATATAGAATGCACAACATAAAAGATACCCCTAAAAGCCCACTACATATAGAAATAGCCAATTTTGAAGCGAGAGTCAATCTCCTCTTTTTGAACCGTATGGAGTTGCACAAGGACAGCTGTAATTCAGGTACACCTCCACAAAGCTTGTGATTCCCGTTGACTGAAATTGCACTTGCATTTGCAAATATACCTTTTGTTGGCACTGCACCCTCAAAATCATTGTAGGACAAGTTCAAATTCTGCAATAAATTAAATGCCGCAAAATATTCTGGAATCCGTCCTGACAAATTATTGCGAGAGAGATCTAAGAATTGAATACCTCTCAAAGAAGCCAAAGTAGAAGGAATGGTTCCTTGAAAAAAGTTACCATGCATATATAGTGTTTCTAACATTACACAGCTGCCAAGAGTGCCGGGAATTTCACCAGATAACATGTTGCTGGAAACACTCAAGTAACCAAGGTTCTTCAAATTCTCAACTTCCACTGGTAGAGAACTTGTCAAATAGTTTTCAGATAGGTCCAAATGTGATAGTGAAGAAAGACCAATAACTAGTTGAGGTATTGGCCCACTAAGCTTGTTATGTGCTAGGTTCAATGACAACAAATTTTTGCAGTCGCCCAAACTTGGAGGGATGCTGCCATGAAGACTGTTTTGATTCAAACCAAGATTAATTAATGAACTTAAATTTCCTAGAGAGGATGGGATATTTCCCGAGAATTCATTTTCTGACAAGTCCAAATCATGTAGGTTCTGAAGCTTTCCAATATCAAATGGTAAATTACCTGTAAAGTGATTGCCAACAAGCCATATTCTGTCCAAGTTGATGAGATTTCGTATCCCATAAGGAATGCTCCCTAATATCTGATTATAACCAAGTTGTATTTTTCTAAGCTTAGTGGACAGGTTGCCAATGGTTTCAGTCAACATTCCTCCAAAGTTGTTATGGCCAAGATCAAGTAGCACTAAACCAGTGGCATTGTTCAAAGAGGGCAGAAAGCCCAAATCAACATTGTGACCGCTCCCAAGATGATTGGATGCGATTGACAACCGGTGAAGTTTATGCAGCTTCTCCATAGTTGGCACTCCTCCAATAAGGTCATTTTCTGATGTATCAAAATAAAATAGGTTCGAGGCATTGGAAATTGAAATGGGAATGGATCCAGTAAACTGATTAGTGGAAATACTAAGAATCTCAAGATTTGGAAGAACATTTCCTATTTTAGAAGGAAGACTCCCTCTGATATGGTTCACTGCAACATCAAAAACCCTAATACCGGAGAGATTGAAGATTGATGCTGGAATGGTCCCAGACAAATTATTGACACCAACAGCAATAATCTTAAGATTTGTCAATCTGCCAAAAGCATCAGGAATACTTCCTTGGAAATTATTTTCTGCTGCAGAAAATTTCTGAAGATATGATAGATTTCCATAAGAAGAAGGAATACCTCCACTGAGTTCATTATGTGCAATATGTATAATTTGAAGTTTTTTCAAAGAGGAGCCAAACTCAACAGGAAGTTGCCCCACCAGGTTGTTGTAAGCAACATCAAAGTCGATGAGCTTAGAGCAAACAGATAAATTGGCAGGGATTTCACCGCTGATTGAATTGTTGTGGAGGTGCAAAACTTCTAGTCTTCTCAGGTGGCCAAGTTCTGGGGGAATTATGTGAACGAAGCTATTGTTTTGGAGGTGCAGAGCTCTGAGAAAGCTTAGGTTACCTATATATGGTGAAATGTTGCCTGACAATTTCAGGGACTGGAGATCCAACAGGACCACCCTCTGGTGGTGGCGGCGGCCGCATGTGACACCGTTCCACTGGCAGAAATGAATGGAATCATTCCAGGAGGTGAAAAGCTTGAAGGGATCATCAGTTATTTGGGATTTTAATGCAAGCAATGCAAGTTGATCTGTTTCATTGCTGCCATTGCCCAGAGCAAGAACAAAGAGAACAAATGACCAAGACCCAATTAAACTCACTTGGAATTGACAATCTAGGGACTTCATTGAGAGTCTACTAGACCCAATCAATCCAGGATTACAAAAAACTATAATAACGAACTAGATTGAATTTACTGGAATGTTTTTATATTAAAAAAAACTCTGCAAATTTATGTGGTAAAGAAAAATATAGTGATTGGATTTTGATCATATCCTTCAATTATTTGATTTGGATTTTGATCATATCCTTCAATTATTTGATTTGATTATCTTGTTTAAGATTTTAGACGAAGACTCAGGTCAACTCACCAAAGTCTTCACAGATAAGTCTTCTAGGACTTTAGCGCCAATGTCTTTCTTCTTTTTTTTTTTTTTTCTTTCTTTTTTTTTTTTTTTTTGATTCATAATGACCATGTCTTTCATTTTCTCTCTCGTCCACACAAATGTAAGAAAAATCCATAGAATCAAATTGTCCATTTTACATAAACTCTACATATTTTATTTTGGTCTTAAAATTTTATAATCATAGAAATTAAATTAACCGAAATATCATATTTAAATATTTTTATTTTTTAATTCTGTGGGTATCACGAATAATACATGTTTTTGTGATAATAAAATAAGGGGAAAATGGCAAAGGTCATGTCATAATTACAAAAGAAAATAACATGACTCCATATTTTTTTGAGTCATAAAATAAAAAATGTCATAACCAAACACAAATGAGACATAAGCAAAGATCTCAAAATAATATCATAACTAAAAAAAAATTGGTCGAATTATAGAAGAAAATTACGTGACTAAGGGTGCATATTGTATGAGGTGTATATAATAGAATTCTCCTAAAATAGGAGATAGGCATTTATAGAATACAATAACAACAATATCCCAGATTCAGCAGCTGCTCATGTAGAACAAAACTATTAAAGCATTTACATAAACAGACTTTAAAACAGTTTGAAATGGAAACATATATTTGGCTCTGCAGCTATCCAAATTGGAGTTACCTGCTGATGTTACTTAACATAATTTTTGTTGTTCAAATTGTGAAATTAAATAAATAAATTTATGAAGAAATCAAAATTATATATCAAGAATATATGCTGATAATTACAACTAAATTTCAACAGAAATACACAAAACAATAAATGGTATAGAAACGAAACCGAAGCTTGCATGGTAGCAGTTTCCTTAAAACAGATTTCGCCGCCTCACGGGTCGAGTGCTTGAGGAAACTCGGCGTCTGCCTCTCAGGATATGACGGTCAAAACCAACTACGACAGAAGCACTCTCTGTCTAGCTTAGCGAACAAAAACAGTGGCAACACTCTCTCAATGTAGGAACTTTCTGACAAACTGACTTGTAAAATGGAAGCAAAAATTTCTATAAAGAAACTTGATAAGAGGGTCTCAATTTATACATGTAAAGGGGAGAGAAGAAGAGCCTCCAGCCTTTAAGGCTGGTCATTAAAACACCAAGCATCCATAGCCCCTTTCCAAAAATATGAAAGTATGGATGCCCAAAGGATTCACACCATTTAGCCAAGAAAAAGGATTTAAATACTTTTTAAAATCCTATTCATGAATCTAACATCATGAAGCAATTTCTTGGCAATTTCTTATTCAAAACCCAATGGTTTTTGACTCACATGGACCCAACACAATAAAAGGTTGGGACCCACTTTAATATTTAATTAAAGTCACCACACTTTAATATTAAATTAAAGTCACCAAAAACATTTTTTCCAACAATCCCCCACATGAATAAAAATTGACCGAAAGACTCAACAAACGGATATCGTTCAACAATAATGACTCGAAGAGAGAGTACAACGAACTAACCCCGACATCAGAGAAGGTAGCTTTTGGCTTTAAACCTCTCCCAGTGAAAACCTATCGAGTTTATTGACTGATCAGTGAATAAGACATCTTGAACTGCTCTGCCGTTTATGTAAACTGAAACAATAGATCTCACACGGGAATTACTCCTACCACCATTCTGTTCTCACTGGTGTGCCCTGTGTGGCCCTGGACACTAGCCTGGTTCAGCGAGTGGTTTCAAAGAATCTTGGCCTGCCCAATTCTTCTAGAAGCGGCCCCACTTTACACTCACATAGGTGACTCTACTTGAGTATCTTGCAATACTCAGCTCAACAGCTTAACACACTAGAGTCATTAAAAGCTCAGCTTATCCTCTACACTTGCAGGTATCACTGATAGAAGGAATGGCTGGAGGTTTAACCTCCTCAGTGACATACCACCGTTACACGCAATTAGGTTGTCCCATTGAACCTAGATCTTGGGATCTCCAATCAACTAGGTTGGGTTTCCATTCCGGTAACTTCCAAAGGCCTCAACCCCATTCCTTTTGATGACGTTTTGACTAACACTCGACTTAACCCTTTGGTTAGCGGATCCGCAATGTTGTCCTTAGACTTTACATAGTCTAAAGAGACAACTCCATTCGAGAGTAGTTGTCGTATGGAATTATGTCTATGACGGATATGTCTAGACTTTCCATTATACATATTACTCTGTGCCCTACCAATCACAGATTGATAATCACAATGAATACAAATAGCTGGCACAAGTTTAGACCAACGTGGAATATCTTCAATGAAATGGTGAGGCCATTCTGCTTCTTCCGTTGCTTTATCCAAAGCAATAAACTTTGATTCCATCATTGATCTAGATATACACGTTTGCTTGGAAGATTTCCAAGACACGGCTGCCCCACCAAGACTGAACACAAATCCACTAGTGGACTTTGAGTCTTTTATATCTGATATCCAATTCGCGTCACTATAACCTTCTAGCACCGCTAGATATCGAGTATAATGCAGCCCATAATCCCAAGTGTAGCGTAAATACCTTAACACCCGCACAATGCCCTTTCAATGAGAAGCATCGGGATTACTTGTGTATCTACTAAACCTGCTAACCGAGTAAGCTATATCCGGCCTAGTACGACTCATCAGATATATTAAACTTTCAATTACCCGAGAATATTCTAATAGAGAGACACTCTCTTTATTATTCTTGGTAAAATGTAGACTTAAGTCTACAGGTGTTGATGACACACTCGTATCTGATCCACTAAACTTCTCAAGTATTTTATCAATATAATGAGACTGAGAAAGTACAATTCCGTCAGATGTTCTGGTAATTTTAATTCCCAGAATAACATTTGCAATGCCCATATCCTTTATGTCTAACTTAGAGTTTAACAAACTTCTTGGTAGTTTTGATCATTTCATCGTTACTACCTATAATGAGCATATCATCAACATATAGACACAAAATGACATAACCTCTGTCAATGTCTTTGACATAAATACACTTATCACATTCGTTGATTCTAAACCCATTTGACAACATTACATTGTCAAACTTCTCATGCCATTGTTTAGGCGCTTGCTTCAAACCATACAAAGATTTGACAAGTTTACAGACTTTCTTTTTTTGTCCTGGAGCTGAAAACCCCTCAGGTTGCTCCATGTAGATTTCTTCATTCAAATCCCCATTTAAGAAAGCTGTCTTTACATCCATCTGGTGTATTTCTAGATTGCGCAAAGTTGTTAACGCAATCACTATACGAATGGATGTTATCCTAGTTACAGGTGAGTACGTATCAAAGTAATCCAGGCCTTCTTGTTGCCTGTATCCTTTGATAACGAGCCTCGCCTTATACTTGTCAATTGACCCATCGGCCTTCATCTTTCTTTTAAAAATCCATTTGCAGCCTAAAGGCTTGCAACCTGGAGGTAAATCTACCAACTCCCAGGTGTGGTTTTGTAAGATGGAGTCAATCTCACTTTTGATCGTTTCTTTCCATAAAGGACTCTCAGGAGAAGTCACAGCTTTGTGGAAAGTTTGAGGTTCGTTCTCAACCATATAAGTCAAGAAGTCTGGACCAAAAGATTTGGATATCCTAACCTTTTTACTCATTCTGGGCTCATCTAAAACCTCAATTTGATCATCACCTGAATCATCAACATGATCATCCTCACTAGCAAGCTCATCAAATTGCTCCAAAGACCTTGGAACCCCTTCATGGGTTCGGCAAGGAAAAATGTCTTCAAAGAAACATGCATTCCTTGACTCCATAATGGTATTCCTGTGTATGTCTGGAATTTCAGACTTATGTACAAGAAACCGATATGCACTACTATTATGTGCATAACCAATGAATATACAATCCATGGATTTCGGGCCTATCCTAACCCGTTTGGGTGTAGGAATCGCCACTTTTGCAAGACACCCCCACATTCGTAAGAATTTATACGAAGGCTTAACGCCTTCCCATAACTCATACGGCGTCTTGTCCACCTTCTTCCGGGATACTTTATTCAGAATGTAATTTGCAGAGAGAATTGCTTCCCCCCACAAGTTCTGTGGCAATCCAGAACTTATCAACATTACATTCATCATTTCCTTTAGCATTCTATTCTTCCGCTCAGTAATCCCATTAGACTGAGGAGAATAAGGCGCCGTGGTTTGGTGGATAATCCCAGATTGAGCACAAATCTCAATAAACGGAGATTCATACTCACCACCACGATCACTTCTTAAAGCCTTAATCTTGCGGCCTACTTGATTCTCAACTTCATTCTTATAAAGAACAAACTTGTCAATCACCTCATCTTTGCTTTTGAGCAAAAAGACATAACAATACTTAGTGCAATCATCAACAAAAGTGATGAAGTACTTATTGCCACCACGTGATTGTATAAATTTTAAGTCACACACATCACTATGCACTAAATCCAACGGTTCTGAACTTCTTTCAATAGAATGAAACGAAGATCTTGTCAACTTTGCTTCAACACAAGTTTTACACTTGTGTTTCGGATTAATCTTAAAAGATGGTATGTGATCTAACTTGATTAATCTACGTAAAGATTCAAAGTTCACATGTCCTAGTCTACCATGCCACAAATTGAAAGACTCAAGCATGTAAACAGAAGAAGATGCACCTTTATTCATCTTTGGGATAACAGTCATAACATTGAGTTTAAACATACCCCCCAACATATAACCCTTACCCACATACATTCCGCTTTTGGTAAGAACGACCTTGTCGGACTCAAAAACCATGCGAAAACCATGTTTACTGAGAAGAGACCCTGAGACAAGATTCTTACGGAAGTCCGGAACATACAGGACTTCGTTCAAGGTCAGCTCCTTTCCTGACGTCAACTTCAGGACCACCTTTCCTTTCCCCTCAACAATCGAGGTGGCAGAGTTTCCCATAAACAACTTTTCACCGGTTGTAACCGGTTCGCAAGTTGTAAACAACTTCTACTCAGAGCAGATGTGGCGTGTAGCCCCAGTATCAATCCACCATTCTCTTGGGTTTGAACCCACCAGATTCACCTCAGAGACAATGGCAGACAAGTGCATATCCTCCTCCTTTTCATGGGAGTGCTCTTGTAAGTCTGCCATATGAGCACGAGGTTTGGTCTTGTATGGCTTCTTCTGCTTGCGGCAGTCACTAGCCCGATGCCCCTCGTTACCACAGTTATAACACTTCCCAAAGAACCGATAACCTGGTTCCTGTGGCTTGTAAGCCGACTTCTTTGCAACACCACCTCTTGGCCCCAGCTTAGAACTCTTGTTCACAGGGGGTTTCTTCTTTATCCCAGAAGATTTTCCATGCTCAACGACATTGGCCTTTACTGAGGAGGTACTCCCTCATTTCTTTCTATTATCCTCCTCAATCCGGAGTTGGACAACCAGCTCTTCAACTGACATTTCCTTGCGCTTGTGCTTCAAGTAATTCTTGAAATTCTTCCAACCATTGGGAAGTTTCTCAATGATCACATCAACTTGAAATGACTCGTTCAAAGGCATCTCCTCAGCATGAATATTATGCAAGATCACTTGGAACTCCTGGACTTGGCTTATCACAGTTTTAGAATCTACCATTTTAAAATCAAGGAACCGGCCAACCACAAATTTCTTTGCCCCGGCATCCTCAGTCCTGTACTTTTTGTCCAGAGATTCCCATAATTCTTTTGCTGAGCTCTTGGAACAAAACACACTATAGAGTGAATCTGCCAAGCTGTTGAACACATAGTTTCGGCAAAGATAGTCTGTCTGCTTCCATGTGTTAAGCGCCATGACTTTCTGCCTGTCAGGCTCATTCTCTGCCACGGCTGGAGGATCCTCGCTTAGAACTTTGGCAAGGTTAAGCGTGGTCAAGTAAAACAGTATCTTTTACTGCCATCTCTTAAAGTTTTCCCCAGCAAATTTTTTCTGGGCGCTCATGGTGACTAAGCGGTCCTCCCGGAACAGCCAGAGTAACACCAGGGTTGACCACAGAGGTCATAGTAGTAGGGGTTGGTATTCTAGTTGCCCCGGGGTTCAAATCCCTACCAATATTAGCAGTAGCAGCAGCATCAGTGATAGTTGCCATTTTCAAAAATTACACCAGAATATCACTTCTGTGTTTCCAGAAATTAAACTTAACCCTTAGAAAATCCCTTAGAAGAAAAATTAATTCAAAAATTAGTCTCACCACAAAACCTAGAATCAAACATGGTCAAGAAAGTTCCCAGGAAGACTGGAGGGGTCACATCGGTCCCACTTAAAACCCAGTTAACCTTTTGACAAAACTTTTAAGAGCATGTTGACGCCTAGTCCGTGATAAACAGTTTTAAGAATTAAATTTTCTTAGGGATGAACTAGGTTAAAGCAAACCAGGGTCCAAAACTTTTACAAGCAATGTAAAACAATTGCTACAACAATATAAGCAAATAAAACTTGCTACTACAAATTGGTAAACAAACCAACCATATCTCAAGCAAACATGCTTCAAACATTTAAATAAAATAGCCAATCCATAAGGATTCTATTTAGTCCAAAAGTCTTTCCACGCTTAGGTATTCCTATTCAACACAAAAGTTAATAGTCCAAACATTTTTGTTTTTACATCCCAAATACTATTCATTTGGTTTTATATTTGTTTTTCGCATTGGTATCCCTACAAAGAAAGTTAGTAGCGAACCACAACAAAATACAAACAAATAATCTAAAAAATTTAATAACTTAAATGAAACCATCTAGCTAACTTTTAATTATATAAGTAACCAATGCATTAAAATGCCAATTAAATTAAAACTTTAAAATAAAGTTCTATATTCATGGGTTATGAATGAAATTAATTCATAATAAACATTTAAACTATTAACTCCAAATAAATAAGTTAAATTCAAAGTTAATGCACCCAATTAAATAATTCAGATTAATGCTCCCAATTAGATAATTTAGATTAATGCACCTAATTAAATAATTCACATTAATGCACCCAATTAGATAATTTAGATTAATGCACCCAATTAAATAATTCACATTAATGCACCTGATTAAATAATTCATAAAAAACTCTATAATTCCAAAATACATTAAATTAGGTAATCTAGTCTAGAAAATAATAAGCATGTAACAAATTAAAACTAGAATAGAATTAGCATGTCAAAATTGCAACATCCATAAATTATATTTTATAACCTTAAAATTCAAGCAAATTATGGTAGAGAATTCTAACTAAACTAAGCAATTAGAGAGTACCATAGCATAATTTACAATCATTAAAATAGTGAGCAATTCCGCAACGATTCCTAGTAGCATTATAAAAAGCTAACCTAATAGTCTATATAAATCTATTCGATCAATTTCATAGAAAATATATATAAAATCTGTTTTAAGCTTGTTGTTCAAATTGTAAAATTAAATAAATAGATTTATGAAGAAATCAAAATTATATACCAAGAATATATGCTGATAATTACAACTAAATTTCAACAGAAATACACAAAACAATAAATGGTATAGAAACAAAACCGAAGCCTGCACGGTAGCAGTTTCCTTAAAATAGATTTCGCCGCCTCACGGGTCGAGTGCTTGAGGAAACTCGGCGTCTGTCTCCCAGGGTACGACGGTCAAAACCAGCTACGGGAGAAGCACTCTCTGTCTAGCTTAGTGAACAAAAACAGTGGTAGCACTCTCTCAATGTAAGAACTTTCTGGCAAACTGACTTGTAAAATGGAAACAAAAATTTCTATATAGAAACTTGATAGGAGGGTCTCAATTTATACATATAAAGGGGAGAGAAGAAGAGCCTCCAGCCTTTAAGGCTGGTCATTAAAACACCAAGCATCCATAGCCCCTTTCAAAAAATATGAAAGTATAGATGCCCAAAGGATTCACACCCTTTAGCCAAGAAAAAGGATTTAAATACTCTTTAAAATTCTATTCATGAATCTAACATCATGAAGCAATTTCTTGGCAATTTCTTATTCAAAACCCAATGGTTTTTGGCTCACATGGACCCAACACAATAAAAGGTTGGGACCCACTTTAATATTTAATTAAAGTCACCACACTTTAATATTAAATTAAAGTCACCAAAAACATTTTTTCCAACAATTTTTTCTCAAAGGGCACAGTTCTAAGAAAAAAGCTCCTGATAGAATGCAACTCAGCCACAACGTCACTGATGTTCATCCGCTCCTTCGGCAACCTTGAAGAACAAGTAACTCCAATTTGCAATATCGAAATCAAGCAATCCTGGGTTATTTCATTGATATCCGAAGCTTTTTCTTCTTCTCCCCGAAGAAGCATTGGATCTGCAATTTCTGTCACTCGATTTGACAAAGCCATTTTAACGAAGTTATGAAGGTTCAAACTATATTCGAACATGTCATCAGTGGGTCTCTTCTCCGTGAACATTTCTAACAAGAGAATCCTATAACTATACACATCTCCCTTTGTTGTCACCTCGCTTCCCATACCATACTCTGCAATGAACACATCATGCATTAGCTATAATTAGAAAATTGTGTTTATTAAAAAGCATATGAAACATTGACATGAGAATCTTGGAAAATTGATATGGCAATATGCACAATGGTGTAGATCGAACTTGAATATCACTACATTTGTGTTGAGAACTCAACGTATTGGATGCCATCAAACTACTGACTGGAAAAGTGAAGGAAAAGAAAAGGGCGAATGTGTGTTATTCATGCCAGTAAGAAATGGTATCCCTCCAAGCGCCGAATGCAAAGCCAAATCCTAGCCCTTACTCCAACAAGAGCAAATGAAATGAAAGCAGAATTAGCTTATAGTGGTGGTATTACCATTTAAACTGATACTGATCAAAATGCCAGTGAAGTGACCAAACCGTCAAGACCTCTCACAAACCATAAGGGATAACAACCAATGAAATGATGAGAACACTCAAATCCTTTCTACATATCAGTTGTTTCATTAGAAAAGACCATCAATAATTTCAACAAGTTAACACCAAACTAAAATTCTTATGCAGGGCTAGAAAGAAATATAAAATAAAACTTCAAAATATAAAAATAGTATATTGTTATTTGTTTGTAAGATAAAGCAGATGACAGAGGCAACAAACAAATTTCTTACGACTCACTCATGTTAATATGTTTGTCAAGTATCTTACCATGCCATTCTTTGAGGCCAATTATAACAAAATCCACTGATACATATTATTCACAGAACAGTGATTCTCAAGATTTTCAAATGTTTCCTGTTGAACATGGTCTAGTCTAGTGAGAAAAATACTAAATTAAAGTAGGGTAATACTCCTAAAATGACTATTTTTTTCTCTTATCTGTTTTGTCATTTGGAAATTGGACCGACAATTTTAATCTTGTTTTTGTTACATATGTCACTCCTATTTCTCAATCTTTAGCTAAACCAAATACATGACACGTATAAAAATGGAAGCAATTTATCAATTCATCAAAGAAAACAATTCTTTCACAGTGAATTTTAATCGTTCTGTGGCCAACTCAGATTGTGTCTAAAAAAGGCAGAACAAAAGAAACTACAAATTTTGCCTAAGAACATTTAGTTATTAAGCTATCTGTGCAATCATATGGGTGTGTTTCTCACGTGAATTCAAATTGCAAATGCAAAGAATCCTCCAAAGAATGTAGAAGAAAAGATAGAAATGTAATTAATGAAGTGGGTCAAAATAACCTTTACCTGGAGCAGTGTATCCAATAGTTCCTCTAACTCCTATTGAGCTTCCTTGCTTTGCATAGAAGTTATGGGTGGCTTCCTGCAAGAATCTTGCTAACCCAAAGTCACCTACATGACCAGTCATGTCCTTGTTCGGAAGAATATTGCTTGGTTTCAGATCACAGTGGATTATTGGTGTTTGGCAATCATGGTGAAGATAATCCAGTGCACATGCAACATCAATAGCAATGTTCAATCGCTGATGAAGATCTAGTTTCTTTGGTTCATCATGCAACAAATCCAGTCCCTCAACTGGATGCAACCACTCCTCCAGACTTCCATTTTCCATGAAATCATATACCAGGGCCTTAAAGTCATTACCTTGATAATCAACACCTGAACATGCGGTAAGTACCTTAACTAGGTTCCGATGTTTAATGTTCCTCAAGGCCTCACACTCAGCTATGAAACTTTTGGAAGCCCCATGACGCTGGAGGTTGACTACCTTCACAGTAACAATTGACCCATCATTTTCAAGAAGTCCTTTATACACTGACCCAAAGCTACCTGCACCAATCAAATTGGCTGAAGAAAACCCATCAGTGGCTTTGAGGAGAGTTTGATAAGACACTTCAAGAGTGTTGTATCTAGTGGAACTGAAGAGAAATTTTTGTCTTTCTATACCAATAAATATATAGAATACACAGCAAAAAAGTACGCCCTAGAAGGCCACTACATATTGCCACCGCCAATTCTAATGTGAGTGTCAGTCTCCTCTTTCTGAACCAATTGGATTTGCAAGGAGAAAGCTGTAATTCAGGTATACCTCCACAAAGCTTCTTGTTCCCCGTGACTGAAATTGCACTTGCATTTGCAAATATACCTTTTGTTGGCACTGCACCCTCAAAATCATTGAAGGACAAGTTCAAATTCTGCAATAAGTTAAATGTAGCAAAATATTCTGGAATCCTTCCCAACAAATTATTGCGAGAGAGATCTAAAAATTGAATACCTCTCAAAGAAGCCAAAGTAGAAGGAATGGTTCCTTGAAACAAGTTACCATCCATACATAGTGTTTCCAACATTACACAGCTGCCAAGAGTGCCAGGAATTTCACTAGATAACATGTTAGAAACATTCAAGTAACCGAGGTTCTTCAAATTTCCAACTTCCACTAGTAGGGAACCTGTCAAAGAGTTTTGAGATAGGTCCAAATCTGATAATGAGGAAAGACCAATAACTAGTTGGGGTATTGGCCCAGTAAGGTTGTTCTGTGAAAAGCTGAGTGAAAGAAAATTTTTGCAGTTGCCAAGGCTTGGAGGGATGATGCCATGAAGATTATTTTGACTTATATAAAATCCAATTAGTGAACTTAAATTTCCTAATGACAATGGGATGTTTCCTGAGAGTTCATTGTCTGAGAAATCCAAATCCCTTAGGTTTTGAAGCTTTCCAGTATCAAATGGTACATTACCTGTACATTGATTCCCAAACAGCCATATTCTTTCCAAGTTGATGAGATTCCCAATCCCAGATGGAATGCTGCCTGATATCTGATTATACTCGAGATATATTTTTCTAAGATTAGTTGACAGGTTGCCAGTGGTTTCAGTCAACATTCCTCCAAAATTGTTGTCACTGAGATCAAGTAGCATTACACTAGTGGCATTGGTCAAAGAGGGCAGAAAGCCCAAGTCACTTCTGTGACCACTCCCAAGCTGATTGCTTCCAACCGAAAACTGCTGAATTCTATGCAGTTTTTCCAAAGTTGGCACTCCTCCAGTAAACTTATTCCCCACCATTCCAATGTAAAAAGATTTGAAGCATTGAATATGGAAACAGGAATGGATCCATTAAAGTGATTCCTGTTAAAACTAAAATATTCAAGGTTTGGAAGAGCATTGCCTATGTCAGAAGATAGACTTTCTTTTGGTTGGTTTCCTCCAACATAAAAACTCTTATAGTAGAAAGATTGAAGATTGAGGTAGGAATGGTCCCTAAAAACCTATTTTCAGCCAGAGCAATAATCTTCAGATTTGTTAGTCGGCCAAAAGCATCGGGAAAACTCCCCTGGAAATTATTTATGGCTGCCAAAAATTTCACAAGAAACGATAAATTTGCATAAGAAGAAGGGATACCTCCATTTAGTTTGTTACATGAAATATGTATAACTTGGAGCTTTGACAAAGTGCCAAACTCCACAGGAAGTTCCCCCTCTAGCCTGTTGTAAGCAACATCTAAATCTCTGAGGTTGATGCAACCAGATAAATTGGCAGGGACTTCCCCACCAATTGAATTATTGTGGAGGTGCAAAATTTCAAGTCTTTTCAGGCGGCCAAGTTCTGGGGGAATTGCATGAGTGAAGCTATTGTTTTGGAGGCTTAGTGCTCTAAGAAAGGATAAGTTGCCGATGCAGGGAGAAATGTTTCCGGCCAATTTCTGGGACTCGAGATCCAACATGATGACCCTCTGGTGATGAAGGTCACATGTAATGCCATGCCACTGGCAGAAATGGATAGATTCGTTCCATGAGCTGAAAAGATTGAAGGGATCGTCAGTTATTTGGGACTTGAATGCAAGCAATGCGAGTTGACCTGTCTCATTCCTGGCAGGCAAAGAAGTAGCTTCCTGAGTGCAGCCTTGACCAACAAACAAGATAACAAATGACCAAGACAGTACTGTCAGACTCACTTGAAATTGTGGATCTAAAGTCTTCATTGGGGCCTTACGGGATCTAAAGGTTTAGCACAATTAATCAAGGACTGTAAAACAATATTGGAGAACTAAAGTTTAGGAAACTTTATTTTGAAAGATGAGGATAAACAGAATGGATCTCTTGATTCTTTGAATCTTTATGAAGCATAATCAATGAATCAAGATCGAATTACTTCCTAAGGTGAAAAAACCAGACAGTTGTTCCTAAAAACCTCGCTGTCTGACATATTTAGTCACTTCCATTATTAAATATTAAATATTTTTTTATGTTACACCCATCAACAATCATGGAAAGAAGGTGCCAAATATTCTCCCATCCTTCCCTTCAATGCAATTCTCATTATGTAGATTTTACTGATTATAATAAGTAAGAACAAAACTAAGCTAGATGGGAATTTCAGACATTCGATAACCATGTGAAAAAACTTTATTAGGAAGGTTTCAATCAAGTAATTTCATGTCCAAACAGAAGAAAACTAAGGTTGTGTTTAAATCATGAATTTCAATATGGATTTGTGAAGGGAAAGGAAAAACAAATAGATAAGTTTTTTATTTTTTTATTTTTTTTACCCTCATTATTGGCAAGTGTTGTTTTGTTAGTTTACACAACTTAACCATGTGAAAAGTGGACCCATATTCAACAGTGTCATCTGAGACCTACCATGTGAACAGAAGGTGACAATTTTTTAGCACACGGTGAAATTGTTAGGGAAAATAGATGATTTCTCACAAGTAAATCAACCAATGGGAATAAAAATTAATACGGAAAAATTAAACCAATAACGATACAAGAATTTTATGTGGTTCCCTCAATGTGAGATACATCTACGGGATCGAAATCCGATTTTATTATCAACCAAAAAGTTTCCAAACAATTACAAATGAGACATAAATGGTCTCACAAAACCACCCTTAGGTAAATTCCAAATAATCACAAATAATCAAGAGGAAAAACCTCACCAAATAGATGAACAAAAATATTCGAAACAGAGTTGAAGAAAATCCAAAATAATACGCCCAAATCAAAACCGAAAACTGAACGAAGCAGAGCACCACTATTGCTTGTTTGCCCAAGCAATACACACAATCACACCTTCACAAATTAACCCACCAAATCATGATAAAAAACTGCTGCTGTTGCTGCTCCAAGTCAAACAGCTGCCTTTTTGTTTTCTTCTCCTCGGAAAAACAAAACAATACCAATATATACATTGTTGAATCTTGGGCTTTTTATCAAAACCCTAACTGCTATCAAACTGAATATAAAAAACCCATTGAGCCTCCAAGTTAGATATAATATATAAAAAATATATTATAACCAACACCAAACAAAATTAAATATTTTAATAAACTAATTGGATCCCATACTCCAATAAGGAGGTATACCCAACAATTCTCTCCCTACCGACTTAGGTGGAGACATCAACCATACCTGCCAAAGTTTGACACTTCAAATGTTTATCTCTTGATAAAGTCTTAGTCAACAACATATCCGAAATATTATCTTCTGTGTGAACCTTTTCGAGTTGTAACAATTTCAAATCTAACACATCACGAATCCAATGGTATCTCACATCAATGTGTTTAGATCTCGAATGAAGAGTGGAGTTTTTACTCAAATGAATAGCACTTTGACTATCACAATAAAACACATACATTTCTTGTTTCAAACCCAATTCTTACAAAAAAATTTTCAACCATAACTCTTCTTTGCAAGCTTCCGTAATGGCGATAAATTTAGCTTCGGTAGTTGAGAGAGCAACACATTTTTGTAATTTAGATTGTCATGCCACAGCTCACCTTGCAAATGTCATCAAATACCCCAAAGTAGATTTCTTAGAATTAACATCACCGGCCATGTCAGAATCTGTGAAGCCATCAAGCATTGGCTTACCATCCCCAAACACAAACACACCTTTGAAGTCCCTCGAAGATATCTTAGAATCCACTTCACCGCTGCACAATGTTCTTTACCCGAATTAGAGAGAAACCGACTCACCACACCAACGGTGTGAGCAATATTCAACCTTGTACAAACCATGGCGTACATCAAAGAACCAATCGCTGAAGCATAAGGAATTTTCTGCATCTCTTCCTTATCTTTCTCACTTGTAGGACATTGATTCGAACTAAGCTTGAAGTGACTCGCAAGTGGACAACCAACCGACTTTGCTTTGTCCGTGTTGAACCTCTCAAGCACTTTCTCAATGTAGCTTTCTTGAGGCAACAATCAGCCCCTTTTTGCGATCATTAACAATTTTCATACCAAGTATTTGCTTTGCCGGCCTCAAATCTTTCATAGCAAACAACTTGCTTAACTCCAATTTCAACCTGTTAATTATAGTGTAATCTTGACTCACAATTAACATGTCATCAACATAAAGCAAAAAAATAATAAATTTACCATCCGAAAATATTTTCACAGACACACAATGGTCCGAAGTGGTTTTAGAAAAACCATTATTCATCATGAAAGAGTCAAATTTTTTGTACCATTGCCACGGGGCTTGCTTGAGGCCAAACAAACTTTTCTTCAATTTGCAAACAAATTTCTCTTTCCCTTTCTCTATAAAACCTTCTGGTTGCTCCATATAAATTTCTTCATCAAGGTCACCATGAAGAAATGCAGTCTTCACATCAAGTTGTTCAACTTCAAGGTTCATACTTGGGGCCATGCCAAGTACAACCCGAATAGAAGATATCTTCACAACTGGCGAGAAAATCTCATCAAAGTCAATACCTTTCTTTTGCCTAAAGCCTTTCACAAAAAGACCTGCTTTGTACCTCAGATTCTTGCCATCATTCTTCAATTTGAGGACCCACTTATTTTTCAGAATTTTCCTCCTCTTAGGCTACTTCACTAAATCATAAGTGTGATTTTCAAGCAAGGAATTCATCTCCTTTTCCATGGCCTTTTTCCAATCATCTTTCTTTGCATGCTCAATTGCTTTTTGGTAGCTCTCAGGGCTCCCCTTGATTGGAAATCAACACAGATTCTTTGGGAGGATACTTTCTCGAAGGTTGCCGGTCCCTTGTAGATTTTCTCAACTCAAGTTGTGGTGGCGATTCTTGAGTTAGATGCTCTTCCTCAATTTCGGACTCAACTTTATTTGGAGTAGCATCGTCATCTACATCTTCAAGAGGTGGCTGCACATCTCCCCCATTTTCATTATCCACCGAAGATGAAGAAGATGGATGAATGTCAATGAGATCACTAGTTTTTGGCTTCGGTTGATCACCTTTGCCAAAGTCTTCAATTGTTTGGTCTTTAAGAAACAGAACATCACGGCTTCAAATAACTTTCTTGCCGACCGGGTCCCACAATCTATAACCAAATTCATGACGCCCATAGCCAAGAAAAATACATTGTCTTGACTTGATATCAAGCTTAGACCTTTCATGCTTTGGAATATGAACAAAAGCTCAGCAACCAAACACTCTCAAGTGCTCATAAAACACATCTTTGCCGGCCCAAACTCTTTCAAGAACATCACCATTCAAAGGATAGGAAGGAGACAAATTGAACATGTCAACCGCTATCCTCATTGTCTCACCCCAAAAGGATCTTGGCAATTTAGCATGTGAAAGCAGACACCTTGTTCTTTCCACAATGGTGCGGTTCATCCTCTTGGCAACGCCATTTTGTTGAGGAGTTTCTTAACTGTCTTTTGATGCTGAATACCATGGCTGCGACAATACTCATCAAATGGCCCAATGTATTCACCACCATTGTGTGTTCGGATGCACTTCAATTTATGCCCTATTTCTCTTTCAACCATGGCCTGAAAATGCTTAAATACATCTAGAACTTGATCTTTAGTATTTAGTATAAAAGCCCAAACTTTCCTTGAATAGTCTTCAATGAAAGTAACAAAATAAAGTGCACCACTATGTGTTCTAACTTTTAAAGGACCACAAACATTTGAATGAATCAACTCCAAAACATTTTTTTTTCTGGAAGCAACATTTTTATGAAAAGAAACTCTATATTGTTTACCCGCCAAACAATGAACACAAGTTTTAAGATGTGTACCTTTCAAACCAGGTAGAAGCTCTTTCTTGAACAAAACTTGTAGCCCCTTTTCACTCATATGGCCAAGCCGCTTGTGCCACAATTCGGTAGAAGTATCATCTTCAAGTGTATTGACAATACCTTTACAAATTTTTCCTTGCATCGAATAAAGTCTATAAGTCTTCTTGCATTTAGCCACCAACAAAGAACCCTTTGTATGCTTCCATATTCCATCACCAAATTTGTTATTGAAGCCTTCATCATCTAGTTTCCTGGTAGAGTTCAAATTGAGGCGAATGTCGGGAACATAACTCACATCTTTAAGCAACAACTTGCAGCTCAAATCTGTTTCCAAGCAAACATCACCCATGCCAATAATCTTAGACAAACCTTCATTATCCATTTGAACACAACGATAATCTCCTTTGGTGTAGGTAGTGAAGAAATCAACTCGAGAAGTCACATGAAAAGAACCATGAGATCATCAGTAGTAACTGTCGTTGTATCTTCTTATTTCTTATCCACACTTTTGTCACACCTTTTCTCCTTGCTCTTGAGCTTTCGGCATTCCTGCTTCATGTGCCCTTTCTCATGGCAATAATAGCACTCAATGTCTTTCTTTGAAAAAGAACCATTTCTTGATTTGTCACGGCTTTGATTACGACCATGAGGAATCTTACTCATTCCCCTTGTTTTGCGTTGGCCTCTCACAACAAATGCTTCTAAATGAGAGGAACCTGCTGATTTTCTTTTAGTTTTTTCATTCAACAAGCTACTAGTGACTTGGCTCATTGTGACAACTCCATTGGGCGCCGAATTACTAATCGTCATAACCAAAGTCTCCCAACTTTCAGGCAAAGAACTAAGTAGCATCAAAGCCTACAACTCATCATCAAAAACAATTTTCATAGAAGCAAGTTGGTTAACAATATTCTTTATTTCATTCAAATGTTTCGGAATAGGGCTGTCTTCTTTATATTTTAAATTAACTAACTTACGAAATAGAAAAGCTTTATTTGTGGCTGGTTTCCTATCATAAAGGCCTTTTAATTTTTTTCATAAATCATGTGCTGAAGTTTCAGTAGTAACATGATGAAACACACTGTCATCAATCTATTGATGGATAACACCAACTGCTTTTCGATTAAGCCTATTCCATTCATCATCTTGCATACCCTCAGGTTTGCCACTGTCACCCTCAATAGGCCCATACAAATCTTATAAAATAATAGGTCCTCCATTTTAGTTTTTCAAGTTACCTAATTGCTTCCATTGAAATTAGACATGCGACCCACATTCACCTCCATTGATTTACACAAATAAATAAACTCAAATAAACTGTAAGCTCTGATACCAGTTGTTAGGGAAAATAGATGATTTCCCAATCAATTAATGGAAATAAAAACTAATGCAGAAAAATTAAACCAATAATGACACAAGAATTTTATGTGGTTCCCTCAATGTGAGGTACATCTACGGGATCGAAATCCGATTCCACTATCAACCAAAAAGTTTCCAAACGATTATAAACGAGACACGAATGGTCTTACAAAACTACCCTCAGGTTCCAAATAATCACAAATAATCAAGAGAAAAAACCTCACCCAATAGATGAACAAAAATTTTCGAAACATAGTTGAAGAAGACTCAAAATAATACGCCCAAATCAAAACCGAAAACTGAACGAAGCAGAGCACCACCATTGCTTGTTTGCCCAAGCAATACAGACACGACACCTTCACAAATTAACCCTCCAAATCATGATAAAAAATTGTTGTTGCTGCTCCTCCAAGTCAAACAACTGCCTTTTTGTTTTCTTCTCCCTGGAAAAACAAAACAATACCAATATATATATTGTTGAATCTTGGACTTTTTATCAAAACTCTAACGGCTATCAAACTGGATATTAAAAATTCATTGGGCCTCCAAAAGTTAGATATAATATATAAAAAAATATATAATAGCCAACACCAAACGAAATTAAATATTTTAATAAACCAATTGAGTCCCATACTCCAATAAAGAGGTATACCCAACAGAAATAGACTTTATACTAACCCCAAGTGAAATTAAAATACTGGAAGTAACTCATTCAGTATTTCCTGGGTCTCACATGAGCCATATCTACTCTATTAATTCCATTTAAAATGAAGGAGCATCTTAATGCTTTGTATAATTAAGCCTTAATTATTAAGGTGTGAGATGCTTGGCTGGTCATAAACAAGAAAATAATACGATGCAGGACTAATAAACAAACAGATTGCTCACGAATGACAGAGCCATTTTTGACAGTTTAACTTGTCAAGTTTTGAATATGAACATCCAGCTCCGATGATAATTAAGTATTAAATATTGCATAGGTATATATAATACATGTTTACATTTTTGTCGAATTTGGTTGAACTCATATGAGTTATTGAGATGCACTTCTAAACCACTATCTTTAAAAATGATTAATAGATAACACTAAATTTAATTAAGCAGTTAAACCAGCATTAAAAATGGTGTAGTTCGGTTCAAACCACGTTAGCGGTTATATACTTTTTTTCTTTCTTGTTTTAACAATTAGTTGGAAGGCAATGGAAGAAAAAGGAAGGGTAGTGCAGCAGTGAAACTCAAAACTAGGCATCACACCTATTAAGGTTGTGTCCTCGTCTAGGAAGTATAGATATGGAGGTTGTATCCTCGTCTAGGAAGTATAGATATGGATATAAAATACGGATACAACGATACTACAAAATCTAAGAAAATAAGATATAGGAACAATTAGAATACGTTTGTAAAAAATATATATATTTTTAAAATTATTAGTAGCGAGTTACACATAAACTCAACAATGTTAAGAAACCACATAATTTTATAATATAAAACACTAACCTTTAAGAATTAGATATTAATTCAAGACAATAGCTTGTTTACTTTTAGATTTTTAATAGGTCTTACAAATTGTATTTAAGTTTACTTACTTATTTATTAATAATTAATTTTACAATTATTATATTCTCTTATTAATCTTTACTTTCTATTTAGTTATAGGGGACATGCATTAAACAATAAGGATACATCAATTTGACAAATTCTATTACTTTAACTCTCACTATGTTCCTTTTATCAAAAAACTAAGCAAAGTATTAAAAGTAAGGGAGATTTGGTGATAGACCCTTCACTGTCTAATTTGTCTTTCAAAATGACAAGAATTATATAGGTACTTTCAAAATCCAATAATGGGAGCATCTATTTACACACACCAAATACACTCTTTGCACATCCTTCTCACTACACACACCAAAAAAATTAATTCTTAATTAGTTTACTCACTGCACACACGGTTTATTCCACATCTACCCTCATACACACACACACACACCCCCGACCCCAAACCCAGCTCTCCCAACGGTGCCCATTGAAGCTGAAGCTATATCTTCAATCCTGAAGCTTACCGTGTTGAAGACATTACCCCATAGCTGAAGCTTACCGTGTTGAAGACATTACCCCATAGTAGAAGTTTCACACAGCTGTCATCCTCAAAGCTTCATCCATCAAGACATCCTATTGAAGCATTCCAACACATTTTCAATCCTCATTCGTATTTAGGTGAGTTTACTTTTCAATCCTCATTCCTATGTAATTTGCAATGTAGAGTTTTGTTTTTATCATTTTGAAAACGAACGAAGGCCCACGGAGTGTAAACAAATTGTTTGGAACTAGTTTTCCGAAATTAAGGAATTTGTTCGGAAGTAGGAATCCGAAATTAGTGATTTATTTCAACAGTAGGTTTCCGAAAAATTTTGATTATTTTGGTAGTCAACTTCCGAATATTTTAAATTCGGACAACAATCAACTTCCAAAATTAATTTTTTGTTTTGGTTTTCAACTTCTAAACAGTGGTTTTTTTTTTTTCCCTCCCTTCTTTTGTATATTCTTTTTACATTTGTATAATCATCAAACATATTAATTTTTTCAGATAATATGGATTTTGAATATCAACAACGTGTCCTACCTACTGCTTCAAATAGACGACGTCGTGAATTGCATGTTGACCATGAACAGGGATGAGGGCGTGGGCGAGGACGAGGTCGAGGTCGTGATCCAGTTTCGGTAGAATATGATATCCCCAGTGCCAGTCAAAGTCGAAGCCGAAGCCAAAGATGAGTTCCAGACTATGATATGCCTGACATTGCTGTGGAGGATGCCTCTTTACCCGATTCTCCTACTGTCCACGAAGAGTACCTTATTCATGCTTTTCCAGGTGGACCGACTGATCCATCAATACTGCGAAGTTTCAATAGTCATGTTGCTGCAACTATTTGGCACGGGAAGGTAAACATTCCTGAGTAGAAGTGAAATTCATTTGTATATGAGTTTTTTTTTTTTTTTTGGTGTTGTATGGTAGTTTCGAATGAGATATTATTTGTGTTATAAGAACGAGGGCCCCTAAAGTGTCATAATCACTCTTCGAAGATCCTTGCATGGCCATGGTGGTCAGTAGAGAACAACACCAGATTCAAAGCCATTATTGAGCAGTCTAGGCTGTCACAGTTAGCTTGTTGCAGTTATCGGTTCGTCGACAAGCTTCTAATCTCCAGTTTTGTTGAGAGATGGCAACCTGAGACGAACACATTTCACATGACAGTTGGTGAGATGACATTGACTTTGGATGATGTTGGCAATATTCTTAGCCTTCCCATTGTAGGCAGATCAGTCAGCGTACCAAATGTGACGGATCATCATAGAGTTACACTACTAGTTTATGGCTTGGGGATTACTGAACGTGTAGCACATGAATAGATTTCTACTGCTGGTGGCAATTCAGTCAGGCTTGAGTGGTTGCGAAGTCAGTTTGCTGGTGTCACAGATTCAGACCCCGAGGAGGCTATACAGTGCGCTGCTAGAGCTTATTTGTTGTTTCTGTTGGGATGTACACTCTTCAGTGACAAGAGTGGCGGCAGGGTTCCTGTTGTTTACCTTGGCTTATTAATGGATTTGGGATCCATTCATACTTACGCTTGGGGTGCTGCTGTATTAGTATTTTTATACAGACAGTTGGGGTATGCTAGCCGGTCCGGGGTTAAGCAGATGGGTGGTTATATGACTCTTTTGGAGGCATAGATTTATGAGCACTTCCGAGCATTCCAACCTCACCAGAACATGGGCTATAATGAAGACATCCCACACGTATACCATTGGGCATCTAGGAGAGAGGCGGGTTCCTCCATTGATCATTTGAAATCTTTTCGAGCCGAGCTTGATAGTTTGGTAGCTACTGATGTAAGTTTACTCGTCCTGAGATAATTTTAACACTTTCCATTTATCTTATCCTTTATATACTTTAATTCAAAAACACTTTACGTTTACAGGTTATTTGGGATCCATACCACAGCTGTAGAGACCAGCATCCATGTAACCCGGTTACGTTCTACCATGGATGCTTAAAGTGCTTAGACGTTGTCGAACCCTATCATCCAGATAGAGTGCAGAGGCAGTTTGGCAGGGTTCAAACCATCCTAGATGCACCGCTAGCTCCCAGTTGTGGTGCTCGAGGCAACATATTTGCACGATATACAGTCATGTACAGATACTTGGATAGGATCTAGGAGGCTTGGGATAACCACGTGTTATCTGAGCAACGGAGGAGCACACCAGTTTGTCAGCCTTGGGAATGTGTACCAGGTTACATGGATTGGAATAAGAATATCACGCACCTATATGTTGAGCACACTGACGAACCACGTGTCCATGACCATCAGGATTTCGGCCAACATGCCGATGTAATATATTATCCTTTTTTATGCATTTGTAACTTGCTTTTTATTTTCTGATATGTTCCCTAAAATGTAATATTCTTTTCAAATGAAACGTATTGCACATGCACTGCAGATTTCACATCCTATTATTGACGCTGGTTATGAGGAGGGGATTCAACATCCTCATCGACTTTACCAGGCTATCGAGAGTATAACGCATGTCCTTCAAGGTCAGCACATTGACGAAGCTGGACCTAGTTATACTGGAGGTCGCTTTCCATCTTCGCCATTGACATACAGTCGTAGGCCTTGCGTAGGCGTAGGCATATAGCTGATTCGTGACATGTTATTTGTTAGTTGATGAATTTTTTGTGGTGTTTTTTGTAAGATGATATTGTTGTAATGGTAACAGTGGTTAATATTTTCTTATTAGAATGGAATGGAAACAATGGTTGATACCATTGAAAATGACATTTTATTATTAGAATGGAATGGTAACAATGGTCGTTGATTTTGTAAATGATATTTTCTTATTACAATGGAATAGTAGCAATGGTTGATAACATTCAATCCATGCCACAGAACACATCAACATAAAAAACACATCCATTAATTTCTTCCATAATTCTAACATTGTCAAATGCATACATGTGTCATGCGACATCAACAACATCAAATGTCTCTTGAGTAGCTACATTATCATGAATAATGTCCTTGAAATGTTGAATGCGACGCACATATGTATCATCCCAGTCGACAGCGCAAGGGTGACGGTATTTTCGCCAATTAGTGGCTATAGGAGGAACTGGATGGCCTGGCTGCAACAAAACCTGCACCAAATATCAATTGAGTTAGTGGTCATACCTCATAACTTCTTGTACATGCACAAATTTATAAGTTTCTCTTATACCTGGACGAAATGATTTCCATTGACAAACCCAATGGCAATCTCACGTCTATCAAGTTGAGGTACTGACATTGTTCTAAGAGGTAAAAAGGTGAGACATTGCTGTAATGACAAGTGATATAACACAAGATTGTAGCACGATGCAACAAGATGCCTCATGTCTGGCATAGTCATCCAATGTGAGTATCCAGGACTGTCTTCAAAGTATGACAATATGCTTGTCAATTCTTCAAACCTTTCGTAGGACCCATAAAGTGTAATGTATTCCTCTTTGTGTGTGTGCAGCTCATCCAACAGATCACGTCTAACCTGAGCCCAATCATCTTCTATATGATCAATTGATGCAGCTATAGCCTTGAAACCACAATTCTCATCTGCAGCTATATCCTTGACAAACTTAATGTATGGTTTCAACCTAGAAGGGAAAGCATCAACATATGCACCAGGTTTCACTGTTCTAGTAATGTATACCTTCCCTTTCGCATTCACCTTCCCCTTTCCCTTAACAGGTCGTTTCTTCTTGGTTTCCAGAGTAGAAGCTAATGTAGTGATTTGAGTGTCCCTAGGTGAGAAGGAATCATGTCCAGATTGCACCAACTCAAATGCACACGGGTCATGACGAGTAGAAACATTGATCTTCTTATGATCCTGAGGACGTGTTTTGGGCTTCACCTCCAGCTCAACAAGAAAAGTGTTTCCCGGATATACAATCTCTTTCAACTTCTTCAAAAGCTCCAATCGTATGGTTCTATCACTTTCATTAAACTTGTTCACAAACAACTCTACTTCTGCATGACAACTCACCTCTGTTTCCTCTTCTTTCTTGCATATGAAGATATGAAGTTGCCTCCACTGTGAGTGTATGGTAGCAAGTGATATAGGACGATCTTGTCTGATGTAGTCAGCAATCTCATGGGCACAAGGTAAACCATGAGTGTGGCGAAGGACGCATCCACAAGCTTCAACATCAATACCAATGGAATTGGCTCTCTTACTCTCTACAAGCAAATACTCTAATGCAAAGATAGACACATTACCTCGTAGCTCCTTGAACTAAGAAGGTTTAAATTGATGTTGCACCACAGTTAGATTTTTCTCAAATGAAGCCTTGATATCAGTGTGTTGCAACTCAAGCAGACTGTGTATTTTCTCAAATGATGCCTGAAATGAGACTTGACATGAACCCAATTGTCTTTTAAGTTTTGCATGTGCACTCTCAGCCCTGTTCAATTCAATGTAAGTCAAATAAAAATCAAGTACATGGCACTTATTAATAACATATTGAACAAAAGTAATCTTACCGGTTCGTTGTAACATTGCCAAAATGCATACACGTGTCTGTCCATGCAGCCACATATTTGTCCTTGTAAGGAACCAACCAAGTATCCATGACGTATTTGACTGCATCAAGATAACTACTGAATTCCTTAAGTAATGATTTAAGACGCTCATCGTATTGAATTTCAAAAGATGAATACACTAAAGAGTTCCACTCATGGTTGAACTTCTCCCATTTCTGCTGTGTCTCAAACATTTTCTTGCATTTGGTCAATACATTCTTACTGATATGCCAACGACATAATAAATGTCTGCCACTCTGGAATATCTTCTGTATGGCATCCATCAAGGCTAGCTCTCTGTCAGTAACAATAATTGTTGGCACAACAAAACCATCCATGACATCACGCAATGTAGCTAACACCCACGCATAGTTATCGACCCTCTCATACTGTAAGTATGCGAAAGCTACAGAGAAAGTCATTTCAGCTGATGTCACTCCCACAATTTCAAGAAGAGGAAGACGATATCTGTTGGTTTTATATGTGCAATCCATAATTAATATACATGGGAAAGACCGAAATAAGTCCAAACTGGTAGGATGTGCCCAAAACAAGTTTGTCACAGTCATCGTGGACTCTTCAGACCGATGGCGCTCAATGTAATTATACTTGGCCAATTCACCCAATGAGTGTTGCATTTGTGATCTTCCAGCTCTCTGTACCACCCTGTTTCGATGGCGTACATTGTAAATGGTTTTAAGTGTGCTTACATTGAGGGCATCTCGCTGTTTCAAGGTTACTAGGACTTCTTTTGGCCGAACCATGCTTTTTGACATATCCATTAACAATGCTTTCTCATCCTTTGATAGCCTCCCCGCATATGAATGTTCCTCAAGGTGCTCGGCAAGTGGATGGTTATGCAATCCGCATACTACGGTCAATGTCCATTCATCATGTGTGGTAAACCTGTGAGCCCTCATATCAAAAGGACAACCACACTTCTTCGTACCGGTTATTCTTGATTTATTGTTGCTATCATGTTTTAACTTCTTTGTCGCTCTATATTGGCCACTCCTCTCACAAGCAAGATACATCCTGGGTCTTTTTTTCCCTCCACCATAGTCTGATGTTTTGATTACAATGACCAAACCATTTCTCTTTCCAACTTTACGTACCCAATTCAGCAATTCATCCTTACTTTTGAATACCTACAAAGTCAAATAAATATTATCAAACATTTACATTTGTTGAGCAATTCAAAACATAATCATTATAATTTCGTAGAGTGAACCTGTTCAGTTGTGAATTGAGTAGTGTAATCCAACACAAAATCCGCGTAAACCTGACTTCCTTGAGTTGACACATATTCCTACTTGTTTTGTATAACATTACAAATTTTTAATAGCATTATAAAGATTAATTTGCAATTCGAAACTGTAAATTTGGTATGTAGTTTGCAAATTTGGAATATAAAATGGGGAAAAAAAAAATTTACTTTATTCGGAAGTAGTTGTCCGAATTCATTTTAAAATTTCAGAAGTTGAATGTTGTAAAAGTTAACTTATTTCGGACAACAACTTCCGAAATTAAATACTTATTTCGGACAACAACTTCTGAAATTAAATACTTTTTTCGGACAACAACTTTCGAAATTAAATTCTTATTTCGGTAGTAGATTTCCGAACAAAATAATATAATTCGAGTCTGGTTGTCTGAATGACGCTGGAAAAAAAAAAAAAAAACAAGAGAAACTCAGATTTCCTTCGCTATGTTTGTCATAAACATTTATTTGCTAATTTTCAGAAGGCAAATCCTCCATAACAATGATGAATGAGGATGAAGCTACGAATGAGGAAGGTTGATGCTTTCCTTTCTAGCTTAATGTATGATGAATGAGTGCATTGAGAAGCTACGAACTTGGAGCTTAATGGAAGAAGCTTCGAACTTGGAAGAAGCTACGAATGAGTGAATACTCTGCTTTCACTTCTAGCTTAATGAAGCTACAAACTTGGAGACGTTTTGAATTGGATGGATGTGTGTACGATGCAACAGATGTGAAGTCTAGATGGATGTGTGCATTGAGACGTTTTGAATCAACAATGATGTCTAAAATAGTAATTTCACTTAGGGATAAAATTGTAATAAAATTAAATATCATTAAGTGTGTGTATAGAGGGGATTTGGTGTGTGTAGATAGAAGCTCCCCTCCATAATATTTCAAAACTTGTTTCTTTTACTATATTACTCTCATATTTATCAGCTCTTCTATTAAGCCATCTTCACAGTATATTTCAGAGTAAACTTTTACTTTGAATCATAGTAAACTTTACTCTGATTTAGAGTAAATTTACTTTGAATCAGAGTAAAGTTTACTCTGATTCAAAGTAAAATTTTATATCGTTAAGCAAATCAACATGTTTTTAACTAGAGTAAAATTTCAAAGTAAAATTTTACTTTAAATCATAGTAAACTTTACTCTGATTTAGAGTAAAATTTTACTCTGAAAGTACAATTTTACTATGATCTAAGGAGAGTATCTACTTTGAATCACACTAAGGCCTCGTTTGACAAGTGACTTTTTTTAGCCAAAAAGTCAAAAAGTCACTAAAAAAAATCAAAAGCTAACAACTTATATCAAAAAGTCAAAGATTCCCTTTTCTTTCTACTTTTTGCACATTTTTTCGTAAAAAGTCAAAAAATCATACCAAACATATTAGTTTTTTTTTTATATCATATTTTAATCAAAAAGTCAAAAAATTAATAAAAAAAGTATGTTCCCAAACGAGGCCTAAGTGTCATGTATTAATAACCTTGCGTGTTTGGTTACTAAGAAAATCACAGAAACATAACAAGAAAACCAAATATAGTTTGGTTGCTGAGAAAATCAACATATTTTTAACCAGAGTAAAATTTTACTGTTCCAAATCTGTCTCATACATACGTACAATCACAGATATACATACATACATACACTCACTCAAAGATATACATACATATACTCACAAATATACATACATACACTCACTTACCGATATATATATACACATGTATGTATGAGTCATATATACATACATACATGCACACACATACATATATATATATATATATATATCCACATATACATAGATACCTACATACAGAATGTATGTCTATGTGTATGTATGTATTCATCTTGTGCGACGATTGTTCAGCACCATCAACGACGGAGGAAGAGCAGAACAGCGGCGGGACCAAATCTATTTACTACGCGACCAGATCTTGTCTGGTAGTGGTTAGATCTCGTCGGGTGGCAGCGATGAAGGGAGTGAGACCGATGGACGGTGGCGATAGGGGGGAGAGATCGACTAGTGGCCTCTAACATGGCTATGAAGAGAAGCTGTGTTTAAAGGGAGAGGAAAGAGACGGAGAAGGTGGGGAGAGAGTGGGTGAAGAAGGTTAGAAGATTTAGTTGAGGATATAATAGTCTGATAAAATATTTAAATAATAAATTTTGTCCTTTATGCAAGACTTTATAATTATGAGGGGTTTAGAAAGTATAATTTTTTTCTTACTCCTTTTAACAATGAAAGGAAGGTAAAGGGGGTTTATAGCCAAATTTCCCTAATATATGACTTGGAGTATCTGATACTTCAAAATTAAGTATCTGATATTTCAAAATTAATAAAAATTTAATTAAGAAGTATCCAATACTTTTAAAAAATATTCAATACATATCCGTGAGTATTCAAGGAATATTGGTGTCCAATATAGATGCGTATCTCTTTTTAAAGTATCCATACTTCATAGAGTACTCGTCTACCAAATCAACCCTTTGATCTTGACGGCTAGGTACTTTTATCTTTATGGCTCATCCACCAGATCAACCATTGATTAATCTGGGCAGTATTGTACTTTTTTCTTTACCTTTTCTCATGTTGCTTAAGAAAAATAATAATCATAATCAAAAAATGGGCATGCCATTAATGCATAAGAATTATGCAAGCATGTGCCAGCTTGTTAAGTTGTTACGCATAAAATGTGTAAAGAATTATAAAACAATGGTGCGCATTCTCTGGCGAAATAGGTCTCCCACTCAACAATATTATACAACTGACAAGTGAATTGAAATTTTTGTGTTCAAAAAAATGTTCATATGTTTCGAGATGCATATTTAGATGCATACAAAAAGGATGTATGCAAATTATCAAATGGGTATTACAAACAAACATGGATACATTAAAGTATCTTTAATTCTTCATCAAGTTTTTATCAAGTCCAAATTTGATAAAAATAAATAAATAAATAAATAAAAATAAAAAGAAAAAAAGAAAAAAGCTAAAAATATGTTCCAACCATTTCATCAAATTAGTATCAAATCAAAAGAGAGATATTTTTCTCCCAATCAACGAAAACAAATACTTCGCCAAATTTTCAACAAGTCATATTTTTGCTCAAATTTGATAAATTTTTTTAAATGAAGTACAGATTAGAGAAGTCAAAACATGCTCTTAGGATAGATTTCGAATTTGAAAAAATAAATAAGAATTCAAGTATTTCATATCATATCAAACAAAAATACTGTTTTGAAGTTCAATTAAATCACATTTTCGATTGATTAAAAAATCAAATACAGTAAAAAACTAGAATTTAATATGAATGGCCAAATTGAAATAGTTACATGAATCACATGATTGAAGACAGTTAATGCCAGATTATAGAATCTATAACAAGACCCGTGAATTGTTGAGAAGACTAAATAACAACAACAACAATAATAATAACAATAATATAAACCAATCAGATGGGAAGAGAGTGTAAGAGACAACATGCCTTCGCCAAGTAAAATAATCGATCTTATCACACATTTTAGAGGGTCCGAACACAACGCTGATAACAGAGTCCAAAATTTTATTTTATTTTTTGGTAAATCCAAAATAAGTAATACTTTGGTATGTCCCAAAGTGATCTTAAAAGTTATGTTTCAAAATAGTGTTTGATTAGTCTTAAAGAGTTATTTAATTATGTCCTGAAATAATTTTAATTATGAAACATAGTGATGAAAGGGGTGCAAATGGTATGCAAGTGTGTACCAGACCCTATGCATTAATGTCAAATGTTATTAAGCACCAAATGTTTTGCTTAGTGAAAGGAAATAAACTTGAAAAGGAAAAAAAAAAAAATAAAGAAAAAGGAAAGTAAAGTGGAATTTGTCTGAACAAAGTATTGATGATATTGTATGCTCATTTTTCAAAATCTTAAGGTATTGTTTGATTTATTAGAATGTAAGCAGATGAGAATTACATGGTTATTCCTTATCTTTCTTATGAATGACTATTCTCTTACAATGATGAATGATAGTTTCATTTACAATCCATTTTTCACAATTTTTTTAATAAACCAAACATAAGAATGGATATTATGATAGAATAAGCATTACTCTAACTCATTCAAATGAATCAAACATAGCATAATTGTTTGATTGCAAATAGGCATTTAACTAAAACAAACATGTCTATTTATTATACCAGAAACACTGTGGTTCATTTCAAGTCTCATGCAACACCTAATCAACTCAATCAATTTTAATTCCACACATAAATGAACCATGGAAGGCTAATTTGTACTCAAAATCAATTTTATTGGAACATATAAAATAGACTGTAAGGCAACCTTATTTAAGATCATTGCAATAACTATTTAAACAGGCCTTGCAACAGTCCCTCTATTTCTTCCATGTCTTTTACCAGTTCCAACAAGAGCATCCTTGATCACAAGCAACTCAGCTACCACATCACTCATGTTGGGTCGTTCTCTCAGCAATTCTGCAGAACAAGCAATTCCAATTCGAAAAATCAAAGCCAAAGTCTCCAAAATTTTAACATTACTCCAATTGTTACGAGTGCCCGTGGTGGTTTTGCTTGTTTCCCCCTCTCCTTGTTTAAGAAGAATTGGATCTGCAATCCTCTCTACTCCTTCAGACAAAGCAATTTTGACAGAGTTATGAAGGGTCAAATTCTCATTAAACATCTCATCAGTGGGTCTTTTTCCTGTGAGCATCTCGAACAAGGAAATATGAATAGATGTAATGTTGTTATTAAATGTTTGCTATTTCAAACGATATATGTAAATAAACATTTGGGGAAAAAAATATGAAAGCATGTTTACCCGGTGCAGCATAACTGATAGATCCTCGTATTCCAATAGAACTTGATTCGTTTGCAGAATTGGAATGGTTGACTTCAAGAAGGAATTTTGCTAACCCGAAGTCACTTACATGTGCAGTCATTTCACTATTTAGAAGAACATTGCTAGGCTTCAAATCACAATGAACTATTGGTGTTTGGCAATGATGGTGAAGATAATCCAAAGCAGAACCAACATCAATGGCAATATATAACCTTTGAAGAAGATTCAAACTCAAGGGCATATCATCAACCATATGTTCTCCAATATTTGGATGCAACCACCCATCTAAGCTTCCATTGACCATGAACTCATAAACCAATGCTTTGAAATCATTGCCCTGATAATCAATACCTGAACATGCAGTTAGTACCTTGACAAGATTTCGATGCCTAATATTCCTCAAGGTCTCACATTTAGCACTGAAGCTCTTGGAAGCTCCTCAATGTAAAAGGTTAAGTACCTTCGCTGCAACAACCGTTCCATCATCAAGAATTCCTTTATACACTGACCCAAAACTACCAATACCAACCAAATTGGCTGAAGAGAACCCATCAGTAGCTATAGAGAGACCTTGGTAAGACACATTCATGAGTAAATGTTCCAGTGAAACTGAACAAGGCTACTTATTCTTCTTCTTGAGCCAAAAAATATACACCAAACATGTCATCAAAATTGCTCCCAGAAGTCTGCATAATATAGAGATAACATATTTTAAACTAAAAATGGACCTTTTTTTTGGAACTTTTGAAGTTACATATGGGTAATTGTAATTCAGGTACACCCCCACAAAGTTTATTGTTTCCTATGATTGAAACAGCACTTGCATTCTTAAAGATGCCTTTAATTGGCACCTCACCGTCAAAATCATTAAAAAGACAGGTTTAGTTCCTGCAAGAATTCAAAACCTTCTAAATAATCTGAGATTTTCCCTGACAAATTGTTGCGAGAAAGATCTAAAACTTAAATCCCACTCAAAAATCCCAAAGACGAAGGAATGGTCCTGTACGGGAAAGAAATAAACCTTCTCGTATAATCCTGTTGATCAAGATTGCGTTCCTCCATACGTCATCGCTTTACTCACTGAAAGCACAAACGTGAGCTAACCGGCGGGTGTGTGCCGGATACCTCTCCGATGCCTAAGTCAGCAAAATAGACAAATAGACAAAAAGCTCTGTGAATTCGGGAATCAAAGTTGTGTTACCTCTCCATAGGTGATGTTGTGAGCCTTTACAGGTTCCGCATGGCACAATCCCAGTAGGACTTTTACTTCTCCATGTAGAGTCCTCCTAAGATTCACACTCTTGAAAGATAATGCTTATCCTTCAACACCCCCCTCACTGCTTAAACCAAGTGAGATGGTTTTACCTCGGTAGGATGACCATAAGGCCGAGATAATATTGCCATGCTAAATTGGCTGGTATGACCGAGCTAACTGCCAGCTCGGTTCTTCCTTTCCTTGCGTCTACCTCGGCTTCGCACGCCAAGACCGAGCTATCCGTAGAAGAGTTGGACCGAGCTAACCAAGAACAAAAGTCCCGAAGAAGGCTCAGCATACCTCGGTTTAAAGATTACGACCGGGCTAACCATTCTGGCCGTGGTGATCGAGATAACAACAAGGCCTTCTGGGACCGGGCTAACGCCTAGGCCACTTTTACTCCGCCTTTCTTACTACGGCCCATTACCCAGCTCGGCCCAATTTATACATATAAATTACCCTCTCAATTGCTCCTTAATTCCATCTGAACAGCATGATAGTGATTACCTGTTACCAGCCGAGCTAAAAAGTTTTAGCCTTACGGCCGAGCTAAACTCTTAAGCCTTTCCAGTCGAGCTAAAAACTCCTTAGCCTTTCCAACCGAGCTAAATTCACACCAGGCGCTACTTGTCCGGTCAAAACGTCTCTTCAATCACAACAACTGAATCGCTTCTCATTCCAAGGACACGTGGCATGCTCTCATTGGCTGAAGGTAGCTGTCACGCCGTCTTCGTACCTCGCGTTTTTTGAACAGTCCAGCCCAAATATTTAGGGCTTTTCACCAAAACCCTTACGTTGTTTTTTTGAATCAAACTCACACTATTCATCTCCTTCTCTCTTTCTCATTTCCATTTTTCCTCAACTTTGCTTCTGAAAAAGCTTTTGTTCTTAATTGCTGCCGTTGCTCCCATCTTCTAGCCTCTTCCTCTTGACTTGGTAAGCTACTCAAATCTATTATGTTTTTCTTGTTTTCACCTTTGTTTTAATCCATAGCATATCGTTAATGTGCTTTTGCAAAACACATTTTTTCTTTTTCTGGCCTTTTCTGGGAAAAACCTTATAAGAACCACTTGCATTTCAATAAGCAATCTGTAGAGCACTGTATTTGATCCAAAATCACAATATAACCGAACTAAAAAGTTGTTTGTAATTGCTGTCAAACTAGCTAGACTAACCAATCGAACTAACACTCTATGCCAGTAGTTTCAACAAGTAGAAGCACCTTTTTAGTCAACTAGCCGAGCTATCGAACCGTACTAGGTCTGTGCAACAGCAAGCTTGAAAGCCCCAACCATGACCGAGCTACAACTTGGGGTTACACCAACCTTCTTAGTTTAGATCGAACTAAGAACGCTGCCCTTAGAGGCCCAACCGGGCTAACAAATGCCTTCTTCAAACTGAGCTAAGACCCGTAGTATCTCACATAGCCGAGCTAGGACTTTATTTATTTTGCCTTTATTTCTTTTAGTACGGTCCAACGATCTGTGCGTAACACCTTTCTTTTTTCACTTTGCAGACTTAGGCTGCCAGGCACTCCTTCGCACACTCAACCGAACTACTCAGCGTCATTTTTCGACCGAGCTAATACCTTTAATTTATACATAACTTAAAACCTCAACCGAACTACTCAGCGTCATTTTTCGATCGAGCTAATACCTTTAATTTATACATAACTTAAAACTTCATGGGTAAATACAGATTTCTAGTAACACCCCAGGCGGTATGGCTGAGTTCCGAAGGGACTACCATATCCCTGACGATGTCCATCTCACTTTAGCCGAGCTAAATGTCACACCTTGGGGAAACCCTGGTTTTGTTCCCTTTACCCTTCTTTCCATCGTAGAAACCGGCCTAAGATTCCCTGTACAGCCTCTCCTCTGTGAATTACTTAGGCAGACCAACCTTTGCCCTACCCAACTTTCCACCAACTCTTACCGCATAATAAACGGCATTGCCGAGCTAAATCGCCGAGCTGGTCTTAACCTCGGCTTAGCCGAGCTCTTCCACCAATATTCTATAGGCTTCGCCGAAGATGGATGGGTCTATTATTTAAGAATAAGACGCCGGCATGAAAAGATAATAAAAGACACACCGGATAAAGACGTGAACGACGACGATTTCTTCTGGGTATCTGGGAATTTTGAGGACCAACAAGCCCAGATCCCTAGTGACAGAATAAATTGGAACAAGGGTGTAGTTGCTAGGTTTATCTCGGCTCCATTGCATGCAATTCTTTATTTCGGTTTTCATTACTTGAACCGAACTAACAGTTGCCCTTTTTTTTATGCAAACTCGAACTTCCTCAAGTCACAATACAGCTACCCCAACCTAGCTACCCTTCGTGCCGCGCTGCGATATTCGAACCGAAGTTAGACTGAGCTACTGAATTTCCAGCCGACCTATCGATATAGTGGCAAGCGAAAGACTAAGGTAACTGAATTTTTGTTGGAAGCTTCACCTGAACCGGACCCAACCTTGCCCCAGATCAATCTAGTCCCTCTAACTACTGAACAAGAGATGGCCAAGAAGAGAGCCGTGAGAGCCGTTCTGACCGAAACTAAGCCGACCGAAGTACCACTAGCCGGTCAAACTCAAGAAACCGTGGTAGCTCTGCAACCCAACAGCCTTCGTCATCGCGGCCAAGCAAGCATGCTCGGACTTCCACAACCGAGCCACGCCTTGTTGATGAAGATGAAATTGTGGTTCCACAAACAACTCCTTCAAGCCCTCCACCGAGCCCAGAACTGGAGTGCTCTGACCGAGCTACCTCCTCCAAGTGGGCTCCAAAAATCACTTTTCAGAACCGTGCTATCACGAATTCTGACTTAGTGGTCGCAGAAAAAGACCACATGATGGCATTCAACCTGGCTAAAGGTGTTTGCCTTCCAGCCGACATGAGGCATCACAACCACCTGACGGAGCTGAAGGCCCTTCGCTCGTCCACAAAATCGATGGTGCTGGTAAGTTGCCCTTTTGCTTTCTTTTTTTCTCAAGAAAATTTTCCAACTTTCACCTCGGTTATATTGAAAAAAGTGTCTTACCATCCTTTTGCAGGCCATATAGAAAAACCACATCGCTCATAAGCGAGTGTTGGAACTTAGGAAAACAGCAAGGCAGGCCATGGCAGAAGCTGAAGCCAAAACGGCCAAGCTAAAAGAGTCCCAACAAAAGACGGCCGAGCTAGAGGCCGAGGTAACCCGTCTGACCGGACTAGTTACCTCGGCTAACGCTGATAAACAAAGGGCCCTGACCGCGATGAAAGATAAATACCTGCGCGAGCTGGCCAAGCTCGAAGGAAAAAAGAAAGCCGAAATAACAGAGCTTGAGAAGAAGCTGGAGGATGCAGAGGACCGGGGCTTTAAAGAGGGTGAAGCCCTATACATTAAGCAGTGTGAAGCTGCAAAGGATCTTTTCTTTAAATACGGGTGGAGGGGTGCTGTGGTGCAGCTCGGTTATAGGCCTGAGACCGAGGTCTTCAATCCTCCTCAATACTTCATACCGAGCTCACTGGCAGAGTATGCTGCTACTACTAAGCAACAATTTCTTGAAGTTTCGGACGATGAAGAAACCGAGCCTAATGATACCCCGGTCGTCAATGAACTTGCCAATTAGTCAGCTCGGGCGGAGCCAACGATGGAAGACCTAACTGTTGAATTACCAACTGAAACCGTTCTTCCAACCGAGACCATACTCCCGACCGAAACCGAGCTTCCAACTGAAATTAGGCTGCGAGTTGAACTTGATGCTGATCTTGATGATCTGTTTACCTAACTTTGCATTTCTCTTCTTTTTTCTTGATTTCTGTATTTTATTTTATTTTATTTTTTGCTTTTGGACACAGATTGTAATCGGGCTGAGGCCCCATCCTTTGTACTTGTTTTGAATTTTCAATGAAGTCTGCTTTTTTTGTTCCCAACTCTTATTTCGGTTGATCTCTATGCTTGTACTTTACTTTCTAACTGAAGTCTTGGATGAGGTACAGCATTCTCTTGCCGAGATACCTTATCCCGGTCTTAACATTGCAACTTATAAGTATACTTGCCAACCACTCTTTAGTCGAGATCTTTACCTCGGCTGAAGATTACCAAGAGTTGGTTTAATCCAGCCAACCACTCTTTAGTCGAGATACTTACCTCGGCTGAAGATTACTAAGAGTTGGTTTAATCCAGCCAACCACTCTTTAGCCGAGATACTTTACCTCGGCTGAAGATTACCAAGAGTTGGTTTAATCCAGCCAACCACTCTTTAGCCGAGATACTTACCTCGGCTGAAGAGTACTAAGAGTTGGTTTAATCCAGCCAACCTCTAAATTGGTTATTCCTACCATCTTAGAATAAAGTGTTTGGTTATTCCGACCAAATGTCCTGCAGCCTGGATCCTTATCCTGGGCTTAGGAAGGGTGTTGGTTTTTCCAGCCAACCTCTAGATTGGTTTTTCCAGCCAACCTAGAGTAAAGTGTTTGGTTATTCCGACCAAACGTCCTGCAGCCTGGATCCTTATCCTGGGCTTAGAAAGGGTGTTGGTTTTTCCAGCCAACTTCTAAGTTGGTTTTTCCAACCAACCTAGAGTAAAGTGTTTGGTTATTCCGACCAAACGTCATGCAGCCTGGATCCTTATCTTGGGCTTAGGAAGGGTGTTGGTTTTTCCAACCAACCATGTTGTCAATGCCCCTAACTCACTAAAACAACTTTTACAGAATAAAACACTTATGCTGAAAAGAAAACTACTTGTTTTATTGGGGAAAAGAAAAATTACAAGTATTTTGAAGAAGGGCTAAAAATAAAATAGTTTAAGATTGGCAGTGTTCTATGGCTTGGGAATTGCTTTGCCATCCTTATCTTCTAAGTGGTATGCCCCTTTGCCAGCTAATCCGACCACTTTGTAAGGTCCTTCCCAATTAGGCCCTAACTTGCCATCTCCTGGTACCAAGGTGTTTCCCATTACTTTGCGCAGTACTCGATCTCCGATCTTGAATTGCCTTGGATGCACTGTTTTGTTGTATTTCTTGGATAACTCTTGTTTGTATGAGGCAATGTGAACCAGTGCTCTTTCTTTTCTTTCTTCGGCGAGGTCGAGCTCCAATGCTATGGCTTCTCCATTCAAGTTTGGATCAAAATTTTCGCTTCCAATTGTAGGGAGGCCGACTTCTAGTGGGATTACTGCCTCCATGCCATAGGCTAAAGAGAATGGTGTCTCTCCAGTTGATCGCCGAGGTGTGGTACGGTAAGCCCACAGAACATGAGGCAGTTCCTCAGCCCACTTGCCTTTTGCTTTTTCTAACCTCTTCTTCAATCCATCCAAGACAACCTTGTTTGATGCTTCTGCTTGGCCATTTTCTTGGGGATATGCCGGTGTAGAATTGTAGAACTCTATCTTGTATTCTTCACAAAAGCCTCTAAAGATTTTGCCATCAAACTGAGTGTTGTTGTCTGATATTAGGGCTTTAGGTATGCCGAACCGAGTAATGATATTCTACCAGACGAACTTCTTCACATCTTTTTCCTTGATTGATGCCAATGCTTTTGCTTCCACCCACTTTGTGAAGTAGTCTGTTGCTGCGAGAAAGAACTTCTGTTGCCTGGTGCTGTTGGAAGTGGTCCTACTATGTCCAAGCCCCACATTGCGAAGGGCCATGGGTTGGTCAATGGTAGGACATCTCTGGCTGGCTGATGTATTTGGTGTGCGAACTTCTGGCATTTCTTGCACTTCTTCACATACTTCTCCGAGTCTGCCTGCATGTATGGCCACTAGTATCCTTGCGAAATGGCTCTGTAAGCTAACGATCTTTCTCCTTGGTGGCTTCCGTACACACCTTCATGTGTCTCGAACAAGAATGCTTCTACTTTGCTGGGGTGAACACACTTTAGATAAGGTCCTGAGAATGACTTTTTGTACAATGCCATAGAAGGGGAGAGCCAAAATTGCTATGACTTTGCTCTAATTTTTTTGGCTTCTTTCTTTTCTTCCGATAATATGCCGTCTTTTAAGAACAGTATGATGGGATCCATCCATGAGGGGCCTAGTTCGGCGCAACATACCTCTTCTGCTTCGGGGTCTTCAATGCTTGGTCTTGGTAGGTAGTCGATTAGCAGCGGATGAGGGATGGATGTATTTGCCATTGAAGCAAAGCCTGCTAGTTCGTCTACTCTGCTGTTTTCCTCCCTGCCAATATGTTCTATCCTTACTACTTCAAATTTCTTGATCTCTTTTTTGATTAAGTCTTGGTACTTAGCCATCCTGTCATCCTTTGCTTCGTAGTCGCCTAAAATTTGGTTTACCACCAGTTGTGAGTCGCTGTAAACCATTAGCTCGGTGGCCTTCATGTAGAATGCTGATTTGAGACCTGCAAGAAGCGCTTCATACTTCGCTTCGTTGTTTGATGCTGGGAAGCCAAGGTTGACTGCTTGCTCCACAACTAGGCCGTCTGGTGAGATGAGGAGTATGCCAAGTCCTGCGCCGTGCCGGTTGGATGCTCCATCTACGAAGAGCTTCCACATCTCTCCAACGAACAACTTCCAGTAAGTGGAGGGGTCAGATGATGCCGCGGGGTCAAGAATGTTGCTAGTGTTTTCTTCAAGGTCCATGCTTGCTGTCTGCCCCTCGCTATCTGATTGTACCAAGTCTTTATTTGTTGGTGAGTCTTGGCTTGGTGTAGCATGGTTTGCTTCTTCCTCCCCCACTTTACTCTGGTCTGTCTTGTGACCTGTCTGGGTAACTTGTACCAGGGGTTGTGTTATTCCGGTGTCAACTTCCATCCCTAGTTCGGTTGTTTCAGTCAGGTCGACTGGGCAGATATGATGACTTCCTGGGGTGAATTCTGCAACAAAGTCTGCCAAAGCGTGAGCCTTTATCGTGGTTCTGGGTTGAAACTTGATATCGTATTGTCCCAACTCTACTGCCCACTTTAAGATTCGCCTAGAAAAGTTCGCCCTCTCAAACAAAGCTTTTAATGGAAAAGCTGTGAGGACGACTATGGTGTGGGCATGAAAATAGTGCGACAACTTCCTTATGGCCATCATCAAGGCCAAGGCCAGTTTTTCTAGTGGCAAGTACCTTGTTTTGGCGCCCAGCAATGTCTTGCTAACATAAAAGATGGCAGATGTTGGATTCCTTCCGCACGGACCAACACTGCGCTAATTGCGTGCTGAGAGACTGCCAGGTACAGAAAGAGTTCTTCTCCAGGTATTGGGGTGACAAGCAGTGGTGGAGAAGACATGTATTCTTTCAAGTTTTCCAAAGCGCGGTCGCATTCTTCGTCCCACTCGAACTTGGCTTTTAATGCTTGAAAAAATAGTCGTAGTCTGTCTGACGACCGGCTAATAAATCGGTTAAGTGCAGCTACCATGCCGGTGAGATGCTGCACTTCTTTTACTGAGTTAGGCCTCTCCAGAACCTGAATAGCTTTGATCTGGGAGGGGTCTGCCTCTATACCCCGGTTGGTCATCGGAAAGCCCAGGAATTTGTCAGATCCTACACCGAACGCGCACTTAGATGCATTAAGGCGCAACTTGTGCCTCTTCAGAATCTGGAACATCTCACCTAGGTCCCTTAGATGGTCATTATCATCCTTGCTCTTGACCACCATGTCGTCAATGTAAGCCTCCATTGTTCTGCCTAACAACGGCTCAAACATCTTGGTGACCATTCTCTGGAATGTTGCCCCTGCGTTCTTTAGGCCAAAGGGCATGACCTTGTAGCAATACAGTCCTCTTGGAGTTGTAAAGGACGTGACCTCCTGGTCTGGTTCGTACATGGCGATCTGATGGTAGCCTCTGTACGCATCAAGAAAGCTAAGTTAGTTGTGCCCCGCCGTTAGGTCTACCAGTTGGTCTATCCGCGGTAGGGAAAAGCTGTCTTTTGGGCATGCCTTGTTGACTGTTTTATAGTCGACGCAGACACGCCATTTGCCATTCTTCTTTGGCACCACGACTGTATTGGAGATTCATCTGGGGTAGTGCACCTCTCTGATAGCTCTTGCTTCTAGCAAGTTTTCGACTTCTTCTGCCACTATCTCGGCGTGGTGGAGTGCCGATCTGGGAGTGCGCTGAATGATTGGTCTGGCAGTTGGGTGGACATTCAATTGGTAACAGATGAAGCTTGGGTCAATGCCTGGCATGTCGTATGGTGTCCAGGCGAACACTTCGATGTTAGAGGTCAAGAATTCCATGACCTCTATTCTCTCAGTGCCGGACATAGATGAGCCAAGCAAAAAGAACTTTTCCGGGTTCTTTTCATCTATTCTTACCTGTGTTAAGTCTTCCACTGCCTTCTGTTCAGCGGCTTTGCCAACATCTTCGAACAGTTCATTGCTCTCAAGTTCTTCCACCGAATGTACATATCCCTTGGCAGCGCGGCTGCCATTTACCGTGACAAAGCATTGCTTGGACATGATTTGGTCTCCAAAGACCTCTTCAATTACCCTGGTTTCATTAGGGAATCGCATTACTTGATGGTAGGATGATGCTACCGATCGCATGGCATGCAGCCATGTTCTTCCCAAGATTATGTTGTAAGTGGAAGGGACTTTCAACACCCAGAATTCCACTTGTTTCGTTACGCTTCCCGCTCTGACTGGGAGGATTATCTTGCCGACTGGCCACTCTGGTATTGAGTTGAATCCAATCAGGGGAGATACAGCGGGTGCCAAGTCTTTGTCTTGTAGCTTCAACTGTTTAAATGTTTCGTAATACATTATCTCACATGAACTACCTTGGTCGATCAAAATCCGCTTGACGTCAAAATCCTTGACTCGGAGAGTGACCACCAGGGCATCATTGTGAGGGCAATATATCCTGGCCAAGTCTTTATTTGAAAAGGATATGACATTCGTGGCCTCTGTTCTCCTCTTTTTAATGGTAGGTTGAGCACTTAGTACCTCCCTTAAGTGCTCAGCCTTCTTGATTGTTCCTCTGAGCTCACATATCTGCTCAGGTTCACATACTTCATGTATCACGTTGATCACGTCTTGAGGTGGAATGTCGACCGGCATCCCATCTGGGACGTTATGGTTCTGGGGGGCTGGCTGTGTCCCTCCTTCGATTTATTTGTCCAGATGACCAGCCGCTACTAGCTCTTCCAGGTGCTGTCTCAATGGTGTACAATTTTCAGTGCGGTGCCCCTTTTCTTTATGGAAGGTGCACCGTGATCTTTCATCGTAGTCCTTCTGAGCTTCTCCTAGCTTGGCAGGCCATCTGACGAAAGGTTCATCGCGTATCTCGCTTAGAATCCGGTAGATTGGCTTTTTGAATACCGTGGTAATGGCAGTGCGGACTCTCAACCATCTTTTATCCTGGTCTTCTGAGTTGTCCTGCCTGCCTCGTCCGTTTTTGTTCGGACGTTCTACCGCGTTGACCTTTGCCGCGGTCTTTTTATCTGGTACCGCGGTTGTGCTAGATTTTGCTTTAGCACGGGCGCCATCTTCTTCTACCCGAATGTGCTGGTGCACTCTCTCCATTAAGGCCTCTATCGTGAGAGACGGTGTCATAGTGATTGAGTCCCTTAGTTTGTTCCCGATTGGAAGGCCTCTTTTGTACTGTGCGATGGCAAGATTGGTGGGGCAGTCCCCAATCTGGTTGAAGGTCTCCCAGTAGCGGCTATTGTAAGATCTTAATGTCTCTTTTTCGCCCATGTCGATGGAGAGCAGTTGATTAATCTCCACCGGGGTTTTGGTGTTCATCCTGAACCTTATTACGAACGCCTCCGCCAATTGCGCCCAGGAGGCTATGCTGCCTTCTGGAAGTTTTTCGAACCAAGTCAAGCCTAGGTCGCCAAGGCTTGATGGGAAGAGGATGCACATCAAAGCCTCGTTTCGCCGATATACCGCCATAACCTGGCGGAAGTGGCTCAGGTGCATATAGGGATCTGTCTTTCCCTCGTACGTGGTGAATTTGGGCTGGAGGAAGCCTGAAGGTAGGGGCGCATTTTCGATTGCCGGAACGAACGACGACGTCTGCAGCCTCGCTAATGCTTTGTCCGTTGGTTCGTAGGCAGGGCGCGGTAATGGCATTCCAACCTCGACGCTTTCATGCGTCCGAGGAGCCAACCGCTGAAGGGCAGATACCCTGCGAGGGTCGTGCGCCCTAGTATTCTCCTTCCATCGTGCTCTTTCTTCCAGAACTGTCCGTAAGTCGGATGATCTTGGCAACTCCGTCTGCCTGGATAATGTCTGGTGCGTACGCGAGGGCCGATAGGTGCTTCCCTCAGTATACGACCTCTCAGTCCTCATTCTCTCAGACCTGGAGCAACGAGTCCTGGAGGTTCTAGATTGAGTATCGCATGTCCTGAGGCTTCTACTCTCTGCTTGTGATGGTGTGGTATGCCTACCACGATCTTCTGAGTGGCGAGGGGGCGTCTTGCTTTTGCGCCCCTCTCTTGTCGCCACTCCTTTTCCCTTCATCTGGGGCTTCATAATCTCCATGTCTGCCGCCATCCGTCGTATCAATTCATCCTACTCCTTCACGCGGTCCTCTAGAACTTGAGGATCAATCCTCCGCCTTTGTCTGTCAGGACTTTGTGAATGAGAGTGACGGGGGCTGTTATTTCGCCTCCCGCTAGCATCCCTCCTGGAGTTATGTCATTGGGGCTCCAAGTCCGCCATGGAAGGGACAGGAGGCAAACCTTCGCGCCTCCCACCTCCTTCTGGGGTTTGTCCATCAATGGCGGACTGCAGCAAATCTTCTTTGTGTGCCATTACTTTTTATTAGCAAGGAAAACTTAATCAAGAGGTTTTGTTCGTTCTGTTTGTTCCCACAGATGGCGCCAATTGTACGGGAAAGAAATAAACCTTCTCGTATAATCCTGTTGATCAAGATTGCGTTCCTCCGTACGTCGTCGATTTACTCCCTGAAAGCACAAACGTGAGCTAGCCGCCGGGTGTGTGCCGGATACCTCTCCGATGCCTAAGTTAGCAAAATAGACAAATAAACAAAAAGCTCTGTGAATTCGGGAATCAAAGTTGTGTTACCTCTCCATAGGTAATGTTGTGAGCTTTTATAGGTTACGCGTGGCACAATCCCAGTAGGACTTTTACTCCTCCATGTAGAGTCCTCCTAGGATTCACACTCCTGAAAGATAATGCTTATCCTTCAACACCCCCTTCACCGCTTAAACCAAGTGAGATGGTTTTACCTCGGTAGGATGACCATACGACCGAGATAATATTGCCATGCTAAACTGGCTGGTATGACCGAGCTAACTGCCAGCTCGGTTCTTTCTTTCCTTGCGTCTTCCTCGGCTTCGCACGCCAAGACCGAGCTATCCATAGAAGAGTTGGACCGAGCTAACCAAGAACAAAAGTCCCGAAGAAGGCTCAGCATACCTCGGTTTAAAGATTACGACCGGGCTAACCATTCTGGCCGTGGCGACCGAGATAACAACAAGGCCTTCTGGGACCGGGCTAACGCCTAGGCCACTTTTACTCCGCCTTTCTTACTACGGCCCTCAACGGCCCATTACCCAGCTCAGCCCAATTTATACATACAAATTACCCTCTCAGGTCCCGTCAAACAAGTTGGCTTGCAAGTATAGGATTTCCAATTTTACACAACTACCGAAAGTGACTGGAATTTCACCTAATAACTTGTTTTTAGAAAGGTCCAAGGAACCGAGATTAATCAGATTTCCAATATTCAAGGGAAGTGAACCAGTTAGATGGTTTTGAGATATGTTTAGAAGTATTGACAATGATGAAATATCAGACACTTCTTTTGGTATTGTACCACTAAGGTTGTTGACACTAAGATCCAATAACACCAAATTTTTACATTTCCCCAAACTTGCAGGGATGCTTCCATGAAGTTTGTTTTCTGCTAAACTGAATTTGGATAACAAAGTTAAATTTCCAAATGAGTTGGGAATATTCCCTGAGAATTTGTTTTCAAGTAACACTAACTTTTGTAGCTTTTGAAGCTGACCAATATTAGGTGGAATGTTACCTGTGAACTGGTTGCCTGCCAAAAAGAGGCTTTCCAAGTTGATAAGATTGCAAATCCCTGCCGGTACATCTCCAGAATTGATTCCTAATCTAAATACAATTAGAAAATAATTTATTTTGTATTATTTTAAAAAATATATATTAATATTAAATAATAATAATAATAATAAATATAAATATATATATAATAACAAAAAATTACAAATTTTTTTACTAATATTTTTCTTTTTAATTTTATTTACATTATTGTATATTAGATTTTTATGTAAAACTATAATTTAAATATAAAATATGAAGAAATTTCAGTATCTTTAATCACCAAAACTGAGAAAATATGAAAAATTAAAAATTAAAAAACAGATTTAAAAAATAAAATCAACGAAAGTGGTAATTGTTTAGAATTTTAATATCATACATTGGTTATTAAAGTTTCATGTAAAATATTATAGCTCATAAATTATAATTTAAACAAAAGAAAGTGTGTGAAGATAACCTACGTAATTTTGTGATGTAACAAGCACAAATTTTTATTTTAAAAACGTATGCGTTTTCTTCTATCTAGATTTAAACTAATACATACAACTTTAATATTAAACCAAAATTATTCACAATGATTTCATTCATGATGGACAATTGTAAATATTATGTATATCAGAATAAAACAGACACAAGAATCAAGAAAGAGTAATTATTTTTTGTTCTTCAATCATCATCAATGTAAAAAATAGATAGACGACTTCTTTTTCTTTTTTCTCTTTTTTTTTTTTTTTTGATAAGAAGATAGACAGTTTATTTATATTTATATATGAAAGCAAATATACCGTTTTTGAGTGTTCAACTCCAAAAATAAAGAAATAGTCGATTTATATAGGACTCTTCATGATTTTTAAAAAATATAATAGATTTGAGAGGGTAAAATTGAGATTTAAAAAGTAAAAAAATAAAAAATGTGACAGATTTTTCACACTTTTATAATGGTAGTAGATTAAACTTTGAATTTTATAATTTTTATTGTACATATTTTATTTAATAAGATCTCACTGGAATATGTAATTTTATAAAATAAAAATAAATAAATAAATATGACAATGTGAATATTCACATTGACGTTTTGAATGTTCACATCATTCACATTATCAATGTGAATATTAATTCATGCTTCACCCTATTATTATTAGAAGTATTTTGATAACTAAATCATTCATAGAACTTATTGAAATATAAAAAAATAATTTGGAAAGTAGAATATAAATATGTGAAAAGGGATTCATAAATAAATATGATAATGTGAATATTAATTCATGCTTCACCCTATTATTATTAGAAGTATTTTGATAACTAAATCATTCATAGAACTTATTGAAATATAAAAAAATAATTTGGAAAGTAGAATATAAATATGTGAAAAGGGATTCATAAATAAATGCTCATTTTTCTTTTTCTTTCCAAATCCTTTTTCAAATCTATAAACCAAACACAATCTAAATTTCTTTTGCACTGGCCTTCTGATTATTTGGATTGGCACTTCGCTTACAGCAATTGTGGTTGCTTTTAATAGTGTTTCAAAATTACTATTGAATTTTATTAAATTTTAATATGAACGATTAAATTTTTATGTTAATAATTTATTTACAAAAAGTTAAATTCTCCATATATTTTAACCGTCATTGTTAAAATATGAATAACAATTTATAATAATTATAATTTATTTAACTTTTAAAAAATATTTAAAATTAAGCAAATTTTTATTAAACAAAAGCATAGCATAAGATTTACCATTTTATATTATTTCACATTTTGAAAAATATATGGATTTGACACCATATTATTTTTCACAATTCTTTTAATGGAATATTTATAAAATTAGACCTTTTGAATTATTTACCAAATATATTTTTTGTAGTGCAAGACAACATAAAATGATGATTCTTATTAAATAATTCTTTTGATTAAATTGATGTTTTTATAATTTTATTTGATGTAATTTTCTTTAAAAAAAATCTTTATTCTCTAATTTATAATGATATCAGTGTATTTATTTAATAAATATAATATTTGATTGAATTTAATTATAAAATATTTTAATTACATATATATGAATTTAGGATTTATAATTAATTTTTAGACCAAATTTAGACAAATATAAAAATTGGATATTAAAACCAGACCAGACTTAAATAAACATAAATATTTTATTATATAATGACGACCCGATTCAAACCTGATCACTCAACTCAACTTCCTTTTTTTTTTTTTTTTTTCTTTCTTTCGTTTTTTTAGGAAGACGTTGGGTAGACTTTTTGTATGAGCAAATTTTAATTTTAGTAATTTATTCTCAAAGAGTTTTAATTCTTCATAATGACATGTTTTATTCTAATTTTACACTTTTAAAAAATATATATATATATATGAATAACAATTGTATAAGGATTGTAGGAGTAATTATTGACAATTCCTGTTACACTTATTTATGTTATAGTCTAAATTATTTTTTTTATGTTTCAAGAATTTTTATGGATAATATAATTATCAAAATATCCTTAATAATAATATGATGACGCGTTCATTAATATGGATATTGACAATGTGAATGTTTCATGATGTGAACATTCATACTGTCAATATGAATATTTACATTATCAACTATAAATGTTCACATCACTAAATTACTAAAAGTTTAAAAAATATTTATAAAGATAAAATTATGCATAGAATACCTTAAGTATAATAATTAGGATTTTATAGATTAAATGTCAAAAATATTAAGAATTATTAAAATATATTAATATCTTATAGATTAATTAGAACACAAATATTTAAAAGAGAACTTGTGAATAATTATCCAAAAAGAAAAAAATATATATAAATAAAATATACATATATTTTATACATTTTTTTTCTTTTATTTTTTTCTAAATTTCTCTCTCAATCCATCAATCAAACACAGCTTAGCGACCGTCATGATTTGTAATAGCACACTACCCAAAAACTGTCTCAAAAAAATAGAAAATCATATACATTATTTGCAAAACCCACCATAGTGTAGGTGTTTGGAAAGTTGCTATTTTAATAGATTATTTTATTTTTTGACTATTTTAATAGACTATTTTAATTTTTGGCTATTTTGCAAAACACACCAATTTGTGTTTGGAAAGATGATTGGATTTTTTTTTAGTTGGATGTGACGTTTGTGAGAGAAAAAATTAAGGGGTTGTTTGGGGTGTCCTAAATAAGTGTACTTTTTGTCTTTTTAGACTAAAAAATTGAGGTTGAAAATATGGATGTTTGGGTTAACTTTTTGACTTTTTATGAAAAAATATGTAATAAAAAATTGTAAAAATTGATTTGTAGGGAAAAATTCGAATTGGAAGTTGTGCAGCCGTAATTGTTGACTTTTGGTGAATAGTGTTAACTTTTTAACTTTTTGGCTTTTTTGGGAGTATCCAAACTTGGCCTAAATGATTATGGGTTTGATGTGGCATTTTGTCTTATTGACTATTTTAATCTATTTTGTATTTTTATGAATTTTAACTTAAATTAGGCTAAAATCTCACTTCCCAAACAGCCCCAGTATCTTATACAAATAATGACCTTTTGCAATGGCAAAATTGTTGTTGCAAAAAATAAATACATAAATAAGACGCAAGAAATCTTTTTTTTTTAATAGTACTAAAATAAAAATTATTGATAATTTTTCTATAATAAAATTTTAAAAAAATGTTGGGAATTTAAATATATTGTGTAAATATGTTGGAATTTTAGCTTAAATTAGGTTAAAATCTCACTTCTCTTATACAAATAATGGCCTTTTGCAATGGCAAAATTGTTGTTGCAAATAAATAAATAAATAAATAAGACGTAAGAAATCTTTTTTTTTAATAGTATTAAAATAAAAATTATTGATAACTTTTCTATAATAAAATTTTAGAAAAATGTTGGGAATTTAAATATATTGCGTAAAAGTTAACTCTATAAAGTAAATATTATTGATAATCCATTACTTCCCTCATGTCCATGATTGGACTGGAAGGTGCGGTTGGGCTCGTAGGGATCCATCACGAATCCCATTTCAATAATTTGAATCGTTCAATGTGTAAAACTCATCAAGTACTATATGCTTGTAAAAAATCACGTTGGTCAGATATCGATAGCTATCTCATTGAATCAGATTTCTATTAACCGTTTATTTTTTCACTGTCCATTTTTTTAATACAAAAGTGATTTGATCACGTAACTATTAATATCTGATCAATGTAATTTTTCACAAACATATAGTACTCAACAAGTTTTACACATTGAACGATTCAAATTATCAAAACGGGACTCGTGATGGACCTCACAGGCCCAACAACACTCTTCAGTCTGATCACAGACTGGAGGGAAGCCAGACCCATTTAGAATATTGAAAATGAAAATCTCAATATCTAATATAAATCACTTTACGGTGAATGTTGGTGACACATGTCAAAGGTACATCACCCTTATGAAATAAAAAAATAAAAGAAAAATCTACGTGGTTAGTGAAAATATATAAAAATTTGTTCATAATTTAAATTGTGTTAGGATTAGTCCACTAATGTTATAGCATTTCTGGTTTAGATCCGACCCATTTTGTGTTTTGGACTCAGATTTCGTAGCCTTGTATGGTTGTTCATGTCTTTTCTCTCTTGCTCTTTCTTAAACTTGGTTATTGGATTGTAGTTGTGTGTTTGGAACAGGTTGGTTGCTTGATTTTCTAAACCTTTGTTGCCTAGATTTTTGCTCATCCGCTCGAGCGGGTTTTGCAGACTCTCAATATTTTTGTAGACCTACAAATACTGGAAGAGTGTATTCAACGCTTGAGCGGCGTTTTCTACGCTCGAGCGATGTCCTTCGTCTGTGAAACTTTTGAAAATGTGTATTCTACGCTCGAGCGTCACTTCTTGTGCTCGAGCGGAACAATGTGTCTGACACTCGAGCGTCACTTTTCATGCTCGAGCGGACTACGTGTATATCAGTCTGTGAAGATGACTTTTTGGTTCGCTTTTTCACTCATTTCTCTCTCTAAAACTCTCCAAAACCCTAAATCTTGAATTTCTCTCTCTAAAACTCATCTTCTCTTTACTATTTCACCTAGATCCATTGGGATCTTTACCTTAGTGCCTTTGAGAAAAAGGTAGAACGTCTCAAGATTTTCATTTTGATCTGAACAAAGTTGGGTTTGAGCATCTTTGGAGTTTCATCCTTGCCTTGCTTATCTTCTCTCTTTGAGATAGGGATTTTCTACACTTTCTTATGATTTTTAACTTAGTTATTTGGTGATTGTGTAACAATAGTGAGCTTTGGGTGTATTATGGACAAACCTAGGGTTTGGGTTGTAAAATCAAAAGAGGGGTTTCTAAGTGTATGATGTGGGAATGGTTATGAGGTTAAATATAAGGTTGTATGGTAACAAAATAGTTGATTTTGGACTTTGAGTTGATATTTGAAAAAAGGAGTTTGCCCTAAAATGATTCAAATATTTATTTTGTATAAATAAATGAAATGGATGTTGTAAGTATGAAATTGGACGAATATTGAAATAAATGGTGGAGTTTGTAATATATTACGTCACACCGTTGGAAATTTTGAATAAATTATCTGTCTTGAGATTGAATATCTGTTTAGAAATAACTATATTGGGCTATTGGTGAAGGATAGCTATGATTGTTGTAAAAATTGCATGAGGCTTAGGTGAATTAAAACTAATCTATTGTTGGTTGTCATCGAATATGACTATGTTTTAAATACATTGAATATGTATGATGTTGGGAGGAAAAAAGAGGATGCACTCCATGTTGAGGAAGAGATATGAGATGGACTCCATTGAAATTAAGTTGGCTGGAGTGTCCTAAGTAAAAGTCCCAAAACCGCGTGTATACATGGGTGCCGATCCTGTGGACGAAATTTCCGTAAAATGACAGATTGAAGTGTTTGTGTTGTAATTGTGTTAATTGGAAAACCACTGAGTTGTAGTCTCAGTTGGGTTGTTGAAAGATAGTGAGATTGGCTCATAAATTGAAATGAATCGAAGGAAAATAGATTAAGATATGAACTTGGTATTTTATGATTATATAAAATGTAAATGTTTTGTCACAGGCATTGTATATGCACATTGCACTTATATCTTTGTTAAATCTCATATATTGTGCTAGATTATTCCTATTGGGCTTTGGCTCACCCTATTTGGGAAAAATCATTTTCAGGTGTTGGTGATATGCTTCCGCCAAGGCAATAGTTTAGAGGGACATTTGGGAGCAAGAGCTTCTTTCTTTTGTTGTATTCTTTTGTATAGCCAAGGGCTTTAACTGTATTAAGCTAGACTTACTTTTGTTGTAATCAAGCAATGACTTGGAAAGATGTAAGCCTATAGGGCATATGATTACCTGTTTAGTTTTCAGTTCTCTTATCATTGTAACACATGTTGTAGAGATTCAAGATGAACATTTGTGAATGTATATCGTATGTGTTATCTTTTGTATACGAACTTTAATAAATGAAGGCATATTATTTCTATTATCCTTCCACTTATGGATTGTATTTATTGTATTATTTTGGGGGCGTTATAACTTGGTATCAGAGCATACCAAGTTTGAATACTTTGGGTACGTGGAAAGTGGTTATCACCACAATGGGTTTGTCTCGCTTAGCTAAGATGTTAGTATATATTGTATGCTTATATAATAACATGCTTATATGATTATATGGGTATGAGATTTAATTTATAGGATGTTGATCGAGTTTACGAGTTTCTAGGAGTCCTATTGGAAAGGTACCTGATCATTGCCATTTCTAATTGGATCTCTGGCAATGCCATGGGACAATTACTATCCGAAAATGAAATTCGTATGTGTTTATATGACTACATGCTTAGATAGAGTGAATCACTGTTATCCAACGTATTAGGACGCTAGTGAGTTAGCTTCAGCACATTTGTGAATGTGTTAATCTCTTGTGTTATCTTCATTAGGATGTTAGGATGTAGTGGTGGTAGGTGTGTGTTAGGCCTAGAAGGCATGAGATGTCTCTACCGGACGATATTCCGGTACAGGAGGAAGGAATTAGTCAGGCCAATGTGGCCAAACCAGTGGGTGAACAGGCCATGGGCGCCTTAGCCCGCGAAATGGCCTGAGCATTGCGGGAATCTATGGACATTCTCAGAGTTGAGAATCAAGTCCAGGTTCAAGTAGCTGAAGTAGGGCTATCATTCTTGAAGAGAGAGTTTTTCCAGTCAAATCCGGATGAGTTTTTGGGTGATCCCAAGGAGCCACTGAGGGCAAATGAGTGGCTAAAGCAGATAGTGAAGACGTTCAAGATGCTTGGCATCGAGGATGACCAGTTGAGGGTGACGTTGGCATCTTTCCAACTGAAAGGGGATGCGAGTCAATGGTGGAAGTATGCACGTGAGCGCATTGGAGTGACTTGGCAGGCTTTTGTCGGCGCCTTCCAAGACAAGTTTTCGCCTCCTACAGTTAGGGAGAAGTTGAGAGACCAGTTCTCTAAGTTGGTGAACACACTAGCGGCCGAGTTTGAGGCCACCTTTACTAGCTTGTCTAGGTTTGCACCTAAACTTGTGGCGACTGAGGAGCACCGTTGCTTAGAGTTTGAGAAACGATTGAGGACCGGGCTCATATTTAGAGTGGCCAGATCCATGATTAGAGATTATGGGCGCCTTGTGGAGGTGGCAGCCTATTTTGAGACCATTATGCAGATAGAGGAGGGAAGAATGAGGGGCTCTAAGAGGAGTCAGGATAATCAGGGGGACAGCAAGAGGCAGAGGGGTTTTAACCCCCACACGTCCCAAGAAGCTCAGTCGAGGTCCACTTTTCCAGTACCGAGTTCGGATTCTGGGAGAGGTAGTCAGGGAGACATTACTTGTTACAAATGTGGTTAGTTGGGCCATAAGTCTCCGGCTTGCCCGTAGAGAGGAGGAGGGCATCGAGCAGCATCGTCTTCGGCTTATTCTCAGGGCCAGAGTCAGGGGAGAGGGCAGCTGCTCACTTGTTATCAGTGTGGACAGATGAGACACATGAAGAGATTTTGCCCATAGCTGGGTGGCACATCTAGTGTGTCTGGTTCGAGGTAGACACAGAGCCACCAACCTACATAGCCAGCACAGGCCTCAAGGGCTAATCAGGGAGCCTCTTCGGCTTAGTCAGTGCATCAGGCTTATGCTTCGAGGGGTGAGTAGGTTGAGCAGAGACCTACAAGGCGTGTGTATGCTGTTACAGTGCTAGATCTTGCACTTGCTCCTTCTGTAGTGAGAGGTACTTTCTTGTTTTACAATTCAGTTGCTAATGTATTGATTGATACGGGTGCATCTCATTCTTTTATCTTATCTGCATTTGCAACGGTTTTGGGGTTAGCACTACAACAAAAAAAGTCTTTGATGATGGACTGATTTTGTCTCAAAACATCAAATTTTCGTCACCAAAGTGATTTGCGACGGAAAATTTTTTGTCACCACGTTCGTCGTGTATTGATCGTCGCAAAAAGTACCTGGTGACGAAAAATCATTTCGTCGCCTATTCTTTATTTTTGGTGACGAAAATTTTCATCTCTAAATATTAAATTTTTCGTTCTCTACAACATCCATTTTGTCACAAAATATTAAGATAGAGGTTTTAGCGACGAAATTTATCCTCACCAATGATATAGATTAAGATGATAAGACAATTCGTCACTACAATGAGAACAAAACGAAATTCTTCAATGACAAAAAACAATTTTGTCACCAAATATTTCAAGTTAGTGACGAAATATTCAGCAAATGTGACGAAATTATTTGTTGGAACTATATCATTAGTGACAAAATTATTTGTCAAGAAAAGTTGTTTGAAAACTAATAGTGATCGTTTTTTATTTCGTCACTAATAATAATTAACATTTTTAAATAAGAGGGTAATATTTTTTATTTTTAATTTTTTTCACTGAAAATTCCCTGCACATTTTAATAACATATTTAATAAAATATCTATTACAGATCAATACAAAAACTTGTTCATTTTCATAAACACCACAGTCGAATATGTCTCATAATATCCTCAAAAATACAATATTAACTGCGGATTACAAAACACGTCTCCTAATATCCACAGAAAACACATCTCCTAATATCCACAAAAATATAATATCAAGTGCAGATTACCAAACATGTCTCATAATATATACAAAAATATAAACTTTACAACGCAACTAAAACACATGTAAGGTAATATTAACAAAAACACAAAATGAGCAAGCTCTTGCTTGCCAAGTTACCAAACACATCCATCTCTAATCTCTAATCTGCAACAAAACAAAACCAAAAAAAAAAAAAAAAGAAGACAATTACTATCTTATCAATAAAAATATACAATTTAACATTTTTCGAGAAGTGCATTTTTTGACTTAGTTTTCAAACCGGGAGTCTCGTGCTAGTTCAATAAGTTTTCACAACTTACATTGGACCCTCCTGAGGTGTTCGGGGTGTTTCCCAGGCCTTCTCGTGGCTGTTTCACAATTTTGGCCCCTAATGGTCTATGTTCAAGCCTAAGTGTTGGCAAAAGTGCATTTTTCGATTTAGTTTTCAAATCAAGAGTCTCGTGCTAGTTCCATAATTTTCCACAACTTACATTGGTCCCTTCCTAGATGCTTGGGGTGTTCCCCAAGCCTTCTCGTGGCTATTTCACGATTTTGGCCTTTGATGGCCTATTTTCAAGCCTAAATGTTGGAAAAGTGCATTTTTTTACTTAGTTTTCAAACAGGGAGTCCCATGCTAGTTCCATAAGTTTCCATAACTTACATCGGTCCCTCTCGAGGTGTTCGGGGTGTTCCCCAGGCCTTCTTGTGGCTGTTTCACGATTTTGGAGCCCGATGGCATATTTTCAAGTCTAAGCGTTGGAAAAATGCATTTTTCTACTTAGTTTGCAAACCGGGAGTCCCGTGCTAGTTCCATAAGTTTCCACAAATTACATTCGTCCCTCCAGAGGTGTTTGAGGTGTTCCCCGGGCCTTCTCATGGTTGTTTTACTATTTTGGCCCCCCGATGGCCTATTTTCAAGCCTAAGTGTTGGAAAAGTGCATTTTTTTACTTAGTTTTCAAACCGGGAATCTAGTGCTAGTTCCATAAGTTTTCACAAGTTACATTAGTCCCTCCCATGGTGTTCGGGGTGTTCCCGTGACCTTCTTGTGACTGTTTCACAATTTTGGCCTCTGATGGCCTATTCTCAAGCCTAATTGTTGGAAAAGTGCATTTTTCTACTTAGTTTTCAAATAGGGAGTCCCGTGCTATTTCTGTAAGTTTCCACAACTTACAGTGGTCCCTCCCGAGGTGTTCAGGGTGTTCCTCGAGCCTTCTCGTGGCTGTTTCACAATTTTGGAGTCCGATGGCATATTTTCAAGCCTAAGAGTTAGAAAAGTACATTTTTCTACTTAGTTTGCAAACCGGAAGTCCCGTGCTAGTTCCATAAGTTTCCATAACTTACATTGGTCTCTCCTGAGGTGTTTGAGGTGTTCCCTGGGCCTTCTCGTGGCTGTTTTATGATTTTGGCCCCCTGATGGCCTATTTTCAAGCCTAAGTGTTGAAAAAGTGCATTTTTTTTACTTAGTTTTCAAACTGGGATCCAGTGCTAGTTCCGTAAGTTTTCGCAAGTTACATTGGTCCCTTTCGAGGTGTTCAGGGTGTTCCCGTGGCCTTCTTGTGGCTGTTTCATGATTTTGGCCTCTGATAGCCTATTCTCAAGCCTAAGTGTTGGAAAAGTGTATTTTTCTACTTAGTTTCTAATAGGGAGTCCTGTGCTATTTCTGTAAGTTTCCACAACTTACAGCTATCCCTCCCAAGGTGTTCAGGGTGTTCCCCAGGCCTTCTCGTGGCTGTTTCACGATTTTGGAGCTTGATGGCATATTTTCAAGCCTAAGTGTTAGAAAAGTACATTTTCCTACTTAGTTTGCAAATCGGGAGTCTCGTGCTAGTTCTGTAAGTTTACACAACTTAAATTCGTCCCTCCCGAGGTGTTTAAGATGTTCCCCAGGCCTTCTTGTGACTGTTTTACAATTTTAGCCCCCTGATGGCCTATTTTTAAGCCTAAGTGTTAGAAAAGTGCATTTTTCTAATTGGTTTTCAAACTGGGAATCTAGTTCTAGTTCTGTAAATTTTCACAAGTTATATTGGTCCCCCTCCCTGAGATATTCAGGGTGTTCTTGTGGCCTTCTTGGTGGGTTTTTCATAATTTTGGCCCCCGATGGCCTATTTTCAAGCCTAAGTGTTGGAAAAGTGCATTTTTCTACTTAGTTTTCAAAATAGGAGTCTTGTGCTAGTTCCGTAAGTTTCCACAAGTTACATTGGTCCCTCCCGAGGTGTTTGGGGTGTTTCTGTGGCCTTCTCGTAGGTGTTTCACAATTTTGGAGCTCGATGGCCTATTTTTAAGCCTAAGTGTTGGAAAAGTGCATTTTTCTACTTAGTTTTCAAACCGCAATACTTTATGGGGAAGCTTCTTACCTGTGCCACGATTGATCTTATTTTTCATCTCTCCAAATAATTTATGACTTGAAAAATGAAAATACAAATTAATTCAAAGGCAAAATTTGCCTCTTCTTTAGAAATCATGAATGCATTTAAACCAATAAAAAAAATGAAACATAACAAAGTGAGTAGCTAGGCCAGATTTCACAGTAGAGGCAACACGGGCATGCTTTGCGCCCAAAGATTCTACTTCCTCGGCGCATATTGTGGTTAGTAAAGCTGCAGTTGAGGCAACTACAATGCCATTGTCTTGATCCCACAATGCTAACGTACTAGCTCCGCTGCTAGTAATGTGTTCTATATGATCTTGTTGCGCTTCTGTGCTGCTGCCACCGGTGGTAAAGCCCGCTATTGCTGCAGCCAACTGTGTGAGAGAAAGGGCTACATGTAGTTTTGTTGTGTGGAGTCGAAACTCTTCTTTCTTCTTCTCGCTTCGCGATCTAAAGACTTGTGTTAGTGGTTTAAGTTTCAACCACCCCTTTATGTGATTGAAGTCCATCTACAGAGTGAGTAAATTATAAATTTAGTGAGAAATTACTACATTTCTCTGTATGAAAAAAGGTTGTATCAGATAAATGTTCATTGCACAAGTAGCATCCAGTTATGCAAGCTATAAAGCTTGGATACTTGTAAAATAGATACGATATTTAATATTTTCTAAATTTTTCTCATTTCTTACCAAATAAGAAATTGAGATTAAGTAATTAATGTATCCACACAAAATTGACTCTTAAATTAATTTAAAATTCATAAATCCAAAGTCAAAATCAAGCTAATTGAAATTATAAGAACTAAAATGATACAAGGGTACGAATATATGAACTAGTAGTATAATTTGCCCTATAATATAATTCTAAAAATCATAAGAAACAATAAAACAAATTCAATATATCTGGCTATACCAGTATCTTATTTTCTTTTAAAAAATTTCTATGTCATGGCATTGGTATATGTATTCATGCTTCATAGAATGTAAGCCTAAAAAATGAGAGAGCGAGAGTACCCATGCGTTGTCCATCTTGTTGGTTATATATGTACTTTTCTTGACTTGCTTCTCTAATGTTTCTGCTTCTGCTTTTTCTTCTTCATGCTTCTCCATCCTATCACAGGCATTCAAGGGCAAGAACAAGTTCTGAAAAAAAAAAAAAAAAAAAAACCTAATTAGGGCAGGCAGAAGTGGTTTAATGACTTGAACCACCAGTGAAATATCAAATTTAGTTTCTCACGCTTGATGAAAATATCTGCCAAAAATCGGAGGTAGACGAGCTCCATGATTGACACAAGAACTCCATGGTATGAGCGGGGCTCTTTGAAGCATCTGAGGACTGGTTATAAATTGAAGGAAATGGTTTGCTCTCCACAGTTGAGTTCTTCAAGCTCTACTCAAACATATGTTGTCCCACTTCCCATTCTAATGAAAATTCAATTACAATAAATTAACAACTAGAAAGCAAATGTGAAAAATACATATTTCAATCTACACATTTTATATGCAATACTCACTGTATTAGGTAATTTATGCTGATTTTTAAATGAGACTCCTCTTGATTTCAGTTTTGGCATTCCTCCATGTATGCTTCCATTGTTAGTTTACCAGCAACATGACACTCTTTCTTTGAGAAACTCATTTTGTTTGGTTTCACTTTCATAATCTGTCGACAAAAATAAACAGAAAAAATATTTTCACCTCAAAAAAGAGAAAATCATATGAAAATGATGATTTTTTCCCCCATTATATTCACCAAACTAGTTTTTAGTTTTTTTTTTTTTTAATAGGATTCTCAAAACAAAACCAAATAACTAAAATTAGGTTAACACATGGAAAATGAAAATAAAGAAAAGTAAATATTTGCTAATGAAACATAAACAAAGTGAACTCATTTAAGTTTCACATACCCCAACTCGGATAAATTCTAAGGATCTTCTTGGCAAAGTTTTGGTGAAAATTGATTTGATTAGTTTTGAAACCACTTATTGCAATAACGATACAGAAAACAGTTAATCATGCTACTATCAACACCTCATGACCTAACTATGGCTAAAATTTTTATTTTATTTTTTTTCAAACACAAAGATTATAGAAAGGTTTGATACCTAAAAAGGGTAATCTAAAGTGTAGCTTTTTCTCAATGGGAAAAGGGGCAAAATTATTTTCTTGTGCTGCACAAGAAAATGGGGAACTAAAGCACAAAATCTTCACTGTTTGGACCCTTAACTACTCAACAGAGTGAAGTTCGAAAGGAAAATCTTAAGTAAACCCAGACATGATGACAGTGCAAACCAACTTCAACCAGAATTAGTCCACTTCACTAGTCAGACATTTCAGTACAAGTTACAACCACTATTTGCTCATTGTAAATTTGTAACTACACTACTCACAGTAATCATTTTGTGACCAAGTTTTTTCCTTGGTTTCTATTACATTTCCTCTTGGTAGTGTGAAAGAGAGGTGAACATATAAAGGTGCTACCATGCAAGCTAATAACAGTATGTATTGTGCATAAAATCAAAACATATAATTTAACATTGACCTTCTTATGCAAAAGCTTTTTCGAATTGAAATCAATTTTTTCATTCAATTCCCACCCATAGTTTCTAGCATCCTACAAAACCAAAACAACAGTTATAGCAACCATTTCAAATAACCACATAAACTAAATAAATATTTTTCACTACATTCTTGTAAAAGACATCATTATTCTGAACCAAAACAACAATTAACAAAAGTGAGTTTTATAACAAAAAAAGAAAATCATTTCAAGGCATCCTTAATGAGGTAGCTTGAGAAGATGTATAACTAAAAAAAAACCTGTAAGGCAAACAAGGAACACATATGAATCATAATTATAACTAATCAGAGCATCCACACTAGGTTGCTCGAATAGCTTCTGCCACTAGATGTATACCAAAATCTCAATCTTCTTTTCAAACACTATTCATATAAGTGGCATATTCTCCTATCAAAACTGATATGAATATCAAGTGTGCATTAACTTAGATAATCACAACTTTTGGATCCAATTTTTTTTATATTTGACTTGTTTCAATTTTTCCGACTGTAATCTTGTGCACCATCAATGACAATCGTATTTAGCATATAGGAAGGCCATTAACTGATGAGTGTCAATCTTAAGTGGTGGTGGGAAAGGGAGATTGGGCACAGAACTTCTGCTACATTTGCATAAAGTGCTTTTCCTTGGACTCAAACCCAAGATTTTGTATACTAACTAAAATCCATGATAACTTCTAAAGGAAAATAAATAAATAAACCACCATACAATGTCATAAATAGAAGTTCAATCTTTTACATAAGACGCACTTCAGTCTCTATGAAAATAGAATTAATTTAGTTATATACAACTGGATAATTTTAATTTCAAGCTTCTATCTTTGAAAACATGCATACATATATGTTTTAAAGCTATATTCATTTATATGACCACAATGAACAAGATTGTGGGAAACTTGCAAAAGACTCTCACAAGGGAAAGGTTTTTAGTTCCCAACCTTTTTCCTTCATCGGAAAAATTGACCTCGCTGTTGCAAATAGGAAAAAGTTGACCAAAATGCTAATAACCTCAGCTATAATGTTCGTCGGATAATTCAATGTCATAAGCTATACTTTTCAAGTCGTTTTCATAACTAATAGTTCAGCATCTATTGTTTATCTATAGTAGGCAACCACTTTCTAAGTGCGTACAAAGAAAGCCTGGACATTTAACTAAAAGAGAATTTAATTAGGAACTAATCAAACATTCACTTTTTGCAACAACAATGTTTCTATTAATAAGTTTGTGCATAGAAATTGTGGGAATATAGGTAAAACAAACCACAAGCATATGCAAGTAGAAAATATCATTAACAAAAGGAGAAGAGTCTCACTGAAAGTGTTGGGAGCAAATTACATACCATTAGTGCTCTTGATAGCTCATCCTTTTTCACATTAATTTCCTCACCTCTTGGCTAGTTTGAAAAATAAAGACAAATGAATTAGCAAGAAAAAAAAAATATACTATAAGCAAATGAATCAAAATATATGCATTTCACACTATTCCAGAGAGAGCGAGAGAGAGAGAGAGAGAGAGAGAGCTCTTTATGGTGCCCTGCCCATCAACCACAAAATCTATTCTCAAATTTGCTTATTGGTGAGGGGAGAAAAATTCCAAAAAAATAAGTCACCCTACATAAACCTGGTAAGTTGAAGCAATGTATTCAACAATAACACATATGAAAAATTAATCCAACTTTCATCTACATAAAGTCCTAGAATTCAATGAGGGCAAATGCAAACATTCAAATAGAGAAATAGAAATGAATGTAATAAATCTAATAGGGAGCTTTTGAACTGGGCAAAGCTTTTTTGGTCTTATTTATTAACTAAAATTTAAAATTGCCCATGTTGTACATTCTTCCTTGTGTATTATAAGATTTCTGAATGTTTTCTGTATATAACTTCAGTAGATTTTCAACTATAGTTTTCAACTTGGTCTTACAACTATAGTTTGTTGTCATAGTGCAGATTATTGATTCATGGTAATTTTGTCAAGCACTTGGTGATCAACCCACTTTATCTATGATCATTGAATTCACAAGTATATGACTAATTAGTTCACAAATAGTGAATTCAAAGGGAGGTCAGTGGGTGGGGAAAGAGTGAAAGAGAGGGATGACTGAGATACAAATTTATCAGATAGAAAATTACATATATAAAAGATGTTTGTGTAAACATAATAAAAGAAATACCTTGAAATCAGACAGAGGGTTTCTATTCAAACAATCCTATGTAACAGAAACAAATCCTCATGCCAAAAAGCAAAACATTAATGTAACAAAAACAAACCCACCAAGTCTATGCACTCACCAACCCATCAATGTAAAACTTTTATCACTTTGGATGGTTTGAATGTGAAACAATCATAATGATCTGTATGTGTAAACCCTAAACCACATCACTGGAAAAAAAAAACCTTCAAATAGACAGCCTCACAACAGTAAAACCAAGCAACATGAGTAACAACAGAGATAACCACCAAGCCTCACAACAGCTAATCAATCAAACCACAACCTCAAATCAGAGCAGACTAGCATACCACAACCTCAAAATTGAGTAGGAACAAATTGCATTCAACAATTTACCTAATTGGAAACATAAGATTTGAACTGAAGGAATGAAACATATCAAAATATGAATGCTATGCTGGTAAGGTAGAAACCCACTAGGGGAGTATATTGGACATACACAATATGCTAATGCAGATTCCCAGATTGAAATAATTGTTAGAATACTGCTCAAGAATTCTTTCTTTTGTTAGGTTTTGACAGACAACAGAAAAAAAAGGGTAAAGAGGTATTTGGAAAATGGTAACTATTACGCTGGTTTGTTTCACAAGAAATTATGTTCAATTTGTTCCAAGACTACTCAATTTCAAGAATATGTGTCTTCTTGGGCACCACCACTGCTCAACTTGTACAAATGAATTTTTATAAACTCAGAAAATATCAAAACATATGGATTGTAGAACTCAAAAATAAAATGAACAAACCAATAAATAAAGTTAATTCGCAAAAGAGAACAGAACAAACAAAATATAAATGAACTCAAGCAAACAGATGGAAGTCTTTCCTCTCAAACAATAACAACAATAACAACCAACACTAAAATGGAGAACAGTTAGAGTATAACAAACCTACACAGCCTCTTGAAACATGAAGGTCAAGAATGGTTCAGAGACAATAACTTGTACCTAATAGCCTTATAGGTTCCATATACAGCACCTGAACAAGAGCACATGTATCATATAACTGATTTTGACATAGGAATAGTAAAATGTAAACCAACTATGGACATACATAGCATAATGCAAAAGAGTTGAAGCTATAGTTTCTTACTTGCCAATTGATTTATATTTCATCTTTTTATCATTCAATTCAAGGTTTTATTCATGAAGAGTGTACAAATATATATATATATATATAGAAAAAAAAGATACCTAGTGTGAAATGGAGGGAGAAGAGGGCTTCCAGTGGTGTCGCATCAGTGAAGCAAAACGAACAGAGAAGAGGGCTTCCGGTGGTGCAATTCAAACAGAGAGAGAGGGTTTCCAGCAGTGCTCGTGTGCATGTGAGAGGGCAAGGAATAGATTGGTGAGAGGGTTTCATGAGCTCAGACTAGAGAGGGAGACAAGATTGGGTGAGAGAGTGAGAGAAAGAGCGCGAGAGAGAAGAGTGATTTGGGTAGAGTGATTTGGGAAGACAAAACGGCGTCGTTTTGTCCCCTTAAATTATAGGAGACAAAATTATATTTGTCTCTAAAAATTTTTACAATGGTGACGAAACTTTTCATTTCTAATATGGCGCCCAAATTTTCCACGAAAATTTTCAAGGGCGGGAATTTGTTTTACGACGAAAATAAATTTAGAGATGAAATTTTTTTTCGTCACCTATTATTTTATTTATTTTAACAATTTGGGGATGAAATTTTGTTTTCGTCTCTAAAAATAGTACAATTGGAGACAAAATATTATTTTCATCACTAAAACTTGTATATTTGGAGACGAAATATTTTTTCGTCATGCGTTTTCGTCACTATAGACCTTTTTTGTTGGAGTGTAGAGTTGGCTCAATTAGCATCTCTTATTTGTGTAGAGTCACCTATCGGTGGTCAGGTTATTTTGAAGTAGGGGTGTTGGGGTTGTGACATCAAGCTTGCCGGTCGCCGATTCCCTTTTGTATTCGTATTGCTTGATATATCTAGTTTTGATGTTATTTTGGGTATGGACTGGTTATCGTCATACCGGGCTATTATAGATTGCTACTGTCAGAGGGTTACTATATGTACCTTGAGCGGTGATTGCTTTTATTTCTTGGGGGATTGAGTGGATAAAGTCTTATCACCGGAATACAATCAGCGTGGGCGAGGCGAACTTAGTTGCCTTCTTGCTAGCTTCTTGAGTAGTGACTGTGATGAAGTTCAGGTGGAGTTTCCAAGGGTAGTTTGTGAATACCTCGATGTCTTTCTCAAGGATCTTACTAGTTTACCACCTCATCGAGAGATTAAGTTCTCTATTGATTTAGTACCTAGCACGACACCAGTTTCTATGGCACCATATAGATTTGCACTTGCTGAATTGAGTGAGTTGAAAGTTCAGTTCTAGGAATTGTTAGACAAGGGTTTCATCCTCCCAAGTACTTCACCTTGGGGAGCACCAACTCTCTTTGCTAAAAAGAAAGATGGAGCATTGCGACTTTGTATAGATTACCGAAAGCTAAACCGAGTAACAATTAAGAACAAATACCCAATGGCTCGTATAGATAATCTGTTTGATCAGTTGAAGGGGTCTTATTGCTTCTCTAAGATAGACCTGAGATCGGGTTATCACTAGTTGAGGGTAAAGGAGGAGGATATCCCGAAGATGGCGTTCTTTACGCGGTATGGCCATTATGAGTTTTTAGTGATGCCTTTTGGATTAACCAATACACCGATAGATTTGACGAATTGGATCTTCCGTGAGTTCCTAGACCGTTTTGTGGTCGTCTTTGTGGATGACATCTTGATTTACTCACCTTTTGAGGAGGAACACAAGGAACACTTTGTAGACACCCCATTTTTGATGGCCCTTATAACTTGGACGTCCTCGCATGCACACCCGATGATGAGTCTAAATGTTCGTTCAGTGCTCGAAGTCCTTAGCAGAATGCCATAACTTTGAGCCTTTCAAACCCTACAACCTTTTTGTCTCAGTTTTGGACCATGCCTTGGTCTTTCCAGCCTGCAACCTCTGGTGGCCTACCAGCTATCCCTAGAGGCTGTTGGCCATCATTTTTGTACTGCCGGCCACTGATGTGGCTTGTCGGCCACCAGTGATGGCCGGCTGACCACCAGTGTGCTTTGTAGATATTTTATGCCAACTATGCCAGTTGTTTGCACATATGTATGCATCTTCACCCACGTGTAGGGCTGGATGTTTTTGAGGGAATTGCTTGGTTCTCTATATATAGAAGACCTCTCATATTGTTTTAAAGGTTAGAAAATTTTGAACTCAAAATTTTTCTTCTCTCTCTACAATTCTCTCTCTCTTTCTCTCTAGCAAATCTCGACACTTTAGCCTTTAATTCCTTAACCTTTGCCTATATACCCTTAACCAAATCTTTTCATCTTTGAGCTGAGGTGTTCTTGAGCTTGGTTTGAGCTCTAGAGGATGTACTTACTTGGTTTTGTTGCTTGGAATTACTCTTCTTTTCAAGAGGTATAAGGCTTTGCCTCTTTGCTTGCTTTCTCTACTATTATTTGTACTATTTTTCCACTGTTTTTGGGCTATTAAAACTTTGTGTTTTTTGGGCTGAAGCTTGGGTTTAAGGCCATTAAAGGTTGAGGGGTTGATAGCCTTTCTTTGAACCTTGCTTTGAGGCCTTTGCCCTTGTGTTTCCCACCCTTCTACTACTTGTTTTTGAGCTGTTAAACACAGATTTTCAGAGCTTTTTCAATGGCCAAAATCATGTTTTGAAGTCCAAATTTGGAAGGGTTAGCCTCCCCTCTGTCTTGTTTACTAGCCTAGTTTATGCTATGAGTTAGCTTAATTTTCTAGCCATTTATAGCTTAATTCCAGCATGTTTTAACCTCTGATTTTTTAACTCTGTTTTGGGTTGGTTAAGTCATTTGAGTCTTGTTTTGCATGCTTCTACTGTAAGTGTCCTCACAAGCTTGGTGTTTTAGGCCTTTAGACACCACTTGTTTGAGTTGATTGCATTGTTCTAGTGTTTTTCTCACTTAATTTCAGCAAGCATAATCTCTGCAACTTTTCTCATTTCTTCACTCTTTGTTTGCTTTGAGGGTTGTTTGAACCTTGGAATTGTTTAAGCTTGAGATTGAGGTCCATGTTTAATGGTTTAATAATCTTTTGGGGGTTCATTATCAACGGCATGGCACCTCTCTCTTGCCTTAAACTACCCTTGTTTGACACTTCCTTCTCTTTTAGAGGACTCAACTCACCAATGGACTTAATTGGTTAAAGAATGGAAGGGTAAGTAAAAGGAGTAACTAAAAGTTGAAACTAAAATTGTGCAAAGATAAGAATTTGATTGTGTCTTAGTGCGTTCAATCGGACGTTAATTGAATACATGGAACTTGGATCATTTTGTACTTGTTAGTGATGAAATGATTCAAGTCGCCAAGGTGAACCACTTCCCTTGATCTTTCATGAAAGGGAGGAGGTTTGTGTTTTTTTTTTCTTGCATTTATTGAACTTGCACTCTTGGGTTCACAAGCCATCATGTAATGAAATTGCTTGAATTGGTGGTTTGTGGCTTAGGTTCACCACTCCTTGGATTTGTTCATGAAAAGGAGGGATGAGTTGTGCAGACAATCCTTGAAAATACACTGTATATGCTCTGTTTGTCCTCTGTTGTAGAAAGATGAACCTAGGCATCAATGGCTAGTATGCCACTTTCCATGGTTGGTAAGTGCCCGGCAAACCACATCCATGGCCGGCTGGTGGCCAGCAACCTTCATCTTTTGCCAGCTAGCCACTGATGCAAAACTCAGCAGAGTGTTGGTAAGGTGGAGCAAGGTTGTTCTGGAAATGTTTAACTGTGCAAATAGAGGCATTCTGGAGCAAAATGGTGGTCTTTTCGAGTGGAATCCGAGCATGCACATGCACATCTCTCGTTTCCCGAGGCAGAGTAGTTAGTTGCTTAGTTTAAATACTTATTTTAATTACACTTGTGTTGTAATTATTTAATTAGTTAGCTAACTAGTTAGTTAATTCAAGTGTTGTAATAATTAGTTAAGTAGTTTAGCTAATTATTCATTTCGTTTTGTAATAGTTAGCTTAATTAGTTAGCTAGTTAGCTAGTTTATTCATTTGGACTCTCCTTCGTGAGAGCGTAATGTAATAATGTGTATGTCTTCCAACCTCACGTCTTTCTCCCTTTTATTTAACTGCTTACGATGGTTAGTTTAGGGACATCATGTTTCAATTAGCATACTTCATGTTTACATCCATTTGTATTACATGCACCGAGGCTTGGTTCATCATTCTAACTGCATTGTAGTTTAATACTTCTTTGAATACGTGCTTAGATCGCATGTTATCAAATTGATTCATATGCCACATTAGTAGCCGAGCCTAGTAAATTGCATATCGCATGTGTTGCATTAGTCATATCACATAGTTAGGAATCAGGCATTTTTTTTAAGTAGTTTCTCTTTTAGCTTGGAGTACTAGGTGAGCCTTTACTCGCTTTAGCATCTTGCATGAAATGTTGATATTGCCATGTCTAGCATGCTTACCATGAGGCTAAGTGCTTAATTGCTATAACTGTTTGAGTGTCTATGGATGAAGGCTTGTTGCTTGAATTGGAATGATTCAATGAATGTACGTTTAAGCCCACTTTGTCAAGTGGCAAATTCACAAACTTTATAGCCCACTTTGTTAAGTGGTAAAATCAAACCCTTTTAAAAAAAAAACAAACATGAAATTGAATTGTTCCAATTCAGACAAACTAGTCTATATCTTGTGTGCATGCATCACATAGTAAATGCTAGCCTAATAAATCAAAAAAAGAGCATATAATGTTGATAAAAATCATATCATGATTAGTAGAGGCCGATCTTTGATTAGGCGAGCGGGGGTGCTCAATTCATGACCTTCCCCTCTCGTATCTATGTTCCCAAGCCAAGACAATCTTGGTGATTACAGACACGTGGCCTTTGGCACGAGTCATGGGTTTCTTAAATTTTTCAAAAATAAAATATTTAGATGGCGACTCTGTATCTGGCAAACGATTCAAAATCAATTTTTGATTCAAAATCAATTTTCCAAACGATTTGCTAAATTTGGACTCTTTGGTGTTTATCAATTTCACATTGCACTTGTGAGATTAGATTCAGAACCACGGCGGTCCGAACTGTAGGGCTTCATTAAAACTTCTGAAAAGGAGCGCAAAAAGTTGAGCTACACACTCACGGGTGGTACTTGAATTGCTTAGAACCCACTAGCTGTATGCTAAGTTTGAGAAGTGTGAATTTTGGATGAGAGAAGTTAAGTTCTTAGGCCATGTGGTATCCGAAGAGGGGGTGACTGTAGATTTATCCAAGATAGAGGCAGTGCAAGATTGGGCACAACCTAAGAATGCTCTTGAAATTCGTAGTTTTTTAGGGTTGGCCGGGTATTATCGTAGATTCGTGAAGGATTTCTCTAGGCTAGCCTCACCACTGACTAGACTAACAAGGAAGGGAATTAAGTTTGTATGGAATGAGACTTGTGAGAAGTTGTTCCAAGAGCTTAAGGTTAGACTTACTACTGCTTTAGTATTGATTATTCCGGAGAGGGGTTTGGGTTATTCGGTATATTGTGATGCCTCACAGGAAGGTTTGGGTTGTGTATTGGCAGTTGAAAACACATGAGAGGAACAACCCTACTCATGACCTAGAGTTGGCGGCGGTGATCTTTGCTTTGAAAATTTGGAGGCACTATTTGTATGGGGAGAAATTTAAGGTGTTTTCTGACCCCAAGAGTCTGAAGTATCTGTTTACACAGAAAGACTTGAATTTGAGGCAGAGGAGCTGAATGGAGTTCGTAGAGGACTATGATTTTCAGTTGCATTATCATTCGGGGAAGGCCAATGTCGTGGCCGACGCCTTGAGTAGGAAATCAATTAGCAATGTGGCTTGTATTGCTATTCGGGAATGGGAGATGTTGGGTACTCTTGGTGAGTTTGACTTGCAAATGAGCGAGTCTGTTGAGTCTGCAGCCTTATTTCAGTGGTTGCACAACCTACACTTGTGAATCGAGTATTAGAAGCGCAGATGGGTGACCTTAAGGTAGAATCCCTCCGAGAGAAGGTTTCCAATGGGAAGGTAGAAAGAGGCTTGACTGTGTATCCTGACCAGAGTGTGAGATACCGTGACCGTTTGTTCGTATTAGAGTCTTGCCGAGAGGAAGTACTCCAAGAGTTTCACCATTCACACCTTACGGTGCATCCGGGAGGCACAAAGATGTATCATAACCTTAGTTACTAGTTTTGGTGGAGAGGTATGAAGAAGGATGTAGCCGTGTTTGTATTGAAATGCCTTACTTGTCAGCAAGTAAAGATCAAGCATCAGAGGCCAGTGGGTTTGTTATAACCCCTGCCTATAGTTGAGTGAAAGTGGGAGCATATCACGATGCATTTTGTTGTGGGACTTTCTAGAACTCAACGAGCAGTGATGCCATTTGGGTGGTAGTTGACTGCTTAACGAAGTCTGCGCACTTTATATCTATGCGTGTGAGTGATTCGGTAGATTATCTTCCTGACCTTTACATTAGGGACATAGTGAGGTTGCCCGGGGTCCCTGTGACGATTGTTTTAAATAGAGATCCACGTTTCACAGCTCGGTTGTGGCAGAGGTTGCAAAGTGCCTTGGGCACTAGACTGACTTTTAGCATAACATATCATCCTCAGACTGACGGGCAGTTCGAGCGTATTATTCAAATCCTTGAGGATATGCTCTGAGGTTGTGTATTTGACTTCAAGGGGTTGTGGGAGGGGCACTTGCCCTTAGTGGAGTTTGCCTCTAAAAACAACTTCCAATAGAGTATTGGCAGGCACCATTTGAGGCCTTGTATGGCCGACCATGTAGATCTCCTGTGTGCTGGGCCGAGGTGGGTGATGCACCTTTGTTGGGTCCAAAGTTGGTTTAGGAAACGACGGAGAAAGTGACACTTATTTGTAAAAGGTTGGTTACGGCTCAGAGTTGTTAGAAAAGTTATGCCGACCGTACGAGGAGACCTTTGTCTTTTGAGGTGAGAGACCATGTGGTCTTGAAGATATCACCTAGGAGGCGTTTGATGAGATTTGGGAAAAGTGGAAAGTTGTCCCATCGATTTATTGGACCTTTTGAGATCCTTGAGCGGGTCGGAGAGGTTACTTACCATTTGGCGCTACCGCCACAACTTTCTAAGATTTATGATGTGTTTCATATTAGTATGCTTCGGAAGTATGAGCCGGATCCATCTCACGTGTTGGATTGGACCAATTTAGAGGTAGATGAGGGTGCTTCGTATGAGGAGAGACCGGTAAGAGTCTTGGATACATGGGACCAAGTCCACGATATCCTTGGTTAAGGTATTGTGAAAACATCACGGAATTGAGGAAGCAACTTGGGAACGTGAATTGGAAGTCCAAGAAAAATATCCGAACTTATTTGTTGGTGTTTGAATATATATATGGAGATTTTGATTATGCTAATGAAATTTAAAAGCATTGTATATGTTTAAAACATGAGAACATTGTACATATTATGGGGTGTTTGGAAACATGGATTCAATATAAGTATTGCATATGTTTTGAGAATATGGAAATATCGTGTGTGTTGTATCACTTTTGGAAGCATTGTATATGTTGTGTAAATTTTGCGAACTTGAATTTTGATTTAAACATTGTAAATGTTTTGGGAAATTGTAAATTGCACTTCCAATATTGGAACTTGTGTATCGAGTTGAGGAGAATAGATGATCGGAGAGTGGGTCATGGTGTTGAACTTGTGAAATTAACATTGTTGTGACTGGTTTAAAAATGATTGTGAACTCGATTTGTAATTTCGGGGATGAAATTCCTTAAGGAGGGAGGTTATAGCGTTTCTGGTTTAGACTTGACCCATTTTGTGTTTTGGACTCGGATTTCGTAGCCTTGTATGCTTGTTCATGTCTTTTCCCTCTTGTTCTTTCTTAAATTTGGTTATTGGATTGTAGTTGTGTGTTTGGAACAGGTTGGTTACTTGATTTTCCAAACCTTTGTTACCCAGATTTTTGCTCCTCCACTTGAGCAGCCATTCTTGCGCTCAAGCGGGCTTTGCAAACTCTCAGTATTTTTGCAGACCTACAAATACTGGAAGAGTGTATTCTACACTCGAACGGCGTTTCCTACGCTTGAGCGGGTGAACGCTCAAGCCGCCAATCTTGAGCTCTAGTGATGTCCTTCATTTGCAAAACTTCTGAAAGTGTGTATTCTATGCTCGAGCGTCACTTCTTGTGCTCGAGCAGAACAATATGTCCAACGCTCAAGGGTCACTTTTCACGCTTGAGCGGACTGCGTGTATATCAGTCCGTGAAGATGACTTTTTGGTTCACTTTTTCACTCATTTCTCTCTCTAAAACTCTGTAAAACCCTAAATCTTGAGTTTCTCTCTCTAAAACTCATCTTCTCTCTACCATTTCACCTAGATCCATTGGGATCTTTATCCTAGTGCCTTTGAGAAAAATGTAGAGTGTCTCAAGATCTTGATTTTGATCCGAACAAAGTTGGGTTTGAGCATCTTTGGAGTTTCATCCTTGCCTTGCTCATCTTTTCTCTTTGAGGTAAGGATTTTCTACACTTTCTTATGGTTTTTAACTTAGTTATTTGGTGATTGTGTAACAATGGTGAGCTTTGGGTGTATTATGGACAAACCTAGGGTTTGGGTTGTAAAATCAAAAGAGGGGTTTCTAAGTGTATGATGTGGGAATGGTTATGAGGTTAAATATAAGGTTGTATGGTAACAAAATAGTTGATTTTGGACTTTGGGTTGATATTTGAAAAAAGGGAGTTTGCTCTAAAATGATTCAAATATTTATTTTGTATAAATAAATGAAAGGGTGTTGTAAGTATAAAATTAGACGAATATTGAAATAAATGGTGGCGTTGGTTATGTATTACCTCACACTATTGGAAATTTTGAATAAATTATCTGTCTTGAGATTAAATATCTGTTTAGAAATAACTGTATTGGGCTATCGGTGGAGGATAACAATGATTGTTGTAGAAATTGCATGAGGATTAGGTGAATTAAAACTAATATATTGTTGGTTGTCATTAAATATTAAATACATTGTATATGTATGATGTTGGGAGAAAAAATAGGATGTACCCATGCTTGGGAGGAGATATGGGATGGACTCCATTGAAATTAAGTTGGCCAGAGTGTCCTGGGTGAAAGTCCCGAAACCGCGCGTATACATGGGTGCCGATCCCGCGGACGAAATTTTCGTAAAATGATTGATTGAAGTGTTTGTGTTGTAATTGTGTTAATTGGAAAACCACTTGTAGTCTCAGTTGGGTTGTTGAAAGATAATGAGATTGGCTCATGAATTGAAATGAATCGAAGGAAAATGGATTAAGATATGAACTTGGTACTTTATGATTATATAAAATGTAAATGTTTTGTCACAAGCATTGTATATGCACATTGCACTTATATCTTTGTTAAATCTCATATATTGTGCTAAATTATTCATACTGGGCTTTGGCTCATCCTATTTGGAAAAAAATATTTTCAGGTGTTGGTGATATGCCTCTGTCAAAGCAATAGGTTGGAGGAACATTTGGGAGCAAGAGCTTCTTTCTTTTGTTGTACTCTTTTGTATATCCAAGGGGTTTAACTGTATTAAGCTAGGCTCACTTTTGTTGTAACCAAGCAATGACTTGGAAAGATGTAAGCCTATAGGGCATATGATTACTTATTTATTTTTCAGTTTTATTATCATTATAATACATGCTGTAGATTCAGGATGAACATTTGTGAATGTATATCACATCTATTATCTTTTGTATACGAACTTTAATGAATGAAGGCATATTATTTCTGTTATCCTTCTGTTTATGGATTGTGTTTATTGTATTATTTTGGGGGCGTTACAAATGTGATAAAGGTGGGTAATATGCAGTTATTAGGTTGATTTATAATAGAGTCCAGAATCTATTAGGAAACCTAATATGTGTAGGATTTGGTTATCTAATTGTATGGAACTAGAATTTTTACGGGTAGACTATTAGAATTAGTCATGCGGACTATAGAGTTTTTCTAAGAGAGATTAACAGAATGGTGAAGGGAAAAAATAGAGATGTAATGGGTGAGAGGGAAAATATCTTTGGCACCAAGTGAGTAAAGGCTCAACTACCCTTGAGCACGAGGTTCGAGTAGTGATATAAGTTTTGAGTGTTTTGGCCATCTCACATGTATTATTTATTTTATTATCATAGTAAAAACTCTATTTCCCTTGGATGTAGGTAATTTGAACTGAATCACTTAAATCTGTATGCGATTGCTTTCATCTTTGGTATGTGCGTGGACGTGCTTTCATTTTCATTGGTGGGATGTGGTATAAATCCCAACAAATGGTATCAGAGCTTATGGTTGTCGATCCTAGGTGCAGTTGACAAAGGGTGCAGTTACTACACACAGAGGGCTTACACAAAAGAGAAAGAAATCCCAGTAGTATAGAGAAAAAAAAAAAAAGTAGTTTCAAATTTGATGAAGGCTTTTGCAAAAAACATGGTAGAAAAATTCACGGCGAAAGTGGATCTCAGGGTTTTCAAGGTTTGCGAATTCATCAGTATGGTTAGAATTTTTAATTCTGAACAGGTTTAAATGGATTGGATAGATTCAAGAGCGATCAAAGGTGATTGCATGTCATTTACATGATCTAGGAGGAGTAATCTGATTCAATCAACAACGAAGTCCAGTCTTTGCACAGTCAATCAGATGGTATTTTTTCTTATTGGGTATCATAATTGGCAACTTATACAAGCTCGTGGAGTATGTTGTGACAATAGAGGAGCTAGTGTCAAGCATCAAACGAGTTTTGGAGCCTCATATATATACGCAAAATCACCTTTTTTGAATTAGAGAGATTGTAGACGCCTGTATAAGTTGTGGGTGAATAGTGGTGTGCAACAGTTGCAAGGATATTTGGTGGCCACCAAGAGAAAGACAATGACTTGCTAGATGTTCACAGACTGAAGCTTTAGGCCTAGAAGTTAAGATGGTTTCGCGACAAGGTGTACACTGAGGGAGGACGTGGGTCTCTTTCCATGAAGGTTTTGGTTCATGGTAGCGAAGACACATCATGGATGTGTGATGGATCTCATCGGCTCAAGCATGAGGACAAAGGAAGAAACAAAGGACATGTTTAAGCACTATTACGAGTGGTGCAAGTAACGTGGGTACTTGGTTCAAGGGGTGCAACGTCTTCTAGGTGAAGGTAAAGTGTATCATGCAAATCAGGATATCCAGATTGGATGATGCATATGATATTTACCCTACATGGGTGGAGAGGGTGATTGTTAAGATTAGTCCACCCATGTGATAAAGGTGTGTCTCATACAGTTATTAAGTTGATTTATACATATATGCGGAATAGAATGATAGAGTTCGGAATCTACTAAGAAACCTAATATGTGTAGAATTTGGTTATCTAATTATATGGAATTAGGATTCTTATATAGACTATTATAAATGTTTGAAATGTTTAAAATGACAATATATATAAGCAATGTCAAAATATTTGAAATGTTTGAAATGATACATATATAAGCAAATGTAGTGGGCTCTCTAAAATTTTCAAAATTTCAATACTAATATTTGAAATGTTCTTTCTTTTATGTGGTAGTTTTTGAAATCTCCCTTATTTCCCTAACTTTTAATTTTTGAATAAAATAAAAAGTCGAACAAAAAAATTTTAAAAATTGAAATAAAAAAAATTTAGATAAGGATATAATTTATTAATCTAAATCTATCAAAAGCATATGTATTTTAATCTTTATTTTAATAAATCACATGATTTACTGTTCTTCTTTTTTTTTTCCTATATCACATATTAAAAATTAAAAATTTAGAAATAATGAAATTTAGATAACGACATGATTTGTTAATCTATCATATATATATTATTAAAACTATTGTTTTTCCTATACTTAAGTGGCACATTATAATAGCTTACTTTTTTTTTTTTTTTTTTTTTCTAAAAGAGCCACGTCAACATGTATTTTCTTAACTACATACACAGTTCTACACAAACCCAAACTTAATTTAAATTATACTAACTTTACATATTTTATATGGACTCTATTTGGCAAATATTTATTTTACATATATTTTTCATGGTAAATTGAGATAATCCACAAATCCAATACCAATTTTACGTTTCACGTTTTTCTTCTTACATAGTTCACGTTTTTTTTCAAGGATATTACGATTTTTTTTTAATGCTAAATTGCCTTTTTTTTCCTTATTTTTTTATGCATTATTCTATACCCAATACCAATTCTATATTACAGATTTGTTGTTTAAATTTTATAGTGATTCTATATACAAAATTATACTTTATTTCCTACATAATCACAACTTATTTGAGGAAAACCTGCACAACAATGATACTCTCAAGGAACCTCTAAAGTTTGGATTTATTACTTGAGTTACTTTTTCAATTGTTGAACAGTAAATTCTTTTATGTTTTGACATATTAATCACTTCACACACTGGTATCCATCATTTGGATGTTTTCTTTTTGGGTTTAGATATTGTTATGCGATTCTTTCTTGGTTAGTCGTTGTTGAATTTCTTTTATATAGTTAATATTTTAATATAATTAAGAGTGTTTAGTTTACAATCCTATAATTTAATATATATATATATATATCATATAAAATCATTATATGATAGTCCAATTACAACATATATATATATTTTAATAAATTTTATATAATTTATATTTCGACACTTTTTTTTATTATTTTCCAAATGAATATAAAAGAAAATTAAATAGTTAAAATCACTTTTAATTTTATGTTACTAATTCTTCTTTTAATTTAACTATTATTTTTAATATTAAAATGAGTATTTATTTTATTATTTTATAATTTAATGTATATATCATACAAAATTTTTATATCATAATTACATTTTTATAATACGATAGAACTAAAATTATCAAAATACATAAATAATTTAACTATAATTAATATATATATATATATATAAGTATTCAAGTAACAATTTTATGTAACGATAGCGCCAATATTATCAAAATAAATAATTAAAATTATTTTTTTATAACCCACATTGTACCATCAAATTATTTTTTTTAAAAAATAGCACGCGCATTGCACAGGTCAACTACTACTATCTATCAAAAGTATATGTATCTAAATCTTTAATTTGAATAAATCACAGGATTTATTTCTATTTTTTCTCTCCCTCTATCACATATATTATAGCCTCTCATTTCTTCTTCTTTCATTTGTTTTCCATTTACACATGCATGTTTCTATCAGTCATGCCAACAATAGCTTCTTCTTCTCTTTTTTTTTTTTTTTTTTTTTTCAATTTTCTTTTTCTTACTCATTTAACCAGCCATGATAGTTGTAACTTCAATCATCATTTTTGTACTCATTCTCTTACTATTATTTTCTTTATTTTATATTATATATATCAACTCAATTATTTATAATAGACCATTGTCAGTCATGTAATCATGATCATCACTAACATCATCACCACGACAACAACAGGGCCCACCACGACAACTGTGGAAGGAGACCAAGTCCATCGGCATCACCGCCATTGACCTCAAAAGGTTAATTGTGACGACCGGGTGTATTATTCGCTCCATCCTCCTTTTGTTCTCATTGGGTTTGAAGTTTTCGGAAGTTTTGTTCTCAAATAAATTATTGTTCTCGTTTATTTGGTATTGATTTTCACTTGTTCTAGAGAGTGCGAGGTCAGGTCTGGAGTGCCTAGAACTGAGCTGAGAAAATTCTGGGCTGTGGAACCAGGGCCGTACGTGCGGGGCCTTGGGCCGCACGTGCGGAATTCAGGGGTTGTTTGGGACAGCACACTGTGTAACGCCCTCAAAATAAACCCACAGTCAAACATTGAAGACATGCTTAGACATAAGAGAAGTAAGCATAATTACATTTCATCAGAGTCTTCATTACAAATTGTATTACATGTTGACAACAAAAGTAAATGCCCTATAGGCTTACAACTTTCCAAGTCAACACTTGGTTACAAAGAGAGAGTACTAACTCTACACAAAATGAGCCCTTGGCTTGATATACATGTAATACAAAAAGGAAATCACAAAAAGATGTCCCAGCCACTAATCCTCTCAAGCTACGTCCTTGGAGGTGGCATGCTACCTGTACTTGAAAATGATGTCCCATATAGGGTGAGCCAACGCCCAGTAGAGATATGCTAAACATACTATGAGCAATAACTAAAACATTAGCATTTGATAGATGTTTAACTCACATGAATAAATTCATAACCCATTTCAATTACATGACAAATGTGTCCATGTTTCATTTCATTTTCAATACTTATCCAATTTCTCAATTCATAATCCTGGCTCAGAACCTGGCCATATACTTTAAATGAGATTATATCTCATATCAATAACTCTTCCATTTCAACAATTCAAATGAGATAATAACTCATATCAAAACACTTCCATAAGCCACAATAGATACACAGATTCGCAGTATCAATAACACATAAAACACTTCTATACTTCACAAATGATACACAGATTTGCTGTATCAATAATTTAATAGATACACGTATTTGCTGTATCAATGGAGTCCATCCCCTATCTCCTCCCACATAACATCCGGTTTAGGAGTCCATCCCCTATCTTCCCCTAAACCGTGGAGTACATCCCCTATCTCCTCCCACACAATACAATGTATATAAACACATATCATATACATAATCAATCAATACATAAGTTCAATGTATTATTCCAACCGTCATATTCGATAACATATTCAATTGATTAGTTTTAGTTTGCCTAATCATCATACATTGTCTACAACAATCAAGACTATCCTCCACCGATAGCCCAAAGCAGTTATTTCTAAACAAATAATAAATGCCTCAACAGATATAAAATCTCAACATTTTCAAAGTGAGCGATTAATAAATCCAACTCCACCATTCTAACTCATAATGAGCCAATTCCATTATTTCCAACTCAATTTCACATTTTCATAACAATTGTCATTAATTGCACTAATGACCCAAACATGGCATTTTTTCCCATTTTTCTCAATATTGACCCAAAGGCTCAAATATTAACAACAACATCAACAATCTCCTTTTAAGACCCAAAATATACATATATGAGTCAAAAACAACAAAACCCCTCTTTTGAAAATAACACATTTCAAACCCTAATTTTCCAAATCAACCCATCTATACAAATAACTCAATGTCCATGTTAAAGCACATAAGAATGAGTAGGAATCCCTACCTCAAATTCAGAGCTCAAAGGAAGATGATGAAGAAATTGAAGATACTCCAAAACCCAAGATTTTTGGATCAAAATATAGCCCTCGACAATCCCCACAACTTTTACAAAGGCCCAAGATGAGGAAACCACTCCTACTAGATCAATCCCTAGAGAGAATGTAAGGTTTTAGAGAGAGGGGCTCTCCAATGGAGGTTTTGAAAAAGTAAGAGAGAGAAAGGAAATAAAAAAGTGATCCAAAAAGTGAAATCTCAGACTGATATAAAAGTCGCCCCGCTCGAGCGTGGAAACTCCCGCTCGAGCATCAGACACAGACTCACGCTCGAGCGTCAAAAGCGCCGCTCAAGCGTCGATTGCACACTTCCAGAAGTTTTGCAAACATGATCCCCGCTTGAGCGGAGGAACAAAAACAAAGGGTCATGATCGAGCGTCAAAACTCCCGCTCGAGCGTCTGAAGACCTGCAAACAAAAGTACTGGGAGATGGAAAATCACGCTCGAGCATCAAAATGCCCGTTCGAGCGGAGAAGCAACAACGAAGGGCCCACTCGAGCGTCAAAAGCCCCGCTCGAGCGTGAAGGCCAAATTCTGGGCATCAACCAATGGTTCCAAAGCATAACCAACCTATTTTAAACCTGTCCAACAGAACCCAAGACTCAAATACAAGAGTAAGGGAAGGAAATGAGAATGAGACAACAACACAACCACGGAACCAAGTCTGGAATACAATATACAAAGGAAAGGAAAATCGGGATCGCTATATACTGTAATATATGCAGGTGCTGGAGGAGGTGCGGCATGGGAAGGCCGTACGTACGGGGTTGAGGGCCGTACGTGCGGGGTTAAGGGCCGCACGTGTGGAAGGTAGGCTCCATACATGCGGGGGCACGTGCCGCACAAGCGGGGCACGGGCAGTCCGACAACTCTGTTTTTTTTTCTTCTTTTGGGGCTAAATGCATCTCATTTTTTTTTTCTACATCCCTCTCTTTCTAAAACACTTTTGCTCCTCCTCTCTAAATACCCTCATCAAACACTAAAAATCTTTGATTTCTTGCAACCCATTGGGTCTAGATTCATCATCTCTCACAAATCTTGGAGATCAAAGCTAGGACTCCACTTTGTGTGGTGGACATCGAAAAATCTCTCATCTTGGCTCTAGGGTTTCATTTCTTCTCTCATCTTCTCCAAAACTTGAGATAGGGATTTCCTTGAGTTATATATACATGTTTTGCAAGATTGATGTTGATTTTAAAGTTCTCTTGAAGTTATTTTGAAAGTTTGATTTTGGCTCAAGAAGGTAGTGATTTTTCAAAAGAGAGTTCAAAATCTCAAATGTTTCTAAGTTGATCCTTGAGGGTTTCACTTTCATTAATTTAAGAAAGATGATTTTGGTGGGATTTCCCCAAGGAAATGGGGAAATGTTTTGGTTTTGATGAAGAACCCTAGAAATTAGGAGTTTTGGCAAATATGGAAAAAGCCTATGGAATTCTTCATTTTTCTTGTGTTAAAAGAATGAATGCGTGTAGATTTCATAATATGGTTTGCAAAATGGCAATCTTCTTGATATATGAGAATTGAGAATTTATTTTAAAATTATTGTTAAATACATGAACATGTATAGTCGTGAGATGACAAATTGTTGTGTACCATGGATTATGAGAATTGTGAAATATTGGAAATTGATGTTCGAAACGTTACATATAGTCTTGAAGGGACTAAATTGTTAAGATTTGTGCATGAGGAGAAAATATTGCTATGTGTTGATAGCTTTGGTTGTGTACATGGCTGTGTTGTGACAGAACATTGAAGGGAGGAAAAATGGAGAAATGTTATGAGGCATTAATTATTGCATTACATTATCATTTAATTTATTATTATTATTATTATTATTATTATTATTATTATTATTATTATTATTATTATGCATCTTGAATTGAGTTTGGAAACGTTTACATTGAGAAAAGAATATTTGAATGAGATCTATCGCAATGTTATGGGGTAAATACGTTGGTAAGTCCGGATAGGAGGTGTAGATGAAATTGATAAGTTGGCCTGAGTGTCTGGGGTGAAAGACCAAAAACACGCGTAGAGGAGGTATCACTTCCCTTCCGGTTAGCAACCGGTAAAGTGGGGTATTGGTAGTGCTAGTTGAGCCTACTTGCAAACACTAACCTAAGGATTACCTGAGTCGTATTTACTGCCTGTCCCTATTGATTAAAATTGGAAGTTTCGAAATTGTTGAGATTGCAAACTGTTTTCGAAACATGGTCATTTTCAAGAAGAGCATGAAATGAAATTTTCTTTACAATGGCATTGCATGGCATTTCCATTTACATTTAACATTGGAGGTTTGCATAATTGTATATACTTTGTAAGGATTCTCTACTGGGCTTTATGCTCACCCCTATGGGATTTTGGTGCAGGAAAAGATGTGGTGATTCCGCCGAGTTGAGGGCGTGGATATATTTGGTGAAGAGTAGATGACTCTATTTTGTTGTGAATTTATTTGCTAGCCAAGGGCTTAAATGTATGGGTTCGTGAAACCATTTTTGTGTAACCGGGCTCAAGCCTTGAAATGTGTAAGCCCTTAAGGGCATTGTATTTATTTTTGGGATGTGATGCTCTACATGCTATAGATTCATGTGTTTTCATACCGCTGAATGTATAATTCGCATGTGGAACTTTTGTAATAACATTGTTGATTAATGATGTAAAGATGGGAGAATTGTTATTATTATTTAGTGGATGTTGGTTGATGTAGTTAATTTATATTTGATAATTTTGGGGCGTTACATTAATGATTTGGAGAAGGCATTTTGGATAGTAGAGGGAATGAGCTAAACTAAAGTGAGTAATATGGCGCAATTTTTGTTATTATTAATTTTTTGATATATATTTATATATCTATATGTGTGTGTAAAAAAAATATGAAAATTTATATGGAAGTTGATTTTTTTTTTTTTAAGGTGATTATAAATTCATTGAGAGTAAATTGCGCAAATTTAAAAAATTTCAACATTTGGGCTTAGCTAATTTTGTTTATTTCAAAATTATTGAAAATTTATACATTGTATTTCTTACATATAATACTTTTTTACATAACTTTCTAAAAAATGTTTCTTATAATGTGATGTTTTCGCTAATAATTTTGATTATTATCTTAATTTCATAAATTATAAATTGATATATTTTTCGCGTGATATAAAAATAACATGAAATTCGTTTAACGACAATAAATTTCATGTATAACACAGATTATATCATAACACAAGTTACTACAAAAAATTAGTAATAATTCATTTTAAATTATAGGACAAAATTTACTTTTTTTTTTTTTTTTTTTCGGTTCAACCACCCGGTATCCGACCCACTGGCCGACTAATCCGGATTCGGGGAAGAGTTCTGGATTTTAAGGCTCAAGTCCCCTCCCAATGGGCGTTGCGGGGAATCGAACCGTGGTCCGTCCTTCCAAGCCGAGCTCCAATCGCCACTCGGCCAACAACCCATTGGTGGACAAAATTTACTTTACCCCTTTGGTTTAGGCTTGCAACAGTGTACCTCCCTATGATTTAAAAACATGTAGACAACCTGAGATATTGGATTAAATTGCAATGGTTATAATTTCTGTCAAAACTAACAGAAACTAGAGTATACGCTCCAATTTTGAGGGTGGGATTTTTTTTAATTAATGTAAAATAAAATTTTAAAAAACTTTTTTACCCTCATATTTACGATCAATTTTCAAAACTTGACCGTCCTTCATTGTCCCTGTAAACCCTAATTCTACCCAGCCATCTATATTCCCTCATCTTGACCAACCACCATTTTCCCTCCCTCACAGACCATCGTGGTCGCTTCTTCTGCCATCCTCAACCGTCATCGTCGTCTCCTCTCCTATCTCTGACCATCGCCGACGATGGTCGAAGACCATTGCCATTGTCTCCTCTCCCATCAACAAAGAATCAATAAAAATCAACAAACCCAACAATAATAAACTAGAAATTCCATATAAAAAAAAAAAAAAAAACTCGAAACCCACCTAAAATTGGGCAACTGTTCTGTCAGCAAATCAAAAATTCACTGGAAAAAAAAAATCTATTAAAATAAAATATTTCTCAATTTCTTTGTTGGTGTGTGTATATTTAAATTTGTTTGTATATATGATTTAAGAATAATGCTTGAGACCCCCTTTTGGGGGTCACCCCCTCACCCCCCCTTGCCACGTGGCGGGTGGTGATTAGAGGAGCAGGAAAAAAAAGAAAAAGAAAAAGAAAATGTAACCAATGAAAGAGAGAGGGGGTCAAAGGGTGTGATGACCTAAGATTTTAAATAAAATAATAAATAAAATAGGAGATGGTGGATAGATTAATTGATGTGCGTTGGGTGGAGATAGAATAATTGTGAAGGGCCCTCCTTGTATTGTTTTTGATAAAAAAAAATGAATTAAAGCTTCAGGTTATTATGAGGAAAGGGACTCATGAAGTATATTAAAATAAATAAATAAATAAATAAACTAAAGAGAGAGCATGATGAGGTGCAGAGTTGGTCTCCATTCAGTGGAAAAGATGAGGTGCAGAGCATGTTTAAGAATAATACTTATCTCTCTCTCTCTAAAACCACCCTTGATACAAAGACAGCCAATGATGCTTGATCAGCTCCCATAACCACACCACCAACCCCCACAGATCACAGCCCTACTAATGGAAAACAGGGAGGAAAGGGGAGTGAGGGAAACTAAAGGCGCAAAGACCCAGACTATGCAGATGCCATGGTGGGTGATCATCAGACAGTGTTGGCAGAGAGAACAATGGCGATGAAGAAGCAACCTAGTGGATGGATGGTGTGCCTGGTAACAACACCACCTACCCCCTTCGACAGCCAACACCTTTTCCTGTCGGAGTCAAAATCCGACCCAAAACCACCAGATCTGCAACCCATGTGATGGACTTGCAATGACTAGATTTGCAGGTAAATGTGGATTTGAGGCGGCAGTGGTGGGTTATAGGCACACATATACTTTATGTTGTGCATATAGATAAAATGTATTTTAATTGACTAATCTGCGCACACAAACATAATGACCAGCCGGTTTTAGGCTCAACTTGGAAGGATGATGGAACTCTGGTGTCCTACGTTGGATTCGGAGTCCAACATGATAATTCTCAAGGCCCCATGAAAGAAGGGATCAGATACCATCTCGAGGTTGATCATGATGAGGTGAATGCTCTAACTCTATTGTTGATAGGGAAGACTGCTGTAGCAGACATTCCTTATGGTAGAGCTAAGGGTGGAATTGGATGCAAGCCAAAGGAGATAAAGTAATAGTGAATTGGAACGTCTCACTTGGGTCTTCACTCAAAAAGATTCATGATCTAATTGGGGTTAATGGGGATGTCCCTGCACCAGACATGGGGACTAATGCACAGACCATGGCTTGGATTTTGGATGAATACTCGAAGTTTCATGGTCATTCACCAGCTGTTGTGACTGGGAAGCCCATGGATCTTGGTGGGTCCCTGGGTAGGGAGGCTGCAACTGGACGTGGTGTTATTTATGCCACAGAATCTTTACTTGCTGAATATGGAAAATCAATCAAGGATTTGACTTTTGCCATACAGGGTTTTGGCAATGAGGGGTCTTGGACAGCAAGGCTTATTCATGAGAGAGGTGGTAAGGTCATTGCAGTGAGTGGTATCACCAGAGCAGTTAAGAACCCAAATGGGATTGTTATACCAACTTTGTTCAATCATAAGGAAGCAACGGGGAGCTTGAAAACATTTTGATGGTGGAGATGCCATGCATCCAAATGAATTACTCTTACATGAATGTGATGTCCTGATTCCATGTGGCTTGGGAGTGGTTATTAACAGTAATCAAAGTGAAAAGCTTGGTGAGAGCAACATTTTGATCCGTGGAGATCAAAATCCGGCAAAGTCGAAAATTTGGATTTTTGGCATGCTTCCTTTTCTTGGCTTGAGGTAGGGATTTTCTTTGAGTTATATATATATTTTTGCAAGATCTAGTTGATTTTTTTTCGAAATTATCCTTTGATTAGTTTTGAAAATAAATTGTGATTCAAGAAAAAGAGTGATTTCGAAAATGGGTTTACTATTTGATCCTTCGAGATAGAATTTGGGAGCTTTTGAACTATGTTGATGAAAGAAAGATGTTTTGGTGAGATCTTCTCAAATATTTGAAAATAAAGGGTTTTGGTAAGAAAACCTAGAAATTGGAAATTTTAAGAAAGATATTGAAAATCTTTGGAATATGTTGTTATGATTATTTTGTGTGCCAAAATAATTGATGTTTGAAAATTGTTTATTTATTTACATATAAATGATGCTTTCATGGAATATGGGAATTGTTGAAGTTTTGGGAATTGTTGTTTAAAAGTATTAATATGGTCTTGAGATGGCTAAATTGTTAAGATTATTTGAAATGTGGAAATTATGTTATCCCTTGATGAATGAAAATAAATGTATTTATTCATCTTGTGAAATTGTGTTGAAAGGAGAAATGAAAGTTTTGATCACAATGGAAATTTTGTGTGAAAGAATGGAAAATAGATAAAATGTTGTATTGCATTTGTTGATACATTGGCATATCAATTCATTGAAAATGAAGAGTTTTGAAAGCTGATTTAAAACTTTGCATTTAGGAAAGAATGTTGAGAAAAGTTTTCATAAAATGGTTTTGGGGTAAATACGGTGGTAAGTCTTGACAGGTAGTCTGGATTATGGGTGTCGAGCCTTCCAGCTTGTGACTGGTAAAAATGACGGAATGGGTGTCGAGCCTTCCAGCTTGTGACTGGTAAAAATGACGGAATGGGTGTCGAGCCTTCCAGCTTGTGACTGGTAAAAATGACAAAGAATGGGTGTCGAGCCCTCCAGATGATACTGGTAAAAATGACAAATTGGTAGTACTTGTATAGTCTACTTGCAGACACTGACCTAGGGATTACCAGAGTTGTATTTAACGTCCCTTGAACAAAATTGATAAATGTGGAACAATTGAAATTGCATGGCATCATTGAGCATGATGGTTTTTGAATAAATGAAGATGTGTTCTTATTTTTTTCAAAAGAGCATCGCATGGCATGTGCATCCACTTTTTTTGAGACTTGTATAAAATGTATATACTTTGTTAAGAATTTTCTACTGGGCTTTATGCTCACCCTATGGGATTTTTGTGCAGGAAAAGATTTGGTGATTCCACCCAACTAGAGGCATGGAAGTATGTGTATTGGGAGTACAATGCTTTCATTTTGCGTGACTCTGTATTGTAAGCCAAGGGCTTTGTATGTATGGGTTTGAATAACCATTTTGTATAACCAGGCTCAAGCCTTGGAAATTTGTAAACCCATGAGAGTATTTATTTGTTCTATGTTATTTTGATTTAAAGTAAATGTATCATCATTTGGGCATGAAAATTGGGGCGTTACAAAGGGGGTGGGGGGAAAAGGGGGGATGAATCATTACTCATGATTAAAAATGTTGAGAGTTAGAGTAAATAATTAGAGATTTAATATTATTTAAGTTATGAATTTTGTGTATAATAAAAAAGAGGGGAATAAACTGAGAGAATTACACAAAGGGAGCAGAAAAGCCAAAGGGTTATTATGGTCATTTCAAGTTCATCATTAACAGAGTCTGAATTGCAATTTAGTCTAAAATTATAAGTGAGTTTTTTTTGCATATTTTTAAACCATAAAGGTAAAGTATCCGAACCTAAGCCATAGGGATAAAATGAATTTTGCCCTAAATTATAAGGTCTCATGCATAGCACGGATTGCCACTAGTACATATATAAAGAAAAAGGAAATTTCTAACAACATGCCTTGTGGGAGTTTCAAGTTCTCAACATAATTTTTCAAGATTTTTGAATTATTGTAAAAGAAAAAAAAGATGTCTTAAAATGATTGATTGATTAAATTTATTTTAATATTATTAATGTCACCTAAATTTGTATGTTCCTAAATTAACTCCGTGAAAATTTATACCATGTATAGATATTCTCTAATCTTTTAAATTTATGTCCCTAAATTAAGTCTTTTGATTAAATTTATTATAATATTATTAATATCACCTAAATTTGTATGTTCCAAAATTAACTCCATTACCATATATAGATAAACACTTTTATCTTTTTTTTATTTTCATTTTGTATTTTGCTTAATTTTGTCCAATATCTTCATTTATCTCTAATTTCTTATTTTTTCTTATTTTATTTTTCTTTTTTAATTTTCTCTCCAATCTTATCATTATCTGTAACTTCATCTTTCTCATATTTTTCAAATGATCGTATTTTTATTTTTTAATTTTATCTTTAATATGATAGTTATCTTCAACTTCATTTCTATATAATAATGATCTCTAATTTCATTTCTATCTTATTTTCCAAATATTTCACATTTCAGCCATATATTCTAACATACCATCGATTTTTTTAGTTGCCTCATATTGGGTATAAAGTTTCGTTCAAATTTTGCATTTAAGATTCGAGTTACATTCAAGCATCAATAATGCCATAACCAATTAGATAGTTGTAGAATTTTAGAGTTTGATGAATTTTATTTTCTCTGTGTGTGCGCCTATGTTTGTATGTGGTTGAGGCATTTTTTTATTGTTTTCTTCAAAGGGACTTCTGAACATTTTTACATAATTTGTAATATAGTATTCAACTTTATTTTTTATTTTATTTTTATGTTTTAATTGGACAATTATAGAATTTTAGAGTTTTATGAATTTCATTTTCTCTCTGTGTGCCTATGTATATATGTAGTGGACACATTTTTAATTGTTGTTTTTAAGGAACCTCTGAATATTTTTACATTATTTATAGTAATATTCAACTTTCTTATTTTATTTTTCTTTTTTAATTTTCTCTCCAATCTTATCATTATCTCCAACTTCATCTTTCTCATATTTTTCAAATGATCCTTTTTTTTTTTTTTAATTTTATCTTTAATATGATAGTTATCTTCAACTTCATTTCTATATAATAATGATCTCTAATTTCATTTCTATCTTATTTTCCAAATATTTCACATTTCAACTATATATTCTAACATATTATCGATTTTTTTAGTTTCCTCATATTGAGTATAAAGTTTCGTTCAAACTTTGCATTTACGATTCGAGTTAAGCATCAATAATGCCAAAACCAATTAGATAGTTGTAGAACTTTAGAGTTTGATGAATTTTATTTTCTCTATGTGTGTGCCTATGTTTGTATGTGGTTGAGGCATTTTTTATTGTTTTCTTTAAAGGGCCTTTTGAACATTTTTACATTATTTGTAATATAGTATTCAACTTTATTTTTTATTTTATTTTTATTTTTTAATTAGACAGTTATAGAATTTTAGAGTTCTATGAATTTCATTTTCTCTATGTGTGCCTATGTATATATGTAGTGGACACATTTTTAATTGTTGTTTTTAAGGAACCTCTAAATATTTTTACATTATTTATAGTAGTATTCAACTTTATTTTTTAAAATTTAAAAAATGTCATAGGTTTGGTTCACACTATACTAAAGCCATTGATTTATATATTATTAGGTTAAGAATACACTATTATTGAAGCTAACATTTTACTTTTATTATTTGGTTGATTCATTCCCATTTCTCTATTTCATCACCCTCAATTGCCTCTGTAATGAGGTGACAAATAATAACAACCAATCAACTCTCTTTAGAATATTCTCTCTCTCTCTCTCTCTCTCTCTCTCTCTCTCTCTCTCTCTCTCCTTTCAAAATTATTTGTCACCTCATTAGAGGTCTAATTAGAAGTGATGAAATGGAAATGTAGCAAAACTCTTTTTATTTGGACCTTTCCTCAATATTTTTTTAGGGTCATGGTTGGTAGCTCGAAAGAGCTACCCCCCGAATCCCCCGAATTTGCATAAAACAGAAGAAGGAGAAGCAAGGAGGAGGAGGAGGAGGAGGAGGGGGAAGAAGAAGAAGAGAAGGAAGGAGGAGGAGGAGGAAGCCGAAGGACTGGAGGGGGCCAAATAAATCGGGGTGTGGAGGCGGAGGCGGGGGGTGGAGAAGGAGGTAGAGGCAGAGGCAGTGGCTGCGACGGCGGGCGACGAGCTCTTCCTTGCGACAGCGAGAAGCTCTTCCCTGCGACGAGCTCTTCTCTCTCTCTCTCCCTCTTTCTCTTTCTCTCCCTCTGTCTCAAAGCTGCGTGAAGAAGAAGAAGAAAAAAATAAAAAATAAAAAAATAATGCCCAAAACGACGTCGTTTTGGGCATTAGGGGGACATTTTTCAAGCTCTCAAACATTATCCATTTTTTTATTCGGTTGATGCTTTCATGAGAGTGTTGGTTTCTATTCTATTTCATACAAATCATAAAATATATATATATATATATATATATTTCATTATATACCAAATGAAGCACACAGTTTAGATCAAAGATAGAAGAAAAATGACATTAATTGTCACCGAGTGTATTTTATCTTTTTATTTATTTATTATTATTCACTTTTGCATGAATTTATATACATGTTATATCTTTTTATTATCATATTATGTAAATTAAGTACAAAATTTCATGACATAAAAGTTGTGTGACCTTTAAACTATAACAATATTTGATAGAAATATACTTCACGTTGGTGATTGACCCACTTGGACTAAGACAATTTTATATTTTATAATCAAATGTTTCAAATAAAAAATTTGTGAAAAATTAATGGATGAACTTAGGTATCATATAGTTATCATATTCAAAATATTTGTTAATTGCATCTTCGTATTATATTTTAAATTTATAAGGATTTTTTATTTTATAATACTAGATGACTATAATAAATTAATTAAATTATATAGTCCTGTGCATAGTATGGGTTGCCACTAATTTTTTCTTAATAAGCAAAATAGTCAACTTACAAACCATACCCAAAACAACTCTTTAGTGGATTGAAAAGAATAGAACCATAATTTTTTTAAAAAAAGAAGGAAAATTCTATTATACACATCCGCATACCATATGCATCCTTAGTTATGTCATTTTCTTCATTAGTTATGACCAATTTTCTTCTTTAGTTATGATATTATTTTGAGTTATGATATTATTTTGAAATTTTAGTTATGACTTTTTTATATATATTTTTTAGTTATAACTCAGAAAATATAAAGTTATGTCATTTTCTTCAATAGTTATAAGAGGTGTGTACCATACTATTTCCCAAAAAAAAAAAAGAAATGAATATTCTCATTATATCTCTCTATGTATAGAAAATTCTATGGTACACACCTCTTTCTATTATATTCATTTTTAGTTATAATTTTTGTGTCAATAGTTATAACTATTGTGTTATTAGTTATGACACATTATGATATTAGTTATTATATTATTTTGGTTATGATTTAAAAGTTGTTTAATTATACACATATGATGGTTGGCTATAACTCAACTTTTTGAGATTGGACCTTTTCCAATTTGGTAGTCCAACTAGACAATCAAGTTTGACCCATTTTGGATTCGTTTTGATAATCCAAATTGTTCAATGTGTAGAACCCGTCGACTACTTCATATCTGTAAAAAATTACGTTGATCAGATATTAATAGCCACTTGATTGATCACATTTGTATCAATAATTTATTTTTAAAAGTCATTTTTATTGTTGATACAAATTTGATTTGATCAAGTGACTATCGATATCCGATTAATATGATTTTTTTTGCATAGATGATGTACTCAACGAGCTATACACATTAAGCAGTTCAGAACTCACAAATAGCATAACTTACATATGGCATTACCCTATATGTTTGATTTGATTATATGCATTAAAATTGGAAGTACTTACCAATCAGTCTTATTAACTATACTTATTTATCTATAGGTCCTAAATGATAAATTTATCACTGTAAATTTATTTATAAAAATAAAAGAGATTAATTTATCACTTGACAAATTTATCAATAAAACTTAAAGAGTAGTAAGTCCTAAAAGTAAGACCTATTAGTAATTTACCCTTAAAATTGATGGGAAAAAAATTTGATCTACGATTATATGCATTAAAATTGATAAAAATTAGTGCACATTAGTTTGCATTGCTACTAGGTAGGAGTGCAAAAATGGCCCGCGGCCCGAAGCCCACCTGTAGCCTAGGGTGGGCCTGCATGTTTAGGCCCATTCAGATCTGAGCCCGAGCCTAGCTCGGGCCCCTAGGCCTGGGCTTGAGCCATCCATTTGAAGCTCGGCCTAGCCCGTGGCACAGCCCATCAGCCCACTTAAGGCCCACTCAAGGCCCGGCCCGAGGCCCAGACCCACCCGGCCTATTGTCTTTTTTAGTGAAAAATAATAAAATTTTGGTAGAAAAAATTTTAAAAAATAAAAAAAATTGGTCAGGCCCGCCCAAGGCCCGAATACCCTTGGGTTTGGGCCTGGGCCTGGGCTGGGCTTGGGTCTAATTTTTTGGCCCGTGGGACGGCTCGGCCCGAATTTTGACAAGAGCCCACGAGGCCAAATTTACACCCCTACTACTAGGGTGCTCATGGGTCGAACCCATCCGTCAAAACCGATCGACCCAACATAATTTACCAACTTTAAGCGGTTTGTATAGCGATCCCCGTTTTGACCCGACCTTCATTGTGTTCCGAACTTGGGTTTCGTGGTTTAATATTGTATCCATGTTTTGTTTTTCTCCTTTGACTCTTTGCATTTGAGTTTTGGAACATGTTAGGCGACTTTAGAACAGGTTGGTTGTTAGTGGTCTAGATTGTTGTTGTCCAGATTTTGGCTTCTTTGCTCGAGCGAGGCTTCTTGCGCTCGAGCGAGGGTGTGCGTCTGTGAAATACCTGAAAGTATGTATTCTACGCTCGAGCGAGGTCACTTGTTGTGTTTGGTTGCTCGAACGACCACTCCTTCGCTCGAGCGAGGATCGCGTATATTAGTTCGCAACAGAGTATTTTTGTATCACTTTTTGTATCTCCTTTCACTCAAAACCCCAATCTGACACACTCTCTCTCTTTAAAGTTCTCTTTCTCTCTACAAATACTTCAAGATCCAAGCATCTCTCAACCCTAGTCCCTTTGTTAAAGAGTTAGAGCATTTTGTGGGCTTTCTCTTGATCGGAACAAAACCGAATTTGGAGCATTTTTGAAGTTCTTCATCATCTCCTTTGAGCTTCTACTCTTGAGGTAAGGATATTCTACACATTAATATGGTTTTTAACCTAGGTATTTGTTGTTATGTATAAATGGTGAGATTTGAGAAGGTTTTGGTGAAGTTAGGGTTTGGATTCAAAATTGAAAGAGGGGCTTTTATATTGGGCTCCATGAATATATATAGGGTACTGAATATGAGGTTATATAGGTTAAAATGGTGAAATTTGGCATTGGGGGTTAATATTTGGAAAATGGAAAAATTTGCCTTAATTTGAGTTAAATAAATTATTTTGTATAAATGATGAGATTGATATGGGAAATATGAAATTGGGAGGATGCATTAATGAATGGTTTAGTTGGATTTGTTAAATCACTCACCTATGGAAATTTGATAAATTATCTATTTGATAATTGTACATCTGTTTAGAAATATCTGTTTGGGCTATCAGTGGAGAATAGCTATGATTGTTATAGTAACTGCATATGGATTAGGGGAATTGAAACCTATCTTTTAATTTGCCTCATTGAATGATGGTATGACCGAGATATTGAAAATGAACTTGACTCTTAAATTGAATTAAAATGGATGGATTGATGGAAACAGATTGAGATGTGAAAATCTACGTTGAATGGTCTTGGAAAGAATATAAGTTGGTCATGAACATTGAATATAATTATACTTGGTATTTATATCTTAGTTAAACTTCATATATTGTGTTAGTATATCTCTACAAGGCTTTGGCTCACCCTCCTTGGGAAACCATTTTCAAGTACAGGTAACATGCCTCCTCCAAGGGCGTAGCTTGGAAGAACTAGGGGCTGAAAACTTTATTTTGTTATGATATGTTTAAATGTTTATTCAAGCCGAGGGCTTTACATGTATAGAGCTTAGGACTCTTCCTTTTGTTGTAACCAAGTGATGACTTGGAAAGATGTAAGCCCGTAGGGCATTTATTTTGATGTTGTTAATCTGCTATTACATGCTATAGATTCAGGATGAACATTTATGAATGTATAATGCATGTAATACCCCTTTTGTAATATAAACTCTGATGAATGAAAGTATAACATTTTCTATTATGTTTATGAACCTTTTGGGTTAGATTGTCTTGTTTATTTTGAGGGCGTGAGAACTTGGTATCAGAATGTACCGGGTTGGAATACTTTGGGTACGTGGGAAGTGGTTAGTACCACATTGGGTTTGTCTCGATTGTTAGAGACTTACATATGGATGCTATGTGCTTAGATGATAACATGTTTATGTGACTATATGGGTATGAGATTTAATTTCTAGAATGTTGATCGGGTCCATAGGTTTCTGGAAATCCTCTTGGAAAGGCACTTAATCACTGCTGTTTCTAACTGGAACTCTAGCAATACCACGGGACGATCATTATCCGGAAATGAAATTCATATGTGTTTATATGATTATATGCTTATGTGGAGTGAATTAAAGTTGTCCATCGTATTAGGACGTGGGTGAATTAGCTTCAGCACATTTGTGAATGTGCTAATGTCCTTGTTATCTTCATTAGAATGTCAGGACGAGGTCGTGGTGCTAGGCGTGGTAGGCCTACGTGGCATGAGATGCCCATACCGGATAAAATTTCGGCACAGGAGAAAGGGGTTGGTCAGGCCAATGTGGCCAAGCCAGTAGGTCAACAGGCTATGGGCGCCTTAGCCTGTGAAATGGCTGGAGCATTGAGGGAATCCATGGATATTCTCAGAGTTGATAATCAAGTCCAGGCCCAAGTAGTTGAAGCTGGGTCGTCCTTTCTAAAAAGAGAGTTCTTTTGTTCGAATCCGAATGAGTTTTTGGGTCATCCTAAGAAACCACTAAAGGCTGATGAGTGGCTAGAGCAGATGACGAAGACATTTGAGATGCGCGACATTGAAGACAGAGGTTTGAGATTGACCTTGGTGTCCTTTCAGCTAAAGGGAGATGTGGGTCAGTGGTGGAAATATGCGCGGGGGTGCATTGGAGGGACTTGGGAAGCCTTTGTTGAAGCTTTCCAAGATAAGTACTTACCTGCTGTAGTAAGGGAGAAGTTGAGAGATCAATTCTCCAAGTTGGTGTAGATGAATACACCAGTGGCTGAGTTTGAGGCCACATTCACTAGTTTATCGAGGTTTACACTAGAGTTAGTGGCGACCGATAAGCGCCATTGTTTGGAATTTGAGAAGAAACTGCAGACCGGGCTCATGTTTAGAGTGACCGAATCCATGATTAGAGACTATGGGCATCTTGTGGAGGCTGCAGCCCATCTTGAGACTATTATGCATGTAGAGGAGGAGAGGATGAGGGGCTTTAGGAGGAGACAGGATGGTCAGGGAGACAGTAAGAGGCAGAGGGGTTCTAACCGTCAGCAGTCCCAGGGAGCGCATTCGAGATCTACCTTTCCCGTGCTGAGTTCAGGTTCTAGAAAATGTGGTCAGGGAGACATCACTTGTTTCAAATGTGGTTAGTTGGGCCACAAGTCTCCAGCTTGCCCATAGAGGGGAGGAGGGCAGCGAGCGGCTTTATCTTCGGCTCATTCTCAGGGCCAGAGTCAGGGTAGAGGCTAGCCGCACACTTGTTATCAGTGTGAGCAGACAGGGCACTTGAAAAGGTTTTGCCCACAGTTGGGTGGCACACCTGGTGCATCCAGTTCGAGGCAGACACAGAGTCACCAGCCAGTGCAATCAATACAGGCCTCAAGGGCCAATCAGGGAGCCTCTTCGGCTCAGTCAGTGCAGCAGTCTTATGCTCCGAGGGGTGAGCAGGTAGATCAGAGACCTATGGGGCACGTGTATGCTGTCACCGGGCCAAATCTTGTACCGGCTCCATCTATTGTGAGATATACCTTTTTGTTTTACAACTTGGTTGCTAAGGTGTTGATTGATACAGGTGCATCTCATTCATTTATTTCGTCTGCATCTGCATCTGTATTGGGGTTAGAGTTGGCACAGTTAGCATCTCCTATATGTGTCGTGTCACCTGTTGGGGGTGAGATGATTTTGAAACAGGGGTGTCGGAGCTGTGATATAGAGGTTATCGACCTCCAGCTTCCTTTTTCTTTTGTATTGATAGACATGTCTGGTTTTGATATTATTTTGGGTATGGACTGGTTATTGTCATACCAGGCTATTATAGATTGCTACCGTCAGAGGGTTACTGTATGTACCTTGAGCGATGATTGCTTTTATTTCAATGGAGACCAGGTGGATAAAGTCTTATCACTGGTGTAT